>JASKOS020000031.1:0-1340000 GCA_030770465.2 Perdita meconis | reverse complement strand
CTTCCCATTGTTGTTATATAAAAGTTTATAACTAAGAAAAAAAATGTGGTGCGTCTACTCTGTAGTTACTCCATAGAAAAAGGAGATTCATTTAGAAATATCGCTACTTTCACTCTAATAGCATAAATCTGACACAAAAAGAAATTTACAGAAGCGCAAAAAGATGATTATTGCAGTCTAGCTTTGTTTTAGTTAGTGTAACGAACTGTGCGTCTATTTTTATTAATTGTCACTTACGTCGTTACACAATCCTGGACAGAGCGGCTTGCCAAGGATCTTAGGGTTCTTTAGGATACGTGCACTAAATGAAACTGAGACCTTTTCTTTTATGAATAACAAAATAACAATTTATTCAATAATACTTAATTCTGTATTACAACTAATCTTTATAGTCCTCTAAGGTAATACGGGAAATAGTCTTTTATAAGTAATTAGTCTTTGAGGAGGGGTAGATCTTCCGTGAAGAGTTTTGTGAGATTTGAATATAATTTGGCCTTGGTATAGTCGAGCGATTTGACTGGCTCGGATAACGCTGGCACTGACTCACCCGGTTTAGCGTGGCACGACTCACTTCAGCACTGACGCGGTCGATAACTCGACTCGGTCGGTAACTCAATCGATACTGTCTCGATTGTTAACTGGCTGTAGAGTAAACTGTGATAACTAGTTTAATTGTGGGGGCAATGAAAAGAGAAGTTGCGTTTCGTCCCGGGATCTGCTATTGGACTCGTCAGTAAGGCTTGCTAGCAGATCCCTGCCTTAGACGCGGTAGTCTAAGAATCGGGAAACTTCTATATATACGAACGGCGATTGAATCAACCAGAAGCGCGAAATATGAACCTTGCCACAGCGCCGGGAATGTACCCTGGTGGCAAGGCCGTCAATGACTCATCCCCACATAATAGCTAGTGACGCGCCATCTATAGTTACTAGCAGGAAACAATTTAGTTATTTTTGTACAACGTAGATTTTACACCATGTTTTCTATTCTATATTTTTGAAAATAATTCAGTGGGGATCTTTCCGTTATTCTGGTCTCCAACGTTGTACAGAGAGGAATAATAAAGTTATATCTCTGTTTTGAAAGTGTTCATAAAATTTCTTCTGTCCCCTTGAAGAACAACATTTCTTGTGAGCTGAACGCTACATAATTGGTGCCGAAACCCGGGAACGGAAGAAGAAAGAAAAAATGAACGCAGAAGGCTCCAGCGAAGAAGCCGCGTCGGAGAAGAAAATCGAAGTTCAAGCCAGCGAGTTCCGTAGCGTGAAGCTACCCACGTTCTGGAAGGAAGAACCAAGATTATGGTTCACGATGCTGGAACGCGAGTTTGCAGCGTATAACGTGAAAGCAAACGCTGTGAAAAGCTCGGCGGTGGTGCGAAATTTAGATTAAGCCACCATGAAACTGGTCTTAGACGTGATCGAAGCACCTGCCGATAAATCGACGTACCAGGACATTAAAAAAGCCTTGATAGATCGGTTGTCGAAATCGGACGAAGCCAATCTTCGAAGGTTGCTTACGGATATAGAGCTCGGCAACAAGAAACCTTCCGAGTTGCTAAGGGAGATGAAGCAGCTCGCGGGAACCAGATTCAGCGATTGTGCAGTGCGCACATTGTGGATGCAAAGATTACCAACGCGCATGCAGGAGGTTTTGGCTATTATTGAGGATACCGAGCTGGAAAAAGTAGCTAAGCTCGCGGACAAGATTTCGGAACGTTCGGGAATAGCCGAAATGGCCGCCATTATCGACGCTACCCACGCTACTCATGCTACCCACGCTATCCACGTGCCGAGGCATGCTGACCAGGATGGCTACCTGGAAGCCATAACACAAAGGCTATCCAGGATTGAGATGCGTTTGGCCCAGCGCGGGCGAAGTGAAAGTCGAAGACGCTACTTCAGGAGGAGAAGCAGCTCAGCACGCAGGAGTCCAAACCCAGACAACAATAATAGCGATCTGTGCTATTATCATGGACGTTTCGGAAGCGAATCGTGGAAGTGCAGACCGCCTTGCGTCTGGACTGGCCCGGACAAGAGGAAACAGCCGGAAAACTAAGTACGGCATCTCGAGTCGAGGCGGTTGAGGATTTGCCGAAGAAGCGTCACCTCAGTGTCACGGACAAAACGACTGGTATAGTTTTTTTGATAGATACAGGCGCAGATGTTTCGTTGTTACCTAAAATTGTAGGAGGTAAAAATTTAAAAGCGGACGAATTCAAGCTTTTTGCTGCAAATGGGCAGGTAATTAACACGTATGGTGAGAAACTGTTAACATTAAATTTAGGTTTGCGTAGAGCGTTATCATGGCGTTTCATCATAGCCGATGTAACAAAACCGATTATTGGCGCTGATTTCCTTCACTATTACAATCTTTTGGTAGATTTAAGGAACGCTAGAATCATAGACGGAAACACTCAAATTAGTAAAAATTTACCTATCTCAAAAAATAATGTCCCTACCGTGTCAACCATAGGCCAAAGTAATGGGATGAGATCGTTGCTTCGGGAATATATTGAGATTACTCAATCTGGTATTGGAAAAAATCTTAAGCATCAGGTATACCACCATATTGAGGTTAAGAGCTTGCCAATTGCAGAGAGAGCCAGACGTTTGCCTCCGGACAAATTAAAAATAGCGAGGGCAGAATTTGATCAAATGATCAAAGAAGGCATCTGCCGTCCATCGAAGAGTCAATGGGCTAGTTCTTTGCATATGGTTCCAAAAAAGTCAGGTGCATGGAGACCTTGCGGGGACTATAGGCGTTTGAATGGCGTAACGGTACCAGACAAGTACCCACTACCACATATACATGATGTGGCTCACCAATTCCATGGCTGCATAGTATTCTCAGTTATAGATTTAGCTAGAGCTTACCATCAAATTCCTGCAGCACCTGAAGATATCGAAAAGACAGCAGTGATAACACCTTTTGGGTTGTACGAATTTACAGTTATGCCATTCGGATTGTGTAACGCCGCCCAGACTTTTCAGAGGTTGATGGACTCGTTATTACGGGGATTAGACTTCTGTTTTTGCTATATAGATGATCTAATAGTAGCATCGGTAGATAAAGAAACTCACGAGAAGCATTTGCGTCTGGTCTTCGATAAACTTAAAGACAATGTACTAAAAATAAATAGTGCTAAGTGCGTTTTTGCGTCCGATAGTGTTAAGTATTTAGGTTATAAGGTTAGTTGTAAGAGAATCGCTCCGTTGAATGAACGGGTTCAAGCGATGCAGCAATACCCTAAGCCAAAGACGATAATGGAACTTAGACGTTTTCTAGGTATAATTGGTTTTTATCGTAGATTCCTACTAGGAGCTGCTAAATGCTTAGCTCCACTGAACCAGTTCCTAAAAGGGGCGAAAAAAAGGGATAAAAGACTGATAAACTGGGACGATGGATCCGAAAAGGCTTTTGAGGAAGCCAAGAAGCGAGTGACCGAAGCCTCATTGTTGTGTCATCCAGTGGAAGGTGCAGCACTTGCATTGCGCACTGATGCCTCTGATGTTGCAATCGGGGCAGTTTTAGAGCAGGACAATGGGGGTATTTGGGAGCCATTGGGTTTTTTCTCTAGGAAGCTAGAAAAGGCCCAGACGAAGTACAGTGTTTACGATAGGGAATTACTAGCTATCTACAAAAGTATCAAGTTTTTCAGACATTTTGTTGAAGGTAGAGATTTAATTATTCAAACAGATCACAAACCGTTAACGTATGCATTTAAACAGAAAGCGGATAAGGCCAGTCCACGACAAGTGAGACAATTAGATTTCATCAGCCAATTTAGTACAAAGATAGTATATGTTAAAGGAAAAGAAAATATTGTAGCTGATGGTTTTTCCAGAGTTCAAACATTGGAACTTCCGGTAATTGTTTCCACAGAGGAACTTATGAGAGCTCAAATGGAAGATGAAGAATTAGCAAAAATTTTATCGGATATATCCAACACGTGGAACTTTCAGAAAATTTTTGTAGATAGTTCGGATACATACCTGTATGGAGACGTGGTAAAAAATAGCATTCGGCCTTATATACCGCACTCACTTAGAAAAGATATTTTCAATAACGTACATAATTTGTGTCACCCGAGCGCTAGAGTGACAAAAAAACTAATAGGAAGAAGCTTCGTCTGGCCTAACATGAATAGAGACATAACCGAATGGGCTCGTACATGTTTACCTTGCCAGAAGAGTAAGATCCATCGTCACAGTAAGCCAGTACCTGAGTCTATAGAAGTGCCAAAGGTGCGCTTTCAACATATTCATATTGACTTAGTCGGTCCATTGCCGGTTGCACGAGGTTATAGATACTGTCTCACTGCCATAGACAGATTCTCCAGATGGCCAGAAGCGATGCCATTAACAGACATTACTGTAGAGCAAGTAGCCTCAGCCTTTTATACAGGTTGGGTTGCAAGATTCGGAGCTCCAGAGACAGTCACACTAGATCAAGGAACACAATTTGAATCCAGGTTATTCACAGCATTAATAAAATTAATAGGATGCAATAGGACAAGAACAACCACATATCATTCCCAATCAAATGGAATGATAGAAAGGTGGCATCGTTCCTTGAAAGCAGCGATAATGTGGCATCAAAATAAAGACTGGGTGGAAATATTACCCACCGTACTGTTGGGATTCCGGACTAGCTTCAAGGAGGATATTGGAGCATTTGCTGCGGAGATGTTGTATGGTACTCCGTTGAGACTGCCTGGAGAATTCTTCGTTAGAGAAGAGGAGTTTGTAGACCCACAGATATTTTTAGAAAAATTTAGGCAACACATGAGACAGATAAAATCGCAACCGGTAATGCACCACTTAGGAAAAAGTATAAAGACATTTGTTCACAAAGACTTGTATACTTGTTCGCACGTTTTTGTAAGAATAGATGCGGTCAAGAAACCTCTTGAGCCGCCGTATGAGGGTCCTTTCGAGGTGATCGAACGTATTACGGATCACTTATTTAGAATTAACCAAAACGGAAAAAATGTAAATATTTCCATAGATAGATTAAAACCGGCGTTTTACGAAATAACTGATAGTAATCGCACGGAAAATGTACCGCTTAGGACCTATGCGAGACGTAGAGTTATATTTAAATAGATTTAAGTTACAAAAAGTTCAAATGTCAAATATAAAATATTATATGGTAATAGTCGCGAGTTAAGTAACTCACTCGGAGGGGAGTGATGTAGAGTAAACTGTGATAACTAGTTTAATAGCTAGTGACGCGCCATCTATAGTTACTAGCAGGAAACAATCTAGTTATTTTTGTACAACGTAGATTTTACACCATGTTTTCTATTTTATATTTTTGAAAATGATTCAGGCGGGATCTTTCCGTTATTCTGGTCTCCGACGTTGTAGAGAGAGGAAAAATAAAGTTATATCTCTGTTTTGAAAGTGTTCATAAAATTTCTTTCAGTTGATCAGAGAGTTCTGTATTGACGCGACGTACTTTTCTCGTCGCGATAGCACCTTCTTTTCTTGGTGAGAGTTATGAGAATATAGGAATCTCAAGGAGCTGGTTAAAGCTACCTCGAGAGTGAATAACCCAGGAGCTGGTTAAAGCTACCTAGGTCAGTAGGAATCCAGGAGCTGATTAAAGCTATCTAGTTTTAGGTTAAGAGTCAGTTGCCGAGTGCTGGCAAGGTCGGATGCTTTGCTGACCGGTGAGTGCTGTTGGCCAGGAAGGGCACTCTCTTTGTGTTTCAGGTTATGACTGAGTTGGTATAAGGAGCGCACCAGGAGCTGGTTCAAGCTACCTAGGCAGGATCTCAAGGAGCTGGTTAAAGCTACCTCGAGAGGTAAATCAAAGAGCTGGCTAAAGCTACCTCGATTCGGAGGATTCCAAGGAGCTGGTTAAAGCTACCTCGTTTGGGAGGATCTCAAGGAGCTGGCTAAAGCTACCTCGAGAGGTAAGTCAAGGAGCTGGTTAAAGCTACCTCGACTGATGGAACCCACGAGCTGGCTAAAGCTACCTAGGCAGGATTTGGAATAATAGGTTATGAGTAGGCTTCAGAGAGTGGTTCCCTTGGCTCAAGGCTTTGGCTGGTGCACAGTCGAAGTCTTGCTTCTCTCTTCACTGAATTCTCTTGGTTGACGGGCCTCCATTTATACCCGGAATTTCCAATGGGGCCTTGGTGGGGATTCCTTCTAGAAGTTTCGATGTTTCTTCTAGAAGCTTCGATGTTCCTTCTAGAAGCTTCGATATGGCGGAGTTGTGGAAGGGGGTTTCTTCTCGATGCTTCGATGTGAGGGGGTCGTGGAGGGGGTTTCTTCTCGATGCTTCGATGCGAGGGGGTCGTGGAGAGGATTTCTTCTCTGGGCGCCATACTGGATCTTGACGGTTGCCCAGCGCGGCGGGTACGCAGCACGGCGGGAGCCTAGCACGGCGGGTGCCAAGCATGGCAGGCGCTTATGCGAATGTAGGATTTACAAATGTGAACGGGACTCAGGGTTAACAAATGTGAACGTTTTATATATCGAAAGGAACCTAACCTATTTATTAGTACTTAATTTACATTCTGGTTGTCGCACGGATTTAGTTCATCGTTCGTTACATTAGTAATTATAAATAACTGCTGAAACTTTGTTACATTTTTCGTAATAAAATCATTCAATAGAGAGTCAGAAATAGATGTAAAGACGTTAAAAATGCAAATTTCGTTAAAAACGCTGCCACGTGGGTACTAGAATGAAGGTGTTGACGTGTAGGTATATGTATATCTATAATTGATTTCTAACAAAACCTTACAATAAACAAAACAGCTACCTATCGTTCACAGGTATACACACTATATTAATTAGGGGAGGAAATTCATAAATAAAAATTGCGATTTATTGTTTTTATTATTTAATTATACTTTATATTGTAGTTAGAATAAAAAATAAAATAAAAATACAATATAATATAATGCATTGTACAAATTAACATTTTTAAATATTTTTTTATGCTTTCTGCAAGTTTAAGCGAATTAGTAATATGTCATTTATAATGTCAGACTTCATCGACGAGCGATGAGAATTTAAAATGAATTACAACGCCGAAAATAAACGTTCAACGCTGACTTGCGTTGGTGGTGTTGCCAAAATGACCTCGGCTAATTCACATAACGTAGGAAATTGATTTTTTTTAATACCCCAATACTTTAAAATATCTGAAGTGGTTTTTAATCTTGGTTCTTTTGCATACATTTGTATTTTGTTTTCTAATGTTTCATATTTTATGTTATTCTTTGCATTATTATGGGTGATACATGTGGATTCTGCATTTTTCAATAATTGTTGGAACTCATCTTCTTCGGGATCATCGGATATATGTACAATATTATTAGTGTCTTCTGCAATGGATGGGGAATTTGAAATTTTCTTTAGTCTGGCATATGTCTTAAGAAGGCAATTTTTAGCTTCTTGGATCTGAGGATCCGTTAAGATTACGTTGTATCTTGGATCCATAAATATTCCCGATATAATTACTGCATTTTCAAATAATTTTTCTTCTCGACTTTTCATATTGTTTACTACTACTTTTCCAAACTCATTATTTATTTTACCTGTTTGTATAATACAACGCTGCTATATTTCATATCAATCACCAATTAATAGTTGCTCGCCTTGTCGTTTTTTGGTAGCTAACTTTGCTGGTGTTAAAACTTGGATTAATTCATTTATTTCATTCCACGTTATTGGTGATAGTTTTAGGTCTTCGTCATCTATTTGATTGCAGTATGTCTATATTTCATATAACCTTTCGAGCATATCTATAGTTGAATTCCATCTCGTACTACAATCAAGAATCGCATTTTTTCCAAACATTGCTGTTAATGTAGATTTCAAAATTGGAGTACGTAATTTTTTTACTATTTTTCTTACTTTTTCCAAAATTTTTACAATCTCTTTTCTTTTTAAAAAGTCGGAAATCGCTAATTGGAGGGTATGTGCAGCACATCTAATTGGAGTAATACTATAATCGTCTTCATTTAACAATTCATAATTTTCAATGATAGTTACAATCGTACTTTCTGCTTCTTCTTCTTCATCTGTGTCAATTTCAGATATTTGTGTTGCTATAGTTTCATCTGCAACGTTTTCTTGTTCCTTACTTAACAGTTTTATTGTGCGCAACATATTTGCTCCGTTATCCACAGTAATAGTGTATATTTGGTTTCTTAAATGTGAAATTTGCTACAAGTATTCAATATGATATATTTTAAATATTCGGCAGTATGACTGTGGAACAACTCAATAACACCTAACGTACGTATATGCACTTTTGCGGATTTAAGAAATTGTATGTTTATACCAAGGAAAGATCGTCCCATACATGTTGCAGCGTCAACTTTTATGGCTATTAATCTTCCACTTATTTCTTCTGTAATTTGTTTCCTTACAGCAGTGGTGTCAAACTCATGTATGAATACGGGCCACCAAATTCATTTTAAGAAAATCCGCGGGCCGCAGACAGGAAGAAAAGAAAGTCTTTTATTTATAATGGAAAATAACTCATTTAAACTTTACATTTATTTTTCTTTAATAAATTTACAAGAATTCAAAAAATACATTAATTTTAGAAATTAAAAGACTTAATATTTTTTTACTAGACACTTGGCATCTTTTCGCAGATACTATTTTATCGATATCGGGTGTCATTTTTTGGGATAAAGATATTTTTAATATAGATTTTAAGTTTTCATTTGTTAACCTCACCCCGTGTGAAGTTTTATTAGTCTTTAAGACAGAAAATAATTGTTCACATAGATATGTACTACCAAACATTGCCAAGATTCTCGCAACAAACATACGCATTTCAATAAAATGTTCTGGCAAGTACGAATAAAAATCTGGACTGCCAATTTTATTAAATTTTTCCTTTAGCATTGTGTTGCATTGTATTTTTTTGGTCATAAAATTAATTTCAAATTTTGGGCCGCGGGCCGCACTCTAAAGTCTTGAGGGCCGCTTGCGGCCCGTGGGCCGCGTGTTTGACACCACTGTCTTACAGCATTCGCTTCCATTATTACTTTGTCGCGTATTGTATGCGAATTAATTACTTCTGGTCGTAGTGGTTTTGGTATCATATCTAAAATATCGCGAAAAGCTTTATCTTCAACTAAAGACATCGGTCTGCCATGAACGGTTATTAATCTTACACAGGCATCCATCAAGTTAAATATTTGTTTCTTAGGTTGATTATTAGAAGTGTCAGTGTCAGTGTCGTCTGTAGCGTCAATACTTCGTTTGCGTGCTTCTTTTTCCATCACTGCAGTCGTAAATTCGTTTGGATGATAATTTTCCAAATGTTTCAATAAATTTGTAGAATGATTCTGACATTTTCCATTATAAGGTCAAAGAAGCAAAAATAAGGTAGTAATCATAAAAGTGCAGATTTTTATGCATTTGCGATAAATGTAAATGTACAAAAATGGACAAGGATGTGCACAAATGCTGAATTGCATAGTACTACAGGGTGTAACAAAAATGTTGCAGTTCCTTGAAAGGGGTGATTCCTGAGACGATTTCAAACAACTTTTTTCTTAGCGAAAATGTTAGGTGAAGCTTTGTTAACGAGTTATTAACGAAAAACATTGACCAATCAGAGCGCGAGTTTACCGGTGAAGCGGCCGCGGTAGCGAAGTCTACAACGCTAGGCGCTGCGCTTGTGCTTCGAACAAACAAGTCGACACGCATCGATGAACATAACATTATTATAAAAAATTAAAACGGCATAACAAATAAAGTCAAGTCCTTTACCATTTTTTGTTTATCATTGAAAGTGATTAATTATTTTAAATCGGGGGAAATCACGTGTGGCGTAAAAAGGCAAATACACAGTTTGTTTGTTAAGGTGAACCGAAAATAATAATTATTTGAAGCGAAAGAATAAGGAATACGTACATTTCTTTTTCAAATAACGTATAAAAGAAAAGGCAAAGTAATAAAAAATGGATGAAAAGTGATCCTAGTTCGTTACTGAGATAAAAGTTTGTAGTTCAACAACGGTCAGCAGTGTTTTTTATAATGAATAAGTGTGCTTAAAAATTCCAAAGAAAAGTGTGCATATGGAACGTGGGAGAATTGTTGGGGAAAAGAAGTCCGCGTTAAAGTAAAAAAATAATAATCAACAATAAATTACATGCGACTCACCCTTTCGGCAATTCACCTGTAGTTTTTAAACCTGTGTCACTGGGTCACTGTACCGGTCCTGGTCATGGTTTATGGTAGCCCAGCGCCTAGACCACAGCTGATCGCAGGTATACGACACCACCCACAGTTAAGGTTCCCAACATCAGGTGCATCCGGGTTAAGGCACCAAATAACGAATGTATTCACTTCACTACAGCCACTAATACACTAATCACTTGTCACGATCACTTCATTTTTGTATGCGGAATGAGTTGTTCCAACGTTATAACAATTGGTGGCTCCGAAAGGGGTTGATTGCTGTCAATTTAGGAAATGCTCCACATAGCCACCGTCAGGGTTGACGCACGTTTGTGCACGTAAAATAATGTGCCACTGCACGCGTTGGAGCATCGCTGGTATGATGTTCGCAATTGCATCATGTGTACGTGAAACGGCTTCTTCTGGGATGTCCACTGGTTGACGGTACACCTCATTCTGAAACGATTGTTGTACAACAAATACAAAACGCAAGTAAATAAAAAAATTATGCTTATAATAAATGTAAGTAAAAGGTAACAGCAATAATCAAATTACCTTTAGGTGTTACTGGGCCATTGTACCGATCTTGGTCATCGACGGACGCAATGTCGCCGGGTCTAGCGTTCTAATTCGCGGATACAGCTTTGCGAGTAACTCGCACATTAGCAATCGCGTTACCATCGCACCGAGCATGAACCCGAAACACCGTGCAGTACTCCTGCGCTGTGTGCATGCTGGATTGGAGATTGCTGACTGACTGACAGAACTTTTCCGAAGGAGCTTCTCCTACCCTCAAGTAGTTTCGTATCGTTTCAGTATGGGTTAACTCCCTCTACTACAAGAAAACTTAGGGATAAAGAAACTAGCATTCGTTAAAAAGAAATACGTGCTTTGCTGAAATGCGCTACGAATGGACCATCGGGCAGTTCCAAAAGGCGCTTGATCCGCTAATTTACAACCTACGTACCCATTGCTTCGAGATAGAAAACAGACACCACGTGCATCGGTCCGACAGGGCCCAAGAAAAAGAGGCGCAGGGAGTCCTTTCTGTATTCGAAGGACAGGAGAAACATTTTCAGCTACACGTGTTGAGTTGACGCTGCTAGGGTCACTCCGACTACCTTGGCGAAGGCCTAACCGCGCGCTTGAGTAATTTATGATTTAATTGCTTCGCCTTTATAACGGACGCGAACGGAGGATATCGGAAATGCGAAACAGAAATGGATAGTTTTTATTCCGTTTCGTGAGGGAATTTTTGTGCCCCTTCTCACCCCTACGTACCCATTGCTTCCAGAAAGAAAGCAGACCCACGTACAACGCTCCAAAAGGGTCTGAAGGAAAGAGAAAGCTTACAAAGGAAAACGCCTGCTATTCCTTTTTTCCTTTCTTCGATTCTGATGAACAAATTTCGAAAATTATTCATTAATAATTTATATCAATTACAATTCATCAAATTATACAGTCCATCTAAATTATTAGTTTATAATTTATCAATTACTTTTTAATAAGTAATAACACTACATATTAATCAGCTATAAATAACCACAATAAATGATATTCAAGGATTCTTACAATCGGGTAACTCCTTACTGTTCCACATTGCCAAAGATTGTTTCTAGGCGGTTATGCGTCCATGCTTTTCTAGATTGTATTTTAAAACTTTTTTTAATACTCGTAGGACAAGAAACATTAGAATCGGAGGAAGCTAAAAAAAGAATAGCATGTGTTTTCCTGTGTAAGCTTTCTCTTTCCTTCAGACCCTTTTGGAGCGTTGTACGTGGGTCTGCTTTCTTTCTGGAAGCAATGGGTACGTAGGGGTGAGAAGGGGCACAAAAATTCCCTCACGAAACGGAATAAAAACTATCCATTTCTATTTCGCATTTCCGATATCCTCCGTTCGCGTCCGTTACAAAGGCGAAGCAATTAAATCATAAATTACTCAAGCGCGCGGTTAGGCCTTCGCCAAGGTAGTCGGAGTGACCCTAGCAGCGTCAACTCAACACGTGTCGCTGAAAATGTTTCTCCTGTCCCTCGAATACAGAAAGGACTCCCTGCGCCTCTTTTTCTTGGGCCCTGTCAGACCGATGCACGTGGTGTCTGTTTTCTATCTCGAAGCAATGGGTACGTAGGTTGTAAATTAGCGGATCAAGCGCCTTTTGGAACTGCTCGATGGTCCATTCGTAGCACATTTCAGCAAAGCACGTATTTCTTTTTAACGAATGCTAGTTTCTTTATCCCTAAGTTTTCTTGTAGTAGAGGGAGTTAACCCATAGTGAAACGATACGAAACTGCTTGAGGGTAGGAGAAGCTCCTTCGGAAAATTTCTTTCAGTCAGTCAGCAATCTCCAATCCAGCATGCACACAGCGCAGGAGTACTGCACGGTGTTTCGGATGCATGCTCGGTGCGATGGTAACGCGATTGCTAATGTGCGAGTACTCGCAAAGCTGGATCCGCGAATTAGAACGCTAGACCCGGCAACATTGCGTCCGTCGATTACCAGGATCGCTACAATGGCCCAGTAACACCTAAAGGTAATTTGATTATTGCTGTTACCTTTTACTTACATTTATTATAAGCATAATTTTTTTATTTACTTGCGTTTTGTATTTGTTGTACAACAATCGTTTCAGAATGAGGTGTACCGTCAACCAGTGGACATCCCAGAAGAAGCCGTTTCACGTACACATGATGCAAATGCGAACATCATACCAGCGATGCTCCAACGCGTGCAGTGGCACATTATTTTACGTGCACAAACGTGCGTCAACCCTGATGGTGGCTATGTGGAGCATTTCCTAAATTGACAGCAATCAACCCCTTTCGGAGCCACCAATTGTTATAACGTAGGAACAACTCATTCCGCATACAAAAATGAAGTGGTCGTGACAAGTGATTAGTGTATTAGTGGCTGTAGTGAAGTGAATACATTCGTTATTTGGTGCCTTAAACCGGATGCACCTGATGTTGTGACCCTTAACTGTGGGTGGTGTCGTATACCTGCGATCAGCTGTGGTCTAGGCGCTGGGAGACCATAAACCATGACCAGGACCGGTACAGTGACCCAGTGACACAGGTTTATAAACTACAGGTGAATTGCCGAAAGGGTGAGTCGCATGTAATTTATTGCTGATTATTATTTTTTTACTTTAACGCGGACTTCTTTTCCCCAACAATTCTCCCACGTTCCATATGCACACTTTTCTTCGGGATTTTTAAGCACACTTATTCATTATAAAAAACACTGCTGACCGTTGTTGAACTACAAACTTTTATCTCAGTAACGAACTAGGATCACTTTTCATCCATTTTTTATTACTTTGCCTTTTTCTTTATACGTTATTTGAAAAAGAAATTTACGTATTCCTTATTCTTTCGCTTCAAATAATTATTATTTTCGATTCACCTTAACAAACAAACTGTGTATTTGCCTTTTTACGCTACACGTGATTCCCCCGATTTAAAATAATTAATCACTTTCAATGATAAATAAAAAATGGTAAAGGACTTGATATTTATTTGTTATGCCGTTTTAATTTCTTATAATAATGTTATGTTCATCGATGCGTGTCGACTTGTTTGTTCGAAGCACAAGCGCAGCGCCTAGCGTTGTAGACTTCGCTACCGCGGCCGCTTCACCGGTAAACTCACGCTCTGATTGGTCAACGTTTTTCGTTAATAACTCGTTAACAAAGCTCCACCTAACATTTTCGCTAAGGAAAAAGTTGTTTGAAATCGTCTCAGGAATCACCCCTTTCAAGGAACTGCAACATTTTTGTTACACCCTGTATATACAATACTTCATATATACATATATACATATATATACAGTTTTATACACGCTCCTCCTCCTCCTCCTCCTCCACCGTCTCCATGTATTCGGAAATGCGATAGTGGCCCCATGGAAGTGTGCGTACTCGATCGGGTAGGACGAATCGTTTGTCGTCGTGCTGTCTGAGAGCGAGTTTTTCTTCGCTTATCGAATACACGTCGTGCAATTTCGAACGAATTAAATTTTGACGTATGTGCTTTTCCGAATCGTCGCGCAAGCACCGAACGTAGTCTTCGAAGCGAATTTCGTTCGCGACTACGTTCTTTTTTATACCTTTAATTTTTCTCGTTTCTTTCTTATTGTGCACGCGGAGAGAGTACATTTTCGCTCTCAGTCCGACGAACTCGGTCATCGGGACTCCGTTGTTCTCGTCTTTCATGAGGCCGGGCACCTTCTTGTTTACGCGCGGCATACCGTACGGGTTATCCGCCTCGTAATCGCTAGTGTCGAATCGGGTGACGACGTCGCGTTTCATCGTCTCGTACGCGTCCTCGCACTCGAGCTCGTAAATCAAGCTATCGGTGTCGGTATAAAGGATTTTACAGTGTTTACCAAATTTCGGAAGCATGTACTCGTAATGAAAATCGTACAAGCATACTTTCGACACGTCCAGCACGCTCATACCGACGTATATCGGTTTATTGAATAGCACTTTTAATTTGCGCAACTGGACGGCGATTACGTTTTCGGAGAAAATCGCGCGGCTGTGAAAGTTCGGTTTCGAGATCAGAGCTTCCGCGCCGTACCGACCTTCCCAGTGCGTAACCAATTTCACGTCAACGTAGTGTCGCACGTTCTCCATCGTTTTGCCGAATACCGCGTTGTTCATCAATTTGTACAAAGTTTTCTGAAAATCGCTGGTCGCGCGTGTTCTAAAACCGGTGTTCAATTCGATATATTCGCGAAGCCAATGGGATTGCTGGAATTCCAAGATGCGACGAATTTTTCGGAGTCGCAAACCGTGGCGCAGACATTGCTGCAAGTACCGGTAATGTAGTACGTATCGTTCCTTGTCCCGTACTGTCGCGAGTAGTTTCGTCTGGTTTCCGTCGGTCGACTGTTCGCGTACCGGGCAAAACGGGAGATCCGCGTGCGAATCGTGCAGTTCCGTCGGGTACTCGAGGTCCACTTCCAGAAAGTATCCCTCGGGCCCGTCGATCGGAACGGCATTGACGTCGAAATTGGCTACGCGCTCGGCGTCGTCGATCCAACGAAATCCTCCGTACGGCATGCATTGCGTCATTGCCCAACCGTACAGGTTGTTCACGTCAAAATACATGAGGTACGTCGACGGTTTCGCGGGATCGTACGTGGGCAAGTACTTTTTGTTGGCGCGCGCGTAACGATGGGAACACTGGCTCAGACCGCCGCGTATTCCGCGTTCCACGAACATCACCATGTCCACGTCGGTGAGCAATTCGAAAACGATGCCCGTGTGCTTTGGCATCGCATCCCACGTGAACCCTGGCAACGTGCAGTAATACGCGGGGTCCAGCTCGTAGCTCGCGATGCACTGCGATCGGAAATTCTCGAAGACGTCCGCCAACAACAGAACGTCGGTCTTCAAGTACAGGTCGCTGTACTCGCCCAACGTCTCGACGCGAAAGCTCTCCCACACGTTAATCGCGTGCGCGTAATCCGATTCTGACACGTGACTGTCGTTCAACCGATTGTAGAACGCTTCGCGAGGCGGTAATCGCGTCTCGTTTAGTTTATCGTACGCCGTCACGTAATCGTACGGGAAGACGCCCTTTCTGGTAAGGAGATCGAATTGATCCTCCGAATAGTTCCGAAACTCCTTTCGCAGGATCGTCAGTTCCTCCTTGCCCAGATCGGACGAAAGTTTATCCAGACTCCAGGCCAAAAATTTATACGAGTCGATGAATCTGAATTTCACCTCCTTCTTCCCGTCGATGCCCGTCCCCTTGACATTCTTCGTGAAAGAGATGTACTTTTTCTTGGTTAGCGGGAGTAGGTCCACCTTTCCTTCAAACGCCGTAGCCAATTCTTTTATCACAAAGTGCGCGTCGTAACCCGATAGATTGTGAAACACGACCGGGACGGTAAATGAATCCTGGTAATTTAGATTACAGGTCGAATGAGCCGCGCCTCTGTATCTACCGGTCACGTGGCAGTGATCGCGCACTTTTACGTCGGATTCGAGGAAAGGTTTTCCGCACACGTGGCACTCTCTTGCGTTATAAAAATTTTGGCGTTGCTCGATAGACATCGATTCGATCGGTATTATCGTTTTGAATATGTCATCTACGGTGTCGGCCAATTTTCGCATCTCTTTCACGAACCATTGGGCGCAGTCGGAGTCACCGCGGTACGTATGATACGCGCAAAGCGATTCGTCGTGCGCGCACTTCACGTAGTATCCCACGCTGAATGCCCGATGATGCTGGTAAATGTACGAACGACGGTTTTGTTGTTGTTGGTCCGGCTGCACGTCCTCCAGCAGGCACTCGAAGTCTGCGTACACTATGAACGGCACGCGTTCCTTGCGGAGGTAGTTTTTAAATTGCAGCCGCTTGTTTTGCTCGGAAGGAAGCTCGACGGCGCAATCGTTTAGTCGCACGCAATCGACGCTGTGCGCGTCCAGTTTCTCCTTCGAATAAAAGTAATGGAGACATCTGAAAACGACATACACTTTTAGCATTTACGCAATCCTATAGACATACTCGAAAAACAAACTATTTCCAAACATACCTTTCGCAAATGAAAATTGCGCAGTGATGTTGTGACACTTGTGCAGAAACCAGTCTGGACAGATTGCGGATACAGGTGAAATGATTCCTCCGCTCGTCCTGCGGATCCTGTACCAGCAGCAAGTTTGCGTGCAGCTCCCTCTTCGACGCGGTCAAATGGATCGGGACGCACTTTTCCTCATGCCACTGGTACACGTTTACGGATACGTCGTTGCAAGCTTCAAATTTCTTGATCTGGTTCAGAGTCATGGGAAGACTCACACAGTCCGTACAAAGTACCCGCGAATAATGGGGATACGATGCTAGTCGGTCACTATTCGCGGATGCTAGATACAGGCTCGCGACGACCGACCACAGGAAACAGGCGTCGTCGTTGCACTTGACATTCACCACGGCTCGCTTCATTTGTACGGCGCGCGGCAATGGCACGTTGCATCCAGCACGAAGCGGATTGTATTTGTTAATGTTTAGCATTAAATTGTGAACGTTGACGAGCGTCCAACCACTTGCACGCTCCTGAAAATCTTCCATCGCCGCAAGCAGAGGTTGCACCACGCGAGTCGTGTACCATTCGCGCAGATTCGACGTCTCAAAGAGTACGTGATTTCTCGTCGTGAAGCTTTTCACGTCCGTTTCGTCTTTTAGCGAAAACTCTGCGTTCAGGATCGTATTCACCGCCACGCTGGAATGTGCGGTGATCGAGTCCGTTAGATGCGAAAGCACCAGCCGACGAGCGTCTTTGAAGAATCGACGAGGATCGAGATGTTTCACGTTCACCACCATTCCCGTTGCGATGCGATTTTGAAACGCCGATTCTACATCTTCCCATACGACACTCGGCCCGCTCGAACGTCCCACAAGACCGTGTCCCATTCGCGAGAATTTTGCACGCACTACAGTACGTAAAGTTTGGATACGAGCGATAACGGCGGTGATGCGTTGTTTCCTGCCGATCGACAATCGTTGTTCTCCGTGCAAATATTCATGTATGAGGTGCAAACATTCGTCGCACTGTTCGAGCCAGTTCCGGTATTCCGCGGACGTACGCAGTAACGCCGACATCTTCGTCAGCGTTTTCAACATGTTCGTTGAAAGATCCATTGGTTCCTTCTGGACGTGCAACTATCACCTCGAAATCCGTTTCACAATTGTTCGCTCCTCGCTGGAGATCGCTTATTAATACCTCCCGTCAAGGTCACGCGCTTTCCTCGCATTGTGCAATTCGGCGCGTGCACTTCGCCGAAAAGACGCGCTTCGCGGAAATTTCTCGAATCCCCGACGCCGTCGCGCTGCGTTAGAAAAGACGCACTTCGCGGAAATTTCTCGAATCCCCTACCAGGGCATGAGGGTACGGCGCATTTTTAGTAGGTTGAATCATTTGCCTTCGTCGCTGCAAGGTCACGCGCTTTCCTCGCGTTGCCGACTGAGCACCGGGCGAACCCTGCTTTCTTGAACCTGACTTGGAAGTGGGTGAATCTTGGTTTCTTGTCAGCTTCCAAGGCGGCTAATTTGTACACGCGAGCGTCCAAAAATGTAACAAGCTGCTGATACGAGGCCGGTTGCTTTGATGACCCCAAACTGGTGTCCCGCTGCAATCGGGTCTCGGAGTCGAGACGTTGGACCGTGATGTGGACCAGCCAGTCTTCAGAGTGATCAACAGACCTTTGAAGACACTTGAAAGCGTGCACGACATCATTAGTGGGTCGGAGGAGTGACTTTAGCTCGATCGAGGTGGTTTTCATCATCGAACGCATGGCAAACAATCGTGTTAAGTGTCAAGACACTAAGCGTCGATTATTATCAAAAGTCGAAGTCATGACTTGCCAAACATCTTTGAAATTGTTCGAGTTCACCTCTGTTGTTGGTGAGCTCAGAGGCCTCACCAGTGGTGCTCATCTGGAGATATTGGAGCTTCTCGACTTGGGTGAGCGTGGGATTTTTTATGATCATCGACGTGAATAAGTCGCGAAAATGAATCCAGTTTTCGTATTTTCCAGTGAACGTAGGTAGTGGGATGCAAGGAAGTTGTTGACGGAGATGAGCATCCGTATTCGTGTTAGCAGGAGGACTATATGACGCTTTTATGGGTACTTTGTTCAGTTCTTCCATCAGCTTCGTCTTTTGCACGAAATATATTTCTTCCACAATCCCAAGAGGAAATAGGTGGACTTCTTTTCATCCTCGGTGCAACCAGCTTCGATTTCCAAGTGACGAGTTTGATACGTATTCCAGTTTTTCTCCAGTCCGTCTAAACGGATCCAAATAGCCAATTCAGTGATATTAGTAGTAGTAGTAGTAGTAGTATAATTTATTTGCCGCTTGCCTTTCAGCATTGCGTCGAGATAGCTACATTACAACATTTTACATCTACTTCCAAATTCTAGTTCTAAATAAACCTAGCATTATGTATGTATAAGTGTTAAATAAGCATCTTCACTTCTTCACGTCAGCTTTTGTCTCCGTTCTCTTCGTTGCTCCCATAACTGTCTCCCCCATTCCCCTCCATTCTCCTCGTCGTCCAGCAGTTTATCTATTCCTTTCTTCCATCTTCCTAATTTTTCACAGTTCAATGTCAGGTGCTCTAATGTCTCTAGTTCTTTGCCACATAACTCGCATACCTTGTCTTCTTCTTTTGTCCAGTATCTGTGTGCCCTTTCTTCGTTTCCACATCTCAGTCTAGCTTTTATCTGGACGTTTTTACTGTTTGACCTTCCGTTTTTCCTAATGTATCTGGGTATTCCAAGCGTCCTTATCTCCTTATATCTTGGAGCATACCTTGATACCCTTATTTTTTCTGCTCTTTCTTGTTCTTGGACTTCTCTATCTCTTGTTTTTAACATTTCCTCTATTTCGGCTCTTTCTATGCTCAGTCTCTGTACTTCTATCCCTGCATACCCGCACCTTCTAAAGTATTGTTCCCTTTCTATCCCCCATCTTGTTATTCTACCCTTCTCTTCTTCGTTCCTTCTCTCCTCCCAACACTCCTTGACCAGAGTTTTGCTTTCTTCTCTTTTAACTCTTTCTTCATATTTAACTGCTCTTCTGCCTGTCTCTACCCTCAACATATCCCTCTTTAATTCCTCTCTCACTATATATCCTGGCGTCCCTGTATCTAGACCCATTATCCACCTGATGTACCTTTCTTGTATTGCCTCTGCCTCCGTCCATTCCCTCCAACCCCAAATCTCCGCCCCATAGGTCAAAATACTCTTAACTATTGCATCAAACAGCTTCAACCTCCATTTAACGTCCCCTCTGATTTTCCTTTCTCCTATGCTCCATATTTTTCCCATTGCTATCCTTGCCTTCTTCACTCTTTCTCTCACGTGTTCTACTGCCGTGTTACTTCTAGCCAATTTGTATCCCAAATAATTAAAGTTCCTCACTTCTTCTATCCTGTTTTGTCCCCATTTCCAGTCAGTCTTCCTCCTCCTTCCTCCTCCCTTACTAAATACCATCATCTTTGTCTTCTCTACGTTAACCTCTAGTTTTTTCCTTCTACAGTATCGGTCCGTTCGCTCTATCAACGCTCTCATTTCTTCTTCCCTTTCAGCCATAATGGCTACATCGTCTGCATAAGCGATCGACCAGATCTTTTCCTTTCCAATTACCACTCCTCCATCCTGTCCCTTTCTTAATACGCCTTCCAAGTCTGACAAATATATGTTAAATAGTGTTGGGCTTAAAGGACATCCCTGTCTCACACCTTTCCTCGTCCACATCTTTCTTGTTTCCTGTCCTCCTATCCTTACTCTATAACTGGTTCCCATGTACATCCTCTTCACTCTATCTATCATTCTGTTACTTATCCCCACCCTTTCCATTGACTTCCATAGTTCCTCTCTGTCCAAACCGTCGAATGCTGCTTTTAAATCCACAAAAGCTACAAAAAGTTTGCCTCTCTTTTCTCTCACCCTTTTCTCTATTACATGATTTAGTATGTAAATACAATCAATCGTTCCTCTCCCCTTCCTGAATCCCATTTGCGTTTCCTCCAGTCCTTTTTTATTTTCTAATTCCTCCTTTATCCTTTCATTTATTATTGCTGCATACACCTTATATGCTGTACTCATCAGCGTAATCCCTCTGTAATTTTTGACTTCGTTGACATCTCCTTTCTTGAAAATTGGTGAAACTATCCCCTCCCTCCAGTCTTTTGGGTATCCTTTTCCTTCCCATACCCCTTTCACTATTTCCACTAGCTTACTTTTAATTTGCTCACTTCCGAATAACCAGGCCTCGTTCTTTATTCCATCTCCTCCTTCCGCCTTTCTTCTCTTCAGTTTCTTTATTTGTTGCAACACCTCTTCGTCTTTTAGTTCTTGCTCCTCCTCTTCCTCTTCTTCCCTTCCTATTCTCATCTCCTCCTCTTCCTCTATCCCCTCCTCTCCTCCTAGCGTTTTTCGAAAGTGCTCTTCCCATTCCTCCATTCTAATGGTTTTACTTATCCCTTCTCTCTTCTTTCTGAATCTGTTCACGTATGCCCATGCTTGTTGTTCTGTTTTTATCTCTTCCAATTTCTTTTCTTCGTTTTGTACCTGTCTTCTCTCTTTCTCCTTGCAGAGTTTTTTATATGCCGCCCTCATCTTTCTGAATTCCTCCTCTTCCATCTTACCCTTCCTCACTAGCTTCCAGTACTTTTGTACTTCCTTTTTCTTTTCTTTACACTCTTTATCCCACCAATTTTCCTTCCCTATATCTCTGTGTTTAATCTTTATTCTTTTCTTTTTTATTGCCCTATTAATTCCTTCTTTTAGCTCTCTCCACCCTTCTTTTACCCCCTTTTCTTTCCATATTATTCTGTTCGTTTCCTCCTTATATCTTTCTACCTCACCTTCGTCCCAGCATTGTATCTCTTTTTCATCTTCTAGTTCCTCTACTTCCCTTCTTTCCATATTTTCTTTCAACTCCCATATCAGTGGCTGATGATCTGAATCTATCCTTTCTCCGATCTTGAACTTTTCTATTTTTTCCCAAGTCTCCTCATTCACTATACCATAGTCTATCGTTGACTTCGCTTTACCCCGGTGAAAAGTCCACTCACCCTCTTCATCTCCTTCTTTATTGCCGTTCATGAACATCCATCCTCTATCTTCCACTGCTTCCAGCAGCCACTTCCCTTCTCTGTTCTGCTCTTTGTCCTTTGCCTTTCTATTTTCTTCTCTTTCCTTGCCTATCCCCCATCCTTTTTTTTTTTTTTTTTTTTTTTTTTACGAGGGGGAAATGCCTAACGCACACCCCGGGGTCCCACGGGGGAGGACCCCGGGGTCGTGTGGGGCTCACACCCACTAAAACCCCCCCGGTGGCCAACCCTGCGCGTATAGGGGGACGCCGGGATCCGCAAGACTTCACCGGTGCCCCCCCGCGCTGCGCGCGCCGAGGCGCGCGCCCTTCTCTAGGGGGTTGGGAGGGGCGGACCTCCCTCCCCCCGACGGCGTGTGGGGCCATAACCACACACTGCCCTTCCCGGGCCACTGCTAATCCGACGGCCAGACCCCCCGATCCGACCGCCTACCGTGACCCGGGGGTTAGCTTGGGTAACCCGGGTACGCTAGGCCCGTGCTGCAGTCCCCAGAAGGGGGGCCGCAGCCCCTGAGTTTAGCCGGCGCACACCTTAATCCGCCGGCGGGGGAAGAGGAGGCGCTCCCGCGCGCCTCCTCCTCCCCGGACGCCCTATGCGGCAGGGATGCCCCTCCTGCTCCCTCACCCTCTCGGCGGCCTCCTTCTGCGAGATCACATCCTCGCAGAAGGAGGCCACCGCCTGCCATTCTCTCTCCCCCTCCAGCATCTTTGCAACGACGCTGGAGAGGGAGAGGTCCCGTCCTATAATCTGGGTCAGGACACGGCGCTGCACCGCCCACGCGGGGCACTCTTCCAGAGTATGCTGCGCCGTGTCCCGACCCCCCACACAATGGTGGCAGTCGTCGCCCACCTCTCTGCCTATGCGACACAGGTACTCCCCGAAACACCCGTGTCCGGAGAGCACCTGCGTCAGGCGGAAGGTGAGACCTCCTCGCCGATCCCGCCACTGCCGGAGCAGGGGCAGGATGGCTCCGACAGTCCTCCGATCCTCGGAGCCGCGCAGAGATCGGCTCCAATTCTCTAGGAGGGACTGCCGGGATCGGCGTCTCAACTCCCCGAGCTCCGAGTGGATCAGCTCCGGCGGTCTCCCGCTGTCGCGGAGCTCCCGCGACCCCAGGAAAAAGTCCCTGAGGTAAGCCGCGTAGAGCACCAGGGGCGGGAGGCCCGCCAGAACCGCCGCCGCCTCGTGGGAGACGGTGCGGTAGCCCATCGCTACTCTAATGGCCAGCCGCCGGTAAATCCCTTGCAGGATATCGCGGTGCCGGCGGCTGGCAGCCAACTCTGGGGCCCATACCGGGGCCCCGTAACAAACCACCGACCGCACCACCCCCGCATACAGGCGGCGAACCCCCTCGCGGGGGCCGCCAAGGTTCGGAAGGAGACGGCCTAAAGCGGCCGACATCCCTCCGACCCGCGGGGCCAACTCCGCGAAGTGGGAGTCGAAACGCCAGTGGGGATCGAGAACGAGACCCAGATGTTTCATCCGGGTCCCGATCCCGACCCAGGACCCACCCACGCGTATCCGCAGGTCGGTAGGGGGACCACCCACCGGAGACCGTCTGCAAAACCAGATAGCCTCCGTTTTGTGGGGGGCCACCCGTAACCCCAACCCGCGGATGGAGGCGGCAACGACCGCCACCCCCACCTCCCCTAGGCGCGCCGCGCGCCCCCAACTGAGCCCGTCAGCGAGGACCAGTGTGTCATCTGCATAACAGATGAGGTCCACGCCGACAGGCAGGGGGGCGCGCAGCACGCTATCATATGCGACGTTCCACAGGAGCGGTCCCAAAATGGACCCCTGCGGAACGCCGCACTCCATCCGGTAGGTTTGCCATTCCCCAGACCGGCCGACCCAACCGATCCACCTGTCGCTTAGGTAGGACCCGATCAGCCTTCCCAGGTAGGGGGGAACGCCGTGATACTCCAGCGCCCCCCCCCACAGCAGCCCAGGGCAGGGAGTTAAAAGCGTTGACGATATCCAAGGATACCGCCAACGCCACCCCGCCCCGCGCCACCGCAGCCTCCGAGTGGGATCGGATCCGTAACAGCGCATCAAGCGTTGATCGACCCTCCCGGAAGCCGAACTGCTTATCGCACAGATCGGGCCCCACCACCGACAGGTGTTCGGAGAGGCGGGCAGCTATGATAAACTCAAAAGCTTTGCCCGCCTCATCCAACAAGCATATCGGCCGGTATGAGGATGGCTCCCCCACCGGTTTCCCCTTCCCTTTATGGAGGAGGACCAAGAGGGCCCTCCTCCATATGGAAGGGAACCTCCCCTCCCTTAGGCAGCCATCCAGTAGGCGACGGAACCGGCCGCCCAGGACGCCAAGGACGGCGGCCAGGACCGATCCGTGAACACCGTCGGGTCCCGGAGCTACTCTCCGGGACCTAAGGCGGCGGACGGCCCCAGCCAGCTCCTCCTCCGTGACCCCGTCCCCCTCCGTCCACGCCGGCAGAAGGCCAGGGACTGTGGAGGGGTGCGGAGCCTCATCTTGCGTCGCGCCCACTCACCCACCATCAGCGGGGAAGAGAGCGGACACGACACGCCCCACAAAGACGGGGTCCAGGGACTCCGTTAGTGGGGGCGCCCATGGTCTCAGTTTATCCAAGACCATCCTATATGGGCGCCCCCATGGGTCCCCTTCTAAGGAGGAGAGGAGCTCCCTCCACGCTTTCTCCTTGGCATCCCTAATGGAGCGCCTTAGGGCCCCATTCCTATCCTTGTAGGCCCGGTAAAGGCGCTCCACCTCAACCGGCTCCGCGCCCACGCGCCGTCGGGCACGGGTATACCGGCGGCGCGCACGCATGGCCTCCTTACGGAGGCCAGCTATCTCCTCGCTCCACCAGTACACCGCGCCCGACCCGGAGGCCGAGCGGATCCGGGGCATACAAGTGTCGCAAATCGACTGCAACACGCCCCGGAACTGCCTATCCCCCATCCTAGAGCACCTTCTTCTCCTATTCTTGCGTTAAAATCCCCAGCTATGATCATCAATCCTTCTTCTGTTTCTTCCACTCGTTCTTTTAGTTCTTTAATCTTTCCTAAGCTTCCTTCTCTGTTATATACCGTTAGTATCTTCCAGTCTTCTTGTTCTATTCTCATTTCTCTCAACACAATTCCTTCTCTTTCTCTTGTAATTTCCCCTTGTCCTTTCGCTATTTCCTTCCTTATTCCTGTTATGATGCCCCCACTAGCTCTTCCTTTCTTTCCTTCCTTCTTCGCTCCTTGACATTCCCAGACCCATCCTTTAGGCATTTTCTTCTCCCAACTCTTCCATTCTCTTTCTTCGATCCATGTTTCTATCAGTCCTATGCATTCGAATTTTTTAATAAATTCCCAGAAATCTTCATCCTTATTTTTTAAACCAGCTACATTCCATGTTATTGCCTGTATTTTCTTTATCTTTGCGTCTTTTAGTTTTAGTTTTATTCCTCCATTCTTATTTCTATTCCTCTTCTTAATTTTTACTGTTTTTCCCTTTTCAGTGTTCGGGTAGTTCTTTTCCCGCTCTTCTTCCACCTGCTTCCCGCCTCTACTGTCATTTTCCCATCTCTCTTCTAACAGTAACTCTTCAGGCCTTCGCCCTCCACCCATATAAATTTTTCTTCTCCTACTGAGAGCTTTTTATATCCCACCTTTACCTTTTTTCCTTCCTTTCTCTCCTGATTCGCTACAACTCTGATTTTACTTTGTGTTTCTCTTTCTTTTGGTGTTAGGTCGTTATCTATAAATATATTCTTTCCTTTTAGTTTGCTTTTCTTAGTCATAATTTCTCTCTTCATTTCCCATTCCTCGAGCTTTGCTACAACTATCCCATTTCCTCCTCTTCCTTTTCCTGTTCTGAATACCTCCTTGACTTTCACATTTACTCCTATCTCTCTTTTCAACCATTCCTCAATTCCTTTTCCTAAGTTCTCTCCTGTAAACTCCCCTCCTCCTCTTATTACGATGTTGTTCTTCCTTTCTTGTTTTTCTCTTTTCTCCTCTCTTTCCTCCATTTTCTCTAGTCTTTTGGCCAGTTCTATGTTTTCACTTTCTCTCTCTAAGCTTCTTATTCTTTCTCCCAACTCCCTTCTTTCCTCTTCCCATCTTAATTCTTTTTCTTCCATTGTTTTCTTCATACTTACCATTTCTAATTTCATTTCTTTCATCTCGTTCTTTATTTCAATTAAAACTTCCATGAGTCTCTTCATTGGGTCTCCTTCCTTTTCTTCCTCTTTTTTTTCCTCTTTTCTTCCACTTCCTTCGTATAATTCCATTCCTTTCGGCGGTGTCCTAATCGTTGTTTTACTTCTTACTACCTCTGCTCTTCTCCTTTCTTGTTCTTCTTGCTCTCTTTTTCTTTTGAAATATTCACCCAACGATCCTGTACTGCTCGTACTTGAAGCTCTTTCCTGTCTTCTGTTCTCGCCTAATTCGCTCTTTTTAGTCCTACCTCTCTTAGATTTTGCTTTGCCTGTTTCTACACCTTTTTCCTCCTCTGTCTCTGCACTATTCTCTTCTTTCGCTGTCGCGCCTCCGTCGGTATTTCTACTTTCTTCCTTATCTGTCCACCTATTGGTGTCCATTTACACTAATAGGTGATTACCTTCCCTCTCTTCTCTCCTCCTTATCGACTCTTCTATTCCTCCGTGTCTATCACGCCGTCTTACGTTGTAAGACACCTAACCTCACTTGTGCTTACCTTACTCACTGCCTTCTAAACTACTGTTTCCTTCCGTTTCTATCTTTATCTTTACTGTCGGCTGAGCCCGGGGTACTACCCTCTCGTCTCCTCCACTTCTCTACACTCTCCTCTTAATTTTTCACTCACTATTGCCTTTTTCTTTCCATTCACCTTTCTACCTACTTGCTGCTTCACCTATCGCGCGCCATCTCCCCCTGTATATTATTTACGCCTAATTTACGTAAATTTTCGTAGGTGCGAGAGATTCTGCCTTGCAGGTCGCGTTGCTAAAGAATACGAGACTCCATGTTGTTCGACCGTTACACTTTTACAAGCAGAACACGAGGTCGCGAAATAGCGCCCGAACGCACGCACTAAAGTTGGAAATAAAACTGTCTAGGAACACCGACATTGGATGAAACGTTTCTTACTCACGTCTTTCATTTAAAGTTTGATAAGACGCAAATGTAATGCACCGAATAGATTGATGAGCGAGTCCCGGTAGAATTGTTCGGGGTCACTGGGATTGAACCACGTGTTGCGCGCCCGAGAGCTCCGTAACGTTACAGAAAGATCAACGGTTAACAACAAGTGATTGTTACGCGTTAGAAAGAAGTCTCCACTTCTAGTGGAATTAAAGTGAGAAGCTATATTAGATATTCAGACAAGCTATCCGGCTCGAAGGACTAAATGTATAATTTTGATAATGAATTTATTAACCTTTTACAAGAGTGTGATCAGCGCGTTAACAGAAGTGAAGGGATAATAATGTATACGAAAACGCGGTTGACGGCACGCAGAGAGTGCGAGATGAGAAAGGAGAGGGAGAGAGGAAGGAGAGAGCGAATGATAGCGAGAAATAGCGTGGCGTGATTGCATGAAAGTATGGTGATAGGTGAAAGGTACTGAGTAGAAGGAGAGAATGAGAGAGATGAATATGGAGGTGATACGTAATGGTGATATGGAGATTATGGCGATAAAGTTTGAATCTTTGACAAACAGCTTATTTCGAGAAATACCAAGTGTTTTCGCAACAGTGGCCATGGCGTAGTGAGTAGACTATGTGTACAGTATACCGGCCACTTGATGGCACTCGGCCACCAAGCTAAAACCTTCCCCGCTACAGTTTTAGTTTCGTGGCCGAGTGCCATCAAGTGGCCGGACAATAGTACACGGAAAAAATGGTTTAGTTGCTCCAGCTGTTGTGACGCACACAACCCGAACCGTGAGATAGTGCAACACATAGGAATGTGCACGCGTAGCATTGAGCAACGGCCTTTCAAGGCAGCGGCACCTCAAAAGTGCAGACGCGGATTTTCGTAATCTAGGTCAATCCCCACGAGCAAGGGCGCTGACCACCGGGCCACCGCCTTGCCACGCTAGGCATTCCCACGCACATAAAACGCACGCAGAAGAATCGCGGGCAGCTCTTTTGTCAACAAGACTCAGCTCCGAACAGCTCACCAGCGCGCGACCCACCATCTATCGCGGCGCAGAGTCTAGTACAGTGTCTATTCAATAAAACGTTGTTAATCGTTTACGGCGAGTTCCAACTCCTTAACCGGCAAAGATCCCAACTACCCTCGGTTTACCCGAGATTCTCCTTCGACGACCCATTCCGAAGATTATTTTGGTTGCGACCAACCAGCCAAGGGCAACGGCGCAACACAGCAAATATATAATTCGCTGGAAAAACTTTGATGCTATAGCTAAGCAACTTTGCTACTGCAGCAAAGAAATTGTATTTAAAAGCAATCTTGAACTTATTAATATAGCAATTCTAGTTTTGCTAGCGGAAATAATCTGTTACGGCATCAAGTCAGTTTCACTACAATTAATTCATGGAATCGTTTTCTTCAATAAATTCCACTGTACAACACGGGTCTGATTTCATAGGGCTCCCGCTAGAGTGTTCTCGTAATAATAGTCTTTCTCCCTAGTGCTTGATCGCCCTGTTCATATATAAGACGAGTTCCGAAATAATCTTCCACAGCTCAAGCGCGGGTCCGTCAACATAAGTCTACTGAGATAATGAAGCAAGTTTTCGTTGATCCAATGGTCCAAAACGAAAATTGAAATCGCCGTGGCCCCCTTCTCTTCTCTCCCCGTTTATAAGATGTCATAATAAATATTCCATACATACAAGCATTGTTGGATGTATCTAATTTGTATTGTTGGAGCAACTAATAAATTAGCTCTAATTGGATCTGTTTGTATACTACATTTTCTTTGATGTAATAGCAAAATAATTAGCTACATATACTAAGCTCTATTTTCTATTGGTTGCAGTATTCAATCATTTTTGCTATACTAACAGATCTAACTTGTTGTAACCTCAAACTTTATTTGCTACAACAAATAAGCTAATCCAGCTCTGTAACTTAGTTTCTGTAACATAGCATATTAGCTGTCCGTATATTACGGCTAGAGATTTGCTAGGCTAGCAGGATTTCTGGCTGTCACAATAAATCCTTTTTTCCGTGTAGATTACCGTCAATTGAATAAAAAAATTGTACGCGATCGGTATCCATTGTCGCTGGTGGATGATCAGTTAGATTCTTTACAGAATGCGAAGTATTTTAGTACGCTGGATCTGAGAAACGGTTTTTTTCATGTCTCGGTGCACGAGCAAAGTTGGAAATATACTGCATTTGTTGTGCCAGACGAACAATTTGAATTTTTAAAGGTTCCATTCGGATTGTATAACTCTCTGTCCGTTTTTCAACGATTTAGATATGCGGTTTTCAGAGAACACACTGCGTAAATAATTGTATTATGCTTTCATTTGTGTTTTGTATGAATTTGGTATAAAAATTACGATTTTTATAAAAATGTTGGCTAATCCCATGGAGTACTTAAAAAAAAGTCTGAACCTCTAAGAGGTATGTAACCGTCTAGCAATCTAAAATCTAAAAGAATAATGAAAAACAAATTTTTATAATCGATATTAGTCTTCCTTTATTTTATACATTTTTTAAAAAACTATGAACACAACATTTAGTTTTTGAAAATTCAGTGATTGAAAAAGGTAGTTAAAAAAGACATTCTAGTTATGGAACATGTAACACTGTTCGAATAGGATATGATGCGATCCTGTGTAAATCGGCGAGTAGTTGTAGATTAGAGTATCCGCTTCTTCGTCCTTAGATTCAAATGTATGAACGCTTTTGCGTGCTATGCAGAGTTTTATTCCATCAATATACGTGAAAATTCACTAAGTCTTTAAAGTAGAACAAACACAAAATAAATATGTATACCTTCGTTCACGAAGAAATTGGCAAAATATTGAGCCACTTGAACAGCTTGCGCAGAGTGTGGGATGTTTTTCCAATTTGCCCATTCGTATATATTTTTTTCTGGGTGGAATTGCAGACCGTAAAATGGATATTCAAATGAATCGCATTCGTTTCTTTCAGCGGATTCCACAGAAGAAATGAATTCTTTTCCGTGGATATCGCGATTGGTGGACAATATCCGAAACTTATTGCGTATGCCTTTATTCTTCAGTTCCTGCAATTACATTCTACTGCAAATACTATAAGTAGTAGAAACAATAAAATCTCGAATAATTAATTTGTAGTTTCGGATTCAAACGTGAAAGAAAATAAATGATTAAGCTCGTATATTTTTGTCAGATCGCAACTAAATAACAGTTTTAGTTTTTAACAAGATAACTCTATGTATATTGTGTTAACCAAATTTGTAGCAAAAAAAAAAAAATAGTTCAATCTAACGTGTTTCTTTTATGCAAGTGTATTATTTTATATAAAATAAACAAAGTTTTATGCGATGAGCATTGATCTATTATTTGAATACTCTGTCATTCCAAGAATGGATAACAAATATTAAGTATAAAGTCATATATTACTATAAAATTCAAGATTTCTAAATTTCAAAGTTATAAAAGAACGTTCTATAACAATAAATAACAAAAAATAAATATTAAAAAATGAATTATTTAACATGTAAATAATACAAACTTCTTCCGTGACACAAAAGTGGTGAAAATTTGAGGTGACGTTGTTTTCCCTTAATATTTCTATGACCTCGGCGGGGGCATTCCCGAACATTCTACTATTTCGGTACCCTAAAATACATGTGAAAAAAAATATGATGTTAAAAAGATTGTAATATTATAATGAAATTATATATAATAGTACACCATCTTGCAGATCATGTTAACTCAGCTGGTACTTTCTTCCAAAAGGAATATCATTTTTTACAAAAATAATAAAATAACTTAGATAAAACCAACATTTTTCATATTAATTTTTAGGAAGAGGTATTTAATCTGAATTTTTCAGACTACTTTTTACAAAAAGAATTATAAATCAATAGGGTTTTTTTTCAAATGATATTCAATTCCAAAAGAGATTGTACTCCACTCCGCACAGTGTTCCGGAGTAGTGATTTAGCAGCTCAAATGACTAAAAAAATTTTTGTTAATGTTGTAAAGTAATACTGTCTAGTACTTGTGTACCTTAAGGTACCGTCATTGAGTATTTTTGAAGAAATAAACGAATATATTCGTAAAATATAACCTTAAAGTTAAGCGTTTGAAAGACCATGTTTCTGGGGTCCCATAAGGCCTCGTCCAGATCTGAACTTTCTGGCGAACAATCTGGCGAGCCGAGCTTATAATGCTGGCACTTTTACCTGCGAGAGGCCCCTTTTCCCTGACTTTGCTTGACTCTCCGTGACTTTTGCTAGCAGAGGGTCCAGTTTTGGTCTTCTGCGCAGCTAGGCGCACGACTCTGGCACGTGTCTAGAAGAGTGCAGACCGAGACAGAGACAGCTAGGCGACAACAGGACAAAGCCTTCGAGGTCTTGCCTTTCATTAACCGAACTCGCGGCTCGGCTCGGGCCGTATCCATCCAAAGTCGGTATTTCGATGAAACTTCAAAGGAATGGTACACGTACAGGACCCATGCAAGTGTGGTAGTGGGGTCCTCCGCATCGTTTGCACCACGGGGTGTTACTACCCCCGGCCCCGGGTTAGGCAAAAAAACTACGAGATACCCACAGAGCTTGTAAAAAAAAGAATACGTCTATAGGCAACAGATTTTCTGTTCTTTTCTACATTCATGTTTCATAGTTTGCTGTTTCGGGAGTTTATCGTTCATTCTATATCTACGTAGTCTCTTTGCTAAATCTATCAATAACGTAATCTCCCATTTTGTATACATTTATTTTGTACGATTATTTCGCAAAATGTATTGCATCTTATATTTCATTTCGAGTTAGTTTTTCAATATGTTTCCTGGTTTTATGGAAAATCATAGCCCTCACCGGCGAATACCTGAACAATTTTGTTTATTCTATTTATTGCCTAAAATTTATGCTGATTTGTTTGCAAACGGTCTGCGTAATTAGTGTTACAGGTTGTAAGGTCGTGCACTCATCGACTGTTTCGAAACATTCAGAAATGCGTACAATGGTCCGTCGGGTTCCAAATGATAAGTTTGATTATGCCGGAGACCAGATATTTGGGATTGCCGAATAAATATTAGTATTGTTGTTCAATTGAAGAGTTAGAACTCACCGTCGATCTAAATAGACTTTATTAAAACTTGAGGTTCTGACCGACACTCGGTTGTGTGTACTTGATGCATGCTTCTTTCATTTTATTTAGTACATTCACACATTTAGCAATTAGTATTTATCAAAGATTAGATGTTTATATAGGGTATGAAATCTGAACAAATTGTATAACATGTGCCCTTTTTTATTTTTTTAACAATATTTCATGCAATGGTGTAAGAGAACTAACCAAAAACTTGACTTTCTATTTTTACCCCCACTGTCCCCCAAGGAAACAGAATCATTTGATTCATTTGTTTTACATTGGGGTCATTCCATGCGAAAACGAGTAACATGTTGGATTTTGTTCAAATTTGGATATGTGTAGTTCTTAGGGGCATATAGACGTACCTCGAAGGATTTTTTAAAATGTCAAAAAATGTCTGTTTTACAGCTCTTTCAAGTTTGATGTTCCTTCAAAAAATTGTATCTGTGATCTTTCTTCAAAAAATTATAACAGTTGAACTAATAAACCGATTAAAATGAGCTTTTTGGTGCTTATAGTAGAGACTTTGCAGTATCTATTAAAAATTATTTCAATTGAGACAATAATTTTTTTAACCATTTATTTTGCAATTGTTTTAAACAATTGCCATTTGTAACCGCAGGTAAATATTTAAAAATTTGAAAAAAAAATGAGGGTATAGCCTTGTTCGTCTCCTTCATGGTCAACTTTTCAAAAATATGGTCATTTTAATATTAGCCACAGGAAAATTATTTGAATGTAACGCCTAGAGGCTTGTGTTCCCTCGGCCAGCCCCCCTGTAAACACCAACCAAGCCTCTCCTCGAGACTCTATGGCTCCCTTAGCCATCCCCCGTAAACAGCGACCAAGTCTTGGTCCGAGACTCTACGATTACTTTCCCGAAAAGAAGGGTCCGCGCATCTGCGGAAGAAAACTTTACCTGCTCGGCTCGCCCCTTTGTTCGTCCGAAAGTTCAGATCTGGACGGGGTCTTACACAGGCTTCGGAATTAAGTGACCTCCGCGGCCGATTTCCGAGGGCGACGCCTGCTTTTTCCCGCCGCGCGTCTCACTCCCCGCGGCAAACATAGTGCTCGGTAGACCTCAGGCGCGTGCCACATGAATCGCGCGTGGCGCATTGGGGCGACGCTTGTATCAATAAATTTCCACATCACCCACGAGGTACTACCGTCGATGCGTTTTTTTTTTTTTTTTTTTTTTTTTTTTTTTTTTTTTTGTCAATGGCAACAAGCCCTTGTAACCGTTTTTTTTTACGTTACTTTAGATTATTTTCGTTTAGTGAATAGGGTGATCGAAGACACGAGAGGAATGAAGAAAAATTGTTTCCAGAAGTGACAATGGTTATATATATTCTAGAATTTAAATGTGGTATTACATGTCAACATGATTATCGATTCTCAAGTAACCAATCTCAAAATGCTCGCGACTGATGCAATGAAATTGATACGCCAAAATTTACTTTTTGTATAAATTGACCTCGGGCCCCCGATCCCCCGTTTTTCTCCTACCGACGTTAATGAAATGTCTCGACCATCAATATTTTATCTCGCACGCTTCGAAACGCTCTCTTCCGTATCCAGGTACGGAACCCCCAACTCGCTATTTCTTCGCTATACCATGAACAGCTTCGTGATGATGAAATTGACAGTCGCAATCGCCAAACCATGGCTGGAAAGACGTTCCTTGAGAGGCGCTCATGGGCGGGGTCTCGCAGAGGTCTTCCTCCAAGAGTCGAGCGATTACCTGCGTTTCACGACCACGATCTCCCAATCGAGAACCTCAGGGCACCGTGAGGCGAGCCAATGTTCAAGACGGGTGTTCAGATATTCTACCACCTTTCCCGTAGGTGAAATAAACGTTGCACTTTCGTTGAGTGCAATAGCGAGTTGGAAGCTCCGGAGCTACCGACGTGGACGATACGCGATCCTAGCACGTTCCCGCTCCCGACACGCGGACAGCCCGCCCTGCCTTCCACCGTCCGTTTCTCGACGTGATTTAACTTTCAATTATTGTAATATTTATTTATTTATTTATTTATTTATTATTATGTTTACGGGCATAAAAGCCCTCTAGTGTACAATAATATACTATGAATTATAAACAAAATTGTAAGACGAAAATACTTAAACAGCACTTAAGTTACGCGTTACACTAACTTTAAAAACGGAAAATGGAGAGAAGAAATCAAACTTAGCGCAGAAATTATTAACATGCATAATAATACGGTTGATACCGTTGCATTGACCACAGAGTGTGCGATGAGTCTCTTGCATGAGAAGTGGGCGTAGTCTTAAGCCTGGTCGAGGTACGCATAAGTTAAAACAAGATAAAATATACGGACAGTCAATAGTACCATTAATTACTTTGTGCGCAAACAATAAATCAGACCTAAGACGACGACACTCGAGTGACGTAAGATTAACCTTAAACATGATAGAAGTGTAATTATGATCAACATATGACATGGAACAACCCGAAAAATGGGCAGCCAAGCGCAAAAATTTGTGTTGAATACCTTCAATTTTTACGCAATGAACTCTATGATATGGTGACCATATCATGGAACAGTATTCCAAGTGAGGACGAACTAGGGAACAATATAATGTCCGTAATGTACCAAGTCTCATAAAATACCTGGCAGCTCTATATATGAAACCCAGTACTTTAAACGCTGTACCAGTAATTTTGACAATATGCTCGGAAAAAGAGAGATTAGATGAAAAGGTTACTCCAAGGTCGCGAATATTATTCACTGAACGTAAAATTGTACTGTTAAGGTGATAATCATAGATGGAAATATGTCTAAGGCGAGAAAAACGAATAACCGAACATTTCGATAAGTTTAACTTGAGCTGATTATGCTTACACCACAAATCCAGGTTGAGCAGATCACGCTGGATGAGTAAGTGGCTTAAATTACTATCAATAGAATGGAATATTTTTAGGTCATAAGCAAATAACAAGAAATGACAGTAAAGAAAGCAGCTAGATATATCGTTAATAAATAATAAAAATAATAAAGGTCCCAGGTGAGAGCCCTGTGGGACGCCCGAAGTCACCTTAATAGTACGTGAAAAGGAGCAGTTAACTCTAACGATCTGTGATCTGCCAGAAATAAAACTGTATAGCCAATCCAGTAGAATACCAGCGAATCCAATCTCTCTCAGTTTACAAATTAATATTGAATGACACACAGAATCAAACGCTTTACTAAAATCTGTGTAAATCGCATCTACCTGAAGTCTGTTATCCATAGAACAGGACAGGTAATGATGGTATGAAAGCAAGTTAGAACATGAAGAGCGACCCGTAACAAATCCGTGTTGTTCCTTCAAAATAATATTTTTGCAGAGGAAAGAGAGTTTGTGAGAGATGATCTTGTCGAAGATCTTCGGTATAGTACCCTGAATACTGATAGGTCTATAGTTTTCAATATTCGATTTATCACCACCTTTATAAACTGGGCAGATGAGACAAGTTTTCCACAGTAATGGGAAAATTCCAGTGGATAACGATTTATTAAAAATAGACCACAGAATTCTAGAAAGAACAAACTTACAAGATTTGATAAACACTGGATGGATACCATCAATACCTGGACCAGAATTTATGTTAAGGTGATTGATAACATTATAAACATCGCTGATACTAACGCTAATACTTGCCAAGTCCAAGTTGGAATTACAATCCACATCAACACGTGAAAAATTATTTGAGCCGCCCGTGTCCAGAGAGTAGACCGATTCAAAGTGTTGAGCAAAACCATTAACAATGGCGTCAGTGCCACCCAGTGCACTATCCTTATAATACATATTAGTTGGAATCGATTTGGAGTCTCTTGACGAATGTATAAAGCTCCAAAAAGATTTAGTATTGGATGGAATGTTATCTTCCGTCTGAGTCACAAATTTATTCCAACATACACGCGACAAGTTTTTACATTCAGATCTTAGTCTATGAAAACACAGATAATCCGAGAAAGAATTATTAACCTTGTACCTACAATGAACAAGTTTTTTCTGCTTAATCTTGGCAATGAGCTCCGCAGAGAACCATTTCGGAAAATGTGATTTACGTGTAACTTTCGTCGGTACAAATAGATTTATAGCGTTATTGAGATAAGAGTAGAGATAATCTACAGACTGGTCAACTGACAAGTTCAGTAGAGCATCATCCCAGTTAATCATGGATAAAAATTCATTTATGGCAAAGTAGTCTGCAAGGTGAAAATTTTTTACTGTATAGGTACCAGATGAATAAGCACTAGGAGATATCGGAAGGGGAAGACTAAACTGAAGAGGAGGATGGTGAGAATCTGGAGTAAGCAAAAAATCGGAGGCAGAGCAAATGCTAAGATTATTAAAAGACGAAAAGACAAGATCCAAAGTTCTCCCACTAGAGTTAGTTACAGTGTTCGATTGAAATAGGTTTAAGAAGCTGAAGTGATCATGTATAATGCTTGCCTGAGAGTGCACTGAAAAAGGCGCTGAGTATGTGAAAGATAGCGTAGTATCAAAACTTTAGATTAAAATTAGTTATTAAATTTATTGTGACTACTACGGCCCACGTCCCCTTTAAGTTTCACGTCTTCCCAGAATATTTAGTGGCCGACAGAGCGAACCGCCGCGTGCCCGAAGCGAGAGCGCGCCGAGTTTCGATTACACGCAATATTACTATTTCGGACTACGCGTCGCGATCGTCCACGGACGTCTGCACGGACGGCTGCACGTAGAGTGCCGGGTCTCCCGCTCGCATCGATCACATCAATCGTGATCGAAGTGGGGTCCGCTGCGCACGCATATTACCCCGACGCGACGTGGGGATTTACGTCACGGCTCACTCACGCAAATCAATCGCGTGATCCTCACACACGTACGTGTTTACGCACACCATTACGCGCACGTACATGTATCGGAGCGGCGGTGACACCCTCGAGTATCAAGAAGAACTGTGCGATCTCCAACACGATATTTCTTTAAAAATAAGGCAAGAAAAGCGAGCCGAATTCTTCAAAATTCTGGATGAATTGACGTACCTTTGTCTTAAAAATTTCGCGCTTCGACTTTTCTCAATGTTCAGATCGATTTATTTGTGCGAATGTTCGTTCTCGAAAAGCGCATATTTCCGAACGATTCTTCGCTCTTGTCTTTGGTGCGAACAGCGACGTCCAGCCTCCCCATTGATATTTTAAGTTTGTCGAGCGCTTATCTTTTTGTACACGATTTTCAAAATTATTAATGCGAGACAGTGGAATAAATAAATAAAAAAATAGGCCTTACAGGAGGTACCTCTGACAAGAGAAAACGCATCGACGATAGTACCTCATGGGTGTCGTGGAAATCTATTGATACAAGCGTCGCCCCAATGCGCCATGCGCGATTGATGTGGCACGCGCCTGAGGCCTACCAAGCACTACGGCTGCCGAGGGGAGTGAGACGCGCGGCGGAAGAAAGGAGGCGTCGCCCTCGGAAATCAGCCGCGGAGGTCACTTAATTCCGAAGCCTGCCATAACATATACTTAATATTTATACTGAATATTATTTTTCTTTTGTATTTTTACACACACTGCATTAAAATATGAACTTTTCTGTTTCAGAATGTCAGTTTTAGAATTTTTGAAATATACAAAATAGTTTAATACATGCGGTTGAAAAGAAAACGTATTAAAAAGGAGACAAAAATGAAAAAAGTATATGATGCCCGCGAAAGCCCATGAAGATTTCATGCTCTATCTATACATTAATTAACGTTTTTTACTTCCCATTTATTTCCAGCTGCATAAATGTGCATACCACTGAATTATAAACTTTTGTAACGCTTCGTATTCGCGAATCGTGGAGTCGGTCAGTTGTGACGGCGTATGAACGTTTTTTCAAAAGAAAGTAAGAAAAGGTTCCGACGTCCGCGAAGGCACGAATTCCTTTAATACTTTTTAAAGAAAACTGTTAACGCGCGCTGGTTAACACAGAGATCAGGTACCGACGCTGCGAGAGCACGGATTCCTGGGTCTGTATCCAGCGTAAACGCGCGGGAACGGCTTGGCTGCTTTCGATCGCTTGGTCAGAGTACCGATGCTGCGGAAGCACGGATTCTCTGGGGTGAAGCTCTCGGTTAGCGAAAAAGTCAGACTGCGTATGTTCGACACCCTAGGCCCTTTTATACTCTTTCTCGAAGCTAGGTCCGAACCAATAGGAAAAGACCTGGCGTCGAGCGTTGTGGAGATTTTTATGATCGTACTTGCGGACGCGGCATCGCGACAACGTTTTCCTCCACGGTTCCTTCGTACTCTTATTCTAGAAAACGTATATACACTATTTACAGGCTAGATTCACAGTTTGAAATATATTTACACGCTACTGGCTATCTAAAATATATATTCACTACTTATTGTCCAAAGTACACGTTGCACACTATCCCATTTAACTATACACGCTACAGTTTTTAATTTCCTGAATTTTGACAACAATTTAAAATCCGTGCAAATAGCTGAAACAGTCAAAACTTTCAGATGTATGATTATATTTATTAACTTAACTAATTTTTCCGGTAATTTCATTAATAATAGCTCAATTTACGTCGTGTTTGGATTTTTTTTTGACATATGAAATTCATAGCTTTGCCAAAAATAGACCGATTTATATGAAATACGAATAAAGGATAACCAAAAATTATCTTTTCTTTAAATAAAAGTATCTAAATAAAAATTTGCCCATATATGCTAGACCAACAATTTGGCGATCAAGTAATAATTCAGGTAGTAACGTCCTTAATCAAGAGTAGCTATAGTATGTGAGTTCAGGAGCACATTTCTGGAGCACTTTTCTAGAACACTTTTCAAATTCAAACGTACGCGCGGGGCAAGAGGAAGGGGTAACCATCGCGCTATTGTGGGAGGTAGGTGCGGGGGTGAAGCGGGGCAAGGGGGAGACATCCCGCATCCAATAGCGAAAAGGTATCTCCCCCTTGCCCCACTTTAGAAAATTAGAAAAGTGTTCCAGAAAAGTGCTCCAGAAAAGTGCTTCAGAAAAGTGCTCCAGAAAAGTGCTCCAGAAATGTGCCCCAGAATTGTGCTCCAGAAATGTGCTACAGAACTCTCATACTATATAGCTACTATCAAGAAAATGCCAGAATTTCGGTTTACAGAAATCCACACACAAAAGTTAAAAAATTTAATCAAGGAAGCGTATACTGAGAAAACTCGTGGAGGAAAAATTACTACATTGCGTAGTAAAGAAGCAGGATAGAGTGAAATGCGTTCCTTTCTACCACATGAAAAGGAAAAAATAGCACATCTGTTTCTAAATTTAATAGACCAGTGTAGTAAAATTTGCGGAAGGTTGTGATACACAGCGACATCTAAGCTTCGGAAAGAAGTGGCATCTCGTGACATAACCTCAATTTGCTTGGATTTTAGCGTTGTCTTTTCAATGCCTATCAATGAATATCGCATAAACGTCCAAAAAATGGTATAGTTAATATTGGAAAAACTTATTTCCTGACATAGGTCTTTGTTGCGGGCCGTTAGCAGTTACTGAGCATAGGCTTAGTTTCATAGGGCTTCCGCTAGAGTGTTCTCGTAATAATCGTCTTTCTCGCTAGTGCTTGGTTGGAGGTTTTACCGAGTCTTCAGAAGCAAACGTTACTACACTGGTGTAATAAAAACATAACCACTTTCACCAATCCTGCCGTTTTAGTAGAAAATGTAGTAAAATTCCGCACAATATATATTATAAATTAAAACACTTTTTCTCTCAGTGTATGATGCGAATGACAAGTGTAACCTTGCACTTTCTCCGATCTCTTTTCTTAAGTCAACTGCAGGCCAACAATTCTTGACTGTTCTTCTTTACGCCAATGACTGCGGTGTCGTCCTGCTCGTTGATAAGGATTCAGATACTGCAATATAACTTCTTGAGGATCTAGTCGTCCAATTGTTGATCTAGTCTAATTGTTGAGAATGATCGCGGCGATCTGGAATTTTTGCTGGACTTAGTCGCCCTCCAATAATTCGCACTACATTTCTACATATTTCCCGAGCTGAAACGTAGTTTCCAGCTGCTTCGTCAATAGCATGTAACATATGCCGTAAATTTAAATATTTTCTAAAAGGAATATTTTTTAGCCGCTTGTTTACGATAGATAGATAGACCATCAGCCGCGACAATGAATTGCATGAAAAACTATTAGCTATGTCGTCTTAATCAAAACATTTCGCACGACAACATCTGGCGGATATCAGCAATAAGCTGACTCGCAGGATAGGAAATTATCAGAATCATGATACTGCTATTTCCCTAACTATAAAATGAAAGAACATTATGAACAAAGAAGTTGGAAAAAATGATAGGAAATTCAACATCATTTTTTAAAAGAACGGTTGAACTGCAATCTATAGTTCCTTTCACAAAGTTGTTCCAGTAGAACACGAATAAACAAGAAAAATTTTGTTATTCTATTAAGTTTGATTTTCAAGGTCAAGGTCAATTTCGCCGGGAGTTTGTTGTGTCAGTTTCCACCAAATTGTAGGCGTAGAATCACGCTGACAGGCGTGACATATAATGAGTCTCTGTACAGAAGTCATAGGTGACGGACGTGTTTTGTTTTGCTCCGCTTTCGCTATATCGTGAGGTCGACAGTTATAATCGACGCTTTAAGCCGATTAAAAATTTCTCGACTACCTTTTCCTCATTTAATTGGGATCATGGATCACATCTGCAAGGGTTGCAATACAAAGGTAGCAAAGCCTGTGATCTGTACTTCCTGTGGGATCGCATCTCATCCTGGTTGTGTGAGTCGCACTGGGCATCCGCTTTTTAGAGGCCAACTTCTGGATTGTCGTTCTGTTAACGCAAGCCAATCTTCGGCATCATCGATTAATTCTCCGACACCTGATGCTCGTGAATTAATGCTGCTGGATCATTTTCGTCAGATATGCAGACAGGAAATGGAGAATATTCTTACAGCCAAACTAGAAGAATATGAAAAAAGATTCTTCGAAGACATCGATCTGGTAAAGTCGGAGCTGAAATCGGAGATTGCGTGCATTACTAATAGGGTGTGCGAATTAGAAGAGAGGATATCTTCCCTGTCGCATGCTTCTACCACTCCTATCACAGAGGAGGAAATAATAAGCGAGATGGCTGACAGAGAAAGAAGATCGTGCAATATCATGGTATTTAACCTTGAAGAAAACCCGATTGTTAGCAACTCCTCTACTGATGAAGTGGTGGTGGATAAACAATTAGTTGACAGCATCCTTAACCAAATCAATCCATCTGGTTTCTCAGTTCGTAGAGTGCTTCGGGTAGGATCGAACCGAAATGGTCATCCCAGACCTCTTAAAGTCACTTTGGGCTCAAGACAAGAGGTAATCTCTACTCTCAGGAACAAAAAGAAATATAAAGGACCTGCTCGAATCAGCGAAGATCTTACGAGAAAGCAGCAGAACTACATAAGTAATTTGAGGACTGAATTGAATCGCCTACAAGAAACTGGTGACGCTAATAAGACTATAAGATATGTTAACGGTATTCCAAAAATAGTTAATAATAATGTGAATCGAAAAAACTAAGCTCTTTCCCTTTAGTGTATTACCAGAACGTTAGAGGATTAAGGACTAAATTAGGTATGTTAAGATCAGCTATTGCTTCAGCTGCTGTACGTTTTTCGATTATCATTTTAGTAGAAACGTGGTTATGCGATGGTATTGCTGACTCTGAGCTTGGGTTGCAGAACTATAAAATCTATAGATGCGATAGAAACAGTGAGACAAGTAAATCTCGCATGGGTGGCGGTGTATTAGTAGCAGTCCACGAGTCACTTTTTAGCCGTCGTATTTATATTCCAGCTTCGTGTGTTGAGCAGGTGTTCGTAGAAGTTCGTTACCGTTTCAAAAATATGATTCTAAGCTCTGTTTATTTACCTCCGACCAGTGACCCATATCTCTATATGGAGCACTGTAGAACCGTCGAGGAAGTGTTGTTGTCTTTTTCTCCGAGTATTGACCTTTTACTAACGGGTGATTACAATTTACCTAACACCTCCTGGTGGAATGACTCCGTCGGTAATTTAATATTCTTTTGCTCACCTTCTTGCACAGTTATCAGACAAGCTGGTATTATCCATGAATATTTTAACTGTTTAGATCTATCACAATCAAACTTCATAAGCAATAGCCATGACAGAGTCTTGGATCTCATTTTTTCCACTTTTAAAAATATTACTGTTACTCCTTCCTCTGATTTGCTCATACCTCCGGATCCTTACCATCCACCTTTACAGTTTTCTCTTCCTATACGCAGCAAAGTGACTTATACTAGCTCAGTTTCAACAAGAAAAGATTTCAGGAATGCTAACTATACCGCCATCAATGAATATCTTGGTTCTATCCATTGGGACAGCTATCTATTGAATTTATCAGTGGAAGACTCTGTTGATGTCTTACACTCTCACTTGAGTAATTGTATAAACCTGTATGTTCCGTCCAAAACTGTGAAAAGGTCTTCATACCCAGCTTGGTTTTCAAAGACACTGATCTCAACTATCAAAGCTAAAAAAGCAGCACATCGTCAGTATAAACGACATAATTTGTATTCTGACTACTTACTGTTTAGTAAGTTAAGATCAGAGTGTAACAAACTATCGCTCAAGTGTTGGACCGATTACATAAGTCATATTGAAAATAATATACCATCCAACATTAAATCCTTTTGGAGTTTCATTGATTCTATGAGGAAATCGAAAAATCGTCCGGCTAACATGTATGTTAAAGATATCGTTTATAATGATGATGTTTCCATTGCAAATGCGTTCGCTCAATTTTTCGAATCGGTATATTCTAACAACTTGGATAGCTCGCATCAGGATGATTTTAATGATTTTAATTACAATGCTGATCTTGATATCACTGGTCTTAGTATAGATATTAGCGATGTTTACGACAGTATTAAGAGGTTAAATATAAATACAGGCGCTGGTAGTGACGGTATCCAACCTCTTTTTATTAAATCATGCATATTCATAATGTCCAGAATTCTTTGGTTAATTTTTAATAAGTCGCTTAAAGCTGGTATATTTCCTCAGAAATGGAAATCCTGCGTTATTTGTCCTATACACAAAGGCGGTGATAGCGCTGACATTCAAAATTACAGACCCATCAGTATACAAAATGTTATACCAAAAATTTTTGAAGGCATAATAGCACGGAAACTATCCTTTCTTTGCAAGAACATAATAATTCCAGAGCAGCATGGTTTTGTAGCTGGTAGATCCACTTGCACAAATCTAATGCTATACCAGTACTACTTATCCAATGCGATTGAAAAGGGTCTCCAAATAGATGCTATATACACCGATTTTTGCAAAGCGTTTGACTCAGTGTGCCACACAATACTTTTATCGAAACTGCGTGCATACGGTATAAGTGGAAAGATCTTATTGTGGTTGTCTAGCTTCATCACTGGAAGATCTCAGATAGTTAGATTTAATAACTCCTTTTCTAGGGTTATTAATGTTACTTCCGGCGTTCCCCAAGGATCTCACCTGGGACCATTACTTTTCACTTTATTCATCAATGATATATTTGAGTGTTTCTTATACTGTAAATTCCTGCTGTATGCGGATGATGTAAAGATATTTCATACCATTGATAATCCTCGTAGTACACTATTTATACAATCGGATCTCCACAATTTAGAAATGTGGTGTGTAAGAAATAAACTATCTCTTAATTTATCTAAATGCTCTATTATCCGTTTCTCACACAGAAAACATAATACGCTGTATAGTTACACGCTAAACGACTTCCTTTTAACCACAGTAAATAGTATTCGAGATCTGGGTGTTACTTTTTCGTCAGACCTCTCCTTCACCAGACACATCATTAATATAACCAGCACTGCTTTCAAAACTCTAGGTTTCCTTAATAGAGCTTCTAGATATTTTAAGGATATTAACACTCTAAGAATTTTGTATTGTTCATGCGTTCGCCCTCACTTGGAGTACTGCTCAACTGTGTGGGCTCCATATCAACGTTACCTTTCTAATATGTTAGAAAGTACACAACACCGTTTTCTGCGTTTAATTTCATACCGAATGGGTTGTCCAATGTCGATTTATAACCATGACTTCTCTCACATACATCAACAATTAAATCTATGGCCACTGGAAAACAGACGTATTATGTTCGACCTACTGTGTGCATATAAAGTACTTAATGGTTGTATTATATGCTCGGAGATACTATCTCTTTTTAAATTAATGACGTCAATATCATCCAGGAGAAAGAATATCTTATTATTGCAAGAAACCCACCGTACAAATTATGGCCATTATAACTGCATTAACCGTATGATTATGCATGTTAATGAATTTTGTGTCTTACTGGATTTCTTTAGTTCTCACACCTCCTTTAGATCTAGATTATTAAAAACATTGTCGCCTGTGAATGACCGTGTATAAGAAAAATTGTACTCTAAAGGGTTAGACACCCGTAAATAAATCATTAAATTAAATAATGTTTTGACACATCTGTACAGGGTGTATAAGAAATCATGGACACTCGTGATAGGGGTGAAACTAGACCTCCTGGTTAATGGAGATTTGTAAAAGAAACGCGCCGCAAAATTGTTTATAACAATGAAAATTGTTGTTAAACTCTTTTATTGCATGAATCTATTCTACTCGACGAGTTGAGAAAAAGTCTCACAGGAGCCACATGCCGGAAATGCACCGTTTGGACGCTATAAAGCGTTAAAGTATACGCAAAATTGTGATTGTGTAGCGCTACACACGCAAAGCGAAGCGCGTTCGTATACGAGGGACAGCGGCAGTTCTGACCTGCCCCACAGAGTTAGAAAATCGATATCGACGAAAGGATTCTTCCTCTCTCTCTTTCTTAGTGGTTCCTGTCTTTGCTCGATCTTACGCACACGCGTGACTCTTGACCTCCGAGAGACGAAGCGGTTCTCCTTCTCTTTCTTAGTGGGCCCTGCTTCTCTCGCTCGCACTTACAGAAACCAAGAGCTTCTCATTATTTGTTTGACTAGCTCCCGTACCCTCTCGCTGCCGCGGCGGTCAACAAAATAATGAGAACCGCTTGGTTTCTGTAAGTGCGAGAGAGAGAGAAGCAGGGACCACTAAGAAAGAGAAGGAGGACCGCTTCGTCCGTTCGGAGGTCAATAGTCACGCGTGTGCGTAAGATCGAGAAGGACAGGAACCACTAAGAAAGAGAGAGAGGGAGAATCCTTCCATCGATATCGATTTTCTAGCTCGTAAACGAACGCGCTTCGCTTTGCGTGTGTAGAGCTACACAATCACAATTTTGCGTAAACTTTAACGCTTTATAGGGTTCAAACGGTGCATTTCCGGCATATGGCTCCTTTGAGACTTTTTCTCAACTCGTCGAGTAGAATATGTTCATGCAATAAAAAAGTTTAACAACAATTTTCATTGTTATAAACAATTTTGCGGCGCGTTTCTTTTACAAATCTTCATCAACCACGAAGTCTAGTTTCACCCCTATCAGGGGTGTCCATGATTTTTTTATACACCCTGTACAATTACCTGGCATAAAGTTAAGAGGAAGAATTTGATTTTCACTGCTGCACTTTGTTGTGGTGATTCGTCGGTTTGCTGTGAGGTACGTCAGCGTTTCGAATCCTAAGCAAGGTGCAAATATAGGAAAGTAATCTCCTCGATCGTTCATCTCTTTCGTAATCCTACGAATTCATAGATTGAGTAGATAAAACCATGAGTATTATAAATAATGACGATAGTTTTAAAAAATGATTGTACTTATAAATCTTGTATGCTGCATTGCCGTATCCAGAGTTAAGTGTAAAATTTGCTGCTCCGCCTGGCCACAAAACTCTGAAAAAAAACATCGGAATATAATAATACGAGGATTATATGAGAACTTAATCCTAAACTTGATTCTTTGTGACTCACCCATTTATTTTTCTTAGGATATTTTTGTAGTATAACTGTGATTTATTGATCCTAAAAGGAAATATGATATTATTCATATTTAGTTATATTCTTTTTAATTTAAAGTTCCTATTCTTAGTTTAGTCGACTAAGTGACAAGAGGCAAGAAAGAGAGGTATTCAAATCTTCAAAAAATTGGGGTTATGTGTAACATTCTATAGCGGTGAGTATAGATCCTAGGGGCTATGAATTTGGGTTCCCAGGAATCCCAGATAAGGTAGAAGTCTAGCAGAATCTTGCAGGATCTAGTTATTGTCGATAGTAAAGCCTTGTCCAGAGAGACTCTCCAGCATGGACCTGAAGGACGGAGCATTGTCTTGTAGGGTTGTCACGAAAGACAACCAGAAAGGGCAATCAGCTCTCAGCCGCCATTAGTAGGGCCACTAGTGGTGCACTCTACAGTTGAATGGAGAATTAGAAGCGCGTGGCTTACACGTAGCTTAGAACGCCATTACGGCCATTTTTGTGAAAGTATAAGATTTGACAATAATTGTTTACATTTAATTATGCATTTGTGTTGCTTTTATTGACGCTTTTATTAAAGAATATATAAATGTATCTGTAACAATATTTTTGTAAGACGATTGTACTATTTCATTACTCTTCTTATTAGGATTAACATTTATTGAAAATGTATTTATTATCAATATCAGATATGTGTCTAAGTTGTCGGGTGGTGACTGCTACAGCGTTCACATACTTCTAAGTTCCCATCATTTGGCATAGTTGCAGTAGGAGATATATGGGGATTCTGGACCAAGAGTAGGCGCGGGGGCGAGCGGGGCAGGGGGACGCGGCGGGCGTATGGAGGGGGAACAGGGCCTTGCGCTATTGCTGACGTAGGGTGAGGTGGGGAACGGGGCAGGGGGACGCGGCAGGCGTGGGCCTAGGGGGGAACAGGGCCTCGCGCTATTGCTGACGATCGGCGCGGTGGGGAACGAGGCAGGGGGACGCGACCACGTGCAAGTAGACGCGGTGGTGCGTGGGGAAGGGGGAGAGGGACCCGAGACTGCTGATGATGATATTTTAGCATGCATTTCCGTGTTAACTGCAAAACAAATTCTATTATTCGCAACCATACACGCCTGAGTTTCGGCAAAAGAGATTCGAAGAATCTCTTCGCTGAAATTCAGATGTGTATCCACCGAGAAACGGAGTCAATTGCTTATAGCTACTACTACTCTAATTACTACCACTTATTGAAAGACACGGGGAGGGAAATATTTTGCCATAGAGACTACACGTGCCAATGAAACACTATCCCGGATATGCATGTTAGCGTCAATCTTTGTATGAAGGAGATGCACGTGTCAAACCTTGTCTGGAGACGAGACACGTGTTCGGTCAATGGACTCGACGGCATAGGCTTTCTTCAAAAGGTCAGATATTGCCGATAATTAAGATCTTAAATCTGCCAAGAGTGTTTACATTTCGTGGCGGCTTGAGCGGCGATACTTTCGGTATCGCCGACGGTTACGGTTTCGGGTGTCGACAAAGAGCCCGACGCTCTGTTGCCGATCGCCGACGGGACACGTGCCGATAGAGACGCAAAATAACGGATCTGGCCACGGAGTGGGGAAAGTCTTTTGACTCTCTGGAAAGAGAACCGTGACGAAGTCTCGGCACTTACCCCAGAACCATCGCGAGTAACGATTGGAGTAATTCTCTAACATGCATCTGCATTCTTTCGCTAGATCGAATTTTATAAAATCTACCGTTTTTGTATATCGTATTATGGAAGGGGAGGAAGGTCCGAGACTGCTGATGATGATGGTATTATTTTACCGCAGAGAATACTGAGACACGTGCCAATGAAACACTATCATGTGCTGACATGTTAGGAAAGGAAAATATGAAGGAATATTTCGACGCAGAGTGCGTGGGGAAGGGGGAGGGAGAACCAAGATTGCTGATGGTGATATCAGAATATAGGAATACGTGTCAATGAAATATTACAAAGGAATTTTATTTTTTTAAACTATAACCTCGCGGAGAAAACATCAATTCTTGGGAACGTCCTAATAACACTTGGCGGGGGGGGGGGGGGGGGGGGATAATGCATTGTTCATTACTTTTCCAACCCTGAATGGGTATAAAGAACTTTCAGAGCATCGCTTTGATGGATTAGTTGCTCGCACGCACAGTCGGAAGAAGAACCGTTCTACATTAACAATGAATAAACATCAGTGAGAAGACAGTGAAAATCATTCAATCATGAAGAGACCATGTTACGAGTAAGTAAATGTTTTGCAATTTTCTTTTGCTAACACCATCACTATTTATTCCTCAATAAATAAATAAAGTATTACTTTTTTGTTTAACAGGGCCACAACTTCTACAGTCAAGGCGAATTCTGGAACGCGTATCTTAGGAAGAGAATATTCCCTCACGAAACCTTGCAAGTCCACGAATGTCAGATAACTCATTCTGTTATGTCAGCGTTCTGCACACTGAATAATATGTCGAGTACTTGTTTCTTCTTCTTATTAAATTATTCTACGCACTACGTTGGTCAAAGGACTGTAGTCAATGATACGATCATGTATAATCAAACAGTATGCAGTTGTATTAACTGGTACGTTGTCTTTGCATTCGAAATCTATGCGTACGTCGATAGCAGCACTTTTGACAGATACGTTCTGACGAGAGCAGTCTATGACCACAAACGGACCATGTGATAAAAACTCTAGTGTATTAAACAGTGGTTCACCGTATCCGTAATACGATTTTTGAAATTTCGCATACATGTCGTAAAGTACCGCATACTTCTTCTTATCAAAGTCAAGGTTTAAGTCATCGTATAGATACGTTTCCGAATTTAGATACAACCGTACGTTTGATAGTTTACAATGATCAAACTGATTAACTGTCTTGTCTAATTTGTTCTTCCGATCAGTCTGCAGGGCGAATATTATGAAGAGGGGTTTCTCTATTTATGTTACCGTTTTTATGGCCCACGTATGCTTTGTAGTAGTTTGTAACTGAGGATATTCGTACAGATCCCAAGAACGGAAACCCATTGATATGAGTCGACCTCTCTCAAGAATGCGTAGTAGCGACAATTTGTTTACTTCGTTCAGACTAACATGAGGCATTCGCCATTGAACTTTGAATAATTCGAGCTTAGGTTTCAAGGCGCTAGGACCAACCAAAGCGTTTAAGTCGTTTCGTGATCGAATTAAAACCAACTCTTGTCGTACGTTAATTGTGATCTGCTTATAATCTTCATCGAAACCAAATAGCATGTTGAATGGTATGCAGAAATTAAAACTGTAGTTTCAGCATTCAGCGTATGATACCAGCCTGCGTTACCCAAGGTATTACTTTTTTCTTGGGACAGAGAAATGTAATTTTTTAACGCAGTCGTTACTCCCGGATTTTTATAGCGATCTATCTCGACCCCATTCAATTCATATCGAATTTCGTCGAACATGAAAGCAGCACAATTGGTATCGAGAACAACAGCACCATTCGTTCCTGCAGGTGGAGCTTCTGTTAATGCAAGTTTTCCTTCAATGTATAAAAAACTCTCACACGGTAGCGTATACAGATCCTGCTGCTGTATTGGTATCCTTATTTCGTCACTGTTTCCAAGTGTAGTATTTGCATACGGATTATATGTGTGTACTTCTATTTTTGTTATGCGATTGTCGGAGGCAGGTACACCCCCAATAGCCAAAATGTCAGACATTATTGCTTTACAACAAATCTCAATGACTCTAGGAAACGCACGTTCTGCAGACTCAGGTTCTTCTTCTTTCTCTCCAAAGCAGCTAATGCAGATTTGTTTATATGATAACTTGTGTGACTCGTTGTGTCGAGGAACGTGTTTGTTGTAGTAGTGAGTGAAGTTCCGCTTGTCTTGTTATTTACAAGCATTACAAAACTTTTAATCGTAAATGTATCGATCTCGCCGTTTTAAATGCAATCTAATGGCTACTTCTTCACCACGAAAATCAATAATATGATTGTTTTGATCCACGATGCGTATTTATCTTTTACCCGTACGACGATTGGAAGATAAATGACTCGCGATGGTGTTTCCGAGATTTTATATCCTGGAGGAACTCGAGGTGAAAATTCGTGAATAATCTGAACTGGTTTGTCATTGCTGTACGGACCAGCTGTTATGTTGCATTCCACTCGAACAATATTGATATTTATAATGTTCACAGGCAAGTCTGACTCATGATACAGTTTAGGTGCAAGAACACGGTTTATAGAAAATCCAAGCAGCGATCCTATGTAATTAGGTTTCATGAAATTGATTTTATACGAGCAGTAAATCTCGCTCTTCATGGTATTATTATTAGCACGTATCACAATTGGATATTCATCATCGTGTGAATCATGCTTGTCAGGATATCTTCTCAGTATTTCACGTCGTAAATATTTATCGATTGCATCCAATTCATAAGATCCTGCAGGAATTATAATTTCTTCGTCGTTATCACGAAAATAAAATTTATTGTTGCTCGCATCGACATTGGGTATTGTGTGAAATGTTTGAAAATCTACGAGGCCTAATTCATATTCACCATCACTCAAATCTATCGATGGAAAGTACTGGACCGAGAGTGTGCTACTCTTGCCTGTTAATGTGAGTGTCAACGAGGATGATACTATGTTTATTCGAAAGGCATAAAACTAGGAATGAAATCCTATTCATGAAGAATATAAATTTATACCGAGTTTTCCTCAAGAAATTTTACACATTGTTACGAGCCGGGGCCGAGTGCAACGCTTGAGGCCGGCGAGTGTGTGTGTTTATTTTCCACAGGAATACGGAGTCTGTTTGTTAGTGAGGTACGCAGACGAACCTGACGCGAAGTCAGGGAGCTGCTAGGATTTTTGACAGCGAGGACGAACCTGATGCGAAATCAGGGAGCCACTAGGTTGGATAAGATTTGTCTTTGGAATGTTTGGTAATGCGGACGAACCTAATGCGAAATTAGGGAGCCGCAGGATTGTTAGTTTAGCCTCGTAACTTTGAAACAATAAAATTAGAAATATAACTCGAGCGGTAAAGGTATACTTCGTGTGGGTACGTTCGATTACTATTAAGGATTGTGGAGTTAGATCGTAGGTTCAAACTTATACTCAGAATTTAAAAGTTAACTCTAAATATATTGTAAATCAGTCTTTAAATACAAGTGTATCGTGTAAGTGTTTGTCACGAACGTGTATATTAAAAATGTGTTGAATTTACCAAATAGTTGTTGGTGCTCGGTTTTCACGCACTGGCAATGCGGGGGAAGAGTGAATTTAGAAAGAATTGCCAAATAGAAATTTATGCCGACTTGCGGATCCTATAAGGTTAGTTTAGATTCGAAGGAGAACTTTAGCCCGATCTCACAATATTCGACTCTAGAGAATATGACGCGACGTTGTCTCTAAACGTGACGGTACGATTCTGAACCCCCGAGAGATGAAATCAACGGGTTTATATAGGCCGAAAAATGAGTGGGGATGCCTCTAATTTTCCAAATAAGGAAAGTTCTAGAAGGTTCGAAAGTTGCGTTAGCTTCTTCGAAATTTCGGTTAGGGTGCAGCTGCTTCCAGAGATAAGCGGTAAGGGGAGGTTAAGAGGGTCTTTTCCTTGCTAGACTCAAGCTCGAAGAATCGTGAGAGCGAGAAAATAATCATGCATATGATGTATACGTAACAACATAATTGTCCGCATATGGTTTGATTGAAACTTTGAAAGCGCGTATGATTGTAAGTAATTTTTGTACTTGGTCCAAAGTAATCAATCAATTCCACAGGTGGCTGTAGATTACCGAAACTATCAAAATAGTTTACGTTATTACCACGTTTCACGTATGCAACCCAATGAGTTCCTGGACCGCTGCTTTCATCCAAATTCACTATACCACTCTCATTTACCTTTGCTCTCGATGGAAGACTATCACGCATATACACGCCGCGGAAATACAGTATTTTTAGGATTCAAAATTAGAAAAAGAAAATAAGCCGAGTATGACCCAATTAGGGGTAATCACAATGTGAAAAAAAAAACAAGCACACCGCACCAACCAACTGGTTAACAGTTCGCAGAGAACTCCCCGCGCACTTGGGAAGAAACGAACAAAAGTACACGGTTCACAAATTAGGTCCGCACATGAAGAACGCTAACTTAACAGTGACTGCCTCTGCGGCTCGTCCCACCAAATCGAGTCGCTTCGCAAAAAAACATGACCTAGGGTAGGTATAATTGGTGGGGGGGGGGGGGGCCGCTGCTTACAGTATATTTCTTTTCCCAATGTTTTCTAGCTGAATGTTTGTCATTGGTTGTGTACCTAATGTTTTGTGGATCGAACATTTTTTTTTTTTTTTTCTTAAGCCGGTACCCTTTTTGTAGGGTGTTAGATAAAGCCCTCGACCTTCCATAGCACGATTATGACGTTGCAATTCCTCTAGCTGTTTCCGTGCGGCCTTGGCATCGTTAACAGCCTTCGCTACACCAGCTGCACCACCGGTTAACGCCCCTATAGCTGGAAACGCAGGTAAAAGAAACGGAAGGAATCCGCCTCGCTTTGCTATTGGTAAAACACGTTCCTTCTTCTTCTTTTTCTTACTGCTATTGCTCTTGGTCTTTATCTTCTTGAACCCCATACCAAGTTTCGTCTTAGCTTTCATCACAGTCCAAACACCTGCAGCAGTTATCTTCTCGCCAAGTTTAGCGTCCTTCGCAGTTATGCGCTGACGTGCCTGATCAACTAAAACTCGATCTGCTTCGTGACGATTCTTCAAGTTTTTATTTTGAGAGTACGCAATGTCGTGATCTCGGCAGGCCGAATCCAATGGATTTATACCTCGATCACCACGAGCCAAGCGTTTGTCTAGATGTGTACCTGGCCCACAGAATTGATACCCTGGTACGTGTAACTCAAATGGTAATTTGTTTATAAGGTTATTTACTAGTCCTACCCCTCTTTTTGTACGCATAGAAAACAATCTTTTCTCATAGGCGGTGGTCCGTCTATGTGTGTACGTTGGTCCGGACGATTGTAATGTAAGAGACACCTACGATAAGATTGAACTTCTAAATCAGCTCTTATATGTTTCGGTAGTTTGTTGCACACGTAATGAATATCGCTAGCGAAGCGATTCAAGAGTACTATCTTTGGTACGTATTCCAATTGCTCCACAGTCAAATCAAACAGCGTAGAACCATCAATCAGTTTGAAAGCCATTACTATAGTGACTGGTATCTCGGTATCGCGCTTGTATAAATACCCCCAGCAACGTCTTCATGAGTTTCTTTTTGATATTATAACAGTTACAATGCGGTTCCTAAGACAATCTGAGAGAATTCGAATAAACAAAAAGTTTGACGACACTGTGCAGCGTTTCTCGAGACATGGACCACTATTACCTGACACTGTACGCGGCATAGTATGCGGTCCCTCGAATTGTGGAAAAACTAACGTTGTGATTAGCTTATTGGAAAGTCCAAACGGTATACGATATGAGAATGTATACATATACTCAAAGTCATTGCAACAGTCAAAGTATCAATATTTGGAAAAACTGCTGTCATCTGTGGACGATGTTGGTTACTTTCCTTTTTCAAACAATAGCGATGTTATTCCGCCTACTGAAGCTTTATCAAATTCTATATTTATCTTTGATAACGTAGCATGTGACAAGCATGATGTAATAAGAGAGTACTTTTCCATGGGTAGACATTCAAAAGTGGATTGTCTCTATCTTTGTAAATCCTATGCAAGAATCCCAAAGCATCTGATTCGTGATAATACCAACCTCCTAGTACTATTCAAACAGGATAGCATGAATCTCCGTCACGTATACGACGATCATGTAAATAGTGATATGATGTTTAGACAATTTAGCGAATTTTATGAAAACTGTTGGCAACGAGACTATGGATTTGTGGTTATAGACAAAGATGGTCCTATACATCAAGGTCGTTATCGGCGGGGATTTAACGACTATCTCGTACTGTAACAATACTATTTGAACATCAACCCCTGTTGGAGTACCATCTAAGTTGTAAACTGTCAAGTTATAAACTGACAAGTTGTAAACTGTCAAGTTCTAAACTGTCAAGTTGTAAACTGAGAAGTTTGTGGGGATCCCGGTGTCTTAGGTGGACAGAATTGAATAATACACGTTATACGTAACACGAATTAATAATATTTATTTCACAACACTTATTAACTATTGAAACATGCGTCGCAACACGCGAGCCGAAACGTCGTAATGAACCTCGTGGCTCGGTCGCGTTCTAACGCGTGTGTTCACGACTCGGCCCGACAACAGCCGAAATATCACGCGCCTATCGAGGCGCTGTTTTTTTCATCGAACATACGCATCGCCAGAGGCGTCGCCTCATCTACAATTCGCGACGCTCCTCTCAACCGCTACAAGTTGTAAACTGTCAAGTTGTAAACTGTCAAGTTGTAAACTGTAGCGTTTATAACTATAACAATCACGTTTCAAACTTGTTTTGAATAGTAAAAATCGTGTTTCAAACGGGTGTTAAACGTTTGTAATTTTAATATGGAACAAAATTATGTTGAAGAAAGAAAAAGGAGGAAGACAGAGGTGTTAACGAAAGAGATTGTAAAAACGAGTGAAGCTATACGTAACAAATATTTAGCTCTAAAGATGGGAAAAGTGGATGCTGATGTAATAGCAGAACAACATTTTAAACCAGTGATTGAACCTCTGAAACAATTAGTTGAAAACATGAAACAGTCCCCTGAGTCAGTTCTTCAAATGACATCATCTTCGCAGTCGACAACACCATCGTTATCACCTCATCAGCAACCACTTGTGTCGAATGTTCTACCAAAAATTCGCGGATTGAAGAGATTGCGTCCAGCAACATCAACACCTATAAAATCTACACTTTATCGCCGTATTGCAGTACCGAAAAGACTTTGTATGCAACCTCCTTAACAAGTAGACCCCATACCAAATATTCACGAACAAAACGTTTGTGACCAAAATATTAACGAACAAAATGCGGAAAAGGAAGGGGGTGTCCAGTGCAAGAAACTTCTGAAGAAAATGTTCTTGAAGTGTCAATGCGTGAAATTACTATGAACCCTGAACGTCACGAAGAAGCCAATACATATCTGAATGGACATCTCGGATCGCTGGCACGGAAATACTTGCACTTCTTTTTCACAGACACTAAAAAGGAAAGTGATAACGTTTACGGTGTGTACTTTAAAAACAATGTGATGATGATTGGAGATAAAAAATTTGATGTTGATGGGAACGATAATATGAATATTAGTGGTATATGGTACAAGGGGACACCAGGTCTTTATGAACTCATATTTAAAAAAATTCCCGATGACACCATATATACAGAGGAAGATGAACAGAAATACAAAAGCATACTGTTGTCGACAAATCCTCACAGACGCAAGCATAATGCCGGTAAGCCTATAGTGGCTAACAAGGGATACAAATATAAATATGTAATTACAAAAATATTGAATCTGCGGGATGGAAGTGGTTTATCCCAACCGGCTTTGCCAAAGCACATGACTGTTACCAGTAATACGATTGATTATGTGCATTGGGATGATCTAAACGAATTGGTAGATAGATTAAGGTTGCTGTCATCATCACGAGCCGTCGGCCACACAAGTCATGACAATGAAATCATGTCAATCATAGAAGAGCTCCGTGAAGCAGGTTTGATTATAAATTAAAGACTATACCAATCATCTTTACCAGTACATTTTACGATGTCAATCAACAAGTTTGGGGTTACGTTACGCAGCGAATTAAACAAGGATGATGCAGCGTGCAAGAATTACGTGCGACGAAGTACGCTTTGTCTTGACGGTGAAGCCTTCGATGCAAGAGACAGAAAGATAAGACGTTTAGCGGACCCAAAATATGATACCGACGCTGTGAACAAGGCGTGCTTGGATAAAAAAACAGAAAATATTTAAAAAACGGTGAATTAATTGGAGAAGAACAGTTTAAAGATGTATAAAGAAACACATGAGGCAATTTCAAAGATGACTAATGAAATGGGAGAAGCTATTCAGCGAGTCAAATTACATTCCGAGAACAATATTAAAGAGGAATTAAAACAGTTGCAACGCATAGCTAAAAACTATTTTTCTGAAGCAGAGCAACGATGTGACGCTGAATGTTCCGCACTACGACGTGAAATAATGGATGAAATCAATAAATTACATAATTATGTTGAATTCCATTTGAAATAAAAGTAGTCAAGATACTTTCAGTGTTATAAATATATTTGTATACTTTAAAAGACGTCAGTCTCTAGCGAGAATGCATCCTAAAGCTACCATAGAAGATGCGCAAATGGAAGAAAATGAATCCAATGTTGATATAACATTCACCGATTGCATCTTGCGATTACTTTCATACATCATAGATTTCTTCTGTCCGTTTCTCTAATTATCAACATGAGCAAAGAAAAGATACAATTAGTGGAAGAACTTCACGCTTCAGCAAGACGAATTTTTCCACGACGACGGGTTGTAGTGCATGGGTTCGACGATCTATGGCAAGCAGATCTAGCCAACATGCAACCTCATGCGCGTATGAATGGTGGTAACAAGTATATACTTACTGTTATCGATGTGTTCTCCAAGTACGCATGGGCTGTACCGCTAAAGACTAAAAGTGACGGGGAGGTAGTTAAAGTGTTCGCGAAGATATTTCGAAAACGATATCCAAACAATTTGCATACAGATCGAGGAAGAGAATTCTACAATACTGAAGAGCACAAGCTCTTGACAAAATATGGTATTAACCATTATGCAACGCATTCTGTGATGAAGGTATCTGTCGTAGAACGATTCAACCGAACATTGAAGAACAACATGTGGAAACAATTTACTCTCAACGACACCTACAAATGGATCAATGTGTTACCGTATCTAGTTTTAGAGTACAATACACGAATACACAGAACTATTGGAATGCGACCATGTGATGTTACTCCAACAATTTCCAACAAGCTTTTAAGCACCGTATATAACAATATAAAGATTGCTGGACCTGCAAAATTCAAGGTTGGAGAGTTTGTACGGATTAGCAAATTTAAAACTATCTTTGACAAAGGCTATACACCAAATTGGACCACTGAAGTATTTAAGATAGTTAAAGTGCAAGTAACTAATCCTGCGATGTATCTGCTGCAAGATTCCCGTGGAAGACCCATCGCTGGAGGATTCTACGAATATGAGTTACATTGTGTTGCAGATCCTGACGTGTACCTGGTGGAAAAAGTGTTGCGTAGAAAAGGAGACAAGGTGTATGTGAAATGGTTAGGATTTGATAATGCACACAATTCCTCGATAAATAATGACAATTTATTGTAAAGCAGTGAAAAAAAATAGAAATACAATACATACATTGATTTGTTATTTTACATAATTCCTAATTGTACTAAATACTTACAAACTGGTAATAATAAACTTTTTATTTACAAGAATATTTATAATTGTACTTTGTAATGCCCCCACGGAACTGTACACACACCATCCTGCAAGACGAATCTCTTGTCATCGTACGAATTGAGGGCGACTTTAGCTTTATTTATTGAATACACATCGTGTAATTTTGATCGAATATGGTTTTGTCTAATATGAGTAGCTATACTATGCCGGTTCTAATTCAGGGTGCTCGAGGGGAGCGCGGGGCGTGGGGCCCGCGGTTGACGTGGGGTGAAGCGGAGCGGGGGGTGCGAACCCATCACGCAATTATGCGCGGTGGACGCGGGGGTGAAGCGGGGTGGGGGGTGGACCCTTCGCGAAGATTCCGCGGCGCTAGGGTGGGGTGTGAGACATTGCGCAATTGCGGTCCCTAGTTCCGTGGGCGGCGGCGCGGGGCGGCGAGACAGAACTCATCACGGTGTCCTTTTCTAATTCACGCTCGCTCTCGCTCGCTCGCCCGCATATCGCGCCATCCTTTTCTAACGCATTCTCGTCCGCATATCGCGCCATCCTTTTCTAACGCAGCGCGACGACCACGTGCGCGCACCCTTGCGCCGAATTGCACAACGCGAGGAAAGCGCGTGACCTTGTCGGGAGGTATTTATATAACTAACGTGTAAGGATAGAATAAAAATAATTATTTAGATACTTTTTTGTTCTTTATTTTTCATTATCAACAGATACATAGTTAAAAAAAGTTATATTTTAATGCTTTTTACCTTTTTGCGTTTTTTAAAAAATTATGAATCTTGAATACGTTTTGTACCGCGCTCACGCCACCATGGGAAATACATCGGTAAGTTTCCTGCACTGGAAGGCTAGCAAGTCGAGGCACAGGATGTTCAACGTCGTCGTCATCGTTGTTCGAGGTTTCGTTATCAATTACACTGTTCAACACGAATTTTGATCTGTGAAAACCACTGGGTGTTCCTGGTAGGGTTTCTTGCCCTAAATACGAATCCGCAAACAAAATTGCTCCATCACCCTCAGTTTTTGAAAAACACGCATTTTTGTAAAAAAGCGTGATTTTGGTAAAAAATGAGGTATTACGCGAAAACCAAAAATGCTAGAAAGTTCACTTTGGTCTTAAAAGATAAAGGGGAGTGTCCTGAATAGTTTAGTATAAACAGATATTAAATTGTGTTGTTTTAAACGGTTGTAAATAACCATCAAAGTTTAAAAAAGGGGCGATACGCGTACTTTCTACACACAACTTTTGCAATTTTACAAAAAACTCTTTATCCTACACGATTCGGTATACAGGATCGGATTCTGTAGACATTTCTGAAGAAGAAACCGTCCAGGAAAAGTGTCGCAACGGTTTTTAATTTGGACAGGTCAAGAAAATGTTCGTCGGGAACGTGTGCGCGGTACTTTGCCGCCATGCGGCCATCGTTCGCCTGTCTCGGCGCGTCAGTGCCGTATCTACGGCAAGTCGACGTCGGTACCCCGTCCGATAGACTAACTTTTTATAGATTGTATAATATTTCATTTTTTTTATGAAATTGTAAAGAACATTTACTGATCACTTTCAATTTTAAACAATGTTGATATTTGGGATATAAATTTAAAAGCGTTAAAAAGCAAATGCTGTTTTTTATGAATTCACAAGATTTTTGTTGTTAAGATTTCAAAGATTGAAATTTGAATTTGATTACAAAATATTTCACAACTGATACAAAGTCTATTTAAGTATTATATATGCATCCTTTTTCAATAACATTCATTGTTTAATACTCCTGGAAGACAATTCGCGCAAGAAAAGGATTGTAATGTTTTGAGATTTGAGTGGCGAGCGAGAAGTACATAATAGGCTCTTAACGCAGGCTCTCTTGCAAAATATAGACATCGCTTGACGCTTTCCTCGATACTTGATACAATCAGAGAAAGAATACTTTGTAACGTTCTTTGGTCACGTGTTCGACACTTAAGGTAATTTTTCATTTCACATATTAAATTTATAAAATATTTTTAGTCTGATGAGAGTCAGAATTTTTGTTAACCGAAATCGATTCTAAATTTTACTCATTGTTAGTTCAAGGATGCATAAAAAAATGAAATATTATACAATCTATAAAAAGTTAGTCTATCGGACGGGGTACCGACGTCGACTCGCCGTAGATACGACACTGACGCGCCGAGGCAGGCGAACGATGGCCGCATGGCGGCAAAGTACCGCGCACACGTTCCCGACGAACATTTTCTTGACCTGTCCAAATTAAAAACCGTTGCGACACTTTTCCTGGACGGTTTCTTCTTCAGAAATGTCTAAAGAATCCGATCCTGTATACCGACTTCGTGTAGGATAAAGAGTTTTTTGTAAAATTGCAAAAGTTGTGCGTAGAAAGTACGCGTATCGCCCCTTTTTTAAACTTTGATGGTTATTTACAACCGTTTAAAATAACACAATTTAATATGTGTATATACTAAACTATTCAGGACACTCCCCTTTATCTTTTAAGACCAAAGTGAACTTTCTAGCATTTTTGGTTTTCGCGTAATACCTCACTTTTTACCAAAATCACGCTTTTTTACAAAAATGCGTGTTTTCCAAAAACTAAGGGTGATGGAGCAATTCTGTTTGCGGATTCGTATTTAGGGCAAGAAACCCTATCAGGATCACCCAGTGGATATCGCAGATCAGAAAAAAAGTTTTAATTTGTTGGACAGTGTAATCGATGATGCAGATCAATTTTATTTAATTAATAATTCTACTGCATCTGGATCCAACATTTTAGTCCCTTTTTTTGATGATTTTAACCTCAATTGGGATATATACGGATCAGATATTAGCATTAATCTAAAAAATACGTCTTCATTTGTGCATAATCTTGAAATTTTTCGTGTATTTCTATTTCTAAACTGTTTAAAATCTTTGTGTCTGCTCTCCTGTGCTTCCTCAGATAGTTGGCCGATAGGAAACAATGCATGTTTTATTATATCTTGGCCATGCATAAGTATTTTATGCACAGAGGCTGGCATGTAATACCAGCCATAGTGCGTGACAAAATACTTCGCCATATCTTGAGCGTATTTTTTAAATTTTTCGCAATCGATTTCATGGGGGGAGGAAAATACTTATAATATTGTATGGAACCTTTTAATTAATACAATATCTATTCCAGTAATTTCAGCTGAGAGTTCTGCATTTTGAAAAAATTGTCTAGCGGTGTTCCCATCATTAGATGAGCCCCAACCTTGTTTCACAAAATCAATAAGTAATCCTGTTTTTTCTTTAAATTGTTTTTGAATGTATTCTTTCCTTTCTTTTTGTATTTTCTTCGTATCCGGTGTGCTTGCTTTCCAATTTTTGAAGGGCAAATTGTAAGAAATATGTAATATACATTCAAAGAAACGTATCCAGGCATGGAGTGATGAGATTCCGAAACAATAGTTATTGTTATTACAAAATTTTGAATTAATCAATTCCAAATCATTCATCTCAGTTGGTTTCGCGTTATAAATATAACAACGCATTGCAGAAGTTGTGTTGGTTATAGCGTTACATATTTTATTGTCCACCATAGTAAGTGACATAGCGTATTCTATTTCCACATTATTTATTTTAACAGGTCTTAAATTTTGTATTTCGTTGTTAATATCATTAATTTCTTCCTCTATAACTTGTTTAGTTTCTTTTACAAATTTAAATCTAATCGGTCTGCAGAACCATGGCGAGGAAGGTCGGGGATTTTCCCATAAAATTTCAGAATTTACTTTGTTTTGTAATCTTAGAGGAACTAAGCTGGAAATAAAAACCGTGTCATCCTCGTCGCTTGTATTCTGGTCACTGTGTAATATTTGTTTGTACCTGGGTTGCCCTGAAGCTCCATCGCAACCCCATTTGCAAGTTAATATTAATTGTGCATTATTTATTAATTTATTTAAACTTTGTAATATTCTTGCAGCTGTATGGTTTAGTAAACTTTGAAGTTGTACTTTGGCAGAAGTTTCGGTTATTTCTATTGTGTCTTTTAATGGATAACATTTCTTTTTTTTCTTTCAGCAATTTAAAATATGATGGCCACAGATTATTATAACATTTAATTGATTCATTCCTTATAATATATTCCTTGTAATATATTGGAATTTTGATAGTTGTGCAGTAACAAAAATGCTCAATGACTGCTCTGATGTAAATGTCTTTTGCTTTCTAATCCATCCTCCGTTAAGTAAAGTTTTAAGGTCTTTATTATATGATTTGCTATATAGCTGTTGAATCAACTTAGATTCGTGATGCATTCCACGTCTAGAAAAGCTCATTTTTGTTGCGTTAATTAATTCCTCTAGAGAAAAATTATCCACTAAAGATCGAGCTCTTCGTATTTTTTCACTTTTGCTGCATTGTGAAAACGGCTTCTTCCCTTTATATATTTGTACCGTAGTAGATGCTGATTTTCTTGAAGTATTTTGCTTTCGCATTGTATTAGAACTTGATGCGATTTCTGTATTCATTACACGTGGATAAACGAAATCCTTTTCCAGCCATTCTTTGTTACGTTTTAGGAATTTATTTTCTGTGTAATTGGATTGAATCCACTTTTGTTTTAAATTTAATGTAAATTTTCTTAAGCTTATTTTTAATGCTGCAGCACTTCTTGCAGAAATACTAATTTTTTGCATATCTCATCATGTAAAAACATGTAATCAGCCATATTTTTTGATGAGTTTCTTAATGTACTGAACAAATCTTTGTTTGTACGAAAACTTTCCATTTTCTGCATAATGAAAAAGAAAAGCTGAATGCAGAAAAAAACTAGCAACAAATGAGAAAATGTTATCGTACTTACCAATTACAAATAAAATATAAATGTAGAAAAGCAGAACTTAAACAATCACTAATCACTATCACTATATATATATGTATATGTATAACAAAACTATATAATAATATATGAATATGAATATAATATAAATATAATATGAATCTGAATATAATATAAATATAATATGAATATGAATATATGCATATAATATAATAAAACAAAGCGTAAACTATAAACAGTAAAAAATATAAACTATACAGAACGAAACTTAAACTGAACAAAACGTAAGATAACTTGACTGCTCTGCGATCTCGACCACTACGATTAATCGTTTGCTACTGAATTGCATATTCGTCGTGACGACGAATCGTGCGAAGAAAAACATAAGACGATTTCGTTTCGCGGTCTCGCGACGGTAAAAACTGTCACACTCGATCAATTTTTGTAACTTTGTATGATTGTTGGAACAGATGAAATAATTCATTATTAGGAAATTTGTATTAATATGCGTATATGCGTTCTATGATGCAATGGAACCGAATCATAACCGATGTACAGAACCGAATTATAACCGAAATGCAGAACCGAAAAATAACAGTTATAGAACTGAAATAATATCGGTTATGAAGAACCGAAACCGTAATCGATATGAGTCAGAACCGATATAATCCATAACAGTTATGACTTTGTTTCGGTTCACATAACTGTTACAAGAACCGAAATCGATATTATAACAGTTTTCAGTCCCTGGTTTCAACTGAGCGCTGGCAGAAAGGAAAGACCTTACATTAGTCGAAACCTTATCAGCAACGTCAAATAAATCGTGGTCCTTCGTGGTCCTATGCAAACAGTTTCATAACGAAGTGTTGAAAAGTTCCCGATGATTCAACGGCAGATATAAATACAACGAGAACACTAAGAAACCTTCATCATTCGTTTCAATATACTTTTTAAACAAAATTTATTATTTAAGTTATTTCACGTACCCTATATGTTCTATATATACTCTCTATACAGGGTGTAACAAAAATGTTGCAGTTCCTTGAAAGGGGTGATTCCTGAGACGATTTCAAACAACTTTTTCCTTAGCGAAAATGTTAGGTGGAGCTTTGTTAACGAGTTATTAACGAAAAACATTGACCAATCAGAGCGCGAGTTTACCGGTGAAGCGGCCGCGGTAGCGAAGTCTACAACGCTAGGCGCTGCGCTTGTGCTTCGAACAAACAAGTCGACACGCATCGATGAACATAACATTATTATAAGAAATTAAAACGGCATAACAAATAAAGTCAAGTCCTTTACCATTTTTTGTTTATCATTGAAAGTGATTAATTACTTTAAATCGGGGGAAATCACGTGTAGCGTAAAAAGGCAAATACACAGTTTGTTTGTTAAGGTGAATCGAAAATAATAATTATTTGAAGCGAAAGAATAAGGAATACGTAAATTTCTTTTTCAAATAACGTATAAAGAAAAAGGCAAAGTAATAAAAAATGCATGAAAAGTGATCCTAGTTCGTTGCTGAGATAAAAGTTTGTAGTTCAACAACGGTCAGCAGTGTTTTTTATAATGAATAAGTGTGCTTAAAAATCCCGAAGAAAAGTGTGCATATGGAACGTGGGAGAATTGTTGGGGAAAAGAAGTCCGCGTTAAAGTAAAAAAATAACTAGCTAGTCCGTGTTGCTCGCTCGCTTCGCGAGCTCGCGAGTGGAGTTATTGTAGCTCGCTCGCTACACTCGCTCACGAGTAGTGATGCCTGTAGCTATTCATGTTTATTTTGTGTGTGACCCTTTACGGGCCACGCAAAGAACTTCCCGATTTGCGAGTTGTAATTTATTATTACCATTATTAATTGTCACTAATTAGAAAATTATTCGTATTCGGAGAAATTTAATAGTTTTCTACTTATCAACATTGTTGCTATATGACGTCGCATTAAACGAACATCTATATATATAGGGAGAGTGTCCCATTTTAATCCGCCACTACGGACAACTTAAGAAATATGCATTGGATCAAAAAACATCCTGAATAAAAGTTTGATGGTTTGGAGGGGGACATCTGACCCTGTTAAAAAATTTCATCCCTACCCCCCTGGGGTATATATGTATGTATGTGTGTGCTGTGTATATGGATATTATGTATATTCATTTGTATCAATATGTAGTTATTGAGTATATATATATTTATACGTGTATAAATATACTCATATATATGTATTTATCACAATTATATCATTATAATTATATATTGTAATATATATATAGGCGAAAAATCGAGATAGGCGAAAAATCGAAATTTCGCGATTACAGCGCTACCTATCGCGAATGAAAAAAAATGTTTGAAATAAAACCTACATATTTTGTGGCGTGGAATCCGAATCTGCAATAAAAAGTAGGTGGTCCTATTTAAAATTTTAAAGTAACCCCCCTCCCAGGGGGGTAGGGGTGAAATTTTTTTGACAGGATCAGATGTCCCCCTCCAAACCATCAAACCTTTGTTCGGGATGTTTTTTGATCCGATGCATATTTCTTAAGTTAGCCGTGGTGGCGGATTAAAATGGGACACCCTGTATACAGGGTGTAACAAAAATGTTGCAGTTCCTTGAAAGGGGTGATTCCTGAGACGATTTCAAACAACTTTTTCCTTAGCGAAAATGTTAGGTGGAGCTTTGTTAACGAGTTATTAACGAAAAACATTGATCAATCAGAGCGCGAGTTTACCGGTGAAGCGGCCGCGGTAGCGAAGTCTACAACGCTAGGCGCTGCGCTTGTGCTTCGAACAAACAAGTCGACACGCATCGATGAACATAACATTATTACAAGAAAGTAAAACGGCATAACAAATAAAGTCAGGTCCTTTACCATTTTTTGTTTATCATTGAAAGTGATTAATTATTTTAAATCGGGGGAAATCACGTGTAGCGTAAAAAGGCAAATACACAGTTTGTTTGTTAAGGTGAATCGAAAATAATAATTATTTGAAACGAAAGAATAAGGAATACGTAAATTTCTTTTTCAAATAACGTATAAAGAAAAAGGCAAAGTAATAAAAAATGGATGAAAAGTGATCCTAGTTCGTTACTGAGATAAAAGTTTGTAGTTCAACAACGGTCAGCAGTGTTTTTTATAATGAATAAGTGTGCTTAAAAATCCCGAAGAAAAGTGTGCATATGGAACGTGGGAGAATTGTTGGGGAAAAGAAGTCCGCGTTAAAGTAAAAAAATAATAATCAACAATCTAATTACATGCGACTCACCCTTTCGGCAATTCACCTGTAGTTTTTAAACCTGTGTCACTGGGTCACTGTACCGGTCCTGGTCATGGTTTATGGTAGCCCAGCGCCTAGACCACAGCTGATCGCAGGTACACGACACCACCCACAGTTAAGGGTCACAACATCAGGTGCATCCGGGTGAAGGCACCAAATAACGAATGTATTCACTTCACTACAGCCACTAATACACTAATCACTTGTCACGATCACTTCATTTTTGTTTTGCGGAATGAGTTGTTCCTACGTTATAACAATTGGTGGCTCCGAAAGGGGTTGATTGCTGTCAATTTAGGAAATGCTCCACATAGCCACCGTCGGGGTTGACGCACGTTTGTGCACGTAAAATAATGTGCCACTGCACGCGTTGGAGCATCGCTGGTATGATGTTCGCAATTGGCATCATGTGTACGTGAAACGGCTTCTTCTGGGATGTCCACTGGTTGACGGTACATCTCATTCTGAAACGATTGTTGTACAACAAATACAAAACGCAAGTAAATAAAAAAATAATGCTTATAATAAATGTAAGTAAAAGGTAACAGCAATAATCAAATTACCTTTAGGTGTTACTGGGCCATTGTACCGATCTTGGTCATCGACGGACGCAATGTCGCCGGGTCTAGCGTTCTAATTCGCGGATACAGCTTTGCGAGTACTCGCACATTAGTAATCGCGTTACCATCGCACCGAGCATGCACCCGAAACACCATGCAGAACTCCTGCGCTGTGTGCATGCTGGATTGGAGATTGCTGACTGTCTGACAGAACTTTTCCGAAGGAGCTTCTCCTACCCTCAAGCAGTTTCGTATCGTTTCACTATGGGTTAACTCCCTCTACTACAAGAAAACTTAGGGATAAAGAAACTAGCATTCGTTAAAAAGAAATACGTGCTTTGCTGAAATGCGCTACGAATGGACCATCGAGCAGTTCCAAAAGGCGCTTGATCCGCTAATTTACAACCTACGTACCCATTGCTTCGAGATAGAAAACAGACACCACGTGCATCGGTCCGACAGGGCCCAAGAAAAAGAGGCGCAGGGAGTCCTTTCTGTTTTCGAAGGACAGGAGAAACATTTTCAGCGACACGTGTTGAGTTGACGCTGCTAGGGTCACTCCGACTGCCTTGGCGAAGGCCTAACCGCGCGCTTGAGTAATTTATGATTTAATTGCTTCGCTTTTGTAACGGTCACGAACGGAGGATATCGGAAATGCGAAACAGAAATGGATAGTTTTCATTCCGTTTCGTGAGGGAATTTTTGTGCCCCTTCTCACCCCTACGTACCCATTGCTTCCAGAAAGAAAGCAGACGCACGTACAACGCTCCAAAAGGGTCTGAAGGAAAGAGAAAGCTTACACAGGAAAACGCATGCTATTCTTTTTTTTGCTTCCTCCGATTCTAATGTTTCTTGTCCTACGAGTATTAAAAAAAGTTTTAAAATACAATCTAGAAAAGCATGGACGCATAACCGCCTAGAAATAATCTTTGGCAATGTGGAACAGTAAGGAGTTACCCGACTGTAAGAATCCTTGAATATCATTTATTGTGGTTATTTATAGCTGATTAATATGTAGTGTAATTACTTATTAAAAAGTTGATAAATTATAAACTAATAATTTAGATGGACTGTATGATTTGATGAATTATAATTGATATAAATTATTAATGAATAATTTTCGAAATTTGTTCATCAGAGTCGAAGAAAGGAAAAAAGGAATAGCATGCGTTTTCCTGTGTAAGCTTTCTCTTTCCTTCAGACCCTTTTGGAGCGTTGTACGTGGGTCTGCTTTCTTTCTGGAAGCAATGGGTACGTAGGGGTGAGAAGGGGCACAAAAATTCCCTCACGAAACGGAATGAAAACTATCCATTTCTGTTTCGCATTTCCGATATCCTCCGTTCGTGTCCGTTACAAAGGCGAAGCAATTAAATCATAAATTACTCAAGCGCGCGGTTAGGCCTTCGCCAAGGTAGTCGGAGTGACCCTAGCAGCGTCAACTCAAAACGTGTCGCTGAAAATGTTTCTCCTGTCCTTCGAATACAGAAAGGACTCCTTGCACCTCTTTTTCTTGGGCCCTGTCGGACCCATGCACGTGGTGTCTGTGTTCTATCTCGAAGCAATGGGTATGTAGGTTGTAAATTAGCGGATCAAGCGCCTTTTGGAACTGCTCGATGGTCCATTCGTAGCGCATTTCCGCAAAGCACGTATTTCTTTTTAACGAAAGCTAGTTTCTTTATCCCTAAGTTTTCTTGTTGTAGAGGGAGTTAACCCATAGTTAAACGATACGAAACTGCTTGATGGTAGGAGAAGCTCCTTCGGAAAAGTTCTGTCAGTCAGTCAGCAATCTCCAACCCAGCATGCACACAGCGCAGGAGTACTGCACGGTGTTTCGGGTTCATGTTCGGTGCGATGGTAACGCGATTGCTAATGTGCGAGTACTCGCAAAGCTGTATCCGCGAATTAGAACGCTAAACCCGGCGACATTGCGTCCGTCGATGACCAAGATCGGTACAATGGCCCAGTAACACCTACAGGTAATTTGATTATTGCTGTTACCTTTTACTTACATTTATTATAAGCATTATTTTTTTATTTACTTGCGTTTTATATTTGTTGTACAACAATCGTTTCAGAATGAGGTGTACCGTCAATCAGTGGACATCTCCGAAGAAGCCGTTTCACGTACACATGATGCAATTGCGAACATCATACCAGCGATGCTCCAACGCGTGCAGTGGCACATTATTTTACGTGCACAAACGTGCGTCAACCCTGACGGTGGCTATGTGGAGCATTTCCTAAATTGACAGCAATCAACCCCTTTCGGAGCCACCAATTGTTATAAAGTAGGAACAACTCATTCCGCAAAACAAAAATGAAGTGATCGTGACAAGTGATTAGTGTATTAGTGGCTGTAGTGAAGTGAATACATTCGTTATTTGGTGCCTTAACCCGGATGCACCTGATGTTGTGACCCTTGACTGTGGGTGGTGTCGTATACCTACGATCAGCTGTGGTCTAGGCGCCGGGCTACCATAAACCATGATCAGGACCGGTACAGTGACCCAGTGACACAGGTTTAAAAACTACAGGTGAATTGCCGAAAGGGTGAGTCGCATGTAATTTATTGTTGATTATTATTTTTTTACTTTAACGCGGACTTCTTTTCCCCAACAATTCTCCCACGTTCCATATGCACACTTTTCTTCGGGATTTTTAAGCACACTTATTCATTATAAAAAACACTGCTGACCGTTGTTGAACTACAAACTTTTATCTCAGCAACGAACTAGGATCACTTTTCATGCATTTTTTATTACTTTGCCTTTTTCTTTATACGTTATTTGAAAAAGAAATTTACGTATTCCTTATTCTTTCGCTTCAAATAATTATTATTTTCGATTCACCTTAACAAACAAACTGTGTATTTGCCTTTTTACGCTACACGTGATTTCCCCCGATTTAAAGTAATTAATCACTTTCAATGATAAACAAAAAATGGTAAAGGACTTGACTTTATTTGTTATGCCGTTTTAATTTCTTATAATAATGTTATGTTCATCGATGCGTGTCGACTTGTTTGTTCGAAGCACAAGCGCAGCGCCTAGCGTTGTAGACTTCGCTACCGCGGCCGCTTCACCGGTAAACTCGCGCTCTGATTGGTCAATGTTTTTCGTTAATAACTCGTTAACAAAGCTCCACCTAACATTTTCGCTAAGGAAAAAGTTGTTTGAAATCGTCTCAGGAATCACCCCTTTCAAGGAACTGCAACATTTTTGTTACACCCTGTATATGCTCTCTCTTAATGTTATTGCAAAAACTTACACATTTAGAAGCCATTCGATTGATTAGTCGTCTATTATACGCAAACAGGACGCGTCGCGAAGAGAGGTCTATAGCTTTAAACAATAATAACTTGCGAAGTGGGACGAGGGGGGAAATGATTCTTGCGTAGTTACATAGAGGAAGGTATGCTGAAAATGATCCAATTTGTCCGAACCTGTGACTTTTTAAGACTGTTACGTCCCGCCACAAAAATCGCGTTACGTAACCGAAAACCGCTACCACTGTCCCGACAAGCGCTCAATCCCGAACTTATAATAAGAATGATTAATTATTACTCACAGTGATCGTGGAACCCGGAGTATCCGTCGGTATAGTCGAAAGGTTTTGGGCTGATCTTTGCTTCACAAAATTCAGAACTAGACTAACTGCTAACACCTGACGGCTACCCCCGGCGACACAGAAATCTGACCGAGACCTTCACACATGCGAAGATCTCGGCCAGACGACCATGTACAGCATCCGCGGAAAGACGCTGACGACCTTGATAAGCGTTATTTGAATTCATCCGGCTCGTGCCACCGGGCCGCGAACACTTGATTAACGATGTACCTCCGGAAGAGCACGAGACATTGCATCAGCAAAAGATAACGCCCAAGGTCCTCAGCTCGGACGCTGCGTCGCAGCATCCGCGGGAGAATTTGCTGACACCCCGATAAGCGTCCCGCGGATCCACCTGGCACGTGCCGCTGCATGCCCACCGGCACGCGCCAACCCCCACACCTTCAGAAAGGCGTGGGCATAACGATGAAGATTCCCCACTGGACCACCGCGAAGTAGAAGGGATAAATCCCATAATATATATATTGGGACGAGACCTAATTAGCACAGAATGTTTTTTAATCAAGAAGTCAGAATCGAGAGTCTAGTAGAATAGAGTGAGAATCAGAACAAGTTCAGAGAGTGAAGTAAAAGAAGTGACAACCGACAAAGAGAGAACAGTAGTAGTGACCCAGCGGGAATCTTCATTGAATTAATTATGTAAGTTAATTTTAACAAACATTTAATACTTACGATTATATCTTCATTGTCCGCGAACATTTTATACTTACCATCATATTTTCGTTCTCCGCGAATATTTCATACTTACCGTAAACAAGTGCAGCGTTAACTCCATCCTGACTCAGAATTCCACACTTAACTGAAAACACTGCCACCCTTCCTCACCCTTCCGAGAGACGGTTTGTTTAGTGACATCTTCTTCGTAATGTCAACTGATTGAACCCGCTCGACCAGAGACGGTGTTCTCTTTTGAATGCGAAGTCGTTCGCGTCTCTATAAAATACCCCTTCTGCAGTTTGAGCGATCGAACCAGTCTTGACAAGGCCGAGTTCTCACTCAAAATCAGAAGAGGCGAAAACAATTGCATCGTTATCGTTTATGCCAAACCGAAATCTCGTGATCCCTCAACATACCGACGTTTCAATACACATCTTCTTCGTGGCATCGAGTGATTGAACCCGCTCTTCGGAGACGGTGTTCTCTCTCGAACACGAAGTCGTTTGCTTAACACGTTTGTCCCCTATGACCAGGAGTGACCAAGCACGTTCTTCGTGAACGGAGTTTGCCCCCTGACATAGGGCTGACCAGAATCATTTGATTAAACCATTTCGAATTCGACTACAGAGACAATATTGTACAACAACCCTCCAAATGAGTCCCCCAACCTCCGCCGATCAGCGCGAGCACGAACAAGTAGGTGTATGAGCATTTCCCGCCAATTTAAAGCACTCCTCTGTCAAACAATTATAGTAAAGACTTTATCTTATCTTTTTACCATAAGGGTTTGAGCCGCACCCGCAGGCGGAATTATAGACGCTCTCGATCGCGCTTGACCAACACTCAGCTCAAAATCCCTCGGGGAATAATCGAGGCCCTCGAGCTGCTGACTATACAGTTAAAAGCGGAAGTAGAAATCGCCAAAGCAACTGAAGCCCTCGAGGCCCTAGAAATTTAAGCGGAATTTGTTAAACCCGAACAGAATCAAATAAATAAGAATTTTCTTATAACCCATTTTCGTTCACTGACCTACATTTTCCTCAATTATCCCCGAGCGATAGATCCCAGGATCTGCTCAAAAGCGAAACAACGATCTTGAATTTTAGCCGCTCGAAGTTCAGGATCGTTATCCCGCCAAATCAATTGGATACGTAACAAAGACTTTAAAGATATTCCTTGCGAAAGGTATAAAATAAAAAAAAAATTTATTGTTTCCTTTAACATTAATTCTTAACATACTGTGAACAATAATCTCAAATGTCGATGATCATATTTAATGTACAAAGAATGTTCTTTATCATAAAAAAAGAATAAGTAAGAAATATTAAATGGGTTTGTCAGGGCATCCCGAAGAAAAGAAGCAATTTTTTCGGTAAAAACTGCTCTCTTCAAAATGTCTATCTTTAGGTACTCGCCTTAATTACAATTTTTATTAAACTGTATTAATTTTTTCGTTTCTTATGTCAATAGACATTTAGCAAGCAATACAAATTTATTTGGAATTGATATGAAAAAGTTTATTTTTTATCAAAAAGACACCTAATTCTTCGATCCGGACCACTGTGGCGCCCCGCGCCGCCGCCCACGGAACTAGTGAGCGCAATTGCGCAATGTCTCACCCCCCACCTTAGCGCCGCGGAATCTTCGCGAAGGGTCCACCCCCCACCACGCTTCACCCCCGCGTCCCCCGCGCATAATTGCGCGACGGATCCGCACCCCCCGCTCCGCTTCACCCCGCGTCAACCACGGGCCCCCCGCCCTGCGCTCCCCTCGAGCACCGTAAATTAGAACCGGCATAGTATAGCTACTAATATGCTTTTCCGAAAAGTTGTTTAAACATTCGATATAGTCTTCGAAACTGATTTGGTTTTCGACTACACTCTTTTTAGTACCTTTAAGTTTTTTTGTATCTTTCTTATTATACACCCGTATGGAATACATCTTCGCTCTCAGTCCAACGAATTCAGTCATAGGGACCCCATTGTTTTCATCCTTCATGATGCCGGGTACCTTTTTATTTACGCGCGGCATACCGTATGGATTGTCTGCTGCGTAATCGCTCGTATCAAATCGACTGATGACATCACGCTTCATCATCTCGTACGCGTTTTCACAATCGAGTTTATAAATTAAGCTATCGGTGTCAGTGTAGAGAATTTTGCAATGTTTGCAAAATTTTGGAAGCATGTATTCATAATGGAAGTCATATAAACACACCTTCGATACATCCAATATGCTCATACCTACGTATATAGGTTTATTGAATAAAACGTTTAATTTGTTTAACTGTGTGGCGATCGTGTTTTCTGAAAAAATTGCACGACTGTGGAAATTTGGTTTTGCGATCAGAGCCTCCGCACCGTATCGTCCATCCCAATGCGTAACCAACTTTACGTCCACACGATTTCGCACATTCTCCATCGTTCTGCCAAATACTGCATTATTCATTAATTTATATAAGTTTTTTTGAAAATCACTAGTCGCTCGAGTTCTAAAGTCAGTATTTAATTGTATATAATCACGAAGCCAATGAGACTGTTTGAATTCCAGAATTCGATGAATTTTTTGAAGACGTAAACCGTGACGTAAACACTGTTGCAAGTACCGATAATGTATTACGTATCGTTCCTTGTTGTGTAATGTCGCCAGCAGTTTTGTCTGTTTTCCATCGGTTAGTTGTTCGCGTACTGGACAAAACGGGAGATCCGCGTGCGAATCGTGAAGTTCCCTTGGGTACTCAAGGTCCATTTCTAGGAAGTAACCCTTAGGCCCATCGACGGGGATGGAGTTTAAATCGAAATTGGCTACGCGTTCGGTGTCGTCGATCCATCGAAGTCCTCCGTACGGCATACATTGAGACACTGCCCAACCGTATAGGTTGTTCACATCGAAATACATGAGGTACGTTGATGGTTTTGAGGGATCGTACGTAGGCAAGTACTTGTTGTTGGCGAATGCGTATCGATGAGAGCACTGGCTTAAACCCCCGTGTATACCTCGTTCAACCAACATTACCATATCTATGTTAGTTAGGAGTTCAAACACGATGCCGGTGTACTTTAACATTGCATCCCATGCAAACCCAGGCAATGTACAATAATACGCAGGGTCCAATTTGTAACTCTCAAGACAATGTGATCGAAAATTCTCAAATACATCCGCTAACAACAACACATTTGTTTTCAAATACAAGTTACTGTACTTGCCTAACGTCTCGATGTGGAAGCTCTCCCAGACGGTTGTCGCGTGCGCGTAATCTGACTCTGACACGTGCCTATCGTTCAGCCGATTGTAGAACGCCTCACGCGGCGGTAGTCGCGTCTCATTCAGTTTATCATATGTCGTGACGTAATCGTATGGAAAGACACCTTTCCTGGTTAAGAGATCAAACTGATCCTCCGAAAGGTTTCGAAATTCCTTTTCAACTTCCTTTCGAAGGATCGTTAGTTTTTCCTTACCCAGATCAGAAGATAATTTATCTAAACTTGAGGCTAAAAATTTAAAGGAATCTATGAACCTAAATTTTACTTCCTTCTTCCCTTCAATACGAAACGTCCCTTCGACGTGTTTCGTAAAAGAGATGTACTATTCTTTCATTAGTGGTAGCAGGTCAACCTTTCCTTCGAACGCTGTTGCTAACTCCTTAATCACAAAGTGTGCATCATAACCAGATAAATTATGAAATACTACAGGTATTGTGAATGAATTCTGATAATTTAAATTGCAACTAGAATGAGCTGCACCTCTGTATTTTCCAGTTATGTGGCAATGATCGCGTACTTTTATATCTGATTCGTGGAAAGGTCGTCTACATATATGACATTGTGTTGCCCTATAGAAGCTATCACGTTCTTCGATCGATAATCCTTCCATAGGTATTATTGTTTTAAATATGTTATCAACGAAACCTGCTAGTTCGAACATCTCTTTTACGAACCATTGTACACAGTTGGAGTCACCACGGTATGACTGATACATGCAACGAGATTCGTCATATGTACATTTTATGTAATACCCTACACTAAACGCCTTGTGATGTTGATAGGTGTACGATGAATGGGTTTCGATGTTTTGCTGTTCGGGTTGCATGTCCTCCAGCAGACATTCGAAATCAGCATACACAATGAAGGGTACACATTCCTTGGGATCATGGTCTTTAAAGTGCAGCCATTTATTCTCCTCGGAAGGAAGCTCGATGGCACACTCGTTCATCCGCATGCAGTCGAAGCTGTGTGCGCTCAGTTTCTCCTCCGAATAGAAGTAATGTAGGCATCTGGAAAAGAAAAAAGGACAAACTCTTAGATTTGAGTTTCTATGCATGTTACGACGATATCTAAAGAAAACTAATATAAACTTACCTATCACAAATGAAAACTCTGCAGCGATGTCCGGAAACCTGTGCACGAACCAGCCTGGAGAGATTTCGAATGCAGGCGAAATGATAACATTGTGCATCCTGTGGATCCTGTACCAGGAGCAAGTTGGCGTGCTTCTCCCTTTTCAACGCAGTCAAATAAATCGGCACGCACTTCCCTTCCTGCCACTGGTACACGTTCACTGAAATCTCATTGCAGTTCTCGAATTTCTTCAACTGGTCCAGCGTCATAGGAAGGCTAACATAGTCTGTATAAAGCACTCTTGAATAATGGGGATACGAGGATATTCTGTTCGTGCGATCAACAGCAAGATAGAGACTTGCAACGATGGACCATAGAAAGCATGCGTTGTCATTGCATTGTATGTTTACTACCGCTTTCTTCGCTTGCACTGCGCGTGGTAGCTGGACGTTGCATCCTGCGTGAAGGGGATTGTACTTGTTCACGTTCACCATCAAGTTTTGGATATCTACAAGCGCCCACCCACTGTCACGTTCCTGGAATTCCTCTATCGCCACCATGAGAGGTTGCACCACATGATTCGCGAACCACTTGCGTAAATTCGAAGTGATAAACAGTACGTGGTTTCGCGTGGCCAAACTCTACACGTCAGTCTTGTCCTTTAGTGCAAATTCCGCGTTCAACACTGTATTCACGGTAACACTAGAGTGTTCGGTGATTGCAGCTGTAATGCGGGATAGCACTATCCTGCGAGCGTCCTTGAAAAAGTGGTGTGGATCGAGATGCTTCAGATTAATCACTGTCCCTGTCGCGACACGCTTCTGAAATGCTGACTCTATATCTTCCCAGACAACAGTCGGTCCACTCGATTGCCTTGCAAGTCCATACCCCGTTCGTGAAAATTTTGCACGCACAGCGGCATGTAATGTTTTGGTTCGCGCAATGAATGCAGTAATGCGCTGCCTCGTACCGACAGGCAATCCTTGCTTCCGCAAACAATCACTCGCGATACGCAAATTTTCGTTGCACTGCTCCACCCAGTCTTGATATTCCCTAGATGTACGGAGTAGCACTGACATCTGGGAAAGCATCTTAAAAATGTCTTTGAATAAATCCATTTTTAGCAAAAAAAGAAAAGATATACTTTGAATACGCGAAAACGGTTCTTCACTTGGTCAGCAAGCAGTTGGATTTGATGCCTGTTGCTGTCTACAGCACGATTTATGATTTCACACTATGCGAAAGAATGCAGATGCATATCCGGGATAGTGTTTCATTGGCACGTGTAGTCTCTATGGCAAAATATTTCCCTCCCCGTGTCCTTCAATAAATGGTAGTAATTAGAGTAGTAGTAGCTATAAGCAATTGACTCCCTTTCTCGGTGGATACACATCTGAATTTCAGCGAAGAGATTCTTCGAATCTCTTTTGCCGAAACTCAGGCGTGTATGGTTGCGAATAATAGAATTTGTTTTGCAGTTAGCACGGAAATGCATGCTAAAATATCATCATCAGCAGTCTCGGGTCCCTCTCCCCCTTCCCCACGCACCACCGCGTCTACATTCGCAATAGCACGAGGCCCTGTTCCCCCTAGGCACACGCCTGCCGCGTCCCCCTGCCCCGTTCCCCACCGCGCCAATCGTCAGCAATAGCGCGAGGCCCTGTCCCCCCTCCACACGCCCGCCGCGTCCCCCTGCCCCGCTCGTCACCGCGCCAACACTTGCGCGTCCCCCTGCCCCGCCCCCGCGCCTACACTTGATCCAGAATCCCCATATATCTCCTACTACCATCAGTAGCCCAACTAATGGCGGCCGAGGGGCCCCCCACCAAATCACACGTCCCTCGCCTAGAAGTCTACTTTATGCTCCGTCTTTCAGGTCCATGTCCACCAGTAAGAGACTGGCCTCGACTAGTATCCGCTATGTTTATGCTAAATCCTACGAGACGGAAACAGCAATATACACTATTTCACACCAGTACATAACGGTATTTGATTATTGTTGAGTATTTCTCTTGGCTTGCGCTATATTGATGAAAGAATTACATATACACAATTTTGTGAAAAATTTATGTAGTATTACAAGTCGGGTATGTCGTAAATTAAGGATCCAAAGGTTTATTGACAATTTCATAAATCCTTTCTAGAAAGAGATATCGAGACAGGTAAACACAGTCGCAAGTCAAGGGATAGAAAACAATATGTGGCACAGAGGTAAGCAGTCCAATGCAAAACATAGTGCCGAGCGGACTTTTAGAAGCAGAAGCAATGGCAGAGGCAAACAGCTAGAATTCTCTTTCGCCGACATAATACAATTTTGTATAAATAACTGTAATTGTACTATACAGGGCGAGGCACTTAAAACCGGCCACCTGAATAACTTGGCTGCTATTGGTGATAGGAAAAAATGAAACAGGCCAAAATTATTTGGTATCGAGGGGCTGATCATCCGATGTTACTAGTTTTTCGATAGGTGAAGGCGTCAAGGAGATATGAAGGTCATTTCTGTTTTTTTAAGTGTAACGGTATGTTTTTTATGACCTATTGGAAAGGTCATTGTATTCGTCGTGAAATACTTTATCAGAATGTATGTAAAAAAACATACCGTTCTATTTAAAAAAACAGAGATGACCTTCATATCTCTTTGACGCCTCCATCTATCAAAAAACTAGTAATATCGGATGATCAGCCCCTCGATACCAAATAATTTTGGCCTGATGCATTTTTCCTATCACCAATAACAGCCAAGTTATTCAGGTGGCCGGTTTTAAGTGCCTCACCTTGTATAACTAAAAAATGGGTGGGTGCACAGCACCCTTTTGTAATAATTTGTTATATTATAAGAGTTGTAACGAAGCAAGGCTTCGTTACGATCGCACGCGGCGATCATCCGAACCCCCCTTCCATCACCGTGACCGCGCGTCGTCCAGCAAGAGGGCCCCCCGTCGCGGTCGCGTGACGCTCCCCACTCTGTGGGAACCCGCCACAGGTCTCGCGATCCGCGCGGCTCCGCAAGACCCCACCGCGTGCCTCGAGTCCCGCGATTCCCCATACATCACAATTAGCTCACATCGCGACCGTCTTGCGACTTCTCGCGCGAGAAGTTGCGCCCGCCGCGAATATAAGGAGCGTAGTGCGGCACAATCGGGGAGTTGATACGATCTAACAGGCCAGGGCGCTGATCTGACTCGTAAGAGATTCTCCAGCTTAGTAAGCTGACGCTTACCAAAGCAGGTGTCTCTCCGCTACCTCCTAAGGTGCACAGGTAACCCCGGTGAATTCCGAACCGGACGAAAGCGCCGAATCCCTGCCATACCCCGGTGAACCCGCGGGACGGCACTGGGCTGTGAGGCAGACGCTCGGTTCCTGACCGTCGCTGCCTCACGTGAAGGCCACTCTGTGCCCCATCGTACGGACAACCGATAAGGTCTTCACGAGTGTTATGTCGGGCAAAAGAAAGGCCTTGTAGCCGCCCTGCCTGACGAAGTTGGTTACTTATGCCAGCGATGTTCGGTAATACTTTCTAACGTCCACAAGGCTTCGAGTTGGGGCTCTTACTCGATTAGATTGGGTAGTCAATAGACCGTATGCACCAGTAGGGTCACTGCGGCTAAAATCGCATCCGAGGTGTAATGGCGGCACGTACTATCAGGTTAATGGCGACGATTGTAGTACAATTACCCACCGTATGAGGTCTCTAGTGAAAATAATGTGTACAAAGGGTGTGCAAAGGGTAAATATCAATGCTTTTCAACTTGTATTGTCTGTAGGAGAATTAACTGAAACACATTAGCATTTTGTGTCGTATTTTTGTGTTTTAGGTGCATGCCATGGGGACGATTTCCTTGTGTGAAGTGAAAGTAGTGTGTACAAAGGGTAAATATCATTGCTTTTCAACTTGTATTGTCTGTAGGAGAATTAATTGAAACTCATTTTCATTTTGCACGTATTTTTCTGTTTCAGGTGCACGCCATGGGAACATCGAGGGGAAAATTGTTCGCATGAAGCAAAGAAGAGAAACAAGAGTTTGTAATAAATAGCTAGTAAATAAGAATATTATGTAAATCCTTAAAGGTACATAAAAAAGAAATTGTTTTGTATTGTTTTCGTATTAATAATAAAAAATACATTGCTTCCTGCATAAGAGGCTACTTCATTTTCCTTATCGTACTTTATATTTGTGACGGAACGTCACCAAGCGGCCGCGCACCGGTTCAAGGCCGGCCATCGACCCCCCGCCGCGACAAACGCCGGTCTTCGCCACCAGGACTAACATCGCCGCGACGATCTAGGATAGACTCTCGCTAGTCAAAGTGTAAACGGGGAGGGTCAAATAGGGCGAGATCAGTGGTGGAGATTCAGATTCGAACGACCGACCGTACCGCACAGAACGAAACGTCGGTAGTGGCTGGATGTTACCCAGGCTTCGACGGAATAATCCTGTACACGAATCTCAGGCAAGAAGGTAGAGTGGCTGGACGTTGCCCAGGCTCTGCCTCTTCCGACGAGACGCTGACCGAAACAGCGGTGGAGTGGCTGGACGTTGTACAGGCTTCACTGTGGAGGAGAACGGCTGGACGTTGCCCAGGTTCTCCCCCCCCCCCCCCCCGAATGGTTCGTAGGGACCCGATAGGGTGGCCGGACGTTGCCCGGGCCTTGTCGGGGAAACGGCCATTAGTGCGCAGAGTGGCTGGGTGTTGACCAGGCTCTGCGTACTGAACCGCGAACACCGATTCGACAACCGTTAATCCGCGGACAATACGTTGCCACCGCCGAGCGACCGTTAATCCGCGATCTCCGCACGTCGCCGTGCACGCCCAAGTTCGAAAATCCGCGATACAAACGGCGTTCCGCGCCGACCACACGCCGCACCGACCGCGCCACCGAGCGCTACGCCGCCAGCACCGCGCCCCGACCGGGCCCCCGAGCGGGACCGATCCGCGGCCCCGTTTACCGCACCACCGACGCGACCCACCGACCGCATTGTTGTCCCCACCGATCGGGACAACCTTCGCGATCCCGCTTCGCGTGTATTCATCACGTCTACCTATGTAATTAGAATCAAGAATAAACGGTTATTGTTAAGTTTTAAACTGCACCGACGCGACTCGTCATTCACCCGTGAATCCTGGACTCCGCTGAGTACGGCAACCCCTACTCGAGGACGTAATTCCCCGTGTAAACCACGGGAAAGTACGTCACATATTTTTAGCATACATGAAATATATTTTTATATTTTCAAGTATATGAATTTTTAAAGTTTTTGTGAAGTTTGGTTAAATATATTTCCATATTTGCATATATTACCTTTAAATGAGATTTTATTTTGCAATAATTATTGTATAATTGTATGGTATTGTATTTATAATTTTATAATCTTTTACTAAAAACGTGTGACACAACATAAAAATAATTCTTATAGTTGTCTGGTTGTTTGCTTTTTCACCATTCAAAATTACCGCCGCTGTACTGTCGGGTTAATGGCGGCGCATCACGTGATCACAGACGCCGACAACAATGGGATTGGCATGTAGTGATCCTACTGACCGGGGCTACCCGTGCACCTTAGAAGTTAGCGGTAGGTTTGCCGTATGTTAAGAGCAGTCTAGCGATTGAGGTGCTCGAATTGAGTAACCAGGTATTCCGTTTGTGCGGGCACCCCAATCCATGCTTAGTTACATGTGACACTGTAAGGATTGTTTTTTTTTGGGACGTCTGTTAGCAACTCGGACCATACCTTCTCGGTCCGATCAGGAAAACGTCTGTCCCGTTTCATTGTGGCCACTTAGCGGGGCCGGTTCCAAGCCTCCCCCCCGCCACAACGTCAAGGTGGCCCACATGGGGGGGGGGGGGGGGCCGATAAGGTCTCCAGACCGAGAGTCCCTTACCTTCCCGTACCCCCGATGTCCCGTCGGGAACCTCACCGAGCTCACCGCATCGTCGAGCTAATCGTGCCGCCGAGTTAACCACGTCGTCGAGCGGGTCGACCGATCGCCCATCCGAACCGCGTCATCGAGGCACTGCGTTGCCAAAACCGCGCCGCCGAGCGAATAGCGCTCTTGCAATGTTTAAGCTAATATGTAAGCCGCGTTAGATTATAAGTCGCCTTATTGTTAGTTTGTAAGTTGCCTCGGGGTCGATGCGTCGACATCGCGTTACACACCTGTAACGAAGCAGCGCGTCGTTACCAAACCTCCCCCTTTTTCCGCGACCGCGCCACGCGATCCACCAAGCCCGACGCCGCGATCGCGTGATTCGCCCCACTCCGCGGGACCCCACCGCGCGCCCCACGCTCCGCCGCGCTCACGACTCCGTGCGACCCCACCGCGCGCCCCGCGACGGCCCACATGTGATACGTAACTCACATCGCGGCCGCTGGGCGGCCACGATCGCCTCGCGATTTCTCACGCATGAAATCGCGCCTCGCGAGGATATAAGGCGCGTCGCGAATCGGATTCGGGGAGACGATACGAACTCGCAGGCCAGGGTGCCTATACGTTCCGTAGATGAATCTCCAGCTCTGATCGCCTCACCGCGTTCAAGAGCGATATTTTTGCCTAACTACCTCCCAAGGTGCACCAGGTCGCATGGACTATTGCTAGGCCTTGGAGAAAGCTACCGGATCCTCGCCATTCCACGGCGCAAGCCGACGAGGAAGGCATCCCTAGGCTACGGGACAGCCGGACGGTCCAGACCGCGGCCATCCCACCTGCACAGCCACTCTATGCTCGCTCTTCGGGGAGCTCCCTCACGGGGCCCCGATTGACGGGCTCGACATCTCCTCAACCGCCTGACAATCCTATCAGGAACGCCGCCGCAGCTACCCGCGCCGCGCCGTCGAGCTGATCGCGCCGGAATCGTCGAGATCGCGCCGCCGAGGCCCTGCGGGCCTGCCCCGAACCGCGTCCGTAGGTTTAAGTCGCGTTGCGTTCTTCTTAATAGATAAGTTGCGTTTAGGATGTAAGTCGCGTTTCTTAGTCGATAAGTTGCGTTTAGGATATAAGTCGCGAAAACGTTGTTAGCCGTTCCGACCGGCCGTAGGCTAAGTCGGCACCTTATGTACCGATCGACGAAATAAAGTAGCGTTAAGAATTAGACCCAATCGACGCATTCGTCATTTGCGGACCTTGGCGCCCGACTGAGTCGGCAAAATCCTATTTCCCCCGGTCCATCTAGACCGTTACACACCTGTTTCGTGTATTCCAGCGTAGAACGCAAACGAACTGTAAGCCATTCCGACCACACACACACACACACGCACGCACGCACGCACACACACACACACACACATATATTAGTGTGACAAGCTATTATGTGTAACGATATACTGCAACTATTGATACTTCCGAATGTTCCAATTTTTATATACAGGGTGTTTTAACGAACATTACGTTACTTCTTAACATGTTTAAAGTAAATAAAAGTTGTTTATGCATCATTGCCATGGTTCGTTGGGGTAAATATTTAATGTTTTCACCTGTTTTCAATTCGTTTGCTCCAAAAGTTTACTAATTTTCAATTGAGGGAAACCTGCTGCAATAGGAAACACTGGATATGGTTTTTGCTCCTCTAGTTCCAGATAGCACAGAGGCGCCTGCAACCAGACGTTGAGGGGCCTGACAATGCCTTAGTTTCGCCTTATTCACGCCACCTAAATGCCTTATGTTACAAATGAGAGAACGCCTTTAGGGCATTCATAAGGCGCCTTTCAGGACCTCCTAAGGCGCTTTAAAGGCGCCTTTTAAGGCATTTTAAAATAAAAAATAAAAAAAAAAGAACCGATGGTACAAACATAAATTATTTAAAAATATTTATATTTTTTTAGTCCGTGGAGCACTTTTTCCTTTCTTTCTCCTTTTTCTGCGCACTACACAAACAACCCCGGAGGAGTGGCGGGTACCCATTCCTTCTCAGGAACTCGAACCATAAACCCTTACAGTACCAGTGCATCCATGCTTGCTACAGACGTTGATCGTTGATGTTATCAGTATAATGCTATATTTGGTAGAAATACTTTTTCAATGCATATTAAAATATTATAACTCATTCTGCAACGACTAATTTTCAAAAAATTGAGCTTTGTGATCCACGATTTTGAATTAGATCAATATATACCACTATATGTGGTATAATTCAAATATTTTACAATTATTAAATACATTTTGAACAAATTATCACTTTTGTTAAATGTGTGCGTGATAATAATAATTTTTTAACATTACTTCTCGTGTTTTCAAATATTTATGTATATGTGAAGTTCTCAGTTCTGCACGTACGATGTGTATGATATACGAAAACGAGATTTCTCGTACTATACACGCTTTCTGTTGAGAAAGTAAACTTTAGAATTAATTTCGACATTTATTTTGAACATCTTTGAGGCGTAAATGTCAAAGATTCCTTTAGGTATATTTAGTATATTTCTTATACATACATATACTTCGCATCTTTATAGTATATTTTAGACGTCTTTAGAAAACGACCAGAATGCACGCCGGAAAGGCGCCTTTAAGTCTTTTTTTCAGGCGCCCAGAATGAACGCCGAAAAGGCGCCTTTAAGTCTTTTTTTTAAGGCGGCCAGAATTAACGCCGGAAAGGCGCCTTTAAGTCTACTTTTTCAGGCACCTTAAAGGCGTCCAAATTAGGTTGTAAGACGTTCAGGCGTAAAATCGCCCTGAAAAAGGCGCCTTTACGGCGACGTGTGCTGTCTGGGTAGTGTGTACCCTCCAGAACTTCCTATTTTTTGGGTAGAACATCACAGAACACTTTAGCTTCAATATAGGTTTCAAGGTAATATCAAGGTTAACTCAATTTTTTGAAATGAAATGTCTTTCATGAAAACTCGGTAAAGATGATCGTTTCAAACACACTTAATGATGATTTTTTTATGGTGACAATTGTATGAGCGTGACACCTGTACGGAAGATCAATTAAGTACACTCATTTCACAAAGCCTTGAAAAATTACAACTTTTACGAACTGTAAAAAATATATAGTTCAATTTACAAAATTAAGCTTGAATATATCTCATTAATAAAGAATTCATCTTTACTGATAAATTTTTATGTTTGAAAAAATGCAATGGTAACGGTGTTGTTGTGACGTCATCGTTACCAAAATTATTTTACATATCTATTGCTGCACGAAATGCATTCCATTTTCAACTTTAATTTTTTTCAAAATGAAATACCATTCAGTAACTCAAAAACTTTGACTGATACACATCTCACAAGGCTACGGACTTTTATGCAAAATAAAATTTTAACAGTCATAATTAAACAATTCGAACTTGAATAGCAGTGCTGTCTTATTTTTTTAATATTCTAAATTATATTACATTTGTAATATTTTACTTTGGCATAAGTGAATAATTTATTGGATTTTTTCATAGTAAAAGATTGTTCTTTCAAAAGAAAGTATGGACATATTATATTGCTCTGTATAGTAACAGTGACATCTCTTTAAAAATGATAGACTTATTTACATATGATCATTACTTGTATCTCTCATGATTAAGCTTTTATACATAAATAACAAAAAATTAATTTATTATAGACACGTCTCGCTAATATTAAAGAACAACTAAACTTCTTCCCAAAATTTCTCAAATGAATTCAATGGACTGCTTCTAATGAGCACGGCTTTCCCTTTAATTTCGCTTTTTTTTTTAATTTTGATGTACGATTTTTATTCGTCGTGTTATTCACTATCATATAGAAAGGGTACTTTTCACCTTAACCGCCTATAACTTGCGAACGCTGGATCCTAAAGAAATTGTAGAGTGTGATTTGGACAGCTTAAGTGTTTTCCTTCGCAAAGCTTTAGATACAAATGTGGTGAGATTTTTCTGTCACATTTAATCTGTGTGTCTGAAAGTGTCTTTTGAGCAGAATCAGTACCAGAGCGCATTAGAATGTACCCTTACCTATAATTTAAGATCTATTTTATCTCGATTTTATTAAAAATAAAGCGTAAAGAGGATTAAAAAGACTTCAAAAAGACCTTCAGAGTTCCAAGGAGAAGTCGTCTAAACAATGTTTGAGATTTTTATGGTTTACCCTATTTGCTTTTGCTCTAAAACGCCATAGTTTTTGAGAGAAATAGAAAAATAATTTCTAAGTTAAATGTCTTTAGTAATTGTAAAAGATAATAAACGATTATAACGACATCGCTGGTCAAGGTGATGATTAGATTGAGACTTTCCAACATTTTTCCTCATTTCTTTTCCATTTTACATTTTTCATGCGTCAAAACAAGTAATCATACAAGCATTAAAGGAAAAATCTTTTTTAATTTAACATTTAACATTTAATGATTTATATGTTTAAAAAGAGTCATAGGATGCCGTTGTGTGATAAAAAATTGTATCTTGAAGCATCCAACGGCTTTTATTTAAACACATAAATCGTTTCTATCTTTGAAAAATCATTTTTCGTTTAATGCTTATAAGATTACTTATTTCAACGCACGAAAAAAGTAAAATGAAAATAAAATAGGGAAAAAAATATAGCTAAATTTCCGACAGAGATTCGAACTACCAACCCTCCCATTATGATTTACGCATCTAACCACCTCATCCATTGCTCGCGCTAAAATTACTTGTTACTGTTACTGAAGATACTGCCCTCAGAATTCTTTATCTATATTTCCCAAAAAGTAAGACTTATTAGAGAAAAGGCAACTATAGTAATTCCCTACAGAATCTGTACTTTAATATGGAATAAGTTTCATAAAAATCTGCGCCATCGCCTCATTATAAGTGATAAAACAGTTGCACCTAATAAAAAACTGTGAGTACCTCATTTTCCTTCTGTATTTATTCTATGTGACGAATAGTGTTTGCATGATGCGCCTATTACTTTCAGGGACGGCTAAAAGAGTTTGCTTTTATTTATTAGTTATTATTTTTTTATAATTACTATCTCGTTTCCTGTACAAAATTTGAATTTTTCGTGATAAATATTTTCTTTTTGTGTAATGATGAGTTTATATAGTATATCACTTCTTTCTGTGTAAAGATAAGTATAATTTCGGTTAAAAAGTCATTTAGTAAGTACAAATTTTGTATTTAAAATTTATTTATAATTTAATATGTGGTTTCAAGTATGAAATTTAATTAGTTAAAGGGAAAAAAAAATTTATATACACCGACAGAACCGAACTCTAGTCACCGGCGTGGTAGTTTCGCACATTAACGCCGAGCCACGCTCACTGCTGAAAACTCTTTTAGCTAACATTGTATTTACCCAATGCTGAAACTTTCAATTCAGATATCTCAAAAACTATTGAGTGTTTGCCCCTATAATGCTATATTTTCATAAACAGGATGACCGTATCTACCATTATGCAAAACTTCAACCAAATCGGTGACTCCATGACCCTGCACTCTCCTTGTAAACGTAACGAAGAATATACATAACTTTGTGATCACTACTTTCGGCTGTTACCGATTCGACAAAAAAAGCGAATCGCTAAAAAGGCTATATCCCTTATCCTACTATACCCATTCAGCATGACAATTTTTAATAACTACACACGACTCGTTTATCGACTACGGTAAGCTATTCGTTATAACTGTCGAAACTGCTAATAATTATGGGTTATGTTAGTGCAATAGTTCAGCCACAAGTTGGCGACAGTGCCACCAGAGCTGTGGGGTCCTTCGTTATCTTTGAACCCCCGTGTTCTTAAAGTTGCCCGGATGTCGTCTTGAGGAGTTTATGTATGGTTATAAGTAATTGTAACACTTTGTACTCTCTCAAAAATAAACTTTATTTTTCACCGCACTTGTCGTGCCTCTGTTCTCTCTTCGAGAAACAGTATGGCTGGCTCCCCTCTCACTCGCTCCCCACTCCGCTCATAGGCGCGGAGTGATATCGCTCGCTCGTGGAAGTAGTCCCCCCCCCCCCCCCCGAGTGACGTTTTTCACTACGGAGACAGTGTTTAAAGAGCCGTACGGAGCTATAACATCGCTCTATATGAACGCGAGAGGTGTATGCGCATCATACTTTACGGATAATAAGGAAATACACGTCAACGTACATAGTTTACGATGGCACTGCACTCATACATTCCATGAGTGTTTTGCAGTGTTAACTTAATCCTAATTATAACAGACATGAGACGTTCATGTTATGAGTAAGGGAAATATGATGCGAGGTATCTTATTGATACTTGCTTACAACGGTAAGTGCTTAACTCCTAAGTTTACATGACAATACGATTTATATTATACATAGTTTCGAAGATGAACGAAGTGAGCTTACGAACTAATTATTCTATGTTATCCTAGGTTGCTTCGCAAGCAATCAATCAAGGACTCAAGAACAACAAGATTCAAGCAGCTACGTAAATTTGATTTACGGCCAAGTTCATAGAAACTTTTTTACGTGTATACGTTTTTAGAGTTTTTGGCTGCGCCAAACAGCTTTTTTTAAAAATACTCCGTTAAGACAGACAAGTTTTATCTGACGAGTCTGAGGAGTTTGGTTGCGTCGTGCAGCTCCGCAGTGGTCCAGAGGAGCGGCGTTTTGTGGCCAAAATTTATATTGTCATTATTTTGATGATCTTCAACATAAATTTGTTTTCTATGGTATAATACGACCATTTACATTATGAAAATACATTATTTAAACAAAAATATTAATTGTTGTGTGTAAAAAAAACGAAATATTATAGCTAAAAGTTTAAACATCTTTCTGTTTACTTTTTTCAGTAAACCTTATTTTTTTATGATGGAATTCGATTGCATATATATGAAATAAGATTTCTAGAGGAAGGGAAGTAGTATAAATCTCTCAAACTGTATAATAATGTAATGTAAAGTTATAATTTTGTACTCACTAAAAATTGAAATGTTGATCTTCTTCATAAATTCGTAAAATTAAAATGTTAAACTAGTTAAACATATTCTCCATATTAAAATAGTATTGATACAATGTCTTTATGGCAAATGCTTTAGAAAATATTAGGCTGGTTCATCTCCCGGATTTATTCTATGCAGAAAAAAGGTAAAGAAGGAGCAGTTTAAACTATTGTATGACACAACATTGATAAATATATGACTAAAAAATATAAGTACCTGATTATTATAATTGTTCTGATTCTAATTCCAAATTATCAAGATAACTAAATGTATATGCTATTTCGTCCATTTCATTGTAATTTTCATCTTCGTTATTTGTTTCGACTTCTTCGGAAGTCGTAGATATTGTCGATGCCTCTTGTTCAATAGACGGAGAACGTATTAATGATAGAACTTCGTGTGGAAGTTTGAGCTTTTTAAGCTGTTGGCTGTGCATTCTCGTTTTTAAACTAACAGATGATATAAGTGGATCTGAGGTTTCCATGGCCCTATTAAACACGTCTTCCAAGTTATTTTCTCGACTATTTTTTCTAGCATGCTGTTCTCTGTCATGTTTATAACACTTGTTTTTAGATTCTGCTGCATTTTCGGACAGATAGCCTGGAGGTAAAATACATTTTTCCAAAATTTGCTTGCCGTGTATTAATACTTTGTGAAGTGTTGGGGGCATCGGATACCAGGGATATTTTTCTTTGAACAAATGTGCTGTCTGAAAGCAATATGTTTCAAACTTTTCTAAATCAATTGGAAATTGACATGAAATTGTAATGAGTATTACTTTTAGTTTCTGCAAAAGGGAAATATCAACATTTGTTATTTCAGATAAGATTTCTATTTCTTGAAAAGCTCGACGGGCTGTGTTGCCATCGTTTGTATTACCACTACCTCCTTGTTTAGGCTTATTTATATTTAATGCCAAGCGGTCCCAAAATAGCCTCTGAATTTCTTTTTTCCGTGAAATAAGTTTTTCTTTGTCTTCTTTTTGTTTTACTTGCCACTTTTCTATACCAATTCTGTAGGCTATATGTATGACACATTCAAAAAATCTAATCCAAGCATGTAAAGGGGTGAATCCATAATATAATGCCTCTTCTTTCGGTGTAAACTCCGTTGCATTAAAATCATTAATTGTTAACACTTGTTTAGGTCCTGCACCGCAAATAGGACAAGATTGGAAAGATTTCGTTTTTGTCAGTACATTTAACACCTTGCCATCAATTAATGTCATAATAAGTTTAAATTTTATTTTTAAAATTTTGTTCGAGTGTGATAAACTCAAATTACATAAATTATTAATTTCGTGGTCAATACGTATTTCGTTTTTCTTGAAGAATATGTTCCGCGGTTTCTTTAATATAATCTAATTTTAGGGGCCTGCAGAATCTCGTAGAGTGTGGTGTGTCATTATTCCACAAAATAATATTGTTACTCGTTACAAATCTTAATGGTATTAACGTAGTACCAAAGAGAGAACCATCTGTGCCAAGTGAATTTTGTGACTGTCCGAAACTTTGTTTGTAGATTGAAAAACCACTACTACCATCAAAACCATAGCTGAAAATAATTTCACTTTCAATGACATCGTCCATGTTATTCGAAATTACGCTTTCTATCACCTCCGTTTGTAATAAACAAATTCTTTTTACTGTATGTTCTAAAAGATTCTGTAATGGAACTTGAGCTGTTGTTTCTGTTACAGTAATTCCAGCTGGTCTACAATTATTCTTAAATTCCAGAATATCGTTATATGTGGGAAAGATGTCAGAATTTTGACTTTTGTTTAACAATCTCGTTTTTATATATTGCCTTTTACTTAGATTATTGTCATATAAAAAAGCCAAAGCGTCAACTGTTATAATTGGAATCGGTTTGTCTTTTTTGGAGAGCATCAATTTTCTAATTTTTTTTGCCCGTTCCGGACTTTTTATTGTTTCATTTAGAACAACAGCTAAGTTTTCATTTCCTTTTTTACGTGCTTTTATACTTGTTGCATGTACTAAGAGGCCCAATTCTTGATCCATTTCTTCTGATAGTTATCTTGCTTCTCGTCTTTGTGATCGCAAAGATTTTTCTTCGTATGACAAACGAGGACGTCCTACAGATGTTGAAGCATTAATATCTTCATAAGCACATTTTTGAAAAGTGAAATGTCCTTCGAACCATTCTTTATTTTTTGATTTAAATTTTTTCAATACTCGGTAAGACTGTTTCCATTTTATAGATAAATTACTACAAAATACACGAACTTTATTTTCAACTGACGTTTTGTAACTTTCAGACATATCAACTTCTTCCATTTTATCAAAAATAAAGGATGAAACCGCACTTATCTTTTTGTTCAAATTACTTTCATTGTGCCATGCATTGAAAAGATCTTCCTTTTTGAAATAATAGTTGCCTATAAAAGTAGAACTTTTGCACCTTTTGTACAGATAGGATCTATCGATGCAATAGAAAAGTGAAATATACTTACTTGAAGATCTGTCCGACATTATATTATATAAAATATTTGAAATATTATTAAAAAGTTTACTACACACTATTGTATACACATACAATAATAAATATATTATATAAATGTAATTAAACTACGAACACTGCTATAGACTCAGCTATGAAAACTATGAATAAAATGATAATATACGTAAAATAAAATTATAAAATATACATGTAATTATCCAATAATGCATAGAATTTACACTTCAGTATATAAACTTGATGAGTTACTTTGCACATTCGGAAGAAAACTGAGTCGATCCGAAGGAGCAGAAGGAGACTGCGAGAAAACTAATCTTGTGTTTGTAAAATGTGATACAAAATATTTGACGATGAGGTTCACGCAATAGAAACATGGCAGTTCGGTCCGCCTCTTTAGCCGCCACTTAAGCGATCGCATAGGGACACGCGTTTCGAACGCCAAATACGGCGCGCCACTATTCCTTAAAATCCGTATATAACTGAAGGTTGCAGAAGGTTGCACTTGAAATTTTTATGATCTTGGCAACAATTGTGCAAGCTTTCATATAAAAAAAGTCCCATGTTTATAACTTTTCATCATTTTTTTATAATCGTCCTCAAAGTTTTAATTGTTGTAAATTTTGTATTGTTTATAAGTGGATTAAACAATGCTTATAGCACATATATATAATTAAAATATACCTACTTACTTACGTAACAGTATACCAGAAATCTTTATTTTGAGATTCTGTAACGAATAATGCAGCGTTTAAGGTTTACTTAAAAATTCATATTTTTGACTTTACAATATTATATCTGGTGACAGGATTATCTGAAACGATTTATATGTTTTGATTTTAAAGCTTCAAAATGTTTTTAATTCAAGGAAAAAAAAATTTTTCCGAAATGTTGAGGTTGAAAAATTGATTTTTGGCCACGAAAAAGCGGTTTCTGGACCACTGTGCTCTGCTTTGAGACCTCTGGTTGCATTTGGCATTCTTTGTCTGCGACAGCAGGCGACGACTCAGCGGCAAGGTCTTCAGGAATGAAGTGCGCAGGTTTAAGCAATTCCGTCGAGACAACACGCAAGGAGCCGTTTACGTCAATCTCATAGTTAAGGTCTGAGATTCGCGAAAGAACCTTGTGTGGTCCTGTGTAGGGACGTTCAAGAGGTTTCTTAAGAGCTGCCGTTTTCAAGAAAACGTGAGTACAAGAATGCAATTCCTTAAAGAAAAATGCTCGATTTTTATGTTTGTGAGTAACCGGAACTGGTTTTAGGTTCCGCATGTGGTCGCGAAATTCTTCTAAGAAGATCTGTGGATTTGGTGCAAAATCGTCAGGCAGACAAAATTCTCCGACAACTCTGATCGTGGTTCCATAAAGATATTCTGCGGGAGACGCGCCACTGTCCATACGGACATGAGTTCGCAACCCTAACAGTACAGTTGAGAGCTGTCTGACCCAGTTGCCCGTGCCATGACACATCAGAGCGGCCTTGAGACTGCGATGCCACCTCTCAATCATCCCGTTCGCGGCAGGCTGATAAGCAGCAGATCGCACGCGGTGGAAACCAACCAACGCAAGGAGAGCACTGAATAATTGGAACTCAAACTGCGCACCCTGATCCGTGGTCAGGATCTTTGGCGGTCCAAAACGAGAAATCCAATGATCAAAGAAAGCTCGAGAGACCGTCAATGCAGAGATATCCTTCAAAGGAATTGCCTCTACCCAGCGAGAAAATTTATCGATTAACGTTAAGCAGTAGAGATAGCCTTCGCAATTGGTCAAGAGACCAATGATGTCCAAGTGGACGTGATCGAAACGACCATCAGGAGCTACAAATGGTGCTGGGTTATTTTTGACATGACGCGAGACCTTGGATTGTTGACAGTCAAGACAACTTCTACACCATTCCTTAATATCGCGATTCATACTCGGCCAGACGTAACGCTTCCTGATAACTCGATCAGTTACCTTAGCGCTGCCGTGAGCCGGAAGATGGAACATTTCAAATACGCGTTTTCGAAGTGTTTTTGGAATGTACGGACGCAATGCTTCACCCGTAAGGTCACAGCACACCCGATGGTGATCCCTGCCCCACTCAATACATCTCAAGTTCAGTGAGCCATCGGGGGACTTCCTGATCTCTTCAAGCTCCGGATCAGCTGACTGCTGTTGAGAGAGCTCCAAGAGGTCAAAATCTACAGGAAGACGTATGGCGTCAACGCGAGACAATGGATCAGTAACGACGTTTGCGTCGCCCGAGACATGCTCGAGGCAAGTGGTAAACTGTGATATAAAAGCTAACTGGCGTGACTGACGTGGAGATGCTTTATCAGCACGCTATTGAAACGCATAAATTAGGGGTTTGTGATCAGTGACCACTTTAAAATTTCGACCTTCAAGAAAGAACTTGAAAAACTTGATAGATTCGTAAACCGCGGAAAGTTCGCGATCATACGCGCTGTACTGGCGTTGAGACTGGTTAAATTTTCTGGAAAAAAAAGCTAATGACTTCCACGATTCGTTCAATCTCTGTTCGAGTACTGCGCCCATTGCATAGTCCGAGGCATCGGTGACGACACGTGTTTCTGCGTTTAACGACGGATGACTCAGCAAAGCAACGTTTGTTAGGTCAGTTTTTATTTTTTTAAATGCTTCATTGGCCTTTTCAGACCAGATAATTTCACGTTGGTCATTCTTTTTAGAGTCCTTGGTGAACTCATACAACGGTGCCTGAATTTCTGCAGCATTAGGCAAATTCCGACGATAGAAATTTATCATCCCGAGAAAACGTCTGACAAGGGAAGTTCGGTGAGTGTCCGCCGCCGATTTTAATGAAACTTTGTACGTTTTTTCTATGGTCCAACCTAAGAATTTTGCTCTATATAGTAGCTGCCCATACTCGACTTTAAGGGGGAAACTACCCCTTTAATCCAAATTGCCCTTTTCATTTCGGTGTTTATAACTGACAAAGTATAAGCGTTATAAAAAAATGTTTTATACAAAAATTTTACTGTTGTTCAAGGCCTATAGGATGGCACTACGAAAATTTTGAAAAAACGAATTGTTTATAAAAATTTCAATTTTGCCCACCCCCCTTTTTCTGACAAAAAATGTTTTTATTTCAGATTAATAAAGCGCTCTTTATTGTGAATTCAGCGATGTATAGCAATATATAATTATTCTATTTGTTGTATGCAAAAACGTTGCATCATTTCTGCATAGTGTAATATTTGTCATTATTGGTACGGTGAATTGAAAAAAATATCCAATCATTACATTTTTCTGCGCCAGGGATAATGATTAAAACTGCGTAAATAAGTAAATTTTTTTACTCATGATTTAAGAGTGGATACCTCGAAGATCGCCCAGGTCGTTACGAGAATCCAGTTGATTATTGTTTTGGGAAACAAGATAACGAAATTCATAGGTGTCACATATGCGGAGAAATTGCAATTTTTCGTTGTGCCTGGTGTAAGAAATACCTCTGCTTGAAACATTTTTACGAAGAATATCATTATTGTGAAAATTACGTACAATAAATAAATGAATAAATTAATAGAATATAATCTCGGATTATATTGTAGAATCCTATTTCGTTATTGTAGCCGGTGCGAATGAAATACTACCACTCCCTGATTGTATATTTTTTACTTTAGCTGACACTACTACTTTCTTTCTCCTTCGTCTAGAGCTGCCAATTACAATGCAAGTCCTGCCATTCCATACAGAAATGATATGTATACAAAAAATATATTTGCTTCTTGCGTATTAATCGTTATTGTTGGTCAGAGATTCTATCGCATAACCCGTAGCATTCGAAGGTCAGAAAACAAGGTTTGTTATTATTGCTGGGGCATTGTAACGAACAACGATAACGATAACACCCGAAAATCAGAAAGCAAGGTCTATGTGTGACCCCCCCTCCTCCCCCGGTAATGTGTTAAATTAGAACGCAGTTCGGAGGTGGACAACTAGTCCGCATTATAGGGACAAATAGTGGGGTTTTTTTAGTCGGTAGACCCGTGGGCATTAGCCCAGCGCCGCGGGAGAGCCCGACACTACTCGGCCGGCGCCATGGCCGGAGTGTGCGGTAACGCATATTTCCCCACGTAAAAAACAAAAAAAAAAAGTTTATATATTTTTCTTTTTTTTATTTATTTATTTACGCAGTTTTAATCATTATCCCTGGCGCAGAAAAATGTAATGATTGGATATTTATTTCAATTCACCGTACCACTAATGACAAATATTACACTATGCCGAAATGATGCAACGTTTTTGCATACAACAAATAGAATAATTATATATTGCTATACATCGCTGAATTCACAATAAAGAGCGCTTTATCAATCTGAAATAAAAACATTTTTTGTCAGAAAAAGGGGGGTGGGCAAAATTTAATTTTTATAAACAATTCGTTTTTTCAAAATTTTCGTAGTGCCATCCTATAGGCCTTGAACAACAGTAAAATTTTTGTATAAAACATTTTTTTATAACGCTTATACTTTGTCAGTTATAAACACCGAAATGAAAAGGGCAATTTGGATTAAAGGGGTAGTTTCCCCCTTAAAGCCGAGTATGGGCAGCTACTATATAGGGCAAAATTCTTAGGTTGGACCATAGAAAAAACGTACAAAGTTTCATTAAAATCGGCGGCGGACACTCACCGAACTTCCCTTGTGAGTTGCGCCACAGTGGATGGCTTCGGAAACTGCATTATTGCTGTTACACGGTCGTGAGTAGGCTTTGATCCCTCACCATTTATTAAGTGACCAAGAAAAACTAACTCTGATTTGCCAAATTCACACTTCGTTAGGTTGATTCGCAACGAGAATTCTCTGAGGCGTTCTAGAACCCTCCGCAAGTGCCGCTCATGTTCTTCAACTGATGTTGACGCGATAAGAATGTCGTCAACGTATGCAAAACAAATTCGAGATCGTTCAAAGTGCGATTTATGTATCTTTGAAACGATTGACTTGCGTTTCTCAGACCGAAAGGTACGCTTGTGTACTCGAAGAGACCGAAAGGCGTGATAACGGTGGTTTTAGGAACATCATCGGGTGCTACCGGAATCTGGTGGTAAGCTTTATATAAATCGAGTTTCGAAAATATCGTTTTGCCTTTCAAATTGACTGAATAATCGTGAAGGTGTGGCACAGGCTACTTCTCGGGAATCGTAATCGCGTTCAGACGACGATAGTCACCGCAGATTCTCCAGGTAACCTCTTGTTTTGCCACCATGTGAATGGGGCTAGCCCACGGGCTGCAGGAAGGCCTGCAAATTCCCTGGTTTACTAGCTTTTCGAATTCTGCTTTTGCAGCTTTCAACTTCTCCGGATTAAGACGTCTGGCTCGATCCGCAACCGGAGGACCGTTTGTGGTGATATAGTGATAAATCTCATGCATTTTAAAAGGCTGTACCGGCGCAGAACCGGTAACTTCTGGAAAATCAGATAGGATTCTGAAATAATTGGACGATCGATCCAATGTTCCTATTCCTACATTGGCAGAGGATTCAAGAAAGCCAAGAGCGAAAACACTCGACGAAGGATCCACCAATCGACGTCTCCGTAGATCGACAAGTAAACCGAAGTGATTGAGCAGGTCTGCTCCTATAATCGGTTGGGTTACATCTGCAACACAGAAACGCCACCGTAGGGGACGACCCGTTCGAAAGTTCAAACGTAAATCCGTGAAACCGTAAGTGGTGATTGGAGTATTGTTCGCGGCAAACAGTTTGAAGTCAGAGGGTCTGCCCTCGTGTCTCCGATCAACTGGAACAATGGAGATGTCTGCGCCCGTGTTGACTAAAAATGTTAAGCAGAGTTCTTTATCTCGAATGTGGAGACGCTTTGATTCGTCTCGGCCCGCAACCAAGGTCTCCGCCTGGTAAGGCCGACTTAGTTTCCCTGATGTGTTTTCACGTCCCAAGAGCAGGGCTTGGCGCAAAAACGAGCCTTTTCGCCGAATTTTTTATGGTAGTGGCACATCTTAACATCGAGACTGGCCTTGTCGCCCTCGCTTTTTCGTTTGGCGCCTCTGCTCTTGCTACGCGAATCAAAATAACCGCGAGAACGCGAGTGAGTGGTGCGCTGTCGAGATTCACGAGTCATTAATATTTTCAGTTCAGATAAATCAGACGCGAGACGGTCGACTTTGGCCTCAAGAACGCCGCTTCCGGAGGATTGCGCAGGAGACACTTCCGAGACCTGTCCCTGAGTCGCCTCCATTGCCTCTACATATTTATCTGCTATGTCGGCAAGAGTTTGTAACTCGTTAATGCCAGAAATCGCAAGAGTTGCGCGACACGGAGTCGGCAGTTGGTCAAGGAAGACCTGTTTCATTATATTATTGGCGCAACCCGTGTCAAGTCCACGCATTCGATTTAAGATAAGCGACGGTTTTCCGCCGGTCGGTATTTGGCCCTTGATCAATTGTCGAAGACGCGATTCCGCCGAACCGCCAAAGGTCGCAATTAATCTTTCTTTAACGCGCTCGAATATATCTGCTGGACGCGGTTCTAGGATAATAATATCCTGAATGGCTTGAAGAGCCTCGAGATCCAGTTTCTCCGCGATGCAGTCCGCTTTCGTTGCTGACACGGTGATGCCAGCATTTCGCAGAGTAATTTCTGCCTGAATGAACCACGTTGCCGGATTTTCTCGACAGAAGTTCGTGATTTTAGGTTAGCGATAAATCGCTGACACCCCGACCAATGGGGGAACGTAACTGCCCTCTGCATTTTGGATCGAGGTCTGCTGTTCCTCATTCGCACCCTGTCCTCCCCGCAAGACGGTTATGGTGGTTTGAGCCTCAGCGAGACGTGCTTCTAACTGAGCTAACCTTTCTTCGGACGCCGCCATGACGCCGGACGACAACGAACGGACGTCGAAACAAATGCAACGCGTAATTTCGGTAAGTTAGACCTAATAATACGCTTATTTACACTAGTCGTAGTTATTCGCGCGAAAATGTCGGTGTCCCGCGAGTAGCGCTATCGATCATACGTGAAAATGTCGGTGTTCCGCGTGTAACGCTATCGATTATACGTGACGCACGCGTTCGATTTATAAATCGATATGTCTCGCACGCGAAAAATGGCGATGAACCATGTGGATGTACAAGGCTGCGCGCGCACGCACTCGAAACGACGCAAATATAGCCGCGATTCTGTCTTTTCGCGTAATTTCCACGAACAGGACTTGACCGACCTGTATGATGATTCTTTCAGGAACTGATGGTCATCGATGCTGAAGACTGGAATTCTGCTCAACTCTGCCGCTGCTGTCCCCGCTGGGGTTCAAGGTGCGCGATCAGCGTTGAAACGCGTTGCACCTCGTGGCGAGCTCAGCTAACCGCTTCTCGCTATAGGAAGACGAAGGCAGCTCAAGCACGTGCGGACATCCTGCAGACTCAGCCCGTCGTCGACCAGCTCGATTCCTCGTCCTGATGCAGTGGTGACTTTCTCATCGGTCCAAGCCAACGAGATGACGACTTCTCTCCGGGCGGTCGCCGATTTTTCGAACGGCCGTTTTATGATCGGGATTACCAAGCGTCGCGTTCCGACCGTTTTTTCATCGGGGTCACCATTATGTGGAGTCCTTCGTTATCTTTGAACCCCGTGTTCTTAAAGTTTCCCGGATGTCGTCTTGAGGAGTTTATGTATGGTTAGAAGTAATTGTAATACTTTGTACTCTCTCAAAAATAAACTTTATTTTTCACCGCACTTGTCGTGCCTCTGTTCTCTCTTCGAGAAACAGTATGGCTGGCTCCCCTCTCACTCGCTCCCCACTCCGCTCATAGGCGCGGAGTGATATCGCTCGCTCGTGGAAGTAGTCCCCACAGAGCACACTGCTTATAATTGTGTTCTGTGTAGCGCAACGGTTCAACCACAAGGTGGCGACAGTCCATCGTTTCCAAGATCACGTAATTTTTCGACGTTCGTTCCGAGCAAGCGGCGGCGATCGCGAAACGTTGCACCCAGAGATGCCAGATTCGGGACGGGTGCCACCGAGAATTTCCCCCACCTCGCATGCACACTACGGCGGAGCTGCGTGTCCGTGAGCTCGGCGCTTCGGACAACGTCGGGAAGACGAGAGAGAAAGCGAATGCGTGCTTTCTCTCTCGCTCTTGAAACGCTGCGATTCCAGGTGAGGTGCAAGCGGCACGCGTCGTGCGCGATCTTGCTGCCTAGAGATTCCTTTTTCACTTTCTGACATATGTACAATACTCTTGTAATGAAAAAAAATTTCGAAAAAAATTTTGTTACGGAAAAACACGTTTTAAGACCTCCTGATCACGTTTTGACTATTTAGAAAAGAGCTTTTTTTAAATGTCTCGTATATTTGTTAACACGATTACGTTTAAACGGAAAAATGGATTTCAATAAAATTTTATATTTAGATTTTATATTCTCGTCTTAAAATCCGATTAGATTTTGAGTAAAATCAGGCCACGGACAATGATAATTACCCGTTATGGTTCTTCGATTTTTCAGATATACGAACTAAATTCTATACAAAAATAGTTAACTAAAGTTCTTTTGTAACTACTTTAACAAAGAAAAATTGACATTCATAATTTCTTGTTTTCATTTTAAGGTTCCGTACTTTTTATTTGAGCTATTTCTATGTTTCAAACCTTAAAATGAATTTTTTATTGAAAAATTAATATTTTGATACTGTAAATTGGCGAACTTTATTAAAATCAGAGTCTTCGTCGAAACCGCCCAATTTCTGAGCAATAAAGAGAACACTTCTGAAGGAAGTTTCTCTGTCATTATCTACTAATGCCAAATGAGGCTCGAAAACACATAAGTTGCTCAGAAATTCGTCATCGATTGGCAATCGATTACGAATTTCGTTTGCAGCCGTTATGTAAAACTTAAGACAATTTTCTCGAACGGTTTGGACGACATCGGGTTTGCCTTCCGCAACTACCTGGCAAAGAAAAGTGTCACAATCCGGACCTAAATGAATACTACACTCCGCAAAAAAATTAAGGGATCACTTGTACAAACCCGAAAAACAGGCTCTAGTTCAAATGTTCGTAATTTCTACAAAAATAGTCGTATTGACATGATCCGAAAGGCGTTTGAAAGTGTAAAATCTCTACTTTCGCATATTTCTTTTAGATTTTAATTGTGTTGTTTTTTGGCAATGTTATAGCGATATAAATGGCACGTTGAAAATTTAAAAAAATTTTGTTCAAGTTTCTAATGCTCCATGGAACGCAAACAATTTTTTAGACGGGTTGCACTTACACCATTCGAAAGCGGCTACCTTTTGCTTTAAAACGAGTGCTTGACGAATGTTTTACGATTTTTTTCGCAAAGTTATTCAACTTTGATGCAAAAATGGTCCCCTTAACTTTAAATGCTTGTAGAAAGTGATAGAATTATCGTAGAACATAGCTGAAAAAAGCAATAGAGAGCTTAATCGTTCCTCTTTAAGATGCAGTTTTTATATTTACAATTAGATGGGCGTGGTATGTCTTGGGCCTTGTGTAATGCCAATGCCAGCGGTGGTAGTGGAGTCAAGATGGGTCCGCCACTGGTGAAAATTAATGGGAAGCTTTTTTTGAATCGAAAACTTTAAACATAAGGGCCACGGCGAAAAAATTATCTTAGCGAGTTCGCATTAGGCTCAAATTAATCGGTAAACCGTCCACTTTAAAACGAGCTTGAGACCATGATGTTTCAATCAGCCGTTACTGAGATACTGTCAGTTAAAGAAAAAATGGAATTTGTGCCATTTTTAAGGCTATTTTCGAAAGGACGTAGACTATCGAAATGCCCATCCAATTGTAAATATAAAAACTGCATCTTAAAGAGGAACGATTAAGCTCTCTAATGCTTTATTCAGCTATGTTCTACGATAATTCTGTCACTTTCTACAAGCATTTAAAGTTAAAGGGACCATTTTCGTATCAAAGTTGAATAACTTTGCGAAAAAAAATCGTACAACATTCGTGAAGCACTCGTTTTAAAGCAAAGGGTAGCCGCTTTCGAATGGTGTAAGTGCAACCCGTCTTAAAAATTGTTTGCGTTCCATGGAGCATTAAAAACTTGAACAGAAATTTTTTTCAATTTTCAACGTGCGATTTATATCGCTATAGCATTGCCAAAAAACAACACAATTAAAATCTGAAAGAAATATGTGAAAGTAGAGACTCACATTTTCAAACACCTTTCAGATCATGTCAATACGACTATTTTTGTAGAAGTTATGAACATTTGAACTAGGGCCTATTTTTCGGGTTTGTACAAGTGATCCCTTAATTTTTTTGCGGAGTGTATTAAATGCGATCTGATTATCGCCTCTTGAAAAATCTATTAATTTTACTAAATTCATGTGCTTCAACAGCTGCGGTTTCAAAAAATTACATAATATACTATGCAAAAGAGTTTTGGCAGTATTTTGAAGCAAATGGATTCTTGTTTGTTGCGACTGAAAGAATAAACTAAAGTTATTGAAATACTCTAAAACGTATTTCAAAAACAGAAGATACGCTTTCGCTTCTGGATTTTGCATGATGATAAACAGATATTCCCCAGACTTTGTCTTCTCACTTACGACCAATTCTTGCAGAAAGTGCAACACACTGTCCCAATTTTCTAAAAGTGTAACTACGGATGAGTAATGCGATAACCATCGCGTAGTACACAATTTTAAAATTTTGCGGTCGGTAGATTGAAAACATTGCTGAAATTCGCGAAAAATGGCTGAACGTTTGGGACTACTATAAATAAAAGTTGCAACTTTCCGTAATAATTCCTCGCAGACCTCGGAAATGGTAGCGCATGCTGCACGCACTACCAATGCAGAGGAATGACATGGACACGGCATGGTGAACAATTTTTCACCACAAATTTCTGCAAGTTTGGTCTTGAGTGGCGAATGACGCCCTGTCATCACAGAAGCGTTATCACACGACAAAGCAAGAATGTTTTGGAACGGAATTTGCTTTCTCCACATGGAGTTCCTAAATGAGGCAAATAATTTATCGGCAGTACATTCTCGCGCGTCAAGATTAATTAATTCTACTAATTCCGTTCGAACATCCAAAGTCTCGGGTGCGACATACCGAACAATAAACGACATCCATTTCTCATTGGTAGAGTCGGATGTCTCGTCAATAAAAACTGAAAACTTCGAATTCTGTAAAACGTGACTAAGACGCTCTGTTTCCCGAGGACACAGAACGTTCGATATAATATTAGAACACTTTGTTCGACCAAGCGTCATAGATTCCAAAACGTCGGGATCTTTCTCAACGTCTTGGAAAAATTGAAGAATCGCCTCTGCGGATTGATGCGAAATATTTTTTTCGGCAACTAAAGCAGCAAAACGAATTTCCGCGGATTTGTTTCGTTCATCAATCAGCGATTCCTCGGATTGCGATCTGAAATCGTTCGATTTCCTCACATCTATTGCATTTTTTTCACAGTTTTTGATGTGGCACGTGGAATCCGCGTGACGTTGAATTTGCGATATCCCGCAAGCAAATGATTTTTTACAAACCGAACAGAAACACGAAAAAGGATCATCGTCGACCTTATGCAACTAGGGCTTGAAATCCTCAAGCCATTGAGGCATAAAAGGCTTTTTCGAGACCTTAGCATGCAGAGTTATTCGCGAATTTTGTTTAGATGAAAGGTATTTATGTCTTGCTGATTCCGCATGCCTTTTAACGCTTGACGTGCGGCAAGAAAAAGTTTTCTCACATGAAGAACAAGAGAAAAGGCTTTTATCATTAGGGACTTCGCGAATCCACGATCGAAACTTCTCATTCGTTTGCCACGATGCCTGAAAAACGCGAGTAGCCTTTTGACCTGTTTCCTCAAACGTTTCCATCGTACTATGAAAAAATTGAAATATGTAGAAGAAATATTATCTACAAAGTAACAAGCAAATGCTAGCGTGTGTAGAAAAGGGGAGGTATAGGGGGCTACTAATTACACACTACACTTCCAACACCACAGACCCGAATTCTACTGACCCGAAAAACATGCAGACAGGGCGAGACAAATAACATCCACCACCAGATCTCTAATTCTACTGAAGAAACGGTTAACTGTCGCGAAGCGCGACAGCGTGACCCCCACACGAAACGCATCGCACGTAAACAATAACACGCGACCACCGATCGCGAGTTGCGCAGCTTCGCGTATGAGAAAAAAAACCACACGTCTCAATATAACCGCCGTGTAACCGTTGAAAGATTTCGACCGAATATGTTTCACACGCCTTACTCTCTAGCTTTTGGCCAAGAAAAAAAAGGGATACAACTAAAAAGAAGAAGAATAGAGAGATAGCTGGAAAACGAAGAGGAAAGCAGAAAAAACAGAGAGGCATAGAGAAAGTCATTGTGAAAAAGGGGAAGAAAACTGCACGTGGGTTCGCGCGGGTGTGGCCGTCAAACGTACTTGACGAAAACCAGATCCGAACGAACCCTCGAAACGGGAAACGAAAAGAATAGATAGGAAATCGTAAAGTCGTAAGAAAAATTCAGAGAGGAGAAAAATCGCAGAAAAGGCTAAAAGAAATAACCGCAAGGCAGTGGTGACAGTACCGAACTGCCACAGATGCATTTACCAGTTATCTTTCTTTCTTATTCTTGCAAAATTTCTTTATACCAATTTAAACATTTTAATGTACTGTATATCGCGATGTTAGCTTTGCATAACCAATTGTTTACATTTCCCTCCCGATGGAAGAGACCACCTCCTTCCCGTGGGTTCCATCGAGCGGTAGCGTGCACGTTGCGCGTAATTACTTTCTAAATAGTGCGTGATTCTTTATCGCAACTTGATATAATTATTATCGAAAAATCTAGCGAGAAATGTGATTACGTTTAGATTTTAGATTATACTCTAAAAAAATGTTTTTTATCGAAGGCTGCTACAGCGTGCACGGTACTGGCCAAGAGTGGACTCTGATTTTAATAAAGTTCGCTAATTTACAGCATCAAAATATTAATTTTTTAATAAAAAATTCATTTTAAGGTTTGAAACATAGAAATAGCTCAAATAAAAAGTACGGAACCTTAAAATGAAAACAAGAAATTATGAATGTCAATTTTTCTTTGTTAAAGTAGTTACAAAAGAACTTTAGTTACTAGAACTTTAGAACTATTTTTGTATAGAATTTAGTTCGTATATCTGAAAAATCGAAGAACCATAACGGGTAATTATCATTGTCCGTGGCCTGATTTTACTCAAAATCTAATCGGATCTTAAGACGAGAATATAAAATCTAAATATAAAATTTTATTGAAATCCATTTTTCCGTTTAAACGTAATCGTGTTAACAAATATACGGGACATTTAAAAAAAAGCTCTTTTCTAAATAGTCAATACGTGATCAGGAGGTCTTAAAACGTGTTTTTCCGTAACAAAATTTTTTTCGAAATTTTTTTTCATTACAAGAGTATTGTACATATGTCAGAAAGTGAAAAAGGAATCTCTTCTAGGCAGCAAGATCGCGCACGACGCGTGCCGCTTGCACCTCACCACGAATCGCAGCGTTTCAAGAGCGAGAGAGAAAGCACGCATTCGCTTTCTCTCTCGTCTTCCCGACGTTGTCCGAAGCGCCGAGCTCACGGACCGCAGCTCCGCCGTAGTGTGCATGCGAGGTGGGGGAAATTCTCGGTGGCACCTGTCCCGAATCTGGCATCTCTGGTTGCACCTTCGATGTAGGAAAATATTTTAGATGCCGAAAAGTAGTTTAGAATTTTGACCTCTGCACGGGGAAACGTTAAACGATTTTGTAACGTAAATATATTAAATGATCGTTGCGCGTGGAACAGAATTTTTCGTAACAATTGACAGCTTAATTCCGCTGTATTTTTCGCAGGCTCGTCTTATATTTATTTATTTCTGAAATTGATAAGTGGAAATGATGTAAGAGTTTATATTATTGTCGCGGTCGTTGCGTCGTATCCAGGATTTTTTCGACTTTTCATTCCGAGCGAGTGGCGACGATCGCGCAACGTTGCACACTCGATGTCCGAAAATATTTTAGATGCCGAAAAGTAGTTTAGAATTTTGACCTCTGCACGGGGAAACGTTAAACGATTTTGTAACGTAAATATATTAAATGATCGTTGCGCGTGGAACAGAATTTTTCGTAACAATTAACAGCTTAATTCTGCTGCATTTTTCGCAGGCTCGTCTTATATTTATTTATTTCTGAAATTCATAAGTAGAAATGATGCAAGAGTTTATATTATTGTCGCGGTCGTCGCGTCGTATCCAGGACTTTTTCGACTGCTCATTCGGAGCGAGCGTGCGGCGATGATCGCGAAACGTTGTACCCTCGATGTCCGAAAATATTTTAGATGCCGAAAAGTCGTTTAGAATTTTGACCTCTGCACGGGGAAACGTTGAACGATTTTGTAACGTGAATATATTAAATGATCCTTGCGCGTGGAACAGAATTTTTCGTAACAATTAACAGCTTAATTCTGCTGCATTTTTCGCAGGCTCATCTTATATTTATTTATTTCTGAAATTGATAAGTGGAAATGATGTTAAGAATTTATATTATTGTCGCGGTCGTCGCGTCGTATCCAGGACTTTTTCGACTGTTCATTCCGAGCAAGCGGCGACGATCGCGCAACGTTGCACACTCGATGTCCGAAAGTATTTTAGATGCCGAAAAGTCGTTTAGAATTTTGGCCTCTGCATAGTCAAACGTTGAACGATTTTGTAACGTGAATATATTAAATGATCGTTGCGCGAGGAACAGAATTTTTCGTAACAATTAACAGCTTAATTCCGCTGTATTTTTCGCAGGCTCGTCTTATATTTATTTATTTCTGAAATTGATAAGTGGAAACGATGTAAGAATTTATATTATTGTCGCGGTTGTCGCGTCGTATTCAGGATTTTTTCGACTTTTCATTCCGAGCGAGCGGCGACGTTATTTAGAATCTTGACCTCTACATGGGGAAACGTTGAACGATTTTGTAACATAAATATATTAAATGATTGTTAGCTCAATTCTTCTGTATTTTTCGCGGATTCATGATACCTATATGTATTTAACTTTTTTTTATTAGATGTAAGAAGATGATGTAAAGGACAAATTCGCCGCGCGATGATAGCATCGGATCAAACGTCACGTGATGTTTCGGCGTTTGTAACGAGCGAGCTAATTGGTTGACCCCACTACTTCTGAACCATTGGCTCTCTCAGCGGCGGCGGCGGATGGCGGTGGTCGCGCATTTCGTCGTTAGGTTATTCGCATTTGTTCGCCGGCCGTCAAACAGAAAGAAGCAGCAGAGTGGGCAAGCGACATTTTTATGTTTTATATAATTATGTCGGTGTTGGTGTGATACCGCTTGTCTGCTCTGCGGCTTGGAGAGTTTCTGGGTGGCAAAGTCAGAGAAGTTTTTAAAATTTTAATTTAAGAAGTGATAGTGAAGACATGTTTGTGCTAGTGAAAGTAAATAATTGTTACAAAGTATTTAAAAAATGCGATTTATCGTTGAATTTCAAGGAGAGAGGTTGTATTATAGCAACAAACCGTAAGTATTTTTTTAGTACCTAACGTATTACAATATAATTTTATATGTATAATTAAATTTTTTGTACAATATATTGAAATATTTCTGTCTAATTTTTGTATATTAAGATTGACTTAACATATTAATGTTTTCATACACTTTTTATGCGTATTTTCTTTGTGTATTGTACAGTTAAACAATTTACACGGTACTTTTTGGTAATTATATACAAGCAGACGTTATCACCAATTTTAATGATTTTGTAGTATGATATAGATCTCGAAATTGTGAACAACCTTTTCTTATAGATGTTACCGCCACTCATAGATATTTGTAGGGCATTGCATGTCAAATTTACCTTTAAAAAATTTGGGTCTCCGATTTTTAAAAATTTTTTATGTTTTAATATCCAGCTCCAGGAGCTTTCAGAGTTTACAAATTTTTTTGAGCAATGGTGTCCGAGATACGAACTTTATGAAAATTCGATGTTTTTTTTGAAGAGCTATAACTTTTGAGAAATTGATAGATTTGATAAATTTTTTTCTTAAATCTTCGTTTGTAAATTAACTTTTTTAAAAAACTGAGAAAAAATTGTTTTATATTTTTAGATTTTAATTAAATAGGTTTTTCATAAATTTTTGATTTAAATTGAGTTTTTGGAACTGTGTGGGTCCTTCGATTTTTTTTATTTTTTCTAAAAAAAACTACTTGTTATAAAAAAAATTTTAAGCTCTTTCCGGTTGTGGTTCAACAATATTTACTATTTTATTTAGAATTTCGAAAATTCTCTATTTTCTATTGAGATTTGCGAGCTAAGTCTAAAAACAGAGTTGGCCAGATTTTCTTCGAATAAGTAATAAAAAATTTATTCGAGCCAATTTCATTCGAACAAAAATATAATTGTTATTCGCAACTTCTCTACGAATTAAAATTTATTTCTTATTTGAGACAGTTTCGCTACGAATAAATGCAGTTGACGAACAATATGATATATATGTGATTAATATGTATATGTTCACTTACACTCAGCGTTACTAGATTTTTTTTTTTGTATATCGGGATTCGGATTGATGAAACCCAAGAAAAGCGGGATTTCGATAGAAAAATCGGGACATGCAATAATAATCCCGTTGAAAAGATATAGTTAATTATTACTAACAATTGTAATCTTTACTTATATTTATTAGATAATTTTAACTGAGTAAAAACATACTTTTTTCCTTTTATGTGTTTGCAAAAATTTAAAAAACGAGTCAAAATGAAATTATACGAGCAATTCCAAAGTAAGTTAAACAGAACATCGATTTCTTACGTTAAATCACTGTAGATTCATTTGAGAAAATGCTGTCTACACAAAGTAGTTAAATGTCATTAATATTCAAGTGATTTTTTACATCTTTCTATGGAAATAACTGAAATAATTGTTTTCATTTATTAGCTGCTAATACATCTGTATTTCTTAGATTCCTGGAATCAGCATAACGTTAGTTTATTCATCGACTATAAGAAATGTATTTGTCGTGATAAAAATTATTTAGAAGAATTTATTTAAAAAATCGGGATTTCTAACTTTTCTTAACTTTTTACCGTAAAATCGGGATGTCTCGCAAAAATCGGGACGTCTGGTAACGCTGCTTACACTTCATGAAACCTAGTACATATATCTACCATTTAGTATTTGTTTTGTTTTATTTGTTACATACGCAGTATTCGAGCACGCGTTTTTTTTTAACATTTGGAGCGCCTGGCGCCAGCGAGACGGGGTGCAACCGTCGCTCCCACGGCGACGTTAGATTTTTCCGTTACATATTAGTGCTCCGTGTTCCCACAGTTTGGTATATTTCAAATATCCCTTAAGGATACCCTCTATTTCTTAGAGTCTAGACTCCCCTAGTTCAAAAGTTTAGATAAGGACTTCACCCCCACGCGACACAGCGTCGCCGCCGCATTTTCCCAGGAAAACCACGCATGATGATGCGCCTCCCACCACCTAATTTTCACTGATTTTTGGGTATATAAGGAGACGGATTTTCATCCTCGTGGGCTCATTTGAAGACTAGTCAGAGTTTAGTACGCGGCTCAAGCTAGTCAACAAGATCGAGCAATAGTTCTCTTTCGAGTAAAATAGAATACAGTACGTAACTTAACTTACGGTAACGTTATTCTCCGAGACCCCCGCATATCTCTGTGCGTTAACTTAGAGAGATTTTAGAGTACGCGACAAAGTACACTTTAACCAATTGTATCCATTGAATATCCAAAGTTTGTAACAATATATCTGGATCATTTGTGTTTGAGAAATCATAGTCAAAGTCAATTTAAGTCCTTCACATCCACAATCCTACAAGAAGACGAACCCACAACGATATATCTTTACCGCTCGAGATATATTTTAATTATAAAGTTACGAGGCACAACGAAATTCGGTGATTCCCCGATGACAGTATCGTCATCGTTTCCTAATAACCTATAGTGGCTCCCGATGATAGCTAAAGGCGCTAGGCATTGGTTCGTCCACTCCCTCTAGTGGCTCCCAGTATTAGCCATATACTGGTTCGTCCACGAAACCCTTTCCATCCCTTTGAATCCAGGTGGCTCCCAGTGCTAGCTAAAGGCGCTAGGCATTGGTTCGTCCACATCCTTAGCGGCTCCCGGCGTTAGCCATACGTCGGTTCGTCCGCGACTTTTCCCATTTTGAATCCTCGGACATTTCGCACTGCCCTCGGCTCGTAACATATTCGAAAATTTATTCGAATGAAAATGACTAATAAACTGAAGTTAGTTGAGAATAATAAATAAATTTTCATTCGAATAAAATTCTGTTCGAATAAATTTTTACTCGATTAAACTTTTGTTCGAATAAATTAGTTATTCTCAATTAACTTTGGTTGGTTCCTCATTTTTATTCGAATAATGCCCAATTCTGTTTGGAGAATCATTTTATGTAAACAACGTATAAGCATTTTTTTTATAATTGCGCCATAAAATTCGTTCAATTTTTTTGAAGATCAAGTTTAAATAATTGTGCTTTCGGATTTGTGTTTAGGGCGAGGAACTCTACAGAAATCACCGAATATATGTTACAAAATAGAAAATAATTTTTTTTTGTTGGACAGTGTAAAATTGATTACTATAAAACAAACTATAAATACATATTTTAAAGAACAAAAAAGGATATGTATATAATTAGATACAGAATAAACTAAAGGATGAGTTCAATTTTGAAATTAATCATTGTATAGATATAACTGTTTGTACGTAAAATGTACATTCAGTTTTATGGAAATAAATCTTTTTAATTTCGCAAAATATACCAGAAAGTATGTAAAGTCCTTATTGCCATAAAATTTTTATTTTATAATAAATTGTATAATATTAATAAATTACAATTTTTATAACATTAATAAATTATTCTTTTTATAATATTAATAAATTATTATTTTTATAATATTAATAATGTGATAGATACTGTATAATTACACTGTCCAACAGCCAAATTGTGTTCTGATATTCATTACATATTTCATTTAGAATTTTGTGCGCTGATTACGAATCTGAAATCTGTTTCTTTCTATCACCTTCAGTTTTAGAGAAATTTGATTTTTTTTTAAATTGCATATTTTTCATCTTTGACCTAATTTTGTGACATAATTATAAAAGATATTTGGGTTTTGTTCAGTGGCGTAGCCAGAGTTTTTGCCGCCCGGGGCGCTTCCTGATTTTTCCACCCGGCGAGCTTCCTGATTTTGCCGCCCCCCCTCAATCATATTAAAAATACTATAAAAAAAATCCAAATAGCTTATACGGGAAAAAAATTAAAACACTTATTTTGAAAATTAAACCATTTTTATTCTGAAAAATAAAACTTTAATTCTAAAGTTTTACAAATTATTTCAATTTAGAAAAGCTCCTCTCATAACTATACCAACACTTACAGCAACCGTGAGAAAGATTTGCAGTAATATGACAATACTTGGAACTCAGTTTTCAAGATTTGAGATAGATGCTATTGTTCAATGTTAATAAATAAAATTGTCTTACGTGAAAAATGCCGCCCGGGGCGGACTGCCCCCTACGCCCCCCCAGCTACGCCACTGGTTTTGTTCATTTATAATGATTCTGTAGACTTTCATGTATATAATAATATCAATTTTTAATGTATTGTGAATGATTATGTTTAACAAATGTCTTTTATAATTACGTCACAAAATGAGTTCAAAGTTGAAAAATGAAATGAATTATTTAAGATATTGAAAATTTTTTTTAAGATTTAAGATTACTTACTTTGTTAGATTTACAATAACAATATAGTTGAACAAATTATGGCCTAAATCTTTTATTATTATCTCAATTTAGAAGATTTAAAGGTGCTATATGAATTTTATTGAATTTTTTCGAAGGTTATTTAAGGTAAATGTCCCAGTGGTTGAACTTTTAAGACAATGTTCCTGTTACTAAAATTTTCTACAGTTTAAAACAAGGTAAATTAATATGTATGTTTGTTCAATTGCTAGATTGAGTTTTCTTCTTTCAGAAACTTGGTTATAGAATATCGTTTATATAAAAAAAAATGTAAAAATTGTATTGGACAGAATTTACGGTATGTCCCAGTGATTAAATTTAGCTGTCTCAGTGCTTAGACAGAAGACTAAATTTCAGAAAAATCATTGACATAAAAATAATTAGCAATTCTCATATTGTACAACTTTAAAAAGTTTGATAATGTATACAAAAATAATACAATTTTTAAATAAAAGCTTAATAAATAACTGAATAACCTAAAATATTTAAGTGCGCTTACGTATGCACGCACACATTCGTAATTGTAACAGTAGAAAGGGCAATTTTTTTTTAATTTGAGCTCATTAATTATTTCATTGAATAGATATTAAAATATTTATTTATACTAAAAAGAAAATAGCAATGTATTAGAACTTTCTTCAATTATTTTATTCTTTTTGTCCTTCGATGTTGATATATTTAAAAATTTTGTGTTTACTGGCAGTTCTTAACGACATGCCTTTTTAACAGCTTCAACAGCACTGTCCACGTCTTTTGGTGTATAAGACTTTCTGTTTCTATTTTCCTTTGGCATGAAAATCAAATTTTTTATTATGAATATAGGTATTATTATCAACAAATATAGATTTCTTTTAAAAAAATCTAACATTGACAAATAAAGTCGACAAATTGAGGATAATAATTGACGAATAAAGTATCTAAAAACAATTAAGCACTGGGCCACGCCGATACATGTTTGCTCTAGTCACTGGACACATTGTCCAATAACTAGGCTAGCGGCGATTTCATGTACTAGTGTATAGACATGTTAGTTTTTAAATGAAACAAAACAAAAATTACTTAAAAATATATGGTTATCAATTAAACAGACTTTAATAAGTCTAAAAAACCTTTACTTGATGTAGAAGCATAACCAAACATAAATCACAAGTCGAATTGTGAACTTCACAAAGACGCTCTGAGTCTTAGTCGAACGGTTAGTAGGCTTTTCATAATGCATTAAATTCATGATTGCTAGGTAATAATATTTTTTTTTCAAATATATATCATGTGCTTCTGATCAGTTGCAATGATTTTTAGTATAATCATTTCGTTTTTATGAGTAATATATTATTTTTCAGTTTTTTAAAACTTAAAATGCTCTTTCAAATAAATTTTTTACTGGATTAATTAATCGATAAAACCATATAAAAAAATTATAAATTCAAACATGTACTTTCGCGTCATCAAAAAAACAAGAACCAAAACACCAAATTTGCGTAGGACGAACTGAAACAGGATTTTCATTTTTATTTTATACATTTTCTTTACTGTTTTCGTAGCTTTAAAATTTTATTTCCAGTAGAAATGTGAAAACAATTTATCTTTTATGATATCTGTATGTTTAGAAAACTTTTATGTTATTTTGCTAGACAATTTATGTACATTTTCCAGGAAATCATGCAATTTTTGCTTGACACATTTTTTTTATACAGGGTGTAACAAAAATGTTGCGCGTCCTTGATAGGGGTGATTTTAAACAACTTTTTCCTTAGCGAAAATGTTAGGTGAGGCTTTGTTAAGGAGTTATTAACGAAAAACGTTGACCAATGAGAGCGCGAGTACAGCGGAGGAATTTCAGCGCGGGCCACAGCTATGCGTAGCATTGGTCTACCATCCCCCACGCCAAGGTTCGTCTAGTGTTCTCGTTCTCTGATTGGTCGGTGTTTTTCATTAATAACTCTTTAACAAAGCCTTACCTAACATTTTCGCCAAGGAAAAAGTTGCTTAAAATCACCTCAGGAGTTAACTCTTTCAAGGAACTGCAACATTTTTGTTACATCCTGTATATAACATATATTACACCCAGGATACCGTATTTTATCATGTCACTTTTTAAAGTATACAGGGTGTCCACCAAAATCATGTACAGTCCGTTATTTCCTAACCTATTGCAGATACGAAAAAAATTCTTATATGAAATTAAATGGTAAAAAGAGACGAATCTATTGGCTGTAACAAATTTTGTGTAACATTATTGTTTAAAGAGGTATGTAGGTCAAGTTCGTTTTTTAAATGGAATTACATAGTTTTCTTCTGATCACTTGACAGTGCGTTTCGAGGTGAATTCAACAACCATTAATGTGTATACTTTTTTCAAATAGTTTTCGAGATATTACGTTTAAAAAATTACTGATTTTCAGCGGAAGAAAACCTGCTGAAATGAGAAGTACCGCAGGTAATCCTGAGTTTTGGGCCTACGGCCTACCGCTTCCACCGCAGATCCTTTGTATCTGTTTATGACCCGTTTCAAGGAACAATGGCACTTCAAGTACCGGCCGAGGCCACCTACGGCTGTTCCTACTCTAGCAGGTTTTCTTCCACCGAAATTGGGTAAACTTTTAAGAGCAATATCTCGAAAACCATTTGAAAAAAGGTATACACATTAACGGTTGTTGAATTCGTCTTGAAACGCACTATCAATTGATCAGAAAAAAAACTATGTAATTCCATTTAAAAAAACGAACTTGACCTTCATATCTCTTTAAACAATGTTACACAAAATTTGTTACAGCCAATAGATGCGTCCCTTTCTACCATGTAATTTCATATAAGAATTTTTTTCGTATCTGCAATAGGTTAGGAAATAACGGACTGTACATGATTTCGGTGGACACCCTGTATATGACTTAAACTTTTAATTGTTATCTGTAGATAGATTTCGTAATGTGATTACGTCTTGTATATTTTAGGACAACGATGGATATTGGATGAAATAGCAAAAAATCTGCAAGAGCGGTTACTGGTTATTAAATTAGACCGTAATGATTTTAAGCTCAATGAGGCTGACGTGTACACGGCAGCTGAAGATACTGGCGAAGCTGTTTTACAAAGAAGTAGGATTTGTACCAAAAGAGTGCCGAAGAACCGTTTTGCAGCTACGGACAATGCGGTAGTCAATTCGTCGGATTTTTTACAGCTCAACAATGAGGCTGACGTGTACACGGCAGCTGAAGATACTGGCGAAGCTGTTTTACAAAGACGTAGAACCTGTACCAAAAGAGTGCCGAAGAACCGTTTTGCAGCTACGGACAATGCGGTAGTCAATTCATCGGATCTACAACTCAATGAGACTGACGTGCACACGGCATCTGAAGATGTGACAGATATAACAGATACTGTTGAATCCGAAACAGAAAGTACTTCCAGTTATAGTCCGGGATCGAGCGAGGTCAGTAGTGACGATATATCTGAAGATGAAGTAAATGAACTTGAAGAGTCTGCGTCTGTGCAACCCAGAAAGCATTCATTAAATCTTACATCCAATACTGCTAACACAGGATGCGATGATTCTGAAATGGTCATTTCTAATTCCCGAGACAAACGCAAAAAGAAGTTCTGTCTGTTTTGTTACAAATTTCAAAGTACTATAGTCCGGCATTTAGAAACCGTACATGCAAATGAGGCAGAAGTACAAAAATTTTCATTTCTTCCCAAGAGCAATCCAGAACGTCGAAAAATAATTGACAAGCTAAGAAAGGATGGAAACTTTCAGTACAATACTAATGTTACGTTCAACAATGGAGATTTAATTGTCTGCAGAAGACCTTCTGCACAGCGAAATAGAACTGCTGCTGATTTTCTCGCGTGTGAACAGTGTCATGGTTTCTTCAGCAAAAATAACATAAGACACCATATTGCTGGATGCATGAATGGTAAACATATAAAGAATATGAAGACAGCTGGGATTCTCAGTCGGACGATCACTTGTAGATTACATCCTTGTGCAAGTGTTTCCTGTGATGCGAGATGATTTGATTACGCGCCTCATTCGGTATGATGAACTTATTATAACGTATGGGAGCAAAATGTGCACTAAATATCGGCACCCGTATCAGCATGATATGATACGACATCGTATGCGACTACTGGGTCGGTTCCTCTTCACTATGAAAGAAAAGGATAAGAGTGTAGAATCACTGGAAACTATCTACGATCCGAAGCTGTACGATAATTGCATATCGGCAATACAAACTTTGGCTGAATTCGACGTCGATACAGGCACTTTCAAGAAACCATCAACAGGTTCGACATTAGGAACACTCTTAAAACAGACCGGACATGTACTTCGAAGTGTATGTATTATAAGAGACGACCAGAACAAGCAACTTAAAGTAGAGAATTTCTTAAAATTGTATGAAGAAGATTTCGGAGTCAGTATAAATAGGATCGTAGCTGAAACACACATTATGCGACACCGTCACAAGAAGGTGACTTTGCCTTCAATGGAAGATATCAAGCTTTTATATAACTATTTGACGAAACACCGAACGGAGGCCTTATCTGCGTTAAAATCATCTTTTTCTACAGAAGCATGATACACGTTAGCTGAAACTACACTTCTTTCGATACAAGTATTTAATCGGAGACGAGCAGGCGAGATTGAGCACATTTTACTCGAGGATATCAATAATATTGAGTCGGTAACAAAAACAACACAAACCGAACTATACACAGGCCTAACAGATACACAGCGCAGAGCTGCAACTAAATATATGAGATTTACAATTCGCGGTAAACTTGGTAGAACAGTACCGGTACTTCTGGATTCAAACCTTCGTGATGCTGTGAACGTGATTCGAAAATTTCGACACCATGTGGGAGTTCCAGAAAAAAATCCTTTTCTTTTTGATTTACCTAGTGTAGACAAAAACAGACACAAATGGCTGAAAGCATGCGTTCTAATGAGAAAATATTCATCGTTGTCGGGTACAAAGTTGCCAAACACTTTAAGGGGAACAATGTTAAGGAAACACATAGCCACTAAATGCATCAGTTTAAATTTATCTGACAATCAAGTTATTGACTTAGCTGACTTCATGGGTCATCATGATAAAATACATAGATCTCACTACCGACAATCTATATTGTGCAAGGACCTCGGTATATCCCGGTTGCTTGAGCATGCTCAAGGAGATGCTTCCTCGTCAGATGAGGAAACTACACTTCAAGCAGAAGTGGAATCACAGGACGAAGTACATTCACCAGTCAACAGCATGTATAATGCTCAAGATGAGGGTCAAGATGACGCTCAAGAGACGCTCAAGAGACGCTCAAGATGACGCTCAAGATGACGCTCAAGATGACGCTCAAGATGACGCTCAAGATGACGCTCAAGATGACGCTCAAGATGACGCTCAAGATGAGCCTCAAGATGAGGCTCAAGATGAGGATGCGAACATCCATAAAGATAAACGTAGAGGTACTTGACATTCTTATATGCTTCGTATAAAGGTCGAGTCACACATCCGGGCGTTCCGATCCGGACCGGGCCCCGGGCCATGTGAGCAAAGGAGAGGACAGACTTTTCCTCTTTACTCACACAGCCCGGCCCGGTCCGGATCGGAACGCCCGGATATGTGTGACTCGGCCTTTAGACTGCGGATTTTTACGCAAAAAAGTATAGCTACAGAAAAAGAAGTAAAATACGAATTAAAATGTTTCTTGTTTTCCTAAATTTTATAAAGGTTTTAATACAGGGTGATTCTGTCGCCAGTGGACTCAAAGGCGATAACTGCCGCCTAAACATAAACACGAAAACCCTGATTTCAAGAGGTCGATATCGATCTTGAGGTCTCGGCGAGGATGACTACTGTAGCAGAGACGGCTGTGTGCATATGTATGTCTCTACTGAAAACGAGAGTCTCACAATTGGAACGCCTAAGAAAACACAATAAATCGTCTCTTAATCAACAGATGAGTGTATGAAAACCGGATTTTTTGTCGCTATGTTTAAGCGGCGGCACTGCCTTTGAATCCACTGGCGACAGAATCACCCTGTATTCGCAGACTACTTGTTATTGTAACCATTTTGTACTTTCAAAACTCATATTGCTAATTTGTTAGATAAATGATGTGCTCTTGATATCGTTTCAGTTTCATTATTCGGAACGAAAAGACGCAGTGGGGAAAGAAAACGCTGGAGCGTCGTTGAGAAGGATGTGTGTATGAGAATATTCGGCAACAACATTTTCAAGGGAACGCTACCATCGTTTAAGGAAATTAATGAAGTCAAGGAGCAGTATCCAGTTCTTAAGTTACGAACTCCAGCGCAAATCAAAACCTGGGTTCATAATCAAATTGGAAAACAAACTTAATTTTTATTTTTCTTGTTTAACACGTTCCGTGCGGGACTCGATAGATTTATCGAGTGGACCCGCACGGAACGTGTTGAGGGAATACATAACTTTAAAAGACGTCTAAATATAAAATATGTAAGGTTTGGGATTTTTTTATAGGAGTAAGAAGTGGCGTAATTATTCAGTATACCCATTATCATTTTTGTTACACTGTGGATTGCTGAAAGCTATTTCCAGAAAGAATTTTGATGAAAGAACTGGTGTAAAAAATATTCTATTGATTCGGAAAATATTTTAGGTAAAAAACAAACAACTTTAAATATTTTTTAAAAATTAGGTAATTCAGGTAGGGCGTCGAAAGGGGGGGGGGGGCCTACGAACGGCTCGAGGCGTGGTGAAGCTCAACGGACAATAAATTTCTATTCCCCGTCGAGCCTCTACCACGTGTCAGGCTGTTCGTAGGCCCACCTTTGACGCGCCAACTCTAGTTGGAAGGACTTTCGTTAAAGCGGAAAAAATGGCCTAGTCAGTTGCCTTCCGCCTGAGCTGCACAACATTTTTTGTCGATCCGCTTTTTGTTCATAAAAAGAAAAATTTTTTTCATTATACGTTTCATTTTAGACTTACAAGATGTGATTGTCGAAACTATTGAAAGTTACGTTTACATTCTCTAAAAAATCTAAATTTTTCATTTAGTAATTTACTCATGAATAAAATTCTCAAACTTTACATATTTTTAGACGTCCAGGGTGTATCTCCCAGAACTTTCCAAGATTATAATATATAGTACATGTTTTACTTTAAGATTTTAATATCGGATATAAATCTAATAGAATAGATACAAAAGTGCAATACGTATAGGTAATACGTACAAAATAAATATATACAAGGGTGTTCCAGGTTCAAAATGCACAATTTTGTCAGTATATCGTATGAATCCATATAAGAAAAAAAATGCTATTTCAATATAAATTATTTAACGCTTTGTTGCATAACTAAAAACAATACGATTAAATTATTACCCCTTTTTGTTTAACACAATTTATCAGTAGGAATTGCTTAACACTAATGTTCCATTTTAAAGCTGCCCCCGTTTTTAGCAAAAAACTGTTGACAGCAGCTGAAAATGAAAATTACTGTTTGAAATTCATTTGTTCTCTATTTTATCTCAATGAATTCTTATACGTATCTGTTTATCACGTTAATTCATTCTTATTGTACAGGGTGATCCTCTTGCTAGGGGACACAAAGTAATTGTCGCCGTCTAAACATCGCAGCGGTATCCTTGTTGCTGAAAAGGACCAAACCTTTAGTCGTCGACTCTTAATGGTTTGGGCTTTTTCAGTAACGACGTTACCGCTGCGATCCTTTAGAAAAAGGGCCTTCCTTTGTGTCCCCTAGCGAGAGGATCACCCTGTATAAACTTCTTTAGGATTCATTAAGAATTATAGAACACTAATGTTCCACATTAAAGTTGCCCCCGTTTTCGGAAAAAAACTGGACAGCAGCTCAAAGTGGAACTTATTGGTGTCTAAAATTCATTTGTTCCTTATTTTATCTCAATTAATGAGTTCTTATATCTGTTCATTACTCAATTTCATCATCAACTTTTTTTTTAATTAAAGCGTTAACCTATATTAATATTTTTTTCTTGTTTAAACCCATAGAATATTCTGATCAAATTTACAACTTTGAACTTGGGACACCGCGCACATCCAGTAGGATTTGCATCGTAACGTAATACTTTCCTAGCACAGCATTGTCATTATTATACGTAACATGTATTAATTTACTGTTTTAATATTTATTCAGGGTGTTCTAGAACATGCATTGTAACAATACTTTCCTAGCACAGCATTGTCATATCATTATACGAAACATGTATTAATTTACTGTTTTAATATGTTATAGAATTACTCCAAACGTTACTCGCGATGGTTCTGGGGTCAGTGCCGTGGAGTTCATCACAGTCCTCTTACCAAAAGGCAAAGCCTTCCCCACTCCGTGGCCAGATCCTTCGGAACAATATCTTTAATTTATGACAATGCGACGTCGGGCCGCTTGTCATTCCCAAACTATCTCTCTCTCTCCAAACATAAACAATCAATCCATCGACACTCAACAGCCGGGAGACCCAACGCGGTCATCAGCCGTCGATTGCCAGCAAGACTGATTAGTCTCATGCAGACCCATTTATGGTCCCTCATAGCCTAAGCCCTGGCCATAAAACCCTTGAAAATGGGACAAGCCAAAGCCGTTCTTTCCAAACATCGGTAAAAAGGATACAGGCGCTAACACGACCATTCTGACCTGCTTTGCGCTCTCGAGAAGCATCTAATCAAGCAACAATTACACCTGAATCCCGACATCGAGCATCTCGCAATCAAATGTCACCTGTCCTACGACATAGCGCTTTACGGAATTCGTGAATATTTCTTTGATCACCCTCTCCAACGTCACAACGCTTTACGGAGTCCGTGAATATTTCTCTGATCACCCTCTCCAACGTCACAACGCTTTACGGAGTCCGTGAATATTTCTCTGATCACCCTCTCCAACGTCACAACGCTTTACGGAATGCGTGAACATTTCTGATCACCCTCTCCAACGTCACAACGCTTTACAGAGTCTGTGAATATTTCTCTGATCACCCTCTCCAACGTCACAACGCTTTACGGAGTCCGTGAATATTTCTCTGATCACCCTCTGCAACGTCACAACGCTTTACGGAGTCCGTGAATATTTCAGACATTTAGTCAAAGACATAATAACACACACAAGTCTAAAAGACACGTCATTCTACATAACAAGGGTTCAACCTCATACGCACTCAAGCGTCACACAATAATTCAGAAGCCAAACTAAGCATTTACAAAGTTACCATAATTGTTAATTTATTGTGCGTACAAACCAACTGAACATAACATATTAAAGAGCAAAACTAATTTAAGTAAACAAACAGTAAGAAACAGTGTAAGACAGAACCATCAAAAATTATGCTAACACGGTTCATCTGTAGTTTCAGAGTCTTCTTTGTCAATTTCGTAATCGCCATTCCAATCACCCTTCCAGGCCCTTAGTCGATCTTTTGGTACTATTTGGGTCCTGCCCGTTTTACCTATAAGTTGATAGCGATCATTTACTAATACTTTCACAATGGTAAAAGGACCAATATATTTCTTATCTAATTTCGCCCTTCTGTTATCGGCGGGCTTAGTAAAGACCACATCACCTTCCTTATATATAGTACTATCCCTGCGTGTTTCATTAAACCTAGATTCTTGTTTTTCTGCGTTCATCCCCAAACGTTTGGCTGCAACGTCTCTATCATGAACCACATCTATTTTTTCCTCTGTAGCAGGTAATTGTTCCTCCAGGCGTTCTACGACACCAGCACCTTGTTCCAAACCAAACAATAAACGACATGGTGAAAAACCGGTGGTTTTTTGTACCGTTGTATTCAATGTTAACATTAATTTTGCTAGTTTGTTCGGCCATTCTACTCCTTTCTTAATTTCAACTGTTAAAAGATTTGTGACAGTTGCAACATAACGCTCAGCTTGACCATTGGCCCGCGGAGCTCCCGTAGCAATAAAGTGGACTTCGCTATCATGTTTTTCAATGAATTGTTGTAATTGTTTAAATGTGAAATTTGTTGCCCTATCAAAAACTATAAGTCGTGGGATTCCAAACAACGTGTAACGAAGCAACGCATCGTTACTAAACCTCCCCCTTTTCCGCGACCGCGCCACGCGATTCACCAAGCCCGACGCCGCGATCGCGTGATTCGCCCCACTCCGCGGGACCCCATCGCGCGCCCCACGCTCCGCCGCGCTCACGACTCCGTACGACCCCACCGCGCGCCACGCGCCCCGCGACGGCCCACAGTGGATACGTAACTCCCGCCGCGGCCGCTGGGCGGCCACGATCGACTCGCGATTTCTCACGCGTGAAATCGCGCCTCGCGAGGATATAAGGCGGGTCGCGAATCGGATTCGGGGAGACGATACGAACTCGCAGGCCAGGGTGCCGCTCTATACGTTCCGTAGATGACTCTCCAGCTCTGATCGCTTCACCGCGTTCAAGAGCGATATTTTTGCCTAAACTACCTCCCAAGGTGCACCAGGTCGCATGGACTATTCCTAGGCCTTGGAGATAGCTACCGGATCCCCGCCATTCCACGGCGCAAGCCGACGAGGAAGGCATCCCTAGGCCACGGGACCGGCCGGACGGTCCAGACGGCGGCCATCCCACGTGCACGGCCATTCTATGCTCGCTTCTCGGGGAGCTCCCTCACGGGGCCCCGATTGACGGGCTCGACAACTCCCCAACCGCCTGAAAATCCCCTCAGGAACGCCGCCGCAGCTAATCGCGCCGCGCCGCCGAGCTGATCGCGCCGAAGCCGTCGAGATCGCGCCGCCGAGGCCTTGCGGGCCTAACCGCGTTTATTAGGTTAAGTTGCGTCTAGGATGTAAGTCGCGTTTCTTCGTAGATCCGTTGCGTTTAGGATAAGTCGCGAAAACGTTGGTAGCCGTTCCGACCGGCCGTAGGCTAAGCCGGCACCTGATGTACCGATCGAATAAATAAAGTAGCTTTAAGAATCAGACCCAATCGACGCATTCGTCATTTGCGGACCTTGGCGCCCGACTGAGTCGGCAAAATTCTATTTCCCCCGGTCCACCGTAGAAAGACCGTCACAAAATGTTACAACGTTAGGCGTTCTTTGAAAACTTGTAAAGTTTCAGTACCACTTAAAGTTTTTAATGGTATTGAATATATTTTGTAAACGCATCTACTATTATTAAAATATGTTGATAGCCATCCTTGGAAGCTTCAAAAGGGCCAACACAATCACAATGAATAGTATGAAAAGGTATACATTTTTTTGGAATGGAATGTAAAAAACCCTGTCTCGGCCCTGTGTGCCTTTTTGAAACAATACAGGTAAGACAATGATTTATATATTTATTTACAAATGCCTGCATCTTCGGAAACCAATATTTTTTTGAAATACGATCAATAGTTTTATCACGACCAATGTGACAATTTTCGTCATGATAAAGACGCAGCAAACCAAGTCTATTGCCCTTCGGAACGAAACTCCGGTACACAATACGCCCTGCACCTGAGAGTATCTTACGACACAAAATATTTTGCCGCACTTCGAAATCGCTACAAACTGTATCGCCATTACGTACCCGCTGAATTAAATCTTGAGTTTCCTCATCTTTTTCTTGAGCTATTTCCAACCAGGAATTCTCACAAATAACATTGACTCGATAATCCTTTCGCGGATTGCGACTTAAATAATCAACGTGTTCAACGTGTTTTCCTTTACGATACTCAATGTGGAAATTAAAATCCTGTAAGTAAATCCACCATCGAGCAATGCGGGGTAACAAATCACGCTTGGTACTAGTAGCCTTTATAGTGTCACGTCGCAGCTGATGCCAAATGCAAAATTCAACGAACGCGAGAGGTTTTATTCTAAGGCTTTCGCTCAGATGGCTCGTACGTCCAAATTTAGCGGGTTGCTGAACTGGTATTCATCTCCCGAAACACAGTTGGGAAGTGAAGGAACTTAGTAAAATTGAAAATACTAAACTTTAAGATTAGTATTAAAACAAACTAAGAACATGAACTGGAACTAGGAACTAAGAATTGGGGAAATATCCCAAACAGGATTTAGAAACTGAGGGAACCTCGGTTGAGGATATTGAACGAACAGTAGTTGAAAAGATCCCGCACTGGGATATAAACACTGAGGGATAAAACCTCGGTTAAAGATATTAAACGAACAGTAGTTGAAAAGATCCCGCACTGGGATATAAACACTGAGGAATAAAACCTCGGTTAAAGATATTAAACGAACAGTAGTTGAAAAGATCCCGCACTGGGATATAAACACTGAGGGATAAAACCTCGGTTAAGGATGTTGAATGAACAGTAGTTGAAAAGATCCCGCACTGGGATATAAACACTGAGGGATAAAACCTCTGTTTAATCGGACATAAAGATGTTCCGAATAATGCCGAGTATACTCTCGGATGGACTGCCGAAGGCTTGGCCGAGACCTTACTTATTGATGGCTCGGCTCACTTCATCCGCGAGAAGCCGTCGCGTCGCCGCTCGCGGTCACCTAGCGGTCAGATGGCTCGCCTCACTTCATCCGCGAGAAGCCGTCGCCGCTCGCGATCACCTAGCGGTCAGATGGCTCGGCTCACTTCACAGGATGCTTTAATGTGTCAATGTGACGCGTCTAATGTTACAATAAGATATATAGGTCTTACGAGCTAACGGTAATAAAATATAGAAAAAGTAAAAGGGACACGTGTGTCAGCACGGGGACGTGACACCTCCCCCCTTAAAAAGGAATTGCAACCGGGTTGCAATCTCCTTCAAGAAAGAAAAGATCGAGAAAAACAGAGAAAACGGAGGAACTTAAAGTTAACTTAATTCTAATTCCCGGATGGGTTGGGATTTCGATTTTTGCATAATTTTAATTTGTTAGTGTGCACTATTTTAAACTTATTTCTATTCGCACTTATCTTAATCTTGGCATTACCGTTACTCAGAAGTTCGAGTATTTCGTATGGGCCGGTGTATTGGTCGTCTAGTTTGCCTTTAACAGGCTCTTTGAGCAAATAAACTCTATCGTGAACCTTGAAATTCTGAGTATGGCTTTTCTTATCGTAGTATTTCTTTGAGCGAAGTTTTGCGTTGTCCAAATTCTCTCGAGCTTTCAATTGTATTTGGCAGATTTTCGAGTTAAGCTGCTCGAGGTAAGCAATATACGTTTCATCGGATGATTCACAAAACGCGTTCTGTTTTGACGGGATTCGGGCTAGCCTACCAAATACCAGCTCATGCGGGGTGAAGTTAGTGCCTTCATACACGCTCGTGTTATAAGAGAATGTGGCCATATCCAACCACTCGTCCCAGTTATTATTTTTATCGACAAAGTGCTTTAGGTACTCGACCAAGACATGGTGTGATCTCTCAATCGAGCCATTGCTCTGTGGATAAAAAGCTGTGGTTTTGTGCTGTGTTATGCGGAATCGTTTAGCGATAGCCTTAAGCAACACACCCGTGAAATTTGTAGCCTGGTCGGTCAAAATAGCCTTCGGGGCACCGAATCGGCATATAAATTTATTCACTAACGCGTCTGCGATGTCCACGGCTGTGGTTCGGTATAAAGGAATCGCCAAGGAATATTTCGTTAGGAGGTCTTGTATCGTTAGGATGTGAGTGGATCCAGAAGGGGTTATAGAAAGAGGGCCAACGATATCCATTGAAATTTTATCGAAAGCGGACCCCGGCGTGTCTGTTAGAACCATTGGTTGCTTGGTCTTTATTCGTGTTAACTTTTTGAGCTAGCAACTATCGCAGTTCTGTATGTATTTCTGAATTTCGGCTTTTAAATTAGGCCAAAAGAAATACTGGCGTATTCTATTATAGGTTTTGGTAACGCCTTTATGGCCTCCGAATGCTGATGCATGATTTTCTATAATAATGTCCAAGCGACATTCTGGGGTTGGAATTCGAATTTTGCCTTGACATACTATCATTTTGACAGAAGAGTCCAAGAATAGAGCCTTTAAGTATTCGAACGTTTTTAGCCAAGGTATTTTGTCTATTGACGACTTTGCAATGCTAAAGGTTTGTAAATTCAATTCGATGGTGACATCAAGCAAGGAACGTAAAGACTCGAGGATATCTTCTTCGGCAGCCGTATGAAGTTTAGTTTCTTTTATCACTAGAGCTATGAGGTAATGTTTATTAATTTGCTGGACTTTCGCTCGCCCAATTAGAGCATCGGCGAAGTCAAACCAGCGGTTCTGAGCATGGAGATCGATTGCTCCTTCGTCTATGGGAACGGCGTCAGCTGTTGTGAAATAAACTAAGTTGTCGTTCCTCATTGATAATTTGTCACGAGACTCTACTATTTTACTTTGTCGAGAATGATATTCGACGTTCGCGGTTTCGAAAAAGTCTGAATTTCCGGCGTCCGATGTATTGTCACATATGTCGTCGTCATTATCAGAATTTACAGTTTCGTCATCGTCGAGTTTCCTCTCGACAAGATCCTCGGATGGGCTTGAGATTACGGAGCTCCGATCCGAGGGAAACGGAGAGAAAGGATCTCGTGATGAATGGGATGACGAAGGTGGGTTCACGCGCGGTGACCTTTGTCTACCCGACTTGTTTACGTTGGGCGCGCGGGACGGGCCTGGGTCACCGCAGATAATTGGTTTTTGAGATTTTGATTGCTTACGCGATTTTGATGGGTGGAAAAGGTTAAAGCTATCGGAGTCTGAATCTGAATTTGAATTTGCTTTGAGAGGTAACGCTTGAACGGGATTGCGCGAAAGCGCATCCGCGTTCAAGTTCGTCTTGCCTGACTTGTAGATCACTTTGTATTCATATTCGGCAAGCTTGAGTCTCCAGCGGAGGAGTCTCGATGACGGATCTTTTACAGAGTGCATCCACACCAAAGGTCTGTGGTCCGTGATCAACTGAAATTGCCTGCCGTATACATATGGACGGAAATACTGGACGCAGTAGAGTATGGCCAGGCATTCCTTCTCGATTGTTGAATAATTAAGTTCGGCCCCACGGAGTAAACGGGATGCATATGCAACTGGCGGGTCTCTTCCGGGCGGTCCTTGGCTTAAGATGCCGCCGATTGCATAGCCGGACACGTCGGTTGTTATGTTGAACGGCTTGCTGAAGTCAGGGTATTGCAATAAAGGCGCTTCACAGAGAATATCGCGTAACGTGACGAATGCTCGTTCTTCGGCTTCCGTCCAGCGGAAAGAGCTTTTCTCGTCCTTCTTGAGCAGATTGGTGAGTGGTTTCGCGATGTGGGAAAACTTGGGTATAAATCTTCGGTAGTAACCGGCTAGTCCAAGAAATTGCTTAATATTTTTTTGGCTCTTAGGACGAGGAAACTCCCTCACTGCCTGGATCTTGTTTGGGTCCGGTTGTACTCCGTTTTCACTGATAACGTGCCCGAGGTACGCCACCTCCTTATGCAAGAAACCGCATTTGTCCGGTTGGAGCTTGAGATTCGCATGTCTGAGGCGTGAAGCTAACTTTTCGAACTTTGTTTTATGTTCCTCAAGAGTTGCGGCATAGATCACGATATCATCTAGGTAGACAAACAGCTCGTTGCCCTGCAATCCAGAGAGTACAGCGTCCATCAAACGTTGGAATGTGGCAGGGGCGTTTCGCAGCCCGAATGGCATGCGAGCGAACTCGTAATGCCCGTGCGGTGTGGAGAACGCCGTTTTGTGGGCGTCGTCGGGTTTCATTGCAATTTGGTGAAACCCGCTTGCGAGGTCGAAAACGCTGAAATATTTTGCGTTTCCGAGTTGATCCAAGATCTCCGTGATGCTCGGAAGAGGATAAGCGTCGGCGATCGACTTTTCATTGAGGGAACGATAGTCGATCACTACACGCCACCTCTTGTTTCCTTGGGAATCTGGTTTTTTGGGAACTACCCACAAGGGCGAGTTGTATGGAGATGCCGAGGGACGAATAATGTCGTTAACGAGCATTTCTGAAATCTGTTTATTAATCTCGTCCTTGTGGACTGGCGGATATCGATACTGTTTAGTTGATACTGGAATATTATCCACCGTAGGGATGGAATGAGAAATGGAATTAGTGACTCCCAGGCGATCTCCTGGCAGGTGAAAAAGATCCGTGTTATTCCGGATTAGACGAAGGATGTTTTCCTTCTCCTCGCCGTTCAGATGAGAGAGATTTAGAATCTTTAGGACTTCCTCGTAACGAGGGGATACAGAGGAGCTCACCGCGAACGTGGTGGCATGAGAATTAGAAGTGGGATTTAGAAGTTCTCCATATGAAACGGCAAGGTCCACCTTCTCAAGGGTGGCAGTAGGAAGTGCAATGCTTACTTCGTAATCATTTGTATTGAACACACGCGTGACTGCATAACCGTCCGCGCATTTGACGAGACAATCGCCGGAAAAAATGCCAGGCGCTATGTTCAAACGAGGGAGAATTCCTTCTCCGATCTCTGGATTATTGATTTGAATTTTTGCGCACACGGACGTGCGACTTGGAATCGTCGTTCGCTCGATGTTTGAAAATGGAATTGTCTTGCCTCGCCAACGAACTTCGTGGCTTAGATATGAGATTTCGGCAGAATCGTCGCAAAAATCCGTTCCTAGGATCCCGTCTGTAGGGATGGGGAATGAATCAGGGACGATATGGAACTTGACGAGGTTATGAGATAGTTCGATTTCGATCGAACCTAGAGTGAGGACGTGACCGTCGGTTATGCCTGTTATTCGAAGCTTATCATGAGGGTCTGCGAATGCGTCGTCGTCCAGACAACCCACCTTGATGAGGTTAGGCTCGGAGCCCGTATCCACCATCAGAGTGCACTCGCGGAGGAATTGAGGCGATGTTAGTCTGACAGTGGGGACTGAGGGTCGCTTTCCGAGTTTGACTGTTGCGACTTGATAATTGCGTGCGTCCTTATAGTCCGGACGCGGTGTGACGCATTCTTCTCGCGATTCGGGGAGACTGCGCTTTCCGCCTCTCGATCTCTCCCCATTTCTTGCGATCGGCGGTACTCGTTTCCCGACGTTTCTTCGCGGCGTCGGTTATTGTATTCGCGTTTTCGGCATTCGTCGATCAAATGTCCCTCATTTTTGCAGTAGCGACAGAACTTGTTATTATTACGCGGTCTGGCGGTCGCGTTGTCTAAGGGTTGATTATTTGAATTAGCCTTGGCCCAGCAATTATCTTTGGTGTGGCCGGACCGGTTACAGCGCGTACAAACATCCGTCTTCGCGATCGCGTGAGACCGTTTGTCTGAATTCTCCGAACGAGATGGCCTATCGTTTCGATATCGTTCTTTGTCGAGCTCATGACGCTTGAATAGCGTTTTAGCCTGCGAATATACATCTGATAACGTGCTTCTGGCGGTAGTTTTAATTTGACACCTAAGCTGCGGTATCAAGCCGTCACAAAAACACTTTAGAGTGAGTGAGTCGATTTCGTGAAGCCTATCTGGATTCGGTCTCACGTTGCGTTCCGCGTCGATGATCGCGACTCGTAAATCCTTGACTCGGCTGATGTAGTCTAAAATGTGTTCATCCGGACGCATATATATGTTAGTCATTTCTCCGCGATAGTGGTCCACTGACTTTACAGGTCCGAATGCATCGCGTAAAACATCGCTAAGTTCGGCGATATCATTGCATTCTTCATCTTCCGCGGCTAAATAAGCACGACCCTTCAATTTATTGATGATTAATTTTGTTAGGGTTCGTTCTTGGTTCGTGGGCAAAATATCGCGGGCTCTCTTACACGCGCGGATAAACTGGTTGACAGGCATGTTTTTCCCGTCGAAACTCGGTATGGACTCGACTGCCTGTCGTAAGGTAAAATTCCCGGAGGGAGCGATGTGCGCGTCGACGTTTTGCCATTCTGACGGAAGCGGAGAGGCACCGTTTTGGGGATTCGACGGAGCGGTAGACGCAGTGCTCCTGAAGGAATTTATTTCTGCGCGCATTGCCATCATTTCCTCGATTAAACGATCGAATCCGGATGCTCGGAACGTGTCTTGTGCGTCCGGGAACGATTCAGGGAACTCGCGAATCGGCGGAAGAGCCGGCGTTGGGGTTGATTTACTCGACGTTTTAGGAATGGCGCCAGAAGACGCGACGTCTTGCAATTCTCTATGTGCCTTGCTACGAGTATCCATTTTGTGGGTCGGTGGAGAATGTATCATTTCAGCAATGCCTCATCAAATCTATCCCACCGCTGTCACCAAAAATACTATCCTGTCACGTCGCAGCTGATGCCAAATGCAAAATTCAACGAACGCGAGAGGTTTTATTCTAAGGCTTTCGCTCAGATGGCTCGTACGTCCAAATTTAGCGGGTTGCTGAACTGGTATTCATCTCCCGAAACACAGTTGAGAAGTGAAGGAACTTAGTAAAATTGAAAATATTAAACTTTAAGATTAGTATTAAAACAAACTAAGAACATGAACTGGAACTAGGAACTAAGAATTGGGGAAATATCCCAAACAGGATTTAGAAACTGAAGGAACCTCGGTTGAGGATATTGAACGAACAGTAGTTGAAAAGATCCCGCACTGGGATATAAACACTGAGGGATAAAACCTCGGTTAAAGATATTAAACGAACAGTAGTTGAAAAGATCCCGCACTGGGATATAAACACTGAGGAATAAAACCTCGGTTAAAGATATTAAACGAGCAGTAGTTGAAAAGATCCCGCACTGGGATATAAACACTGAGGGATAAAACCTCGGTTAAGGATGTTGAATGAACAGTAGTTGAAAAGATCCCGCACTGGGATATAAACACTGAGGGATAAAACCTCTGTTTAATCGGACATAAAGATGTTCCGAATAATGCCGAGTATACTCTCGGATGGACTGCCGAAGGCTTGGCCGAGACCTTACTTATTGATGGCTCGGCTCACTTCATCCGCGAGAAGCCGTCGCGTCGCCGCTCGCGGTCACCTAGCGGTCAGATGGCTCGCCTCACTTCATCCGCGAGAAGCCGTCGCCGCTCGCGATCACCTAGCGGTCAGATGGCTCGGCTCACTTCACAGGATGCTTTAATGTGTCAATGTGACGCGTCTAATGTTACAATAAGATATATAGGTCTTACGAGCTAACGGTAATAAAATATAGAAAAAGTAAAAGGGACACGTGTGTCAGCACGGGGACGTGACAATAGCATTACAATCAGTAACGATCTTGAATTTAATACCTAGAAGATACACCCTGAAATGCTTTAGAGCATTCACTATCGCAAGAGTCTCTAATTCATAAGAGTGATAATTGGATTCTACAGGCGTCGTTCGTCGACTATAGTATGCAACAACTCTCAGATCTCCATCTAACTTTTGAAATAATATTGCTCCATACCCAATAGAGCTTGCATCCGTATGCAGTTCGGTCTCTCTTTTAGGATCGAAAATAATCAACAATGGTTTTGAACTTAATTCTTTTAAAATACTTTGACGTGCATTTTCTTGTTCCTGATCCCAGCGCCAAGGGTGATTCTGTTTCAATAAATTTGTTATACACGCGGTTCGCGTAGCGAATTCAGGAACGAATTTTCGAAAATAGCTTGCTAAACCAATGAACTGCCTAACTTGTTTTACATTCGTTGGAACCGGTGATTCTAACAACGCTTTTATTTTTTCACTAGCAGGTCTAATTCCATCCGCTGATATTTCTCGTCCTAAATATTCTAATTTCGTTTTGAAAAATGAACACTTTTTCATATTTAAAGAAAATCCCGCCACATCTAGAGCTTTTAGAACTTGATCCAAACGTTCTAATCCTTCTTCAATAGTGTTGGACGGAATCAAGACATCATCCAAATAAACTAATGCTATACTATTTCTCAAACTTCCTAATGCATTATTAATAGCCCGCTGAAAAACGGCGGGTGCATTGGCAAGACCAAACGGCATTCGCAAAAATTCGTAATGTCCATCGGGTGTTACAAACGCGGTCTTTTCGATGGACTCCTCTGCTATCGGGATTTGATAAAACCCGGACGCCATGTCTAAGGTAGTAAAATATTTGGCGCCGCCTAAGCGATCCAACTGATCATCAATTAAAGGTAATGGGTACTTATCTTTTACCGTAATTCTGTTTAACGCCCGAAAATCGACACACATACGATCCTCACCATTCTTCTTTTTTACAAGAATAATGGGGCTAGCATAAGAGGACGTACTTTCACGAATAATTTTATTTATAAATAACTCGGAAATAATATCACGAACCTTTTCTCGTTCCATAATAGAAAGACGATAAGGATGATAACTCACTGCTTGATCCTTTGTAACAGGGATTTTCATCTCCGCCGTGCTCACACGCCGAAGATTATTTCCCTCTGGAATCATACTCTTGTAGCGATCTTTTCTAAAACCTGGCGAACCAATTCATCCAAAGGGGATGCAGTATTTGTCGCCATGATTATTATTTACACACGCGACCACTCGTTTCACAATCGGTTATTATATCGCAACCACCTTTTCGCGGACGCGAAAGCTATGTGATCCCACTTCTGATGTTATAGAATTACTCCAAATGTTACTCGCGATGGTTCTGGGGTCAGTGCCGTGGGGTTCATCACAGTCCTCTTACCAAAAGGCAAAGCCTTCCCCACTCCGTGGCCAGATCCTTCGGAACAATATCTTTAATTTATGACAATGCGACGTCGGGCCGCTTGTCATTCCCAAACTATCTCTCTCTCTCCAAACATAAACAATCAATCCATCGACACTCAACAGCCGGGAGACCCAACGCGGTCATCAGCCGTCGATTGCCAGCAAGACTGGTTAGTCTCATGCAGACCCATTTATGGTCCCTCATAGCCTAAGCCCTGGCCATAAAACCCTTGAAAATGGGACAAGCCAAAGCCGTTCTTTCCAAACATCGGTAAAAAGGATACAGGCGCTAACAAATATTTATTCAGGATGCACACGGGTACGTGGCACATGATACGTGATTAACATATTAACATATTAACGTATTTATTACTACATGTACTGCTCATATTTTATTACTTTATGTTCTTCAGAATTTATTGCATATTCTTCGATTTTGTATCTCCTTATCTTTAATGTTTATATATTAGGTTGGGGAAAAAGAAATCCATTATTTTTACGTTTATTTAAAGCGGAAAAATAATGGATTTCTTTTTCCCCAACCTAATATTATATAATGTATGTACGTTATATAATGTATTATTTTAAAATGTTGTAAAATGTCTATTTATTTTTTAATGGGAATAAAACCCAAACTAATTTCTTGGGTAACATAATATTCGTTATATTTTAATTGCGATAAATTTAAAATATTAAAAAATATAGACATTTTACAACTTAATTAGTAGTGTTACGAGCCGAGGGCTAGGTAGTCTGACTGAGGGCCAGGTTTTTTGGAATTTTGTTATTGTTTCGTGGACGAACCAGCGAGTAACTTTGCACTCGCTGGAAGCCACCTCACGGATGTGGACGAACCGAGTGCGCAACGGCTAACACCGGGAACCACCTTAGGATTAGGTAGGTTTTCGTGGACGAACCAACACTCAACTTGGCAAGTGTCGGGAGCCACTAGGATGGAATTGTAGGTGATGGTAGAAAATATCACCAGATTAAAACAATAACAATAGTTTATTAACAAAATGGTTTTGTCACTGTGAGGATTAAGCACACGTCTTATCTTCTCGATGTCAGACCGAAGAGAGAGAGTTTTTCGTTTTCATACGCATTCGAAATTTACGCCGCCTACAGATGGCGCTACTCTCGTGTTGCCTGTGGGGTCCTACGTCTGTGTTGAACCCCTGTGTTCTTATTGTTACCCGGATGTCGTCTTGAGGAGTTTTGTAGGGTTAGAAGCAATTGTATCACTCTGTACTCTCTCAGTAATAAAATTTATTGTACACCGCACTTCTCATGCGTCTGGTCAGTGTACCAGTCACAGAAGGAAGAAGGCTGACTCTCTCTCGCTCCCCACTCCACTCATCGCGCGGAGTGATCTCGCTCGCTTGGGGAAGTAGTCCCCACATGCCAACCCAAGGCCGCGTAGTCAGCCATAGACTATAGTTATCTATGCCATAGACTACAAAATATAACTCTATGTCGCCACAGAATAAAGACTGTGGACGAACCAGCGAGTAACTATGCACTCGCCAGGAGCCACGGGACGTGGACGAACCAGTGCGCAACGGCTAACACCGGGAGCCACTTGTAGGTTAGGAAAAGGAGACCTTCGCAAGGATTGCGAAGTTGTTAGTATAGCCTCGTAACTTTTAAGTTTATAATATACCTCGAGCGGCAAAGGTATAATATTGTGGGATCGTTACGCGTTCGCTTCTTCTTAGATTTAGGAAAAAGGTTTTGATTGAACTAAGTCCAATTTAACAAACCTTATAAAATATATATTATTACGAGTTTAAGTTTGACTCGAAGGAATACAAGTGTTAAGAATTCAAGTGTCGCGGAAACTAAGTCCTCTCTCTCTAGATTACGCACAGAGATATGCGGGGGACGCATCGCTAAGACGACGTTACAGTGAAGTCAATTTACGTACTGTACTCTTAAAAAACTCTGCTCGAAGGAGAACTATTGCTCGATCTTGCTTCCAGTCTAAGCCGCGTACTAAACTCGAACTGGATTAGGAATGAGCCCACGAGTCCGAATTTCTCGGCCCTTTTATACCCAAAAATCTATGAAGAAAATGGTGGGGACTCGACTGCATCGCGGAGTTTCCGAGAAAAGTTGGGTGATATTGATTTTCATAGAATTCTATTAATTGGGTGCAACGGACATTCCTATCGGCCCTTGCATGGTGACTTCCAAGTAAAGTCAAAGTTCTCGGATAGGAGCTTTGAATCGAGCCCTTTCAGAGTTGCTTTACGTAACTCGTCTGGACTCGTAACAGTAGAATATGATTTTGTGTTAAATTTTGAGAATGTGAAACTGCTGTTCATTTCTTTATACTTATTTTAAAAAGTTGTAAAATTTCTACTTATTTTTTAATGGGAATAAAACCCAAATTAATTTCTTGGGTAACATAATATTCATTATATTTTAATTGCGATAAATTTAAAATATTAAAAAATATAGACATTTTACAACTTAATTAGTAGAATATGATTTTGTGTCAAATTTTGTATTAAAATACAATAAATTTTTGTCTTAATATTAATACATTTATTGATAGTGTAAAGAATATTGTTTTGTAATTTGTAATAGTTTCTCTTAACTATATACGTCGTATCTAGCGCGCTCTGGTCCTGATTTTGCTCAAAACCCTCTTAAATACCGAAAAATTCCTAAGTTCCATGACTGTGTTCTGTCGATTTTTCCGCTACATTTTAACACTAACATTTTCGAATATGTGCAAAATTATTTCCGGTGCGGACCGGAACGCTCCGCATCCAACCTTCCCCTTTCGAATGAACCCTTTCCCACCTAAAAATGCTCTCGTACAAGGACGAAAAGTCGATGCGCGGAATTTTTTATATTATTTTATATTATATTTTTGACTAATTTTGCCGGTAAAGTCACCGGTCTGCAGTACTCTGGACTACCCCCTTAATAGACTGATAAAAATCTTATGCAGATTGTATTAGTAAATTACAGTTTCAAGAACACAAAAACATACTATTATGTTATTAGTAACCAATATTTTTAAACGGATTTAAATGCAATGTAATTACTCGTAATTATTAATAAAAAGCGTGGCACGGTTAGTTGGGGTGATGTCTACGAGGAGGCGTCTCATTAGGATAGTCACTAACTTACCACGTTTTTCGCTCTGTTTTATCACAGACGAGGTACATATACTTCTCAAGGTATGCTTATGAATATCTTCAAAAGTACATACAGTCGAACGCTGGAGATGCATCAGGGAGAAACAATGTGTCTCAATATCCGCTGCGTCGGTAACGTAGAGAGTAGTTTACAGTAGTAAAACGGTTTTCGCAAAATTTTGGGTCAACTTTTGAGTCGCCAAAACTCCTTCTTGCAAATACTATTATTATCTAAAAGGAACCTATTTCCGATTTTGGACAAAACGAACAGGAACATTGGACAGAAACCGCTTTAGGACAACTCGAAGCATGGAAATTTTCAAAATTACAGGTAGTGTCACTAAAATGATAACATTTTTTGTAAAAACTTTGGAGTCGTAAAAAATACTTGCGCAAACATTGTTTTTATGCTAAATGAAGCTATTTACAAAATTTCAGCTAAATCCAGTTTGACATGTTTTCAGAAGTTTAGCCTAATTTTGCAAATTTCCATGCTTTGATTTGTCCGAAATCCAGTAAACAAGTTTCTTTTAGATAAAAATAGTATTTTCGAGCAGGAATTTTTGCAAGTCGAAAACTAACAAGGGGAGAATCAGACATTCGGGTCACCGACTCGAACGACACTTGGTGAGCATGTAGTCTTTGATGTGTACAATAAACTGTGTTTGTCACTCGATGCGCTTCTCAAGTGTTTTCGAGAAATAAATAATTGAATTCCGACACGCGGAATATAAGGCTACGCGGAACTAGTTATAATACAAGGTTCCGTAGAACAGTGGACATGACGGTAGATTACAAGTCTTTAGAGGTCCCGAGTTCGATTCCCGGTGGGTGGAATATTTTTTTTCTTTTTTTGACATTCATTTAAATTCTGTTATATTAAAATTACATTATTTACAAATACATGAAATTGTATTTCCAATTATTGTTACATTTACTATGTATTCATACTATGTACGCAAGGATACTGGATAATGTCTAATACTGGATAATAACTAACATTTCAACTAAATAAATGAATTAATTTATACTATGTATAAATAATTAATTAATTGATTATTAATATAGTTGAAATGTTAGTTATTATCCAGTATTAGACATTATCCAGTATCCTTGCGTACATAGTACGAATACATAGTAAATGTAACAATAATTGGAAATACAATTTCATGTATTTATAAATAATGTAATTTTAATATAATAGAATTTAAATGAATGTCAAAAAAAGAAAAAAAAAAAAAAGAAAAAAATATTCCACCCACCGGGAATCGGAACTCGGGACCTCTAGAGACTTGTAGTCTACCGTCATGTCCAATGTTCTACGGAACCTTGTATTATAACTAGTTCCGCATAGCCTTATATTCCGCGTGGCGGAATTCAATTATTTATTTCTCGAAAACGCTTGAGAAGCGCATCGAGTGACAAACACAGTTTATTGTACACATCAAAGACTACATGCTCACCAAGTGTCGTTCAAATCGGTGACCCGAATGTCTGACCCTCCCCTTGTAAGATTCAAAATTTTGCAAAAAACGTTTTACTACTGTCATATCACTCTACGTTACTAACTAACGAAGAATAAGATTCCAACAGTACTCGCAAAGAAATCCCACAGTGTTCCCTCTTTGGATTTTGATTAAATTTCATAGTATGAATCTAGGGGTTACATGATGACATACTGTAAAATGAATATTTTTTGTAAATAATAAAAATATATACCATAAACATCATGAAATTAGACAGTGATGGTCGATAGGTAACTGCAAAAAGGACGTCGTTCATAAGCGAAATTCTCGAGTTCGAATCTTTCCGAGTTCATCTCTTTTTAACTCTTCTCTTCATTAATTTTTAATTCTACATCTTTAGTATCAAAACTGTTGCTTGTAAAGTCATCATTTTCATTTAAATAATAATTTTTAAGTAAAGATGCCAAACTGAAATTCTTATATAGAAATTTAAAAAAAAATAGACTAGGATAGGAAACTCCTTTTAATTTTCACATATACATATATACAAAAAACGCAAAAATAATATTTAATTTATTAAAATAGGTAATGCTGTAAAACTTACTGTTTTCTATATTTTTACTATAAGTACCACTCCGACTTGTGGGAGTACACTCCCTGTCGTGTAACATAAAATAATATTTTTTTACTATTTTTTACTTGTTTTATACATATACACTGGTGAACAAAATTAAAGGAACACGACAATTTTTCGAAAAATTTAGCCATTTTCAAGTGACTATCTTCGCAAAAAATAGGTATGAGAAGTATTAAAAACAGCCATGTTGCAGCTAGAAGTTTCTAGTTTCTAAATCATGTATTCAATTAATTTTTTGTGCAGTACCATTTTTTTCAAGATAAAGCACAACAAACGAATGTTAAAAAATTTTCGTCAAGTTTGAAGAGATGCAGGGGATGAAAGAAATTTTTCATCGTGAATCCATTTCAATGTTCTTAAAGAGCAAACTTTTCCCTTTAATTTCGTTTTTTTTCATCGTTCATCGTGTATAAGTCACTTCAAAATGATCTAAAAAATTAGATAATTATCATTTTTCACAAAACATGATACCACTTTTAGAAATATTCAGGTGTCTACATTTTTTTTACTTCAAAGTACCCGTAACATCTGTGCCAAGGGCCGAACCGAACAGATTTTTTTACCTTGTGACCTGGATAAAGAAAGATACGATACGATCTGAAGAAGGGGCAGATCACTTGTTTTTACGGTACGTTTCATCTTCAAAATTGTTCCTTCGGTTGCCACAGCGCTTCAGCTGCAATCCCATCTGTTTTTCTTGGTTTCACTTTGTTTTAAAAGAAAAAAAGTTTACGAAATGTAGGAAAAACATTTCCATTCAATCTTCTTATAATGACAAAAACTGCAGGTACTATGTGTCGGAACAGTGCATATAGAGTGTATACCAGAGATGCACAACTGCGTGCTCACGAGCAATTATTCCCCTTCGGTGATACTCCCACCATGAGGCTCGAGTTGACGCTCAAATCGTGGTGCGTGGACGCGGAAAGCCGCGGAAAGGCGTCTGGCGTTTGCCCACCACGATTCCTATATAGTATATAGCAATAGTCTTTTGTTTTATGTGGCCTGCCTTGTGCCATGTATTTAATAAATAACATATTTTTCTTTCTCTTTCTCTCTGTCTCTGTCTCATGCTCGTGTCGTTACGTAGCTAAGCAATAGGCTATCGCTGGAGCCGTGGTAGGAAAACGCTTTTTCGCGGCCTCCTGCGTCCACGCACCACAGTTCGAGCGTCAACTCGAGCCCCATGGTGGGGGTACCTCCGAAGGGGAATAATTTGTCGTGAGCACGCAGTTGTGTACCTATGGTGTATACCGTGCTCTTTTTTATATATTGCAATAGATTTACTTTTTTGTACTGGATTTTATTTTCTTATTTTATGGAACTTCTTTATCTTTACCGTATAATGAATGAATACAATGGCATCTGCCAGCGTGTCCTTGACTTCCGGCGTTATACCCTTTGGGTAATTCTACTGCCGGCGGTGTAGCGTAAATTTTGTCATTGTGAAAAGATTTGATATAAACGTTTTTCTTACATTTCGTAAATCATTTTTTTTTGTCTTTTGAAATAAAGTGGAACCAAAAAAAAAAATGCGACTGTAGCTCACACGCTGCGAAAACCGAAGGACCAGTTTTGAAGAAGAAACGTACCGTAAAAACAAGTAACCTGGCCCTTCTTCAGATCGTATCGCATATTTCTTTATCAAAAGCACAAGGTAAAAAAAAATCTGATCGGTCGATTTTTTATTCCTATTCTTCGCGGAGATACAACCACCTGAAAATGACCAAATTTTTCGAAAAATTTTAGTGTTCCCTTAATTTTGTTCACCAGTGTATATTTATTTTAAATATAAAGCATAGACATTAAAAGTTATTCCGGTGTCCAAATATTTTTTCGATTAATTGTAGGTATATTCTACTTATGTGAATTTAGACTATCCTGCTTTGAGTGGAGTGCATTGTATGGCACATGCTGGCGTCGAGTGACATAGAGTTGTTTCGAGACACTACACCAGGCATGCTCAATAGGGTGGGCCGAAAAAATTCAAAATTTTTTTTTCAAGTCGTAATACCGCGGAAAAGTTGCGAATTAAGGAGAGTAAAAAGGGGTAAAAAGAGAAATAAAATCGGTTTATATCTTCCGATCGCGCATGTGCTCTAAAGTTTGCCGAAATTTGAAAAAATTTACATTTTTACGATAATTTTGAACATTTTTAAATTGGCCTAATCCCGAATGTAATAGCTCAAATTCTTATGTATTAGAACTACAGAAAACAATGTTTAAATATTATTTACATTCATCAACATCTTCCGTTCGCGCATTATCTTCAAAGTTAATGAAATTTTGAAAAAAAATGTACAAATAAAGGTAGGTCACAGTTCAAGGAAAAAAAATACTAACAACTTACCTGTTTTTTTTTTTTGTTTTCTTTATTGAATACAAGTTTAAATGTTTAAAAACAAATTATTTTAGACCATTAGTAATATTTATAAACAGATTTTTTTTATTGAAAAAACTTAGTTTTTGTGTGAAGAGTAGTAAGTCCAAGAAAATTATGTTGAATCATCCGTTTTCACTCATTCTTAGCTGAAGGTACTTTAAAATTTGATTTATGGGCGAAGTTAGGCATGGTTGACCTTGACAGCAGAGTCGTTCTGATAAAACCATCCCTAGACTCAGCTCCGCAAACTTTTCCTGAGGCTTCTGTCACGAGTTTCACACATCGTTCAACTGCCTGTGTGTGAACTGGGAATGTTTTGGATGTTATATCCCAATTAGGGACTGAGTCACTTTGAATATGTGATTTAATCTCATCGTCAGTGATATCTTTTAATAATGGGGGAGAAGATAAATCACAGTCCATCCAGTTAATTATTTCCGAGTAGTCTTGAGCTTTGAAATTGAGTTTTGGCGGCATGAATGTTCTGATAGTTGTTCTCTTTTGATCTAACTGTCTCGCCTTTAGAATTCGTCGAAGTCCGAGCTCTCTTATGTGTTTTGTATTATCTTGTGTCATGGCTAACATTAAATGTTCTGGATGAGCGAAAAAGCCATTTCGTTCGATCACAGGATCGACGATTTTACGTAAATCTTCAGACAGGTACCTTGAAGATTGTATTGATTGATACACAAGTTTTGGTCCCTCTGTAAAGTATTTATTTGTTTTAATACTAAACCACATTGGCATGTATGCCTTCAAAATAAATACAACTATTTCTTGAAGTTCAAGTGTAGGACTTTCTTCACTTAAGTACAATCTGAGCGTTCGATTTGCTGTTGTTAACCACCTCGAGTGTGACAAGGGACCAGGATCTCGTACAGCCAAATCCTCTTTACAGTTTCCCGAGTTTATTGCCATGGAAATATCGAGTAGATATTGCTGATCCTTACTTAATATACTTCTGTCTATTGTGGGGATCTGACAGTCAATAGTCTTGAAGCCAATCACTGGACGTTTTTCGCAGCTACTTAGCTTTTCACCGATTGGCCCTCTCAAAGATTTCGGACCCGTTGATTTACCGTCTAGGTATTGAAATAGATGCCGGAATGGCAGTTCATTGAAATGGAGAAGGCAAACTGCCCATTGTAACGGTTTCCCCAAATGTATTTCGATTCGGCGAATCAGACCGTTTTTCCAACCTGTATTAACAGCAGTGCCATCACATCCTATGACAACTAATTTTTCAAGAGAAATACCATGACCAGACAGATAAGAAATAATAGAAGTGACAATATTTTCAGAACTTCCAGAAGTTGGAGTAACATGGCCGATGTAGACTGAACCAGGTTCTTGAATTAACGAGTAATGCTCTTCCTTTTTTACTCTACGGAACCTTTTCGAATGAGCTAGATCTACCACTAACGTGTCATCCTTTCTCCCATCCAAATAGAGACCTTGTAGTGGAAATTCGTCAGATTTACTACACAATTCAGCCCTAACATTTTGTTTTTCTCTTCTTATTTTGTTTTTGTCTATAACATGGGAGACGTCAGAATTGGTAATTAATCCAACGTCGTGCAAAATACTTGATGCGATTGCAGCGGTAGCACGATCAGAAACTCCATAACGATCGCTCAGTAATGCAGTAGATTTTAGCTGAATTCTCATCTGCCAATTATTAGAGGAAACTTTTTTTGGCACTTTAAACTCTGGGTCGGTATCGCTATCTTTATCAGAAGGATATTGGTCTTCATCGTCAATTTCGACAACATTTACATTTGAATGCGAGCACGAGGGTTTCAGATCAGATTCAGATTCAACATCCAAAGTTAAATGGTTGTCACGCGATCTCCTTTCAAATGATTTATTAAGTTTCTTTGTTTCAGACACGTCTACCCCTCCAATTTTTCCTATTCCGTGTACTCGTAATAAGTAGACAAACCTTAGCTCAATAGCAGGCACTTTATTTGATTTTGCACAATCACAGCTGACAGTTATATCGCATTCACATAAATCAGGGGTTTTGTTACAAATGCAATTAACAACAATGGGGCATTTGCAAGCTGCTACGTCAAAAAGCAATAAGCATTTTTGCTTGAACTTGTCAATTTTCTGCTTAAACGAATCTTTATTTTTATCCCGTGTATATGATTTCCGTAGGCTGTAATATTTATCATGCAACGCATTTATAAGTTGCACGATTCTCTTATATGTAACCGTTGGGATAGATGCTTTCTGATACAAACCAATTATTTTCTTAGCTACTGTACTGGCAACTTCTGAAAAACTGACCTTTTTATTATTAACTTTAAGCGCCAAGTCGTATCTCTTTTGTGCACAACACCGAATCACGTCCTCACTAGTAGGAAGCTTGTTTGATGAAAAATCTTTAGGCGAACCAAATATAGGGCAATCAAATACCTGTCTTGTGATGATTTTCTTAGGTACAGCCATAGTATATCACCATTAAGTCACAAAGTTACACAAAAATGTTATAACATAAAATCAGTATTGAAATAAATGCAAATGCCCCAATAATAACTGGAAGAGTAAACGAAACACATGAAAGACGAGGAATAAGTGAAGACCGACAAAACAATGGCGCGGCGCGGTGGCGACAATGATAGGTGAAGAGGAGCGTATCTATCTTGCCACGAGCGAGTTACGACGAGCGCGAGAATTTGTTAGATTTAAAAGCTGTTGCACAAGCGGAAGACCTTAACCGATTTCAACCATTCTTTTTTCTAAATCATTATCGGTTCGAGTAAGAGTCGACTGGAGCTATTACATTTAAATATTGACAAGTCAAGTACCATAAAAAATTATCGCAAGAATGTGAATTTTTACAAATTTCGGCAAACTTTAGAGCACATGCGCGATCGGAAGATATAAACCGATTTTATTTCTCTTTTTACCCCTTTTTACTTTCCCCCATTCGCAACTTTTCCGCGGTATTACGACTGGAAAAAAAAATTTTGAATTTTTTCGGCCCACCCTAATGCTCAACTGGGCGTTTGGCGAGCACGGGTACCCATTTCTACCCGCGATCGAGGCACGAGTCAGCCTGTGAGCAGCCCTATCGGTGGTATATTTTGGGTGGGGAGAGCGACATTAGTGTGTGTGCGCGGACTCGTGCCGTAGATGAGTACGTTGGAAGAAGCGGTGGCCCGAAGCCCGTGGCCCTCAATATTTAATGCCAGAGACTTGTATGACAAATGCGAGATTTTAGTCATATATTACATGACTATTTTATCATACATCTAATTATTTACATAATGGTTCTTACAGTATTCGTTATGTATTTATTTATTTATTATTCTTAGATTATTAATATTAGTATTATTTATTTATTTGTTTCCAATATATTAATTATAAAATCTCTGTGATCATGTATCCACTTTAATTAACTATTCTACTCCTGTATATCACTGAATTCAGAGATTGAATGAATCTGTCTCAATTGTAACGTTTTCTTTTTGATAGACCGAATGAATATAATTGTTTCGAAGTTCGCGTTTGCCTCCACCCTTCGTGTTGCCCAGGTCGCGAATTTTCGGTGATGGCTCCTCGTCTTTCATTTGTCAATCGACGTGCAAGAAGAATATCTTCCTTGGATAATTTAATCTCGATGGGGGAGGAAATCCTCCCCACAGGTCAAAGAGGTCGACGAGGCATTGGGGAAGGAGGACGGGTGCTAGAATTAACGCAGCTGTTCTTTGCCAGAGTCCCACAGCTGACCGTTTATGTGTTTATGTTTATGATCCCGTTGTCCCACGGATTGGCGGCAATTATCGGCATTCGAGGGTCAGATTTACCTCCCTGAGCGTTCTGACAATATGACCCATCGATGTTTGACTGCAGGTAAAGTGTCGTCCGCCTACAGTTCCAACAGAGTCATTTTTGCCTTAAAGCAGCAACTTTTTATTACTTAAGCTGCAATGAATACGAAAATATTCTTCATAGCCTTCACCCTGCTCGAAAGCTCCGAACTTCAGTATTCTTGGAAATTTTGTCATTTCTTTCCTGTCGTCCGAAAGGAACAGAGCTCTTCAAAACTCCAAGTAACTAAGTGACGTGCAAAGTGCCAAAAGAAATGGAAGGTGTTGCTTCTACATCAAAACGTAAAACCGCGAGTAACTCCGGTTATAAAACATCATGCGAGAGTACGTTTTTCGTAATTCAACATAACAGTGTTGTGCAGTGTTTAATTTGCAACAAAATTTTGAATTGCATACGTTCGTATAATGTGAGAAGGCATTACGAAAGTCTTCACGAAAGAGAATTCCATCAACTCACAGATGACGAACGACTACAAACATTTCAACAATTAAAGGAGAAATTTTATGAGAATTTAAACGAGGACAATTTATCAGAACCAGTGAGTATTGTAATTTAGTTATACCACTATTCAATTACTATCAATTGTTTTGAAACATACAATAATTAATTATTTTAAATGTAGGAAGATTTGAACAAGGACGGAGAGGACGCTGTAAGGTGCAGCTACCGTCTTGCACTGCAAATTGCAAAAAGCGGTCGTCCATATAAAGATGGGGAATTCCTGAAGGATTGTTTACTTTTGACGGCTGAACAAATGTGTTCAGAACAGGTAGACAAATTTTCAACCATCGGCCTATCAAGGAGCACAGTGATGCGAAGAATTGAAGAGATGGCAAACGACGTAACGGAGCAACTAGCCGACACAGGACGCAATTTTATTGCATTTAGTATAGCGCTAGATGAGTCTACCGACATTACAGGTACACCACACATTGCATTATTTATTCGTGGAGTAGATGAAAATTTACTTATAACCGAGGAATTGCTGGATTTTTGTACATTAAATAATACGACAACAGGAGAAGATATTTTGCTGTGCGTAGAGGAGGCCATTTGTAATTTAGGCCTGAATTGGGATAAGTTGGTGTCTGTAACCACAGAGGGAGCTCCTGCGATGGTGGGGAAATACAGGGGATTCGTAGGTCGTTTACGTACAAAATTAAAAAATCTAGCAATTCCTCGTGACATAAGTGCTATTCATTGTGCAATACATCAAGAAAATTTATGTGCAAAAAGTATTGAACTGCAAAATGTAATGTCAGTTGTAATTAAAACTACAAATTATATTAGAAGCAACGGATTGAATAGGCACCATTTCCGACAATTTTTGCAAGAAATTAATTCCGATTACGGTGAATTGCCATTACATTCCCAGGTACGGTGGCTTAGCCGTGGAAAAGTATTAGATAGATTTTTTAATTTGCGTGAAGAAATTGCTACCTTTATGGACATGAGCGGCAAACATGTAGCAGAATTGCAGGACGACGTTTGGCTGTGCGATTTAGCATTTCTATCAGATATGTCGGACCATTTAAATGTACTAAACATATGTTTACAAGGAAGAGAGAGAACAATTATAGATTTATATGACTCCATTCGTTCTTTCAAAATTAAAATGGATTTATGGAGAGGGCAATTAGAAGCCAGGGAATTGTATCATTTTAAAAAATTAAATTCTATAATTACTAATGAAGTTAGTATGGATAAATATATACAAATATTGTTAGATTTGTCAGAAGAATTTGAAAATCGTTTTCAAGATTTATATCAATTAGAAAATACTTTTAATATAGTTGCAACTCCGTTTGCAGTCGATGCAAAAAACGTTCCACCAAATTTGCAATTAGAACTAATAGATTTGCAATGTGATAGGTTATTAAAAGAAAAACGTAATGAAGCAAAAACTATTATTGAATTTTATCAAAACTTTCCGCATTCTCGATTTCCATATTTACATAAGTGTGTCGCGAAAGTAATAGCTATGTTTGGTTCTACATATCTGTGCGAGCAATTGTTCTCCATTATGAAAAAAACAAAATCAACAGTAAGAACAAGAATGACTGACAATAATTTGAAGTTTTCATTAATTTTAAGTTCCTGTCAAACGATCATGCCAAATATAACACGGTTAGTTGAAAAAAAACGTGTACAAAAAGGAACAAAAAGAGGACATAATGCTACATAATGTCGGATTATTACACACAACTGATATTACATATTGTAATTTATAGTACATTGTGCACATATGGGCACATATCTGTAATTTTAAGGCAAAGCTATGCAAGTCACATGTTTTCATTGTGGAGGTATTGACGTTTCAAGTTCTGAACATCAATATTATTTTACGTTTAAATTTCCTAAAAATGTGACATATGCGTTGTATTTCCGTACTGCCACAGATATAATCTGTAAACGAAATATTTTATCGTTATACGTATCATAACTTTTGTTAATCATAAGCATTGTTAAATAAACTGTTATTCTTAATATAGGCATTATTTAGTTATATTTTAGCTTTTTCGATTATGTTATACGTTGGTAAAAATGTCAAAATAAATTTCCATATCAATTTCAATTCAATTGCCTCTTTCCTGGAGCGCGTTTCTATCGTATACGAGCCTCAACTCTGTACTCTGCAGTCGCAGCTTATCCCACTCCACTAACCGCTCACCCCCGTCTATTCCGTCCAAAGCTTCCCACTCCACGAAGCAGCTCACTTCTCTTTCCTCCCGAGCAGACTTTCCCCCCGCGAACAGCAAAGCTACCTGAGCCTACCCGCGGGTTACCCATTCGGCCGCGAGTTGAGCATGCCTGCACTACACAGTGGGATCCAATAGCGTTCTACAAGTTAAACAGTTTAATTTAGAAAATAAGGCGCTCATTTAAAGGAAAACCATTTTCAGTGCTTAGGTATTATTCATTTAAATAAGAGAAATACACAATGAATTTTCATTTTTTGCAGTACCATTAGGTATCATCGCATCAATGAATAGTCTCATTTTTCAAATTTTATTATAAGGTACCCGTTATTGTACACGCAAGCTTCGCTAAATAATGTAAATATGTAATCAATTTTCGGCCAATAATTTTGTTTTTAAATCAACGTCCTCTCTTCCAAATTAATCCTTTCATTTACTAGAACGCCGCTCTGTTTCTGTACGTCAGGGTGTTGCGTGTGGCTCGCGAGCCAGAAGTTAGAACTCCTTGATGTACATCGTAGGCATCTGCTTCCAAAACTGCCAGTCTGTACCTATATATAAGTGCTACCGAAACTGCCAACGTATACATTTTTCAAAATAACTTGATAATTAAGGGAAAATTTGAAAAACGGTAAAAACTACAGAAACTAGTCCGCTAATGTACACCGATTTCCGCAATAAAAAAAAAGTGCTACCAAACCCGCCGATTGACACACACACACACACACACACACACACACACACACACACACACGCGCGCGCGCGCGCGCGCGCACGCACACACATATATATGTATATATACAGGATTATACAGGAATATATCGTCACATTAAATATCGATACAAAATATCGATACTTTGTAACCGGTTCGGGGAATGGGATTTAGTGCCGACTCAGTCGGTCACCAGGGTTTGTACCAATAAACGAGGCCGTCGGTTTGGATCTAAATCTTATCCTACGATTTATTCTTATTACTAATAGGAACGATACATCTTATTATCTACGGACGGCCGGTCGGGACGGCTCTTGTGAGACTTGTGTCTCGCGGTTTCCCGTAGAACATCGCTCGGCTTAGTGTCTACGGCCGGTCGGAACGGCTCACAGGATCCGCGGTAACCGGACGCGACGGATATTCTAACGCATCTTACTAGCTAACGGATCTTACCAGCTAACGACTCGTACAAGCTACGCAATCGCAGGGTAGGCCTTGCAGGACCTCGGCGCGGTGAAATCGGCGGCGCGACTAGCTCGACGGTGCGGTGAGCTCGGCGGGGTTCCCGATGGAATATCGGGGGAACAGGAAGGTGTAGAGCCCTCGGTTGGGAAGGCCTAGTGCCAGCCCTGGTGATGGGGCCTAAGGTGGCTCTTATGTGAGACCGTGACTATTTAGTAATTCGATCTCACGAGCTAGGATGCCACGCCGCGGCTTTTGCCGGGAAATGGCGAGGAGGCGGTGTGTTGTCAGACGTGGTGATGTCACCTGTGTTTCCGAGCACCGAAGGAGGTAGCGGATAGGCAAAAACGTGCTCGTGGAAGCGGTATAGCTACCAGAGCTGGAGAGTCTCTTACGAGTCGAGTTGGCTCCCTGGCCGGTTCGATCGTATCGTCTCCGACGTTTGTGCCGCGCTACGCTCCTTATATCTGCGAATTGTGCAACTTCTCCCGCGGGAAGTCGCGCGGCGTTTGCGTCCGCGATAGGCGTTAATTACCACCCTTGGGGAGTCGCGGGGCGCGCGGTGGGGACTCGCAGAGTCCCGTGGCGTGGGGGGAGCGTCACGCGAGACGCGCGGAGTGGGGGCCCGTTCGGCGGGCGACGCGGTTGCGGCGACGGGGGAGGGTTCGGAGGAGCGTTACGAAGGTGTTTGCTTCGTTACAACTTGAATTCAAAAGTATCAATATTTCGATATGTTGATACATATCGCCCATCACTACACCGTACCCTTGGTATCGGTTGATGGCAGCTGAAAAGCGTCGAGCGATCTAGCTCGCCAAGAATCATCACGGTTTTCGCTGGTCCGACGGCGATGTGCCCTACGACGAACTGCGACCGCTGCTAAAATCTGTATTAGCGCGCGCGGACCTAATTCTCGTGAAGGGTTTCGAGAAGAACAGATGGTTGCTAGACCTCGTGGAAGTAGACTCCCTCGACATCGGTACCGAACTCGACGACTATAAGGATACCTCTGACACCAGCGATGACAATCACGCAGACAGCGACACCAGTGATGAAAATGATTTAGAAATTTCATTTACCAACGACGACAACAACGGTTACGGATACAGAATTCCGAAACTCAATCTAATGTCGCGTGAGAACACGTATCGCTGTGCGCTGCACAATGGCGCATGCGTCATGGAGAACGTTTTCAAAATTCGTAATTTTTTGAAAGAAAAAAAAACTAATTTAATGTATACATCAAACTACATGTATTTAAGAGAAATAAAAAGATATGATTACTAAAACATGAAAAATTTTATACTCTAATCCTATACTTAACTGTACACATATTCATCTATAGAAGGTGTTTCTGAATTCGTGGGAAAACTCGGATATATAGGTAGAAGACACGAAAATAAACCGAAAAGTTCTTACGCAATATTCTCGGAAACGCTTAGTTAATTAGTTAAAAGCGATTTTATATTTCGTAAACTACCGACGTAACTGGTCCATCCCCTTTAAGGTCAGTGACCGGGCCTCGAGCTTTTATAGACCTAGGCATCTCTGAGCCTGAGTGGGCCTCCGGCGACTCGCAGCGCGTGTCGACAGATATTTCATAGAATGAAAAAGCACATTTTCTAATTGAAAATTGAAAAAATGAAGAATGTAATACAACTAATATTTTTCTACGATTAGGGGGTTACACTGTGCTTTAACATTTTTAAAATTCAAGTCGAAAATTTTGCTTTCTCATAAAGGAATAGTTTGAACCTTTTAAAATTACATACATGTTAAAGATTTCATACTAAAATATTAAAAATAAAAAAAAATTCTGCACTATTGAAAACAGAAGCAGTAACACCTACACATTATGCGGACCGCTGTACATGAGCGAAAATAGAACAAACAAGAATAAAAACAGTCTGTTCCGATTTGAAAGAACATCAAATCGCGGTGACGGTTGCAAGCTGCGACCTCCCTCCCGGCGACTCTATAACCGACGAGATACGCAGGCCCAGCTCGATCAAACTGTCGCGATTCCAAGTTTCGATCCGAAAAATTGTATGCGTGCGCGAGCTAACAAAGCGTAAATTTCGCACTTTAAAATATCGGCGACGAATTGAAGTTCCATGAATCGTGTTTTTCGCAGGAAAACTATGTTACGCGTGACAAAAAGAAGGGACAGAAGTCGATGCATCTAACTTGTAGCGGTTTGAGTCTAGGAAAGGAGGAGTGAAATACTCGAGGAGTTAGAACTCGAAATTTTAGTAGACTTTATTGTAAGCGCGTAAGCGAGGGAGTCTTTGGGAGCGCAAGCGCGATGAATCAGCTGTTTCTATTGTCAGGTGAACGATCGACTGGGGCGATTTAACGTTCCCGGAATTCGAACCAGTGCTAGGTGCAAGAGTGGGGGAAGCCAACTTCGCGACGCAACGATCGATGAGAGCGATCGATACACGCTCCGCGGAGCGCGAATTACAAGAGGGACTTCGCACTCTTAGTGATAAAACCAGTGTAAACCTTAAGAACTAAGAATTGTTAACTTAGACTACCTTATACTAGACCCAACACCAAAGAAATAATAAAGAAAAGCTCGCAGAATTAAAGAGGAAGAAATTGCTTATAATCTAATAGTCCTAATCCTAAACATAACTGGTTATTTCAAAATTCTCAAATACTATTGGCTAAAGAGCTAATAGTAGAGTCCGCGCGGGGGTAACAACCTGTTATTAATTAGCAACTCCCTCGTTTTTCGTATCGTCCGAAAATGCTTTGCACGTGGTACCTTGAGATTTTCAAAGTGCGTTCGTACGACACGCGACATAAGACAATATGACAAAATATTTGTAAAAAAAATACTTCCTCTGTTTCCGTTTTACAATACTAATGTGTTAAAGTTAGCGGTACGATTTCAAAATGAAGAGTAGGTCACCCATGTCGGCAGGACAGATAGACAAAAATAGTTAGTCTAAACTTTTCAGCCGTTTGGGAAGGTAATGTATGTTTCAGAGGGCTCGTGAGATTCTCGTAGATAGTGCATCTGCGATTGTTGTAAATAAATCAGGTGGCTAGGTCGGGGTTCTTGACCTATCACTAATAACTATCTCGAACAGCTGGCGCAAATAATTTTCTTTCGAGTAGGTTTCATCTGTGTAAGTTAGCGACACTCTAAAAATATCTCGAATGTTTAAAACTTTACACAAGTCAAATCGTAAAAAATACAACTGACTGTTTTTATTCTTGTTTGTCCTATTTTCGCTCATGTACAGCGGTCCGCATAATGTGTAGGTGTTACTGCTTCTGTTTTCAATAGCGCAGAAGTTTTTTCATTTTTAATATGTTAGTATGAAATCTTTTCCGTATAATTTTAAAAGGTTCAAACTATTCCTTTATGAGAAAGCAAAATTTTCGACTTGAATTTCAAAAATGCTACAGCACAGTGTAACCTCTTAATCGTAGAAAAATATTAATTGTGCTTTTCCATTCGATGAATTATCTCTCGACACGCGTTGCGAGTCGCCGGAGGCCCACTCATGCTCAGAGATGCTTAGGTCTTTAAAAGCTCGAGGCCCGGTCACTGACCTTAAAGGGGATGGACCACTGTTACGTCGGTATTTTACGAAATATAAAATCGCTTTTAACTAATAAACTAAGCGTTTTCGAGAATATGGCATAAGAACTTTTCGGTTTATTTTCGCGTCTTCTACTTATATCTCTGACCTTTCCCACAAATTCAGAAACACCCTGTAGAAAGGTTTATAAAACACAAACACATACATATAAACTTATTAATATTTATTGTATTTATTCGCTTCTTGTACAATGAGATGTAATCCCAATGATAATAAGTCACAGTCTACGAGCGAATGCTGTTCGAATTCTTCGCTCGTTGAAATAATGGTCGCGGAATCGACGTGGGGGGAGATAGCGGTTCGCAAAACGTTTGCAAAGGAAGCGAATTTACTGGCTACAAGGTATAGATTTTCAGACAGCCACGAGAACATGTGATTCACGCAGTATTCATACGAAAATCATTTTCTCGCGGTTTCTCCCATCATGTAAATTTGCACGGTGGAATCGGTAATTTTTATAATTTTATTATCTTGCAACCGTGGGAAATGTAGTGTTAGATGATCTACAGGGTGTTTCGCAATTCCTGGGAAATCTCCGAGATACAGGTACCAGACCCGAAAATAATAAGAAAAGTTCTTATGGAATATTCTCGGAAATGGTTAGTTTATTAGTTACACGCGGTTTTATATTTCGTAAAGGCACATGACAAAGGCTCATCCCATGCAAGGTCAGTGACCCTGCTTTGAGCCCCTGCATCGTAGAAAAGCATCAGTTGTGTTACATTCGTCATCATTTCAATTTTTAATTATAAAATATGTGATTTTTCATTCGAAGAAACATCTCATTCCAATACGCGTTGCGAGTCACCGTGGCCCACTTAGGCCCACTTAGGCCCAGAGAGGCCTGGGCCTTTAAGCGCGGTCACTGGCTTTAAAGGAGATGAAGCAGTGTTACGTCGGCATTTTACGAAATGTAAAACCGCGTGTAACTAATAAACTAACCATTTCCGAGAATATTGCATAAGAACTTTTCTTATTATTTTCGTGTCTAGTATTTGTATCTCGGAGATTTCCCACGAATTGCGAAACACCCTGTATATGGAGTGGTTCCTCTCCGTCGTAGTCGTTGCGGAATCGTTGCAGAATGTTGGTTTTTTGATCGACGAGCGTTTTCCAGGTCGACATGGCGAAGCAGATGTCGTTGCCCTTGGTATCTGTAATCGCCACTTCGACGCGACATTTGTTGGATGTTTCGATTCGAACACGAATTTTTAGTCTTTTAAACGCTGTACTGGTTAGAGGATACTCGCGTCCCAGAATACGCGTTCCTCTGCTAGCGTTCGTTGTCGTCGTTGCGCAAGTCGAGGTGTTGCTGCGTCAAAACGAAAAGGAGCGAAATACGTATTTGTACGGGAAAAAATATAACGCGAAGATTTAATAAACCAAGGCTAAATAGATACTCACTCGTTGCGCGGTTTTTTCTTATTATTTGAAAGATCTTTGTAAAAGTCAGAGCTGCGTTTTTCCATTGTAGGAAACATAATATATTCGAGGCAAAATAATGAAGGGTGCCATAAATCAGGCTTTGATACCTGTGTCTTGACTGGAGGAAAGTCCGGTAGAGGGCACTCACTCACTGTGTGACCGTCGACGAGAACAGAGCTCCGCGATTATACTCTTATAGATAGTTGGAAATAAAAATATTGCCTACAGATCAGAAGTGGGATAGACACACGTGTCTGTGAAATTAAAATTTAATTTGCGAATAGATTTGTTTACTAACAAAATGCAGGTAGAGTGCTGTGTCCGGTGTGTTCAACCAAGTGCATTAGCGCAGAAGCTGGACGATGTAGTAACCTGTGTCGTTGATTCGAGTGAATGTCGTAAATATGGAAGCTATTCCTGAATTTAACGGAAGAGATTTTGGTAAAAATGCAACGACATGGTGTGATTTGGTTGAATAAATCACTGGAGACGTTTCGAGAGTACGGCGCCTATATTTTGGCTACTCAGGCTTTGAGAAGTGCTTCCTGAGATGAGTAAAGTTTGACAACAATGTGTGGAAGTAAATAAAATGGCAATAACGTCATTGTGAAAACATTACAGGGAGTGACGGAGTGACAGTGTTGCTGATTGTGAGGCGACCAATAAACTCGTATTAATTTGTGCAATATCTGGGTGAACGGATAATATTATGAATATGATACTAAACACGCCGATAGGATCAAGCAGTGAGTACCAGATCTTCATTTCAATATTGAGTATAAAAAAAAAAAAAAAAACCTTGAAAGAGAGCGTTTGAGGACGCTTGTTTGATAGAACTGAGTAATGCCGAGGACATGAAAGATGCCGGCATGATGCCGAGTCCACACTGTCCAGGTACGGGGCCTTGTCAACCCCGTACTCGATGGAAGTTGTGGGCGGAGGCTGGACTGGGCCGAGTCCACACTGTCCAGGTATGGAACATGGTTAATTCAATACCCAGAATGGAGGTCTGGGCGGAGGCTGGGACCAAATTCAGTCGAAGTCGAGGATGCTCCAGTGGGACCAGTGATCAAGGCCCCCACGAAAAGAGATCCTGTGGCAAGGCTGGGACCAAATTCGGTCGAAGTCGAGGATGCTCCAGTGGGACCAGTGGTCAAGGCCCCCACGAAAAGAGATCCTGCGGCAAGGCTGGGACCAACAATCTAAAACTTTTCTTTTTTAGATGATCTGATACTTCCACTATTTTACTGCGTAAAAAAAAAAAGAGAAAAGACGAAGGACATCTATATTTTTTTTGAAAGATTGTCGATTGAGGTACATTTTAACAAGAGAAGAAGATAACCAGTCTGAGGACAGACTTATAGTCAGTATGGCCGAATGTAGGAAACATAATATGTTCGAGGCAAAATAATGAAGGGTGCCATAAATCAGGCTTTGATACCTGTGTCTTGACTGGAGGAAAGTCCGGTATAGGGCACTCACTCACTGTGTGACCGTCGACGAGAACAGAGCTCCGCGATTATACTCTTATAGATAGTTGGAAATAAAATATTGCCTACACCATTGTTTCGATGAAACGATCCACTTTGAGCGCGCAAACAAACACTGGTAAATGTTTTTGAAATAATACGGACTGTACTAGAAGTCACGAACTGTCTTGTATCGATGTTGTCTCGCACTCGTTCACGTAGAAACGCTCGCCTCGAAATCGTGATCACGATTGACCGCTCCTCACTGGAGATCGTGTATTAATTTCTTCCGGAATCGCGCGCGCATGCTCATGCGCAATTCGGCGTAAGGGTACTCGCGGAATTTTCTCGAAGCCGTCGAAGGATATAACGCATTTTTAATAGGTTGCATCAGATTTCGTGAGAGCGCATGCGTTACAAAAGGACCACGCTCTTACGTGCGTGATGGAAAAGGATGGCGCGACATTCGCGGAAAGGGTACTCGTGGAAAGGGCGTTACCTTCATCAACGACTAGGGGTATGACGCATTTTTAATAGGTTGCATCAGATTTCGTAAGAACCCGTGCGATAGAAAAGGACCGCTGCACGCTGGAAAAGGACGGCGCGACATTCGCGGAAAGGGCATTATCTCCGTCGACGACTAAGGGTTACGACGCACTTTCTTCGCGTTGTACGCGCTTTCACCGCGTTGTGCAATTCGCCGCAAGAGCGTTCGCGCTAGAGAATGACCGTCGTGCCGGCCGCGCTGGTACGCGCGTTAGAAAAGGACCGCCGGCCGCGCTCGCACGCGCGGTAGAAAAGGACGGTGCGAGATTCGGGGCCCCTCTCCCCGCCCATGCCGTGGAATCATCGCGCACAATAGCGCAATGTACCTCCCCCTCACACCGCTTCACCCTCTCACCCACCCCGCGGTATTGCGCGAGCGGAAGTCCCCTCTCCCTTACCCCGCTTCACACCCTCGCCCTTAGCGCGGCAGTCTCCTCCCCCTTACCCCGCTTCACCCCCTCGCCATAGGGGCGGCAGTCCCCTCCCCCTTTCCCCGCGCGCCCCTCGCCCACATTTGATCCAGAACCGACATACAGTCCCTGACCAGTTTATTAGACGCACTATAAAATATTTGTAATTGTATATGTTGCACTAGATTATATGCGATTGTTCGGAAGGTGATCGCAGTTAAGGTTTTCACTTATTCCGAAGTTCCGAAACCGAAGCAAAGGGAACTTTGATTAAGGAAGAGTACTGATCGTTGCGATAATCGAATCACTCGCGCACGAGGTGTCTCCCTTCGAACGATCCGACGTGCGTTAGAGAAGAGACCGTCGGCTTGATCGCGATCGTCGACGGAGGCCGAACGATCCCCCGCGCCCTCCCGCGAGAGCCGAGCTACTCGGTCCACCCGGGGAACCCGCGAGAGGCGGGGGGAACCGCCCACCTCACCTCGTGGCGCGTAGTCCAAATTTATTGATGTGAAATATATATGTACAATGCTTAAACAACCGATGATATTGATAATAAAGAAGGAGCGCAACGGTGATTCCTGAACAGCGATATTATTTACATTTACCCTTACAAATAATGATTTTTATATAGGAAATTTATGATACAGTTTTATTTCATATTTATTTTTTACATATCGCCACATAATGTTGTTGCGCCGTTGCCCTTGGCTGGTTGGTCGCAACCAAAATAATCTTCGGAATGGGTCGTCGAAGGAGAATCTCGGGTAAACCGAGGGTAGTTGGGATCTTTGCCGGTTAATGAGTTGGAACTCGCCGTAAACGGTTAACAACGTTTTATTAAATGAACACTGTACTAGACTCTGCGCCACGATAGATGGTGGGTCGCGCGCTGGTCAACCGATCGGAGCTGAGTCTTGGTGACTAAGAGCTGCCCGCGGTTCTTCCGCGTGCGTTTTATGTTCGTGGGAATGAATAGCGTGGCAAGGCGGTGGCCCGGTGGTCAGCGCCCTTGCTCGCGGGGATTGACCTAGATGACGAAAATCCGCGTCTGCACTTTTGAGGTGCCGCTGCCTTGGAAGGCCGTTGCTCAATGCTACGCGTGCACATTCCTATGTGTTGCACTATCTCACGGTTTGGGTTGTGTGCGTCACAACAATGTTAAGATATTGGCTATGCAACATAAACAAGTATAAACTTGTTTCATTTGTGTTGTCGCGTGCTACAAGTACTGACGTGTTTATATGGTTTTGTTTAATGTATTTATTTGTCTTTCAGGATTAAACTACACGGTGGTTTGTTTATTGTGTGTGCAGCACGTTTGATAGCTAAAATTACTAAACTGCGTTTCACGAGAGAACGAACCTGTTTCGCGCAGGCCGTCACCATTGCCCCGACTGACTTCTCCACGGGAGTTCGTGAAAAGCCCCAATGGTAGAAAAGGCTCCGCCTTACCCCTGCACTACTCTCAATATATGGTGTCGAAAGGTTACTGATTTCTACGTTTTTAAGTAAGCCATGCGCTGCTTTAAAAATTGTATGTATAAAGGAAAAATTAGGAAAAAGCGGTATCCGGTGAAATTTTTTCCCAGTATGGTATCTATTCGATGCGACCAGGTAGTTAGAGGACTAAGTTGTTTATGATGGGATAATTACGGTCAAAATTCTGACAGGTACGGGATGTTTTCGGCTGACGGAGGCAAAATTTTAGACGTTACTCATTTGATAACTGTAAGAATACATAGCTAATCAAACAAATTCTAAAAAATCTAACACTAAAATAATACAAAACGCGAATATATACAATACTAATACTATAAAATACTAATAATAATATAATATAAAACACAAAGACAAACACTTATCTAAGAAAAAAATACAAAAAATAGAAAAAGCTAAAACAATATCGCCTTGTCAATCCGAAACTTCTTTCACACCCTATCCGTCATAACGCTCAAGGAACTGACTTTCCTTGAAAATGGTGGGACCCTCGAGGGCCCAGCAGGGGGTGTGTGGGTAGGGATGCGCTCTGGGGACATAACGCCAATAACTAATGAGGGTAGGCGATAACTGCGCGAAGAGTGCGAAAACTGGTCGACAGGCGAGTACGTTCTCTCGTGGAACGCAGTTTAGATTGGAACAATTTAAACATGGGTAAAAAGGGCGACCTTTCACCACGTAAAATAGCTGAAGTTCAGGCCCTCATTAATACTAAAATGTTTTCCAACCGCGAAATATCACGAAAGTTGATGGTGTCTGAAGCAACTGTGCGACGCATAAAGAAGAAAGTTGAAACAATTACAAATATTTTATAGTGCGTCTAATAAACTGGCCAGGGACTGTACTATAGGGTCATTCCACGCGAACTCGGACACTTTTCGGAGTAACATTTCGGATTTTGCTGAATTTTGGATATGTTTTAGTCTTTGGGGGTATATAAACGTGTACGAAAAGATTTTTGAAAATTTTCAAAATTGTAGATTTTACAGCTTTTTGAAGTTTGGTGTTCACTTTTTTTCTATCAATTTTAGTTCTTAAACTAGCAAACTGATAAAAATGTGCTTTTGGGTACTTATAGTAAAGACATAGGAGTATATAATAAAATTTTTTTCAGTTCAGAAAATAATTTTTTTAACCATTTATTTTGCAATTGTTATAAACAAATGAAATTGTCACACCGCGGGGTCACTTTTAAAAATTTGAAAAAAAATGAGTATATAGTCCTATTTGTCCCCTTTATGGACCACTTTTCAAAAATATGGACATTTTAAAATTGGCCTTAGGAAAATTAATTGAATGTAACGCCGCGCCGTGCCGCGGCGCGGCGCCTCGACTGGCCGAGCCGCGCGGTACCTCCAGCAATCAAGCGGCTACATCTGCTATTCTTACACAGAGTATGCGACTATTGAAAGGTACACTAGCGTTAATACTTATGGGAAGCTCACTCTTTATCAATGGCACCCATTGTTAGTAACATTAAGGTTACCACTGTTCGATGGAAACCACGAGAAGGTGGTGAGTATCTTCCATCGGGAGAGGATACGATGGAATTTGATGGGATAGGATGGGATAGGATGGAATAGAATTCGGTGAAAGGATGAGTTTTTGTTTGTATCTTTAGCCGTCTAATTAAATAAATGACCGGTATAAATATCTAATTCATAATTGCTACTCTTCTTGATGTTTCACTGTATGAATAAATTTTTGCAGTCAAATGAGACACTGTATCCGTTGGAATAAATGCATGAAAATTTCTCGTTCCATTAATTGTTTTAGCAAGCCCACGTCTCTCTAATAATACGTCTGAATGTTCATTATATTCCTCCACCGTACTAAATTGAAAATTAATGTTTGTAATATTAACACTCGCCCAATCAAACAATTTTTGCGGTGTCGTTATTTGGTCTTGCAATGGTTTTTGTAAACTTGCTCGAGCTGCAAGGCGTTTTAAACACCCACCAATACCATCGTATACATTCTTGCCATTGCGATGTTGCAAAATAATGCCATTCGGCGTTAATTCCGAAGTCTTCATAATGGAAACTGAGGTTCAATAAATTGTATTTATTTTTATAAGTATAAAAATTTTTATAAGTATAAAAATAAATACAATTTATTGAACCTCAGTTTCCATTATGAAGACTTCGGAATTAACACCGAATGGCATTATTTTGCAACATCGCATGGCAAGAATGTATGCGATGGTATTGGTGGGTGTTTAAAACGCCTTGCAGCTCGAGCAAGTTTACAAAAACCATTGTAAGACCAAATAACGACACCGCAAAAATTGTTTGATTGGGCGAGTGTTAATATTAGAAACATTAATTAACTTCCCGATTTATAGGGAAGTTATTGTATTTGCCCCTAAAATGGAAAATCGATTTTTTAACAGATCTCCATGTTTCAAGGTCATTGGAGTAATTTTAGGCTATTTTTAACAAATTGTTCGTGTGTGTGTGTGTGTGTGTGTGCGTATGTACGTACGTACGTACGAACGTACGTACGTACGTATGTGATCAAATTTTTCGTTAACGTTTTCTAAAAAACTAATAGTCAGATCAAAATGGTCGATGATGCAATCGATGTGTATCAATGTAACTTAGAGCTGAATAGATTTTGTTCTAATTCGGTCCAGTAGTTTTTTAGTTTTTTTAAGAAAACCTAACAGAATAACGCAATCTAAATGGGAGAATATAAAATGAGAGAATAACTAAACTGAAATAATATATATACATACATTATTACTATTATTATATTTATATAACACACACACACACACACACATATATATATGCATATATACAGGGTGTCCCATTTTAATCCGCCACCACGGCTAACTTAAGAAATATGCATCGGATCAAAAAACATCCCGAACAAAAGTTTGATGGTTTGGAGGGGGACATCTGATCCTGTCAAAAAAATTTCACCCCTACCCCCCTGGAGGGGGGGGGTTACTTTAAAATTTTAAATAGGACCACCTACTTTTTATTGCAGATTCGGATTCCACGCCACAAAATATGTAGGTTTTATTTCAAACATTTTTTTTTCATTCGCGATAGGTGGCGCTGTAATCGCGAAATTTCGATTTTTCGCCTATATACATATATTACAATATATAATTATAATGATATAATTGTGATAAATACATATATATATTTATACACGTATAAATATATATATACTCAATAACTACATATTGAAAACAAATGAATATACATAATATCCATATACACAGCACACACATACATACATATATACCCCAGGGAGGTAGGCATGAAATTTTTTAACAGGGTCAGATGTCCCCCTCCAAACCATCAAACTTTTATTCGGGATGTTTTTTGATCCAATGCATATTTCTTAAGTTGTCCGTAGTGGTGGATTAAAATGGGACACTCTCCCTATATATATAGATGTTCGTTTAATGCGACGTCATATAGCAACAATGTTGATAAGTAGAAAACTATTAAATTTCTCCGAATACGAATAATTTTCTAATTAGTGACAATTAGTAATGGTAATAATAAATTACAACTCGCAAATCGGGAAGTTCTTTGCGTGGCCCGTAAAGGGTCACACACAAAATAAACATGAATAGCTACAGGCATCACTACTCGTTTTCAATTTAGTACGGTGGAGGAATATAATGAACATTCAGACGTATTATTAGAGAGACGTGGGCTTGCTAAAATAATTAATGGAACGAGAAATTTTCATGCATTTATTCCAACGGATACAGTGTCTCATTTGACTGCAAAAATTTATTCATACAGTGAAACATCAAGAAGAGTAGCAATTATGAATTAGATATTTATACCGGTCATTTATTTAATTAGACGGCTAAAGATACAAACAAAAACTCATCCTTTCACCGAATTCTATTCCATCCTATCCCATCCTATCCCATCAAATTCCATCCTATCCTCTCCCGATGGAAGATACTCACCACCTTCTCGTGGTTTCCATCGAACAGTGGTAGCCTTAATGTTACTAACAATGGGTGCCATTGACAAAGAGTGAGCTTCCCATAAGTATTAACGCTAGTGTACCTTTCAATAGTCGCATACTCTGTGTAAGAATAGCAGATGTAGCCGCTTGATTGCTGGAGGTACCGCGCGGCTCGGCCAGTCGAGGCGCCGCGCCGCGGCACGGCGCGGCGTTACATTCAATTAATTTTCCTAAGGCCAATTTTAAAATGTCCATATTTTTGAAAAGTGGTCCATAAAGGGGACAAATAGGACTATATACTCATTTTTTTTCAAATTTTTAAAAGTGACCCCGCGGTGTGACAATTGCATTTGTTTATAACAATTGCAAAATAAATGGTTAAAAAAATTATTTTCTGAACTGAAAAAAATTTTATTATATACTCCTATGTCTTTACTATAAGTACCCAAAAGCACATTTTTATCAGTTTGCTAGTTTAAGAACTAAAATTGATAGAAAAAAAGTGAACACCAAACTTCAAAAAGCTGTAAAATCTACAATTTTGAAAATTTTCAAAAATCCTTTCGTACACGTTTATATACCCCCAAAGACTAAAACATATCCAAAATTCAGCAAAATCCGAAATGTTACTCCGAAAAGTGTCCGAGTTCGCGTGGAATGACCCTATAGCTACTCAAAAAGTTATCAAGCAAGAAAATCCCGTCTTCGACGTCAAAAAATACACAGGGTCCTCCCTAGCCGAGCGGGTCCTGCCTCGAGAGGATTTGGGAGCATTTAGGAGAAGACAATGTATTCAGTCCCTGGACCGAATATAGTGCCACGAAAGGACCAACAAGAGGTCCTCGTTTCTATCCTGTTTTCTATTCCTGCACTTTCTGAACTGGTGCAGAACCAGCCACTTGCTATCTCCTTCCGTTTTGTGAAATAAAAGAAGATAGCGATAGATGAGCTCTGCACTAGTACAGCCAGTGCACGAATAGAAAACAAACCTAAGGTCTTGTGCGCGGTGTGCGTACTGAACTGCCCGCCAGAGGATGCAGCCGAGTACCATCTGCCCACCATCGAGCACCATCGCCGGATCCATCTGCTGGCTCGGGAAACGCTGGCTTCTACTTGGTGAAGTGTACGGTCTGCAGGGAAAGGGTGCTGCGGATCGACAACCCAGACGATTGCCCGGAGTGCATGGAGGTACCGAGACGAGCCAACAGCATCCATTACCGAAAATAGCCTATACCCCCCTTCCCAATGCCACGTAAAAACCTCCATTATCGATATGTCAGTACACACATCATACACAAAACACTCTCAGATTGTACACATTCACACTAGGTACGCTACATACAGGGTGTTTCGCAATTCGTGGGAAATCTTCGAGATTCAGGTACTAGACACGAAAATAATAAGAGAAGTTCTTATGCAATATTCTCGGAAATGGTTAGTTTATTAGTTACACGCGGTTTTATATTTCGTAAAAGCACATAACAAAGGCTCATCCCCTGTAAGGTCAGTGACCGCGATTTGGGCCCCTGCATCGTGGAAAAGTATCAGTTGTGTTACATTCGTCATAATTTCAATTTTTAATTACAAAATATATGATTTTTCATTCGAAGAAACATCTCATTCCAATACATGTTGCGAGTCACCGGGGCCCACTTAGGCCCAGAGAAGCCTGGGCCTTTAAGCGCGGTCACGCTTAAAGGGGATGAAGCAGTGTTACGTCGGCATTTTACGAAATGTAAAACCGCGTGTAACTAATAAACTAACCATTTCCGAGAATATTGCATAAGAACTTTTCTTATTATTTTCGTGTCTAGTACCTGTACCTCGGAGATTTCCCACGAATTGCTAAACACCCTGTATACCCCGCCTACGAAACCCCCATGATATGCAGGATGTTTGGGATAGTAGTACAAAGCTTTGAAGGGGTGATAGGTCACGTAAAAACAAACAAAAAATTTCTATATGACTTGGGTCCAAAACTCATCCATTTCTGAAAAAACTGTCATAAACATTTAAGCTTCCAACCCCTATAATTCAAGACAGGAACGTTTTTCGTAAGCAATTTCTTCGCTAAAATAAACATTGCGATCTTGTTAATCCAATAAGTACAGTAACTGTGATATCGTTACCTTGTATCGCGAAAAAATAATATTTTTCTAACCCACTAAATTACCTTTTAAAATCGCGATAATTTAATCTCTCTCTGTCCTTATTGAAGATTAATTATTTCTAAGTTTTAAATTCATGTCAAATTGCCGCCTTTAAAAAGGAAAACGAATGTCCGTTAAGAGCTAGAGTTTCTTTTTTGTTTTACCTACCTTCCGCCGGACATAATGACGGCATGTGAGACTATCGCTCAGTACAAATTAAGAAAGTTTATTCTTTGATTTAATATTTAAAATACAATATAATGCACAGTTTCTCTATTTGCCTTTTAAGCAAGATGCTTAAAAATATGCTTATATATTTGTTTATCTTATGTGAAAAGGCGCCTTTTTTATTTCAAATTCTTTTTTAAACAATCACTATATTATTGCAAACACTGCAAATAAGTTTGTTAGAGCGAACAATAAATTGAAGTTCTCTCCAATCTTCCTTGGACCAGAGGTTATTATCCTACATCAGTCCCTCTCCCTCTCTCTATTACTTTCCTACTTGTAGTTAAACAGGTTCCTTTCCTTTGTACTATAACCTTTATATTTCATTGTCCCTTTTTGCTTTTTTCGTTTCATCAACCCGCGACCGTAATCCCAGCGGCGATTCAGCGGAATCGCACTTCGAAGCACGCGAGATGCGACACCGGAGAACGGGAAGTCGGAAGCGAAATCCGAATCGCTGACAGCTGACCGTGCACTGACCTACTGTGCAACGGTCCCGATCAACGACCGACGGGACGACGCCCGATCAAGCGATGATCGGCTACGCAACCATCGATTGCCCAATTAAATAATCGCGCTACCGCCCAGCGACGCGTCACCCCATTCTCGGTATTTAAGACCTTCGCGAAGCCGCGACCTTGTCAGTTCTTTCGTCTTCCAATCACGAGTAGATACCGTCGGAGAGTGGCCGTCGACGATTGTGTCTCCGTGTCCGACTGAGTCCCGCGTCTATCCCGGAAGTCAGGAAACAACGCCCCGATCGCGTTTCGGCTAAGTGCGGTGAACGGTATATCGACGCGCTATGAATCGGTTCGTGCGAACCCCCCAGCGAATTCCCGAATATCCCTACCGCCCCGAACGAGACCAACGCCATCAAGGAGGGTGCCTGAGCTACCAGGACCAAGGACCAAGGACCCCGCTCCACAGGACACCGCCGACACCGCGACGAGCCCTCCCTAAACGACCGTGTCTCCAGATTGCGTGAGTCGAGCTGTACCGAGCGAGTGTGCGTATCTATGAGTGAGAGTCGCGCGCCGTTAACACGCGAAAACCTGTACTCTTTTCGTATCTTAATATATTAGATTCAAAGGGAAACAGTCTTTCCACCTCGCCCTTCTTTTCGATCTCCTTCATCCGGTCCTTTTCATTATTTCTATTGCGAATAAAGCTGAGTCAAGGTGTGCATCAGCACTTAGAGGGAGCAACGGATCCAGGTAAAGTATACAGAAGAGCGAGCGTCCCAAAGCAACGCTCGACGTAACAAATTTGGTGTCAGAAGTGGGATCCTCCGATTACATTGTAATCGGAACGCTCATAACTTGACTAAGCTTTTATTTGAAACCTTCTCCTTTTAATCTTTCTAATTACTACCTTCTAAACATGACCACCCATCGGTCACCACCTAAAGCCTGGGTCCCATTAGAGAATGGCGCGGCGCGCGCGGTCCTGTAAACCACTTGAAAAGGTCGATTTTTACGAGCAGACTCGTCCTCAAGTAGCAAGCGCTCTGCCAAGGCGCGCACGCGAATGCAGACGCGCTTCCAACATATCCAGAGAAAGAAGAGACCATGCTGCTTCTCCTAAACATCTGTTTTCTTTATCTAGGATCGAGTATTGGGTACAATAGTCGAAATGAGTGTTTCGCGCCTCACTGTCATTGAAAACTTAGTGCATCTCATTCGCCAAGTGTACGGAAATGATATTTGTAACAAATATTAAAAACAGCCATAAGTGTTATGAGATAAGTTATAAAATTATGGCATAAGAGTTAATATCGTTACTTAGAAATTATGAGAGGTAAAAATTTGTTTTCTTATCAAGAATTAGTATCGGTAACAAAAACTTTTTCATGTAGGAAAATTAGCTACAATTAGGCAGTATCTGCTATACAAATTAGCGTGAAATGAGTATTTATACCTTGTAAACGGATTATATAGGATGGATAATAAAAATTGTTTTCATAAAATCTTCAAAAACTTATCTAAAATAAAATGTGTAAATCATAATAAATATCAGTACATCTGGAATATGTACATACATTAATAAATATACTATACTACAATATTTTTTTTTTACTACACTTCTCAAAAAAATTAAGGGATCACTTCTAGGAGGGCGAAAAATGGGGTCAAGTTCAAATAGTCATAACTTTGGCAAAAATGGTCGTATTGATAAAATTAACAAGCCGTTTGAAAGCGTGAAATCTCTACTTTCGCATACTGTTTTCAGTTGTTACTTTTGTTATTTTATGGCAAAGCTATAGCGATATAAACGGCAGCTTAAACTTTTTTTTAAATTTCAACCAACTTTCTAATACTCCATGGGGCGCCATTAATTTTTTAGGCACATTCCATTTATAACAGTCGAAAGCGACAACCTTTCTGTGTAAAATAAGTGTTCGCTGAATGCTGTACGATTTTTTTTGGCAAAGTTATTCAACTTTGAAGCAAAAACCGTCTTTTTGAATTTGACTGCTGCTAAAAGGCGATAGAATCATCGTAGAACGTAGATAAAAAAAGCAGTAGAAAGTTCAAGCTTTCCTCTTTAAGACGCATTGTTTAGTTTTGCAATTTAATTAACATTTCGGTGCACTAGATCTTTTCGAAAATATGTTTAAAAATGGTATAATTTCCATTTTTTCTTTAACTCGCTGTATCTCGATAACGGTTAATCACAGCATCATGATCTTAAGCTCATTTTAAAGCGCAAGGTTTGCCGATTTGATTGAGCCCAAGACGAACTCGTTGCGATAATTTTTTTCTCTGTGGCCTTTATGTTTAATGTTACCGATTTACATAAAGTAAGTCGACTGCGATCGTTTGCCGCGCTGTCGTTCCATTGAAGCGTGCTCTCTTGAATCGTATCCCCACCGTCCGACGTAGGTGACGAAAACACCCGAGAACGATCCGAAGTACGCCGACGTAACCTTATGTATACGAGGTCTGTGAAGTTGGCACCCCTAGGTGCGAATTTTCATAAAAAATTGTCCACTCGAAATCGGACAATCGAAAATTTTGGGTGGACAAACGAGTGTTTTGGATGGACAAACATTGACGATTCATAAACAATCGTTTCACACTGAGAATCCCTTGGAAAATGTTCACGAGTGTTAATGTCAAAGTTTTTGATTTCATCATAACTTTTTTTTGGAGGGTGGACAAACGAAAACTTTGGGTGGACAAATCTGGGCAAATCGTGGACAAACGTATAAGATTAGTTTTTTATGAAAATTCGTTTGTTTTCTCGGGTGTTTTCGTCACCTACGTCGGAGGGTGGGGATACGATTCAAGAGAGCACGCTTCAATGGAACGACAGCGCGGCAAACGATCGCAGTCGACTTACTTTATGTAAATCGGTAACATTAAACATAAAGGCCACAGAGAAAAAATTATCGCAGCGAGTTCGTCTTGGGCTCAATCAAATCGGCAAACCTTGCGCTTTAAAATGAGCTTAAGATCATGATGCTGTGATTAACCGTTATCGAGATACAGCGAGTTAAAGAAAAAATGGAAATTATACCATTTTTAAACATATTTTCGAAAAGATCTAGTGCACCGAAATGTTAATTAAATTGCAAAACTAAACAATGCGTCTTAAAGAGGAAAGCTTGAACTTTCTACTGCTTTTTTTATCTACGTTCTACGATGATTCTATCGCCTTTTAGCAGCAGTCAAAGTCAAAAAGACGGTTTTTGCTTCAAAGTTGAATAACTTTGCCAAAAAAAATCGTACAGCATTCAGCGAACATTTATTTTACACAGAAAGGTTGTCGCTTTCGACTGATATAAATGCAATGTGCCTAAAAATTTATTGCGCCCCATGGAGTATTAGAAAGTTGGTCGAAATTTTAAAAAAAGTTTAAGCTGCCGTTTATATCGCTATAGCTTTGCCACAAAATAACAAAAGTAACAACTGAAAACAGTATGCGAAAGTAGAGATTTCACGCTTTCAAACGGCTTTTTAATTTTATCAATACGACCATTTTTGCCAAAGTTATGACTAATTGAACTTGACCCCATTTTTCGCCCTCCTAGAAGTGATCCCTTAATTTTTTTGAGAAGTGTATTTGTTTCTTATATTTTTATGGGCTACTTAACAAAATATAGAGGAATTCATTTTTCTGTATTGTAAATGAATATTGATAGTTATGAATAACGTTGAATAACAAATGATAATAGCTGCAGCGGTAACGTTGTCGCTGAGAAGGCCCAAAACATTGGTGGGCTATTAAGAAGTCGATGACCAAGGGTTTGGTCCTTTTCAGTAACAAAGATACCGCTGCGATGTTTAGACCGCGACAATTGCTTTGTGTCCCCTAGCGAGAGGATCACCCTATACCTATGTTTCTCCACACAGTCACATCTGTACATCTCAGTACAAAAGGTTCTGATTTTCAGTACAAACATAATTAAAAATTTCAAACAATATACAATTTAGTACCGTTTATATCGCATTAAAATTAAGGAACTCTTAAAAAGTAACAACATATATATAACAATGTAATGATTATCTGTAAATAATCATATTTTAGTCGTTTTAATGTATAATTACTAAGCACATGTAAGTTATATCTGTGGCTTCGTGCAACAACTACCGTTATCAATATGTCTGAAGTTCAGATATTAGCATTTAAACATATATCATTTGAGAAATTCATGTATAAATAATACTTTTTTGTTTAATGTACAAGTAATTTTTGACAGAGAAGTTTGCTCTATCACATTTTTTTTATAATATACAAAAAGATGAGTAAATATTAAAAATTGTTTTATTATGAACAACTTTCACGCTGATACGTATAAATGCCATTACAATTGTAGTTTATAAGTAGAATTAAAAATTGTCGTTTTTTATATACAGTCTACAATTGTTTACAAACTCAATACCGGGTTCAACTTCTTTTTTCTGAAGTATGACACTGGCATTCCTGGCACCACACGACAGATAATTTCAAATGAGACCCTAATTAATGTTGAAAAGTATAAATGTCTCTATTTTTTCGATCAGGCGCGTTTCCGTTCGTGAGCGCGGCATGCCGGCCTTTTCTGTGCAAGCCGCGCGAAATAGACCGAAAAAGCGCACGAGATCGTAAAAGTCGACCCTGTCAAGTGGTCCTGGGGACCTTGCGCGGTGCGCCTTGGCCCTGGTGGGACCGTCTTTTCCATTCAAACTGGCGGCGCACTACCTCATAAATAAAGCGCGCCGCGCCATTCTCTAATGGGACCTCGGCTTAACACTCCCCGAGATTCATCCATGAGACCACCCCCTCCGCTTCCCAGTCTGAATCCAGCGACTGACCCTACGGGATCCTCGTTCAACTGTACCGGAGCTAAGGTGTGGCATGATGACAAACGGATGCATAAAGCGTTAGAATCAGTCTCGCGATTTGACCCCAAACGCGTAACCTTGGAGGAATTCGTGAGCGCGGTACAGGGCGCGTTGAATTTAATTCCCCTCAAGCAGAGGGGAGGTTCGCCAGAGGCCTCCGATTTAGATTGTCCGACGCCGCGAGATACCATGTCGAAGACGGCGACTGTACCACTGTACAGGCCATTTTGAAAAGACTGAAATCCAGGTATGCCCTGGGTAGGGAATTCCAACGGCTTCGCTCAAAATTACGATACGTTCGCCAAAACCGCCACGAATCCGTGTTAGAATACGTAGAACGCGTACACCTACTGTATCGCCAAGCCGTCGCGTGCGCGCGCGAAGAATTCGGAGCAGGTAGCGAGGACGTCATTTCAAAAGTAACACTCTTAACTCGAAGGGCCTTCATTGCAGGGCTCCCGAGCTCTATTTCTTGCCTTCTTTATATCGACCCCCCTAGTCGCCTGACTGAACTCTTTGACGAAGCCCTAAGCGCTGCAAAAGAGGAAAAACTTGCCCCGGCCGAATATAGTCACGATTTAGGATCGTTTAGGCCCGCGTCGAGATAGCTGAAATGGATAGCTACCGGAAATGGACCGAATGGCGAGAGACCCCGGAGGAACGAGATTTCGAATACCCCCGAACCTCGTACTCCTCATATTCTTCCGTTACCAAAGACCGCGACCGAGTGACGGATGACGACGATTCCGATACCTGCGATTGCCGTCGTGGCCGGGACCGGAAATATAGACGACGACGCGATCGTAGCGCATCTCCCTATCGAGGATTACCGCGAGATCGGCCGAGAAGTAGGGTCAACTCTGGCTCCCGAGCAAACTCACCCTCAGAGCAGGACCATTTAAACTACCAGGGCGCCCGCTCCCCCCACCGGAACGAGTCGGGCAAACATACATCACCCGTGCAAAAACCGTAGCATTCAAAGAGGACCAATCCCGTACATCGGACAAACGCTCTCCCCGCGAATCCGGCTCAAAGCAAAGGAACTGGCGAACGGTGAGGGAGAATTCATTGTCGATACGGGCTCCGTATTAAACTTATTAGATTGGAAATACATTCACGAAGATGCGCCAATTGTAAACGAGGAAAGGATTGATATTTCGGGAATAAACGGCACGGTGACCACCTTAGGCGCGACTTGTGTCACGTCGCAGCTGATGTCAAATGCAAAATTCAACAAACGCGAGAGGTTTTATTGTAAGGCTTTCGCTCAGATGGCTCGTACGTCCAAATTTAGCGGGTTGCTGAACTGATATTGATCTCCCGAAACACAAAAACTAGTAAAATTGAAAATACTAAGCTAAACTTGAGATTAGTATTAAAGTATTAAGTGGAAACCAAGAATATGAGCTGGAACTGAATATAAGTGACTAAGTACTAAGAATTGGGAGAATATCCCAAACAGGATTTAGAAACTGAGGAATGAGAACCTCTGGTAAAGTTTTTCGAACGTATAGTTCAAAAAGGAGATCCCGCACTGGGATATGGAAACTGAGGAATGAGAACCTCTACGATCGGAACGTGTCCACAAACATACAGAATATACTGCCAAGAAAACTCCCGAAAGAGAACTCTGTTTAATCGGACATAAGGACGTTCCGAATAATGCCGAGAAAAACCCCGGATGGACTGCCCTAGAGCTCGGCCGAGACCTTACTTATTGATGGCTCGGCTCACTTCACCCGCGAGAAGCCGTCGCCGCTCGCGGTCACCTAGCGGTCAGATGGCTCAGCTCACTTCACCCGCTAGAAGCCGTCGCCGCTCGCGGCCACCTAGCGGTTGAAATGGGAGTTACTCTCTTAGTTTGAGAGATGCGTCGCCTAGGCTTCACAGGATGCTTTAATGCATCAATGTGACGCGTCTAATATTACAATAAGAGAAAAATATAAAATAATAACGCTCTAATAAACAATTAGATATATATGTATAGGTCTTACGAGCTAACGGTAATAGAATATAGAAAAAGGAAAAGGGACACGTACGTCAGTACGGGGACGTGACACTTGCATGAAAATAAACGGTAGCTGGGCTATGTTATATGTAGTAGACTCGCTGGGCTTAGACAATGGACTTCCAGGCCTGATTGGGAGCTCCTATCTACTCCAGGAAGAAGCCATAATATCGTATCATTATCGCACCCTAGTAACGTCCAACCGCCCTATTCGTCCGGTTCCCTTTTCCAACGGTAGGCAACTTGAAAAGTATCTTCGCATTTACAATCATACCCAGAACGCTCTCCGGTCGTTCCTGGCACAACACCCCGAACTCGAGGACGAAACCCCCGCGGGAGGTACAGTAGAATCGCCTATCGCGGCCCCTCCTACCGACCTACCTCCTAACGAGGATTTCTCTGCAAACGAGAAGAACGACTTGGGTGATTACAAGATCGTGCAATACAATCGCAGCACTCGATTGAACCTTATCATGGACACCCTGAAACTGAGTCATTTGTCCCCTAAGGAACGTCGCGTGGTCGAAAACATAATTGGCAATAACGCGGACCGCTATTTTATACCCGGCGATCCCCTCGGACAAACAGACGCAGCAGAACACGATTCCGACAACCGAACAGACTCCGGTATTTACGCGACAGTATCCTTTCCACCCCACCCAGGAAGAGGCAATCAGGAAACAAATTAAGAATTTAGGAGAGTTAGGCATTATAATTCCCTCCAACTCTCCGTACAATTCACCCCTCTGGATAGTTCCGAAGAAACCCGATTCGCAAGGTAACAAACGCTGGAGAATGGTTGTAGATTTTCGTAAATTAAACGAAAAAACCATAGATGATCGTTTTCCGTTACCACGAATTTCGGATATTTTGGACAGACTGGGCGGGGCCAAGTATTTCTCGATATTCGACCTGGCCAATGGATTTCATCAAATCCCCATGGGATCCGAAGATCGGAAAAAGACGGCCTTCTCCACACCAGAGGGACATTACGAATACGTCCGCATGCCCTTCGGATTAAAGAACGCACCAGCCACCTTTCAACGGTTAATGAACCAAGCGCTCAAGGGACTGATAGGAAAGTGATTATACGTCTACTTGGACGACGTTGTTGTGTATTCGGATACGCTCGAGGAACACGGACGCCGACTCAGGAGATTCTTCGACCGACTACGCAAGCACCGCCTCACCTTACAGACGGACAAAGCCGAGTTCTTGAAAACCGAGGTCAGCTATCTAGGTCACATCATATCAGCTGATGGTGTAAAGCCTAACCCAGAAAAAATCAAGGCCGTTGCAAAATTCCGCGTACCTAAGGACCGAAAATCTGTTAAACAATTTTTGGGTCTGGTAAATTATTATAGACGATTTATTCCTAATATGGCCAAACGAGCTAAACCCAGGCCCTCCAATCGACACTCTTGTGATTTTTACGCACGAATTAGTTCGCCCGCCTCACCAGGTCGCGCGCTGCTGTCGCTCCACGCACACATGTATAGCGTGTCACTGACATTACACACAAGGAAAGTCGAAAAAAGAACATGGCGTCCACGGAAATTATCCATGATGGCGTCGATGATAATCTCAACACGCAGTTTCTCGAGCAGATAAGTTTAAGGTTACAGTCTCCAAATATCTATCAGATTAACTATATTTAATAACTATAAAATTGTAAATTTAAAATTAACATTATTTGCTCATATAGGGTGATTCTCTGGCCAGTGGACTGCTGTAGACTCGAAGTAACTCGAAGTGCCCCATCCTAAACATAGCGACGAAAACGCAGGTTTGTTTGCATTCATCTGTAAATAAAATAATAAACAATTTATTGTGTTTTCTTCGGCATTTCAATTGTGGTATTCTTGCTTTCAGGACACACCCATGCCGGAATAGCTGCCTCTGCTGTATAGCCATCCTCACAGAGACCTCCAGAAGGATTCAGCTTCTTGAACGACAGTTGTATGTATATCAAGGTTGGGAAAAAATGTAATCTAATTATAAATCATAAATCGTAATTAAAGTTTAGTCACTAATTACAGTTTCTGTAGTTGTTAGTTGTTACTGACTACAATTTGACCAAATTTGACTCCGTAGTCAATAAAAATTAAGAATTACAGAAACTGTAATTAGTGACTAAACTTTAATTACGATTTATGATTTATAATCAGATTACATTTTTCCCAACTCTGATGCATATGTACAGGGTTATCCACTCATTTCGAAACCCGAGCTCGCTTGTACTTACACGTACAAGTTTCGAAATACATGGATGACTCTATATGCATACTTATATTATGTACGTATATTTGTATTTCATTTTTCCACACTTGAAGACTTTACAGCAAGAAAGATGCAACTCCATTTTCACCTATTTTAAGTAAATTTGAACAAGTATTTATAAAATCGTTGCTTAGACTTCATATTAAAACAAAAACATTAAATAGTTGTAGTAATGGTTTTAGAATGTAAAAAACCAAGTAAAATTTCTTTTATGCATATTGTACGTTATAATTATTAAATTGTAAAAAATGAAATTGCATCCCTCTAGCTGCAAGGTCCTCGAGTGCACCGTCAAAGACTCAATCTGATCACTTAAGAGTAACTGTTACGGTTTTTTAATATGCGAATCAGAAAATTGAATTTAATTTTTTGCTCAAAAAGTGATCAGTAACTATGTTTTTGACGGTATTTATATTCGTGTTTATTAATATGCGTATGTTATCGTTAGATTGCAAATTTTATGCATTTATGGCAATACTGTAAAGCAGTGGTGTCAAACTGATGTATGAATATGGGCAACCAAATTCAGTTTAAGAAAATCCGCGGGCCGCAGACACGAAGAAAAAAAGTCTTTTATTTATAATAGAGAATAACTCATTTAAACTTTACATTTGTTTTTCTTTAATAAATTTACAAGAATTAAAAGACTTAATATTTTTCACTAGACACTTGGCATCTTTTTGCAGATACTATTTTATCGATATGGGGTGTAATTTTTTGGGATAAAGATATTTTTAACATAGATTTTAAGTGTTCATTTGTTAACCTCACCCGGTGTGAAGTTTTATCAGTCTTTAAGATAGAAAATAATTGTTCACCTAGATATGTACTACCAAACATTGCCAAGATTCTCGCAACAAACATACGCATTTCAATAAAATGTTACGGCAAATACGAATAAAAATCTGGAATGTCAATTTCATTATATTTTTCCTTCAGCATTGTGTTGCATTGTATTTTTTTGGTAATAAAATTAATTTCAAGTTTTGGGCCGCGGGCCGCACTCGAAAGTCTTGCGGGCCACTTGCGGCCCGCAGGCCGCGTGTTTGACACTACTGCTGTAAAGGATATGCCAAATTATATAAAATATCAAAAGTATAAAATCAGTTCAAATATTTAGAAAATTAAAAATACTATTATTCAAGTACCCATTCTTTATTTGTGATTGTAGAAATTGTATTTTGCATAAAAATCCGCAGTCTACTTATCATTACTTATGTATGTTTCTATAATACACCGAACGGTGCCGTAAACAGAAACAAAATTTTTTATGGAAAGAAATAATCTAAAAATCATATTATTATTTCATAACTATAATAAATATAATTCAATTATAGTTCATATTTATATTGGTGATTTTCATCAAGCAATGTTTAAGAAATTACTTCTTTTCTTCTAAAATTTTGTTTCTGTTCACCCCATTGTATGGTATATTTTATGTATTATTTATTATAATGCTTACTTTACATTGAAATTGTATGACATTATTAAAATATATTTCATTTTATTATAAATACTGTCTCTATTTTTCTCCTTTATTATTTTTATCATTGAAATCAATTTTCGAGTAAGTATATATACGGTATCACACGGATATAGTCGGACCATGTCTATGTGTGCGTGCATCTCACCGATAATAGATATATGTGTGCGTGGAGCGACAGCAGCGCACAACTGGTGGGGTGGGCGAACTAATTCGCGCTTATTGCTAAATACGGCTCGATTGGAGGGCCTGGCTAAACCATTAACCGAAATTACAAGCACTAAAATTCCTTTCGTGTGGTCTACAAACCAACAGGCGAGTTTCGAAGACCTGAGACAAGCTCTGTGCAACGAATCCGTTTTGCGTTACCCGAATTACGACGAACGTTTTATCATCACGACGGATGCATCGGACGTGGCCGTTGGGGCAGTTTTGAGTCAAGGAAAAATCGGAGAAGACCCGCCGATTGCATACGCCTCTCAAGTCCTCTCGGCTAGCGAGAAAAATTATTCAACTACGGAAATGGAATGTCTCGCGATTATTTACGCTGTGAAACACTTCCCTACCTACATTTACGGACGTAAATTCCTCTTAGTAACCGATCATCGGCCTCTCCAGTGGCTGATGTCCGTTAAAGATCCAGTTTCCCGATTAGCTCGTTGGAGAATTCTCCTCGCGGATTACGATTACGAAATTGTTTACAAACCGGGCCGCGTGAACGCGAACGCAGACGCGCTATCACGAAACCCTGTCGCCCGAGCCTTCCCAGCGACACCGGGAAACAATTACGTTGCCGGACCCGCCAGTAAACCAAGCCCTTCGGCACAAGGAATCGCGCAGCGCGTTAGAGAGCGCCGAAACGAACAGCCTCGACCTAATTACGAAGAACCCCCATCCTTTATCCTCGAAGACTTGGAAGAAACGACGAGACCTCCGACGGAAAGAAATCTAGGCCCAAATGAAATAATCGACCTAGACGACACCGGACCGCAGGCAAACTCTACGATCTATACGGAAGATGTCGCGGGAGAAGACGAATTCGATGAAACCACCCTCCCGACCGAAGAACCGCCACAGGCTGTCTTCGAGCAGCCTGTTATCAACCCTGAAGCCCCGAAAACCTTTTCACCGATCAAAAACAAGAAGAAACGTATATCGTGGCAAATACCATCTCCTGAAAAAATAAAAGGAGTGCCGCAATCAACCATGATTAATCCCGCCTGTGAAGACCTGATGTACGAATCCGCGAGTCACGAAGCCAGTTCCGCGATCCGCTCGAATCTGGAAAAAAATCACCACCAGACAAGACGACTCCCGACAAAATCACGATCGATTACGACGCTTTCATAGATTCTCGCGAACCACCCCTCGAACCTACGAGATCCCCCCCGGAATTCGAAATCCCGTATCAACAATCGACGCGTTACAACCTACAAATTTCTAAACTCACACTCTGTGCCGCGCCTGGGAATTATGTGTACTTCGTTCCAGCGGACAGAGTATTCATAAGCCCTTCCTGTAAAACCTTAACGGCGTTAGGATTGCTTAATGAAATTAGTTTCTCATCAGATAATATGAAAATAGGGCACGTCGTAGTCTTTCGGAACTCAGAAGGAAAAATTCTCAGTATCATTGGAACCCAACACCTTTATCATGAGATAACAGATGATCAGCTCCGAAGTCTGCTTATCGAGCTCAGAACCACAGTACTATCGGAAGGAATCGGTTCATTTCGCATTGCCTCTCACGGCGAAATTTTACACAAATTCAACGCAGATCATCTGAAATCTCACTTAGACGAAATCTTCCGGACTATCCCCGTCAAAATTACTATATGCACCGGAGAAATTAAGCAACCGCTCGAGGAAAAACGAGAGGAAATCATCCGGTATTATCACGAGAGCCTGGTGGGCGGCCACAAAGGAGTGACCAAAACGTACAGACGCATTCGGAGCCTTTTTGATTGGCCTCGTATGCACCGGGACATCGAAGATTACGTACGAACTTGCCAGAGCCAAAAATTAGTCAGGATCAAGACCCGGGAACCGATGCTTATTACGGATACCCCCGCCAAACCCTTTGATAAAATTGCACTAGACACCGTCGGACCGCTGCCTGAAACCCCTAGCGGAAACAGACACGTCCTCACTATGCAATGTCAACTCTCAAAATTTTGTATGGCTGTACCATTGCCCGACATACGAGTCACCACCGTCGCCGATGCCCTGTCGCGTTATTTTATCACCATCTTTGGCGCACCGCGAGTAATTCTGACCGATAGGGGAAAAACATTCATAAATAACACTATACAAGGAATAGCAAGTACTTTCCGGATAAAATACGTGACCACTTCCAGTTATCGACCTCAAACGAACGGATCCTTGGAAAGGAGTCACATAGTCCTGACAGAATACTTAAAACATTATTTAGAAGAGTATAGTGACTGGGGCCTACTTCTCCCGTTCGCTACCTATTCTTATAACACCTCGGCACATGAGGCGACCAATTTCACTCCGTATGAGGTAATATTCGGCCAGCTAGGCAGGGACCCTTTCACTCCTATGTCCGAGGAAGACCTCCTAACTTATCCAGCCTACGTTCAAGACCTCGTCCAAAAATTAGACAAAATACGAATGACGACTCGAGAAAATTTAAACTCCAGCAAATTGCGATCAAAAGAAACATACGACAGGGAAAGCCACCAAGTAAATTTCGAACCAAACGATCTCGTTTATGTATTAAAAGAACCGCGCTTCGGAAAATTAGACGCGCATTATGTAGGTCCATTCACTATACATTCCATTACCGACAACAACAATGCAATATTAATTACGGACAAGGGCGAAAAATTCGTAAAACATTGCGATAAATTAAAACAAGCTCATATACGCAAAAGACCACCGGACGGAAACCTGAGCACAACCGGTCGCCTAACATAACGCCACGTAATAACCACCGCACGCGCGCGTAAAACTCATGCCACGCGCCACGCTAAGGTACACCGTCAGCGAATTCCCTAATCCAAGCTATCGCGGCAGGGACGTATTGTGTGTTGAATGATATTTAGGTTATAGAAATAATTCTTCTCTTTTCTTTTATATTTTAAAACAGCATTAACTATGTATACCTAGAGATAAGTAGGTTATAAGACAAACAAAATTTTCCCCTTTTGTGGTCCAGTGCCTCAGTAAGAAAATATATCTACTTTTCGTAACGCACCACCGCACAGTGGTGAATTTGGCCGAAATCGTGGACAAAAGTCCAAAAAAATTATTCCGTATTTAAAAAATGTATATAGTGTACGTCATTTATAAACTATCAAAGTTTATGTTTCCTTTGAAATTAATTATAAATATGCAATCCTCAAAGAAATATGCGACTTCAAAGTCAGTGATTTTAAAATGCCATTTTTTTAAGTCATAATTAGAAGTATGTTTGTAATTGATTATCGAAATATTTTTCTGATTTATCGATGTTGATATAATCAATCATGTTATAAGTGAATATTTATTCCGGTTTTATTACTTAATTTTATTTGTTAATACTGTATTGCATAAAAATACGAGACCTAGCTTTCTTTCTTCTTTTCTTAATGAAATAGTAGTCTGTAAATCCCGATAAAACGGTCGTTTTTATTTTATTCGAAAGATTGAAGCCTACTGAATAGGTATCTGTTCAATTTACCTGCGACCTTTTGCGACCTTGTAAGTTATCGTCATTTTTTTACCAGCCGCACCGGTCGGACCGCGGGACATTCATAGCATAGGCTACGAAGAACGCTGTCTTTACTTTTATTGAAAGTATGGTTTCGATTGATTATCGAAATATTTTTCTGATTTACGGATGTTGATATAATCAATCATGTTATAAGTGAATATTTATTCCGGTTTTATTACTTAATTTTATTTTTTTATACTGTATTGCATAAAAATACGAGACCTAGGTTTCTTTCTTCTTTTCTTAATGAAATAGTAGTCTGTAAATCGCGATAAAACGGTCGTTTTTGTTTTATTCAAAAGATTGAAGCCTACTGAATAGGTATCTGTTCAATTTACCTGCGACCTTTTGCGACCTTATAAGTTATTGTCATTTTTTTACCGGCCGCACCGGTCGGACCGCGGGGCATTCGTGCCATAGGCTGCGAAGAACGCTGCTTTTACTGTTATATTCTCAATTCTATGGTTCAATTCTTCAGATTTGTAATCAAAAACCTCGAAAACATTATAGTACCAATTTTCGTAGAAATCTAGTAACGTTTTCATATATGTGTCCGCCATATTGGATCGGCCATTTTGATTTCGAAATTTTTAAGTTCAGATCCGTAATCAGCGACCCCAAAAATATTATAGTACCAATTTTCGTAGAAATCTTGTAACGTTTTCATATATGTGTCCGCTATATTGGATCGGCCATTTTAATTTTGAAATTTTTAAGTTCAGCTCTGTAATCAGCGACCCTGAAAACATTGAAATACAAACATCTGATCAAATTCAGGTACGCTAAAACGTTTTGGCCACGTTTTGGCGATTTCTCACCACTGTGCACCGTGTGACATCACTAGAAATAGCCTCTCGAGACCATTTCGAGTCTAAGGAGGGGGGTGTAACCGGTGACTAGGCTCGAAAACCGAAAGTCAGAACATAAAAGAAAACGATAAACTTTTTAGGCCAATACGACAATGAAGATCGAGATTTGGATTTTGTTCGGAACACTTGGCGCGTGTTTGGCTGGGAACATCCTCGAAGACGATTATCAAGTAACCACGTTTAGACACAACCCTGGACTGTATTTTGAAATTACAAAACCCATCCGCACGTATCATACTTCATGGAAGATCGTAACCGCCTTGGAAATCTCTCGAATTCTGGATTCGCGACCCGAAATCAGCAGTCAGATACAAGAAGTAAAATCGCGCTGCACAGCGTGGAATTGGAAACCTTGCCCAGTCGACTCCCTTAAAATCGACTTGGAACGGAAACTTACCGACTCAAGGAAGTACGAGGAACTTCTGTGCGACTATTTAGGCAAATCACACCGGACCAAAAGAAGCGCGCCCCTAAGATTCATCGGCAGCCTCAGCCGAACGATCGTTGGTACTCTTTCCGAGGACGACGCGCATTATTTCAATCAGGAATTGGATAAAATATACGCCGATCAAAGACAGCTTTCGGAAATAGTCGGAAACCAAACCCACATTGTCCGGTCCGAATTCCAGAACATACATGCCGATTTGAGGACCTTGGCCAACGACACCATAATCATGCATAATCGGATCCAAGAGACAGCTGCCAGAACCTTGAAACTGGAACACAGAGAAAGGGTACTTCAGCTCGAGATAGTCATCACGGGCTGGATGTATCAGATCACCCGAGAAGTGGACGAATATGTTACGGCCCTGGTAACGCTGACCGATGCAATCGCCTTCGCAAAACTCGGAATTTTACACTCGGCCATACTCTCCCCTCGGCAACTCGCGAATTCCTGCGAGAAGGCCAAAAAACTCACGCCATTTGACTTTCCGCTGACTACGGAAGAAATCCATTCGGAACAACTACAGGGTGTGACAAAATTAAATGTGGCGTATTCCATGGGACGCGTCATCCTCTCCCTTGATATCCCATTACTCGATAAATCCACCTTCGACCTATACCACCTACACCCCTGCCCATCCTACCAACATCCCCGAAAAAAACCTTTCAATTCCCATCTTCATACAACCTCAGACTGACTACATAGCCATAAACCAAGGAACAAATGAATACTTCCCGGTTGCTTCCCGATACCTAGAATCCTGCCGACAACATCCCCTCAATTATATCTGCAGGGCCTCCATACCTATTCACTCCTTGGAAAAAGCGTCCTGTTGTGAAACGGACTTACTGATGCAACCCCAGAAGATCCGATGGTCGGGATGCAACGTCCATGCGTTATCAACAGGATACCCCTTCGTTCGGGAGTTAACGGCCACCAATACCTGGCTGTATTCCATCGCGGACATAATGCCCCTACAAGTAAAATGCGAAAGAAGGGCGGCGGGATACGAAACACTCCAAGGGGCGGTAATTCTGAAACTCCGAGCTGGATGCCAAGCAACCCTCGGAACCACCAAAATCACGGCCTCTGGAATGATAATAGAAACCTTGAATTTGACGTTCAAACCGCCTCTGGGAATCAACTTCTCCCAGCTTATGCCAGACCTCAACGAACACCACTTGAAGATACTAGCAGAACATCAGGATAAACAGACTTTAAACCTCCACTTGCATTCCGGGGATCATTCCCTAGCACTAAAAGATTTGGAATCCAAGGCCCAGAACTTGGCTACACACCATCGTGCCAAACAGACGATCGAGTATGTCACGTACGGGGCCTCCACTATCTTAGGCGTCGCGGGAGTCATAATCATCGGATGGATTGCCCTCCGTTGCTGCAGAAAGCAACGTTGCAGGAATAACCCATAAGCCTTCGCTAGCAACCCCGGAATCAACCCCGTCACCATCTCCGCGCCTATTCCCCTTACCCTAGCGGACCTTTCAATCGGAACACCCGGTATCGCGGCAAAGGAAATTGGCAACCGAAGTTTGATGACCATCAGCGATTTTGCCCCGGACTCGGGGACCGACTCCTTGCAAGGCATGGTCGTTTTCTAAGACTGGGAAATTTCTACACAACCCCCACCCTCAAGAACGAACAGACGACCGAAGCTCTTACCTCGTCGCCGTCTGACGGGACGGTCAAACGCATTCGAACTTTGACAAGTGACGGGTCGAGAAAATTTCAAACAAGCCAAGATGAAGTGTGACAAATCGACGCAGACTCTGGAGCACCCTGGCTACGTCGCCCCAGAGCTACCGCCAATCACCCTGGCAGAGAGGGTTTTGCCACGAGAGGACTTGGCGCCTTTTTTTTGGCGACGCTGCCTGCGATCCACGTGGTCGATGAGCTTCAACCTCCGGACATCCCAGGTGGTCTGCGCAACGTGTGTTTGTTTGGGTCACCACCTGGACGATGCCGAGCAGTACTTTGAGCAGCCCATCCATCTCCTGGTGACCGAAACCATCGCGGTCTCCAAAGCGAAGTGCGAGCTTTGCAAAGACCGGGTCCTGACTATCTCCAACCCGGGGGACTGCCTAAGCTGCATAAGAGCCTTCAATCGGGTGCCGAAAATCCAGCTCCCAGGACGACGGTGCTTGAGGGCGGTGCCCGGACCAGACGCCTAGGATTCACCGACCCCTTCCCCTTCTGCGGCTGTATAAGGGATAAATAAAAAAATAAAAATAAAAAAAAAAACACCCTAAAGAGGCAAGTGGCCTACCAAAAGGGAAAAATTAAATCCGCGTTCCTTTACTCGAAGGACCTTCCCCTCTGCGGCTTAGTAAGTAAGATAACGTTAATAATAAGCTCGTATTTTTCCGACCGGCGAAAACAGTAAAAAGGGAACAACACAACCGAAATAGTCTCTCGAGACTATTTCGGGTTTAAGGAGGGGGGTGTGACACAACCTTATTATTTCATTGTCCCTTTTTGCTCTTCTCCTTTCATCAACCCGCGACCGTAATCCCAGCGGCGATTCAGCGGAATCGCACTTCGAAGCACGCGAGTTGCGACACCGGAGATCGGGAAATCGGAAGCGAAATCCGAATCGCTGACGGCTGACCGTGCACAGACCTACTGTGCAACGGCCCCGATCAACGACCGACGGGACGACGCCCGATCAAGCGATGATCGGCCACGCAACCATCGATTGCCCAATTAATTAATCGCGCTACCGCCCAGCGACGCGTCACCCCATTCTCGGTATTTAATACCTTCGCGAAGCCGCGACCTTGTCAGTTCTTTCGTCTTCCAATCGGGAGTAGATACCGTCGGAGAGTGGCCGTCGACAATCGTGTCTCCATGTCCGACTGAGTCCCGCGCCTGTCCCGGAAGTCAGGAAACAACGCCCCGATCGCGTTTCGGCTAAGTGCGGCGAACGGTATATCGACGCGCTGTGAATAGGTTCGTGCGAAACCCCCAGCGAGTTCCCGAATATCCCTACCGCCCCGAACGAGACCAACGCCATCAAGGAGGGTGCCTGAGCTACCAGGACCAAGGACCAAGAACCCCGCTCCACAGGACACCGCCGACACCGCGACGAACCCTCCCTAAACGACCGTGTACCGAGCGAGTGTGCGTATGTATGAGTGAGAGTCGCGCGCCGTTAACACGCGAAAACCTGTACTCTTTTCGTATCTTAATATATTAGATTCAAAGGGAAACAGTCTCTCCACCTCGCCCTTCTTTTCAATCTTTTTCATCCTGTCCTTTTCATGATTTCTATTGCGAATAAAGCTGAGTCAAGGTGTGCATCAGCACTTAGAGGGAGCAACGGATCCAGGTAAAGTATACGGAAGAGCGAGCGTTCCAAACCAACGCTCGATGTAACACCTTCTAGTCTTTCCTACTTGTAGTTAAACACCCTGTATCTATAATTAGCCCAACAACTTCATAATATTCATAGGTAAAAAATCTCTTATAACAATTTAAAGTAGTTAAAGCTTTTGCACACTTACTCAATCGGCACTACCCTTCCACCTGCGCCTTCAATAAATTTTACGTAGGATGCGGCAATGTAGCTGTCATAGTGTCGAGGATGCAGCTTGTTATTCATGAAATCCGTAACTTCTTGCGCCAAAATGCCTTCCAACACACAAATTAAACAAATAATTCTAGTTGTTATTTCGACGGTTGTTTGCAATGTTTCACATTATTTCTGATAACACTATTCAACAGCCAACTAGACGTCTAGCGTCTATGCAGCCGTTTATGCAATTTTCTAACTTTCGATATTTATTGTGTTCAAACAGTAATATTGGACTGTTTGTTACTTATATCGACTAATAAATGCACGAATACAGTGTATGAATTTGAACGCGGGCTCCAGCGGTGAGTAGTATTGGCCCTCTATCGTCCGCGCCATCATTAATCCGCTGTACTCCCTCCCCGATTGGTCGATGTTTTTCGTTAATAATTTATTAACAACGAACATTTTCGCTAAGGAAAAAGTTGTTTAGAATCACTCCAGCAATCCCCCCTGTTCGGCTCTTATACATTGTTTGGGACACCCTGTATAGTAATTGAATGCGAATAATCTGTAGCTTTTGTTAACATTGTCAATACTTATTTGCTTTATAAGGAGCAGTTACAAATTTGTAAGAGAATAAATAAATTAAATTTACAACTGACAATTTCAAGAAGTATCAATTAATCTCATTTGAATTTCCCCCCAGTTTAAGCATATCCTATGCTGGCGCACCTAACCTATGTTCATATAATGCTAAGATAACGTATTCATATTAATTCGCTACAAGTAGGTATCGATACTTTTCTTTTAAATCCGAGTAAGTATCGATACTTCCATTCGATACGAGTAATGGGTAATAGTATCGATATTTTGACGGTATCGAATCATCCCTAATAGCCCGTTCAGACGATACGGTTTTCTGCCGGATAAGCGAATCGGTAACAGGCGAAAGCAGCATCCACGCATCCACAAAATCTTACATTTGCGCCACCACGTTCAGCTCCCAAATATATGAATTTAGGGATTCTGTATGGTGTGAAAGAACTTTTATTGTAACAGCTCACTCATACTACGACGAATCGTTTATTTGTCGAATCTCAACTGTTTGTATCGTGTACTACTACATACATATATTTCATATGCGCGTACACGGTAAGATAACCGATTTGGTCCATTTTGACATTCCGTTTTGTCTGCATGTTGAAGTCATCGGTGAATAAAACTAAATCGGTTTACTTAAAATGTCAATTATGCCACTTAGGATGTCAATGTCTGTTATCTCTTTTTAAACGCTTCTCCAGTTTCCCAACACGTCTCTCGAGTGTAGATTCGCAATCCTTCTTCGATGACTTACTCTTCTTCCGCTCCATTTTTTTTTTTTTTTAACAGAAAGAATAAAAAGAATAAAATGCTACTCGAGGCACGTGTGTCACCTTCAGTACAAAAGCGAAGAATGAGGCATGGATGACTCGATCCACGAACGCAGCAGTGGGGATCAAATTTTCTCCGTTGAAATAGAAGCTTTATACGTGTGGAAATTCGGCAAATGTAGGAGTACCCTTAACTTAGACCATACAGTTTGTCCGCCGAAATCCTGGGCAGTCGATTATTTCCTAATCTATTAAAGATACGAAAAAAATCTTTACATAAAATTGAATGGCTAAAGGGGGCAGATTTATTAAGTGTGAAAGTGATTTATTTATCATTATTGTTTACAGAGATATGAAGGTCAAGTTCGGTTTTTTAAATGGGATAATATATTTTTTGTCTAATCAGTTGATAGTGCGTTTCAAGACGAATACAACAACCAACGTGTACACCTCTTTTTAAATGGTTTTCGAGATTTTGAACTTAAAAGTTTACTCATTTTCGGTTGAAGAAAACCTGCTAGAGTAGGAAGAGCCGTAGGTGACCTCGGCCGGTGCTCGAAGTGCCATGTATTAAGCATTGTTCCTTGAAAGGGTTATAAACATATACAAAGGATCTGTGGTAGGAGCGGTAGGCCCGTAGGCCCAAAAGTCAGGATTACCTGCTGTGCTTCCCATTTCAGCAGGTTTTCTTCTACTGAAAATCAGTAAAGTTTTACGCGTAATATCTCAAAAACTATTTTAAAAAAGGTTATACATTACTGGTTGCTGAATTTGTCTTGAAACACACTATCAGTTGATCAGACAAAAAATATAAAGAGTGTTTCTGAATTCGTGGGAAAACTCGGAGATATAGGTAGAAGACGCGAAAATAAACCGAAAAGTTCTTATGCAGTATTCTCGGAAACGCTTAGTTTATTAGTTATAAGCGATTTTATATTTCGTAAAATACCGACGTAACAGTGGTCCATCCCCTTTAAGGTCAGTGACCAGGCCTCGGCGGAGCCTCGGGCCTCGAGCTTTTAAAGACCTAGGCATCTCTGAGCCTGAGTGGGCCCCCGGCGACTCGCAACGCGTGTCGAGAGATATTTCATCGAATGAAAAAGCACATTTTCTAATTGAAAACTGAAAATATGAAGAATGTAATACAATTAATATTTTTCTACGATTAAGGGGTTACACTGTGCTGTAGCATTTTTAAAATTCAAGTCGAAAATTTTCCTTTCTCATAAAGGAATAGTTTGAACCTTTTAAAATTACATGGAAAAGACTTCATACTAAGATATTAAAAATGAAAAAACTTCTGCACGATTGAAACAGAAGCAGTAACACCTACACATCATTCGGACCGCTGTACATGAGCGAAAATAGAACAAACAAGAATAAAAACAGTCTGTTGTATTTCTTACGAATTGACTTGTGTAAAGAAAATGTAAATTGCGCCATATTTAACGAAGAGTGAACACATACCCACTTAAAATAAAACACTAAAAAAATAACACTAAAACTACAAAAATTAATAATGTATTTAGACCTAAACTTAATTATAAATACGAAGCTAACTTAATAAAAAAACTGTTCAAATAGTTCTTGGACACTCCGAAAAATTGTATTTGTGCGCGAGCTAACGAAGCGTAAATTTCGCACTTTAAAATATCGACGGCGAACTGAAGTTCCGTGAATCGCGTTTTTCGCAGGAAAACTATGTTACGCGTGACAAAAAGAAGGGACAGAAGTCGATGCATCTAATTGGTTATTTCAAAATTCTCAAATACTATTGGCTAAAGAGCTAATAGTAGAGTCCGCGCGGGGGTAACTACCTGTTATTAATTACCAACTCCCTCGTTTTACCTATCGTCCGAAAATCCTTTGCACGTGGTACCTTGAGATTTTCAAAGCGCGTTCGTACGGCACGCGATATAAAACAATAAAACATCTGCCAGGGCGAGAGTTCCTTCCATAATAATCTTCTACGACTTTTAAACATGATTAGACTTTACACGTCTGAGCAACGTTCGACCCGCGACTCATTGAAGGGCTGTAAAAAACGGTCTATCTGTCGCTCGAAGGAAGAGACCGCTTCGTCGAAGATTATTATGAAAGGAACTCTCGCCCTGGCAAACGTTTTATTGTTTTATGTCGCGTGCCGTACTGAGAGAAGCGAGGGTAGCACGACCGACCACCGCACCGCACCGTGTGCTACCGCGTGGCGCGGAGCACATGGTGGGACACGCGGTAGGTAGAGAGTGGTTGCTAATAAATAGCAGGTAGCTATCTCCGCGCGGACTGACGAAAAGCTAATGAATTGGTTTCTTTTGACACGTTCCATGCAGAACTTTAAACGGTTCAAAAAGTTGTGTTTCACCATGTGCTCCGAAAAGGTCCGAAAATCCTTTGCACGTGGTACCTTCAGATTTTCAAAGTGCGTTAGTACGGCACGCGACATAAAACAATAAAACGTTTGCCAGGGCGAGAGTTCCTTTCATAATAATCTTCGACGAAGCGGTCTCTTCCTTCGAGCGACAGATAGACCGTTTTTTACAGCCCTTCAATGAGTCGCGGGTCGAACGTTGCTCAGACGTGTAAAGTCTAATCATGTTTAAAAGTCGTAGAAGATTATTATGGAAGGAACTCTCGCCCTGGCAGATGTTTTATTGTTTTATATCGCGTGCCGTACGAACGCGCTTTGAAAATCTGAAGGTACCACGTGCAAAGGATTTTCGGACCTTTTCGGAGCACATGGTGAAACACAACTTTTTGAACCGTTTAAAGTTCTGCATGGAACGTGTCAAAAGAAACCAATTCATTAGCTTTTCGTCAGTCCGCGCGGAGATAGCTACCTGCTATTTATTAGCAACCACTCTCTACCTACCGCGTGTCCCACCATGTGCTCCGCGCCACGCGGTAGCACACGGTGCGGTGCGGTGGTCGGTCGTGCTACCCTCGCTTCTCTCAGTACGGCACGCGACATAAAACAATAAAACGTTTGCCAGGGCGAGAGTTCCTTTCATAATAATCTTCGACGAAGCGGTCTCTTCCTTCGAGCGACAGATAGACCGTTTTTTACAGCCCTTCAATGAGTCGCGGGTCGAACGTTGCTCAGACGTGTAAAGTCTAATCATGTTTAAAAGTCGTAGAAGATTATTATGGAAGGAACTCTCGCCCTGGCAGATGTTTTATTGTTTTATATCGCGTGCCGTACGAACGCGCTTTGAAAATCTCAAGGTACCACGTGCAAAGGATTTTCGGACGATAGGTAAAACGAGGGAGTTGGTAATTAATAACAGGTAGTTACCCCCGCGCGGACTCTACTATTAGCTCTTTAGCCAATAGTATTTGAGAATTTTGAAATAACCAATTAGATGCATCGACTTCTGTCCCTTCTTTTTGTCACGCGTAACATAGTTTTCCTGCGAAAAACGCGATTCACGGAACTTCAGTTCGCCGTCGATATTTTAAAGTGCGAAATTTACGCTTCGTTAGCTCGCGCACGAATACAATTTTTCGGAGTGTCCAAGAACTATTTGAACAGTTTTTTTATTAAGTTAGCTTCGTATTTATAATTAAGTTTAGTTGTAAATACATTATTAGTTTTTGTAGTGTAGTGTTTTGTTTTAAGTGTGTGTGTGTGTTCACTTTTTGTTAAATATGGCGCAATTTACATTTTCGGAAATGACGGACATGATTATGATCTACGGAAAAGCCGATAGGAATGGGTTGGAGGCGAAGCGCCTCTATGCAGAGCGATTTCCGAATCGGAGGATACCAAATTTTAAAACGTTCCAACGGATCGTAGAGCGGTTACGCTGTACCGGACAATTCCACAGAAACGGTAACGACGCGGGAAATACCCTGAGAACGAGAAGGACCGTTTCTACGGAGGAAAGAGTGTTGCAGGCGATTGACAATACTCCATCCGATAGTACTCGGGAAATCGCAAGAAGGGAGAACATATCCCACGCGGTAGTGTAGAGAATTTTAAAGGAGCAGGGATTACACTCTTATCATTGGCAGCGTGTGCAAGGCCTATTGCCAACAGATTATCCCCGTCGTGTAACATTTTGTACAATTATGCAAAGAATGTGCCAACAAGATAATAGTATCGTGCGTGGAGAATACTGTTCGCCGATGAAGCTAGCTTTACACGTGAGCGATTAATTAATTTTAAAAATATGCACACGTGGGCCGACGAAAACCCCCCACACTATCGTTGTAAACAACCACCAAGTGCAATTCCGTGTCAATGTGTGGCTCGGAATTCTGGACGACAAATTGATAGGCCCGTACATTTTGCCAAGTCATTTGACAGAGCAGGCGTATGAAAACTTTTTAAAAGACGTATTGCCATTACTTTTAGAAGACAATAATTTAGAAATAAGACGAAACATGTGGTACATGCATGATGGAGCACCGGCCCATTTTAGTGCGCGAGCTAGAGAACATTTGAACAATGTGTTCCAAAACAAGTGGATCGGCCGCGGAGGACCAATCGAATGACCTGCTCGATCACCGTACTTAAATCCTTTGGATTTTTCGATATGGGGTCATTTAAAAACACTCGTGTACAAAGAAGAGATACCAACGGTAGAGATATTAAGGGAACGGATATTCGATGCCTGCGCAGAAATATTTGCTAATGCAGAAATATTTCTGAAAATTCAGGAATCATTCCGAAAAAGACTGGAGATATGTTTGCGTGAGGGTGGAGGACACTTTGAACATCGGCTGTAAACAAATGGTAAGTCCTTATTATTATTTACACACAGCGTTCTTCTTTAATACTTCAGTCCGAGTCGCGTAACAAGTTTACATTTAAAAGTGCATGTTGAAATATTTTGAGTAATGACAGGGGACCCAAGCCGAATGACAAAATGTTTATAAAAAAATACTTCGTCTGTTTCCGTTTTGCAATACTGATGTGTTAAAGTTAGCGGTACGATTTCAAAATGAAGAGTAAATCACCCGTGTCGGCAGGACAGACAGACAGAAATAGTTAATTTAAACTTTTCATCTGTTTGGAAAAGTAGTGTATGTTTCGGAGGGCTCGTGACATTCTCGTAGACAGTGAATCTGCGATTGTTGTAAATAAATCAGGTGGCTAGGTCGGGGTTCTTGACCTATCAGTAATAACTACATATCTCGAACAGCTGGCGCAAGTAATTTTCTTTGGAGTAGGCTTCATCTGTGTAAGTTAGCGACACTCTAAAAACATCTCGAATGTTTAAAACTTTACACAAGTCAAATCGTAAAAAATACAACTGACTGTTTTTATTCTTGTTTGTCCTATTTTCGCTCATGTACAGCGGTCCGCATAATGTGTAGGTGTTACTGCTTCTGTTTTCAATAGCGCAGAAGTTTTTTCATTTTTAATATATTAGTATGAAATCTTTTCCGTATAATTTTAAAAGGTTCAAACTATTCCTCTACGAGAAAGCAAAATTTTCGACTTGAATTTTAAAAATGCTAAAACACAGTGTAACCCCTTAATCGTAGAAAAATATTAATTGTATTACATTCTTCATATTTTCAATTTTCAACTAGAAAATGTACTTTTTCATTCAATGAAATATCTCTCGATACGCGTTGCGAGTCGCCGGAGGCCCACAGGCTCAGAGATGCCTAGGTCTTTAAAAGCTCGAAGCCCGAGGCCCCGCCGAGGCCCGTCACTGACCTTAAAGGGGATGGATCACTGTTACGTCGGTATTTTACGAAATATAAAATCGCTTATAACTAATGAACTAAGCGTTTCCGAGAGTATTGCATAAGAACTTTTCGGTTTATTTTCGTGTCTTCTACCTATATCTCCGAGTTTTCCCACGAATTCAGAAACACCCTGTATATATGTATATATGTGGGAATGGGTATCATTATCTGGTGTCCGTATGTTCTATGTTGGTTGCTGAGGGAACGATGGCGTGTATGTGTGAAGTGTGAGCAGAGTGTTGTACGGAATCGAGTTGAGATTAGACGTTGATTATATCATTAAACTATTTTTCAATTACATATTATTATAAAAGTAAATAAAACGCTTTGTCTAATTTACTATTTCCACAAATTGGGGGCTCGTTCGGGATAGGATTAGAACAAAGCCACACCGTGAGTTTTAGACGTAAATAGTGAGAAGTATCGAGACGTGTGTGAAAATTTTTTTTCGGCGGAACGTACGTGTACATCCAGCTGATCGTCAAGATGAGTTTGAGGAACATGAGTGATTTTTCTGTGGCGGAATTAAAAGAAATACTGCGAGGAAAGGGTTTAACCACATCAGGAGTAAAAACCGAATTAATAAATCGATTAATGGAGGCCGACCCATCTGGTGAGTGGATGAAGAAATTCGCGTGAAGAGGACATACTAAGTGATGCAGCAGTTGAGGCTATGCATATGCGACGGGAAATGGAACTTTTCCGAAAAGAAAAAGAATTAGCACAGCGAACTTGCGCTTGAACTTGCGCGCCAGCCAATCGAGTTTCTTCAACGTACGCAAAATTCGGGCGTTACTCGGACCGAAACAGAGGAAGCCGTTCGACAACCACGACGTATAACGCCAGCTGTGAATGTAACTGCAATTGCAGATTTATTGCGTTATTTTGACGGCAGTGGTGACACATTTGAAACATGGAGACAGCAAGTCGAAACATTGGTGACAGCTTATGAATTGACTGATCATTTGGCGAAATTGTTAATTGGATCGCGTCTAAAAGGAAACGCGCTCGAATGGTGCGTTCACTCTTACGATGAAAAAGAAAGACTTATGTGTGCGAGTTGCGAGATGGGCGTTGTTATTAGAGGAATTTAATTGTACTGTCGAACACCGCTTAGGCAAAAGTATGCTGCATGTTGATGCGTTAAGCAGGAATCCTGTTTTGATATGTATGTTAGTGAGAGAGTGTGAAACGAGTGTACTTGAAAGATTGAAGAAAGCACAATATGAAGACAAAGATTTAAAAAAAATAATAGACTCCGTGAATTGTGAAGAAAACAGTGACAGTAATTTTATAGTTAAAAACGGGCTTCTATTTAAAATTGTAGACGATAACTCGCGAATAGTGGTACCAGACGCCATGCAAGGACAGATTGTACGACAATTACATGAAAATGAACATTTTTCTAGTGATAAAACGGAGGTTTTAGTTAAGAAGAACTATTGGTTCAAAAATATTAAATCTAGAGTAGCGACAGTTGTGCGCAATTGCGTTTCGTGTATTTTGGCCAATAGAAAAGCGGGAAAACAGGACGGTTGGTTGCATCCAATCCAGAAAGGCGATATTCCGTTAGATGCGTATCACATCGACCACTTAGGTCCGCTCCCTTCCACCTGTAAAAACTACAAATATATTTTTGCCATGATAGACGCTTTCGCAAAATTTGTGTGGTTTTACACAACGAAGACGACTAGTGCTGGTGAGGTCATCAATCATTTGAAAAAACAATTAACAGTTTTTGGTAATCCACGGAAAATCATTTCTGACCGAGGTGCTGCGTTTACGTCATGTGAATTCCAGGAATACTGCAAGATGGAGAACATCGAACACAGTTTGATAACAACGGGCATGCCTAGAGCAAATGGGCAGATAGAAAGAGTCAATCGCACTCTTATTTCGGTTCTGACGAAGCTGGCTGCTCCAAAACCAGAGGATTGGTACAAATACTTAAACCTTGCGCAGCAGTATATGAACGCAACTCATCATCGAGGTATAAACGCAACACCTTTTAAAATTTTGTTCGGAACAGATATGAGGTTAAGAAACAATCCTGAAGTACAAGAGATCATAGCTAATGAATGACTACTTGCGAGAAGCTTTGAATTCTGGAGTGTCCCGGACACCTAGCGCAATACCCTCAAACTACCGCTAGGCAGAACAGCTGGAGCGATTACGTCACAAGGATGTAACAGTTATAAAATTTTTTTTTTTTAATTTACAAAATTTATGTTTTATTAATAATAAACTATATAACTTTAAAATTATTTAATTTTTTAGAAATCCGCAGTTACGAATGTTTGTAAGTTGAAATTAAATAAGACTTTATCGAAGACGTTTAGCGTAGTTCATAGTGACACAATTATGGTTCGATAGACGATCGAAGTTGTTCGAGTCTGATGCAACAAACACGCAAAAACAAACTAGCTGGTTATTGTTGCTCACTCGCTCGCTCGCGAGGAGAGTTATTGTTGCTCGTTCGCTTCGCTCGCTCGCGAGTAGTGATGCCTATAGCTATTTATGTTTATTTTGTGTGTGACCCTTTACGGGCCACGCAAAGAACTTCCCGATTTGCGAGTTGTAATTTATTATTACCATTATTAATTGTCACTAATTAGAAAATTATTCGTATTCGGAGAAACTTAATAGTTTTCTACTTATCAACATTGTTGCTATATGACGTCGCATTAAACGAACATCTATATATATATAGGGGGAGTGTCCCATTTTAATCCGCCACTACGGACAACTTAAGAAATATGCACTGGATCAAAAAACATCCCGAATAAAAGTTTGATGGTTTAGAGGGGGACATCTGACCCTGTTAAAAAATTTCATCCCTACCCCCCTGGGGTATATATGTATGTACGTTTGTGCTGTGTATATGGATATTATGTATATTCATTTGTTTTCAATATGTAGTTATTGAGTATATATACGGCATTCCGCGCCAAATCAGACAGTTTTGAAACTTTGATTTTTTGATTTGTCTAAAACTTTTTTATATCATTCTACCCATTAAATGAAATTTTGACGCGTTCTTTTTAAATTTTTTTATCGAACTGTTTTCGAGGTATCGATTCTCTCGGTTTTTTCTTCTAATAGATGTAACTTGGCCAAAAATAGACGAATTCGAGTGCTTTTTTTTCATTCTGATGGATTTTTCGCGCACTTTCCGAAGAGAAATATAAAAAAAATTTTACTCGTTTTTTTCGGTATGAGTTTTCAATTTTTAGGTTAAATTATTTTTTTCAAAAATGTTTATCCGTTTTGATTTTTTTGAAAAATGTATATGTTAAAGATCTGCTTTTTCAACAATTTCTGTGAAAGTTTCATAATGGGATTCCGATTCTTTATATTTTTTTCATAATTTTGAAAATTCACAAAAAAAATTTTTTTCATGATTTATTGAAAATTTGCGTATATCCTTATAATATTACATGTAATCAAATTTTTGTAAAAGATACTTAATGTTATTAAGTAATTTCTGTCGTCATTACAAATTAAGTACATGGATATTTCTTACCAGCAATCGTGAAATACATCTTGTGACGTGACATTTTGTCGCGTCACAAGTGTGCGCTCTCCGAGGGGGAGGGCAGAGGTTATCGAGGCTTGGCGTGCACCACCGAGAGTCTCGAACGTAGCCTAAAAACTGACAGAATATCTGTTTGACATGCGTGCGGCATCGACAATTGCGGACCCGGAACACCAAGACGGCAAGGAAGTCGGGCCAACGGCGGCAGCAGATCAGTCGCGTGGCAATGAAAACGTCGGGGGAGGGAAAGGACGAACCGACGTCGTGCCACCAATCTGCTGACCAGGGCTCCTCCGACAACCGGCGTGGTTCGGGGAGGACGTTGCCTGTCGGGGGCAGGCAACCAGGGCAAACCTGCCTCGGTCGAATTTCCCGAGGAGTGAGGTCTTAGAGGTCGACGCAGGAGTATGGCAGGGCCACGGAGATCCGATCTGCGTCGTCTGCGTCGGGGGGGGGGGGAATTGGCCACTCCGTCCCGACGTTCCTCTCCCGCCGAGCAGAAGCCTAGGGCGCTCGGAACGGCCGAAACCGCGGCCTGGTTGCGAGAAGAGGAGCCAGAGAGAGCCAGCAGCCGACACCGTCTTCCGCGGATCGATCTAATTGGGCGATAATCGATGTCGCGCGCGTAGAACCAATACGGGAAGGCCTAAGGAGGGGGGAGCGCGATCTTGATCTAGCGCGAGCTGTCGTAACCAGTGATGCCAAAAACGTGGGACGTGGGACAAACGGCTACCCCCACCATGACGTCCCACGGTCTCCCACTTTGCGACCCTCGCTCTACGCATCATACCCAACTGCTCCTATCCGTGTGCGCTTGCCTGTTCGGCTTCGTTCGGCGTAACTCGGTGGTTCTCGCCGTCAGTCGGCGATTCTCTCTTCTCATGGAAAATTCGCGTTTCTGAATCCCGAGCCCGAGCGGCCGAGCGGATAAGTCAAAATCGAGAGACAGACAATCTAGCCGGCGCGGCGCGACAGCTTTACTTTCTTTTCTTCTATTATTCTTTAATTCCACTTTTTATCTTCTTTGTAAATATATACTCGAAAATTACTAATTTGCAAAGCATTTTCGAATTTTTATATTTTGTTAATGTTATTATTTAATTAGTTATTCGCGATATTAAACATTCTTGTGTCGAAACAAAGGTAAACAACTGATTAAAAATGTAATTGTAATTATAAGTGTAATACTACAAAATAAAATACAAATACTAATATAAATTTATTTTTTATTTATTAGTTAATTCCATCATGTTTTAATTTTGTGTAGACACTTTTTTCATGTAGAAATTGTTTAGATTTTTAAGTTAATAAAAAACCCAATAAACGGTTGAAAATATCAATTTTGTATTTCAGGAATGGCGGAACTATAATCATATTCTTACATAGTATTACAGGGTGAAATATGTCCCTGAGACAAATGCAACTTGCACAAAGAATCATTCGATAGGTTGTAATAAAAAAAACAATTTTTTAATCATTTTCAGTCCTGTATTTCTACGGGGAAGGGGGAGAGGGTGGTAAATGGTACAAATATAAATTGATGTTTTTGCCTAATTTCTCTTAGGCTATTGTATGGAAAATGTTTAAAAAAATTGAAGACATGTTAGTTACTGACAAGGGGTAGGCACGAGCCGTATAATCGCTTTTGGAACGGCATTATATAGAAGTTGTAGTGTACACATAGTATTAAAAACCATTTCGGCTTTCTCCAGAATGGGCCTTAGTTTTTGAGATATTTTAATTTAAAGTTTTTTATGTATGTACTAGTACAGTTGCATTAACGTTAGAACCGCGAACGGTGCGTAGCTGTGGCGCTAGGGTATAAGTTTACCACGCAGAAGTCTGGGGTTTCGATCCCCGCATTGTGGGTGTTAAACATTTTTTTCCTTTTTTTTTTTTTATTTTTTTATTCATTTTTTATATAGTATACATTAATTTTTGCAATGTAAATGTAATCTCATATATTTCTTATTAATGTATTGTATTGATTGTATTGCGCAAGTTACATACTGTAACAACTTTTTCTAATCATTTCTTCTACGAATGTGTTTATATTATTGTACTGGGGAAATGTTCTTTTTCGTAAATTCTTCATACCGAATGTTTTGACGTCTACGATTGTGAAGCAGGCCAAAAAGGAACACTTCCCTAGTACAATAATGTAAACACATTCGTAGAAGAAATGATTAGAAAAAGTTGTTACAGTATGTAACTTGCGCAATACAATCAATACAATACATTAATAAGTAATATATGAGATTACATTTACATTGCAAAAATTAATGTATACTATATAAAAAATGAATAAAAAAATAAAAAAAAAAGGAAAAAAATGTTTACACCCACAATGCGGGGGGATCGAAACCCCAGACTTCTGCGTGGTAAACTTATACCCTAGCGCCACAGCTACGCACCGCTCGTGGTTCTAACGTTAATGCAACTGTACTAGTACATACATAAAAAACTTTAAATTAAAATATCTCAAAAACTAAGGCCCATTCTGGAGAAAGCCGAAATGGTTTTTAATACTATGTGTACACTACAACTTCTATATAATGCCGTTCCAAAAGCGATTATACGGCTCGTGCCTACCCCTTGTCAGTAACTAACATGTCTTCAATTTTTTTAAACATTTTCCATACAATAGCCTAAGAGAAATTAGGCAAAAACATCAATTTATATTTGTACCATTTACCACCCTCTCCCCCTTCCCCGTAGAAATACAGGACTGAAAATGATTAAAAAATTGTTTTTTTTATTACAACCTATCGAATGATTCTTTGTGCAAGTTGCATTTGTCTCAGGGACATATTTCACCCTGTAATACTATGTAAGAATATGATTATAGTTCCGCCATTCCTGAAATACAAAATTGATATTTTCAACCGTTTATTGGGTTTTTTATTAACTTAAAAATCTAAACAATTTCTACATGAAAAAAGTGTCTACACAAAATTAAAACATGATGGAATTAACTAATAAATAAAAAATAAATTTATATTAGTATTTGTATTTTATTTTGTAGTATTACACTTATAATTACAATTACATTTTTAATCAGTTGTTTACCTTTGTTTCGACACAAGAATGTTTAATATCGCGAATAACTAATTAAATAATAACATTAACAAAATATAAAAATTCGAAAATGCTTTGCAAATTAGTAATTTTCGAGTATATATTTACAAAGAAGATAAAAAGTGGAATTAAAGAATAATAGAAGAAAAGAAAGTAAAGCTGTCGCGCCGCGCCGGCTAGATTGTCTGTCTCTCGATTTTGACTTATCCGCTCGGCCGCTCGGGCTCGGGATTCAGAAACGCGAATTTTCCATGAGAAGAGAGAATCGCCGACTGACGGCGAGAACCACCGAGTTACGCCGAACGAAGCCGAACAGGCAAGCGCACACGGATAGGAGCAGTTGGGTATGATGCGTAGAGCGAGGGTCGCAAAGTGGGAGACCGTGGGACGTCATGGTGGGGGTAGCCGTTTGTCCCACGTCCCACGTTTTTGGCATCACTGGTCGTAACGGCTCGTCCTGTTCCTCTTGGGATTTCGAGCGGTAAGGACCTCCTTTTGCCTTCCCGGGTGGTTATCGAGTCGCTGCGTCGTCGGGGCTTTTCGGTGGTCGCGCAAACGGGAGATTTCGGGTATCGAGGCGTGATTCCAAAATCCACGGATTTGTAAAATATCCGGCGAGACGATCCCGCCGCGTGGCGACCGACGCCAAGGTGTGCACACTTCTCTTATTACGTCGTAATTTCTCGAAGCTTCAATAGAGTCCTTTTTATTAACGAAACGTGTCTCTGATTTATTCGCCTTCCGCCGTGGGAGCTAAATTCTGCGGATCCTGATCCCTCGTTCCACCCACGCCCGTCTCTCCGCGAATTCGAACGAGCTAGCCGGTCCGAAGACCTTCGCGAGTTGCTTCTCTCCACGCCGGTATCTTCGGATACCTGGCGCTCGAGAACCTTCTTCGGTTCCCGAAAAGGCGTGGAGAGATCGGCAAGGGCTTGCGGCGTGCTTCCGGCCTCGATTCACGGCTCGGGGACGAAAAGCACGTCACAATCTATATTACTATACGTATCATTTATTATCGTTTTGTCTCGTCTTACAGTGAAAATCTGATTAAAAGTTCTTCAATTAAACTGTGATGAACAGTAAAAGTGACACATAAACTGCAATTTCGATAATTACACCGACCGCTCAAAATTTGTCAACTGCACTATTTATAAATAGTCAGTGGGTTGCAAATTGAATTGATTTTGCAAGGTTTGAGATACTAGTCTCAAATCTTTCAACTGTCGGTGATTCCTTAAGGGGGGAGCCCGGTTTGGAACGCTAAAAGTAAGCCAATTTTCGAGAATTTTTTTTTACGAAATTATTGAGCGAATTTTTTCGAGACATTCAGGATATATTCTTCTATGTTTTAACAATAAAAATTAATTGTTTCGTTACAAAATAATTCGTAGAAATAGTTTTATATAAACAAGTTCGTAAGACTTCACCGCCGGAGTCTTCGATTTGCGGGAATTCTGGAGGCTATAATTCTTCACTAAAACAAAAAACACAAAGATTTTCATTTTTTTCATGTAATTACACTGTCGATGAACCTAAAAGTCTAACGAAAAGTACATAATTAGTCAATAAATGGGACTTCAAAGGAAAACTTATGATTTTGGCTAAAAATTTTCGTATTGTTTATGTTAAAAAAATTGTTTAAATTAATTTTTTTTATAAAAGTTTTAGGTTCATCGACGATGGTTGATCATTGTGTAGTTGTATGTACCAGGACAAGTCGATTGAATTAATAGTTTTTTTCCTATTTGTCCCGCAAGTTTTAAAGAAGTGGTTTCGAGAAAAACGCGGATACATATTCGTGTTGGGAAATGTCTTTACAGGCCGAAATTCGGAGTTTGACTGACCGTTGACAGTAACTGCCTAAAAAACGCAGTACTGGCGGAAAGTCATAAATGTGGACTCATAAAATTCAGGTAAACAGTTACCAAGTTCGGAAACTTTATGCGATGGACCCAGAACCGCGGTTCGCTGCACGCCTGCAGATATACCTGCTTGACGCGCTGCAGTTTCATGATCCGTATTTACATAGTTCCATCGAATTTCGGTCTGTAACTTTGGGAACATAATTTTAACATGTATTACTATTGATTAAAGCAAAAAAAAAATCGATTTTTTGAAGTTGACAAATCGGGCTCCACCCTTAAATGAAAAGGATTGCAACAGCGGTTAAACTGACTTTTTCTTTCCATTATTAAGTTATTTAATGAACACAGTAAATTTTGTTCACGATCACGATTTACACAATAAAATCAATACAAACATTATGTCACATGTATAATTTTACAGCAATATTGCACGTGCAAGCGTACACACATGTGACACGACTGGCGCCAAAAACGTAAGTGCTCGTGAAAAATGGCCATGAACTTGACCACCACGAGGTATCGATTATTCTCGATCAATATAACTGCGCGCGCACATGGATCATGTGCAGTGTGCAGTTGACAAATTTTGAGCGGTCGATGTAATTACTGAAATTGCAGTTTATGTGTCACTTTTACTGTTCATCACAGTTTAATTGAAGAACTTTTAATCAGATTTTCACTGTAAGACAAGACAAAACGAAAATAAATTATACATGTAGTAATATACATGTATTTCACGATTACTGGTAAGAATATTATAAAGATATACGCAAATTTTCAATAAATCATGAAAAAAAATTTTTTTTGTGAATTTTAAAAATTATGAAAAAAATATAAAGAATCGGAATCCCATTATGAAACTTTCACAGAAATTGTTGAAAAAGCAGATCTTTAACATATACATTTTTCAAAAAAATCAAAACGGATAAACATTTTTGAAAAAAATAATTTAACCTAAAAATTGAAAAATCATATAAAAAAAACGAGTAAAATTTGTTAAATATTTTTCTTCAGAATGTGCGCGAAAAATTCATCGGAATGAAAAAAAAGCACTCGAATTCGTCTATTTTTGGCCAAGTTACATCTATTAGAAGAAAAAACCGAGAGAATCGATATCTCGAAAACGGTTCGATAAAAAAATTTAAAAAGAACGCGTAAAAATTTCATTTAATGGGTAGAATGATATAAAAAAATTTTAGACAAATCAAAAAATCAAAGTTCCAAAACTGTCTGATTTCGCGTGGAATGCCCCATATACGTATAGAGAGGTTCGTTTAATGCGACGTCATATAGCGACAATGTTGATAAGTAGAAAACTATTAAATTTCTCCGAATAAGAATAATTTTCTAATTAGTGACAATTAACAATGTTAATAATAAATTACAACTCGCAAATCGGGAAGTTCCTTGCGTGGTCCGTAAAGGGTCACACACAAAATAAACATGAATAGCTATAGGCATCACTACTCGCGAGCGAGCGAGCAACAATAACCAGCTAGTTTTCTTTAAGAATTCCTTTATGGGTTCCTATTTTGGTTCCCTTCAACGTGGTTAGGTGAAGCGAAAAGGGTCCTGATCCAGGTTAACCCTCTCTCTCCCTCCTACTTGGGCTGGGTGCCATTACGGGTCATACCAAGACTTGGTTAGCGTTCGGCGGAGGAGATGCCCGAGTCTAGGGCTAGGGTCTTCAGTACAGTTCGAATTTGGTGATCTCACCGAGGTGGCCGTTTTTATGGTCATATTGTCCCGCAATTGGGCAGGCGACCCTCGCGCGCGAACCGAGACCGACACCGTGCACCGTGTGTCGACTGCGAAAAGACAATTATGACCGTCGATGGCTTTAGGATGGGAGAAGCTTTTGTCTTTGCGACACCGAAAAACGTCAAGCTCGACAACCTAACTGTTAAATATCGCAAAAGACGTTTCCTTGCGAATAATAAAACATCTGGTCGCCAAATATGTCAGCTGTCGTATAGTTCTGTGATCAGTGGTTTTTGTCTCAGTTGTTAATCTCTCGTGATATGGAGTTCCAAACTTGCAAGGGTTGCAGCACTAAGGTTGCCAAGTCAGTTATCTGCACTTTCTGTGGTATTGCATCCCACCCGGGATGCATCAATCGCACTGGCCATCCTGTCCAAAATGGACAGTTCCTGGATTGGCTTGGGTCATCCTCATCGTCATCTCATGCCATTGATGGTGATACTCATCTTCTTAATAATTTTCGAAGAATCTTAAAGCAAGAGTTGGAAGAAGTTCTGTCATTGAAACTTGAAGCTTTCGAGAAGAAGATCGTTGAGACGATTGACAGAGTCAAAGCTGAGATTAAGTCCGACATTGACAATATGAATGAAAGGGTCTGTTCTTTGAGAACAAATTTTCTACTCTCTCTTCTAATTCTGGGCAACAATCGGAGATGGAGGAAGTCTTTGCTGAAATGGCTGATCGCAACATAAGAGCACGCAATATCCTAATATTTAATCTGGAAGAGGCTGTCATTTCTCATAATTCAACTTTACTAAATATGAATGTGAACTTTGCTCATGTTAATCATGACTCTCAGTTGGTTTCTGATATATTCAATCAGATTTATCTTTCCGGAATCTCCTTTTCTAAAACTGTTCGCTTTGGAGCCAAACGTCAGGACAAGCCTCGACCCCTGAAAGTCGTCTGCAAATCCAGTGAAGAGGCACTTTCAATCCTGAGGAATAAATCAAAGTATAAGGAACCAGCAGTCATCCTCGAGGATCGTACTCCCAAACAGCAAGCCCATCTCCAGCATCTGCAGAGTGTACTTAAATCTCTTCGGGAGTCCGGTGATACGAACAGTACTATTCGTTTCGTTAATGGCGTACCGAAAATAGTTAATTCTAAGAGCCCGGGTCGTATCGGTGAAAAAAACTGATTTCCTACCCTTTGGTGTCTTACCGAAATGTTAGGGGTCTAAGATCCAAATTAAATATTATCAGAAGTGCAATTGCGTCGGCTACTGAAAAGTATAAAATTATTGTTTTAGTTGAGACGTGGCTTTATGACGGTATTGCTAGCTCTGAACTTGGATTTCATGATTTTAATGTTTATAGATGTGATAGATGTTCTATTTGCAATTATTCTCGTATGGGTGGTGGTGTTTTGATACCGGTACACTAGTCCTTGTTTAGTCGTCCTTTAATATTGTCTTCGTCGTGTGCGGAACAAGTTTTTGTTGAAATCCGTTGTCACTTTAAAACTGTTATTGTCGGCTCAGTCTATTTACCTCCGGCCAGTGACCTGAGTTTATTTACAGATCACTTTAGGTCGGTTGAAGAAATTATTTCATCATTCTCGCCGGACACTGACCTCATTCTTTTAGGCAATTACAACTTACCCAATACATTATGGTACAATGACTAGCTTGGCAATCTAAGTTATTCGTGCACATCTTCATGCACCATGTCCAGACAAGCTTGTTAGCGCCTGTACCCTTTTTACCGATGTTTGGAAAGAACGGCTTTGGCTTGTCCCATTTTCAAGGGTTTTATGGCCAGGGCTTAGGCTACGAGGGACCATAAATGACCCTGTACGACACTAATCAGCCTTGTTGGCAGTCGATGGCTGATGACCGCGTTGAGTCTCCCGGCTGTTGTGTCGATGGATTGATTATTTATGTTTGGAGAGAGAGAGAGATAGTTTGGGAATGACAAGCGGCCCGACGTTGTATTGTCATAAATTAAGGATATTGCTCCGAAGGATCTGGCCACGGAGTGGGGAAGGCTTTGCCTTTTGGTAAGAGGACTGTGATTAACCCCACGGCACTTATCCCAGAACCATCGCGAGTAACGTTTGGAGTAATTCTCTAACAAGCTAATGTTCTTCATGACTGTTGCAGTCTCTTCCATCTATCCCAATTAAATTCTGTTACTAATGCCTATGACATGCTAGATGTTCGTTCACCACGAAGGTTCTGGGGTAAGTGCCGTGGGGTTCATCACAGTCCTCTTACCAAAAGGCAAAGCCTTCCCCACTCCGTGGCCAGATCCTCGAGAACAATATCTTTAATTTATAAGCAATACGGCGTCAGGCCGCTTACCATTCACAAACTATCTCTCTCTCTCTCTCCAAACATAAACAATCAATCCATCGACACTCAACAGCCGCGAGACCCAACGCGGTCATCAGCCGTCGACTGCCAGCAAGACCGATTAGTGTCATACAGGGCCCTTTATGGTCCCCTGGTCATAAAACCCTTGAAAGCGGGGCGACCCAAAGGCCGTTTTATTCCCGACATCGGCAAAAAGAATATTGATGCTAACACGGCCATTCTGACCTGCTTCGCGCTCTCGAGAAGCATCAACTCAAGCAACAATTACTCCAGAATCCTGAAGTCGAGCATCACACTTCGACTCGAAGGCTAAGACACGCACAAAGGTGTCGTAACATGACTGTCATCTATTCGAATCAAACAACCTCTTGTTTAACTGATCTGATATTTTTTGTATCAACTATAGAAAACTTTGCCTAATCTACTTGAACATCGTAACAGAATTCAAAAATAGAAATAACATCAGAAGACTAACACGACTCGTCCGACGAGTCAATGTCGTTCTCTCCTGACCATTCTCCCTGCCAGAGCCGCAGACGATCCTTCGGCACTACTTGTGGTCTTCCACTCTTGCCAACGATCTCATAACGATCGTTTTCGAGAATTTTTACGATTTCAAAAGGACCTACAAATTTAGGGTCTAATTTGGCTCTACGCATATCACTCGGCCGTACGAATACCCTATCGCCTTCTTTGTAAACTATATTGGGTCTGCGTTTTTTATTAAACCTTACGTTTTGCTACACAGCGTTTTTCTGTAACCGCTCAAATGCAAGCTGTCCGTCATGAGTATGTGGCAACTCCGTCTGCCAACCGGCAGAGCGCGCCACGCACCGGGACGCTCGCAACTCCGTCTGCCAACCAGCAGAGCGCACCACGCACCGGGACGCTCGGCGGAAGTCGTCCTCGTGCGCCGCGTAAACAAACGCTGAACCCACGCGCGATATTCTAATGTTTCCTTCTTCGTTTCCTCCTTCTCTCTGTTCCCTCGCTTCGTGTTAGACGCACGCGTGTCCGGTCGCGCTCGTCAAAGAAGTGATTTTTCCCTTTACGCGCTTTGTGTGCTAAGTAGCATAACCCCGCGGTCGCCCCGCGCCTTACCGCCGCGTAACCTGTACGACCGGGAATGTCTGTGATATTTATGCGATAAATAAACGCATTAGCATTTTTCCTCTAACCCGGAGTTCGCCATCTTATTTCCCCTTCGATTGGCTTCTCCAAATTGGTGACCCTCGACTTCGAACGAAGTATCTCTACAACGGTAAACTTTCCCTAAGTGCGGTAAACGGCGCGGGGCCGTCCTTTTTTTTTTCTCTTTGTACGGAGTTCGGTAAAGTCGTGCCGGGCAAGGACGCAGTTTTCGCTACGCCGTAGAATGTTCCGCTCTCCGCCTCGTTCCGACGCTCCAGCTGCGGATTGCGACGACCAGCAACCTGCGGGCAGCGATCAGGCCGAGAGGCGACCTTCGTTGCTGGATCTTCCCACGCCGGGTAATTACGCCGGTCAGCAAAACGACACTGCTGACCAACTCATCGGCTATGGCGTCCCCTTGGCGACGCAACAACCTGGCGGCACGCTCGGCGCTTCATCGGTGGAAGCTGTTCAGCATTGTCGTGTGCCCGCGTTCTGGAAGCCGCAACCGGAACTCTGGTTCTTCCAGCTGGAATCGCTTTTCCATGCAAACCGCATCCGCTCCGACGAGACCAAGTACCACCTTGTCATCAGTGCCCTGGACTCTGAGCTATTGCAGGAGGTGTCGGATCTCATCAGGCACCCTCCGGTGCAAGATAAGTACCAGTCCCTGAAAACGTTAATGCTCACGCGTCTAACAGACTCAGCCGACAGACAACTGCAGCGGGTACTCACGGAACTGGAGCTGGGCGATAAAAAGCCCTCACAGCTTCTGCGGCAGATGCGGTCTCTTGCTGGCGACAGGGCTACAGAGCATGTCCTGCGTGTGCGTTGGCTTGCGCTGCTCCCACCGAGCCACCAAAAACTGCTCAAGATTTTCAAAGCGTCGGATCTGGATGGACTGGCTGAGGCGGCGGACCAGCTGCATGAGACTTCTGGCCCTACGCCTGTCATGTCAACGGGCCATGGCACCTGTCGTCCGGCAGGATTCTATTCATCACCAGATGACCAGTCCTCAACCTTGGCAAGGGACATTGCAGAGATCAAGAGCTCTCTGTCGCAGCTAATCTCCGTCATCAGGGATTTGACGGCGGCTCAACATAACCGCAACAGCCACAAACAGTCGCAGGGCGACAGGCGACGCCAACGTTCCCAGTCGCGGTCATATAATCGTCCCATGTCACCAGCGGCAGGGACCTTCTGCAACTACCACAGACGGTATGGTGTGGATGCTCGCAAGTGCATCCCACCCTGTTCCTTCCAGTCTGCTCCTGCGACCGGTTCCCCTCTGGGAAACTAGAGCAGCTGTCGTCCATCCAGGCTGTGAACGACAGCAACAACAACGTTGTCGCCAGCGTTGCTGAACATCGCCTGCACATCCACGATCGAAACTCAAACGTAAAGTTTCTGATCGACTCTGGCTCGGTCCTTTCTATTGTGCCGAAGTCGCTTTTTGCATTCAGCAGCAAACCAATGGCCCTCCAGCTCATAGCAGCCAATGGCTCTCCCATTGCTACATATGGTCGATGCAGTATCAAGCTCAACCTGGGTCTGCGGCGTGAGTTCCAGTGGTCCTTTGTCATCGCAGGTGTCAACTCTGCCATCATCGGAGCAGATTTTCTTTCCCATTATGGTCTGCTGCTCGACATTAAGGGGAAACGTCTCATCGATCAACGAACCAGCCTCTCAACGCAGGGCCAGCTTTCTGAGGCAGCTACCGTTGGAATCTCCGTTGTCAACCAGCCCAAGCCACCCGACGGGGCACATAAAGGTGCGTACACACGGCTATTTCAAAGATTCAGCGACATTGCTCTGCCCAGCCGACCTGCAATTTTGGACATGGATCACCCGGTGCAGCACCACATAGTCACCACCGGCCCGCCCTGCGCAGAGCGCCCACGACGTCTCGCTGGGGAAAAACTGCAGGCTGCCAAACAGCACTTCAACTCGCTGCTCCAACAGGGGACGATTCGACCTTCGGGCAGCCAGTGGGCCAGCCCGTTGCACCTGGTTCGAAAGCCTCGAGGAGGATGGCGCGTCACAGGCGACTACCGCAAACTGAACGCCCAGACGGTACCAGACCGTTACCCTCTTCCCTACATCGAGGATCTCTTCCAACGCCTGCGGGGAAAAACGGTCTTCTCGACCATTGATCTCGAGAAGGCGTATCTTCAGATACCCATGTCTCCAGCTGACACAGCGAAGACTGCCGTAACGACGCCCTTCGGGCTATTTGAATTCGTGGGACTGCCTCCGGGACTGCGCAACGCCAGCCAAACGTTCCAGCGTCACATGGACAACCTCTTCAGAGAGCTGGACTTCGTCAGCTGCTACATCGACGATCTGATCGTGATGTCAACCTCGCACGAGGAACACACTCGGCACCTCGAGATCATCTTCGACGTCCTACGGAAAAACAACCTCACCGTGAACCTGGACAAGTGCAACTTCGGCCAGACGCGCCTCAAGTATCTGGGGTACGAGATTGACAGGGATGGATTCTCTCCACCTGTCGAGAGAGTTGAGGCGATTTCAACCTTCCCGAGGCCTCGGACTGTCTCCGACCTCCGTCGTTTCCTGGGGATCATCAACTACTACCGCAGGTGCATTCCCAGTGCAGCGCAACTGCAGGCACCTTTGTGCGAGTTCCTCAAAGGCTCGTACAAAAACGACAAACGAGAGGTTCCATGGACCACGGAAACCGAGGAGGTGTTCAACCGGTGTCGGCGCAGCTTGGCCTCTGCAGCGAGATCAACCTTTCTCTCCCCGTCAGCTCAGCTCTCCCTGAGGACTGACGCTTCAGACACTGCCGTAGGAGCGGCATTGGAGCAGCTGGAGGAAGGCGCCTGGAGACCCGTCGGTTTCTTCTCCCGGAAGCTCACGCCAGCGGAGACGAGATACAGCACCTACGACCGCGAGCTTTTGGCTATTGTTTCAGGTATCAAGCACTTCCGGCACATCCTGGAGGGGAGGCAGTTCACCACCCTCACGGACCACCGCCCGCTCATGTATGCACTGTCACAGCGGGCCGACAAAGCGTCACCGAGGCAACAGCGTCAACTTGACCTGATCTCCCAGTTCAATACCGAGATTCGTCATCTTCGGGGCGAGGACAACGTGGTCGCCGATGCCCTCTCGCGCGTCAGCGCAGTCCAAATGCCCACCATCCTCGACGCAGCTGCCATCTTCCAGGCACAGCAGGACGACGATGAACTGCGAGACGCCCAGGCGAATACTTCGCTGCGGCTACAGCCTCTGCTCATCGAAGGGCACAGGATACTGTGCGACACTTCGTCGGGCGCTGTCCGCCCATTCCTGCCAAGCAGTCTCCGGAGAAAAGCCTTCGATGTTATCCACGGCCTCGCACACCCCAGTGGTCGCACCACCTCCAAGCAGCTGAAGGAGAAATTCATTTGGCCAGGCATCCGCAAGGATGCTCTTCGTTGGGCGCGCGAGTGCATCGCCTGCCAGCGCGCCAAGGTGCATCGACACAACAGGATGCAACCCAACCACATTGAGGTTCCCGACGGGCGCTTCAATCACGTTCATCTGGACATCGTCGTCATGCCACTTGTCGGTAAGATGAAATACTGCCTTACAATAATCGACCGATTCTCCAGATGGCCAGCGGCGATACCGCTGGAGGACATGCGGGCGGAAACGATCGCTGAGGCGTTCTTCACCCACTGGATCAGCCAATTCGGCACTCCACTCTCGATCACCACGGATCAGGGGACCCAGTTCGAATCCTCACTCTTCGCATCGCTCGTCCGACTCGTCGGGGCGCGCAGAATCCACACGACGCCTTATCACCCTCAATCAAACGGCCTGGTCGAAAGGTGGCATCGCACCTTGAAAGCTGCCCTCATGTGCAACCCGTTAACGCCGTGGCCTCAACTGTTGCCCTCCGTGCTTCTCGGCCTTCGCACGGCCTACAAGGAGGATCTGCGAGCCTCTCCTGCTGAGATGCTCTTTGGCACTACTCTCCGCATTCCAGGAGAATTCTTCGTCTCGAGTGACGGCTCTCCCGACCCGGGCGACTTCATTGAGAGGTTCAGGCAGCGAATTCGGGCTATCAAGCCTGTGCCCACTTCGCACCACGCCAAAACGAAACAGTTCGTGTTCAGGAGTCTGCAAAGCTGCTCCCACGTCTTCAGGCGGATAGACTCGGTCCGCAGACCGCTTCAACCGCCATACTCAGGCCCCCATGAGGTTGTCCGACGAGACAGCGACCGTGTCTTCACCATAAGGATCGATGGCGAGGAAAAGGCGATTTCCATCGACTCTCTCAAACCGGCATTCCTAGCTCGAGAGGATGTAGAGGTCCAGACGCATCCGCAGCGGCCATCCACTCCTGAAGAGCGGCCTTCCACTCCTGAAGAGCGGCCTTCCACTCCTGAAGAGCGGCCTTCCACTCCTGAAGAGAGGCCATCCACCCCTGAAGAACGGCCTTCCACTCCTGAAGAGCGGACAGCTTCGACACGCAGAGGACCCGTGACTCTTTCGCTCCCTTCGCATCCTGCGAACATCGCTGGGGGGAGAGTGACTGTGGCAACTCCGTCTGCCAACCGGCAGAGCGCGCCACGCACCGGGACGCTCGCAACTCCGTCTGCCAACCAGCAGAGCGCACCACGCACCGGGACGCTCGGCGGAAGTCGTCCTCGTGCGCCGCGTAAACAAACGCTGAACCCACGCGCGATATTCTAATGTTTCCTTCTTCGTTTCCTCCTTCTCTCTGTTCCCTCGCTTCGTGTTAGACGCACGCGTGTCCGGTCGCGCTCGTCAAAGAAGTGATTTTTCCCTTTACGCGCTTTGTGTGCTAAGTAGCATAACCCCGCGGTCGCCCCGCGCCTTACCGCCGCGTAACCTGTACGACCGGGAATGTCTGTGATATTTATGCGATAAATAAACGCATTAGCATTTTTCCTCTAACCCGGAGTTCGCCATCTTATTTCCCCTTCGATTGGCTTCTCCAAAAGTAATATCAATTGCATCGCTAAGAACTGGTAATTGTGATTCCGCGGCGGCCGCTGGCCCCGCGCTACGGTCAATTCCAAAAAGCAAATGTGAGGGTGAGAAACCTGTGGACTTCTGTATCGTGGTATTCAATGATGATTGAATTTTTGTCAGTTTGTTCGGCCATTCTGTTATTTTAGATACTTCCGATGTAAGCAGATTGACAACCGTCGAAACATATCCTTTGGCTTGGCCATTAACTCTTGGTGCACCAGTTGCAATGAGATGCAATTCTACACCTTGTTTCTTTAAAAACTGCTCAAGTGGCTTGTATGAAAAATTTATACCTCGATCAGATACTAGTACACGGGGTGTACCAAACAACGTTAAGCGATCTCGAAATACTTGAAGCATTTCAGGACCACTCAAAGATTTCAGTGGAATTAATTGAAGATACTTTGTAAAGGCATCCACAATGACTAAAACATGTTTGTAACCTTCCTTTGATTCTTTGAACGGTCCGACACAGTCACAATGTATGACGTCAAAAGGGATTGGTTTTTTTTTCTATGGAATGCAAAAGTCCCTGTTTAGGACCTGTGTGACGTTTGGATACCGTACACGTTATGCAATGTTCCACATATTTTTTTGCAAAATTCTGCATGCGCGGGAACCAATATTTTTGAGCAATTTTATCGTACGTCTTTTCGAAGCCAACATGACAATTTTCATCGTGATACATTCTTAATAAACCTAATCTATATCCTTTTGGAACATAACTTCGATATATAACTCGCCCGTTATCTTTCCGAATTTTTCTGTATAGAATACCGTTTTTGAGTTCGAAGTCGCTTGTTATTGTATCATTTGCAGAAATCCGATCGGATATAGCTTTCGTTTCGGCATCATTTCTCTGGGCGACCTCGAGCCATGAACTCTCGTGAACTACGTTTACGCGAATATCACGACACGGATTACGGCTTAGATAGTCCGCATGTTCCACACATTTACCTTTTCGATATTCTAAGTCAAACGAATAATCTTGCAAAAAGACCTACCATCTTGCTATTCGTGGTAACAAATCTCTTTTGTTACTAGTCGCTTTTACCGCATTACAATCTATTGTGATTTTAAATTTAATTCCTAACAAGTAGACGCGAAAATGTTTTAACGCATTGACAATAGCCAGAGTCTCCAGTTCATAGGAATGGTATTTTGATTCTTCCGGAGTAGTACGACGACTATAATAAGCTACTACACGCGTATCTCCTCCTACCTTTTGAAAAAGGATCGCGCCATAGCCAACCAAGCTGGCATCAGTATGTAATTCGGTTTCTTATTCGGAGTCGAAAATTATCAAAAGCGGCTGATTACTCAGTTTATCCAAGACATATTGTCGCGCTTCGATTTGTGCTGGACCCCATTCCCACGGTTGATTATTTCTGGTTAATTTCGTAATACATGCCGTACGGATCGAAAAGTCTGGTATAAATTTACGAAAATAGGAGGCCAATCCCATGAACTGTCCGACTTGTCTTATATTGGCAGGAGTCGGAGATTCTAACAATGCCTCTACTTTCTGTTTGCCCGGGTGTATCCCGTCGGCCGATATTTCCCGTCCCAAATAATCGATAGTCGTTTGGAAAAATTTACACTTTTTCATATTCAGGGAGAATCCCGCTCGCGATAGAGCCTGCAAAACCTGATCAAGTCTCTTTGAACTTTCGTCGATCGTTTGTGAAGGGATCAGTACATCATCAAGATAAACCAGCGCTACTTCATTGCGCAAAGGACCCAATGCAACATTGATAGCTCGCTGGAATACAGCGGGAGCGTTCGTCAGACCGAAAGGCATACGCAAATATTCGTAGTGTCCATCAGGTGTGACAAAGGCCGTTTTTTCAATTGAATTGGCAGCAATCGGTATCTGGTGAAAGCCAGATGCCATATCCAAGATAGTAAAGTACTTTCCCTTCCCCAAACGATCGAGCTGATCGTCTATGAGTGGCAGGGGATAACGATCTCGAATAGTTATTCTATTTAAAGCTCGAAAATCCACACATAATCTATCCGACCCATCCTTTTTCTTTACAAGTATAATCGGACTCGCAAACGGCGAAACACTTTCTTATATTATTTTATTACGCAATAAGTCATCAATAATTACGCGTACCCTCTCGCGCTCGGCGTATGACAAACGATAGGGGTGGTAATTTATTACCTTGTCATCCTTGGTAAGAATTTTCATCTCACCTGTAGAAACTCGTTGCATATTGTTACCTGTAGCAATCATATGTCGGTAGCGCTCCAGCAATTCCTCCAAAGGTTTGCGTACCAAGTCCTCAACAGCAGTTGCAGCAAAGCATTGTCGTCCATTCTGTCTCCCACATTCGTTAACAGACCCTGGTATCCGCTGCAGTTTCGTTCCCGAGGCTTCAGTCACCATGCGTAGGTCGGAGTGTGTTAGGATGTTCCTTCCAATGATAAGATCCAGTGACATAAGCAAATCCGGTACAGCAAAAAGGTCCAACTCCACGGAAACGTCCTCGAATTGAAGGATTTCCGTCAGACAACCAGTTGTATTGATGGGCACGTTTCCTAATCCGTGCACCGTAGTTACCAGCGGCACGATTTTACAATTTGTACGTTTGGCTATTCCTTCTTTAATTAACGAACAGTCGGCACCGCTGTCCAATAAGCAATGAAGCATTGTACCACGAAGCAGCGTAGGCGTTAATTCTTGATCTTCCGCTACACAAAGGTTCACCTGGTTGTTTTTCTGTTTCTCCTTATTACGTACAACTCGTTGTTTGATCCAGCAATGTTCCTCCTCGTGGCCTTTCTTCGCGCAATAACTACAAGTAGACACTTTTCGGATCGGTTGTACTTTTCTTTCAACACTCGTGTCCATCTTGCGTCTTTTAGGGCACTCATTTGATAAGTGCCCATAATCGTCACAGGCGTAACAACGTTTTCCGTACAAGCGTCGCGCACCTATTTTTATATTTCGATCCTTGCGTTCACGGTCACTAACCTTGACTTTTGCAGGCTTAACAAATTGCGAGATTCCAGTAATCAACGCCGATGTTGTCTCATAACGTCCATTGGTTACGGACTGTTTCACGTTTTGGTTTGTTATACCACCGATTACGAGCTCTACGTATTTTTCAGGCTTGAATGACACACGCGTCTGCTCCAAATACGCCAGTTTTCTTCTTGCATACTGGACATACGTCGTAGCATCATCACTAGTGTACAACAGTGCACGTTGCAAACAAACACGGCACATAAGTCGTTTCGAAATGTGTCCCAACTACGAGGTTTGCCCTTCCACTCCTGGTACCACCTCTTGGATGCACCTGCCAAGGCATGTGTAGCCAAACATAGCCTTTGCTTTCCGGAAACGTCTTTGGTGATGTCTTCGACTAAATCGCACCATGTTGACGCATCCTCGCCCAAATCCCATCCATCAAATTCGGGTATAACTTCCATCAAGGGGTGCGACGCAGATGTTGAGACATTTACACTGATCGGGGACGACGAAGTTCCCACTTGTTCCAGCACTTGCCGGACAATAGCGTCAATGCTAGGCGCCGCACTCGCGTTATCCATATTTCACGAAGTAGCTCTAACACCACACGCAGTGACGATAAAAACTACTGAATTTCGTATGTGAAATTGTTTGATCCCACTTCTGATGCTAGATGTCCGTTTACCACGAAGGTTCTGGGGTAAGTGCCGTGGGGTTCATCACTCTTCCCAAAAGGCAAAGCCTTCCCCACTCCGTGGCCAGATCCTCCAGAACAATATCTTTAATTTATAGCAATACGGCGTCAGGCCGCTTACCATTCACAAACTATCTCTCTCTCTCTCTCTCCAAACATAAACAATCAATCCATCGACACTCAACAGCCGCGAGACCCAACGTGGTCATCAGCCGTCAACTGCCAGCAAGACCGATTAGTGTCATACGGGGCCCTTTATGGTCCCCTGGTCATAAAACCCTTGAAAGCGAGGCGACCCAAAGGCCGTTTTATTTCCGACATCGGCAAAAAGAATATTGATGCTAACAGACAGAATACTGGATCTTGTTTTCTCTACATTTAATGATGTCAAAGTTGTCCCTTCCACTGAATATTTGCTGCCTACCGATCCGTATCATCCACCTCTACAATTCCATATTCCTCGTACGTTTAGTAGACCTCCAGTTCGTTCTTCCACATGGGTTCGGGATTTTTTTAATACAGACTATCACTCCATCCACCTGTTTCTTAGCTCTATTGATTGGGATATGATTTTGTCTAAATGTAATGTGGATAAGGCTGTAAATTTTTTGTATTCTTTGGTTATTATAGCGTTCATAGTGTCCATACTCTCATTTATTAAATGTGATTCGTTTTTCCTATCTTCCTTTATGTAAAATAATTGTACTGTTAATTGTATTATGACCATAGACCTAAGTTCCTAGGTCCATAATTATGACATACTTTAAAAGCTTTTGTTATTTGTTTTATGAAGGTTATATTTACTATTCACCATTCCATTTTAAAGAAAACACTGTCATGAGCGCGGCACATGCGTACTAATTAACCAATTGCAAGTCCTCCATCAGAACTTCCCTTTTTGCGATGGATCGGATCGATCCCCTCGCCTAAAGTGGGACTTTGCACTCCGTCCATATATTCATATTCCTAGGTCCATGATCAAAACAGAATCAAACAAAATTACACACTCAACTAATTTCGGAGCGTACAACATGGGAAAGCTTACGCTTGAAAATGGTCGTAATGACAAAAAAGTCAACGTGACACGGAAAGCATTGACATGGTTTGTAATGTGGTTTATACAGCTATTATGACCGTAAGCTGTTCGGTGGGTTTCTTGCCAAAGAAAAGGGCAATTTCATAGGCCGTGACGGCAGATATACAGCTTAAAATATGATATAATTTCTAGACACTTCACAAATCTATTGAGCACATTATGAGCAAATATAAGTTCTGAGATAAGTCTGCGCCTATCAAGCGGTAAACGATTTAATTGGTGCAGTACATTATCATACGTATGGTCATCATATGCTGAATTCGTTTCAGTCTACTTTGTAAGTATTGCTGATAAGGTGACCAGATTACGGAGCAGTATTCCAGATGTGGACATACAATTGAACGGTAGAGTGCGGAGGGAACCTACATTTTTAAAGTATTTTGACACTCTGGAGATAAAGCCGAGCGATCTGGATGCTTTGCTAGTGATGTTTTTGATGTGTGAAATGAATGAAAGGTCTGAGCAAAAAATGACACCCAAATCGCGAATTTCATTCACTGATTATAAGGTACTATTTTGAAGGAGATGAGGTAAAATTAGTATAATTATAACGAGTGAAGCGAACAATAAGGCATTTAGATATATTAAGGGACAATCTGTTTCACCATATTTTCAGTCTGAGAAGATCAGATTGAATGAGTTCTTGACTAGTAGGATTGCCTAAGGAGTGGAATAGTTTAAGATCGTCAGCATATAAAAGATAGCGACAATAGTGAAAACATTCGGACGTATCATTTATAAATAAAATGAATAGTAATGGCCCAAGGTGAGAACCCTGCGGGACACCGGACTCAACGCAAAAAGAGTCAGAGAAGGACTCGTTGAATTTTAGTATTTGAGATCTGCCAGATATAAAGTTATGAATCCACTCCAATAGACAGCCCTCTATTCCGTATGACTGAAGCTTACAAATTAGGACAGAATGACAGACAGTATCAAATGCTTTTCGAAAATCAGTATAGATGGTATCTACTTGAAGTGCCTTCTCCATAGCATTAATTACGTAGTGATGGAAAATGAGTAGGTTGGTTGTGGTAGAACGGCTGACAAGGAACCCATGCTGTTCTTCAGTAATAATATTTTTACAGAGAAAAGATAACTTTTGTAAAACTAATTTATCAAAAATCTTGGCAAATACACATTAGATATACTAATAGGCCTGTAATTAGTAATATTAGATGGATCACCACCTTTTAAAATAGGACAAATAATGCTCGTTTTCCACCACAAGGGGAAAGCACAGGACGATAAGGATTTATAAAAAATAATTCACAACGCTCTGGATAAAATAAAAGCACAATTTTTTATAAGATTTGGGTGGATACCATGAGTGGGCCGGCTGGAGTTGAGATCCAGTTCTAATATATACTCATAAATGTCGCTATATAATGCATTTTCGGCAATTCCTAAAGTACAATCAATAACACTTTGATAAACACTTTGATGTGCTTATAAACAGTTGTCCATATTACTCAGGAAATCATACTAAACTTTCTGAATTCGTGTAAACTGTCACATCAACGAACAACGCAAGGCTTTCGAAATGTTTTTTATTATGTAAAGAGTTATCCAAATTAAGTGTCACATCTTCTAACAAATGACACTGCACGGAAAAAAATGGTTTAGTTGATCCAGCAAATCTATAATTCGCTGGGAAAATTTTGATGTTATAGCTAAGCAGCTTTGCTACTGCAGCAAAGAAATTGTATTTAAAAGCAAACTTGAACTTACTGATATAGCAAATCTAGTTTTGCTAGCTGAAATGATCTGTTACGGCAACAAGTCAGTTTCTCTATAATTAATTCATGGAATCGTTTTCTTCAATAAATTCCACTGTACAAGACGGGTCCGATTTTGTAAACTTGAATAAACATTTATTATAGATTTCGACGTGCTGAATACGAATCTGTAAACCGTTTTTTTCAGAACATACAGTTTTTGAAAAAATCAATTTTGAAGAAAATGACAAATTTTCAACTTTGGAATTTTTTTGTGTTTTTACCGTATTAGTTATTTAGTTGCTCTTGGCACGAAATGATTCTGTGGACTCTCCCGAATAAAATTATATAAATAGTTATTAGATTCTAAGCATCGAGATAGGTTTAAATAACAATTAAAGTGAAAAAGACACCCAAAACGCACCCATTTTTGCTGATATTCTTCACTTTATTTCAAAAAGTAAGGGTCTAGGAGAAAATTTGACCATACTACACGATAGAGCAAACCTTTCTACTAAGGAAAGCGTCAGGCGAATTTCCAAAATTATTTTTGTTTTCAATATAGAAATAAAATAGTTTAGCGAAACGCGCGGCGGCGACAGTGGTACTCAATGACGGCGCGGCGAGGCGGCAAGCGAGGCGTCCTCCGCGCGCGCCTCCGCAGTTTTATTCCAAAAATTTAATTAGAAAACATAAACAGATCATTACATAATATTATACAGTGCAACAACGTGTACACGTTGCTAAATTAATGAACGCGTAATTTCACGATGAGGAGACACTAATTAGTCACCAAGATCGTGTGATTTAATACCATTAGATTCTTTTCTACGGGAATTTTTTAGAAGTAAAGACTGTATCAATAATTCAAAGACTATTGATAAACTAAGAACTATTGATAAGCCGCCATTGATGAAACTGACGTGAGTCCTACTTATGTGAACATGTAATGGAAAATTGGATCAAACATTTCGGACTCGAGGGGAAAAAAACCTGAAACACTTGAATATTATTGTCTTCCATAATTAATGTGATAAAGTACATTTTGTATTAAAATAAAGAAATCAGATAAATCTTAAAAAATTCGTGTTTTATTTCAATTTAAAGATGTGACACACTATTTAGATAACCCTTTATAATATAGCAAGAAATGCAAAGTAAAAAACGTATTTAACTTTTCTCCTATTCACAAAAAAAATTTGTGTCTCGGTCCCATTTTGCTTTATGTGTTTTCTATAAAAATACGCATTTACATAAACATCCGGAGTCTATTTATAAGCCATAACTACACTCTTCAACACGAATTTTGATCTGTAATAACCACTAGGTGATCTTTGTAGGGTTTCTCACCCTAAATACAAATCTGTAAGTAGAAATGTTCCATCACCCTCACATTTTGAAAAACTCGATTTTGAAAAAATTACACATTTTTCAACTTTAAACAAATTTTGTGACATAACTATAAATGATATTTAAGTTTTGTTTGCACAATAAATTATTTTTTAGACTTTCCTGAGTACATTGATATCCAGTTTTAACACATGGTGAATGATTGTATATATTTAAACAATCATTAAAGGTAAAGTGACACCGATTTTGCAAAAATTTCTAGGATACTTTTCAATATATCTTAAAAAGTAAGTGCCTATCGTAAAATGTCGTGCACTCGTTGTCATTGAGTATCACTGGCCGGTACATCATTGCCCACGAAGCTATTAGGGTGCGGTCACATGGAGCGCGGAAACGCGGAAAAGCGGATCTAGTTACTATTCCGATCCACTTTTCCGTCGTTTCTTCCCACAAGTTTCAGCGGAAAGGCGGAATCCGCTATTTCTGTACACTATAAGTGTAGGAAATAAACTTGTAAGCACACACGTATGCCGCTAGCTTATAAGTGCTCTGCCCGAACGTAGCCTAAATAAAACGAGCTGTAATAATGGACGGTCCTGTAAGTATTCAGATATTTTTTATTAATCAATAAACATAATAGCTCTGCTATTTTTGCAGATATTGGCGTGCTTGTTCCGCAATTTTCTTTCCCCTTAGTTTAGATGGAGCACAATTTGCGCGGAAAAACGGAACGGTATAGTGACAGATAGACATTTGTATTCATTTCTTTTCATTCTGTTCACTTAATTCATTGCAATTTTTATGAATATGCTTATCTTTTCAGCTTATCTATTGAATACAAGCATTTTAATCAATAAATACCGTTAAACATTAATATTTTATATTTCCGCAATCCGCGTTTTCGCTCAAAATATGCTCCATGTAAACTAAGGGAAACAAAACTGACGGAACAGTACGCCGGAATCTGGTTACTATGCCGATCCGCTTTTTCGCGTTTCCGCGCTCCATGTGACGGCACCCTTTATACATTCCAGTTTGAAAAAGAATGTTTGTTTCGAAATTTTTCGAAAACTGTTCTTTAAGAAAAAGGTCTGCTCTATCGCGTAGTATGGGTCGATTTTACGCTAGGCATTTTTTAAGATATATTAAAAGGTATTCCAGAAAGTCTTGTAAAATCAGTGACATTTTACCATTAATGTTTGTTTAAACATATACAATCATTTGCCATGTATTAAAACTGGATATCAGTGTATTCAGGAAAGTCTAAAAAATAATTTATTGTGCAAACAAAACTTAAATGTCATTTATAGTTATGTCACAAAATTTTTTCAACGTTGAAAAATGTGTAATTTTTTCAAAATCGAGTTTTTCAAAATGTGAGGGTGATGGAACATTTCTACTTACAGATTTGTATTTAGGGTGAGAAACTCTACAAACATCATCCAGTGGTTATTACAGATCAAAATTCGTGTTGAAGAGTGCAATTATGACTTATAAATAGACTCCGGATGTTTATGTAAGTTCATATTTTTATAGAAACCAGATAAACGGTAAATATGCAGATTAGGGGAGCCACCTCCTATTTCAATGACCTTGAAATATGTTGTCAAGGTCATCATTTTGAACAACTTTTCCCTATACATATACCCGCCGGTCTCTTTTAGTTTCCGAGATATTCGCAAAAAAAGTTTCAATATATCAAAAAGTGATCGGAGTGGGTCGGGGTTAGATTCCTTAGCGGGGAGGGGTTAGCGGCAGCCCCTCCCCAAAACAATAGACATCTCTACTTGAAGTGGTATATATTTTATTATTAATCTCAACTGATTGAAATCGTTAAAAGTTGTGACCGTGGCCGCCTTACGGCGGCCACAATTTCAAATCTAACCCCGACCCACTCCGATCACTTTTTGATATATTGAAACTTTTTTTGCGAATATCTCGGAAACTAAAAGAGACCGCCGGGTATATGTATAGGGAAAAGTTGTTCAAAATGATGACTTTGACAACATATTTCAAGGTCATTGAAATCGGAGGTGATTCTCCTAATCTGCATAATTACCGATAAAACAATGGGACCGAGAGACAAATTTTTTTTTGTGCATAGGATAAAGTTTAAATATGTTTTTTATTTTACATTTCTTGCTATACTATAAAGGGTTATCCAAATAGTGTGTCACATCTTTAAATTGAAACGAAACGCGAATAATTTTTTGAAAATCAAGTTTTTCAAAAATTCTACTTTCAGATTCGTATTCAGGCCGAGGAACTCTATAGAATTCACCCAATATATGTTACGAAACAGAAAATAAATTGTTTTTGTTGGACAGTGCTATCAATGAAAAGTTCTTCTAGGTTTATTCGAGTGATTTATACTTTCACATTTTTGCAAAGAAAAAAATAAGTTTTCTCGAAGGTTTACTTACCAATTATTGGTCTGTCATTCGGCGTATTTGTGCAGATAATAAAATGTGAATTTGTTACAGTGAATATGAGCAGAATAATAGATATCAATGTTCGCGGCATCGCAAAGTCTGTTGGTTGTGAAATAAGCGTTCAATTATAAAGCCGGAGCATCATCTCGCAGTGGAATATTTTTTATCAGTTATACTTGCATAGGAACTGGGCGTTATCAGTAGTGCGTGTTTAATTTTCTTAAGATTAAAGGTCACTAACTGTCAAAACTATAAGTTAACCATGATAAATAACATTACGTTTGTCATGCACTTTGCAACAACTGTTGTAACATTCATAATTAATATTGTGAAGCCAGGGCATCTGATCAGAGACTGCAGAGCTAGGGAACAAGCTAATAATCGAGATCACAGACCCGCGTATGATGTGCGCGATAACAGAAATAATACAGTCGCGACCATGGCCACTAACACACCAGTAACGTATCGCAGACCCGTGAACGCGAACCGCGAGACAAATGCCGAAAGGACGGTAAATGTCGAGCCGAGAGTGGACTCGTATCACGTGAACCTAGTAGTTTCTTCCGCATTAAAAAACATTATCGAAATCAGAGCACCACAGTTGAAAACCGGGAGAGTAAACATACTAGTAGACACAGGCGCGGATATCACGTTGTTAAAGATAGGAATGGTATTCAATGACCTTTACGCTGTAGGCGAAACAGTATCCTTAAAGGGCATAACTGCCGTGGAGATTAAAACATTGTGCTTGTTACACTTAAATATACAGGTCGGAGATAAGACAATCACGCATCCTTGTCGGTTGATACGAGACGATTTCCTCATACAATCTGACAGAATTCTAGAACACGACTTCATGACAAAACACGACGTTTGCATCAAAGTAAACCAAATTAATTATGCGGAATAAAATTCCCGTTCCAAAACAAGGACCGTATAGCTTTAAAACCACGAACGGAAACGATAGTTCTTGCAAAAACCGATAATACAGGCGAAGGTATAGTAACAGGTCAGTCAATCAAACCGGGAATATTCATAGGAAACGCGTTAACGATCGGAAATCACGGTAGATGTTTAGTAAGCGTTATGAACACGACGAGCGACGACGTCTTTGTAGAGACCCCAATCGTGAAACTAGATACGTATAAGACAGACGTCAACATTGACCCTCCAGATAACGAACGAGACGACTCACCGACGTTCGAGGTACGAGTTCTGCGCGGTAAAGATAGGATGCAGGCTATCCGCGTTGGTCTTAAAACAAATCATCTGAACAAAGAAGAAAAGGCTAATTTATTAGAATTTTGCGATAATTTTAACGACACTTTTTATTTAGATGGAGATAAGCTAGGGCATACATAAAAATGTGAACACTCTATTCCTACAGTCAAATAAACGGAACCAATAAACGTTAGACCATACAGATTGCCGCAAACACACAAAGAAGAAGTAAATAGACAGGTAGAGAAAATGATAGACGACGGAATAGTTAGAACAAGCACTAGCCAATAGAACGCACCTTTATTAGTAGTTCCTAAAAAAACCGGACGCTTCAGGAAATCCCAGGTTAAGAGTAGTAGTCGATTTCCGAAAGCTGAACGAAGTAACAGTAGGTGATTCATATCCATTGTCGAACATAACCGACATACTAGACCATCTAGGGGGCGCGACATATTTCTCCACTTTAGATTTAGCATCCGGGTTCCACCAAATCGCATTAAAAGAAGAAGATCGCGAAAAAACAGCATTCTCAACCCCATATGGCCATTATGAATACACTCGAATACCGTTTGGATTAAAAAACGCGCCCGCGACGTTTCAAAGATTCATGAATACGGTATCAGCAGGACTGCAAGGTATAAAATGTTTCGTTTATTTAGATGACATCGTAGTTTACGGACGCTCGTTAAGGAGCATCATGAACGATTAATTTCGATTCTCAATCGCATACGTGAAAGTGGCTTAAAACTTCAACTCAGTAAATGCGAATTTTTACGAAAGGAAACCGTGTACTTAGGACACGTAATAACGGAAGACGGAGTAAAGCCAGACCCGTCCAAGCTAAAAGCTGTACAGGGTGTCTAAAAATTATATGTCACGGCCACCATAGCGTGATTCTACACTTACGATTTGGTGGAAATTGACATAAAAAACTCCCCGCAAAATTGACCTTGACCTTGAAAATCAAGGTCAAAAAAAACAAAATTTTTTTTTTATTTAATCGTGTTCTACTGGTCATAAGGACCAACTTTGTGAAAGAAACCATGGGTCGCATCTCAACCGTTCTCTTAAAAAATGATGTTGCATTTCTTCTAATTTTTGCAACTTCTTTATTTACAAAAGTGTTCTTAAGTGAACTGCAGGCTGCAGGCCGACATCTCAGATCAGCTAAACAATTGCTGGCGACTAAAATGATCCATTCTCTTAAGGAATGCTGTGAAATTTGTGCGACAATTAAAATTTTTGCATGACATAAACATAACTTCTGAGACACTTACTCTATTCGGTTTATGTTTCTTCTCCGCACCCACAAAATCCCACCATTAGTTCGGATTATTCGAAGAAGACGTGCCTGCTGTCCGGCTTCAATATGTCCACCTCTGCGATTCTTACACTCCCGTAAACGAACTTCCATGTTTCTGCGAATTTTTCCACCAAGATTGGAAATTGATCGAAGATGGTTAAAAGCTTCTTCAATGCGATGTTTTAACTGATCAACTGATCTGAATTGTTCACCTGAGCGATAAACAATATCTTTCACTGCACCCCAAAGGAAGAAATCCAGTGGTGTTAAATCTGGTGAACGTGGAGGCCATACGTGTGGTGCAGGTCTACGTCCTATCCACCGTGATCCAAACATGTCATTTAAAAATTGGCGAACCGGATGACTATAATGAGTAGGAGCACCATCATGCATGAAATAGATGGAATGACGCCTATGTCGTGGTATAATTTGCCGAAGTTCATTTAAGAATCGAGATCGGAGAAAGTGTAAATATGTTACACTTGTCATCCGTGTAGGTAAATAAATTGGGCCAATAATATAGTTTCCAATTATTCCTGCCCATACGTTAATGGAGAACCGTCCTTGATTAAATCCTTGAACCATTGCGTGTGGATTTCTATAAGCCCAAATCCTGGCATTTTGCTGGTTAAGGATGTTACTACTGGAGAAACTGCATTCGTCGGAAAATAACACGCGTTCTAAAAAGTGTTGTTCGTTTTCCATTTTGTGTAGCACCCAAGAACAAAAACTTCGTCGAGCAGCATAGTCATGTGGATAAAGTGCTTGAACAGGGCGAATCTTATAAGGTCGTAAACCTTCTCGTCGAATTATTCGTCGCACTGTCTCATGACTTAATCCTACTCGTCGAGCTATATTGCGTAAACCCATTAGTGGAAACGCTCGAACAAGAGCGATAACATGTTCCTCTTTACGCCAATGACTGCGGGGTCGTCCTGCCCCTCGATGAGGATTGAGATTCCGCAATATAACTTCTTGGTCACCAAATTGTTGATCTAGTCGTTGAAAATCGCGTCGATCTGGAATTTCTGCTGGACGTAGCCGCCTTCCATTAATTCGCACTACATTTCTATATATTTCCCGAGCTAACACGTAATTTCCTGCTGCTTGGTCAATGGCACGTAACATATGCCGTAAATTTAAATATTTTCGGGAAGGCATGTTTCTCATTCGCTTGCTTACGATACACTAACTCATCAATATCAGCCGCGATAATGAATCGCATGAAAAACTATTAGCTATATGGTCGTAGTCGTCTCAATCAAAATATTTCGCATGACAACATTCGGCGGATATCATCAGTAAGCTATTCCGTTAGGTATGAAATTATCACAATCGTGATACTCCTATTTCCCTAACTATAAAATGAAAGTATTATGAACAATGAAGTTGCAAAAATTAGAAGAAATGCAACATCATTTTTTAAGAGAACGGTTGAGATGCGACCCATGGTTTCTTTCACGAAGTTGGTCCTTATGACCAGTAGAACACGATTAAATAAAAAAAAAATTTTGTTTTCTTTGACCTTGATTTTCAAGGTCAAGGTCAATTTTGCGGGGAGTTTTTTATGTCAATTTCCACCAAATCGTAGGTGTAGAATCACGCTATGGTGGCCGTGACATATAATTTTTAGACACCCTGTACGAAATTTTCCGATTCCCCGAAAGGCTAAAGACGTACAATCATTGCTGGTACTAGCAGGATATTACAGAAGATTTATAGAACATTTCTCAAAAATCGCGAAACCCCTTACACAATTGTTAAAAAAGGATCAGGGATTTAGATGGACTGACCAGGAACAGGAAGCTTTTGATATTGTAAAGGAAAAACTAACCACAGCCCCTCTTCTTCATTACCCCGATTTTTCCAAACCGTTCATTCTTACGACCGATGCATCAGGAAAGGCGATAGGAGCGATTTTATCTCAAGGAAAGATAGGTCAGGATCCTCCAGTTGCATATGCGAGTAGAATATTGAACAAAGCGGAAACAAATTATAGCACCATAGAAAAGGAATTATTAGCAATAGTGTGGGCAACTCAACATTTTCGACCTTATTTATACGGTGTCAAATTTACGATAGTAACGGACCATAGGCTACTCACTTGGCTTTTTAACGTAAAAGATCCTGGTTCTAGATTAATGAGATGGAAATTAAAATTAGCCGAATACGATTACGTCATAGAGTACAAAGCCGGTTAAATAAATAAAAACGCTGACGTGCTAGGCAGAATGTTCGCAGTAAAGAGAGGAAGAGGTAGGCACAGAAAAGAGACAGTAGCACAGTGCGCAACGACTGAAACGTTAGGCCTGGTCCAGACACGTGCAATGCGCGTTGCAGAACACACTTAAAAGGGTTGATTTTTATGGTTTGATGCGCAACTTACTGTGGACGGGATACGGGCTGCGCACGGCTTTGCGCACGTTCGTCTTCGATGTTGCACGTGTCTGGACCAGGCCTTAAACGACGGTAGCGAAAGCGACTAACATACGCCAGAAGAAGACATAAACGAACAAGTACACGAGACAGTATATGCAGCGGACGAAATAAAACGTGTTCTACGCGAATACCACGATACTCCCCTAGGTGGACATTTAGGCGTTAAACGAACATTAGACAGAATTAAGCTAAACCATTCAGGGCCCAGTATGAGAAAGGACATCGAAAACTACGTTTCTAAATCTGAAAAGTGCAAAAAGAACAAACTAGCTAGAACTTTCAAAACTCCTATGGTTATCACGGACACGCCTAAACAACCTTTCGAAAAATGCGCTTTAGACATAGTAGGACCATTACCCAAAACGAATAGACGAAATAAATACATTTTAACTTTCCAAGATCTACTAACGAAATTTAGCAAAGCTATACCGATAGAGGACCAAGAAGCTAATACCGTAGCTAAAGAATTCGTCACGAAAACTAATTTTCTAAGTCATGTATTCAAAAACGTTTGCCAAGTACTAAAAATCGACAAAATTCAAACTACTTCCTATTTATTATTTATATTTTATTAACTTCCCGATTTATGGGGAAGTTATTGTAATGACCCCGAAAATCGAAAATCGATTTTTTGGCAGATGTTCATATTTCAAGGTCATTGGGGTCATTTTAGCCTATATTGAACAAATTGTGCGTGTGTGTGTGTGTGTGCGCGCGGGCGCGCGCGCGTCTGTGCGCGCGTACGTGCGTACGTATGCACGTACGTATGTGATCAAATTTTTCGTTAACTTTTTCTAAAAAACTAATAATGAGATCAAAATGATCGATGATGCAATCGATGTGTATCACTGTAACTTAGAGCTGATTAGATTTTGTTCTAATTCGGTCCAGTAATTTTTAGTTTTTTAAAGAAAACCTAACTCAATAACGGAATCTAAATGGGAAAATATAAAGGGTTTAGCCGGATAAGAAGGGGGAAAACTGCCCCCAAGCCAAATTAAACTTTATATATACCAGTCGATAGGTCTCTCAAAAAGACCCCTTTCTGCCAAGTATGAAACCGGTACCCCCACTATGGGGGTAGTTATGGGGTAAAACGTAATTTACAGTTTATACTTGATTGCTTCTATTCCCTGCAATAGAAAATTATGAAAAAAAATCAGGAATATGGTACTTTAGTAGGCGCATGTTTGTGAATTTTTTCAGAATTTGTACTTGCAAAACCGATTTTTTAAAAATCGAAAAAGTTTAAAAATGCCGATTTCAGCCTGAAGTTATCAAGTTACCATTTTCGTATTTTGACAGTTTTAGTGCCTTTTTATGGTTACTAACATATATTTTTTGCAGATTTTTCGAAATAGTGGAACATACTTAAAAAAAATTAAAAACCGATTTTTCAGTGTATGGTATATCCGTATTCATAGAATTAGCATGCTATAGTTAGGATATTTATTACATTCCGCTTGTTAAATGGGTATTATATACAATTATAAACACTTATACGTAATATACGAAGCAATTTATTTAATTTATAAATATCTTATCTTTCGTAAGTACGAATTCTTAACTAGTTGCACGTACAAATGATAACCGGCATACTACCCCGAAGCAATGTCTACTTTAATCTTTCGAAATTCTAAGCGAATCTTTGAGTGAAGAGATTTATGAAGAAGTAAATGTACATGAGTGGAAAAGGCATGCAACGCGTACTTAGAAAGTCGTGAAGCGGGAATCGTGAATATTCTTTCCTAGAAGGGAACAATATTACTGTACAGTTGCACACTAGATATTTTACGAAACACTTACCTCTTGAATTTCATGTCTAACGTTTTCGTCGTCAGATCAAAACTGTTATACGTAAATCACTTCGCTGTTATAGATCATGTAAAATCGCTGTATTCTGCTTTGGAATCGGTAACTGCGCGTGGTCAGCCCTGGAGGATCACTAGTCAGTCCCAGACTTGAGCGCCCACATTAGCCGCCGACTCGCAAGGCAATATCGTATTATCGAATTCATATTAATATATTTTATTAACATATATTTACGACAGCATATTTTATTGTATTCCCATTTTGTTATTATTTCAAATCAAAATGCGTGCTGCGATAAAATTGATATTATATGTCAAGCGAGCGATAGAGACAACGATCAAATGCGTAACTGCGAAACTGGTTGTAAGAAAATATTGAACGGAAAAACGGTCATAGAACGAATTTGATTGCTTCTCCCGGGTATCATTCGAATACTGCTGATTATGACGATACTGCCTTGCAACTACTTACCAAAGATAAGATATTTACAAATTAAATACATTGCTTCGTATATTACGTATAAGTGTTTATAATTGTATGTAAAGAAAGTACGTGGTACTCTCTTTCAAATTAGCTCGCGCACCCACGCGTGGCTAAATAGTTTAAGGAAAACTGACACCAGAGGGAGAGAGAGAAAGAAAGGTAAAAAGACGGAAGGTGTGATAAAACGGAGTAAACACGTGCAATCATTAAAAAGCGATAAAAGCCGTAATTAGGGAAGGGACATAGGGAATAATTGACATTAAATGTCGTTTCTCTTTTTACAGGTAGGCCTTGTAAATAGTTGTAAATAGGAACACGAATAATAAAATAAAAAAGAAACTCTTTTTACAGGAGAAACTCAGCACTGTAATTATTCCTAACCTAACCTAACCCAATCGTTGGGAAGATTAAATAATAAACATTATAAAACGACATTTTTGTCAAGATAAACAAGACTATGGATAAATTAAGATTCGATTTTGTCGTGAAAGCAGCAGCGGATGGGAAAACCAACGTGATTGCTCTAACCTCTATTGGAACACAAGAGAACAGAAACTTCATAATACCGGCAGAATATCAAGCAATGAAATTACACACAATCCTTGAAAAAACAAAAGCTTATGATAGAATAAAGAATACGCTAAAAAAAAGGCACCAAAAAAGAGGAATATGGATAACCCTTACAGAAGATTTAAAAAAAAATTATCTGGATGAAGAAGAAAATCTGATGTTTAATGAATATTACTTAGAAGAAGTGGAGAAAGAGACACTTGAAAGAACAGACACTGAGGTCACAGAAGACTCTATGACTAAATTATTAGAAAAACTCATAAACCAGCAGCAAAATTATGAACGTCAAAATTTGCAAAAAATCTCACAAAAATTTATATTAGAAAAATACCAAACAAAAAGTACCAATGTTTCGGGACGACAACGAGTTCGATCAAGTGGACTGTATCTTTTTTTTGACGAGAGAGTCCCGACGCCCGTTCCAATTTCGGCCGAAATTGCGGGGGGAGTGGAAGGTGGATGAACGATAGGTAATTCAGGCGAGGAGACGATGTAGTAATCTAAACAAGTTCTTTATTCGCTTGGTAGCGTCGTCTCTATCTCCACTGTTGTCTACTCACACACAATCACACACGCACGCACAAACGGTTAAGTGGCGAGAGCCCAGTTCGCCGAATCCCGGGTTTGACGCGACGGATTATATGCGCTAATCCGGCGATAATCCGCGAATTTCGTCTTCGGCAGGTCTAGACGTATTGTTACGACTCGACAAGAAGAATTCGACGATTTAAAGGCTGCGATGTACGAGAGCAATTCGATAGAAAGGCGGATTGTCAAGCGAATAGGTCACGGTCTGATCGACGATAAACGAACGAACCTTTTTGATCGCGACAGTTTGATCGAGCCGGGCCTGCGTACCGATTTCGCCGGTTATAGAGTCGCCTGGAGGGGGGTCGCGACTCGCAACCGTCACCGCGATTCGAAATTCTTTCAAATCGGAACATACCGCCCGCCTCGGATAATTTATCCGATAATGGGCTCAGATCGCCAAACACACACTCATCCTTCCATACACAGTTACCATAGCGAAAGAGCATAAACATAATGTAATTAATGGTACATAAGCTTAAGTACTACAAGTAAATAGATTAAAGAACGACAACAAAAAAACAAAGGCGCAGTGTTCGTAGCAGCTAACCGCGTGAAGTCGCCCTACCGCCCGCCATGACATCGTGCCGAAACGGCTGGGCCGGAGCGGTTATGGTGGGGCGGTATCGGAGGCGCTGGGTGGAGGATCGTCGGACTCGATCGGGAGTAAGCAAATCTTCGAAATCGGCCGCGTGAATTCGGACGTCGCGGTCTTAATCTTCACGACGCGAGTCCGACCATCCTCACCAGGAAAACATTGGACCACGCGACCTAGTGCCCACTTGCACGGGGGTTCAAGAGGGTTCCGCAGCAATACGAGACGCCCGACGGTGACGTTCGGAGTGGGCGTTTTCCATTTAGGGCGTTGTTGGAGTCCATGCATGTAGTCGCGTGTCCACGAACGCCAGAAACTCTCGGTCATGTGCTGCAGTAATTGCCACCGGGAGAGTCGAGATTCGTTCGCGTCTAACAAGGTCGCCGCGGGTACGGCAGTCAACGGCATTCCGATCAGAAAATGACCGGGAGTTAAAGCCGCGAAGTCGTCGACGTTATCGGATACGGGAGCGAGCGGGCGCGAGTTGAGACAAGCCTCGACGTTGCACAAGAGTGTCGAAAACTCCTCAAATGTCAAAGTATGCGCCCCGATCACCCGCTTTAGGTGCGATTTGACGCTGCGAATCGCGGCCTCCCACAGGCCGCCGAAGTGCGGGGCCGCCGGTGGGATGAATGACCATTTGACTTGATCGGTCGCGAACATGTTTATAGTGTTCGGATCGCGAGTGGCCGCGCGAAAGGCGAGCGTCAGCTCGCGATCGGCGCCGCGAAAGTTCGTTCCGTTGTCGGAATACACGACGTTCGGGAGCCCCCTGCGAGCGCAGAAGCGCCGGAATGCTGCGACAAACGCGTCGGTCGTGTAGTCGCTTACCAACTCGAGGTGAACTGCCTTGACCGAGAGGCATATGAAGAGCGCGATGTAGGCTTTTCGAGTCTTTGTACCACGACCCGGAGAGGTTTTTATTACGAACGGGCCGGCATAATCCACCCCGCAATGTAAAAACGCGCGAGCCGGCCGTGTGACCCTCACGGGAGGCAAGTCTCCCATTACCTGCGTAGGTGCCTTTGCCCTCTCTCTCACGCAGGCCACACATTGGTGGATGACCGCCCGAACGGTGGGACGACCTCTAAGCAACCAATATTCGTGCCTCAACGTGTGCAGTGTTAACTGCGACCCGGCGTGCAGCGTTCGCAAGTGAGCGTGCTTAATAATGAGCGAGACCAGTGGGTGCGATTTCAAAATTATCGGGTGTCGCGTGTCTGACGGAAGAGTTGCATTGCGAAGTCGGCCACCGACTCGAAGAATTCCGGCCCCGTCTAGGAACGGAGACAGCGAAAGGATCGAACTCTTACGGGATATCGGTGATCGTGATGTGAGTCGGGCGATTTCGACCGGAAAGGTTTCGGACTGAATGTATCGTATCCAAAATCGTTTTGCTTGCTGTATCTCGCTCGGATACAGTGCGAAGCCCGAGCACCGCGCGACCACTTCTGAATCGGTTTCAAAGTTGGAGAGGCACGTGAGGGGTTTCGGAGAGACTCGCGAGAGAAATCGAAAAACGAGTGCAGTGACTCGAAGCATCTTCGGCCACGAGGAGAATCGAGATGCGAGAGACCAGGGATCGGCGACATTCCCAGCGTGAGCGATGGTGACGGATCGAGCTTCGGGTGCCGGGGTGGATGCGATCAGCGGCTTCCCGGGGGGCCATAGCGTGGGCGGCTCTTTGAGCCATGCCGGTCCCCGCCACCATAAGTGGTGTTGGGCAATTTGGTTTGGCAACATACCGCGAGACGCGCAGTCGGCCGGGTTTTCCGCGGACGGAACGTGTTGCCATTGAGCGTGCGGGATTCGCCCTTGAATTTCCGAAACCCGATTGGCGACGAAGGTCTTCCAGGCGACAGGGGGTTTTGCGAGCCATTGTAATGTGACCATCGAGTCCGTCCAACAAAAACACGGCGCGGAGGTCAAGCTCAGTGCTTCTGTGACCGTGGTGAAGAGCCGACTTAATAACACGGCGGCGGATAACTCTAGGCGAGGAATCGTTAGCGTCTTGACCGGCGCGACTTTAGATTTCGCAGTGAGGAGCGAGATAGTTGCGCGCCCGTTGCTTTTGACAATGCGCAAATAAATGACGGCGGCATAGGCCAACGATGAGGCATCCGCGAATCCGTGCAATTGACAATTAAGATTGTCTGGTGCGAAATGCGTGTAGCGAGGGATCGATACGTGAGCTAGTGCGGGTAACTGGCTTCGAAAGCTGCTCCACTTCGATTGAATATCGGGGGGGAGAGGATCATCCCACCCGCATTTAAGCAGCCACAGTTGCTGGAGGAGAATTTTTGCCGTCACAACGACTGGAGTGACCCATCCTAAGGGGTCGTATAGTTTGGCGATGATCGACAGAATACTCCGCTTTGAGACGGTATCGAATTCGGGCGCGTCGACTTGGAAACGCAACGAGTCTGAGGAAGCGTGCCACGCGATGCCTAATACTTTGTGGCTATCGGATTCGTGCGAAGGCTCGGAGACTCCGAGCTGAGTGACTCCATCAGTCGGAGGATGAGAAGTCGGCAAGAGGACTGGGGAGTTGCTCGCCCATTTGCTCAGTGCACAACAAGCGGTAGCGAGAAGAGCAGTTAATTGATCTCGGATGGAGATCACCGAGGCTTCGGAATCTGCGCCGAAAATGCAGTCGTCGACGTAGGTGTGGTTACGCAAGACCTCGACAGCAAGTGGAAAGGGCGCGCCCTCGTCGTGGCACAACTGCTTTAGTACCCGAAGAGCAAGGTAGGGTGCGGAAGCTGTACCGTAGGTGACGGTGAGTAACTGATACTCGTCAATTGGATCGGACGATGAATTTCGCCATAGGATACGTTGATAATCGATATCGCGAGGATCGACGAGGATCTGCCGATACATCTTAACGATGTCGGCTGTAAGGACGTATCGAAATTGCCGCCATCGAAGAAGAATCGACGGGAGATCTGCCTGTAGCTTGGGACCGATCCATTGATGGTCATTCAACGACGATCCGTTGGAGGACCGATGGGACGCATTGAACACAACCCTGAGTTTTGAAGACGGACTGTCATCGCGAGTGACTGCATGATGCGGTAAGTAGACAATATTCTTCGACTGACCATCGCGCGGCAAATCTGCGGGCACGCGGCGCATGTGCCCCAAGCTGACATATTCGGAAATGAACGCCAGATATTTTGTTTTTAGCTCTGGCCTGGATGCGAGCCGAGCCTCCAGACGTCGAAGCATCGCGAGCGCGGCGGGTCGCGTTTCCCCGATATCGATAGGGGGTCCTTCCTTGAAAGGAATTCGGACGATGTACCGACCCTGATCATCTCGCGAATGAGTGTTGGCGAAGTGAGTTTCGCACCGTTCATCCTCGACCGATTGTAATGACCCGTGTTCGACATTTTCAGTCTCCCAAAACCGACGCAGTGCCAAATCAAGAGACTCTACTGTGGTGGCGTGATGTCCGACGATCGACCCGAATGGTTCGGACATAGGAGAATCGACAGGGCCAGAGAGTATCCAGCCGAAGATGGAATTTTGAGCCAACGGCGCGAATCGGGACCCGGACCGGAATCCTTCCAGCAATACAACATTATAAAGATCTGCACCGATAATTATGTCGATTGGATCCGAGCTCATGGGGTTCGGATCGGCTAGCGTGAGGTCTTTAATATGGTCCCACCCCTCGTGCGGCTGAATGCGGGGGGGACTGTACCGCGAGAGAGAGTTCAAAATGAGCGCGTTCGTCGCATACACAGGGCCATCCCCACTCGCGGGCTCTACGTTTACCGAAGTCATGTATTTCGATGCGGCCCGAGCGCTCCCGATACCACTGACCTCCACGGAAATTCGTTTCTTGTGCGCGTTCAAATGTTGTGCCAATTTGTCCGAAATCAACGTTACGACGGAGCCTTGGTCTAATAACGCGCGAACGACCCGAGAGCGTCCTGCCGTTGTTGACACTCGCACGCGCGCGGTGGCGAGGATGACGGTCGAGCGAGGGAAGGGGACGCTCCCGATGACGTGAGACGAGACGTTTGACTCGGGCGTTTCTGGCGGCGAGTCGTTGGACACGAGATTCACATTCGAGGTTTTTTCGCGCGGTGCAAAATGGAGTAGCGAGTGATGCGCACGCTTGCATTTACGACACGAGTACTTGCTGGGACACGACTTTAGCAAATGCCCGGAGCCGAGACAATTTATGCACCGGCTCAGTGATTTGACGAACTCAAACCTCTGAGATGGGAGTTTGTCTTTGAATTTCAAACACGCGTGTAGCGCGTGTGCCTCGTGACACAACGGACACGAAGTAGAGGTCGACGTCGAGGCAGAGGCGTGATTGGCGACAAGGCGTGTTCCAGCAGCTCGCGATTTCGAATTTGATTTCGCAACGGTTCCGGGGTCCGTTTTTGTCATGGACGCGAGCGCAAGAATTCGGTTATCTAAGAAACTGTCGAGCGCCGAATACGGAGGATATTTAGTGGCGCGACCTAACTCCAATTCCCAAGCCTTTCGAGTCGTCGGATCTAAACGTTCCGATACCAAGAATACTAAAACATCATCCCAGTGTTCTACCGACCGGTTCAAATTCTTGAGCGATTGAATTGCGACGTTAGCTTTATTCCGCAGTAGCCTAAGTTCCTGAGCGGTCTCCTCCCCGACGGAAGGAAGCGACATGAGCGTGCGCAGATGGATTTGAATTAGGTGCCGATCGTTATCGAACCGCGATGTTAGTAAATTCCACGCGACTTCAAAATTGTTGTCGGTTATCGGAAGCGTGCTAATGATATCGGACGCTTCGTCCTTCAAACACGAATTGAGGTGATGTAACCGCGTAACGTCCGAAATACTCTTATCGTTAATAATAAGCGATTTGAACCGATCACGGAAACTTTCCCATTTATGGATGTCACCTGAGAAGCTGGGCAGGTTGACTCGGGGAAGTTGCGATGACGAACCGGAAGCACCACCAGTGGACGAACGGTCGATGTCCGCGTTGCTCGAAGGAGGCGCCTGGGTTGGTTGCAGGTTCGCGATCCACTCCGCGATGTAATCGGATGCGTTGTTGTACTCCTCCTCACATTGAAGGAAAATCTGGCCCTTCAAATATGGCACGTCGGCGGCCTCCAGAGGCTTGACCATCCGAGTAATTTGCCAGTGTAACGAATTGGCGCGTCGAAAATGATCCTGGAGCGATGATAGTCGATTCTGCAGCTTAGCGATGGTGTAGTTATTTTGCCCCATCTTCTTAAGGTTGGGCAACGAGCGAGCGATGGAGTTCATGCACTCCTGTTGCTGCATGAGAAGCTCCTCCAGGGCGACCGTCGACATTGTGTGATTGTGAGTTAGACCCTTTGGCGTTCACACTCCGTAGAATTCCCGATCCGGCTCGAAGGACCAATGTTTCGGGACGACAACGAGTTCGATCAAGTGGACTGTATCTTTTTTTTGACGAGAGAGTCCCGACGCCCGTTCCAATTTCGGCCGAAATTGCGGGGGGAGTGGAAGGTGGATGAACGATAGGTAATTCAGGCGAGGAGACGATGTAGTAATCTAAACAAGTTCTTTATTCGCTTGGTAGCGTCGTCTCTATCTCCACTGTTGTCTACTCACACACAATCACACACGCACGCACAAACGGTTAAGTGGCGAGAGCCCAGTTCGCCGAATCCCGGGTTTGACGCGACGGATTATATGCGCTAATCCGGCGATAATCCGCGAATTTCGTCTTCGGCAGGTCTAGACGTATTGTTACGACTCGACAAGAAGAATTCGACGATTTAAAGGCTGCGATGTACGAGAGCAATTCGATAGAAAGGCGGATTGTCAAGCGAATAGGTCACGGTCTGATCGACGATTAACGAACGAACCTTTTTGATCGCGACAGTTTGATCGAGCCGGGCCTGCGTACCGATTTCGCCGGTTATAGAGTCGCCTGGAGGGGGGTCGCGACTCGCAACCGTCACCGCGATTCGAAATTCTTTCAAATCGGAACACACATCAATGGATACAAGATTTTGAAAAGGAATGTCACCGTTTTGAAATAATAAAAGATAGAAACAAAATTGAAATTTTTAAACTATTCCTAGAAAAACCTTGCCTAGATTGGTACAGCAGCATGATGATAAAATTATCTATAGACTCAGAGTGGGAAAAGTGGAGAAAAAGCTTTATTGAAACTTACGCAAATAAGGGATGGAGCCAAATTAGATACGCAATGTCGTTTCGATACCAGACAGGGCCACTGCTAGAATATGCAGTAAAGAAAGAAAAGCTTCTACTAGAGGTAAGGAAAACTATTGATACTGGTACATTAATAGACCTAATAGCTGCAGGTTTACCAAATTTCATAGCAGACAAAATAGATAGAGAGTCATTACAAGAGATTGAAGATTTATTTAATGAGATAGGAAAACTAGAGCACATGACTGGGAAAAGAAAATTCGGAGAAAAGAAAATGATAACCAAAACGGAAAATAGAACCACAAGAACACCATGTAAAATTTGCGAGAAAAATAACAAAGGTACACGTTACCACCCTGAGGCATTATGTTGGTTTAAACCAAAGAATAATGAAGAAAAAAAATATGAAAAAATAGAATTCGTAAATAATTCGGAATTAGAAAATGCATTGATAAAAGAAGATCCAAAAAACTAGATTTAACACCATTGATTAGAATAAAAGTATTACTTAATGATACTCTGGAAGTGAATGGTATTTATGACTCTGGCTCAAATGTATCCTTGATAAACTCAAGGTTGTTGAAAACAAAGAAAAAACAAATAAGTAATACTAGTAATACGAATTTGAAAACAATCAATGGTGTCAGAAAAGCAGATGGATTAATAACTGTAAAAATAAAAATCTTCGAGGTGGAAAATATGATGGATGTTTTCGTTATAAACAGCGAACACTTTAATTATGATTTCCTGATTGGTTTGGATTGCATAAAAAAATTTAAATTATGCCAAAATGAAAAATTAGAAATAAAACAAAGAAAAACTCCAAATTTAACTGGGGAAGACTCGATAAAAAAATATAAAAGTAATATGAAAACTCCTAGTCTAAAAGGAGAAGAAATAGAAAATAACTATGATGATAAAGAGAAAAAAAATTTGAAAGAAGAAAGGACAAATGTAGGGAAAAAGGAAAGAAGATATGAAATTGAAGAAGAAGAGGAAAACTATATGATAAATTTTAATGAACATATCGATGAAAAAAATTTTGAAACCGTTACAAATCACTTAGAATATGAAGAAAAAAATCATATTGATAAACTTATTGAAAAATATAGAACAATATTTGCGAAAGATAGATATGATATAGGAACAGTGAGGAATTACGAAGCTCACATAGATTTGCTAGTTGAAAAATATCCGAGTAAAAGACCGTACAGATGTACGATTGAAGATAGGAAAGAAATTGAACAACAAATCGCTAAATTACTAGAAAAAAAATTAATTGAAGAATCATACAGTCCGTTTGCCGCTCCGGTAACCCTAGCATACAAACGAGAAGAGAATAAAAAAACAAGATTATGTATAGACTTTCGGGACCTAAATAAAATAGTGGTGCCTCAATCACAACCATTCCCTTTGATCGAAGACCTTATGGAGAAAACAAGAGACTGTAAGTACTTTTCTACGTTAGACATAAATTCAGCATTCTGGGCAATACCCTTGAAAATTGAAGATAGAAAGAAAACAGCATTTGTGACACAAGAGGGTCATTTTCAGTGGACTTGTCTACCGTTTGGGTTGAAAACCTCGCCAGCGATCTTCCAAAGGATTTTGAGTAACATTATAAGAAACCATAAACTTTCTGGGTTTGTAGTAAACTATATCGATGACATACTAGTTTTTTCAAAAACATTTGCTGAACACATTGAACACTTAACACAATTATTAGAAGCAATAATGAAGGAAGGCTTCAGATTAAAGTTTTCAAAATGTGCTTTCGCAAGGAATTGGGTAAAGTACTTAGGTCACATAATACAAAACAATTCAATACGCCCATTGAAAGACAATCTAATATCAATAAGAAATTTTCCTACACCAAAAACACAAAAAAATGTTAGACAATTCTTGGGAAAGATAAACTTCTACAATAAATATATAAAAGACAACGCAATCATTTTAGATCCACTGCACAATCTGCTAAGAAAAAATCAACAATTTATGTGGACGGAAGATTGTCAAGCATCATTCGATAAAATAAAAGATCTTCTTTGTCGTCAACCAACTTTAGGTATATTCGACCAAAAGCTGCCAATAAATATATACACGGATGCTAGTTTGAAAGGAATAGGAGCGATTCTAAAACAACCACAAATGAATGGAGAAGAAAAACCGATTGCATACTTTTCAAAAAAACTGAATGATGCCCAAAAGAAAAAAAAAGCCATTTACTTAGAATGCCTGGCTATAAAGGAAGCTGTAAAATATTGGCAACATCGGCTCATAGGACAAAAATTTACGGTTTTTTCGGACCACAAGCCGTTAGAAAATATGAATGTAAAATGTAGGACTGATGAAGAATTGGGTGAATTGACGTATTATTTATCTCAATACGACTTCAGTATAAGATACGCTCCAGGTAAATATAACCTTGAAGCAGACTGTTTAAGCAGAAATCCGGTTCTAGAACCAAATGAAAACGAAGATGAACAACTAAAAATTGTAAACCTCATAAAATCAGAAGAGATAATTAGCGACCAAGGAAAGAACGAAGATTTGCAAATTGAAAAGAAAAAGATGATACAAAAAAATAGGATATACTATAAAAAGATAAGAAAAAAAGAAAAGATTGTGCTATCAGAAAAACTTAGTGTAGAATTTATCAAAAAAATTCATGAACACTATTGCCACATAGGTATAGAACAAACAAAAAACAAAATTAGTCCTTTTTACACGAGTAAAAATCTACTGCTGAACATAAAAAAAATATGTAAAAATTGCACAACATGCATTAAAAATAAATCTAGAGGTCAAAATAAATATGGCCTAATGTCTCATTTAGGACCGGCTGAAAGACCATTCGAAATTATATCAATAGATACTATTGGAGGATTCAGAGGATCAAGATCAACGAAAAAATACCTACACTTACTAGTTGATCATTTTACAAGATATGCCTGGATATTGACGTCAAAGACGCAAGGTGCCAATGATTTCATAAAGTTAGTAAAAAAAATTACAACAGACGAAAGGATTGGCATGGTACTAACAGACCAATACCCAGGAATAAATTCTAAGGAATTTAAAGACTTTCTAGAAGAAAAAAAAATACCATTGATCTTCACAGCAGTAAATTCACCTTTCTCCAACGGACTCAACGAAAGATTGAACCAGACATTGGTAAATAAAATAAGATGCACAATAAACGAAAAAGAAAAAAAAGTTGCATGGGCGACGATTGCCACAGACTGCACAAAAAGGTATAATGAAACAGAGCATACAGTCACAGGTTTTACACCTAAATACTTACTGGAAGGGGAGAACACTACAATTTTACCAGAAGAACTAAAGCAGGAAAAAACGCAAAGCGACTTACAGAAAGACAGAAAACTCGCCCTCCAAAGAACAAAACAATCACACGATTACAACAAGAAGATATTTGATAAAAGCAGAAAACAATTGGAATTCAACGTTGGAGACATGGTCTTTGTAGAAAATGGTAATAGACTGAACAGGAAAAAGCTAGATGAATTGAAGATCGGTCCCTACAAAATCTTAAAGAAAATATCAAATTCTATATATGAAATAGATACTGGACACAAAAAAACAGAGTCAAACATGTTTCACGTAACGAAACTAACACCAACCCCATTACACCGAATGAATGAAGAGAACTACACTAGCCCTTTGTGATTAGAGGGAAAATTTTTACAAAATTTTACCCCCAAGCGGGGAGATGTAAAGAAAGTACGTGGTACTCTCTTTCAAATTAGCTCGCGCAGCCACGCGTGGCTAAATAGTTTAAGGAAAACTGACACCAGAGGGAGAGAGAGAAAGAAAGGTAAAAAGACGGAAGGTGTGATAAAACGGAGTAAACACGTGCAATCATTAAAAAGCGATAAAAGCCGTAATTAGGGAAGGGACATAGGGAATAATTGACATTAAATGTCGTTTCTCTTTTTACAGGTAGGCCTTGTAAATAGTTGTAAATAGGAACACGAATAATAAAATAAAAAAGAAACTCTTTTTACAGGAGAAACTCAGCACTGTAATTATTCCTAACCTAACCTAACCCAATCGTTGGGAAGATTAAATAATAAACATTATATGTATATAATACCCATTTAACAAGCGGAATGTAATAAATATCCTAATTATAGGAGCATGCTATTTCTATGAATACGGATATACCATACACTGAAAAATCGGTTTTTAATTTTTTTTTAAGTATATTCCACTATTTCCAAAAATCTGCAAAAAATATATGTTAGTTACCATAAAAAGGCACTAAAACTGTAAAAATACGAAAATGGTAACTTGATAACTTCAGGCTGAAATCGGCATTTTTAAACTTTTTCGATTTTTAAAAAATCGGTTTTGCAAGTACAAATTCTGAAAAAATTCACAAACATGCGCCTACTAAAGTACCATATTCCTGATTTTTTTTTCATAATTTTCTATTGCAGGGAATAGAAGCAATCAAGCATAAACTGTAAATTACGTTTTACCCCATAACTACCCCCATAGTGGGGATACCGGGTTCATACTTGGCAGAAAGGGGTCTTTTTGAGAGACCTATTGATTGGTATATATAAAGTTTAATTTGGCTTGGGGGCACTTTTCCGCCTTCTTATCCGGCTAGACCCTTTATGAGTGAATAACTAAACGTTATTATATTTATATTTATATTAGGGCTGTCGGAGAACCTGAATATTCGAGCCCCTCGCAAACCGAATCAAGCTGAAACTCGGTTTCCGAGCCGAGTCGAGTATCCGACAAAAGCGAGCGGCTCGAAAAAATCGAGTAGCTCGAAAGAATCGGGTAGCTCAAATCGTTTCAAGCGGCTCGAAAAAATCGGGTAGCTCGAATCGTTTCAAGCGGCTCGGAACTCGGAAGATGGAAGCAGTTCGGACGTATACCGAGTGGCTCGAATGATCCGAGTTGATCCAAGTAGATCAATACTTTATACATGTTCCGTGCAGATGAATATTATCGAGCGGTTCATTATATCGAAAATGATAAATGTACAAGATATTTTTTCATATGCTTTTTTAATAAGATGAATGTAGTAGTTATTAACGACATTTAAGAACTTTTGTAATCTACAACGGAAAAAGTTATACAATAACAATCTTTTTTGTTACAGTGTCAGTTACAATTCTTTTTCGAATTGTGTAAATGTTTAAATGTCGAAGTAAGCATCTGAATATTACGCATAATTGATTTAAGGAAAATATTGTTTTACTTGAATAAGATGTATTTAAATAATGTTGTTATGTATGAGGGAGGTGAGGAAAGAAATAATGTACTCGGTTCTAATATGCTAATAATATGATAATATAATATCTTAATTCTAATATAAATGTGGCGTAATGTAGTGCTGTTCGCTGGCCCGAAAAAAGCGAGCCGAGCTTTACTCGGTTCGAATGATCAATCCGAGCCGAGTACCCGAACGCCGTCTGCGGCTCGAAACAATCGAGCGGCCCGAAAGAATCGAGCGGCCCGAAAGAATCGAGCGGCTCGAAAGAATCGGGCGGCTCGAAAGAATCGGGCGGCTCGAAAGAATCGGGCGGCTCGAAAGAATCGGGCGGCTCGAACGAATCGAGCGACTGGCACATCCGAACAGCTCGAAACTATCGAGCGGCGCGATGTGATCCGAGTAGCTGGAATGTATCGAGCGGCTACAATATATTTTTCAAAAAGATCACAATTTTTATGCGACCTGAGGTGTACCAAATATAAATCCGTTGAATATTCTAACCCCAACCTGCCTACCTTAATAATGGTGCAAAAAGCTTTATAGTTACTCTGACCGTCATTAATACTGTAATATTATTTATTCATAATTCTCTTCATATAATACTTTATATAATACTACGTTATACATTTTTAGTTCTTTTATAGGATGTTTTAGTACAGCATGGAACTTTTATGAATTTTTTTAACAGTGTTTATAATACGTATATTGTTTTCTGCATATTTATCTGCTTTCTTGCCTCCTTCACAAGATTGTATTTTTCACATTACGTTATTATTAACAATGGGTTCTAGTCATTAATATAAGATATAAATATACATATATTTAGTCAGATATGTTTTTTATCTGCTAACATTAAAAAATCAATATCTGTTACAAATTAAAATAAATCTATTTTCTTTATTTTCTTCCCTTTTTCCTTGTCCACGTTAAATTTAACTTTTATTGTAAATATTTTATCCTTTGAAAATGCATGTAATCTTACAGAAATATTTTCCAAACGTTTACTTATTTATGTTTACTTATTAAATTATTCGTATATTAATGACTAGAACCCATTGTTAATAGTAACGTAATGTGAAAAATGCAATCTTGTGAAGGAGGCAAGAAAGCAGATAAATATGCAGAAAAAAATATTATAAATACTGTTAAAAAAATTCATAAAAGTTCCATTCTGTACTAAAACATCCTATAAAAGAACTAAAAATGTATAACGTAGTATTATATAAAGTATTATATGAAAAGAATTATGAATAAATAATATTACAGTATTAATGACGGTCAAAGTAACTATAAAGCTTTTTGCACCATTATTAAGGTAGACAGGTTGGGGTTAGAATATTCAACAGATTTATATTTGGTGCACCTCAGGTCGCATAAAAATTGTGATCTTTTTGAAAAATATATTGTAGCCGCTCGATACATTCCAGCTACTCGGATCACATCGCGCCGCTCGATAGTTTCGAGCTGTTCGGATGTGCCAGTCGCTCGATTCGTTCGAGCCGCCCGATTCTTTCGAGCCGCCCGATTCTTTCGAGCCGCTCGATTCTTTCGGGCCGCTCGATTTTTTCAAGCCGCAGACGGCGTTCGGGTACTCGGCTCGGCTCGGAAAGCGAGTCTCGGCTCGGTTCGGACCGCGAGCTACTCGAATATTCGGGTTTTCCGACAGCACTAGCGTAATGGAGCAAACGGAGTGGCGTGTGTGTCTCTCGCGACGGGACGACCACGTGAGTACGCTCGCGTTACTTCGTCCGTTTTTTTTTGGTCGGCCCGAAACTTCCCGAACTCTTTCGCCTTCGAGCGCCTTCGCTAACACTCTCTCCTCTTAAAGACAATACATGTTAATGTACATGTGATTGCCCATACCGCTCTGGCGGTTTTCGGCTACGCATGCCTCTTTCCAGGAACTGTGGTTCAGTCGCCTGTTCGGACGTTTCTGTTCTCTGTGTCGCTGTATGTGCCTTTTGTAACCGATCTTTTATGTATTATGAAACTTACCTCAACAGTATTTCGAAAATGCAATAATGCTAAACATTAGGAATTTGCAGAAACCAACGATGATAATATTAATTTCCGAAATCAGGGACTCTTCAAATAAGCAGCAATTCGATATAAGAATCAGTCACATTAATGAGATTTCACAGACGTGTGAAATAGAAATAATGAGATTCTATTTCAATTACGTGCAGTTCGGGCCACCGGGCCCCGGTAGCGACGAATAGAATTCAATGAATCAAATGTAAATTTAATGTTCTTGGAAATTGCATTGAACAAAATAAATATATTTTCTGTTTTATCATATACAACTTCAGGTTTATGTATATAAATGTCGTCTATCTCATATTATCGATTTTGTAGAAACATAACAAACACGCACGCAAGAATCTGTTTCTTATTTCCGCGGAATACGCACGCAGGAAATTTCTCTCTCTATTATAAACGCGTAACCGATTCTAGTTTCGAGGTTACACAAACGCCTTACCAATGTACGTATCGAAAAGCAAGCAAATAATATTTGTGATATAATTTTGAAAGAGTTTATTAGAACAAAGGTATCGCAGACGTCTCTGTGGCTACGGAAATCAGGAGAGCTTTGAGGAAGGCACAATTAATGTGTGGTTCCTTTCAAGTACCCTGATTTAGGATGACACAGTTACCGCTATCCTTTGATCCTCTCAAGGATCGCAAAATACAGCATCACAGACGTACTCGTTACACCGGAGAGCAAGAAAGCTTTTAAGATGATACACAAAATAGTATGACTCTGTCCAAGGTTCTGCTCTCGGGGTGATTCACATACCACTATCTCTATTATCAACCTAGAGTTTTCTAGTAAATCAGAAAACTCTATTAAACAGAAATTGCTTGCCAATCAATACGGAGCTCTCCAATACATAGACGACACACGACACGAAAATCGTAATTAACGCTCTCGGTGCGCAAGCACCTCAATCCGATCGAGCTTCAGTATTCAATTATATCTTGACCAATTAATTTAGGTAATAAAATTAGTTTAGATTATAAATCTTTACTGAATTTATGAATTACGAAATTATTCGTAATTATACTCCGAAATCATTAAACAAATGAATTGATTGATTGAGGTTAACTAATGATTGTGAAGTTAATCTATGTTGAATCGTGAATATATTTTTATAAAATATGACTGCTACGACATTACGTTCAGAGAAATGTAATCTAATTTAGAATCTCGTGAATCTATGCCCCGGAGACGGTTTGCTCCGGCGACTCCTCGGTTTGAGGCGCCTACGCACCGAGAACGATAAAGGCGGCTTGACTTTATCGTTGAGTCGGCTTGACTCCTCAAATGCGTATCGTGTCTCGTCCACGGACTCTGTTTGGAGAACGTCTTCCTCCGGTCGCGTTTGTACGTAGAGTGCCCGATTCTTCGCTTGCATGGACCTCTTTCGATCATAAGGGAGAAGGGATCGATGCGCACGCAATTACACATTGGAAAGGGTTTTTTGCGTACTGGAAGGAAATATCGCGCACTGGAAGGAGACCTACGCCATGCTTATCGCCTTCTTGATCATACGACCAGCACCGCGGCAAATCTGTTTCTGTTGTTATGAAAATATGAACACTTCAGACAACTCACACATTATGCACACGTACAGTGACCTCAAACGGTTCTGGCGTGTGCCTTGCACGGTACATGGTGACCCCCTGGCGGCGGCAGTTACGAACTGCAGATATTCATAGACGCCAGTAGGCGGCAGTTAATGTATCTTCTCGACGATGTTTATGCTCGTAATAGACAAGTCCAAACTGTCTGATGCGGTGTACGGTTTGCTTGGATTTACTCGCCAGAGGGATACGTAGCATGTAGCTGTCATTCGTGTACCCGCGTCAGATCACGTCAGATAACGCGTAATCTAAGTAATCTTGTTCCGAAATAAATCGAAATTTTGACATAATTTAGCTACATACAAACTGAAAGAATTTGCTTCGTAATCGAAATTCTTTTGTTAATAGAATTTTCTCATAATTTTCTGCTGCTTTAACCCTTTCAAGACAGATTTTTATTCAGCAGTAAACTTAATAATACAATAATTATTATATATTCAGGGAGTAAAAAAAATAAGATTAATCATATTTTTCTATGGGATATAGTTCCACAAGTCTTTTAGAGTAGGATTTATTGTTAGTGGTGGCAGAGATAATTATAAAAGTAAAAAAAATGTATTCATTGAAATATTTAACAAAATGATTTGTTGACAATACAAGATGATTAATTATAATGTTAGCATCGTTCACACTATTTTTACAGGTTATATTATTAACCTGAAGTATCGACACTAACCTTTTATTGAAAACAAAAACACACTTTGCATGTAGCTAAATTATGTCAAAATTTCGATTTATTTCGGAAGAAGATTACTTAGATTACGCGTTATCTGATGTGATCTGACGCGGGTACACGAATGACAGCTACATGCTACGTATCCCTCTGGCGAGTAAATCCAAGCAAACCGTACACCGCATCGGACAGTTTGGACCTGTCTATGACGAGCATAAACATCGTCGAGCAGATACATTAACTGCCGCCTACTGGCGTCTATGAATATCTGCAGTTCGTAACTGCCGCCGCCAAGGGGTCACCATGTACCGTGCAAGGCACGCGCCAGAACCGTTTGAGGTCACTGTACACACGTCCTTTCATACTCTATACTATGTCACCAGTATGAACAGTGTTACGAGCCGAGGGCTAGGTAGTCTGACCGAGGGCCAGGTTTTTTGGAATTTTGTTATTGTTTCGTGGACGAACCAGCGAGTAACTTTGCACTCGTTGGGAGCCACCTCACGGATGTGGACGAACCGAGTGCGCAACGGCTAACACCGGGAGCCACCTTAGGATTAGGTAGGTTTTCGTGGACGAACCAACACTCAACTTGGCAAGTGTCGGGAGCCACTAGGATGGAGTAAAAACTGTGGACGAACCAGCGAGTAACTATGCACTCGCCAGGAGCCACGGGACGTAGACGAACCAGTGCGCAACGGCTAACACCGGGAGCCACTTGTAGGTTAGGAAAGGGAGACCTTCGCAAGGATTGCGAAGTTGTTAGTATAGCCTCGTAACTTTTAAGTTTATAATATACCTCGAGCGGCAAAGGTATAATATTGTGGGATCGTTACGCGTTCGCTTTTTCTTGGATTTCGGAAAAGGTTTTGATTGAACTAAGTCCAATTTAACAAACCTTATAAAATATATATTATTACGAGTTTAAGTTTGACTCGAAGGAATACAAGTGTTAAGAATTCAAGTGTCGCGGAACTAAGTCCTCTCTCTTTAGATTACGCACAGAGATATGCGGGGGACGCGTCGCTAAGACGACGTTAGAGTGAAGTCAATTTACGTACTGTACTCTTAAAAAACTCTGCTCGAAGGAGAACTATTGCTCGATCTTGCTTCCAGTCTAAGCCGCGTACTAAACTCGAACTGGATTAGGAATGAGCCCACGAGTCCGAATTTCTCGGCCCTTTTATACCCAAAAATCTATGAAGAAAATGGTGGGGACTCGACTGCATCGCGGAGTTTCCGAGAAAAGTTGGGTGATATTGATTTTCATAGAATTCTATTAATTGGGTGCAACGGAAATTCCTATCGGCCCTTGCATGGTGACTTCCAAGTAAAGTCAAAGGTCTCGGATAGGAGCTTTGAATCGAGCCCTTTCAGAGTTGCTTTACGTAACTCGTCTGGACTCGTAACAACAGTGACACTTTTCTAATTCTGGCGGTTCGTAATCTAATCCTAATTCTTCTTGGTTTTCGCTACGCGTACCGGTTCCTATTTTTCTTATTTGGTTTATGTGCCGTTCCCAAATTCTATCGTCATCCAACGCAATTTTGTAATGTAATTTCCCTAGCCTTTGTTTGATTACCCCGAAACACCACTTTTTTGCACCTGTGTAATTTCGGCATTGTACTCTCTCTCCCTCCTTGAGATAACGTACGATTTTGTCTTTGTTTATCTCCGTGTTATTCATTTGTGTAGTCGGGAATATTAAATCTAGCCGCGTTCTAATTTTTCTGCCAAACATTCTTTCCGCAGGTGTTTCATTTGTATTTGAGTGTGCTGTGATTCTGTAGTGTAACAATAGTTTTTGTAATGCTGTCTGTATATTATCGTACGTTGCCTCATTCTGTTCTAAGTTCTTTTTAATGCCCACTTTTAACATTTGTACGAACCGTTCTGCTTAGCCGTTTGTCGCCGGATTATACGGCGCTGTAAATTTGGGGGTAATTCCGTTTGTTTTTAGGAAAGACAAAAACTCCTGGGAACGGAAATTTGAACCATTATCCATTACTATTACTTGTGGAATGCCGAACGTACTGAAAATTTCTCTACACTTCTGTATTGTTGTTTTAGCTGACATATTTTTAACAATTCTGACCTTTGGCCATTTTGAAAATGAATTGACCAGGACGAAAAAGTAGTGATTTAAAAATGGCCCAGCATAATCAATGTGTACTCTGTCGAAGACTTTCGTTGTAGGTTCCCAGTAATGTGTGTCTACCTTTTTTGGATTGTTTCTATTATTATTGCAATATATGCAATTTTTCGCAATTTTCTCTAGGTCTCGGTCGATGCCCGACCACCAACATATTCCCCGTGCCAAATGTTTCATTTTAACCACGCCGAAATGTCCTGAGTGTAACTCGCGAAGTACTCTATTTTGCAATTGCTTTGGAATAACAACTTTATTATTGCAGAAAATTATGTCTTGTTGTAGGCTAAACGCCGTTTGATTAATATTGAACCGATCACGAGCTGGCAATTGCTTGCCGTTTTGTAACGCTATTTTAATTTTTTGTAATTCTGTACCAGTCATGATTGCTCTAGCTATTTCGTCTGCTGTTACTGGCAATGTGTTTATACTGTCTAATTCGTGAATATCTACTTCATCAAATTGAAAATCTGATTCCATTTTTATTGGTAGTCTCGATAACCCGTCTGCATTGCTGTGTAATTTTGTATTTTTATATTTAATGTCGAATGTAAATCCTTGCAAGAATAACGCGTAATGCTGCATTCTCATAGCACTGTATGCTGGTAAAGCTTTTGATGGTGAAAAGATTTGTACTAGGGGTTGGTGGTTGGTGTACAATGTAAAATGGTTTCCGTACAGATATTGAAAAAATTTTTTTATCGCAAAAGTAATCGCATAGGCCTCTTTATCAATCTGTGAATATCGTCTTTGGGTTTTATTCAACGTTTGTAACGCATACTGTAATACTCGTTCCGATCCGTCTGGACATTTGTGTGAAAGGATTGCCCCTACGCCATATGCACTTGCGTCCGCTACTATTAGTGGTAATTTTGGGTCGAAATGGACTAAAACTTTATCACTTTTGAATTGATTTTTCGCTTCTGAGAAAGCCCTTTCACACTCTTTCGTCCAACTGAATGGAACACGGTCACCTAACAGTTCGTACAGAGGTAATAATAAAGTGCTTAAGTTTTCTATAAACCTACCATAGTAGTTTACAAAACCGATGAACGCTCGCAATTCTGTGATATTTCGTGGTCGAGGCATCTTATCAATGGCATCCATTTTCGCTTTCGTTTTATGAATACCCTTCTTATCCATCCTGTAACCGCAGTATTCTATTGAGTCTCTGAAAAATTCCGATTTTTCCATATTAATACGTAAGTTTGCTTCGCTTAACCTAGCTAATACCTGCTCTAACCGCTGTAAATGCAGTTTATCGTTAGACGCTGTAATTTTAATATCGTCGAGAAACACGGTTACTCCCGGGATATCTTTTAAACAGTTTTCGATTTGTCGCTGCCAAATCGCGGGTGCGCTTGCAATGCCGTATAACAATCTCGTACATCTATACAATCCTTTATGTGTATTTAAGGTGAGCAGTTCGCGATCCTCTGGGTGAATTTCCATTTGTAAGTACGCTTGTTGTAAGTCTATTTTCGAAAATTTTTCACCACCCGCCATTGACGCGAAAAGTTCATCAATAGTTGGGAGTGGATGTTCATCAATGACTAGGTGCTTATTTAACGTAACACTAAAATCGCCGCAAATTCTAACCGTCCCGTTTTTTTTTTAGAACTGGCACAATGGGTGTAGCCCATCTAGCTGCATTTACTTTCTCTACTATTCCATCTTTTTCTAATGTGCTAATTTATTTCTCTACTAATGGTATCAGACGAAACGGGACCGAACACGCTTTCAAAAACACCGGTCTTGCGTTTTCTTTTAATGTTAGACGTGCTTGTATTCCGCGGATTTTTGTGCTCTTCGGATCTAGTGCTACATGGTAGTTCTGCAAAATACGTTCTAATTTATTCTTTGGTATCGTGGAGGCAACCGCGACTGTTTCTTCTAGCGGGATTTGTAACTGTCTAATCCATTCCCGACCGAGCAATGGCTTCCGATTAATGTTACAAATGTATATATGTTAGATTTGTTAAATTATTAGAGGTTTGTTCACCACGATGGTTCTGGGGTAAGTGCCGTGGGGTTCATCACAGTCCTCTCACCAAAAGGCAAAGCCTTCCCCACTCCGTGGCCAGATCCTTCAGAACAATATCTCTAATTTATGGCAATACGGCGCCAGACCGCTTGCCATTCCCAAACTACTTCTCTCTCGCTCCAAACATAAACAATTAATCCATCGACACTCGACAGCCGCGAGACCCAATGTGGTCATCAGCCATCGATTGCCAGCAAGACCAATTAGTCTCATACAGGCCCATTTATGGCCCCTGATAGCCTAAATCCTGGTCATAAAATCCTTGAAAGCGGGACGACCCAAAGCCGTTCACCCCAAACATCAGTAAAAACGATATTGATGCTAACACGACCATTCTGACCTGCTTCACGTTCTCGAGAAGCATCTAATCACATAGTAGTCGCATCTGTACTACAACAGATTACAGCGTAATTATTTACAGCATCTAATGCTCTCGAGTATTCCCAAATACTCAAGCATATCCGAGTCAACATATTGTCAATTTCATAACTCAATCATAGATGCAAAACATCCCACAACACCGCAGTGTTGTAACACGCAAATGTATGCCTTTCAAACTCTCAAATACTTCCCCAAGTCTGTAACCATGTGTTACCCAAGGGGCAGTTTTACATTGAGCCGTTATCTATTCCGCACACAATCTGCAGCAGCAACGGTACATACAAGCACCTTGCTACAAAACAGACAACACCCGCAAGTGCGTCAATCAACGAATAGCATCCGCAAATACTATTCCAGGCGGTACTACCCGCAAGTAGGTACCCCTAACACAGACCATACCCGCAAGTATGCTGCAAAACAGACAACACCCGCAAGTGCGTCGTTACTTCAAGAACACAAAGAAACAAAATAAAAGTCTTGTCTGTAATATTTACTCAATGAATCAAACACAATTTTTCTTCGAATTACCTTCAATCATTCTGCATTAGATACAACAAAGAATATAATAATGAAAACAAAATTGTTTGAAACAATAAGCAAGAAAACCAGAATAACAACGAAAGAAATATTTTACAAAGATATTGTGTATTCTACGCTAACACGCGTCATCCGCGCTATCGCTTCCATTATTATAAATTTCACTGTCACCGGACCACTCACCCTTCCACAATCTCAAACGATCTTTAGGTGCCGTTTGTGGTCTCACAGTTCTACCAACAATTTCAAACCGATCATTCTCCAGAATCTTAGATATAACGAACGGTCAAACATATTTGCGTTCCAGTTTTGCACGCCTCAAATTCGCAGGTTTTATAAAAACCGTGTCACCCTCTTTATAAGTGACATTCACCCTGCGTTTTTTATTAAATCTAATATTTTGCCTTTCAGCATTTTCTGTCAATCTTTTTGATGCTAATTCCCGATCCTGAATAATGTCAATTTCATCGTTTATGTCTGGTAGATCAGTTTCAGCAAGATCTGCGTTACTCGTACCACGCTCTACACCAAACAAAAGACGATATGGAGAGAATCCAGTTGATTTCTGTACGGTCGTATTTAACGAAAGCATCAACTTGGCTAATTTGTTCGGCCACTCTGAGCTTTTAGTAATTTCTGTAGTTAGTAAATTTATTACCGTTGAAATATAGCGCTCGGCTTGACCATTAGCACGAGGTGCTCCCGTGGCAACATAATGCAACGTGGTGCCATGCTTTTTTATAAATTGAACTAAGGGTTTGAAAGTGAAATTTGTAGCTCGATCCATGATAATAACCCGAGGGGTACCGAACAACGTTAAGCGTTCCTTAAACGTTTGCAACATTTCACCGCCCGACAATGACTTTAACGGGACAAGCTGAACATATTTTGTAAAGGCATCTATGATTATCAGAATATGCTGATAGCCATCTTTCGATTGCTCAAATGGCCCTACGCAGTCACAATGTAACGTATGGAAAGGTAAGGCTTTCTTATTAATAGAGTGTAACAAACCTTGTTTAGGGCCCGTGTGTCGTTTAGACACCGTACAAGTTATGCAATGTTCAATATACTTGCTAACAAACCTACGCATTTTCGGAAACCAATACTTCCGAACAATACGATCATATGTTTTCTCCGCGCCGACGTGGCAATTTTCGTCGTGATATAAACGTAACAGACCGATTCGGCTCCCTTTAGGAACAAAACTGCGATATATAATTCGCCCATTATCTTTTCGTATCTTTCTACACAACATGCCTTGTCGAATCTCGTAATCATTACTGACAGTATCGTTCGTTTGTATACGTTCGATGATGGATTTTGTTTCGTCATCGTTTCGCTGAGCGATCTCTAGCCCAGAACCTTCACAAATAACGTTTACACGATAATCTTTAGGCGGATTTCTGCTTAAATAGTCGACATGCTCGACATATTTCCCTTTTCGATATTCTATATCAAAGTTGAAATCTTGCAAGAAAATCCACCATCGCGCGACACGAGGTAATAAATCTTTCTTATTGCACGTTGACTTAATGGCATTGCAATCGGTAACAAGCTTAAATTTGATACCCAGAAGGTACACGCGGAAGTGCTTCAACGCATTCACAATAGCTAGTGTTTCCAACTCATAGGAGTGATATCGCGACTCCTCTGGCGTTGTGCGTCGGCTAAAATATGTGACTACCCCTAAATCGTCTTCTACTTTTTGGAAAAGAATGGCACCGTAACCGATTGCACTCGCATCCGTATGCAACTCTGTTTCTCGTTTAGGATCGAAAACTACCAGTAAGGGATTTGAGCTTAATTTATCGAGAACATAATGCCTGGCCTCGTCATGCTCCGCTCCCCAATGCCATCGTTCGTTCTTTTTTGTGAGTTTGGTGATGCATGCAGTTCGCACTGCAAACTCTGGAATGAATTTCCGGAAGTAGCTAGCTAGACCCATAAATTGCCTAACTTGCTTCACATTGCACGGAACAGGAGATTCTATTAAAGCCTTGACCTTCCCTTTTCCCGGCCTGATGCCTTCGGCCGAAATTTCTCTACCCAAGTATTCAATAGACTCTTGAAAAAATTTACATTTTTGTACATTTAGAGAGAATCCGGCAGAGTCTAGTGCTTGCAGTACACACTTCAAATTTTCTATACCTTCTGCTACTGTTTTTGATGGGATGAGAATGTCATCAAGGTAAACTAAAGCTATATTATTTCGTAAGGTTCCTAGGGCAGTATTAATCGCTCTTTGAAAGACAGCGGGCGCGTTGGCCAACCCGAATGGCATACGCAAGAATTCATAATGACCATCCGGGGTCACGAAAGCGGTTTTCTCAACAGAATTAGGAGAGACAGGAATCTGATAGAACCCGGATGCCATATCCAATATGGTAAAATATTTTCCCTTGCTCAGACGATCTAGTTGATCCTCGATCAAAGGTAACGGGTAACGATCTTTAATTGTGATCCTATTAAGGGCACGGAAGTCGACGCACATACGGTCTTGACCATTTTTCTTTTTCACCAGGAGTATTGGACTAGCGAACGGTGAAGCACTCTCGCGTACAATGCCATTATCTAATAAGTCGTTAACAATCTCCCTCACCTTTTCTCGTTCAGAAATCGACAATCGGTAGGGGTGATAATTGATTACCTTATCCTCCTTAAGATTAATCTGTAGTTCACCTGTCTTTACGCTACGCACTCTGCTGCCCGTCGTAGTCATGTGGCTGTACTGCTCCAGGAGTTCCTTCACCTTAGCACACGTTTCGCTGTCATTTACATCACTGATGAAGCACTGTGGGTTTGTCTTCGGGGATGATTGTTGCAGCGTCAGTGGACATCTTCTCAACCTGGTCGTACCATCGGAGTTCGTCACAATTTGAACTCCTTGGGTCACGACATTCTTCCCGATTATCAGGTCATATTGCATTGTATCTTCAGGTACGACGAGTAGATCAAGTTCGATAGTCATCTCCTCGGTCTGAATTGTAGCCGTAGTACACCCAACAGTCATCATGGCGGCGTTGCCTAATCCTCTTATTGTAGTGGAAAATGCTTGAATTTTGCAGTGAGCACGTTCAGCTACTCTCTCCTTAACAAGTGAGCACGTAGCACCGTTGTCTATCAGGCAACATCGAACCATCAGGTCTTCTAAAATGACTGGAGTCAGCTGGTGTTCCAACGAAAAGCAGGCATTTGCTTCAGGTTCACCGGGTCTACCACCTGATTTTTTGTCGCCTCTATTCTCACGAGGTGCTCGTCGTTTCAGCCAGCAGTCGGACTCCTCGTGTCCTCTCTTCGAACAGAAAGAGCACGTGGGCACTTTAGGTCTCTTTTCAGGGTTCGGTTGCGAGTTCTCTGTTTCCCGTTTGTTCGGACAGTCACTTTGCAAGTGTCCTAACCCACTGCACTGGTAACACCGTTTTCGCACGCTACGATCATAATGTTTACGTCCACCGTTCTTATTTCCAATGTCTTTGTCTTTTCGCGGCGCTTTAACGAAATTGGAAATGCCACTAAGCAAGTCCGCGGTTGTGGTATAACGCGCATTCATAAGTGATTGACGCACGCTAGGGTCGGTCACATGGCCAATGACCAAACTCACTAATTCATGCGATTTAAAGCAATCTGCGTTTGTCCGAAGTATTTTAATTTATTTCGAACGTATTCGGGATAGGAAACAGCAGAATCACTCGTATAATTCACTGCACGAGACAATCGTTCACTTAATCGATCCTCGAGCACGAATACCGAACACAAATCCTCACGGAATGTAGACCATGTTCTCGGATTGCCTTCCCACCCCTTGTACCATTTTTTTGCGGGCCCGGTCAAAGCATGAGTGGCTAAACTTAAACGTTGCGACGCGGTAAGTTTTTCAGTGATTTTCTCTACAACGTCACACCACTGAGTCGCGTCTTCACCAAGGTCGGTACCACTAAAGTCCGGCACAGCGTCCACAATCACTTTTTCACCAGTCGTGGACATAGTAGAAGTCACCGCTCCGGCCGCGATCGTCTCCATGAAACGGCGGAAAAGCTCCTCCAAGGGCGGCGCAGCCGAAGTGCCGGCACCAGAGGATGCACCAGCGGATGCACCTTCCATCACGCACGCAGGTCTTAAATAAGTTGAAACTTATCAAGACGGATCCCACTTCTGATGTTAGATTTGTTAAATTATTAGAGGTTTGTTCACCACGATGGTTCTGGGGTAAGTGCCGTGGGGTTCATCACAGTCCTCTCACCAAAAGGCAAAGCCTTCCCCACTCCGTGGCCAGATCCTTCAGAACAATATCTCTAATTTATGGCAATACGGCGCCAGACCGCTTGCCATTCCCAAACTACTTCTCTCTCGCTCCAAACATAAACAATTAATCCATCGACACTCGACAGCCGCGAGACCCAATGTGGTCATCAGCCATCGATTGCCAGCAAGACCAATTAGTCTCATACAGGCCCATTTATGGCCCCTGATAGCCTAAATCCTGGTCATAAAATCCTTGAAAGCGGGACGACCCAAAGCCGTTCACCCCAAACATCAGTAAAAACGATATTGATGCTAACATATATTTAATTATTTTGTAATATCCTTATACTTAACTTGAACATTGTACATTCCTTCAACATTTACGATTGATTTACAAAATGTTTGTAATTTAAGCGTAGAGCATTGTAACAATTTATGTAAAAATAATTTCTCACCCGTTTGTTTATTCATATTGTTACCGCCGCTCCGCTGTCGACCTCGAATTGCACCGGCGTGTTTTCTACGGCGACTGTTACGTTGTATGGTTCTCGGTGTTCTATGTGCTCTACGGAAAGGATTTCTTCTAGCTGCTTCGTGTCCGCGTTTGTTTTTTTACAGACTTTGGCTAGGTGTCCCGCTATGCCGCAATTTTTACATCGTACGCCGCGATCAAGCTTACAATTTGTCGCAAAATGGTTCGCACCGCACCTGAAGCAAATTATATTATTAGTTCGCATATTTGTAGTCATTGCCTTTGTTACTGTAGTTCGCCGCTGGGAGTCCGCTTTCGTCGCTGTAGGTCTCTTCGCTGGTGTACCCAGGGATTGTAACCGTAACCCAGGCCTGGTTAGGTTCTCTGTGACGCAGGGTAACCCGCAGAGGCGGGTAACCCCAGCCGCCGAGGCACAGGGTAACCCGGCTTACCCGCTCCGAGAGCGGGTTACAGAGAGCGGATTACGCAGATACGGTTAGAGGCAGGGATTGTAACCGTAACCCCAGGCCTGGTTAGGTTTTCTCTGAGCGGGTTACCCAAATACGGTTAGAGATTACTAAACGACACTCTTATCATGAATGATGGAAATTGTAACCATTTTTCGAAATGATAATCAGTAGACTGCGGATTTGATGCATTTATGACAATTTTATTTTATTTGTTTTTTTTTGGATTTTGCGATTTGAGTCCGTTTTTTAAAAATGTTTATGTCAATCGATTTTTTTTTTTAAATTTGTAAAAAAACTTACACATATTTTACGAATTTTAAACATCACCCGATAATGGGCTACACATAACTTATAATTTTTTTTCGATTTTTCAAATTTGTTTTCACTCATAAACTTTTTATTTTTATTTCCATGCCTAATTATTTATTATTATGAATCTAAGAGAAGCTTGTTACTCATTTTATAAACACCAAAAAAACAATAGTGTGTTTTTGGAAATAATCTAATTATTTGTCTTTTTTTAAAATAAGAATTCAAATCTGAATTTTTCATATTTGTTTAATTATTTTTATCTAATAAGTAGCAAAGTTCTGTTATAAAATCTATATAATAAATTAGATTATTCCTAAAAACACACTATTGTTTTTCTTTTTGTATTTGTCTAATAAGTAAAAAGCTTCTCTTATATTCATAATAATAAATAATAAGACATGGAAATAAAAATCAAAAATTTGAGTGAAAAAAAATTGAAAAATCCAAAAAAATTATAAGTTATGTGTTGTCCTTCGTCGAGTGATGTTTAAAATTCGTAGAATGTGTAAGTTTTTTCAAAAAAATCGATTGACATAAACATTTTTAAAAAACGGACTCAAATTTCAAAATCCAAAAATACTGGATGAATATAAGTCAAAAAATGTTTTTTTTATTTTTTCCAACAGTACGTTTAATTTTGAAAAAAAATTATCGAAATCGGTTTGTTGAAATTCAATCATATTTTCTGGATATTCGAAATTGTTAATTATGACATGGGATCCATATCTGTATGCGTTACCTTACGTATATTATAGTTGAATGTTTTATATATTAGGATACACTCATACTGTCCATCAGTACATAGCAGAATAGACATTGTGAATGTACCCTTAGGTTGTTCTAACCCGCTCTGAACGGGTAACCCGCTCTCTGTAGCACGTAGTAAACCCGCTCTCTCAGGGTTACTGTGGGTTACAGTAACTGTGGGTTACAGTAACCCTCGCCGGGTAACCCGGGTTATGGTTAGGGTTAGGGAGCGGTTACAATCCCTGGGTGTACCGCTTGCTTTTCCGTATCGCGTCCCTTTTGTCCTTTGTGTCGTTCCCGTGTAATCTACTCTCGCGACACCTGATTGTAATTGAGTAGCGTCTTTTTCGGATAGTTCCATCGACGTGGCGATCTGTACTGCTTTATCGAAATCTAAGTCTCTGGTTTCCAATAGATGTGCTTGAGCCCTTTTACTTGCCAGTTCAAACACGAACTGGTTTCGCAAGGCCGTTTTTAAATAATTTCCAAAATTGCAATTTATACTTAGCTTGTGTAGCGCGGTTACGAAGGTCTGTATGGATTCGCCTTCCGCTTGCTTTCGTAGGTGGAAACGGTAATTTTCTGCGATTTCCAGCGGTGGAGGCGTAGAATTCTTCCAATTTCGCCGCTAGCCTTGCGTATTTCTCTTTGTATGGATCGTCGGGTGATATTTTGTCACAGATAATGTCAAATGCCGATGTTCCAATGTAATGCAGTAAATAAGCTACCTTCTGCTCTTCCGGCACCTTGAACACGGTTACCGCTCCCTCGAAACGTTGAAGCCATCTCTTCCAATTTGTCACAGCCGGGTCGAACGTTTCTATGCTGAAGATGCCTTGGAGTATTACTTCCGACATTTTCTCCCAAACTCTTTATTCTTCTGTCGTCCCCACAAAAATTTGTAGCAATGAAAGAGGAAAAAACCAGGTTTAACCTCGACTACGTATTTTCACCGACCACGTGCACGATCGAATGTTCGTCTCGTAATTTCCACACTGTATTCCTCTTCTGCTTTTCACTGCCTCAATCCCATCCTCGTCGCCAATTTGTTATGTATGAGGGAGGTGAGGAAAGAAATAATGTACTCGGTTCTAATATGCTAATAATATGATAATATAATATCTTAATTCTAATATAAATGTGGCGTAATGGAGCAAACGGAGCGGCGTGTGTGTTTCTCGCAACGGGACGACCACGTGAGTACGCTCGCGTTACCTCGTCCACTTTTTTTGGTCGGCCCGAAACTTCCCGAACTTTTTCGCCTTCGAGCGCCTTCGCTAACAGTTGTACATAATTTTATTATTCGAAACAATATACATATAATATTACAATTATCAATTTAATTGCTGTGTTTAATATCAGCAACATGAATGGTTTAAAAGTAGGTAACAGATAAATAACAAATAAGAGTATTACAAGTAATACGCAATAGTCTATCTATCTATATCTATGAATTAAACGATAACAGCAGAGTATTTAAGGGCCGATGCACAATGCATGCATTGCTAAGAAGTCGCTGCGGTTTTGCATTACATACTACTTACTGATACTACTACTGAATTTATTTTGTAATGTTTTCAAGAATATGTTTTCACAACAAGCAGAACCATACGAAATTAACTAAAATAATACAAATGTTGTGCGGGATTTTGTGCAGGATCCGTGAGCAGTTTAAGGAATTAGAATTCGCCGGGCTAATTTGTCAATAACGCTCCGTTTATTGTCTAACTGTTGAACTTGACTGAGATTACAACTTGGTTACAATTCTCCGATCGTTACTCGTTGACAATCAGTGTTCGAATCTCTCGTCTCGCGGCAGCGAGCGGTTTTTATTATCTTGATTCGTTGACGCGGGGGGGTGTTCGCGCACTCCCATATATGGTCTAGCTAGCAACATCGTCGCGGAGCGACGGAATGTTCCGAGATGCTGAGTTAGCAGACCGCGCCTTTACCTTGGCTTGCGTCTAATGTGCTTTTTGCTGATGCATCGTTAAAGCTAGATACACACTACGACGTAACGTAGCGTTGCCGTAACGTAACGTAACGCAGCGGGCCAAAAGTCAAAATATCAATCCCTTACTTTTAAATGGAACCATTCATACTACACCGACGGTGACCGGCTCTGGAAAATGCAGGCTGGGCCGTTCACACATACAGGATACCGACTGCACCGTAACGTAACGGAGCGTAGCGGACCGACGGAAGAAGATATTGTTGCCTTGTTTTTAAATGAAGCAGTTCACACTAGGCCGACGTCGGCCGTAACGTAACGTAAGGGGTAGTTTACATTTGAGCATTTCTGGCGAGCCGAGCCTGCTAATGCTAGCACCTTCGCCTGCGAGAGACCCGTTTTTCCTGACTTTGCTTGACTCTCCGTGATTTTCGCTAGCAGAGGGACCAGTTTTCGTCTTCTGCGCAGCTAGGCACACGACTCTGGCACGTGTCTAGAGGAGTGCAGACCGAGGTAGAGAGAGCCAGACGACATCAGGACAAAGGCTTCGAAGGTTTTGCCCCTCACTAACCGGGCTGGAGGCTCGGCTCGGAGCGTATGGCCCCGTTTACATCTGAACATTTCTGCCGAACAAACATCCGAACGAACATGGCAAAGTTTTCTTCCACAGATGCGCGGACCCTTCGGCCTTCGGGGACGTAAGCGTAGAGTCGAACCCAGACTTGGTCGGTGTTTTGGAAGGATGGGTGAGGAAGCACATGCCTCCCATGGCGAGGGCTTTCAGTAAAGGTCTGACAATGAAGACAAGATGGACAAGAAAGCCCAAAAAATACTAACAACTTAACTGTTTCTTTTTTTTTGTTTTCTTTACTGAATACAAGTTTAAATGTTTAAAAATGTAGACGTTAAGAGTCCGCTGTACGCGTGTCGTGGCAGCGTAATGTGTGTGAATGTTGTGGATACGGAATGTGTGCGAATGTATGGATGCGTGATGTGTGCGTGTGTTATATGTGTGCATGTATGAGTGTCATGACAGGTCGGCGAAGCGACCGTTTCGGGAAAAGAGGAGCAGATCGAAGAAGCGGGACAAAGGAGGCGGACGAATCAGATTCGATCGGAAATAAAAATTCAATTAGCTCGATATCCTGCAGTTGTATCAATGTTTTTTCCCCTACAAAAACAAATTATTTTAGACCATTAGTAATATTTATAAACAAATTTTTTTTATTGAAAAAGTTCACACCAAAACTTAGTTTTTTCAATTAAAAAATCTGTTTATAAATATCACTAATGGTCTAAAATAATTTGTTTTATACAAAATGGAACACATTTTGCGAAATAATTGTAAAAATAAATGTATAGAAAATGGGAGATTACGTTACTGATAGATTTAGGGAAGACTATGTAGATAGAATGAACGACAAACTCCCGAAACAGCAACTTATGAAACATGAATGTAAAAAAGAACGGGAAATCTGTTGCCTATAGAGGTATTCTTTTTTTACAAGCTCTGTGACTCTGTGAGTATCTCGTATTTTGTTTGCCTACCCCGGGGCCCGGGGTGGCAACACCCCGTGGTACGAACGATGCGGAGAACCCCACTACCACACTGGCATGGGTCCTGTACGTGTACCTTTTCTTTGAAGTTTCGTCGAAATACCGACTTTGGATGGAAACGGCCGAACACAGCGGCGAACACGGTTAATGAAGGTCTTGACCCTCGAAGGCTTTGTCCTGATGCCGCCTAGCTGTCTCTGTCTCGGTCTGCACTCCTCTAGACACGTGCCAGATTCGAGCGCCTAGCTGCGCAGAAGACCAAAACTGGACCTTCTGCTGGCAAAAGTCACGGAGAATCAAGCAAAGTAAGGGAAAACGGGCCTCTCGCGGGCAAGAGTGTAGCATTACCATGTTCGTTCGGATGTTTGTTCGGCAGAAATGTTCAGATGTAAACGGGGCCTATCCATCCGAAGTCGGTATTTCGACGAATCTTCAAAGGAATGGTACACGTACAGGACCCACGCAAGTGTGGTAGTGGGGTCCTCCGTATTGTTCGCACCACGGGGTGTTGCCACCCCAGGCCTCGGGGTAGGCAAACAAAATACGCGATACCCACAGAGGTTGTAAAAAAAGAGTACGTCTATTGGCAACAGATTTCCCGTTCTTTTCTACATTCATGTTTCATAATTTGTCGTTTCGGGAGTTTGTCGTTCATTCTATCTACGTACTCTTCCCTAAATCTATCAGTAACGTAATCTCCCATTTTGTATACATTTACTTTGTATGATTATTTCGCAAAATGTATTGTATCTTATATTTCATTTCGAGTTACTTTTTCAATATGTTTTCTGGTTTTATGGAAAATCGTAGCTCTTACCGACGATTAAGCTACCATAGAACACTACAAGTATTAAACCGATTGCTAAATTATTATAGTTAATAGTTAATTTAATTCTTATAAGTTAATCTTATAAATTTTTCAATCATTTACCTTATAAATGACCTTGTGTAATAGGTCGTTGAACTCGTTTTAAGATCCTCCATCATGATACGGAAGCAAAAACATACCGATCCATTTAAAAAAATGGAGGTGACCTTCAAATGTCCGAAGTACCTCCACCTGCAAAAAAACTATAATCGCCACCGGATGGCCCCCTTCGTACTGTGCAATTTTATTTCAGCAAATATTTCTGTGAAACTTATAGTTTCCGAGATATCTGAGGTACTAATAGTTATTGCCCCATCCTGTATATCTCTCAATTTGCAGAAAGTTTGCGTTGCTATATGTTTCTTCTACTCTTTTCTTTTGATGCATAGTGCGTATGAATATAGGCTGCGCTGCAGCTACGGCTTTCTTGTCCATCTTGTCTTCATTGTCAGACCTGTTCTGAAAGCCCTAACCCCAGGGTGCTTATGCTCCCCCAGCCATCCCCCTAAACACAGGCCAAGTCTCTTGGTTTGACTCTACGCTTACGTTTCCGAAGGGTCCGCGCATCTGCGGAAGAAAACTTTACCAGGCTCGGCTCGCCAGAAATGCTCAAATGTAAACTACCCCTAAGAAAATCGTTGGCAACGATATTTCTACGGTGACCACTTGAATGGGACCTTTTTTCGTGATCCTGGGGTACCTTGGGTCGAAGCTCTCGGGACACGCACCCCGGGGGTTCGGGAATGAAAATAAACAGCAGTATGCTATCTAGTAATGAATAGTTATTTCTATAAATTCATACGTGATCTTCATAGAAATGTAACCAGCGAAAGGCTGATGTTTTCCTGATTAAGATGGTACCAAACGCGATATAAATATGATTATTTTGAGGGGTTTTGGAGGGAGTGCTCACATGTGATGTCAGATCCAAACGAGTGCAATGTACAATATGCAATACAAGGTGCAACCGAATGGGTGGATGTCATGTGCGTGAACTGCTTAGGGTCGTCCTGGAAAATCCTCCACCTTCAGGTCAAACTGTGAAACATCTTAAGATGTTATAGTAAAGAAGAGATTCTTTCGGATCATGGAGCACAGCGCTTCGGAAACATCGGACTTACCGTATAGGTCATTCCGCGCGAACTCGGACACTTTTTGAAGTAACACCTCGGATTTTTCTGAATGTTTGATATTTTTTAGTTTTTAGGAATATATGAACGTGTGCACAAGGATTTTTGAAAATTTTTTAGATTGTTAATTTTAGAGCTCTTTGAAGTTTACTCTTCACTTTTTTCCAATAGAATTTAGCTCTTAAACAAGCAAACTGATAAAAATGTGCTTCTGAATGCTTATAAAGCAGACATAGGAATACCTAATAACAAGTATTTCAGTTGGAAGAAAAATTTTTTTAACCATTTATTTTGAATTGTTGTTAACAAATGTAGGTTTTTCATAGCAGGGAACTATTTAAAAATTTGAAAAAAATGAGTATATAGTCCTATTTGTCCCCTTTACGGACCACTTTTCAAAAATACGGACACTTTAAAATTGGTCATAGGAAAATTAATTGAATTGTATACTGCGCGTCGAAATCCACTGATTCGAGCAGCCGAACGCGGCGTGGCGGGGTCCCTACTGCGATCCTTGCACAGTCAAACCGAGTCACGCAGTGCTTGGCTGGTCGAATCAGTGAATTTCAACGCGCATCGTATAATTCAATTAATTGTCCTATGGCCAATTTGAAAGTATCCGTATTTTTTAAAAGTGGTCCGTAAAGGAGACAAATCGGACTATATACTCATTTTTTTCAAATTTTAAATGGTTCCCCGCTATGAAAAACCTATGTTTCTTAACAACAATTGCAAAAGAAATGGTTAAAAAAGTTTTTCTTCCAACTGAAATAATTTTTATTAGATACTGCTATGACTGCTCTATAACAACCCAAAAGCACATTTTTATCAGTTTGCTAGTTTAAGAGCTACAATGAATAAAAAAGAAGAAAACAGTAACCTTCAAAGAGCTCTAAAATTAACAATTTTCAATATTTTCTAAAACCCTTTCGCACACGTTTATATATCCCTAAAATCTGCAACATATCCAAAATTCAACGAAATCCGAGATGTTACTCCAAAAAGTGTCGGAGTTCGTGTGGAATGACTCGCATGATAATTGTATATGTAATATTTAAAATTCTCTTATTCGAGAAATGCGTGGAAGATACAATTCCACCTGTCTTTCAGAGTTATATCCTATATTCAGGAAATAAATTCAAGTGGTTATCATTGGAAGCAGTATAGCTTATTCCAAACACGAAACAACGTAAGTATTTTTATTTCTTGTTGAATTAACCACCCAAGAATTATTTAGCGAATGGTGGAATGAAATCTTCACAATTATTCAATACAGATTTAAATGTATTTACGATTTGCAGCCGCTCTTAGATTTGGCCGCACAGGTACGAAAGCCGACAGCACATTTTACAACGGATGGACCTAAAATAACCGACTCACGGTTTTACCAGTGATTTAGCCTTGTCCCAGGTTTATGATACGTCAATCGGTATTGAAAAGCAGGGGCAAGAGGCTGTGAATGCGTGTCACGGAATTTAGGAAACCTTTTGAATTATTTTTTGAACCTCTGACCTACAGTTAACCGGGAATGAAATTATTTAACTAACTACCTCCTGAAAAGACCGAAAGTTTTTGTTCCGAAAAGAAACTCACTATCGGGATTGGACCCGGTTTTTTTTATTACATATCACGGTTTTCAACGGGTATTGAAACACACGTTCACGTGTTCACGATGTGAAACATAAACTGCTGAACAAAATTAACGATCTAGTAAAATTTTTAGATAAATTTGTTCATTTTCAAGTAGCTGTATCACCGCGAAAAATAAGTATAACATATTGTATAAAAGCATAAAATATTGTAAACAGCCATTTTGTAGCTTAAAGTTTGTAGTTTTTAAATCATGGATCTAATTAATTTTTTGTGCAGTATAGTGCAATTTGTTCAAAATAAAAAGCAAGAAAGTAGCTCAAGTACGGGAGTTCTAAATCAAATGTGGGCGAGGGGGTGCGCGGGGCAGGGGGTCCGGGGCCTCGTGCTTTTCCAGGCGATGGTTGCGGGGCAGGAGGGGAGGGGGGGAAGCCTCGTGCTATTGCGAGCGATGGGAGGAGGGGAGGGGGAGATGCCACGCGCCACAGTGACCGATGGATGCGGGGGTGCAGTGGGGAGGAGGGGGAATGCGATCATCGTGCTATTGCGCGAGGTGGTTACAAAGAGCGAGCGTAAGGGCCTTATCTTATGTTTATTGTATACATCTCGGATTCGTCGACGCCGCCGCCGCCGCTAATCGAGATGTTTTAATAATCAAAGTTAATTTATGACATCCGGAGTATCGCGTTTTCGATTGCTTATTTCACACGTCTTTCGAATGTTTATCCCCCGCCCTACGACGGTTGCAAAGAGGAAGCGCGCAAGCATTCTCGGAATTGCTCGCCCTCTTTTTTCTAGCGCGTTGCTCCTTCTCTAGCGCGTACGTTTTTAAGAAAGATGATGCAACGGATTAAAAATGCGTCGTTGCCAGGACGGTTACGAAGAGCGAGCGTCGTAAGGGACCCTATCTTATGTTTATTGTATACATGGGGGATTCGTCGGCGCCGCCGCCGTCGCTAATCGAGATGTTTTAATAATCAAAGTTAATTTATGATGTCTAAAGCGTTAAACGTTTTTTTCAGTTGTTTATTTCACACGCCTTTCGAATATTTATCCCTCGTCGTATCACCCCATGGTTCGTTGCAAAGAGTGAACGTAAGGTCTGTCTTATGTATCGGGAATTCGTTGTCGCTATTCAAGGCGCCCTAAGGACCAGGACTAATTTATGACGTCTGGAACGTCGAACCATAATACACGCCTGAGTTTCGGTAAAAGGGATTCGAAGAATCACTTCGCTGAAATTCAGATGTGTATCCATCGAGAAAGGAAGTCGGTCGCATACAAATTCGTTGTTAATAGAGCGGTTGCGAAGAGTACGCATAAGGGAGGTCTGTCTTATGTATCGGAGAATTGCCGTAGCTAATCGAGAAGTTCTAAGGACCTGAGTTAATTTACGGTGTCTAGGGCGTCGAACGTTTTTCGGTTTTCTATTTCACAGGCCTTTCGAATATTTATCCCACGCCGTACCCCATGACGACTGCAAAGAGGAGGCGCGCAAGCATTCAATGAATGGTAATCAGTACCTAGTTAGAAATCAGACCGAACGAATCGAGACGAAAAGATTTGAATTAAACCGGTAAAATGTCGAAAGTGAGTGTACCCTCATTGAAAAATATTGCTTGGCCGCACGTTATAAATTTATATTTGAACGATGCTTTTCATGGTCAAGAAAAAAGAACTGTTGAACATTTAATGCGAAACGACGATGTGAGTGAGGTAAAATTTTACCACACAAAACGGTTTAGTCAGGTGATGGTGGAATGGCCAGCCTCCGCATCGCCTCGTGAGATATTGCGCTTAATTGAAGAAGGTGATTATCGAATAGTGTACGCGGAGTGAGAGCATACACGCCTGAGTTTCGGCAAAAGAGATTCGAAGAATCTCTTCGCTGAAATTCAGATGTGTGTGTGTATCCACCGAAAAAGAGAATCGAACGCTTATAAAAATGCGTCGTTGTCGTTGTCGCTGTTGCCAGGGTGGTTACGAAGAGTGCGAGTGCGTGCCGTATCTTATGTATACATCCTGGATTCGTCGTCACTAATCGAGGTGCCTCGAATGTTTATGTTTATAGTTTATATTTCTGAGCTATAGCGCGAAGCGATCAATTACGATCCGAATTTCAAGGCGTTCACTTCGAAGTTCATTCACGCGAGTGCACCGTAACAGGATAACACGTACCTGTTGGCGCGATTAATAGTTCGGGCCAGTGTTTTCGCGTTTTTCTGAGTGAATTGTTTCGCAGAAAAATGGATCTGTGTAAAAACATTTTTAAAACGCTGACGAGGATGTCTGCGTTATTACGCACATCCGCGGAATACCGGGAGTGGTTGGAGCGATGCGACGAAAATTTGTGCATCGCAAGTGACTATTTGCGGAAACAAGGACTGCCAGTCGGTACGAGGCAGCGAATTACCGCACTCATTGCGCGAATCAAAACATTGCGTGCCGTTGTGCGTGCGAAATTTTCGCGAGTGGGTCATGGAATTGTGGGACAATCGAGCGGACCATCCGTCGTCTGGGAAGACGTCGAATCGGCGTTTGAGAAACGCGTCGTGACGGGAGCTGTCATTAATTTGAAGCATCTCGATCCGCACCGCTTTTTCAAAGACGCTCGCAGGATAGTGTTATCGCGCGTTACAGCTGCAATCACCGAACACTCAAGTGTCGCTGTGAACACAGTGCTGAACGCGGAATTTGCGCTAAAGGACAAGACCGACGTGAAGAGTTTCGCCACGCGAAATCATGTACTGTTTATCACGTCGAATTTGCGCGAGTGGTTCGCGAATCGTGTGGTGCAACCCCTCCTAGTGGTGATGGAGGAGTTTCAGGAACGCGATAGCGGATGGACGCTAGTGAATGTGGAAAATTTAATGATAAACATTAACAAGCATAATCCCATTCACGCAGGATGCAACGTTCCGCTGCCGCGTGTCGTGCAAGCTAAAAGAGCAGTGGTCAATGTCAAGTGCAACGACAACGCATGTTTTTTGTGGTCGGTCGTCGCAAGCTTGCATCCAGCTTCTACGAATGGGGATCAGAGATGCCAGATTCGGGACGGGTGCCGCCGAGAATTTCCCCCACCACGCATGCACACTACGGCGGAGCTGCGTGTCCGTGAGCTCGGCGCTTCGGACAACGTCGGGAAGACGAGAGAGAAAGCGAATGCGTGTCTTTCTCTCTCGCTCTTGAAACGCTGGATTCGGGGTGAGGTGCAAGCGGCACGCATCGTGCGCGATCTTGCTGCCTAGAGATTCCTTTTTCACTTTCTGACATATGTACAATACTCTTGCAATGAAAAAAAATTTCGAAAAAAATTTTGTTACGGAAAAACACGTTTTAAGACCTCCTGATCACGTTTTGACTATTTAGAAAATAGCTTTTTTTTAAATGTCTCGTGTATTTGTTAACCCGATTACGTTTAAACGGAACAATGGATTTCAATAAAATTTTATATTTAGATTTTATATTCTCGTCTTAAGATGCGATTAGATTTTGAGTAAAATCAGGCCACGGACAATGATAATTACTCGTTATGGTTCTTCGATTTTTCAGATATACGAACTAAATTCTATACAAAAATAGTTAACTAAAGTTCTTCTGTAACTACTTTAATAAAGAAAAATTGACATTCATAATTTCTTGTTTTCATTCTAAGGTTCCGTACTTTTTATTGGAGCTATTTCTATGTTTCAAACCTTAAAATGAATTTTTTATTAAAAAATTAATATTTTGATACTGTAAATTGGCGAACTTTATTAAAATCAGAGTCCATTCTTGGCCAGTACCGTGCACGCTGTAGCAGCCTTCGATAAAAAACATTTTTTTAGAGTATAATCTAAAATCTAAACGTAATCACATTTCTCGCTAGATTTTTCGATAATAATTATATCAAGTTGCGATAAAGAATCACGCACTATTTACAAATTAATTACGCGCAACGTGCACGCTACCGCTCGATGGAACCCACGGGAAGGAGGTGGTCTCTTCCATCGAGAGGGAAATGTAAACAATTGGTTATGCAAACATCAAAGCAAAGCTAACATCACGATGTACAGTACATTAAAATATATAAAGACATTACAAAAATAGAAAAGAAAGGCAACACGTAAATATATCAGTTGGGTTTGATATATTGACGAGATTTAAGACTAAAATAATACTACAATTGTTTACATTTCCAAAGGATAGAAAGCAAGCAGAGAAATTTACTATAATACATGCGACCGAATTTCGAGATAATTGTTACATATAAAATGAATATAATTAAGAATATACATTTATTTGTACAATTATTTCGAAATTCTCTCTATAAATCATATTTACAGCAAGCAAGCGAATTTATTGCAAAGATAGAACAAGAATTGTGTGAGGTAAATCGAATAACTATTTACATATTAGCGATGTCCAAAAATCGAATGAAATAGAAAATGAATGCAATTGATAATATTCTGGACATCACCAATTCGCATTACCCGACGTACAAGGAAAATCCGCGAGGCCATCAGTGGCATGTAAACGTAAACTACTCTCCTCCTTCTTCGCAGAAGTTGCATATAAATTCTCAGATGACATGAGAGATAGATGTTTGTCATCTATCTCCATGGTCTGAGCTATTTCCCCGTGCGTTCGATTTCCTCACATCTATTGCATTTTTTTCACAGTTTTTGATGTGGCACGTGGAATCCGCGTGACGTTGAATTTGCGATATCCCGCAAGCAAATGATTTTTTACAAACCGAACAGAAACACGAAAAAGGATCATCGTTGATCTTATGCAATCAGGGCTTGAAATCCTCAAGCCATTGAGGCATAAAAGGCTTTTTCGAGACCTTAGCATGCAGAGTTATTCGCGAATTTTGTTTAGATGAAAGGTATTTATGTCTTGCTAATTCCGCATGCCTTTAACGCTTGACGTGCGGCAAGAAAAAGTTTTCTCACATGAAGAACAAGAGAAAAGGCTTTTATCATTAGGGACTTCGCGAATCCACGATCGAAACTTCTCATTCGTTTGCCACGATGGCTGAAAAACGCGAGTAGCCTTTTGACCTGTTTTCTCAAACGTTTCCATCGTACTATGAAAAAATTGAAATATGAAGAAGAAATATTATGTACAAAGCAACAAGCAAATGCTAGCGTGTGTAGAAAAGGGGAGGTATAGGGGGCTACTAATTACACACTACACTTCCAACACCACAGACCCGAATTCTACTGACCCGAAAAACATGGAGACAGGGCGAAACAAATAGCATCCACCACCTGATCTCTAATTCTACTGAAGAAACGGTTAACTATCGCGAAGCGCGACAGCGTGACCCCCACACGAAACGCATCGCACGTAAACAAAAACACGCGACCACCGATCGCGAGTCGCGCAGCTTCGCGTATGAGAAAAAACCACACGTCTCAATATAATAAGATTTATTTAACAAATTTTGACAACTCGCTTGGGTACCGCCGTGTAACCGTTGAAAGATTTCGACCGAATGTGTTTCACACGCCTTACTCTCTAATCGTAAAGTCGTAAGAAAAATTCAAAGAGGAGAAAAATCGCAGAAAAGGCTAAAAGAAATAACCGCAAGGCAGTGGTGACAGTACCGAACTGCCACAGATGCATTTACCAGTTACCTTTCTTTCCTATTCTTGCAAAATTTCTTTATACCAATTTAAACATTTTAATGTACTGTATATCGCGATGTTAGCTTTGCTTAACCAATTGTTTACATTTCCCTCCCGATGGAAGAGACCACCTCCTTCCCGTGGGTTCCATCGAGCGGTAACGTGCACGTTGCGCGTAATTAATTTGTAAATAGTGCGTGATTCTTTATCGCAACTTGATATAATTATTATCGAAAAATCTAGCGAGAAATGTGATTACGTTTAGATTTTAGATTATACTCTAAAAAAATGTTTTTTATCGAAGGCTGCTACAGCGTGCACGGTACTGGCCAAGAGTGGACTCTGATTTTAATAAAGTTCGCCAATTTACAGTATCAAAATATTAATTTTTTAATAAAAAATTCATTTTAAGGTTTGAAACATAGAAATAGCTCAAATAAAAAGTACGGAACCTTAGAATGAAAACAAGAAATTATGAATGTCAATTTTTCTTTGTTAAAGTAGTTACAGAAGAACTTTAGTTAATTATTTTTGTATAGAATTTAGTTCGTATATCTGAAAAATCGAAGAACCATAACGAGTAATTATCATTGTCCGTGGCCTGATTTTACTCAAAATCTAATCGCATCTTAAGACGAGAATATAAAATCTAAATATAAAATTTTATTGAAATCCATTGTTCCGTTTAAACGTAATCGGGTTAACAAATATACGAGACATTTAAAAAAAAGCTATTTTCTAAATAGTCAAAACGTGATCAGGAGGTCTTAAAACGTGTTTTTCCGTAACAAAATTTTTTTCGAAATTTTTTTTCATTGCAAGAGTATTGTACATATGTCAGAAAGTGAAAAAGGAATCTCTAGGCAGCAAGATCGCGCACGACGCGTGCCGCCTTGCACCTCACCCCGAATCATAGCGTTTCAAGAGCGAGAGAGAAAGAAACGCATTCGCTTTCTCTCTCGTCTTCCCGACGTTGTTCGAAGCGCCGAGCTCACGGACACGCAGCTCCGCCGTAGTGTGCATGCGTGGTGGGGGAAATTCTCGGCGGCACCCGTCCCGAATCTGGCATCTCTGATGGGGATAGAATAGCATCGTATCCCCATTATTCAAGCGTGCTTCGCACCGACTGCGTGAAACTGCCGATGACCTTGGACCAGCTGAAGAAATTCGAGGACCTCAACGAGGTTTCGGTGAACGTCTACCAGTGGCAGGAGGGGAAGTGCGTGCCGATCCACTTGACCTCGTTGAAAAGGGAGAAGCACGCCAACCTGCTTCTCATCCAGGATCCTCAGGATGCAAAACGTCATCATTTCACGTGCATCCGAAATCTTTCGAGGCTGGTCTCTGCACAGGTTTCGCGGCATAATGGTGAAATTTTCATTTGCGACCGGTAAGTTTATAATAGTTTTTTTTTTCTTTTCTTTTTTTTCTTTTTTTTTTTTTTTTTTTTTTTTTTTTTTTTTTTTTTTTTTTTTCCCCCTCCTTTTTTCCCCCCATCGATACGATGCATATTGGAAATACTCATTTTGGGTTTGTTTTTTTTCTTTTTTCCAGATGCTTACACTATTTCTACTCCGAGGAGAAGCTGAACGCTCACAGTGCCGATTGCACGCGGTTGAACGAGTGCGCCGTCGAGCTTCCCTCCGAGGAGAACAAATGGCTGCAATTCAAAAATTACAACCGCAAGGAACGCGTGCCGTTCGTCGTGTACGCCGACTTTGAGTGTCTGTTGGAGGACTTGCAGCCAGATCATCAAAACACCCGATCCTTCGCCTATCAACGTCACAAGGCGTACAGCGTGGGATATTACGTAAAGTGTACGTATGATGAATCTCTTTGTATGTATCGTGCGTATCGCGGCGACTCGGACTGCGCAGAATGGTTTGTAAAAGAGATGTATGAATTAGCTGACCGCGTAGATAAAATATTTAAAAGAATAGTGCCTATGGAAACATTATCCATAGCGCAAATTGATAGTTTTATACAGACTACGGGATGTCACATTTGCGGTAAACCTTTCCTCGAAACGGACATAAAAGTACGCGATCATTGCCACATAACTGGTAAATACAGGGGCGCGGCGCATTCAAGTTGCAATTTAAATTATCAGGACGCGTTTTCGATACCCGTTGTGTTTCACAATTTGTCTGGCTATGACGCGCACTTTGTAATTAGACAACTGGCAACCGCATTCGAGGGAAAGGTCGATCTGCTCCCTATAACTAAAGAAAAATACATCTGTTTTACAAAGCACGTCAAGGGGACGGGCATCCAAGGGAAGAAGGAAATTAAATTCAGATTTATCGACTCGTTTAAATTTTTAGCTGCGAGTCTTGATAAATTATCGTCCGATTTGGGAAAGGAGCGACTAACGATCCTTCGAAAGGAAATTGAAAAGGAATTTCAAGACCTTTCAGAGAGTCAGTTTGATCTCCTAACCAGAAAGGGCGTCTTCCCATACGACTACGTGTCGGCATACGATAAATTAGACGAGACGCGATTGCCGCCGCGTGAAGCGTTTTATAATCGGTTAAACGACAAGCACGTTTCAGAGTCGGATTACGCGCACGCGACAAACGTCTGGGAGAGCTTCGGCATCGAGACGTTGGGCAAGTACAGCGATCTGTACCTAAAAACAGATGTGCTGTTGTTGGCGGATGTTTTTGAAAATTTTAGATCACAGTGCCTTGAGAGTTATGAACTTGACCCCGCGTATTATTGCACGTTACCTGGATTCGCTTGGGACGCAATGTTAAAATACACTGATGTAGTTTTTGAATTGCTTACCGACGTGGACATGGTAATGTTCATTGAACGCGGTATTCGTGGGGGTTTGAGTCAATGTTCGCACAGATACGCATCTGCCAACAACAAGTACCTGCCCACGTACGATTCCTCAAAACCGTCGACGTACCTCATGTATTTCGACGTGAACAACCTGTACGGTTGGGCAATGTCGCAATGCATGCCGTACGGAGGTCTTCGATGGATCGACGACGCCGAGCGCGTGGCCAATTTCGACGTAAACTCTGTTCCCATCGACGGACTCGTGGGATACTTCCTAGAAGTGGACCTCGAGTACCCGACGGAACTTCACGATTCGCACGCAGATCTCCCGTTTTGCCCGGTACGCGAACAACCGACCGACGGTAAACAGACAAAATTACTTGCGACAGTACAGGACAAAGACCGATACGTCATACATTACAGATATTTACAACAATGTTTACGACACGGTTTACGACTTAAAAAGATTCACAGAATTATTGAATTTAAACAGTCTCATTGGCTTCGGGATTACATTCAATTAAATACTGATTTTAGAACTCGAGCGACCAGTGACTTTCAGAAAAATTTATTTAAACTTATGAACAACGCGGTATTCGGTAAAACGATGGAGAACGTGCGAAACCGCGTAGACGTGAAATTGGTTACGCGCTGGGACGGGCGGTACGGCGCGGAAGCTCTGATCGCGAAACCTAACTTTCACAGCCGCGCAATATTTTCCGAAAATGTAGTTGCAATACAATTACGAAAATTAAAAGTTTTATTTAACAAGCCAATATTCGTAGGTATGAGCATACTGGACGTATCGAAGGTATGTTTATATGATTTCCACTACGAATATATGCTTCCTAAATTTAGCGACCGGTCCAAAATTCTTTACACCGATACAGACAGTCTAATTTATGAACTCGCGTGCGACGACGCGTACGATACGATGAAACGTGACGTCATTGACCGATTCGACACGAGCGATTACGCGGCGGACAATCCGTACGGTATGCCGCGCGTCAATAAAAAGGTGCCCGGCCTCATGAAGGACGAAAATAACGGAGTCCCGATGACCGAGTTCGTCGGACTGAGAGCGAAAATGTATTCACTTCGAGTACATAATCAAAAAGAAACTCGCAAAATTAAGGGCGTAAAAAAGAGTGTAGTCGAAAACGAAATAAGTTTCGACGACTACATTCATTGTCTACGCAATTGTTCAGAAAAAAATATCAGACAAAATTTAATCCGGTCAAAATTACACAATGTATACTCGATAAGTGAAGCAAAACTCGCTCTCAGTCCATACGACGATAAGAGATTCATCTTGCCGGACGGCGTGCGCACACTTCCGTGGGGTCATCATCGTATCCCCCAATTCATGGAGGGGGTGGAGGAGGAGGGGGATGACGATGATGACGAAAATTGTACATAGAAATCTATTTGTTGTATATAGTAATGTATTTATTATATTTATTGTATTTATTTTATATATTGTACATAATGTACGTAAGGTATGTAATGTACGTAATGTACATCATGTATGTACGTGATGTATGTAATGTATTGTATGTAATGTATTGTATGTACGTGATGTATGTAATGTATTGTATGTAATGTATTGTATGTACGTGATGTATGTAATGTACTTAATGTACGTAAGGTATGTAATGTACGTAATGTACATCATGTATGTACGTGATGTATGTAATGTATGTATTAATTGTAACGTATGCAATGTATGCAATGTACGTGATGTATGTAATGTATGTACAGTATGTAATGTATGTATAGTATTTTTTTTTTTTTAAGAAATGAAATTTATCTTTATTATATAATAGTGGTACATATTTATCATTAATAAATATATATTTTCTTTTTTGAATATAATTATAATGTTCATAAAATGTCTTTTTCATCAATCCATGAATTGCGCGACGAATCGAATCCCAACCACTTTACAAACGCCTTGTTTCCTTTCCGACGCAGAATTTTCTCCACCAAGTACACGTCAGGCTTCGCGACCGTGTGCAGTTCGTACTCGTAGAATCCTCCGGCTACGGGTTCGTTGGCTGAATCTCGAAGCAGGTAAGTTACAGGCCGCGTCGGTTGTACCGCGACAATCTCAAACACCTCTGTCGACCAGTTGGGCGTGTATCCCTTTTCAAAGACCGTTTTGAATTTACTTACGCGCACCTTATCACCGACCGCGAATTTGGCTCGTCGTCGTTGTCGTCGTCGGTAACGAATCGAAGAGTGATCGACGTCGCGAGCGGTAAACAACAGCTGATTCTCATTGTCCGGGGTGACGTCTACGGGTCGCATTCCGATGGTGCGATGTCGTCGGTGATTGTAGTCTCGCAGGAGCGTCGGCAGCATGTCCAGCCAGCGGTACGAAGCGTCCATCGAAAACCGTTTCCACATGTTAGTTTTCAGGGTGCGGTTGAAACGTTCGACTATCGATGCTTTCATCACGCTGTACGTGGAATAGTGATTGATGTTGTTTCGTTCCATATATCGACGAAACTCGGAGTTGTAAAATTCCTTGCCCATGTCGGTTTGCAGATTTCGGGGACAGCGATCGCTCTCCCGCAGAACGGTTGAGAACGCTTTGGTGACGTCACTAGCACCCTTGGTCTTTAAAGGCACGGCCCAGGCGTATTTGCTGAACGCGTCGATGATTGTGAGGATGTAATTATGGCCGCGATTGTATCTCGTGTAAGCGCGCATCTCAACCAAATCCGCCTGCCAGAGATCGTCATAGCCGCGAATCGCAACGCGTCTCCGCGGAAAGTTTCGTCTTGCAGGAGCGTGCAACTCCTCCACCAATTGTTGCTTTTCTTTGCTCATTTAACGTTTGATTCTTTCGTTGCGAGAGGAGGGAAAAAAAGAAACAGGCGCATAAACAATTCCAACAATAAGACGAGACAATTCACGCACGTTGATTCCTGTTCGTCTTCCCCTTCTTCTTCTTCTTCTTCTTCTACTTCTTCTTCTTCTTCTTCTTCTTCTTCTTCTTCTTCTTCTTTTTCTACTTTGTATTCGTTTTCGCCTTCACCGCGTTGCCTAATAGTCATGATCAGGTGAGATGCGACGCTTTTGGATGTTCTCAACCAAATGTTACTTCTCCTTCACAACGAACGGATTTATTCTACCTTGCAGTGCGGTCATGTGCACGTCCATAGTAGTTTGTATCGTGCGTTTCAGTCTCTCCTCCAGCTCGATTCGCTCGCGCTCGTCGTCGAAGCGCAGAGTCGTCGTGATCGCGTCGATTCTATTCATCAAGCGGTCCTCCAGCGCTGATACGTTACGCATCGCTTCGTTGAAAATCATCTTAACGTGTTGCTCGCACTCGCGACTTCGTTCGTTCACAAAGGCCGCGGTCGCCGCGTCCATATCATTTTCCGGGTATCCCACGCGTCGTATTTTACGTTCTCTCGCGTCAAAAACGTTATTGGTGTGACACAATGCGTTAGCGTGGACATATTTTGCAACGTTTGGAGTTTTCGGTTGAGAATCATCGCGAGGATGAGGGTTCGTTCGCAGAGACGCGCCAAACTTATTGATCGACATTTCAACGACTAATGATAGAAACGTAGTAAAAGCGCTTAATTTATTATGAGTCCTGCTTCGCAAAGCTCCTCCACAATGGATGCAATCTCGTTATCGTGACCTGTATGACCCGCGGCTTGCGACGCCACGAGCAATCGTAACCTGTCGACCAATTCGTCCGGATCGTCCCAGTACACGTAATCGGTCGCGTTATCGGTGACGGTCATTTCGTTGTAGTTGTTATCGTCGTCGACGACGCGAGGCAGACCACCGCCTTGACGCAGCGCATTCATCAGCGGCAAGATAATGTTCTTGTACTTGTATCCTTTGTTCCCCAATACAGGCCTGCTCGCAGAGTGATCACGCCTGTGCGCGTTCGTTTTCAGTAAAATTTTTCTATACGTTTCCAAGTCATCGCTCGTGTATATTTCGTCGTCGGGTATTCTCTTGAAAATCAACTCGTACAGACCGGGAGTACCCTTGTACGTTACGTCACCCACGATGATGTCATCCTTGACGTTTACGTCGAACGTCAAACCTCCGAGCATAAGCTTATCATTGTTCATGTACACGCCATACACAATATCCGCATGTCGTTTGGTATCGGTGAAGAAGAATCGCAAATAGTCTCGTGCTAAGGGACCTATAGTTTTTTGAGAATAATAAGTGGATAATGTTTGATCCATATTATTTACATGTTCCTCATCATTATCATCATCATCATTATCACCGCCTTCTTCGTACGGTAACAACAACGGTGACGAATGCATCCGTTTTCGTTTTCCGAGCGGGGCACGCGTTCGTCGTTTCTTTTTGAGTGTTGGTTCGAGGGGCGACGCGGTAGGGAGCAGCAACGGCGGTGGCGGTGGCGGCGGCGGCGGAGGCACCTGTGACGTAGGCAGCGGCGATGAAGGGGGCGACCCGTACAACGATGCGGGAGACGGCGATCGCGACGGTGGCGGTGGCGCCGGCTTTTTCGTTAACGTGTTGCTACTGCTGCTGCTTTCAATCAATCGTTTCAGCGGTTCTACGATCGGTCGCGTTTTCTTCTCCAACGCTGCTTCCTCAGTCATGTTCCCAACTTTCAAGGCTAGATATTTTTTTCGTATAGCCTCGCTGGTTCTCGCGATTTGTTGCTTTGTCTCAATATCGCGTTTCTTTGTCGCACGCTTGCGACTCGCGACGGCAGATGTTCCGGGGACAGCGGCGGGCACTGCGGCCGCACTCCCCTCTTGCTCCTGTTCTTGCATCTCGCGTAACGGTTCGCGATCGAATGACTTCATCACTCTACCGCAAACTCGTTAAATCCACGTCGATAGCGACCCTTGTACATGGGACTGTCCTTATCTATAACCGCGAAATCGTATCGGCGCTGCCAACATTTCGCACAGAATTCATCAAACTCGTCGAACGTCATGTCTGTGTTCACGTGATCGTCGTACACGTGACGCAGGTTCTTACGATCTTGCTTAAACAGTATCAAAAAGTTTGCGTTATCTCGAATCAGGTGTTTCGGTATCTTTGCGTACGATTGACACAGGTAGAAGCAGTCCACGTTCGCGTGGCGACCCATCGAAAAGTACTCTCGAATCGTATGCTGCTTCTCGCACGCCACGTCGTCAAACACGAAAATCGAATCGGGTTTTGCGTCTGCCGGCGGAACGACCTTGTCGTTATCTGAAAAGGCGAAATAGCCAATCCCCTCCACTCCCGACAATAATTCCTCTAAATAGCGATATTTTGGTTGCTGCAACGACTTGGAGTACACATACACGTTTTCGAAACGCAGACCGTTTGAGCTTTCCAGCAAGCTGAGCAGGACGTTGGTCTTTCCGCATCCGGACGGACCGCATATCACGCACCGCACGCTGTTTGGCAGCAGCGGTCCGTGTTTTCGCGGGGTCCGGTCGGCGGGTTTTTCAAACATCCTGTCCGCCGAAACGTGAATACCGCAGCCTTGTTTAGCGAATCGCATTGCTCGTCTACAGATCTCGTTACCTTATTGGACCGCTCGCGACTTTCCGCGACTATTTATACCCCCGACTCGTGACGCGACGCTCACTTTCATAATGTTCTTCACATTGAGCGATAGTATTTGCACGAGTGCGATAACAGAGGAGGACGAGTTTTGGAAACAACTACCAAAGACCTTGCTTTTGAAATATTTCGCCAGAGACGTGCATCGTGTTTGGAATATTCTGTCCGATTCCGTGAAACAAGACCCCGACGTACAGGCTTGCAGACGGTGTCTCAGACACTACAATCGTCCCGATCAGAGGGACCACGTGGACGGTCCACCGCCCATGATAAAAAACTGTGACGCATGTATGCGAGAAAAGAACGAAGCGGTGCAGGTCTCGTAAACGATTTGATAAATCGATTACCGTTCGAACTACACGTTCCGGGCTATCAGTTTTGTGGGCCGGGGACGCGATTGCAAAAACGTTTGGCTCGCGGTGATCAGGGTGTGAATCCTCTGGACGCTGCCTGTCGGGAGCACGACATTACCTATTCGCAGCGTAAGGACGTCGAGGGTAGACACGTGGCGGACCGCGTGCTGGGCGACAAAGCGAGAGAACGCGTGTTTGCGGGAGACGCGGGTCTAGGCGAAAAAGCGACGGCTGCGGCTGTATGGGGAGCGATGAGAGCAAAAACGAAGCTCGGTATGGGACTAAGAAGACGAAGAAAGACAAAGGCGGTTACGAAGGGAAAAGTTCAAAAGAGAAAATTACGAAAACAGCGAAAACAACGCGTGCTGCAGGTAGCGAAACGCGGAGGTTTTCTTCCGGCGCTCTTGCTACCTGCTCTGTCGGCTGTGGGTGCGCTGGCTGGTGGAGCGGCAGGTATAGCCAAGGCCGTCAACGATGCAAAGGCCTCACGAAAACAGCTGGACGAAACGTTGCGTCATCATCGCATCATGGAAGAACGAGCCGGTCAACGACGTCGTGGCGACGCGAAGGGGCGGGGGTTGTACCTCGCACCATACAAGCGCAGCGGTGGCGGTGGCAGCGGCGGCGGGCCCACGGACGCGAAACGAAAGCGCAAGCGATAAGAAAACCTTTAACCAACATACAGCTCGAACGCATATGTCGAAACGTATCGTTCTTTCGCGGTGTGTTTATGCGTGACACGCTCCCTTCGCGCGCGCGGACAAACGAGACGGGTATCGTTAATTTGGACGAGATTCGAGGAGCCGGCACGTATTGGGTCGCGTACGTGAAACGCGGTCGCAGCATAAAGTATTTCGACAGTTTCGGAAACTTGCGTCCTCCGCTAGAGTTACTCAAATATTTCGGCAAGCATACTACGATCAAGTACAATCATAGACGGTTTCAGCGGTTCGACGAGTCGAATTGCGGACACTTGTGCGTTCAATTTCTTCGAAGGAACGCGTAATAAATGTTTGTACCGCTGCGCGATCGCGTCATTCTCAAACATGTCGCTAACGCTTACGTTAACGGGCCGCGATAGCGTGCTTACAGTAAATTACTTTCCACCGATAGATTTGACCGACGGCGAGTACGAACTCGGGCTCACGGATTTCGAGACGTATAACACGATTCCGAACGTTGACTCTAGCAACAACAAATTCTACTTTGACGACACGGACGAAGAGATTACGATTCCCGAAGGGTCTTACGAACTAGACGCCATCTACAAGTACCTGCGACGCGAAATATCGAAACGGCGACCTCGCGAACATCAAACGAACAACGATGCTTTCGACCACGATTATCCCCTAGTCTTGCGCGCAAACAACAACACCATGAAATGCGAATTGTACTGCGCGTTTCGTGTAAATTTTACAAAGTCGAACAGCATAGGGTCGCTGCTAGGCTTCTCCTCCGCGGGTGTCTTATCGCCGCGCGCGTGGCACGAGTCCGACGCTCCCGTAAACGTTATAAGCATCAACGTAATCAGAGTGGAGTGTAACGTCACCACCGGCGCGTACAACAACGACAAGCCGGTACATACGATACATGAATTCTCACCTCAGGTTCCTCCGGGATATAAAATCTCGGAAACACCTCGGCACGTCATTTACTTGCCGCTCGTTGCGCGAACAATACACGACCTGACGATACGAATAGTCGATCAGCACGGCCGTCTTATAGATTTTCGCGGTGAAGAAATAACCGTACGATTACACGTGCGACGTCGTCGCGAATTCTGAGCGCGATATCAAGAGTATGCTAGTGTTTGCTCGAACGAACGATATTCCATACGATTCCATAGTAAAGAATCCCACGACAACCTACGATTCACGGAAGAAGCGTAAAATCGTGAAAAAAATCAGCTCTCGCAACGCACATTTTCTTCGTTCATTAGGATTCGTTGTGCCTCTGAACCGATAACGCTATGACTGAGATTTTAGACGTGACGGGTGCACCGGTCTCCGACGACCGTATTACGAAGATCGAGCTGCACGCTTACAATCCGTACGCTAACACGACTTTCGACAACAGCGACGAGATACGAATACCCATACAACAACAAGATCTGTATACGCTTCCGTGCGACAGTTTTCTATATATCGAAGGTCAGGTTCTGCTGCCCAAAGTAAATGCTGACGATACCGCCAAGACTTCTACCTCCAAGATTCCTACAGCCGTTCTAGATAACAATTGCGTTGCTTTCATGTTTGACGAGATTCGATACGAACTCGACGGCGTGGAAATTGATCGTTGCCGTAATCCGGGAATAACTACAGCGCTGAAAAATTTCGCGTCGTTGTCTGCTGAAAAGAGTAAAGTACTGGTGAACGCGGGATGGGGACACTACAACCTCGATCAGATAGCGGACCCGTTCCATTCTGCAGCGTTCAACTTTTGCGTACCCCTGAACATGTTGCTTCGATTTTGCGAAGATTATCGACGGATCGTCTTGAACGCGCGTCACGAGCTGATTTTAATTCGCGCGCGACTCGATTTGAACGCGGTGCGCGGACACGCCGATGCAAAACCGACGCTCAAGATCCATAAACTACAGTGGCGAATGCCGCACATTTCGTTACAAGAAATGAATAAATTGAATATGTTGCGCATTCTCGAAAGCGGAAGACTGATTACTATGAGTTTCCGTTCGTGGGACCTGTACGAGTATCCGTTGCTGCAAGCGACTACGAAACATACGTGGACTGTGAAAGCCGCGTCTCAAACCGAGAAACCGCGTTACGTGATTTTCGCTTTGCAAACCAATCGAAAGAACAGAGTCGATAGAAGCGCGAACAAATTCGACGCGCACACACTAACGAACGTTCGACTGTACTTGAATTCCGAGACGTATCCGTACGACGACCTCAACCTGGACTTTAATAAAAACAAGTACGCGCTACTGTACGAAATGTACGCGAAATTCCGAAAATCGTATTACGGTTACGGAGAACCTCTGTTGAACGCGATGGAGTTTTCTTCGTACGCGCCGATCGCCATCATTGACTGCTCTCGTCAAAACGAGTCCGTGAAGAGCGCAACGGTGGACGTTAGAATCGATTTCGAATTCCGAGATAACGTTCCAGCCAACACCACCGCTTATTGCTTGATCCTGCACGATCGCGTCGTCGAATACAGTCCTTTGACGAACATTGTCCGCAGAATCACGTAGAAAACATCCTGGCCTATCAAACTGCTGCTCATTTCTCTGGAAACTAGCAAAGCGAAAACATGCCGTCGCAACGCGTGGCTATCGTCGACCTGCAAGGATTCAAAACGGGCGAGAACGTGTTCGTCGTCAAAGAGGTGGCCGTTCTCGTAGATGGAACCCATCTTTCGCACTGGATCTTTCGACCGCCCTACTGTTGGCACCATCTCACGGGGGCTGAAAAGCGTCGAGCAATCTGGCTCGTAAACAACCACCACGGCATCCTCTGGTCCGACGGTTCCGTCCCCTACGACAAGCTGCGACCGCTGCTGCAATCTGTACTCGCTCGCACCGATTTAATACTCGTCAAAGGACTCGAAAAGAAGCGATGGCTGCTGGACCTCGTGAAAGTAGACTCCATCGACATCGGTACCGAACTCGAACATGATGACTGCAGAGACACCTCTGACACCAGCGACGACGACGACGACGACGACGACGACGATGACAAAGACTCTGACTCGAACAACAACAACAACAACAACAACAACAACAATTACTACGACGACGACGATGATGACGACGACGATGATGACGACGACGACGATGAGAACCACGTGCCGAAGCTGAATCTAATGTCGCGCGAAAACACGTATCGCTGTACACTGCACGACGGCGTATGCGCCATGGAAAATGTTTTTAAAGTTTATAATTTTTTAAAAGAAAAAATGTAATTTTTAATAAAAATAAAAGAATTTAAAAGAAACTCTATACTTTATCCCTCGCACAGTATACAGCGACGCACTCGCGGAAAACAACGCTTGCTGAAAAATGATGTAAAAAATGGAAAAAAATAATATATAGACACTGTATTTTTCTTTTTTTAAATTGAAAATATATATTAGTAAAAAAACTTTTTTAAAAAAATAGATATACATATATAAAATTAATATAAAATGAATATAAAATTAATATAAAATGAATAAACTAAAATTAACACTAAAATTTTACATAAAAAATCTAACGCTAACACTAAAATTAACACTAAAATTTTACATAAAAAAATCTAACGCTAACACTAAAATTTATCACTAAAATTTAACGCTACAATTTTACACTAAAATTTTACATTAAAACATATCTCTAAAATTTTACATAAAAAAATCTAACGCTAACACTAAAATCTAAAACATTTGTATTGGTCCATTGTTCAAAAGTCTTATTAATTGTCTATACGAACACTCCATGTAGGTCTGCACACACAGTCTGCACCGCGCACTCGATTGCACAACAAACAGTTCCTCATGGCACATATAACACAGTCGGTGGGTAGGTTCCGCATCCTGCCGGATCATTAGGTGCGATGCTGACACTAGGTGGTTGCTCCTATCATCCATGGCCGTGTAACACGCCTCGCAAATCCTACGCCTGAGAGGGTCCCGGTTGTCATAAAAAGTGAGGGTGTCCTCCCTCGTCAGGCACACCATGGTGATTATTCCCGGGTAGGTGTCTGGGTATTCATCCGGGATGACACCATCCCAGGAATCCGGATCACTATGGTTCATGTCTGGAAATGCAAGGCTGTGCTTGACGGGCATCTGTAGAAAGAAAAAAAAAAAAATGTTTTTAAAATCTGAATATTTAAAAAAAAAAAAAAATTTCCTAAAATTAACTAGCAATAATATTTTCTACTTACGATGACTCGGTATGTGCTGTCAAATCGGAGGTGTGTGCCGTCAAATCGAGGTGTGTGCGTGGTGCGGCAGCGGTTGGCAGGCAATTCTTGATCTGTAAAAGGAAAGTAAGAAATTTTTTAATATTTAAATATTTAAAAATTTTTTTTTTTACTAGAATCAACTAGCAATAGCATTTCCTACTTACGATGACTCGGTGTGTGCTGTCAGAAAAGAGCTACGGCTGGTGTGTTGTGTGGCGGCTGGTGACAATTCTCGATCTGTAAAAAGAAAGAAATTTTTTAAAAAATTTGAATATTTAAAAAATTTTTTACTAGAATCAACTAGTAATATCATTTTCTACTTACGACGACTCGGAGCAAGGGCTGTCAGAAAAGAGCTACGGCTGGCTGCTAGGACTTTTGGAAGATCTGCTCTTTACGAGTGTCGGACGATGATTATTGAGAGCTCCGTCAAACGTCTCAAACGAAACCTTGGGTGACGAAAAATCCACCCTAGGGCCCCTCACCACCACCACCACCACCACCACTTTCCGGCATCTTCCCATGAATCCTTCCTAGGGCCTTCCACTTCTCCGCGTCTCGCGAGATAAGAGTCCTCTCTTACGATGAGGGTGGGGAACCCTGAGTGAGGCGCCGAAATTTTCTCCATGGGAGGGATCCTGATTTCAGCACATTTTTTTTTAAGTATCGATTTTTCCTCCTGGGAGCAATCCTGAATTCAAGCAGAGATATTCCTTGGCGATAAAGCGCCGTTGTCGGGTTTGTATAAGCGAATGCTCTCCTCCAGTACTGCATATATTTTTCATCCATCCTCTTGCATAGAAAATAGCCTATAGATGAGGATGGTATGCCTGTATGCACTTCGAGAAGCTTCATCCTCTTGTTTTTTAGATCGTCCCATAGATCTCGGATATTGTACACAGTCGCCCTTACGATTGGGTCTCCAAGTTTGTATTCTGTCATACGATCACCCGAGAAATATCCACTCATTTGCTTCTCGAGTACGATGCAGCCAAACGTAGTTTCCGAATTTGGATCAATATAGTCCAAAAGACGTTCCACGATTTGTTGCTCCTCTTGAGAAATTTGGTTGAAGTGACGACGAAAGACATTCAACAATGCAATTTCTTGCAATGTCGGCACACGCACTTTTCCCGACTTATCGTTTGCTCCGTCCATCTTTAACTCGGAACTGAACTTTTCGATCTTTGCGTCTCGATTCGTTCCTTCCGATCTCCAACTCGGTACTGAACGTATTCATCATGGGGTCCTATAAATATGCTTCGCTCATACATGATAAAACAGAGAGCGAGAGAGTGAAAAGATATTTGCGTCGTTTCACAAACACTAACGTGTCGTTTTACAAACACCCGCGTGATGTCACGTCGATGAAATTCTACATTACGATTATACCGAATTAATCGCCATTAATATGTTCGATGGTATAAAGCAACCTTAAAATAGCGTTATTTAGTTAGTTGCTTACACGTCCGAGCGCGCGAAACATCGACGTTCGCTATCGTCTCGTATTCGCATACTTGCCATGTACAGTGTACTACCGAGCACCGCTGCAATGGAAAACGGAAAACGTAGCCTCGAACAGTACGAGGATATTTCAAAGAAAAAGAAGAAGCTACGCAACGAGTAAGTACATATTTAGCATTTTTGCGTATCGGTATTCTCATTACGATTATTTCAATTAATTTTTCCTTTCTTTTCTTTAGCAATGTCGTGACTCGCGCTACGAAAGGGGGTAGAGGAACGCGCATCTTAGGACGCGATTACCCGCTCACGAGCACCACGTACAAAAGGCTGGAAATTGGCGTTCGCATCGAAACATCCAGCAACTGCTACATCGAATTGGCAATTGGTGATACTAAGGGCCACGAAATTTGTTTCGAAATGTCTACGTGGAAGTCGCTCATCACCCAAAAATCAAACATTCTACAGCGATTCCGTAACATTGCCGGAGAAACCTCCGAAGAAGAAGAACCATTGCGAATCGACCATTTGACGTTGCGGTTCAAATGGATAAACGATCATAGAATACTGAAAATAACAGATTCCTTCTCGGAAATACATATGACCGAAGAAACTGCGCGCAAATTGTTTTCCTACGAATATTGCGTGAACCACATGTACTCTTGGCTTTCCGAAAGTCTAGACCTTGTAGCCAGTAAATTCGCTTTCTTTGTAAACGTTTTACGCACGGCTACCTCGCTCAACGTCGATTCCGCGACAATTATTTCATCTAGCGAAGAATTTGAACAGCACTCGCTCATAGATTGCGAGTTACTAGCTTTAAGATTACCTTTAATTGTACAAGAGGCTAATAAATACCCTCAATAAATATTAATAATTGTATATGTATGTGTGTGTGTGTGTGTATTATTAACCTTTCTATAGGTGAATAATTTAATTTAATTTTGTACTAGCTCATTTTTTTCTCACGACACCCTATAAGCATTGATATTCGTTCTTTGTTTACACGTTTCTCCGTAATCGTTCATGGAGATAAACGGTCGAAAAAACGTGTTGCGCCCTGCATCGCGTGCGACACTCCAGGCGGCATAAATTAGCTTTGGTTCTTAAGACATCTCGACTAGCGTCGATGAATCCCAGATGTAAACACTAAACATAAGAATGACCCTTCGCTCCGTGCGCTCTTTGTAACCATCGCATCGTTTGCCAAGGACCCCGCCGTGCTAGAGAGAAAAAAAGAAAAAAAGAGCGAGCAATTTCTAGAATGCTTGCGCGCCTCCTCTTTGCAGTCGTCATGGGGTACGGCGTGGGATAAATATTCGAAAGGCCTGTGAAATAGAAAACCGAAAAACGTTCGACGCCCTAGACACCGTAAATTAACTCAGGTCCTTAGAACTTCTCGATTAGCTACGGCAATTCTCCGATACATAAGACAGACCTCCCTTATGCGTACTCTTCGCAACCGCTCTATTAACAACGAATTTGTATGCGACCGACTTCCTTTCTCGAAGGATACACATCTGAATTTCAGCGAAGTGATTCTTCGAATCCCTTTTACCGAAACTCAGGCGTGTATTATGGTTCGACGTTCCAGACGTCATAAATTAGTCCTGGTCCTTAGGGCGCCTTGAATAGCGACAACGAATTCCCGATACCTAAGACAGACCTTACGTTCACTCTTTGCAACGAACCATGGGGTGATACGACGAGGGATAAATATTCGAAAGGCGTGTGAAATAAACAACTGAAAAAAACGTTTAACGCTTTAGACATCATAAATTAACTTTGATTATTAAAACATCTCGATTAGCGACGGCGGCGGCGCCGACGAATCCCCCATGTATACAATAAACATAAGATAGGGTCCCTTACGACGCTCGCTCTTCGTAACCGTCCTGGCAACGACGCATTTTTAATCCGTTGCATCATCTTTCTTAAAAACGTACGCGCTAGAGAAGGAGCAACGCGCTAGAAAAAAGAGGGCGAGCAATTCCGAGAATGCTTGCGCGCTTCCTCTTTGCAACCGTCGTAGGGCGGGGGATAAACATTCGAAAGACGTGTGAAATAAGCAATCGAAAACGCGATACTCCGGATGTCATAAATTAACTTTGATTATTAAAACATCTCGATTAGCGGCGGCGGCGGCGTCGACGAATCCGAGATGTATACAATAAACATAAGATAAGGCCCTTACGCTCGCTCTTTGTAACCACCTCGCGCAATAGCACGATGATCGCGTTCCCCCTCCTCCCCACTGCACCCCCGCATCCATCGGTCACTGTGGCGCGTGGCATCTCCCCCTCCCCTCCTCCCATCGCTCGCAATAGCACGAGGCTTCCCCCCCTCCCCTCCTGCCCCGCAACCATCGCCAGGAAAAGCACGAGGCCCCGGACCCCCTGCCCCGCGCACCCCCTCGCCCACATTTGATTTAGAACTCCCGTACTTGAGCTACTCAAGAAACGAATATAAAAGAATTTTCGTCAACTTTGAAGTGTTACATGGGCTGAAAGAAATTTTTCCTTGTAAATCCATTTAAATGCTCTTAAAGAGTTCGTGATCGGAAACGAATGTATGAGTTTTTTGGGCAGCTGAAGAGTTTCCCTTTGAATATTTTCACTCCTAGATTCGCTGAAATTTTTTTCATTTTTCATTTTAGAAAATTTATATGACAAAATTTACACAACACCGTCGGCATTACGTTTTGTGAATATTGCTGATTACCTAATTTTTTACTTCATTTTCAAATGACTTGTATACAACGAAAAAAAATTGTCACCCAATTTACGAGTAAAAACCTTGAAAGGGAAATTGTTGAACTGTTCAAAAAACCCGTTGCTTTGTTTCTACGATCACGCGCTCGTAAATTATAATACTTTGCAATTGTTGTTAAGAAATGCAGATGTTCCATAGTTTGAAACTACTTACAAATTTTAAAGAAATGAAAGATATACCTTTATTTGCCCTCTTCAGGGACAAAGTTTTAAACATATGGACACTTTAATAGCGACTGTATACAAATTAATTGAATTGAACTTTGCACGTCGAAATCCTTTGATTCGATCAGCCGAGTGGTGCGTGGGGAGTCTCACTGTGTTAGGACCGCACCAGGACCCTATCGCGTCCATATTAGAATGGCTTTTATTTGCTGTATTTACCGAGGTTCGGCCAGAAGTAGTTGCAATAATTAAACAGAAAGTTTTTTATGGAATTTTCAGTCCGATTGGATAAGGGGTGAACGTGCGTCTTGAATCTTGAAAAGTGAAATAATTATTTGCAAGCACGATGATAGAACGGTGAAATACCTGCGTCCCTCTTCCCCTGCGTATACCTGTAACGCCACCTTAAAATCCACAACAGAGGTTTCGTGTAAAATTAGGGAAGGAAAAACATTTCACCCGCTAGTTCATTAGCGAGAGTCTCTAGCAACGGTCGCGTACAGTGCCAAAAGTGACAGTTCTCGTTTGAAGCCCAGTTCTTGTGTTGGAAAAATGTAAGTTCAAGTGTTTAATATCGAGTATTGCATAACATTCACTCCTATGGAATATTATTAATTATAGTAATACTCTAGTTTTTTTAGTGAGAAAGATGAACGACGAACAACTGATTGAATTAGTTCGCCAGAAACCTGTGCTGTACGATCTGATGAACAGCAAGTATATGGACGCCCACGCGAAATTACGGATTTGGAATGACATTGGGAAGGAATTAAATGAATGTGGTAAGTCCCAGAGTCATACATTTGCATACATGAACATAAAAAAGTGTATTCCAAGCCGAGTGAAATTACTGAAAGCAGATTTTTTTGCAACTTTTACATATTACGGGAGACTCGCGGATTAACTTTCTCAGCGCACTTTTATATTTAAATTAAAAGAAAATGTAAATCAACAAAATGATCACTGACCACATATAGTATACATACATACATACATACATACATACATACATACTGGGTCATAATTCTTTTCACAAGTGTAGCAATGCGGGTGCATTTTGCAGTGACACTATTTTTTTAACCTCCGACGCGAAAAATACATCTCGGATTTTGTTCAAATTTGGATATGTTGTAGTCTTTAGAGGCATATAGACGTATCTCAAAGGATTTTTTCAAAATGTCAAAAAATGTATGTTTTGCAGCTCTTTAAAGTTGGCTATTTCTTCAAAAAATTGTATCTGTGACCTCCCTTCGAAAAATCATAACGGTTGAACTAATAAACCGATTAAAATGAGCTTTTTGATGCTTACAGTAGAGACTTAGGAGTATCTATTAAAAATGATTTGACTTGAGATAATAATTTTTTTAACCATCAAAACCTCATAACTTTGATGTTTTTCAATATTTTTCAACAATTTTTTTTTTATATTACTTCTTACTATTCAACTGTTATATGGACATAAATATTAATAAAATGAATGCATTTACTAATAATATAATTGCAATAAACTTTGGATATATTCGCTACATAAGGATCATATCTTATAATTATGTACTAATTATTACGTAATATTGCATTAACAACTGTAAATACTGTTCAAAAAATTGTTGAAAAATATTGAAAAACATCAAAGTTATGAGGTTTTTCCGTGATTCCTATATGAAGCGCCCTACAGTACACCGTAGTACAGTATGGCTAGTAGAGATCCCGACAACCTTCCTCGGTGAAGGAGGAAGCCTTCCCCAAAGGTCGAAAAAGTTTGTGAAAAATTAGAGAGGAGGAAACGGTACTTCAGATTAACGTGCAACAGTTCCTTGCGATTTGAGAGTGTCTCTTGCCTGACCATTTATGGCCACATTGTTCCACAGGTCGATGGCATCCGTCGGCGTTTTATTGCAGGGTGGTACTGTTTGGGTACGATTTCGAAAAAGTCGGAGGATACATTTGGTGGCCAAATGCGATGCACAATAAACTGTTTACCTTTGCCTTTCTTTGTGACTTTCCCTGTTTTTCTCTGTTTTCCTCTTTCGTCTTCACTTTATCATCGTTTCTTACTCTTTTTCTATTTCTGTCTCATTTTTTTACCCTCCTTTTAAGCAGAAAATTTCGCGATGCAGCAGGCATTTTTCCATCGGAAAGCATCGACATAAGTGGTACGTGTATACGTGTGCACGTGTATTTTAAATACACGTTGAAAACCGGGATCTCTAATGGCTAGGCCAGTCGAGCGGTATGTTTCGACGCGCCGCGTTACATTCAAATAATTTTCCTGCGGCTAATATTAAAATGACCATATTTTTGAAAAGTTTACCTTGAAGGGGCCGAATAAGGCTATACGCTGTTGTGACGCGCACAACCCGAACCGTGAGATAGTGCAACACATGGGAATGTGCACGCGCAGCATTGAGCAACGGCCTTCCAAGGCAGCTGCACCTCAAAAGTGCAGACGCGGATTTTCGTAATTTAGGTCAATCCCCGCGAGCAAGGGCGCTGACCACCGGGCCACCGCCTTGCCACGCGAGGCATTCCCACGCACATAAAACGCACGCGGAAGAACCGCGGGCAGCTCTTAGTCACCAAGACTCAGCTCCGATCGGCTGACCAGCGCGCGACCCACCACCTATCGCGGCGCAGAGTCTAGTACAGTGTTTGTTTAATAAAACGTTGTTAACCGTTTACGGCGAGTTCCAACTCCTTAACCGGCAAAGATCCCAACTACCCTCGGTTTACCCGAGATTCTCCTTCGACGACCCATTCCGAAGATTATTTTGGTTGCGACCAACCAGCCAAGGGTAACGGCGCAACAACGCTCATTTTTTCAAATATTTAAATATTCCCCTGCGCTACAAATGGCAATTGTTTAAAACAATTGCAAAATAAATGGTTAACAAAATTATTATCTCAACTGAAATCATTTTAATAGATACTCCAAAGTCTCTACTATAAGCACCAAAAAGCTCATTTTAATCGGTTTATTAGTTCAACTGTTATGATTTTTCGAAGGAAGGTCACAGATACAATTTTTTGAAGAAATAGCCAACTTTAAAGAGCTGTAAAACCGACATTTTTTGACATTGTGAAAAATCCTTTGAGATACGCCTATATGCCTCTAAAGACTACAACATATCCAAATTTGAACAAAATCCGAGATGTTACTCCGAAAAGTGTCCGTTTTCGTATGGAATGACTCTAATACAAGTATTTATAAGAAACCTTCATTTTATAAATTCTTATAATATGTATTCAACATATGTGTATGAAGTTAGCCCCCTCTTTTGCGAAAAATTAAAAAATTATTGTTGTACTAGTTTGTACTAGATTTGTACCACGTTGTACCGCTGAGAGTTTTTAAAAATTCAAAACCGTTTTCGAGAAAAACGCAAAAAACCAATTCCGAAGATACCTCTCCTTTTTGAAATTTTGCGAAAAATTAAAAAATCATTGTTGTACTAGTTTGTACTAGTTTTGTACCGGGTTGTACCATTAAGAGTTTTCAAAAATTCAGAACCGTTTTCGAAAAATACTGAAAAAACCAATTTTGAAGATAAGCTCCCTTTTTTTAAAAATATCGTTTTTCTCGACTGTACTGCATTGTACTACTTGTACTGTTAGAAAAAATTGTTTAACAGCAGTGGTTAAAGAAAACAACGAAAAAAAGAGAAAATTGACAGAAGTACCAATATGATACCAATATGAAAAAAACATTTTTTTCCTGTACTGCATTGTACTAGGTAACAAAATATATAAAACCTTTGCGCTGTACCATCTTTTACTGAATTGTACCAGGTTGTATTAACGTGGTACTGTCCGTTTTTCGAAAACAGTTTCGAATTTTAGAAAACTCTCAACGGTACAACGCGGTACAAAACTAGTACAAACTAGTACAACAATAATTTTTTAATTTTTCGCAAAAGTCACTTTGCGCATGGAATGATCCTAGAACTATAAAATACAATTATTTAATACAAATGTGTTAAAACTATTCAAGGTTAGTTACAGTAGTAAATGATTTATTTTTTGCCTTTCGGCCTTAAAATAGGTACATACATGTGTTCTGTGTGTGAGTGTGTGTGTGTTTTTGTGTACTTAACCTAATTCCTTTGGCTAACCCCCCAATAACTATTTTACATTCTTAAATAATATACTTTAATTTAATTATATTATTCCCCCTTTTCTTTGATCTTTGTTAATAGGTTCCTCATCCACTCCGACCCTGTTTTCCTTCCTTTTAATATTTCTCTTGCATCTGCATTTTGTCTCTCCATCTCCTTACATCTTTCTAACCAGTGCTCTATTGTCTCCTCTTCCTCTCCACACAATCTACATCTCCTTTCTTGTTCCTCTTTCCAGAATTTGTTCGCCCGTTCTTCATTTCCGCATCTAAACCTTGTTATCATGCTTTGGTCCCTTCCTTCGTAGCCTTTGCTTAGATATTCTTCTTTTTCATTCTCTCTTATCTCCCTATATCTCTTATTATATCTGCCTTCCACTATACTTTCGTATTGCCATTGTATCTGTTCTGTTCTATTTGTACTCTCTAGTTCCTCTGCCAAAACTATTCCTTCCGCTCTCAATCCTTCTAATTCATTCATGTCCCGGAATTTCTGCGCGTAGTAAAAAGTCCTCATTTTTTCCCATTTCGATTTTTCCTCTTCTTTTTTCTCATCTATCTCTCTCCAGCATTCTTTTAATATTCGGTTTCTGCTTTCTTTCTTCCCTTTTTCTTCAAATCTTACCGCTCTTGTGCCTGCTTCAATTCGTATTTTATCCATTTTCGTCTCCTCTAGAATTATGTATGTCGGCGTATTGTAGTCTAACCCTAAGATCCATTTAATATATTTTTCCTGTATTTTTTCCATCTTTTCCGCCTCCTTCCATCCCCATATATCTGCTGCATATAGCAGTATGCTTTTAACTATACTTTTAAAAATTCCTATTCTTCTCTCAAAATTGTTCTTGAACTTCCTTTGCCCTATCCCCCATATCTGTGCCATTGCCAATCTTGCTTTTTTGGCCACTTCTCTTAAGTGATGTTCTCTTCCTCCATTCCTGTGAAAATTGTAACCTAAATATTTAAATTCTTTTACTTCCTCTAATTGTTGTTCTTTCCATGTCCATTCTTCGTCCTTCTTTTTCCGTTCCCCTTTTTGGAAAACTAAGACTTTTGACTTGTCCGCGTTCATCTGTAACTCCTTCCCATCTAAATACTTTTCGTATCTCCTCATCGTATCCTTCAGTTCTCTCGGCTCCTTTGCTATTAACGCCATATCGTCAGCATATGCAAGTGTCCAGATTTTTTCCTTACCAATTATCACCCCTCCCGCCTGGTTTTTCCTCATTATTTCTTCCAAATCTGCCACGTATAGAGTGAACAGTGTTGGGCTCAATGGACATCCTTGCCTCACTCCTTTTGTGGTCCAAAAATTTGAAGAAATCTCTCCATTAACCTTAATTACGTTTATCGTTTCTTTGTATATTTCTTCTATCCTCTCTCTTAGCTGTTTACTTATCCCTCTTTTTTTCAAAATTTCTATTAACTTTCTTCTGTTTAGCTTGTCAAAGGCCGCACTCAAATCTGCTAATAAAACGAATAGTTTCCTTCCTTTCGTTTGTATTTCTCTGTTTGCAATATAATTGAGGATAAATATATTATCTATCGTGGATCTACCTTTTCTAAACCCCGCTTGTGTTTCCGGAGTTATCTGCTTCTGTTCTATCTCCTGTCTTAACCTTTCCTCTATTATCATTGCGTAGATTTTGTATGCCGTATTCATTATTGTGACCCCTCTATAATTTCCCACTTTGTCTCTATCTCCTTTTTTAAATATTGGTGATATTACTCCTCGTCTCCATCTTTTCGGAAATCCCTCTCCTTTCCACACTTTGTTTAGTAATTCTGTTAACCTGTTAATTATCTTGTCATTACTATAAATCCAAACTTCGTTTTCCATTCTGTCTTTCCCTGCTGCTTTTTTCTTCTTCAGCCTCTTAATCTGCTCTCTTACTTCTCCTATTGATATTTCCTTAATTTCTTCACTTATTTCCTCTCTATCTCTAGTTATTCCCTCCGTATTTTCTTCCTCCGCTTCATATTTTTCATCTCCTTCTAACAGTATCTTGAAATGTTCCTTCCATTCTGACATCCTTATTTTCCTCGAGATTCCTATCTTCTTCTTTCTTTCTTTATTTATGTAATTCCAAATTTCGTTTTGTAACGAAGTATCGCACTCCGCCGGGCCCCCCTCCTCCGCGACCACCTGACGCGAGCATCCCACCGCCGCGATCGCGTGATGCGCCCCACTCCGCGGACTCCCGCCACGCGTCTCGCGCTCCGCGGCCGCGGGCGAACCCCGCCTCGCGACCCGCGGATTCATCTCGCGGCCGCGACCGTCTCGCGACTTCTCGCGCGCGTATATAAGCCGCATCGCGAGGCACAATCGGGGAGACGATACGAACTGGCAGGCCAGGGAGTCGCTCTATACAGAACTCGTAGATGACTCTCCAGCTCGAGCAAGTGCCACGTGCCTTCTTGAAGCCAAATCTCTCCCCGATACCTCCTGGAGGTCGGTTATCATTTAGGCCCAAGGCCTGGGTAACCGTGACACCTCGATCCTCGCCAAAAGACCCCGGTTTTCAACCGGTTACAGGCATCCCGGACCGCAGGGTGGATTCTTGCCTCTGGGGCATGTCCATCCTGCAGTGAGGTCACTCTACGCCTCCGAAAGCGGGTTGGCTTCAGGGCCCCCGCCGGTTGAGGTTCCGGCCCACCGCCCGATATTCCATCGGGAACGCCGCCGAGCTCACCGCGCCGCGACGACGAGCTGACCGCGCCGCCGATTACCTCGCGCCGCCGATTACTCCGCGCCGCCGATTACCTCGCGCCGCCGAACGATCCGCCCCGCCGTTAGTTTTAAGCACCGTTAGTTTTAAGGACCGTTAGTTGTAAGGACCGTTAGTGTTAAGCCACCGCTAGTTTTAAGCCGCCGCTACTATTAAGCCGCGTGATGTCGCGAACGCGAGTTGATGAAAGCCGTTTTGACCGGCCGATAATGTTCGTGTTTCGTTACCTAGAATAAAGGTTATGTTCGTATAAAACTCAGCTGACTCGACTAGCTTATTTGCGGATCCTGGCGACCGACTGAGTCGGCATAAATCCCGCTTCCCCGGTCCATAAGACCGACCAACGAACCGGTGTTCGTTACAGTTTTCCCCTTTTAGTTTCCTTATCTCATTTTCTATATTCTCCTGCAATCTTTTCTTTCTTTCTTCACATATCTCTTTATATTCTCTCCTTCTCTTTTGATATTCTTCCTTCTCCGCTTTTCCTTTCTTCCATTTCCTCAGTGCTTTTCTCGCTTCTCTCTTCTTTTCCGTGCACTCTTTGTTCCACCACTTAAAAGTACCTATTTTCCACTTTCCTATTTTTACTTTTTTCTTAATTACTGCATCCTTTATTTTCTTTATCATTTCCTCCATCATTTCGTCTACCTCCTTTTCCTCAAATTTTATTTCACTCAGCTCCTTTTGAAATGCCTTTATTCCTTCTTCTGTCCACACACTCATCTCCCTTTCTTCGTCTATTTTTCTATGTTTTTCCCTCTTCTTTCTTTTGTACATTTCTACTTTCAGTGGCATATGGTCTGATTCGATTCTCTCTTCTATCGTAAATTTCTTTACTTCCTCTGCCGCTTCTACGTTCGTAATCACATAATCTATTACTGAACTTCCTCTTGGTCCTACATAACTGAATTCCCCTTCTTCGTCCCCCTCTGTGTTCCCGTTCAAAATGTTCCATCCTTTTTCTTCCGTCAGTTCTAATAATATTTTACCTTCTAAATTTTTAACTATATCTTTCGATTTCCTCTTTGACCTTTTTTCTTCGCCCCTAAACTCTTCCCCTTCTTGTCCAATTCTTGAGTTAAAATCTCCCCCAATTATCATCATTTCTCCTTCCCCCTTCTCCGTAATACGCTCTAAAGTATCTCTTGTCTCCTTCATATCTCTACTGTATACTGTTATTATCTTCCATACATCTTTTTGTAGTTTTAATGTTCTCACTGCTATACTTCCTGAATCTTCTTCTCTCATCACCTCTTCCTCCATGTCTTTTCTCACCCCTGTAATTATTCCTCCCATCGCTCTCCCTTTTCTCTTTTCTTTTTTTGCAGGTACACACTTCCATCTATAATCCTGTGGTAGCTTCTCTTTTATTCCCTCCCATTTGCCCTCTTCAATCCATGTTTCTACTAACCCTATTACATCAAACTCCTTACACCATTTCCAGAACTCTTTGTCTTTGTTCATTATTCCTGCTACGTTCCAAAATCCTATTTTAATTGTGTCCTCCTTTACCCCCTTACTCAGCAACCCCTCATCTTTCCCGTCTGTATTCTCAGACTGAGAGCGAGCGATTGTCTGCTTCGGGGTTTCAAACTGCCCTGTCCTCCTCTTTTTTAGAGGTCTACAGAGCTCTGCCTGTTCCAAAAATTTTGTTCTTTCATGTCTCCTGTATCCTCCCAAACAAAAATTTTATCATTTATTTTCAGTTTTCTGTAATCTATCTTCACTGTCGCTTCTTTTTCTCTCTCTACCCTTGCTATTTCTCCAATCTCTTTCTGTATCTCTCTCTCTTTTTTCGTCAAATCATTGTCTATAAATACTCTACTTCCTTTTAACTTATTCTTTTTTAGCATTACCTCTCTTTTTCCCTGCCAGTTTTTTAATTTTGCTATCATCAAATTTCCTCCTCTTCTCTTGTTTATCCAGAAAGCCTCTTCCACTTCTACTTCTGCATCTATCTTCAGCACGTGTTTCACTGTTTCCTTTGGCGTCTCCTTTTGTATTATTCCTTCCCCCTTAATTACCATATTGTTTTTTCTTTCACTTCTCTCTCTTCTCTCTTCTTTTCTTTCTAGATCTTTTATTGCTCTTACTATTGTTGCACTTTCTTTTTCCTTTTCCTCCAGTTTCTTAATCCTTTCCGTTATTTCTTCTTTTTGTTTCTCCCACTTCTCCTCTTTTCTTTTTAGATCTGTTTTCAGTTCCAGTATTTCTTGTCTTATGTCTTTTGTGTCTTCTTCTATTTTTCTTATCTTTACTGTATCGCCTTTTACTCCCTTGATCTCCGCTTTTAACTCTTTTATTGCTTCTAATACCTTCTCCATCTCTTCTTCCTCCGGTACCTCCTTTGATGGTTTTTCCCGCGGCGGTGTCCTTTCAATTCTTTTGTTTCTCCTATACAGTTCAAGAAACTCTTTCTCTGCGCTTATCTTTTCTATTTCTTCCTCTCTTTTCCTCTTATTTGCTTCTCCAGCTGACCAACTGTTCGTTCTTTCTCTTCTCAGACTTTCCGCCTTCGTCGGTCTACCTACTCTCTTTTTTTCTTTTGGGGTTCCTTCACTCATCTATGCCTATCTCTTGATATCTTCGTTATCGGCACTTTCTTATCTCTTCTCGCCGTCGGTAATTAATTATGCCGCCACCTATAGATGTCACCTTCTACCTACCTTCGATTTTCTTTCGCTTCACACTGTCACTCTTTTATCTAACCTCACTTTCTCAATTTTTACAGACTTTCCTTTTATTCCCTTTCTGCTCTACCCTGTCCCTTCCCTACCTTTCCTTCCTTACCCCTGACCACCTTTTCCACTTTCCACCTAGTTTTCCCACTACTCCTTTTATTATGCTAACTATTTTCTTTACTAAAACTTAGACCGCACTCTTCGACACATCACGTCCAACCGTCAAAATCCGGTCCTCTCAAGGTTAGTTACATTAATTTTAATAAATATTCAATTATATGAACTTACGTTTTGGTAGGTAGTATACAAGTTAATAGAAACATGCAGCAGAATATTCAAAGTTCTACAGTAATAAGCTTATGCAGTAAAAGAACGTAACAAAAAAGAAATACATATTTTTAAATTATTAAACTGAGCTCACAATATAAATGAATATTTCTTGAAGTTGATATAAATGAATATGTATTACACTTGATATAAATGAATATTTATTAAATGGTGTCTGAATGAATATAAATAGTTTTAACATATTCGTATTAAATAATTGTACCTTTAGCTGTATTAATTTTACAGGCCCTTTAAATTTTATATCGATATTAAAGATTTTTAAGCGGTGCTGAGTGTATGTAGTCGATATTGAAGGTAGGATTGATGGTGAGATTGAAGATTATAAAGAAATAGGTAGTTTCGGGTAATTTCTATTTATTTATATACCTTAAAGACTATCTAAATGATACATGCTCACTCCATTCATACATGCTCACTCCATTCATACATGCTCATTCCATTCATACATGCTCACACTCAATTGATAACATAACTTACAGTATTATAAAAAGTATTAAAAGACATTTGTTATTATTTACAATTATCAGATCAAACGCTATACAGATGCGTACGACCACAAATACAACGAAGTACAAGTACTTAAAACAATGACAATGTGACCTAGATTTTTTCTTCTTGCCACGATACTGCACCCTCGTTATTAAAATATTCTTTATATGTTTCTCGCGTTTGGAAAGCGCTATTGGAACTATTTCCACCTTGTGCGGGTAGGTCATGCAGTTCCGTGGAATTAACTGCAGATCCTGTAGTATCGGTATTCGAAGAGTGAATGTAATTATTTTCTTCCCTATTTATAAAATTGTGCAGAATGTACGTAGATAAAATTATATAATCTACGTTTTCCGGTTTTGATTGTAAACGTCTATGGTAAATTCGAAACTTTTGACTCAAAATTCCAAATGTATTTTCGACTACCCTTCTGACGCGGCATAGGCGGTAGTTATAAATTCGTTTGTGCTTATCATTTATTAGTTGCGTCCCCGGATACGGCTTCATCATGTAGGACTTCAATGGAAAGGCCTCGTCTCCCACACAAACGAAAGGTGCCTTTTTTGTAGAATTTGGCAATACTTCGTCTTGCGGAATATTTAAAGCCTTGCGCTCTAAAGCTTTTCCAATATTTGATTGCGCAAATATACCTCCGTCGCTGTTTTTGCCAAACGCGCCTACATCCACCGCAACAAAATTATATCGCGCATCGACGATTGTCAATAACAGGATGGAAAAGGTCTTTTTATAATTAAAATATTGGGTGCCAGTGTTTGCAGGAGCCTGTATAGTCACGTGTTTGCCATCTATGGCTCCTATACAATTTGGAAAATTCCACAGAGTGTTGAACTCCTCCGCGATCTCTTTCCAACGCTCTTCCGTTGGCATGGGTATTGTTTCTGCCATTAACTCCTGAACAATAACCCTGCACATCTCATTCACAATTGTTTGTACCGTGCTGTGTCCTAAGCGATAGCTAAACGAAATCGTTTTAAATGAATCCCCAGTAGCTAGGAATCTGAAATAAAAAAATAAAGAGCATATTACAATATACGATTTCATATTCATATGTATAATCTCACACATTGCAAAATCTCATTAACATTTTTTTTTTATAGGATCAACGTGCAAATCGCGTTGGTGCAATATTCGAGATAATTATAGGCGATCTTTGAAAAAAGCAGAAGGAAGGAACGGACAGGCCGCAACAAAAATGAGGCCGTACAGATATGAGCAACAATTAAGCTTCCTGCAGAGAACAATGTTTCAAAGGGAAAAGATTACAAATGTCCCTCGTACGGAAGAGATTGAAGAAGCACTACCCAGTACCAGCCATGAAACAACGTGCATTGAAAATATTTCAATGACGGGGGAACCTGAAGTGCAATTGGAACACACACCAACGCCACCACCACCACCACCACCATCAACCGTACAAGGAACAGAAACAGCAACAACAATAGAACTGCCAGCACAATCGAGCCATTGAAGGAAAAAAAGTGAATCGGAAAATTCAAGTGCCTCTTCTAGGCTATTAGAATATTTAATCAATAAAAATGCTAAAAAAGATCACTTAGACAGTTTTTTCGAGGGAGTAAAATTAACTGTAAGAAATTTAGATGCTCGCAGACAAAATTTAATAAAAACCGAAATATTTAACATAGTTCAACGCTATGAACTGGAATCATTGCCCGAAATAGAAAGTTCGCCGACGACAATAGAGACTACTGACCGAACGCATAGCGAAAATGTAAATTTTATTCAGTCGTACTACAGTTCCTTCAATCCATAAGTTACTATATTTTGTATTATTTGTTATTTTTTGTATTATTTAGTTTTGTATTATTTTGTACGTAAGTTTGTAGAATATTTAGTCTTGTGATCTAATAAACGTATGTACTATTGCCCGGCCAGTTGATGGCACTCTGCCACCAAGCTAAAACTGCAGCGGGGAAAGGGTAATCAGCCAGTGACAGTGCCTGATTCTGTGCAGTGACGTCACTGCCCAGAATCGGACGCTGTGACTGGCCGATTCCTCTTTCCCCGCTGCAGTTTTAGCTTGGTGGCAGAGTGCCATCAAGTGGCCGGGCAATAGTATATGTTTTTACAAAATTTGGACAAGAATATGTTACTTTATCTGACTACCTGTTATTTGTGTAGGCAATATTTTATTTCCAACTATCTATGAGAGTATAATCTCGGAGCTCTGTTCTCGTCGAGGGTCACACAGTGAGTGCGTGCCCTATACCGGACTTTCCTCCAGTCAAGACACAGGTATCAAAACCTGATTTATGGCACCCTTCATTACTTTGTCTCAAATATATTATGTTTCCCACAATCGGCCATACTGACTATAAGTCTGCCCTCAGACTGGTTATCTTCTTTTCTTGTTAAAATGTACCTCAATCGACAATCTTTCAAAAAAAATATAGATGTCTGTCGTCTTTTCTCGTTGACGTATTGTTTTCACTACCTGCTCGTCGAGGCACATTCGGCCAAACTGACCACTTCGTCAACCTCGACGTACCCTTTAAAGGTTCTGCTTCTCGTATGTAAGGGTCGAGTCACACATATCCGGGCGTTCCGATCCCAACCGGGCTGTGTGAGTAAAGAAGAGGGAAAGTCTGACCTTAACTGGTTGCCAGCCTTGCCAGGGGCCCTACTCAACTGAGGGTGTAACCAGCGTTCACTCAGTCCGTATGTCCTTGTCTCCGACTGCTCTTAGTCTCGGCCTTCCTGGTCCACAATGGCTCCTCAATTTTCACGATGACCTTTACACTTATTTGTTGAAGCTAGGTTACTATCATTCACCTCTTCTGGTTAAAATGTTGGGGTCCCAGCCTCCGCTTGGAACACTCAGCGACTGTATGATTGTGCCCAAAAATCATACCTGAGTCTCCAAACTCGGCCTTGGCCCCAGCCTCGCCAAGAGTTCCTTCTACGTACAGTCCTGGCCCGAACTGTACGCCTCGCAACTCCTGACTCCGACTGTTTTCTTGGTCCCGGCCTCCGCCTGGAAACACCCAGCGTCTGTATGATTCTGACCAAGAATCATACCTGAGTGTCCAAACTCGGCCTTGGCCCTAGCCTCGCCAAGAGTTCCTTCTACGTACAGTCCTGGCCCGAACCGTACGCCTCGCAACTCCTGACTCCGACTGTTTTCTTGGTCCCGGCCTCCGCCTGGAAACACCCAGTGTCTGTATGATTCTGACCAAGAATCATACCTGAGTGTCCAAACTCGGCCTTGGCCCCAGCCTCGCCAAGAGTTCCTTCTACGTACAGTCCTGGCCCGAACTGTACGCCTCGCAACTCCTGACTCCGACTGTTTTCTTGGTCCCGGCCTCCGCCTGGAAACACCCAGCGTCTGTATGATTCTGACCAAGAATCATACCTGAGTGTCCAAACTCGGCCTTGGCCCCAGCCTCGCCAAGAGTTCCTTCTACGTACAGTCCTGGCCCGAACTGTACGCCTCGCAACTCCTGACTCCGACTGTTTTCTATGTAAAATTCTTCTGCACATATCAGGTCATTCAAAACGTGGCGTACAAAAAGTTTGTACGGCAAACGCATTTTAGTCTTTATGACTACTTGTGTCATCTTCGCACGCTCCATCAAATATATTCATTTCATGGAAATATTCGTAACTTTTCCAAGTCCTTGGTCGTCTCATTTAACTATATAATACCATTCTCTTGAATACAGACACAAACAGCGCTTTACTTGGTTCTTGGCGTTAGACGTTACCCTCCTGCACCTAATAGAAAAGTGTTTACACAGGCATTATTTCATGCCACCACAATCATGTGCACCGCGCTTTACAGTATCTATGGCTATCCTATGCCATCTCTCCGATGCATCCTGTTCTATGGAGTCCATAGGCATCTCACCATCAAAAATCACCTGTCCTACGACATAGCGCTTTACGGAATTCGTGAACATCTTTCTGATCACCCTCTCCGACGTCACAACGCTTTACGGAGTCCGTGATAATTCAGACACCTAGTCAAAGACACAATAACAATCATACACAAGTCTAAATGACACTTCATCCTACCCAACAAAGGTTCAACATTGCACGCACACCAAGTGTCACGTAATAATTCAGAAATGATATTACGAACCTTTTCTCGTTTCATAATAGACAAACGATATGGATGGTAACTCACCGCTTGATCTTTCGTAAGAGTAATTTTCATCTCTGCCGTACTTACACGCTGAAGTTTATTTTCTACTGCAACCATATTCTTATACCGATTCAGTAGTCATCTTAAACTGCTGCGCGCTTCCTCGTTTACCTCCCCCAAAAGGCAGCACACAGGATCCGATGTCTCTCCAGGATGTTGACTCTCCTGTGGAACACTTTTAAGCTTTGTTGTCCCATCCGAAATAGTGACCATCCTCAAACCTCTGGAATCTAATATATTCTTTCCCAAAATAAGGTCGTATGGTACTAGCCCATTTGTGACTCTTCCATACATTGTTGCCAAACTTTACTGTACATGTTAATCTGTTCGGCCATTCTATTGAATGTAATGTTACAATCATAAATAAACAATAATTGCTTCTTATTATCAAGCATCCCTGTATTAGGATCTTTACTCAAGTAAAATTTCTGTGGCCTTTGTTCTTAGCTCTGTTATGTCGCCACAACTAACAGTAATTAATAAGATTTCCAGGAAAAGTGTTCGTGCAATTGATACCTCGTCATCCTATACTTTTTTTTATAATGAACTTTTTCACTCACCGATTTCGATGCCTCATATTCTGTTACCAGTAGCAAACAAAGTTTTACCATCTCAGAAAGCACCTCTCAAAGAATGAGTAGCCAAACATAGTCGTTGTTTCAGTGATTTATTCAATCAAATCACACCACGTCGTCGCATTCTCACCAAAATCTCTTCCGTCAGATCCAGGAAAAACTTCTATCAAAGGGTGCAACAGAGGTGTCACGAAACTTGCACTAACGCATGCCGACGAACTTCTCACTTGTGTTCAAGCACTCGCGATATCCATATTTTCACAAAACAACTCTAATAAAACACGCAGTGAAAAACTACTGAGACCCGTAAGCGGAATTGGATAGAGTATAATCTCGGAGCTCTGTTCTCGTCGAGGGTCACACAGTGAGTGCGTGCCCTATACCGGACTTTCCTCCAGTCAAGACACAGGTATCAAAACCTGATTTATGGCACCCTTCATTACTTTGTCTCAAATATATTATGTTTCCCACATTTGAAATAATCATGTTAGTCTATTTTAACAGAGAAATGATTTTTCTTGGTATTGGGTCATTCCATACGAACTCGGACATTTTTCAGAGTACCATTTTGGATTTTGTCGAAATGTGAATATGTTGTGGTCTTTAGTGATATATAAACGTATCTCCAAAGATTTGTAAAAATTTTCAAAATTGTTCATGTTACAGTTCTTTGAAATATAGTGTTCAAATGTTTTCAACAAATCATAACTGTTGATCTAACAAAGTGACAAAAATGTGTCTTTGGATGCTTATAGTAGAGTGATACGAGTGTGTAATAAAATTTGTTTCAGTTCATAAAATAATTTTTAACCATTTCTTTTGCAATTGTTTTAAACAAATACTATTTTCAAGCGAAACGGGTTAATTTAAAAATTTGAAAAAATGGAGAATATAGCCCTATTTGTTCTCTTTACGGACCAACTTTGAAAAATACGAACACTTTAAAAACAACAGTAAGAAAATTAATTGAATTGTACGCTGCACGCAGAATTCCGATAGCCGAACACGGCGCAGCAGGATCCCTGTCCCTAGCGCGGTCCTTTCACAGTCAAACAGAGTCAAACACTATATTTGAAACAACTGTAACATGAAGAATTTTGAAAATTTTTAGATATCCTTCGAAATACGTTCATATATCACTAAACAGTATAACATATTGAAATTTCGACAAAATCCAAAGTGGTACTCTGAAAAGTGTCCGAGTTCGCGTAGAATGACCCTGTCATTAATTATTTCGATTCAAGATAAAATAATTTTTCGTTTCACTTTCATTTCATCAAATATTTAATTAAATAATTTGTCAAATACTCTCTTATTCTATCATGTTAACGTCGACAATGGCGAAATTTATTTCAATTTAACAGAAAACGAATTTTTAGATTCAGTTTGTACATTAAATTTCACATACTATTTAGTTATACTGATTTCCTCCCCCATCCTATACACACATTTTCTTTATAATTTCATAAAACTACAGTCTACAGTAGATCGCTGACATTGCACCAAAACCAGACAAACAGGTTGCTCATATAAAAAATTAAAATATTAAAATATTAAAATCTTTTTCCGCGGTTACCCTATTATTTGACTAATGATTTTTGAGGCACTTTATTTAACCTCTTGCCGTACAATTTTCTTTACATTGCAGACGCATGAGTTAATTTAAATAATACACAAAAACTAAAAACGATTGACTGTTAGTTGTACATACAAGTTGTGAAGATAATGCAATACATCGTTATCTATCGAAGACTATTTTAATTTTTCTTTCTCTGCCAGTTTTACGAATGTAACGTGTTCCCCAATACAGGGTCATCCCCTCAAGTAGGAACCCGCGCGCGCGTGCACCTCACGGATAGGCACTACTACAGTGACACTGTAGATGCATCTGCCCCCTATAGGCTACTGCTAGAAGTAACGGTTCTGTAGACGCTACCAGAGGGCCCAACGTGCCTTTGGCAGCTGTGAGAGAGAAAGGATGAGAAATGAGTGAGAGAGAATGAAGGCCCCACGAGGACCGTTCGGCCGCAAAGTGTTCTAACGAAAAACACCTGGAGTCACATTGTAACTCAGTCTGTCTTGCTTGTGCCTATGCTCTGACTCTTTCTCCTAAGGTTCTTCGACAATCCTACGGTGTCCTACGCTTTCGCTACTCCGTTTGCTGCGACCGAAAGCGCATTTTACTTTTCGATGCTTCTCGGCCGTGCTTCTGAAAAATCCGTAGCACCGAAATTAAAAAACTTAGAAAATCTTGAAACTTTGTATGAAAATAAAATGGTTCATTCCTGTTACAAAATTATTTTGTTTTTTGTACCATATTGCAATTTGAAGGGTTGAAATCACCTGCCTGTTCAATAAAATGTGAATTTTTCATTTTCGTAGAATATTTTGAGAACTGTAAGAGTTAACGAAAGAAAATTGAAATAAAAGTTGTATCATTTTATATATATATATATATATATATATATATATATATATATATATATATATATATATATATATATATATATATATATATATATATATATATATATATATATATATATATATATATATATATATATATTGTGACGTGACATTTTGTCGCGTCACAAGTGTGCGCTCTCCAAAGGGGAGGGAAGAGGAACAGAGGTTATCGAGGCTGGCGTGCACCACCGGGAGTCTCGAGCGTAGCTTAAAAACTGACAGAAAATCTGTTTGACATGCGTGCGGCATCGACAATGCGGACCCGGAACACCAAGACGGCAAGGAAGTCGGACCAACAGCGGCAGCAGATCAGTCGCGTGGCAACGTAAACGTCGGGGGAGGGAATGGACGAACCGACGTCGTGCCACCAATCTGCTGACCAGGGCTCCTCCGGCAACCGGCGTGGTTCGGGGAGGACGTTGCCTGTCAGGGGGCAGGCAACCAGGGCAAACCTGCCTCGGTCGATTTTCCCGAGGAGTAAGGTCTTAGAGGTCGACGCAGGAGTACGGCAGGGCCACGGAGCTCCTATCTGCGTCGTCTGCGCCGGGGGGGGAATTGGCCACTCCGTCCCGACGTTCCTCTCCCGCCGGGCAAAAGCCGGGGTGGCGCTCGGAATGGCCGAAACCGCGACCTGGTTGTGAGAAGAGGAGCCAGAGAGAGCCAGCAGCCGACACCGTCTTCCGCGGATCGATCTAATTGGGCGATAATCGATGTCGCGCGCGTAGAACCAATACGGGAGGGCCTAAGGAGGGGGGAGCGCGATCGTGATCTAGCGCGAGCCGTCGTAACGGCTCGTCCTGTTTCTCTTGGGATTTCGAGCGGTAAGGACCTCCTTTAGCCTTCCCGGGTGGTTATCGAGTCGCTGCGTCGTCGGGGCTTTTCGGTGGTCGCGCAAACGGGAGATTTCGGGTATCGAGGCGTGATTCTACAATTCGCGAATTTGTAAAATATCCGGCGAGACGATCCCGCCGCGTGGCGACCGACGCCAAGGTGTGCGCACTTTCCCTATTACGTTCTAAACTTCGAAGTTTCCAATAGAGTCATTTTTACTAACGAACACGTGTCTCTGATTTATTCGCCTTCCGCCGTGGGAGCGAAATTCTGCGGATCCTGATCCCTCGTTCCACCCACGCCCGTCTCTCCGCGAATTCGCACGAGCTAGCCGGTCCGAAGACCTTCGCGAGTTGCTTCTCTCCACGCCGGTATCTTCGGGTACCTGGCGCTCGAGAACCTTCCTCGGTTCTCGAAAAGGCGTGGAGAGATCGGCAAGGGCTTGCGGCGTGCTTCCGGCCTCGATTCACGGCTCGGGGACGAAAAGCACGTCACAATATATATATATATATATATATATATATATATATATATATATTAAAAATTAACATTTTCTTTAAGAGGCAATTTCAATCCTTAAAATCGCATTATGATACGAAAGAAAATAAGTTTTGCAATAGGGAAGAACTATTCCACTTGCAGACGGAGCTTCACAATTTTCTTAATTTTTCAGCTCCCTAATTTCTCTTATCTGTAAATTGCACCTACAAACAATTTTCTCGGCCCTTTGACTGGAGAACTTTTCCGGCATGACAACTAATTAGTGTCACGTATTTCTCTAAATTTCCATGTAACAATCTTTGTCAAATGTTTAGTGTTGATTCTCAATCAAATATTAAATGAAGACTCAATCTATTTTTTAATAGTTAAATATACGCGCAATATTTATTCTATATAAAATATCTAATCTTAAACATTTGAATCTGCAATTTCCATTAAAAAAATATCGAAATCTTCAATTTTAGAATTTTTAGTTTTAACTCGAAAAAGGCCAACTTAAAATCTTAAAACTTTAAAACTTTAAAGTTTATGTTTTCAAATATTCCGTTTCGAACTTTCCAATTGCTAACTGCGACTCGTCAAATATCCGACTTTACGACTTCAAATTCCGAATTCCAATCTTTAAATATTCAATTTTAATACGCGTTGCTATATTTTCAAATCTTGAACTTCAACTTTTAAGATCCTCAAACCTCGAAATTCTTCAAATTTTCTTAAAATCTTCAATTGTAACTATTCAAATTTTCTGTTTCATATTCATACTCTACAATGAATTAAAAATCAATATTTTTCTCAGATCGAAAAGTGTGACTCCAAAAATATTTTTTTTTTTTTTTTTACTGTTTCAGAAAAATGTGTAACCAATATTTTGTGCTACTATGGGTAATTTTCTTTTTGAAGGGGTTGTTTTATTGTATGGGAAACTTCAGACTAAATGAGTAAAAAATTTCCTATAAAGTGAAGCTGTCACGAATAATCGTAACTTTGTGCTACACTTATGTATGGATTTGTTTAGCAGTTGAACAGAGTTGTCCTAGTTGATAATTGGTGGCCTTGAAAAAGGCCGATTGGTGGCTCTGAAAAGAGCCAATTTAAAATTCACAGCAGTTGCTGAAAATGGCCACCCCTCGCAAGGAGGCATGCACGTATCCTCTTTTTTAAATTTTCAAAGACGTTCTGTAAGACGCGCTCTGATATGAGCGCTATCTCCTCCGTAATATTTTGTTTCAAATCCTCGATATTACGAGGTTTATTTTTATATACATTGTCTTTCAGCCTACCCCAAAGGAAGAAATCGGGGGGTGTGAGGTCGGGTGAGCGAGGTGGCCAAAGTCCCGAAGAAATTAATCTATGATCAAGAAATTCTTCCAGCAATGCTCTGGTGGAGGAAGCTGTGTGTGCCGGTGCTCCGTCTTGCTGAAACCAGCATTCCCTTTCGTCCTCATTGAGTAGCGCAATAAATTGTAATATTATTTCCTGATACTCAACGGCCTTGATTGTCCGCGTAAAAAAAATTGGCCCGATAATGCGCTTCGCAGAAATTGCGCACCATACTCCAATTTTTTGACTATGAAGTGGTTTTTGCACCAGTTCGTGCGGATTTGACCTGGACCAGGTTCTACTATTTTGAGTATTGACGTGCCCGTCTAGTTCGAACCAGGCTTCGTCGCTAAAAAAGACATTGCGGAGAATAATATCTCCTTCGTCTCTTAAAAATTGCTCGAACCATCTACAAAACCTGATTCGCGCACCGTGATCTGGCTCCTTTAATTCCTGCACGACTTGCACCTGTTAATAATAATCATAATAATAATAATAATAATAATAATAATTAAACGTTTTTATCGCACAGTGCATGATTATAATTATGAATATAAGTACAAGATATTTTGTTATATTGATAGATCTTACTTTGTATGGGTGCATGTGTAGCCGCTTCGTTGCTCGGTGAGCACTCCCGTACGATAGATCGCATTGCTGTTGGAGCTTGCTGAGCGATGTTGCAGGGGTTTCCTCCAGAACTTCCGCAACTTGCAACAATTTTTGTGGAGTCAGAACGCTGGAGTTGCGAATTCGCACTTTATCCCGGACGCTCCCAATCTCTTTAAATTTGTTCACCGTCCGAAATATTGTGCTCTTACTCGGAATTGAGCTGTTGGGAAATCGTTCCGCAAATAACTCGCGGCACTTGGAGAACGATTTCGTGGATAAGTAGTGCTGCACGATGAAACTCCGTTCTTCAATGGAGTGCATGGTAATGCTCCGTAGTGTGCTCTTCGTACCAAAAATAAATCCGAAGAAGACTGTCTAAGTTTTCTTTCCTTGCGTTCGCTTATAAACCTTAGAGTCGTTGAAGTCGCGAAATGGAAGGTGGGATTTCAGCTATCTTGTCAAATATCATTGGTCATTTAACCTGAAAGGGGAAGTCTCTTCCTTAATTGTTTGTCGCGGTGAAGGAGCTGGTCCCTCCTTTGCGAAATGCGGACTTTCCACGGTGCAGCGGAGAAAAAAATAGTTGTAGGGAATTCTGTGAGGATTTTTAATACAGTCTTTCTCACCATAGAAAATGGAACAACAGGCTAAACGTTTTATTTTTAGCAAATGTCTTCTGAATGTACCATTTTTATGACGAAATAGCTCGCGGGTCTTTAGTGTGTGCCATCGTGACCGGGACCAACGCATCCCTCGCGGACCATTTTTAAAAAGGCAGCGCGGCGCAGCGCTGACCGGCACGGCGGACTGATAGAGCTAAATCGTTTTATTGTAGGGTGCATTGTTCAGTCTACTTTTTGACTAATTTAACTGGTCTGTGCGAGACTCGAAATTTTTGTTGACTGGACTGTTCACTGGAAGCGTCAAGGATTTCGAGTCTCGCACAGACCTGACTCGCTACAGACTTTCTCACTATGGTGAGAAAGACTGTATTAAAAATCCTCACAGAATTCCCTACAACTATTTTTTTCTCCGCTGCACCGTGGAAAGTCCGCATTTCGCAAAGGAGGGACCAGCTCCTTCACCGCGACAAACAATTAAGGAAGAGACTTCCCCTTTCAGGTTAAATGACCAATGATATTTGACAAGATAGCTGAAATCCCACCTTCCATTTCGCGACTTCAACGACTCTAAGGTTTATAAGCGAACGCAAGGAAAGAAAACTTAGACAGTCTTCTTCGGATTTATTTTTGGTACGAAGAGCACACTACGGAGCATTACCATGCACTCCATTGAAGAACGGAGTTTCATCGTGCAGCACTACTTATCCACGAAATCGTTCTCCAAGTGCCGGGAGTTATTTGCGGAACGATTTCCCAACAGCTCAATTCCGAGTAAGAGCACAATATTTCGGACGGTGAACAAATTTAATGAGATTGGGAGCGTCCGGGATAAAGTGCGAATTCGCAACTCCAGCGTCCTGACTCCACAAAAATTGTTGCAAGTTGCGGAAGTTCTGGAGGAAACCCCTGCAACATCGCTCAGCAAGCTCCAACAGCAATGCGATCTATCGTACGGGAGTGCTCACCGAGCAACGAAGCGGCTACACATGCACCCATACAAAGTAAGATCTATCAATATAACAAAATATCTTGTACTTATATTCATAATTATAATCATGCACTGTGCGATAAAAACGTTTAATTATTATTATTATTATTATTATTATTATGATTATTATTAACAGGTGCAAGTCGTGCAGGAATTAAAGGAGCCAGATCACGGTGCGCGAATCAGGTTTTGTAGATGGTTCGAGCAATTTTTAAGAGACGAAGGAGATATTATTCTCCGCAATGTCTTTTTTAGCGACGAAGCCTGGTTCGAACTAGACGGGCACGTCAATACTCAAAATAGTAGAACCTGGTCCAGGTCAAATCCGCACGAACTGGTGCAAAAACCACTTCATAGTCAAAAAATTGGAGTATGGTGCGCAATTTCTGCGAAGCGCATTATCGGGCCAATTTTTTTTACGCGGACAATCAAGGCCGTTGAGTATCAGGAAATAATATTACAATTTATTGCGCTACTCAATGAGGACGAAAGGGAATGCTGGTTTCAGCAAGACGGAGCACCGGCACACACAGCTTCCTCCACCAGAGCATTGCTGGAAGAATTTCTTGATCATAGATTAATTTCTTCGGGACTTTGGCCACCTCGCTCACCCGACCTCACACCCCCCGATTTCTTCCTTTGGGGTAGGCTGAAAGACAATGTATATAAAAATAAACCTCGTAATATCGAGGATTTGAAACAAAATATTACGGAGGAGATAGCGCTCATATCAGAGCGCGTCTTACAGAACGTCTTTGAAAATTTAAAAAAGAGGATACGTGCATGCCTCCTTGCGAGGGGTGGCCATTTTCAGCAACTGCTGTGAATTTTAAATTGGCTCTTTTCAGAGCCACCAATCGGCCTTTTTCAAGGCCACCAATTATCAACTAGGACAACTCTGTTCAACTGCTAAACAAATCCATACATAAGTGTAGCACAAAGTTACGATTATTCGTGACAGCTTCACTTTATAGGAAATTTTTTACTCATTTAGTCTGAAGTTTCCCATACAATAAAACAACCCCTTCAAAAAGAAAATTACCCATAGTAGCACAAAATATTGGTTACACATTTTTCTGAAACAGTAAAAAAAAAAAAAAAAATATTTTTGGAGTCACACTTTTCGATCTGAGAAAAATATTGATTTTTAATTCATTGTAGAGTATGAATATGAAACAGAAAATTTGAATAGTTACAATTGAAGATTTTAAGAAAATTTGAAGAATTTCGAGGTTTGAGGATCTTAAAAGTTGAAGTTCAAGATTTGAAAATATAGCAACGCGTATTAAAATTGAATATTTAAAGATTGGAATTCGGAATTTGAAGTCGTAAAGTCGGATATTTGACGAGTCGCAGTTAGCAATTGGAAAGTTCGAAACGGAATATTTGAAAACATAAACTTTAAAGTTTTAAAGTTTTAAGATTTTAAGTTGGCCTTTTTCGAGTTAAAACTAAAAATTCTAAAATTGAAGATTTCGATATTTTTTTAATGGAAATTGCAGATTCAAATGTTTAAGATTAGATATTTTATATAGAATAAATATTGCGCGTATATTTAACTATTAAAAAATAGATTGAGTCTTCATTTAATATTTGATTGAGAATCAACACTAAACATTTGACAAAGATTGTTACATGGAAATTTAGAGAAATACGTGACACTAATTAGTTGTCATGCCGGAAAAGTTCTCCAGTCAAAGGGCCGAGAAAATTGTTTGTAGGTGCAATTTACAGATAAGAGAAATTAGGGAGCTGAAAAATTAAGAAAATTGTGAAGCTCCGTCTGCAAGTGGAATAGTTCTTCCCTATTGCAAAACTTATTTTCTTTCGTATCATAATGCGATTTTAAGGATTGAAATTGCCTCTTAAAGAAAATGTTAATTTTTAATATATATATATATATATTGTGACGTGCTTTTCGCCCCCGAGCCGTGAATCGAGGCCGGAAGCACGCCGCAAGCCCTTGCCGATCTCTCCACGCCTTTTCGAGAACCGAGGAAGGTTCTCGAGCGCCAGGTACCCGAAGATACCGGCGTGGAGAGAAGCAACTCGCGAAGGTCTTCGGACCGGCTAGCTCGTGCGAATTCGCGGAGAGACGGGCGTGGGTGGAACGAGGGATCAGGATCCGCAGAATTTCGCTCCCACGGCGGAAGGCGAATAAATCAGAGACACGTGTTCGTTAGTAAAAATGACTCTATTGGAAACTTCGAAGTTTAGAACGTAATAGGGAAAGTGCGCACACCTTGGCGTCGGTCGCCACGCGGCGGGATCGTCTCGCCGGATATTTTACAAATTCGCGAATTGTAGAATCACGCCTCGATACCCGAAATCTCCCGTTTGCGCGACCACCGAAAAGCCCCGACGACGCAGCGACTCGATAACCACCCGGGAAGGCTAAAGGAGGTCCTTACCGCTCGAAATCCCAAGAGGAACAGGACGAGCCGTTACGACGGCTCGCGCTAGATCACGATCGCGCTCCCCCCTCCTTAGGCCCTCCCGTATTGGTTCTACGCGCGCGACATCGATTATCGCCCAATTAGATCGATCCGCGGAAGACGGTGTCGGCTGCTGGCTCTCTCTGGCTCCTCTTCTCACAACCAGGTCGCGGTTTCGGCCATTCCGAGCGCCACCCCGGCTTTTGCCCGGCGGGAGAGGAACGTCGGGACGGAGTGGCCAATTCCCCCCCCGGCGCAGACGACGCAGATAGGAGCTCCGTGGCCCTGCCGTACTCCTGCGTCGACCTCTAAGACCTTACTCCTCGGGAAAATCGACCGAGGCAGGTTTGCCCTGGTTGCCTGCCCCCTGACAGGCAACGTCCTCCCCGAACCACGCCGGTTGCCGGAGGAGCCCTGGTCAGCAGATTGGTGGCACGACGTCGGTTCGTCCATTCCCTCCCCCGACGTTTACGTTGCCACGCGACTGATCTGCTGCCGCTGTTGGTCCGACTTCCTTGCCGTCTTGGTGTTCCGGGTCCGCATTGTCGATGCCGCACGCATGTCAAACAGATTTTCTGTCAGTTTTTAAGCTACGCTCGAGACTCCCGGTGGTGCACGCCAGCCTCGATAACCTCTGTTCCTCTTCCCTCCCCTTTGGAGAGCGCACACTTGTGACGCGACAAAATGTCACGTCACAATATATATATATATATATATATATATATATATATATATATATATATATATATATATATAAAATGATACAACTTTTATTTCAATTTTCTTTCGTTAACTCTTACAGTTCTCAAAATATTCTACGAAAATGAAAAATTCACATTTTATTGAACAGGCAGGTGATTTCAACCCTTCAAATTGCAATATGGTACAAAAAACAAAATAATTTTGTAACAGGAATGAACCATTTTATTTTCATACAAAGTTTCAAGATTTTCTAAGTTTTTTAATTTCGGTGCTACGGATTTTTCAGAAGCACGGCCGAGAAGCATCGAAAAGTAAAATGCGCTTTCGGTCGCAGCAAACGGAGTAGCGAAAGCGTAGGACACCGTAGGATTGTCGAAGAACCTTAGGAGAAAGAGTCAGAGCATAGGCACAAGCAAGACAGACTGAGTTACAATGTGACTCCAGGTGTTTTTCGTTAGAACACTTTGCGGCCGAACGGTCCTCGTGGGGCCTTCATTCTCTCTCACTCATTTCTCATCCTTTCTCTCTCACAGCTGCCAAAGGCACGTTGGGCCCTCTGGTAGCGTCTACAGAACCGTTACTTCTAGCAGTAGCCTATAGGGGGCAGATGCATCTACAGTGTCACTGTAGTAGTGCCTATCCGTGAGGTGCACGCGCGCGCGGGTTCCTACTTGAGTGGATGACCCTGTATGTGCAGTCTACTTAAATCCCACCAGTAAAACTTGTTATTATACGGCAAGGTATTAAGTGATTGTTAATTTTGTTGTACATTTCATATTTTATTTTATTTCACTTACCTCAAACAGACGGCCAAACGTTCTCTAGGTGTGATGGATAACCTCCATGGAGTGTCTTGCTTTTTCAAAGAATTTTCAACTTTTGATAACAGCAGTTCAAAAGTATTCTGGGACATTCGAAAGTATTCGAAAAATTTAAGTTCGTCATCTAACAACATTGTATATAATGTTGAGAACTCTCCTTCTGTGTCCCTTTTTTTTCCACACGTCGTGCACCCACATTTTTCTCTTCCTTTCGTCTTCATTCTTTTCTTCACCCTCTTCTAAAATTACGGCAGTTATTGCTAATTCTTCGTCCGAAAAATCCGACATGTTTAGGAATTTTAACTCTGATGCTAACACTTTGGAAGACGCGCTACTACTGAATGATGAATCCTGCTGGCGAGAGTGCAGCTAACAGATCCTCGTAGGTACACTGCAACAGTGACCTACGGCGAGCTACGTCGACCTACGGTGACTTACGTCGAGTTACGGCGAGCTACGTCGAGTTACGGCGAGCTACGGCGGCTTACGGTGCGTTGCGTTACGGTACGCTACGTTACGACGTAGTATGTATCTACCTTAAGACGTCGCGTTTGGCGTTGGCCGGGCACAACATCCCTCCCCCCTTAAGGAGGAAAAGCCATAGCTTTTTCCAAAATGTCACCATGATTGCGATGCGTGATCGGCCCAAGTACTTAAATGTATGGTTAACAATATATAGAATACAATATGTAGAAATATCTGGCGCGTTATACAATATATTGAGGTGCGCTGGTTAACATAATACAATAGTTGTTAGGTTAAGATACAATATATGTGATTATATAATATGAGTACAACGATGATAATAATGCGTATAGTTGATACAGTTTACAACAGGGATGGGAATCCTAACCCGTACCCGGTACGGCTCTCGGAACCGTAGAAGAACCCGTCTAACCGGGTTACAGAAATCTTCTGTAACCCGCTTAACCCGGTTAACCAGGTTATACGCGGGGTATAGTAGGATCATGAAAACCATATACATAGTTGTTACTATGTTTCTAAATGATAGTCATTTTTGTTTCAATATCAAGTACTATGAATTGATTTTTCATAAATTATTAAATATTTTTGGAATAGATAGAAATTAACAATTTTTGTATTTTTTAATTCTAATACGACGAATACAGGGGTCATTTTAAGTCCAGAGAAGTGCTTATGCGGGACTCGATATTTTTATCGATATTTCTAACACGGAACGTGTTAGATCGCGAATATAGTGAGGCAGCGAGCAGCGAGGATAGCGGCGCGGACAGAAGAAAAGAAAGGACACAAAGACATGGTGTCCTTTACTATCTTGTTACCTCGCCGCTATCCTCGCTGCTCGCCGTCTCACTATACATATTCGGCCACTTAAGGTCAGGTACTACCTGTAGTGCCATAAACCAGGGGTAATAAATTAACGGTCCACGGGTCAATCGTGGTTTGTTTCCCTACTTGTTTGCTTCGAATTTTTAGGTATACTACACCCACCAGACATAGAGCTCATATTATTAGAAAAAGATTTTGTATAAAGTTTGAACTCAATCGGATAAGGGGAAAACGTGCCCCTGGACCCTCCAGAGTTCAAATAATCATTTTAAAGCACACAAACTGGATTTTTTAAACATATCCGCTTTGTTTTTAACTATATAAAAAAATATGTTAAACGAAAGTTGTAGATCTAGATAAGAAGCATGTTTTATGTTCTATGACTTTTTTTCGTGCGAGAAACGATTTTCGAAAAAAGTAAAAAAAATATTTTAAAAAATTTTTAAAAAATTAAAAATATAACTTTATTCATTTCTTTTTAATTTTGAAAATAAAAATGTACCTCGAACATTTCCTAGTTATAAAGATCTAAAAAGAATGTATATTTTTTATACAACTCTAAGAGCTTTTTTTTTTAATTTATGAAATTTCTTAAATGATCGGAAAGCATACACATTTCTGTAATGAAAATTGACAAATGATATTTAAAGTGAAATAAGATGTTTTTGAAAATAAATAGTTTATTCGTATGTAATTATTTACAATTGTTGGTTATGGGATAAAGTCTCTTTTTTTACAATCAGGAAACTTCTGACGGTAATCATTTACAATTTGAACAACATATTGAATTAGACGGCCAATTCCTTCAAGCAGAAGCATCGTCTTGGTATAAAAACAGAATTAGTAAATAAACTGCGGGTTGTCAATGATACTGCAGAAAGAGATGTTCAATTAATGGAAGACTATAATGAATTATTTACAAAAAATGAGAAACAAAAACAATATGTTCTTCAAATTGTAAACGATTACCGTCAGAAGTTTCTTAATTGTAAAAAAGAGACTTTATCCTGTAACCAACAATTGTAAATAATTACATATGAAAAACTATTTATTTTTAATAACATTTTATTTCACTTTACATATCATTTATCAATTTTCATTACAGAAATGTGTATGCTTTCCGATCATTTAAGAAATTTCATAAATTAAAAAAAAAAAAATAAGCTCTTAGAGTTGTACAAAAAATATACATTCTTTTTAGATCTTTATAACTAGGAAATGTTCGAGGTACATTTGTATTTTCAAAATTAAAAAGAAATGAATAAAGTTATATTTTTAATTTTTTTTAATTTTTAATTTTTTTTTTTTACTTTTTTCGAAATTCGTTTCTCGCACGAAAAAAAGTCATAGAACATAAAACATGCTTCTTATCTAGATCTACAACTTTCGTTTAACATATTTTTTTATATAGTTAAAAACAAAGCGGATATGTTTTAAAAATCCAGTTTGTGTGCTTTAAAATGATTATTTGTACATTCAAGGGTCCAGGGGCACGTTTTCAATCAGGCTCAAACTTTACATACATTTCTTTTTTATCAATTGGAACTATTCTAAGGGGTGCCGTGGAGGAAAAATTGAAAAAAAATTTTCATCAAGAGTAAACAAGAGGTACCCTAATGTACATTCGTATATCTTTGAAGTAAGCTGTCTCGAGTATCTATCTTATTCTACCAGGAACCCGCTCCGAGCGGGTTAACCCGCTCTCTCTGAACTCTAAAAACCCGCTCCCTCTCGGTACGTGTGGCTTACGGGAACCGTCCTCGGTTAACCGGGTACGGGTTAGGGTTAGGCTGCGGTTCCCATCCCTGGTTTACAATGAATTAATACTAGGCGTTCGTTCTTTAAAAAATACTCTAAGTTTTGGTTTCGGGTTTTCAACGGTTTTGCGGCGGTTTGTTACAACTGTTTCGCTCTGAGAATTTTGTTTTGTGTTTCTACGCTTAATACATTTATAAAGTATAAAAATACATAATCCGATTATTATTATTCCGGTCGCAGAAGATGACGTAATCAATCCGTAATGATATTCTGTCGGTATTTCCTTAGATTTTTCTAAATTTTTCTCTAGAATAGTTAACTTTTTGCTTATTTTGTTTAATTCTTCCGGATGTTTGAGTAGTTGCTTAAGTTTGAAGTTCGTGATATTATAATGATTCGGAGTGATCGGTGATAGTTTCAAATCATCTATAGTTAGATTATAATTAGGTAAGTAATTCCATGTTTTTTCTATACTAGATTCTTTGCCTATTTCTATTTTGAATTCTGCCGTTGATATTGTACATTTTCCTTTTATTGTTATTATACCAGAATCTTTGATGCTATGAATTTTTGTATGCTTATCGTTACAGGTTATCGCTAATTGGGTTGTTTTCGGCGCGAAGTATATCCATGTACCTGGATGCTGTAATTCTATGATCGCTGTGTGATACAATGTTGTATAAAGTATATTACAGTTATTCGGTTCTTTTATTAACTGTGTGCATAATTGTACTTCGCAGGGGCCGTATGGAATCGCCTTTAGGATGGTGTTGCGAGAAGCGCAGAAATATAGTTCGTCTACTGTCTTGCACGCTTACAAGTCGTTTTCGCTGAGTCGTATATATTCCTGAACTGAGATGTCGAGAACTACATGCGGGTTTTTCGGTTTTATATATGCGTAAAGAGATTCGTTTATTTTACTAGGTACCGAATGTGCTTTGCTTAATAAGAATTTTCTTGTATTTACTAATGGAATTTCCAAAATTGTGGTTACCGAATTCGTGTTTAAAAATGCGCTAAGTGTAATGATTTTATATAGAGTGTGTATATTCTTTAAATTGATCGGTATCGGAAAATTTAGACCTTGGGGTATTTGCGGTGTAGCTGATGTGAGATATGCACTTATGCTGGATGGCGGGAAAATTTGAGGGTTGAGTATTCCTCTTTGTATATCTAAGATTGCTTCTAACAGTTTTTCTGTGTCGCGTAATAAGGTTTCTGTAGTGCTACTAATTAATATGAGGTGCTTATCTATCGCTTGCCTAGAGTTAGTTATGTCGGTTCGTTGCTGTAATAGGTAGTGGATTTGTCTAATCGCGTTAGATAATATTAATTCGTTCGCATATACATTGTGTATTATTTCGTTTAGAAGTTCGGCGCTATGTTTTACGATTTGAATTTGTTCCTTAATAGTAGTTTTTATTGTGTTGTCTTGTTGTTTAAGTGACTCTACTTGTTCGTGTATTTTTTTCCTATCTGTTGAATCCATGAAACCGAATAGGGATTTGCCTGTGTATCCTATTCCGTCAAATAGTCCGCGGGGTTGTCTTTGGTCTGAACCTATGGTTTGCTGTATGTAAGAAAGTAATTCGGTCGTTTCGTTTAGCTTGCTTTGGATTTGTATGTTAAAAGGTTTACAGAATTTTTGGTAATTAGGTGTAGGTTGGGTTTTGCATAAGGCGGTTGTTTCGTATAATGTTCTGAGAAGTGTTACGAGCTGGGGTCGAGTGCAACGCTTGAGGCCGGCGAGTGTGTGTGTATATTTTCCACAGAAATACGGAGTCAGTTTGTTAGTAAGGTACGCAGACGAACCTGACGCGAAGTCAGGGAGCTGCCAGGATTATTGACGGCGAGGACGAACCTGATGCGAAATCAGGGAGCCTCTAGGAAATGGAGTCAGATGTGGACGAACCTGATGCGAAATCAGGGAGCTGTAGGATGCGGACGAACCTAATGTGAAATTAGGGAGCCGCAGGATTGTTAGTTTAGGCTCGTAACTTTGAAACAATAAAATTAGAAATATAACTCGAGCGGTAAAGTTATACTTCGTGTGGGTACGTTCGATTACTATTAAGGATTGTGGAGTTCGATCGTAGGTTCAAACTTATACTCAGAATTTAAAAGTTAACTCTAAATATATTGTAAATCAGTCTTTAAATACAAGTGTACCGTGTAAGTGTTTGTCACGAATGTGTATATTAAAAATGTGTTGAATTTACCAAATAGTTGTTGGTGCTCGGTTTTCACGCACTGGCAATGCGGGGGTAGAGTGAATTTAGAAAGAATTGCCAAATAGAAATTTATGCCGACTCGCGGATCCTATAAGGTTAGTTTAGATTCGAAGGGGAACTTTAGTCCGATCTCACAATATTCGACTCTGGAGAATGTGACGCGACGTTGTCTCTAAACGTGACGGTACGATTCTGAACCCACGAGGGATGAAATCAGTGAGTTTATACAGGGTGTAACAAAAATGTTGCAGTTCCTTGAAAGGGGTGATTCCTGAGACGATTTCAAACAACTTTTTCCTTAGCGAAAATGTTAGGTGGAGCTTTGTTAACGAGTTATTAACGAAAAACATTGACGAATCAGAGCGCGAGTTTACCGGTGAAGCGGCCGCGGTAGCGAAGTCTACAACGCTAGGCGCTGCGCTGGTGCTTCGAACAAGCAACTCGACACGCATCGATGAAAATAACATTATTATAAGAAATTAAAACGGCATAACAAATAAAGTCAAGTCCTTTACCATTTTTTTGTTTATCATTGAAAGTGATTAATTATTTTAAATCGGAGGAAATCACGTGTAGCGTAAAAAGGTAAATACACAGTTTGTTTGTTAAGGTGAATTCAAAATAATAATTATTTGAAGCGAAAGAATAAGGAATACGTAAATTTCTTTTTCAAATAACGTATAAAGGAAAAGGCAATGTAATAAAAAATGGATGAAAAGTGATCCTAGTTCGTTACTGAGATAAAAGTTTGTAGTTCAACAACGGTCAGCAGTGTTTTTTATAATGAATAAGTGTGCTCAAAAAGCCCGAAGAAAAGTGTGCATATGGAACGTGGGAGAATTGTTGGGGAAAAGAAGTCCGCGTTAAAGTAAAAAAATAATAATCAACAATAAATTACATGCGACTCACCCTTTCGGCAATTCACCTGTAGTTTTTAAACCTGTGTCACTGGGTCACTGTACCGGTCCTGGTCATGGTTTATGGTAGCCCAGCGCCTAGACCACAGCTGATCGCAGGTATACGACACCACCCACAGTCAAGGGTCACAACATCAGGTGCATCCGGGTTAAGGCACCAAATAATGAATGTATTCACTTCACTACAGCCACTAATGCACTAATCACTTGTCACGATCACTTCATTTTTGTTTTGCGGAACGACTTGTTTCTACGTTATCACAATTGGTGGCTCCGAAAGGGGTTGATTGCTGTCAATTTAGGAAATGCTCCACATAACCACCGTCAGGGTTGACGCACGTTTGTGCACGCAAAATAATGTGCCACTGCACGCGGTGGAGCATCGCTGGTATGATGTTCGCAATTGCATCATGTGTACGTGAAACGGCTTCTTCTGGGATGTCCACTGGTTGACGGTACACCTCATTCTGAAACGATTGTTGTACAAAAAATACAAAACGCAAGTAAAAAAAAATAATGCTTATGATAAATGTAAGTAAAAGATAACAGCAATAATCAAATTACCTTTAGGTGTTACTGGGTCATTGTACCGATCCTGGTCATCGACGCACGCAATGTCGCCGGGTCTGGCGTTCTAATTCGCGGATACAGCCTTGCGAGTACTCGCACATTAGCAATCGCGTTACCATCGCACGGAGCATGCACCCGAAACACCGTGTAGTACTCCTGCGCTGTGTGCATGCTGGATTGGAGATTGCTGACTGACTGACAGAATTTTTCCGAAGGAGCTTCTCCTACCCTCAAGCAGTTTCCTAGCGTTTCATTATGGGTTAACTCCCACTACTACAGGGAAACTTAGGGAAAAAGAAACTAGCATTCGTTAAAACGAAATACGTGCTTTGCTGAAATGCGCTACGAATGGACCATCGAGCAGTTCCAAAAGGCGCTTGATCCGCTAATTTACAACCTACATACCCATTGCTTCGAGATAGAAAACAGACACCACGTGCATCGGTCCAACAGGGCCAGAGAAAAAGAGGCGCAGAGAGCCCTTTCTGTATTCGAGGGACAGGAGAAACATTTTCAGCGACACGTGTTGAGTTGACGCTGCTAGGGTCACTCCGACTACCTTGGCGGAGGCCTAACCGCGCGCTTGAGTAATTTATGATTTAATTGTTTCGCCTTTGTAACGGACGCGAACGGAGAGCATCGCAAACGGGAAACAGAAATGGGTAGTTTCCATTCCGTTTCGTGAGGGAATTTTTGTGCCCCTTCTCACCCCTACGTACCCATTGCTGCCAGAAAGAAAGCAGACCCACGTACGACGCTATTCCTTTTTTCCTTTCTCCGATTCTGATGAACAAATTTCGAAAATTATTCATTAATAATTTATATCAATTATAATTCATCAAATTATGCAGTCCATCTAAATTATTAGTTTATAATTTATCAATTACTTTTTAATAAGTAATTACTAAGTATTTTTAAAAATACACTGCTCACGAAAATGATATGAACAATAAAATTTTCCGAAAACGTTGCTAATTTTTAAGTGACTACACTTACATATAGTCGCGATACATGTGCTATAAACTAATAATTTAGATAAATTAGATAATGTTATACATTATAAGTGATATAAATTAATAATTAATTATTTTTTCAAATTATTATTTAAAAAAAATGAATTATGTCGATTTTGTTTCACAATTTCACAAATGCAATGTTTTATCTAAAGGGTAAAAGTAATCCTTAAGAGGTAAGAGATGGTGGTAGCTATCACTACATATTAATCAGCTATAAATAACCACAATAAATGATATTTAGGGATTGTTACAATCGGGTAACTGCTTACTGTTCCACATTGCCAAAGATTATTTCTAGGCGGTTGTGCATCCATGCTTTTCTAGACTGTATTATAAAACTTTTTTTAATACTCCTGAGACAAGATACATTAGAATCGGAGGAAGCAAAAAAAAGAATAGCATGCGTTTTCCTGTGTAAGCTTTCTCTTTCCTTCAGACCCTTTTGGAGCGTCTCGCGACTATATGTAAGTGTAGTCACTTAAAAATTAGCAACGTTTTCGGAAAATTTTATTGTTCATATCATTTTCGTGAGCAGTGTATTTTTAAAAATACTTAGTAATTACTTATTAAAAAGTAATTGATAAATTATAAACTAATAATTTAGATGGACTGCATAATTTGATGAATTATAATTGATATAAATTATTAATGAATAATTTTCGAAATTTGTTCATCAGAATCGGAGAAAGGAAAAAAGGAATAGCGTCGTACGTGGGTCTGCTTTCTTTCTGGCAGCAATGGGTACGTAGGGGTGAGAAGGGGCACAAAAATTCCCTCACGAAACGGAATGGAAACTACCCATTTCTGTTTCCCGTTTGCGATGCTCTCCGTTCGCGTCCGTTACAAAGGCGAAACAATTAAATCATAAATTACTCAAGCGCGCGGTTAGGCCTCCGCCAAGGTAGTCGGAGTGACCCTAGCAGCGTCAACTCAACACGTGTCGCTGAAAATGTTTCTCCTGTCCCTCGAATACAGAAAGGGCTCTCTGCGCCTCTTTTTCTCTGGCCCTGTTGGACCGATGCACGTGGTGTCTGTTTTCTATCTCGAAGCAATGGGTATGTAGGTTGTAAATTAGCGGATCAAGCGCCTTTTGGAACTGCTCGATGGTCCATTCGTAGCGCATTTCAGCAAAGCACGTATTTCGTTTTAACGAATGCTAGTTTCTTTTTCCCTAAGTTTCCCTGTAGTAGTGGGAGTTAACCCATAATGAAACGCTAGGAAACTGCTTGAGGGTAGGAGAAGCTCCTTCGGAAAAATTCTGTCAGTCAGTCAGCAATCTCCAATCCAGCATGCACACAGCGCAGGAGTACTACACGGTGTTTCGGGTGCATGCTCCGTGCGATGGTAACGCGATTGCTAATGTGCGAGTACTCGCAAGGCTGTATCCGCGAATTAGAACGCCAGACCCGGCGACATTGCGTGCGTCGATGACCAGGATCGGTACAATGACCCAGTAACACCTAAAGGTAATTTGATTATTGCTGTTATCTTTTACTTACATTTATCATAAGCATTATTTTTTTTTACTTGCGTTTTGTATTTTTTGTACAACAATCGTTTCAGAATGAGGTGTACCGTCAACCAGTGGACATCCCAGAAGAAGCCGTTTCACGTACACATGATGCAATTGCGAACATCATACCAGCGATGCTCCACCGCGTGCAGTGGCACATTATTTTGCGTGCACAAACGTGCGTCAACCCTGACGGTGGTTATGTGGAGCATTTCCTAAATTGACAGCAATCAACCCCTTTCGGAGCCACCAATTGTGATAACGTAGAAACAAGTCGTTCCGCAAAACAAAAATGAAGTGATCGTGACAAGTGATTAGTGCATTAGTGGCTGTAGTGAAGTGAATACATTCATTATTTGGTGCCTTAACCCGGATGCACCTGATGTTGTGACCCTTGACTGTGGGTGGTGTCGTATACCTGCGATCAGCTGTGGTCTAGGCGCTGGGCTACCATAAACCATGACCAGGACCGGTACAGTGACCCAGTGACACAGGTTTAAAAACTACAGGTGAATTGCCGAAAGGGTGAGTCGCATGTAATTTATTGTTGATTATTATTTTTTTACTTTAACGCGGACTTCTTTTCCCCAACAATTCTCCCACGTTCCATATGCACACTTTTCTTCGGGCTTTTTGAGCACACTTATTCATTATAAAAAACACTGCTGACCGTTGTTGAACTACAAACTTTTATCTCAGTAACGAACTAGGATCACTTTTCATCCATTTTTTATTACATTGCCTTTTCCTTTATACGTTATTTGAAAAAGAAATTTACGTATTCCTTATTCTTTCGCTTCAAATAATTATTATTTTGAATTCACCTTAACAAACAAACTGTGTATTTACCTTTTTACGCTACACGTGATTTCCTCCGATTTAAAATAATTAATCACTTTCAATGATAAACAAAAAAATGGTAAAGGACTTGACTTTATTTGTTATGCCGTTTTAATTTCTTATAATAATGTTATTTTCATCGATGCGTGTCGAGTTGCTTGTTCGAAGCACCAGCGCAGCGCCTAGCGTTGTAGACTTCGCTACCGCGGCCGCTTCACCGGTAAACTCGCGCTCTGAAACGTCAATGTTTTTCGTTAATAACTCGTTAACAAAGCTCCACCTAACATTTTCGCTAAGGAAAATGTTGTTTGAAATCGTCTCAGGAATCACCCCTTTCATGGAACTGCAACATTTTTGTTCTGTATATAGATGTTCGTTTAATGCGACGTCATATAGCAACAATGTTGATAAGTAGAAGACTATTAAATTTCTCCGAATACGAATAATTTTCTAATTAGTGACAATTAATAATGGTAATAATAAATTACAACTCGCAAATCGGGAAGTTCTTTGCGTGGCCCGTAAAGGGTCACACACAAAATAAACATGAATAGCTGTAGGCATCACTACTCGCGAGCAACAATAACTCCACTCGTGAGCTAGTGAGCAACAATAACTCCACTCGCGAGCGAGTGAGCAACAATAACCAGCTAGTTAACTTCCCGATTTATAGGGAAGTTATTGTATATGTTTTACTTTTAGTTTCATTTATATTCTGTCACTATTATATCGTAACAAAAAATAAATTACTTTATTTGTAGTTATGCTTGTTCTTTTTATTTGATCATTTATTTCCTATTTATTCTTACATGTTTGCTATATCATTTAATGGTACAATTATTCTCGTCGCATTGCTAAATAAATCCCCATAGGTGCGACCTGAAGGCAGAGGAACGATATTACCTACAGGAATAGAGATGGCACACAGTATGCGCAGACAATGGACAGCAAACAAATGGAGCAATTACTGAGCTCAATGAATAACGAATGGTGGTTAATGGCGAAGCGAATAGAAAAGATCGTCGGCAGGCAAGACGGAGTAAACAATCGAGCGAGACTCGGTATCATTTCTACTCGGTCTCGGACTTGTCTGAAGCCGACGAGATAGGGGTCCTTCTTTTGCAAGATATTGGCGACCTGGAATTTTCAGAAACTGCGTATTCTAAGCAGGAGGATACTCAGGACCTTGAAATCGGTATGATAATGGTAAAAACTGTTAAGGGTGTTGTGTAGGCACGTGGTCCAGTGTGTGCCTCGATTAATTTCGCTTGTCCAAAGTCCTTGGCTTTGTTGTGCCCGTCCAACGCTAAACGCGATGCATCTTGGTGATGCATCAGCAAAGCCACGTTAGACGCGAGCCAAGGTAAAGGCGCGGTCTGCTAACTCAGCATTTCGGGACATTCCGTCGCTCTGAGACGATGTTGCTAGCCAGACCATATATGGGAGTGACCGAACACCCCCCGCGTCGACGAATGAAGATAATAAAAGCCGCTCGCTGCCGCGAGGCGAGAGATTCACGCCCTGATTGTCAACGAGTAAAGATCAGAGAATTGTAAGCAAGTTGTAATCTCAGTCAAGTTCAACAGTTAGTCAATAAACGGAGAGTTATTGATAAATTAGCCCGGCGAATTCTAATTCCTTAAACTGCTCACGAATCCTGCACAATCCCGCACAACAGCTTCTTAATAAGTATTAGACCGGGGATAAATCCATCCGAAGAAAAATGAATAACACAACAGTCTTCTAGGTTGAACAACGTGCTTTTTATTTCAAAATAGAAATTCGTCACAAAATGGCGGGAGCCATTTTCGTTGCGAACATTCGTTGTCCATCACCAGAGACGCAGTGGTGCTCCGCCGTCCAGCCTCCCCACCTCTCCGCCATCAAGGCCTCGAAGTGGGGAGACATGGATGACGAACGCAATCCCTAGAGTACTCCCCCCCCCCCCCGAGTGACAGCGTGCATACGCTGAAACGCACATAACAGCTTCCAGTTTTTGTTAACAATATACAGGGTGGTCCACGCAATTGTTTCAAGTCATAACTCCGTTATTATTGCATTTACGAAAAAATGCCAAAGGAGAAAGATAAATGGTTCAAAGAGCACTACATCTGTAGGCCTTTAAATTTTTTTTAGATGCAGCAGTGCATGTGCATCATTTTTTTAAATAGAAATGCATATTTTTTTTTACACAGATCGATTCTTCTGTTCATTCTACGTAAAAAATGATTAGGGTACCATGGCAAAAAAATTATTATATCTCGAGATATTTTCAAAAAATGTCTTTATTGAAGAAGATGCTCAAACACTTCATGACTATGTTGTAAAGGTAAACACCCTTTCGACATTGTTATCATAACAGAAACTGATTTGTACGGGTAAGCATTTCATCATTCAGTAGCAATTCACGTATCGTAACTCGAGTACGAAAACTAAGAATTTGAAAAAGTGTAACTGTATTTCACTAAATACAAGAAAATGTATTTTACTAACAGTGAGAAACAAGATATGTACGACACTTTTGTGTTGTGTTGGCCAGCCCGTTCACCCGATTTAAGTCCCCTTGACTTTTTTCTGTGGGGTTATTTGAAAGATAGAATTTATTCAAATCCCATAGATTCTGTAGAGAATCTGAGAGAAAGAATCATACTGGAATGTGCAGCAATAACTGCAGATAATTTAAACGCAGTTATGCAAACAATAAAAAAATGTTATCAGAAATGTTTAGAATGTAATGGAGAAGCGTTTGAGCATCTTCTTCAATAAAGACGTTTTTTGAAAATATCTCGAGATCTAATAATTTTTTTGCCATGGTACCCTAATCATTTTTTACGTAGAATGAACAGAAGACTCGATCTGTGTAAAAAAAAATATGCATTTCTATTTAAAGAAATGATGCAATTGTTAATTGCACATGCACTGCTGCATCTAAAAAAAATTTAGAGGCCTACAGATGTAGTGCTCTTCGAACCATTTATCTTTCTCCTTTGGCATTTTTTCGTAAATGCAATAATAACGGAGTTATGACTTGAAACAATTGCGTGGACCACCCTGTATAAATTACATACTATAACGCAACAACTTAGAACTACATATAAACAACTTATAAACTAACGCAGTCTTTTACTTCGATTCGGGAGTCACAATCGATACCGACTTACGCTCGTACGTTTTAAAACTAGATGAGTTTCGCAGACACCCTGAAGGAGCATCAGAAGAACTCGACGCCGATATCGTGGAATCGACAATATCATCAGGTACCAAATGCGCCGGTTTGAGCAGCTCAATGGAAACGTTCCTGGTACTACCATTCACATCGATCTGGTAAACGCGGTCGGAGATTCGCTGCAGCACCCTGTGCGGGCCGGTATATGGCCGCTCAAGTGCCTTTTTTACCATATTGCGTAGGAATACATGGGAACATGAGTGTAATTCCGTGAACACAAAAGCCCTTTTTTTGTAATTATGTGCTACAAGGACGGGTCTAACCTGACGCATAAATTCTCTATATTCCTCAATAAAAATATTGGGATCCGGAGTAAAATCATCTGGAAGAAAGAATTCTCCCGGAAGACGCAAAGTTGTTCCGAACAAAAATTCGGCCGGAGATGCATTAGTATCAGCCCGCACATGCGACCTCAATTCGAGCAAAACCGTGGACAACGTTCGACACCAATTCGTATCTTTATGACACATAAGCGCAGCCTTTAAAACGCGATGCCAACGCTCAACAAGACCATTCGACAAAGGGTGATACGCCGTTGTACGAATACGCTCGCAACCGATCAACGATAGAAGTGCTGAGAAAAGCCGAGACTCAAACTGAGCACCCTGATCAGTTGTTAACACCTTGGGAGCCCCATAGCGAGATACCCACCTATCAAAAAATGCCCTGGCCACGGACTGCACCGACACCTCCGATAAGGGTACGGCTTCGACCCAGCTGGAAAATCTATCTATCATCGTTACAAGATAAACATTACCGTCCCTAGGGGGAAGAGGTCCTACTATGTCAACGTGGACATGGTCGAATCTGCCATCCGGGGCTACGAAGTACCTCGGAGACTGCTTTACGTGCCGAGATATTTTCGACTGCTGACAGTCGATACAGTTCTTGCACCACTGCGTGACATCGCGGTGCATGTCTGGCCAAACATAATGTTTACGAATTAATCGATCGGTCACCTTTGCACTAGGATGTGCAGCACGATGAAAGAGATTGAAAACCCTTTTACGAAGACCAGCCGGAATGTAAGGACGAATAGCCTCTCCCGAAATCTCACAAAAAATTGTGGAATGGTTAGGACTCCACTGAATGGCTTTTATTTTTAAAGGAAAGTCTGGAGATTAGCGAATCAATTGCAGCTGCTCATCAGCCTGCTGCTATTCCGCTAGCTCGTGAAGCTCAATTTCGACCGGAAGTCGCAAACAATCAACCCGGGACAACGAATCCGCAACAACATTCTCGGAACCCGCAATATAATGAATTTGCGTAGAAAATTGCGCAATGAATGACAATTGCCGCAATTGTCTCGGAGAAGCCTTATCTGATTTCTGCATGAATGCATAAATTAAAGGCTTATGGTCCGTAAAAATACTGAATTCGCGACCTTCTTATTAGCCTACGTAAACTGTTTTCAGCGGAATCCGCGAACATCGCGATGATGCGCGCCTTAATTCGTTGAAAAATATCCTGTGGAGGTGGTGATAATAAAATAATGTCTTTCACACAACTAACCACCTCCAAGTCTAACGCGGCCAACACAGCATCCGCTTTACAAGCCTCCGACGATATTCTCGTGTTACGCAGAGACGCCTCCACTTGGACGAACCAAAGTGCGGGATCAGCGCGAAAGAAGCTGGGAATCTTCGGAACTCTATATGAATCTATGTGCGAACTCGCGGGAGGATCCGGACGTTGCAGGGTAACACTTTCAAATTCTAAACCCGCTATACGGCTTTGCGCCTCACGAAGCTGCGCTTCTAAATCTTCAACCGTCGCGTTCGTGTTATCTCCACCAGACGCCATTATAGAGGTTGATCAAAATAGACTATGTGAAGATAACCTTTAAAGACGCGCAAAGTCAAAAGTCAAGATGGCCGACTAACCAAACAACCGCTAAGACGCCACAATATGGCGGCGCGTCGTTCAAAACACGTGTTCAAACACAACACCACGCCACTGCAATGCATGAAAATACCCTCGCCAAACACACGGCTAGCGGTTCTGCCTCAGAAATTACGCATTGCCGTCAACAGACGACACACCTTAAGCACCGATGACGGTGACTTCGTCGCACCGACGAAGCCGAATGAATTCCACCCGCTGCCCAAGGCGCCGGTGACGGTGGCTTCACGCAAAGATGAAGTCGAATGAACTTCACACGCTGCTCAAGGCGCCGGTGACGGTGGCTTCACGCAAGGATGAAGGACAGTGGATCCCACGCGGATGAAACTGCGTCGCAGCATCAACCACGCCAAAGTCCAAATGAACGGCCACGTGCAGAATCCGCACAACGTCGTCCCTTCCCAGAAGCCAGGTCGAATGCAACTTCTGAGATGCCGAAGAACAGGTTCCTCACCGCAAAGACCACCAGATTGTGGAAATCCAAGAAAGCCAAAGACCGGTGGGGTCACCAATTGTAGGCACGTGGTCCAGTGTGTGCCTCGATTAATTTCGCTTGTCCAAAATCCTTGGCTTCTTAATAAGTATTAGACTGGGGATACCCCCGCGACGGACAGACGCCTTGACGTGGCGCGGGGGCTTTTTCGCTACTAAGATCTGTCCATTGCACATTTCGGTCACAAAAAGTGTTTTAAAGTGAAAATTGGACTTTCTGAACGTCGGGAAAATGAAGGTTTCGCGAAATTCGGGAGTGAAAAGTGTGAAAAGTAACTTTTAAAATGCGTCGCGAAGGTGAGGTTAGACACGCGAGTTGAAGTGCCGAACAGGGTAATAAATTTCGACCAAAAGTGCAATAAGTGAGTGAAAACGTGTGTAATTAAATCGGAAATAACTAGTAATCAATAAATTTTATAGCATAAACGACCAAAAAGTGAAATAATTAGCATGCAAAGTGCGTGATAAAAACGTGGCCAAAATGGCGTCGAACGATGATGCAATTGCGCATAAAATGAAATTAAAAGTCTAACGTGTTGAAATGTGACCAAATCGGGTAAAACTAAAAGAAAACAATAAATGAAATATGTGGATGATAAGCTTAACCAGTAATTCGGTATTTACTAAACGATATAATGAACAAATGATTAAATAAATAGTGGTGTGCAAGTGCGTGGTAAAGTGGCTAAAGCGACAGTGTACTGACAAGAAAGTGAAGCATTCTAGAATAAATCAGAAATTAAAATATGAAAAGAGTTCAAGTGAAGTAAGAATCGTAGTGATAGTGACTGTGAAATCAAGAAATAATAGCGTGAACATGTGCAAAACGTGGTCAAAACGAAGGCAACATGGCGGCGCAAAATGACGAAACGGGGTCTACAAGCGTGAAAGGATGGAGGACAAGGTGCGGACGCCCCGTTGTTAAGTGCATTTCAAGTGATTGGCCGAATGGCGTAACGACACAACATGGCGGCGGTCAGAAACGGTGAAGGCTATCTAGGGGAAATTGGGTTAGACGCCCTGCTGCTAAGTGCGCCTTAAATGAATGACAGAGGGACGCGACGAAACAACATGGCGGCGGCCAGATGTGTCGAAGGTTATGTATGACAGGTTATGCGGATGAATAAAGGATCGAATCGCGCAGGTAATTGCAGAAACAACGGCGAAATAGGAATGAAAAAGATAACTGTGAAGTAAATAGTGAGTAAATGATAATGAATGAATATCATTGTCGAATCACGGTAGATTATGCGATTAACACAGACGAATGACAGATCGATACATTATAAAGTATAGTAAAACAAATACTATTATCTTAGTAAATTCATACAACGATAAATAGGCAATGACAACAGAGCATAATAAACAAATAAATAGAGGACGGGCGTAAGACTGAGGACTATTAAGTAGGTTTAATGCGGGACATCAATTAATAAATCAAGACCAATTAAATTAGGCTGAATATATCGAAATTAAATAGAATGGTTAACGATAATTAGATGAATAAGGCAATAAAGGGCATAATAGATTATATAATATCTGGGTTAAATGACATTAAGATGAGATGAGTGTATTTTTGTGAATAAAGGGAATGAGCAATATTAAATGTAATGAGCGAAATCCCTTCTGAAATTTTCAATTTGATAAAATTACAGGACGTGACTAGAAAAAAAAAAATCTGAAAACAGACAACAAAGGTAGGTGAAATCTATACAACGATATTACAATTCATAACTCAATTGACTTTGCTTACAAGCAGCAACTATATGCAAATTGTTACGAGCCGGGGCCGAGTGCAACGCTTGAGGCCGGCGAGTGTGTGTGTATATTTTCCACAGGAATACGGAGTCAGTTTGTTAGTAAGGTACGCAGACGAACCTGACGCGAAGTCAGGGAGCTGCTAGGATTATTGACGGCGAGGACGAACCTGATGCGAAATCAGGGAGCCTCTAGGAAATGGAGTCAGATGCGGACGAACCTAATGCGAAATTAGGGAGCCGCAGGAAGGTGAAACTTCGTGGACGAACCCGATGCGAAATCGGGGAGCCACTAGGATTGAAAGTCGCAGACGAACTCAACGCGAAGTTGAGGAGCTGCTAGGAAGTTGGTAAAAGCACAGACGAACCTGACGCGAAGTCAGGGAGCTGTTAGGAGGTTGGAAAACGTACAGACGAACCTGATGCGAAATCAGGGAGCTGTAGGATGCGGACGAACCTAATGCGAAATTAGGGAGCCGCAGGATGGGTGAGTTTTCGTGGACGAACCTGATGCGAAATCAGGGAGCCACTAGGTTGGATAAGATTTGTCTTTGGAATGTTTGGTAATGCGGACGAACCTAATGCGAAATTAGGGAGCCGCAGGATTGTTAGTTTAGCCTCGTAACTTTGAAATAATAAAATTAGAAATATAACTCGAGCGGTAAAGTTATACTTCGTGTGGGGTACGTTCGATTACTATCAAGGATTGTGGAGTTAGATCGTAGGTTCAAACTTATACTCAGAATTTAAAAGTTAACTCTAAATATATTGTAAATCAGTCTTTAAATACAAGTGTGTCGTGTAGTGTTTGTCACGAGTGTGTATATTAAAAATGTGTTGAATTTACCAAATAGTTGTTGGTGCTCGGTTTTCACGCACTGGCAATGCGGGGGAAGAGTGAATTTAGAAAGAATTGCCAAATAGAAATTTATGCCGACTCGCGGATCCTATAAGGTTAGTTTAGATTCGAAGGGGAACTTTAGCCCGATCTCACAATATTCGACTCTAGAGAATGTGACGCGACGTTGTCTCTAAACGTGACGGTACGATTCTGAACCCACGATAGATGAAATCAACGGGTTTATATAGGCCGAAAAGCGAGTGGGGGTGCCTCTAATTTTCCAAATAAGGAAAGTTCTAGAAGGTTCGAAAGTTGCGTCAGCTTCTTAAAAATTTCGGTTAGGATGCAGCTGCATCTAGAGATAAGCGGTAAGGGGAGGTTAAGAGGGTTTCTTCCTTGCTAGACTCGGGCTCGAAGAATCGTGAGAGCGAGAAAATAATCATGCATGTGATGCATACGTAACAAAATAATAGGAAATAAAGCATGGAGAAAGTATTAAAAAAAAAAATTAATTAAAAAAAAAAGAAAGAAAAATCAAATCGAATACACGCCTTAAAATCCGTGGACGTGGTGAACCCACAAAACACACCTAAAATTTTGTGGACGTGGTGAACCCACATAACACACCTATTAAGTTGACGTGGTGAATCCACATAGCACACCTAAAATTGTAGACGCGGTGAACCTACTTGGAAATGGCTATCAGAAAAGGGAGAATGAGAGTGAGCTGAGAAGAGATGAATAAGAGATAGAGAGTACATTAGGTATAATAGATTCATAATATACGAATGAAACAAATAACTATGACATATGTCGAACAAACGGATAAGAGAATTAACACAGGCAGTTAATGATCTCGAAGAATCAGGAAAAAAAATAATAATAATTAAAAAAAAATAAAGAAGAAATATATAAATAGAATAAATATATAAAACGAACAAATTATAGGAGATGACTCTAACAAGTAGAGTCTAATGTAACAGAAGTTGCAATAATGAAATATAGTGGGATTTGATAACGAGAACAGAAATAAGAAAAGGGTATGATTATGAATCGAATATAATTGTATAACAGATACTAGATATAAATGAAACAAACAAATGAGACGTCGGCACAACCGCACAGAAGTAATATTTGAATATGAACAGGTAATATAAACAAACCAGATGATGAGCACGAATAACTCAATACAGATCTTAAGATTGAACGGAACATTTTAAAGGAGAAATCTGTTGAACAACTGAACGTTTTACAAATGGAATGAAATGAGATAACAAAGATTCATGTTAAAACACCACTCGGTGTCCGCCGATGAGCGAGTACAATAAGGTGGACGGAGGCTTTTTGGCAACCCGGAGGAAACTAATTGGAATAACTAATCGACGAAATAACAAACGTTGCACCAAAACACCACTCGGTGTCCGCCGATGAGCGAGTACAATAAGGTGGACGGAGGTCTTTTGGCAACCCGGAAGGAATCCTTTGAAACAACTCTTTGACGTTGCGAATCAAGGAGCTGGTAATAAAAGTTCTTTACTAAAAACACCACGAAGTGTCCGCCAGTGAGCGAGTACAACAAGGTGGACGGGGGCTTTTTGGCAACCCGGAGGTAATCTTTTGAAACAACCACTTGACAATGCGAACCAGGAAATTGGTAATAAAGCTCTCTACTGAAAACACCACGAAGGACCGCCGACTGGCGGGTAGAATAAGGTGGACGGGGGTCTTTTGGCAACCCGAAAGACTTTCACTGAAACAACTAAAGTAAAGTTGAGAGGAAGCAAATGGGAACAAAGTTTGAGATTGAAAACACCACGAAAGACCGCCGATAGGCGGGTAGAATAAGGTGGACGGAGGTTTTTAGGCAACCCGGAGGAAATCCCTTGAAACGACTATTGGAGGTTTTTAAGCTGAAATGGTTAACGAGGCTCTATGCTGAAAACACCACGAAGTGTCCGCGAATATGCGAGTAGAACCAGGTGGTCGGAGGTCTTTTGGCAACCCGGAAGAAACTCACTGAAACAACCAAAGTTAAGTCGAAGGGAGGCGAAATAGTAACAAAGTTCGAGACTGAAAACACCACGAAGGACCGCCGTCGGGCAGGTAGAATAAGGTGGACGGAGGCTTTTTGGCAACCCGGAGGAAATCTAATGAAACTACCATTGGATGACAACCAACAGGCAAAGGATGTACAAAGTCAAGGAATGAAACCAATATTTACTGCTCGCCGGGAGGCGATCAAAACATGGAGGACAGGGGTTTAAGGCAAATCGGCAGAAAACCATCTGGGAGATGGACAACCGGTCACCCACCGGGCTGGACGTCATTAAGGACGGTCCTTTGGACCGACCGGCGTTCTAGTTCCCAGGTGGGGGTAACAAAAATCACGGCCCACCAACTGTATAACGAAATCGGAAGTAATATAAACGAGACGAAGGCTAGCGAGAGATACGAACTATGGGTTGTCCGCCGTGCGCGGACATCGTTCGTGCAAACTCTTGGAAGAAGGCTAGAGAACAGAGCCCGATGCCTCTCCCTGGCCGTGACAAGCGCGGGGGAGGGTCGAGGGCCCCGACGCACCTAAGGGATGGCAGGGAAAAACCTGCCGTTCCTTGAAAGGGGGGGCGAGGGTGGCGAAATGTGGTGTATGCGTGGAGCCACTCAGCCCAGCCCCAGGGGTGGTGAACCCTAGAGCGAAGGAGATCGAAAACGACTAGCCCACACACTTGTTTAAGCCGTAGTCGGTATACCGCGGTGCCGGCAACACGAGGGCGTGGTGAACCTACCATACACACCTGAAAAACCCGGCCTGCAGACTGCATCGACGCGTGCGGGTTCGGATCGGGGACTTGGTGAACCCCCGGTATAAAACCATTGCGCGGTACGGTGGCTTGCGTTAGGGGGACTCTGCAGGTGTCTATCCCAAACGGTTGCTCCCTGACAACCGGGACACGGTGGCGCAGAGGTTGCTTCAGGTTCTTGCGGGCTGGGTAGTCTGGGTAAAGAACCAGGGTGTAGAGTCTTAACAGATTTTTGCGTGGGAGGGGAGGGGAGGTTGCTTTGGGCCGACCAGGACGCGACGATTAAGCCTGCTCCCGATTGCGGGCGAAGCACGGTCTCCGGCTCTGGATCGCGTGCCAGCCCGGTCTCCGGTTGCGGGGGGTCGGACGCTACTGGAAGGGTAAGGGGCGCCTCCAAGGATAACGCGGCATGGACCCGCCGCGACGATGTACCTGATGTCGGGCACGGATCCGTCGATAATGGCGCCCGCTGAGCCCGTCTTCGGGGAAGTTGGACGCACAGGGAAAGTGTCGCGGGACTCCTCGCGAACAAACTTTAGGGCTCCGGTAGACGGAGATAGGATAGTCGGAAAATAGTTTGCCACCGCCGCGCATGAGTATAAAGCAAGCCAGTGGTGCTGAGGGAGAACACCAGTGCGGAGGGAACGATTGCCCGACGTGCACCTCACTTAGTTCCGTTAGGGAGGAAAGGCCGTTCTCGATAATGCACACCCCCCGGGAGTAGGAGCTTCCGGTTTGGCGGGCAGCCGTAACTCCGAAGAACGGGGAAGAACGCGGCATGCTCCGCACGAGACGGGCTTATGCGCACACCCCAATACGGAGGAAGATATCCCCGACTCACTAGGGATCGACGCCTTCACTCCGAACCGTCGGAGTGGGCCCGTAACTAACTTATAGTAGCAGTGGTAGTAGATCGGGGATAAATCCATCCGAAGAAAAATGAATAACACAACAGTCTTCTAGGCTGAACAACGTGCTTTTTACTTCAAAATAGAAATTCGTCACAAAATGGCGGGAGCCGTTTTTGTTGCAAACATTCGCTGTCCATCACCAGAGACGCAGTGGCGCTCCGCCGTCCAGCCTCCCCACCTCCCCGCCATCAAGGCCATGAAGTGGGGAGACATGGATGACAAACGCAATCCCTACAGTAGGATACTGGGTTACCGCCTCTCGCGGCAGAAAAGTGAACTAAAATAACCCTGTGTATTTCTTATGGGGCCAGCGGCCGTAGCGGGACAGGCAACACCGGTTCCCGTAAGATCACCGAAGTTAAGATGTCTCAATCGGGACCCGATTGAGGAATGGTGATGACCGTTCCTGCCGGGTCTCGATGTTGCTGGTGCCCAGAGGGAGGGGGCAAAGCCTCCCAACAAGAAAAAAGAGATAATGGGACTGAAAAACGGGTCCCCAAAAAGAACTTAAGAAGAAATTTAAAAAATGGAAGTACTCGGTCGTTGGACAATATGAAAGACCGCTGGTCATTCGAAGCGCCATCTTCAGATAAAATATCTGAAGAAAACAAACCTACAATACAATACAATTTCTTATGGGACCGTAAATACCAGAATTCGGACAGAATAGGAAACAAAACGCATAATAATTGTGATATTGTTATTCCGGGGCACAAAGCCTATAGCGCTATAGAGCTCTTTTTTGGAAGAAAAGGTGCAGAAAAAAATATCTTCTATACAAACATTGACATTTATTTTTTACGAGGTTTTGAAAGCTAAATTGCAAAAAAGGGCTTTATAGCGGTGTACGTGATTGAACAAATAAAATTGTAAAAAAAAATGAGAAACAAATATTGTTTCTGCGCTGCAAATTCTGGTATTTGCCAAACACATGAAATCCGAGCTCTTTGTTTATAAACATGGCCGGGTCCTTATCGCGCCCTGTCATAAATAGGTTAAAGCAGGGCCGACATAAATTACCTGGACCTTAGGTATATTCCTATATTTATATTAAACGCATTTATTAAGTTTTAAATGTTTACAAAGCATTGATTGTTATTGCAATTATCATAGAAAACACTTTCCTAAGTTAATTGCTTGTTTAGCAATAAAAGTTGTATGTATATATTTTATTATGCGTACACGGGCCCCTAGGTAACCTTGCTACGGTACTATCTTTAACCACGTGACTGCCATAAAGTATCTATATATCGTATCATATTTCATTTTTTCTCGGAACTTCCTTTTTCTGCCCCCAGGCACCGCTAATCCAGTATCCAACACCCTTAAGGGTCCTAACCCTGACCCTTAAGCGAAGTGTAATAAATGATTACTAAATATCAATAAAATATTACAGCAGGTAGTAGGACAGGGAGGCAAATTAGCTCCCAACCGTTCGAGCTAGATTCACCAGAGGTCCATTCGACAGTCATTTAAATAAAACGAAACTTTAATGGAATTTTATTGTATTCATTTTGTTAATAAACCAATAAAATAAAGATATTATGTATGTGAATATAATCCTTTGTTAATTGTACTTGATTTTATAAAATTAAAAAAGGATGATTTTTCGTTAATATTGTATCGATACAAAGTTAATATCGATACTTTTCGGCCGATATATTGCCTGTATCGATATTAAAGAAATTGATACATATCGATACAAAGTATCGATACTTTTGATTGTATCGGACATCCCTAATGGATAAACGCTTTTACTTCACTGACAGTTCGCAGAGGGCGCAGGTGTACTTTTACGGCTGTTACCGAATCTACCGTTTCTAGCTGTTCCGACATAATTGGATGTGTGACGACATAGAGTTATATTCTGTAGTCTATGGAAGATATAACTATGGTCTATGACTGAGTAGCGCCATCTGTAGGCGGCGTCAAATTCGAATGCGTATGTAAAGGGAGAACTCTCTCTTTGGTCTGACATCGTGAAGATAAGACGTGCGTTACATCCTCCCCAGTGGCAAAATCATTTTGTTAATAAACTGTTATTGTTATAATTTGATGATATTTTCTGCCATCACCTACAAATTGGTGACCCCGACGTGATCTGGGCTGTTTTGAATAACGGATTTTCCACGCGGAAAGTGTTAAGTGATAATTCCAGGCGAAGATGGAACAAGCAGCGTCCGAAGAAGTTTCCGGAATCGCGGTCAAAATACCACCTTTTTGGGCAGAGCAGCCCGCATTATGGTTTGCTCAAGTTGAAGCGCAATTCCTCGTCGCAAAAATCACGCAGGACGAGACGAAATTCGGACACATTGTGGGGAAGCTTGAGGGACGCTACGCAATTGAGGTCGCGGACATTATCACGAATCCGCCAAGTACTGGGAAGTACGAAAAGTTAAAAAAGGAGTTGATCGAGCGTCTGTCAGAGTCCGAAGGGCGAAGATTGAAGCAGCTTCTGGAAAAAGAAGAGCTCGAAGATCGGCAGCCGTCTCAGTTTTTAAGGCATCTCAGAAGCTTGGCAGATGCATCAATGCCGGAGAGTTTGTTGAGGTCGCTTTGGCTCAACAGGTTGCCATCTTCAGTGCAAGCCATCATGGCGACGCAACACAAAGCGTCGTTAGAAGATGCGGCCATCCTGGCCGATAAAATTTATGAATTGGCGCCTTGCAGAGGTGTTTCTGCGACGGAAAGATCAAGCACGAGATCTAGTTTAGAGGAGCGCATAGAAGAGTTAACCCGTAAAGTTGAAGAATTATCACGTGGTCGCAGATTTGGTAAAAAAAGGTCCTCAATATGTATCAGCTTTTCCCAGGAAGCTTTACGGAAAACGGCAAGAAGATGCGAACCATGCTTTGGTTGCAGCAAATGGGACGCCGATCCGAACTTTTGGACGATTCAAAAGGGAATTGGACTTCGGGCTACGGCGCAGTTTCCGTTGGAAATTCATAGTCGCAGACGTGTTCCGTCCGATAATAGGTGCTGACTTTCTAGCCCACTATGGCCTATTAGTTGATCTGAAGAATCGCCGGTTGTTGGAGGAGAGTGCAAGTGGTCCAAGCCTTTCGGTAAAAGGAAAGGTGATTAGGATGGTTGGGTCCATCAAATCGGCTGTGCACTCGGACAAGAGGGTGCATGATTTGCTGAAGGAGTTCCCTCTTATAACTAAATTAACTCCTAAGAAGGAGCCACCCAAGCACTCAACAGTACACCACATTGTAACGGTTCCTGGACCTTCGGTGAAGAGTAGACCTCGTAGATTGGCACCTGATCGATTAGCAATCGCAAAAAAGGAATATCAATTCATGTTGCAGCAGGGCATTATAAAACCTTCTAGCAGCAATTGGTCATCTCCGTTGCATATGGTGCCTAAAAAGAATTCAGAATGGAGGCCATGTGGTGACTATAGAGCCCTCAATGCCAAAACTGTTCCGGACAGCTATCCAGTTCCACATATTGAAGATTTTGGTCAAACGCTCCATGGCAAGATTTTTTCGGCAATAGACTTGGTCAAGGCATACCACCATATTCCCACTGCAAGAGAGGACGTCCATAAAACTGCTATAACAACTCCATTTGGTCTGTACGAATTTAATTATATGACGTTTGGGTTGAGGAACGCAGCTCAGACGTTCCAAAGATTTATGGACGAGGTGCTACGAGGTCTGGATTTTTGCTACGTGTACATTGACGACATTCTGGTAGCATCGGTGGATGAAGAGGAACACCTGAGGCATTTGCGGCAGGTGTTTGCACGTCTTCAGCAGTATGGTGCAGTGATCAACGTGGACAAGAGTACTTTTTTGACGGAAGAGGTGACGTTCCTAGGTTATCGTGTGAATAGTGAGGGAGCGAAACCACCTGCGAGTAGGGTCATAACGATAGCGGATTTTAAAAAGCCGGATACTGTTAAGCAGTTACGTAGAGTCTTAGGTATGATCAATTTTTACCGTAGGTTTATTCCGAGTGCTGCAGAAACTCTGGCACCATTAGAAACGTTGATAGGAGGTGATAAGTGTGGGAATCGTGCGGTAGAATGGTCTACCTTAGCAGACGAAGCCTTCGAAAAGACTAAGGAAGTTTTAGTTAATGCAGCAGTTTTCGCCCATCCATCTCCTGATGCGAGAATGGCCTTGATGGTAGATGCATCAGATGTTGCAGTTGGTGCAGCACTGAATCAATTGGTAAATGGTAAATGGCAACCGTTAGGATTTTTCAGTAAAAAATTGAATCCTGCGCAGACAAGGTATAGTACGTACGATCGTGAATTGTTGACAGCATATCTTTCGGTCAAACATTTTAAGCACATGTTAGAAGGTCGAAGTTTTATCCTTTTTACAGACCACAAACCGTTAGTTTTTGCTTTTGCACAGAAACCTGAAAAATGTACGGCTATGCAATTTAGGCATTTAAGTTTTTTAGCACAATTTACAACAGATATCAGGCATATCTCAGGAAAAGATAATTTAGTTGCCGATACATTATCTAGGGTCTCAGAAATTACTGAAGCAGTTGATTACCAAGAATTAGCGTTAGAACAGGAAAGAGACCAAGAATTAAAAGATATAGAAGTAATAATAACAGTAATAATACGGGTTTATTAATTAGACAAGTTTTTATTCCAGAGAGTAATGTAACCGTTTACTGTGATATTTCAAATGGGAAAGCTAGACCGTTTCTTCCTGGAAAGTTTAGAAGAATAGCTTTTAATTCGCTGCATAATTTAGCACATCCTGGTGCTAAAGTTACAATTAAGTTTTTGACCGAACGATATGTTTGGCCTTTAATGAAAAAGCATATTCGATCGAACCTGGTGTAAGGAATGTGTACCTTGTCAGCGTTCGAAAATATCAAGACATGTTAGGTCTGAGATTGGAGAATTTCCAGTTCCGTCAAAGAGATTTGAACATATACACATTGATTCGATAGGTCCGTTGCCTATTTCTAAAGGTTATTCGTACTGTCTGACCTGTATAGACAGGTATTCCCGTTGGTCAGAGGCCATTCCCATCAGGGATATTTCGGCTGAAACTGTTGCTTGTGCCTTAATAGAAGGTTAGATTTCCAGATTTGGAGAACCTTTGCGCATTACGTCTGACCAGGGAAGACAATTTGAGTCGTGTGTGTTTAAAGCCTTAACACAGTTCTTAGGGGTTAAACATTTGCGCACGGTGGCTTATCATCCGGAGGCTAATGGTATGGTTGAGAGGCTACATCGTCAGTTAAAAGCGTCAATTAAGTGCCATAATAACGAGTCATGGACAGAAATGTTACCATTAGTTATGTTAGGTATTCGTTCAGCATTTAAGGAGGATATTGGAGCAACTGCAGCTGAACTCGTTTATGGAGAAACTTTGCGGCTTCCAGGAGAATTGTTAGTAGAAGGAGCTGAAACCAGTATAACTAGATTTGTGACTCAATTAAAAAATAGGTTTAATAAGATTAGACCAGTTAATGCGTCAAGGCACGGAACGAGGTCAACATTTGTTTTTAAAGACCTAGCCTCATCTTCCCATGTGTTTGTTAGATTTGATGGTGTTAAAAAGCCATTGCGTCCTCCGTATGATGGCCCTTATCAAGTTCTAGAGCGGGACAATAAACATTTTTTTATTAGAATTAAGAATAGTGACGTAAGAGTTTCCATAGATAGGTTAAAACCTGCTTTTGTGCAGAGTCAAGTGTCCTGTTTAGCAGGTGCAACTAATTTAAAAAATCTTGGTCCAAAGAAAGTTGTGCAATTTAGTTTGTAAGTTATTTTGTAACTCGAGTTCCTAGGTTATCTAATTTTTATACACAATTTTTGTATCGCTGTCACTGGCGAGGGGGATGATGTGGCGTAGGGATGTGCGAATTGTTCCGTGTATCGGGTACTCGACCGAACATTTCGGGTCGAGAACAGTCGGGCGGTCTCAGTCGAGCACCCACGACATACGAACAGTCGAGCAGCCCGACTTGCTCGAGCGTCTCGATGCTGTCGAGCAGCCCGAATTGCTCGAGCGGCTCGATGCTGTCGAGCAGCTCGACTTTCCTGAGCAGTTCGATGCTGACGAGTAAGCCCGATTTTTTTTTAAACAGCTCGACGCCGCCGAACTCTCGACAGTATGTTGTCGGGTAATTCAAAATACATATTCGAAGTCAAATGAATACGGTTCGACATACTCTTATTATTAGTACCATGCTGTACTATCAAAAGTTGATAATTTAGATCATGTAAATATACAGTATAAATATTAATAAAAAAGTATAACATGTACTTATACTTTTACAAACTTACCATTTTAATTACTTCTATTTTAAGTATCATTTATATTTTCATCTATATTAATATTAATAGGTATGTCATAAATGGATGAAATTTTTTCATTGAAATTCTGTAGAATTATTTGTTTCCTCTCTCTTGGTAAAAGATGATCTTTAAATCACGGATCTATTAACATTGAATACATATATATTGAATCGTCTTGCATAATAGAATCAAAACGCTCCTGCAAATAAAGTAATAATGTATGTCATTTATGTTAACAAATGAGATTAAAATTTTCATACATTCTAATCTATGTTCCTAACGTTATGTTCTACGACTGCATTAAAAGATATGAAACACGTTGAATTTATTTTTGTTCTGTGCAACTCAGAAGTATTTTAAAATACATTTCATATATATAACACAAATCGTGTACTGTGTTATTTCGCCACCTGTGTTTATGCGTTAATCTGCATATAAAGTGAACAATTTAATATAATTTTTGTCCTTTTTGTAATTTATATTTGACATAAAGAATTGAAATTACTTATATTAGTATGACCGAAGTATATCGGGTAGTATTGTGATATTGTAGGATATAATTCTCCACACATTATATTTGTCGCTTCTTTAAGTGGTTCAAGTACAGCTACTAAGGATTCCAAAAAATCATACATGATGTATCATATATCATGTACCGTCAAGGACCCATTTCTTGATCAGCTTAGTATATAAATATTATACAATAAATTATCACGCTAATTTATTCTAATGAAGGACTAAGTAATTATTAACTATTTCGTATTTTATTTTTGAAATTTGATATCTATAATTAAAGATTATGTGTATGATCAGAAACTGCTCCCTTTACTTTTTTTACTTCTTTGCACTTATGTATAAACTAAATAAAAACTAGCTAGTCCGTGTTGCTCGCTCGCTTCGCGAGCTCGCGAGTGGAGTTATTGTAGCTCGCTCGCTACACTCGCTCACGAGTAGTGATGCCTGTAGCTATTCATGTTTATTTTGTGTGTGACCCTTTACGGGCCACGCAAAGAACTTCCCGATTTGCGAGTTGTAATTTATTATTACCATTATTAATTGTCACTAATTAGAAAATTATTCGTATTCGGAGAAATTTAATAGTTTTCTACTTATCAACATTGTTGCTATATGACGTCGCATTAAACGAACATCTATATATATAGGGAGTGTCCCATTTTAATCCGCCACTACGGACAACTTAAGAAAATGCATTGGATCAAAAAACATCCCGAATAAAAGTTTGATGGTTTGGAGGGGGACATCTGACCCTGTTAAAAAAGTTCATCCCTACCCCCTGGGGTATATATGTATGTATGTGTGTGCTGTGTATATGGATATTATGTATATTCATTTGTTTTCAATATGTAGTTATTGAGTATATATATATTTATACGTGTATAAATATATTCATATATATGTATTTATCACAATTATATCATTATAATTATATATTGTAATGTGTGTGTGTGTGTGTGTGTGTGTGTGTGTGTGTGTGTGTGTGTGTGTGTGTGTGTTATATACATATAAATATAATAATAACGAGATAGGCGAAAAATCGAAATTTCGCGATTACAGCGCCACCTATCGCGAATGAAAAAAATGTTTGAAATAAAACCTACATATTTTGTGGCGTGGAATCCGAATCTGCAATAAAAAGTAGGTGGTCCTATTTAAAATTTTAAAGTAACCCCCCCCCCCCCAGGGTGATAGGGGTGAAATTTTTTTGACAGGATCAGATGTCCCCCTCCAAACCATCAAAATTTTGTTCGGGATGTTTTTTGATCCGATGCATATTTCTTAAGTTAGCCGTGGTGGCGGATTAAAATAGGACACCCTGTATATATACATATATATATATGTTTGTTTGTGTGTGTGTGTTATATTAATATAATAATAGTAATAATATATGTATATATATTATTTCAGTTTAGTTATTCTCATAAATTTATATTCTCCCATTTAGATTGCGTTATTCTGTTAGGTTTTCTTAAAAAAACTAAAAAACTACTGGACCGAATTAGAACAAAATCTATTCAGCTCTAAGTTACATTGATACACATCGATTGCATCATCGACCATTTTGATATCACTATTAGTTTTTTAGAAAACGTTAACGAAAAATTTGATCACATACGTACGTACGTACGTACGCACACACACACACACACACACACACACACGAACAATTTGTTAAAAATAGCCTAAAATTACTCCAATGACCTTGAAACATGGAGATCTGCTAAAAAATCGATTTTCCATTTTAGGGGCAAATACAATAACTTCCCTATAAATCGGGAAGTTAAAAACAGGGCTTTACTCAAATATCAAATAATTTTTAAAATTAGATTAATTTTTACGTCTATACGTTAACAAAAGTACAATCAGGAATTGGGTCTGTGACGGTCTTCGTTTATTCTACTCTAGATGTTATTTATATTCTTATCTGATCAACATTTATTCTATTTGAATGACTAAAACATTTTCGTGGAATATTTAACATTTAATGGGTCCGTTTGAACCCAGACATCGTTGGCCGAGAGTTTCATGTAGTATTATTACTATACGATCCGACGCGACGTTTTAAACCGCGAAGAAGGGTAATGTCTGTGGCGGCGTAAAAAGTCTTCAAAATGAACAAGTCTAAAATGATACAATGTAACAGTGGGCGCTTCAACAAGCTCTCTGAATTTTCTCGTCAACGATTCTCCTTTAGTCTTGAGCTGATCGTAGTCGTAGTAACATCTGAATAACGTGGCTTTTTTTTATTTGAAACTTTTTTAAATTTTAAATGATGGGTGAAAATAATAGTGCATCTGCATCTGATGCTATTAGTGAAGACGTGGTGCACAGAAGGAGTCGCCCGAAAAGTTTTGTGTGGGAATATTTTGAAAAACTAAATTCAGATGGTGCATGTTGCACTATCCGTAAAAAACAATTTAAAATAAAATTTAGTAGTACTACGTCCCTTATGCGTCATTTAAAGACCGCGCATACAGGGATCATTAGTGCAAGGGAACATAGAGAAGCCGGACCCAGTGATCGTGATGCACAAGTGACATATTTAGATAAGAACTCAGTGCGAGCTAAAGAATTGACTCAAGCAATAGTGAAAATGATTGTGCTGGATTTACAACCCTTTAGCATTGTTGACGATGTTGGTTTCCGCGGCTTGTTAAATGTTGCGGAACGACGGTATCAGATTCCTTCTCGCAGTACCTTTTCACGAGGAATAATCCCCAAAATGTATGAAGAATGTAAAGCAGATATAAAAAACAAAATATATGCAGATATACAAGACGGTAAATTATTTTTATATGAATTATCCTTCCTTGGTTTCTTGAATGTTGTTATTATTACACTGTTCGACAAATTTTGACTTTTTTCGATTTTGTAAACTTGAATAAACATTTCTTATAGATTTCGACGTGCTGAATACGAATCTGCAAACCGTTTTTCTCCATAACGTACTGTTTTTGAAAAAATCATTTTTGAAAAAAATGACAAATTTTCAATTTTGGAATTTTTTGGTGCTTTTACCGTAATAGTTATTTAGTTGCTCTTGGCACGAAATGATTCTGTAGACTCTCCGAATAAAATGATATAAATAGATATTAGATTCTAAGCATCGAAATAGGTTTAAATAACAATTAAAGTGAAAAGGACACCCAGAACGCACCCATGTTTGCTGATATTTTTCACTTTATTTCAAAAAGTAAGAATCTAGGAGAAAATTTGACCATACTACGCGATAAAGCAAACCTTTCTACTAAGGAAAACATCAGGCGAATTTCCAAAATTATTTTTGTTTTCAATATAGAAATAAAATAGTTTGGCGAAACGCGCGGCAGCGACAGTGGTACTCAATGACGGCGGCGCGCGCGGAGGACGCCTCGCCGTATGGTCAAATTTTCTCCTAGATCCTTACTTTTTGAAATAAAGTGAAAAATATCAGCAAAAATGGGTGCGTTCTGGGTGTCCTTTTCACTTTAATTGTTATTTAAACCTATTTCGATGCTTAGAATCTAATATCTATTTATATCATTTTATTCGGGAGAGTCTACAGAATCATATCGTGCCAAGAGCAACTAAATAACTATTACGATAAAAGCACCAAGAAATTTCAAAGTTGAAAATTTGTCATTCTTTTCAAAATTGATTTTTTTAAAAACTGTACGTTCTGGAAAAAAACGGTTTGCAGATTCGTATTCAGCACGTAGAAATCTATAAGAAATGTTTATTCAGGTTTACAAAATGAGACCCGTGTTGAACAGTGTTATTGTTGTTGTTGTTATAGGAAATGCTACATCATTAGCATTTACAACGGATGGTTGGACTTCGCGAGCAGTTCAAAGCTATATGTCTTTGACTGTTCATTATATTTCAAAAGATTTTCAATTAAATAACTATATGTTAAATTTAGAATATTTGCCTGAAAAGCACACCTACCAATACATACAAAGCAAATTATTAAATTGTCTGAGAACGTGGAATATAGATATTCAGAAACTAGCATATTTTACTACGGATAACGGACGAAATATCGTCAAAGCGATAAATACTTATGAAACATGGATCAGGATTCCATGTTTCGCCCATTGCTTACAATTATCAATTAAAACTGCCATAAAAAATTTTGAAGAATACGATCAACTTAGAAAGAAATGCAAAGCAATAGTAACTTTTTTTCGCGATCCACAACTGCTAGAGAAAAATTTATGTCGATGCAGATATCCATAAATATCGATATAACTCCGCTACAACTCGTACAGGAAGTGGACACGAGGTGGAATTCCACTTTTTTAATGTTTCAAAGATTACTACAATTACGAACAGCGTTAAATATGGTCTTATGCGAGGAAAATATGCCAACTAACTTAAACTCAGAAGATTGGAATTTTTTGGAATCCTTAGTAGCAGTACTTGAACCATTTAAGGAAGCGGCAGATATAATGAGTGGAGAATTATATCCTACGATATCGCAGTACTACCCGATATACTTCGGTCTCACTAACACACTTGAACCCCATAACACAGAAAATACATTAATTTCAACCATAACTAGGAACGTTTGTAACGCATTAAAAGTAATTTCAATATTTTATCTCAAACATATATTAGAATAAAGGACAAAAGTTATATTAAATAACATACATTACTTTATTCGCAGGAGCGCTTTGATTCTATTATGCAAGACGATTCAATATATATGTATTCAATGTTAATAGATCCGCGATTTAAAGATCATCTTTTACCAAGAGAGAGGAAACAAATAATTTTACAGAATTTCAGTGAAAAAATTTCATCCATTTATGATCTACCTATTAATATTAATGTAAATGAAAATGTAAATGATACTCAAAATAGAAGTATTCAAAATAGTAAGTTTATAAAAGTATAAGTACATCTTATACTTTTTAATTAATGTCTCTAATTTCAAAATGATCTTCTGCATTATAATTCATTCAGCAGGTAGAACGCAATCAAAATTATTAGATTTCTTAAATGAAAGACTTGGGAATCCGGATGAAGAGCAAGAGAATTTAAATTTCGATGTACGCAAAAACCACGAAGTACAACTTTATTTTTCGGAAAACATAATATCTAGGAAGCAGAATATTTTAGAATGGTGGAAGTGCAATAGTCCCAGATTCCCCATATTATCACTAGTTGCGAGGCATTATCTTGCGATACCTGCCACTCAAGTAACGAGTGAACGTTTGTTTTCTCTGTCGGGAAATATAGTCACGGCGACACGAACAAAATTGTTGCCGCAAAATGTGGAAGAAATCTGTTTCTTAAATACTAATTTAAAATAAATTTATTTTCGCATACGTACTAATAGTGGATTCTTTTCCTTTCCTTTAAAAATTAATATTTATACTGTATATTTACATTATCTAAATTATCAACTCTAAAAGTACAGCATGGTACTAATAATAAGAGTATGTCAAACCGTATTCATCTGACTTCAAATATGTATTTTGAATTATCTGACAACATACTGTCGAATGTTCGGCGGCGTCGAGCCGTCTAAAGAAATTAGGCTTGCTCGTCAGCGTCGAACTGCTCGAGGAAGTCGGACTGCTCGACAGCATCAAGCCGCTCGAGCGAGTCGGGCTGCTCAACAGCATCGAGCCGCTCGAGCAAGTCGGGCTGCTCGACTGTTCGTATGTCGCGGGTACTCGCCCGAGATCGCTCGATTTTTTCCGACCCGACCCGAACCCGTAATCTCGGATACTCGCACACCACTAATGTGGCGACATTGAGTTATATTCTGTAGTCTATGGCAGAGATAACTATGGTCTATGACTGAGTACGCGTCCTTAGGTTGGCAACACGAGAGTAGCGCCATCTGTAGGTGGCGTCAAATTCGAATGCGTATGTAAACGGAAAACTCTCTCTACGGTCTGACATCGTGAAGATAAGACGTGCCACAGCCGACTCTAATACTAGCCGTGCTAAACAATGTGGCAACACCGCTAATGGCGGATCGGGAGTCCTATTTTCAGTAGTGGAGTCTTGTGCTCGGATTTGCAATTAACGCATTTTTTAAGTAGATAATAATACTAAAATGCACAATTGTTTATTGTTTGTGTATAAGAAATATATAAATATTGTAACTATAGTAAGTAGAAGTAATATAAAAGTATATTAATACTAATAAATGTGGTATACATTTTGTGGACTCTCGGGACAGTTTGATGTTGTGATGCATTATATTTGAAATATTTATAGTGATTTCAAGAAAATACAAATGTGAAGTGAGGTAAAACCATCTGTGAACCAAACTGAATCATTTAAAAATTGACAAAGGCATATATAAGTAAATAGAAACTTGGAATAACCAAAATTATTGGTACGAAGATGAAGAGGTTAAGTGAGTACGTGGAAAAAAGGTTAGTACAATTAACTATTGAAGGAAAAGGTTATGTAGTTAATTACAAACCATGTTAGAGATCAGCATTATAATTTTAGCAAATTTCCTCACCACCTTGGGGGTATTGCCATGGTGCATTACCTTTTTTTTTTTATAATGGGTGGTTCGCCAATAGCTATATCGTCCCATTTTATAAAATAAAATTCATTTTTTTAAATAAAACAACAAAAACATAACTTCTATACTCTTAATGAAAAAAATATTAGTCATTTTAATTACTAAAGTTCATCCGACTAGACTTAGCGCGTTGAAGGTGGGCCTATGAATGGCCCGAGACTTGGTAAGGGCTTGACGGACAATGGGAATTCATTGTTCATTAAGCCTCACTATGCCTCGGGCAGTTTGAAACAATAAACAAACTTTCAAACAAAAAGAAAATATTAAATTTTCTGAGCTATAATTAATAAAATAATCTGAACTCTCACAATAAGAGCGAAAACAATTAAGAACTTTGGTTGCTAATGAAATATTAAAAAACATACTCTAATTCTCTAATTCCTTGAAAATGTAACAATACAACCTTAAATCTTGAAATAGTATTAATAATAGAAATATGAAAAACAAGAATATATCAAAATAAATAAAAACATTAAGACAAATAAATAAATGAATTAATAAGTTATAAAGAAAATCTAATTGATATTGAAAGTTTTTAATTTACGTCTTTTAGAACTATTGTCTTGATGCATCTCTAATTGACTATTATTTACAGTTTTAACATAATTATTCAATACAATATTTGAAAAAATTGATAATAATTTAAAGAAAATATTCTGATAATCTTGACCACAAATGCATGTATCTGAAAATGTTAAATAATCTATATGTGCCTGTATGCTAATATAAGTTAATTTACATAATATAAATTTATGGTTTTCAGATTTTAAAAATTGGGATTCCAAATTGGCACCATTAATTATGGCTTCCATTATTGCATACATATGCAGAAACACGTTGTAACGGTAGGGATTTGGGGAGAGGGTTTATCGCCGCCTCAGCCGGCGCCAAGGTCCGCGAATGACCATTAGCCCGGTGTCTGGGTTGACCAATCTTAATACTATTTATTGCTCTCGGTGTTTGGTTACAAAGGGCCGACGGCCGACTCGCGGCTTCCAACTTTTTGCGCAACTTAAATGTCTAACGCGGCTTCTATGCCAGAGATGGGCAGTATCTAGAAAAAAATTATTTAAATAGCTGTTCGAATAAAAGATACTTTATCTTCTTTTCGTTATTCGAAGATTGGTGTAGTACGAGAATTTATCTGTATCTGTTATTCGTCAGAGCTCGGTTCAGGGAGTTTATTCGTTATTCGTAACCGAGCGGTTTCTCGTTATCTTCGAAGTGTTATTCGAGAGACGAATACAGCGCCACCATTCATTCGACGGTTTTATCCGTTCGAAGTTCGTCGCGTAGAGTATCCGTCCGATTCTACTGTAGGAGTTCGTTCGTAACCTTATACATTATTTGAACTGTAGATGTCGTGCGAGGTTTATCCGTTATCCTTTATTCGTTATTCGAAGATGAATCTAGAGACACGATTTATTCGATATTTTTATTCGTGAGCCTTTATTCGGAGGGGTCAAAATCAATTTTATCTTTATTCGTTATCTTTATTCGTTTTGTCGAATACTTGTAGAATTTTGCGACGTTGCCAGTTCACATAGTATACGTATACATATACACATATAAATGAACAATTCTTCAACCGGTGCCGTGGTCCACGAACCGATGTTGCTGTATGACCAAAATTATAATTTTATAATATTGGATTTAATAAATACAATACTATTTACATTGGTTCTTCCCTTATAGGTAGTTGGCGAAATATTTCTCCTATTTTCCCCACTCTACTGATTTTTAATAAGGTTGAAGACTGGTTTAGAGAATATGAAATTAAAAAATGTTGAAGCTACTACAAATTTCTGATTTCCGAAAATAAAAGAAATGATAAGAAAATAAAAATCTTTAAAATTCAAAAAATTTTCTATTGTGGAATTTTGGAAAATAAAAGTATTCAAAAAGTTTAAAATGCAAAAATATGAAGAAACAAAAGAATTCGAAATAAAACATTCATTCTCTTAATTGTAAGTTTCAAAATATTTTTCAGAGTATAAATTGAATAAATAAAACAACATTTAACACGTAAAATGTAAGACATTTAAAAATATGCGCTATATGACAACATGGAAAATATCTTATACTAAAAATCTTGTTACATGCTGTTGTTTAAAATTCACAATATGTTAAAACGTTCAAGGCAAATTGACAATTCGGAAGGTGTATGTCTTCTACGCTTACATGTCAATACAATTATACATAAATTAGTAAACTATTGAATGGTTGGCATTATTACGAATCAACTTTAAACTGTGGATATTTATACAGGTACAGTATAGTATGTAACAGCGTGTATAAAAAGTAAAGGACACCCGTGATAGGGGTGAAACTAGGCCTCTGGATCGATGAACATGTGTAAAAAACGCGCTGCAAAATTGTTTATAACAATAAAAATGGTTGTTAAACTTTTTTATTGCATGAATCGATTCTACTCGACGAGTTGAGAAAAAGTCTCAAAGGAGCCATATGCTGAAAATGCACCGTTTAGACGCTATACAGCGTTAAAGTTTACGCAAAATTGTGATTGTATAGCGCTACACACGCGCTACAAACATCCTATCTATCTATCTACGGGAAATGCGATTTCTTTGAATTTTCCGAACTTCGAAAAACCATAAAAATGTATAAAAATTACGCTTGAAAAATGTAAAAGTGCATATAGATTATATCGTAGGGAAGCTGGATTTTTTGTGATTTTTTTATGTAAGTTACATTTTAATACGTTAATCTGATCCAATTACACTGTTCGACAAATTTTGACTTTTTTTCGATTTTGTAAACTTCAATAAGCATTTCTTATAGATTTCGACGTGCTGAATACGAATCTGCAAACCATTTTTTCCAAAACGTAGTTTTTGAAAAAATTAATTTAGAAAAAAATTACAAATTTTCAACTTTGGAAGTATTTTGTGCTTTTACAGTAATAGTTATTTAGTTATTCTTGACGCTCAAAAATTCTGTGGACTCTCCCGAATAAAATGATATAAATAGTTATTAGATTATAAACATCGAAATATGTTTAAATAATGATTAAAATGAAAAGGACAGCCAAAGCGCATCCATTTTTGCTGATATTCTGCACTTTATTTCAAAATGTAAAGGTCTAAGAGTAAATCTGACCATACCACGTGATAGAGCAAACCTTTCTGCTAAGGAAAGCATTAGGCGCATTTAAAAAATCATCTTTATTTTCAATATAAAAACGAAATAGTTTCACGAAACGTGCGGCGGTGACAGTGGTATACTGAATGACGGTGGGCCGTGCCGCGGACGCCTATATTGAACGCCTATATTACGTTTCTATATTGAAAATAAAAAAGATTTTTTAAATTCGCTTAATGCTTTGCTTAGCAGAAAGAGTTGCTCTATCGTGTGGTATGCCCAGATTTACTCTTAGACCCGTAGGTACTTATTGAAATAAAGTGAAAAATATCAGCAAAAATGGGTGCGTTTTGGCTGTCTTTTTCATTTTAATCATTATTTAAACATATTTCGATGTTTATAATCTAATAACTATTTATATCATTTTATTCGGGAGAGTCCACAGAATTTTTGAGCGTCAAGAGCAACTAAATAATTATTACTGTAAAAGTACATATTACTTCCAAAGTTGAAAATTTGTCATTTTTTTCAAAATTGATTTTTTCGAAAATTGTACGTTCTAGAAAAAAAAAGGTATTCAGCACGTCAAAATCTATAAGAAATGTTTATTGAAGTTTACAAAATCAGATACGTGTTGAACAGTGTTATATGAGCCCCTTATAAGTCCAAAGTTATAAAAAATGAGTTTCTTATAAATACAAATAGAATTACGAATACTTGAGTTATTGATCAATACGATTTTCATATATTTATTTCTATATTAATAAAAAACATGATTCAAATTTACATCATAAGTAAAATAATTACGGAAAAATCTAGAATAATGACTTAAGTTTATTATTAATAATGTGAGTTAGTTCACTGTTCAAAGAAATGAAGTATTCCCTTTAAGTTATGTTATTACAATTACTAATCTTTCACATTATTTTCGCACAACAAAACTACATTCTGTTTTTAATTTTTAAGCTAAGAAACGGGTCTTGATTCACTTGTTAACTAAGGGGCTCATATAGGCCTTGACGTATTTGGCAAATTACGTACTTTCACTCTTTTCTCCTCTCCCTTCGGTGGTTTTACGGGAAAATTAAAAGCGGAATCGATGCATTGCATGCGACTCTATCGATATGCAAAATTTCAAGCAAATCCTTTTTACATACTTTTATAGGGTTTTTGAATACACTACTTTTGTAGTAATTATAAGATATTGTCCTTCATAATGAAAATCGGTAAGAATAAATTTTAAAAATCAGAACACTATAGATAGTAAAAAAAATTAGACAATACGTAATGACGCTGCAAATAATGAAAACTGATTTTATATTTATTTTATGCAAATAAACATTGCCTAAGCATTTAAAATCGTTTCCGTTGAAATAAACATTTCATTTTACAAATGAAGCTGTTGAATCTGCTACATCGCCGTTCTGGGCCAGGGCTCAGATCGCCTTGCGTTGCGTCGCGCGCTTGCAGTTCGCGATACATTGTATGTTCTTCGAGTCGAGTCGAGATACTTATGGGACTGATATTTACGTTTCGAGACCCGGGACTGAAGACTTCGGCTACAGAAAAGCTTCTAATCAGTTTCTAGCAAGCATTCGCGCCGAAAGGTTCACAGTTTGTCAGAGTTTAAAGAGCATTTTTCTGTTACGCATAGCATAGGACACATTAGATTAAGTTTTAATTTTATAGTTATACATTAGCACAGTTACAATAGTTCTAGAATAGGTTTGTTATAGTTAGAATAGTGTTAGTGTAAGAAATTTATAGTTAATATACAGTGTAGTCACGCCTAGAGTGAACTATTATTGTGAACATTTCAATATTAGTGATTATAAGTGTGCTATATAATAGTGCATTATGTCTGCGAACGAAGCAGGTACCTCAAACGCGGAAAGCAACTCGTTCGCGAATGAAAGAGGACCATCGTCTTGTGAACCATCAGGGAAAACTGGAATACCTCCCATGATTTTGAACGGAACATACTACACCGTGATAAGTGAAAAGTGCACGGAAACAAATGCTACTGCACGATGTAATTTCTGTCGCAATGTGCAAGAAATTAGGGGACAGTGGACATCTACGTCTAATTTCCGGTCGCATTTAAAAAGAAAACATCCAGACGAATTTGTAACTTACATAGACGAAATAGCAAAGGCAAAACGAAGTAAAACGGTTAAAAATTTAACACCTCAACAACAATTTGAAATGGACGTAACGAAATACGTAATTGACGCAATGATACCTTTGCAGTCTGTCGAAAATAAATATTTTAGGAAAATATTCCAAAATTTAGGACTCAACAACAGAGTAAAAAGTATCAGCCGACGGACAGTGGGACGGCGAATTAATACGCTGTATGTGGAAATGGTAGAAAAAATCAAACTGGAGATGACAAATATTCAATTTGTATGTACAACTGCAGATGTGTGGAGCAGCAAGCATAGAAGTTTTTTGGGCGTCACAGCCCATTGGATAACAAATAATTATTCCAGAAAATCTGCAGCACTAGGCTGTCGACGATTTAGCGGGATACACTCATACGACCGCATAAAAGATTTGCTACATTCCATTCATGTTGAGTTTGGTTTGGATGCAAATAAAATTGTAGCGACGGTAACAGACAACGCTAGTAACTTCGTCAAAGCGTTTAATGCATTTGGCGTTCAACCGGAATGCATCACAATAAATGATACAGAAGAAAACGAAAGGGCAAGGGAAGCAACAGATGAAGACGATGATGACGATGAACAAGAGGAACAACAAGAATTATTGGACGAAGAAGAAATATTGGAAATTCCCAGGATACCGGAGAACGTACTTCCGCAACATATACGATGCTCGGTGCACACATTGCATTTGTGTATAACACATGACTTAATGCAATCAATGAGAAATAAGCAAGAGACTCTAAAATTACATAATGAAGTGATGGAGAAGTGTAATATTTTGTGGAAGGCGTGTAACCGGCCAAAATCGTGTGAAATATTCGTTAACATAGTAGGTTACATGTTAAAGAGACCGTGCGATACGCGATGGAATTCGCTGTACGATGCTTTGAAAGAAATAGTAAAAGCGAAGCCAAAATTGTTGGATCTAAGCAAAGCATTGGGAATTAGAAATATATTGCGGGAGAATGATATAGCATACATAGAGGAACACTTGGAATGTACCGCGTCAATTGCGGCAACAATAGATCTTTTGCAGGGCGAGAAAGAGGTGTATTATGGAACGCTGGTTCCTTGCTTACTCTCTCTGCGAAGGAAACTAAGTGCACTAGCCCTCAAGAATTGGACATACTGTAGTGATATTAGTGCCTCACTGTTAGAAAGTGTGGAAAATAGGTTTAGGAGTATTTTTACTTTCGCGTCGGAACAATCCAGATATGCAGCAATAGCTGCCATGAGCCATCCCGAATTTAAAAAGCGATGGTTCCCATGTCTTGAACCAGTACAATCGGACAATTTAGTCAGTATTTTTAAAAATTTGGTGATAGAAGAAATGAAGAAAGATGAAATTGTCGTTCCATTGCAAGTGGCACCAGCAATAAACGACTTTTTTGATTTCGGAGAGAATAGTAGAAGGGAACACGAAACAAATTACTCCTCGAAAGCCGCAATAGAGGTTTGTTATTTTTGTTCATTTTAATAAATTGAAAATAAATATTACACAATCTTAATCTTTTCTTTTTTCAATTTTACTTTCAGATCCTACACTTTTTCGAAGAGCCTCGAATTGACTTGGCAGTTTTGGAAAACTATCCATATGTAAAAAAAATTTTCATGAAATATAACACACCTCTACCGTCTTCCGCACCCGTGGAAAGGTTATTTTCTTATGCCACCATGACAAACCTGCCAAAAAGGAACAGGATGTCAGACAAGCTGTTCGAAAATAGAGTGGTCATTAAAGGAAATTCACATTATATGTAAAGATATAGAAAAAATTGAAAATACACAAGTAAGTATCGAATAAACGAAAATTATTAAAATATACTACATAATATTATATATGGGGCATTCCATGTCAAATTTACCTAAAAAGAAATTTGGGTCTCCGATTTTTTTGAATTTTTTATGTTTTAATAACCAGCCCCAGGAGCTTTCAGGATTTTTTTCAAATTTTTTTGACCAATTGTGTCCGAGATACGAATTTTATGAAAATTCGATGTTTTTTTTTTTTTTGAAGAGCTATAACTTTTCGAAAAATTTCGATCCATTTTTTTTTAAATCTTCGTTTATAAATGAACTTTTCGAAAAAAATGAGAAAAATTGTTTTTTATTTTCGATTTAAATTAAATTGATTTTTCATAAATTTTTTATTTAAATTGAGTTTTTGAAACTGTATGGGTCCTTCGATTTTTTTATATTTTTTCTCAAAAAAACTACTTTTTATAACAAAAATTTTAAGCTTTGTCCGGTTGTGGTTGAACAATATTTACTATTTAAAAAAAGATTAAATATTACTCATTATTTTCGAAATATAATACTCAAATTACTTTTTTATCATATTTATGTTTTGATTTATTTTCGGGAATTTTTGAAATCAAAACATAAATATGATAAAAAAGTAATTTGAGTATTATATTTCGAAAATAATGAGTAATATTTAATCTTTTTTTGAAAATAGAGAATTTTCGAAATTCTAAATAGAATAGTAAATATTGTTCAACCACAACCGGACAAAGCTTAAAATTTTTGTTATAAAAAGTAGTTTTTTTTGAGAAAAAATATTAAAAAATCGAAGGACCCATACAGTTTCAAAAACTCAATTTAAATAAAAAATTTATGAAAAATCAATTTAATTTAAATCGAAAAATGAAAAACAATTTTTTCTCATTTTTTTCGAAAAGTTCATTTATAAACGAAGATTAAAAAAAAAATGGATCGAAATTTTTCGAAAAGTCATAGCTCTTAAAAAAAAAAAACATCGAATTTTCATAAAATTCGTATCTCGAACACCATTGGTCAAAAAAATTTGAAAAAAATCCTGAAAGCTCCTGGGGCTGGATATTAAAATATAAATAGGAGACCAAAATTTTTTTTTTAAGTTTGACATAGAATGCCCTATATGTATAGTAATATACAGGGTCATCCACGTATCTGGGAACCCGAGCTCATTTATACTCATGTGTGCGGGTTCCCAGATACGTGGATGATCCAAAAAATAACATTTTGAAATTTATATAGGAAAGGTAATGTGACTAAATCCAAGCATGAAACGATGCAATCGGATACCGCAACAGGTGCTACATGTGATTAGAAGGGCGTTGGAATGCACCAGCAAGGTGCATGCTACAACGGCACTGTACATACATCGTATATGAATAAAATGTATATTGTACAAGGTGTTTTGTATTTTGTTGTGGAAGCGGAAATTGGATGATACCTGGTGATCAAACCTACATGATGGTAGATAAGTAGAAAATATAGAACAATATTTTTTGATATCGCACTTCGGTTTGGAAAAAATGCGCTTTAAATTTCAGCCAATTTCGAATGTATGGAAGTGCTGCTCCCATGATTGTGAGGGCGTACGCTGAGGTAAAGAATACCCATTATGTTTGTCGTAGCTGGAGGTATGCACTCTAAGTAGAATGCGTACACACCTCAGAGGTTTAAAATAACACATCCCTACATTCGAACGTGGTCGAAATTGGAAACAAATTGGTTCGAAAACGAAGTATGATATCACAAAATATTATTGCATATATTTTACTTCTTTTATCATGCAGAATCATCAAACGTCCACTTGTATGACCGGATACCTTGTGTATTATACACACGAAAATAACGAAATCGCGATAAAGATTTCGTTTGTTGACTGAAGTATTGCAAAATTTGGTTGACGAGCAATGGTAGTTAGTAGTAATGGCAATCCTGGACAGAGATCGGATCAATCTGAAGAATCAATCACGCAACTTGTGCACCTCTATAACTTCCAAAATATGCATTGCATGACAAAATTTTATAAACAAAAGTTGCATGGTTTAAAGCGGTACATTATGTAGTGCATTTATTTTTTTTTTTTTAAAGGTGGAGGCGTTTCGGAGACTTAAAGGTCAACTTTGTTTTTTGAAATAGAATAATATATTCTTTATGTCAAAATATAGAAGAATATCGAATTCTGAGTAAAAAAGTATTGACCTTTATTAGCCTTAAACCTAATAGCTAACGGTAATTTCACTTTATTTCTAGAAAATTTTTTTCACGTAATATCAAGTTGAAGATTCAACCTTATCACAGATTTTCGTAATTTGATATTACGTGAAGAAAATTTTGAAGAAATAAAGTGAAATTACTCATTAACTATTAGGTTTAGCGCTAATAAAGGTCAATACTTTTTTACTCAGAATTCGATATTCTTTCATATTTTGATATAAAAAGTATAGTATTCTATTAAAAAAAAAAAAAAAAAAACAAAGTTGACCTTCAAATCTCCGAAACGCCTCCACCTTAAAAAAAAATAAATGCACTACATAATGTACCCCTTTAAACCATGCAACTTTTGTATACAAAATTGTTTCGTGCAACGCATATTTTGGAAGTTATAGAGGTGCACAAATTGCGTGAACCACCCTTTATTCCACGTGTTTTGAGTACTTTCGTTCAAACAGTATCATAGACATAAAATATTTGAAGAAGTCTACTAACTTGGAATCTTAAAATTGAATTATTTAAGCATTTAAGACTTTTAAGACTTCCAAAATTACATTTTGTCTTTTAATCACATTCAATAGGGTGATCAGAGCTGAAATATAGATTATAATAATGTAATATATTTTTGGGGATATAGGGGCAATAGTTTATAAAACATTTATTGTTATTTTTCATTTGCAACATTACATGTGGTTTTAAATGTTTGGTGCGTAGCAGAGTAGTGATGAGCAGTAAGAAGGTGCTTCACTGCAAAAGTGATGTTAGTTTATAAATTGAACTTCAATTATAACTTGACTATAGAAAAAAACATCTCTTTCGTAGAGAAACGCATTACATATTCCACTGTACACTAAATATTTGAAGGCGCATGCAATATTGCAGATAACGTGTTCAAAAGACTAATGTCAAATATTTCATGACTACTGCCCCAAAAGTATATTATATCATTTTAATCTATAGGTCAGTTTTCTGTTCCTGCTCTGATTGTACTAGTGTAGAGTGAACTACATACTACCTCCTTCCGTTTTGTAAAATATAAGAAGATAGCGATTGATTGGTTCTGCACTAGTGCAGCCAGTGCAGGAACAAACACGGACCTTATATTTGATTACCCTATCGCAGTTAATCAAAAAAGAAGTGTAACACTTGGAATAGTTGCCCTGTCACTAAATGTTATAAATCACTGTGACTATTGAAGTTTTGTGTTTGTTATAATTAGTAATGAAGACTAGACGACAAAACAGAATACTGAAGTATACTAAATATCATTATTATGCCAATTGTTGGAAATAATCAAAGAAAGCATTCGTAGAAACTTTGTTTGAAAAGCGAACTAAAGAAATTCATTAGAAAAAATTAAAATTCACTTTATGTTAATATTTTGTTTTATCAAATATTCTTGATTCTCCAGTACAATAAGTTGTGAACTCAAATCATAATTTACAGAGGGATCAATTAAGTTGAGACAATCAAATGCATGCGTAGATAATAAATATTTAGAGTCGCTTGCTTCCAATCCAATAAAAAGTATTATTTCTTATTTTTTATTTATTTTTCTCATATAAAGTTTCCTGTAAAATGTATATTATAATTTAGAATGGATAATATTAAGAAAATTTAGTATGTTATTTAAGGAGCAAATATTTTATGAAACGTTATTCACAAATAAAATGAAATACATTATTGATACATAACATTATCCCCTAATTTTTATAATTTCCTTTCCTGCGAGTTACTTAACATGCATCTACGTTATCTTACATCTAAACATTAGTTACCATCAAATATAATAGAAACAACCGAATGAATATAAACAAACCTGCAGACTGCAGATAATAGTATATAATTAATTATAAATTGTTATTTGAAAGATGTCATGAAACTTATAATTTTTAAAGTTCTCTAAAGTCATTTGAAAAAACAAAAATTAATATTTAATTGGTAATTGCTGATACAGTTAGTGCATTTATGGATAACAATGTAATGATGTTATGAACTGTTACTTATTACTTGCTACAACAAATTGTTGAAATGTTGAAGCGCATGAAATATGAAAAACAAAAAATCTAGGTAGTGAAACAGATAATTTCAATAAATTATAACACTGTTCAACATGTATCTGATTTTGTAAATTTCAATAAACATTTTTTATTTCAATCACTTCAAAATTATTTGAAAATAATTCATCTGTTGTTGAAAACGATTTTTTCTTTATATTTTCAAAGATATCATCTTCTTACATTTTAATACATTCCTTAATCTTTAGAAAATTAGGGATTTTGAACTGTTCATTTACACATATTATCATTTCTTTATATTTTCAAAGATATCATCTTACATTTTAATACATTCCTTAATCTTTAGAAAATTAGGGATTTTTAACTGTTCCTTTACACATATTATCATTTGGCAACATCGCATCCAAATATCGCAGTTATTCGAAGTCAACGAATAAAAATTACGAATAAAAATAAGGTATGATTTTGACTCTTTCGAATAACCCGTCACGAATGAAAAATTCGAATAAAGTATCTCGCTACACAGAACTTCGAATAATCTACAGAGGTTAGGCAGAAACCAGAAACTCGCTCAGTTAAAATTTGATAGATAAACCTCCGTAGCTGAGTAATGACGGATACAATCGTCGAATGAATGGTGGCGCTGCTTTTCACTTTCGAATACACGCGGAAGATAACTACAAACCTTTCGGCTAGGCTGTGGCGGATAATGCACCTCGAATACGCTCTCACCGCTAGCGGAACTCAAATACATCCACGAGTTGGACCGGGCATCGAATAAATTGTAAATAACGAATAAAATTTCTACAATAAAATCGACACAGATAAACTATTTCGAATAAATCCGTAACGAAAACAAGTACAAATAAAAGATAACCAAAAATTATCTTTTCTTCGAGATTATCTAAATAAAAATTTGCCCATCTCTGTTCTATGCTACGCAGTTCACGCGGCTTATATACTACACGGCTTATAGGTAACTCGTACATCTACGCGGCTTATATACTACGCGGCTTATAGGTAACTCGCGGCTTATATACTATTCCGCTCGCACGCACTATCTCTCCCGCTCGCGGTCTTTCGGCTTATCCCCCCGCGTCGCGTCGCGTCCGCGATCGGCGCCCCCCATCGGTCGCGTTCCCCTCACGGGGCAAGGATGGGAAGCGGGTACCTCCACGGACCGATGCTCGAAGGCATGACGGTGCCGGGAGCCGAGGAGCGGCCTTATCTGCGAGGGTGGTGTGGCGTTAAGCCGAACTCCCAGATCCCCGCGGCCTCGGGATGACCTACCGACCGGCCAGGCCGGGGTGTCGGTCCAGGAGATGCGCGAGATCGCTTGATCGACGGTTAGGTCAAAACCAAGCGTGCGCCCCGGAGGAGGAAAAAGGCAAAATATGCAACGCTGCTGCTAGGTACTATGTGGGATGCCAGTGCCACGACGTACCCACGTCTCCCTCTCCGCGGCTCCCGGTGCTCCTTATATCCGCGGCCCGCTTATCCTTAATCGCGAGATCCGCGATCAATTCGCGGCCGCCCCGCGGCGGTAATCGAAACTAATCTCCACATATGGAGAGTCGCGGGGCGCGAGACGCGCGACGAACGCGACTTACGTGGTGGTGGCCCGCTCTGGCTGTCTCGAAGAGAGGGGGGACCCGCGGCGCGTGGCGTGATCGTTCGTGCGCGGCGGGGGGGGAAGCGGCTGCTCCCGCCGCTTCGTTACAACGTTTACTACTTCTTTGGTGGGAACAGAAAGACCCCCTCTTTGTAAGTGATCAAAATATACGTTATCTAAAGTTTTACCTTTATCCTCCACAACTAATAATTTACATATATTACAATTTAATTTTTTAGCAACTGAATGGGACCCGTAACCGGAAATATAAATTTTAATGGAATCATCTACAACACAATGGGATAAATATGCAGTATCAAAGATTTCTGAAAAATAAGTCACATCGATGGAAAGATCATGAAAATCATCAACATTATCATCAGAAATTTGAAATTTACTTTTAATTTCAGCAAAAGAAAACGAACTTGCCGATTTTGAAAATATGTGTTTTAATCTAATTTTTTTTTCTGCATAAATAACTTCATCATATGAGACATGATAATTACTACCACATAAAAATCTATAATTTCCAAAACGTTTCTCTAATTTGTCAGTAGTAAATTTTCCAGCTAAAAGATAAGATATATCAAAATTTTGAAAACAGTACTCTGTAAGTAATAAAAGAACTGTAGTACTTTGATGCAGAGCTTTGAAAGTATCAGACGTTAAATGACCATTTGCTTCTAAATTTTGCCAAGAATTTAACCATATTAGAAATTTCTTTAGAAATTCACATCTAAAATCGCTAACATTCAAAATCGGTTTACAAAATTCGTTTCTTTTTCTGTTACCTTTTAGAGTACTTGTATTATTGACAATGTCCCACCAGTTGCGAAATATTTCTAAAAAATGAGCAGTGTCAGTATAATTTAAATCTTTCATAGCCGCTACTGTAAACTGGTGGAAAATGTTATCAACGAGGAAAAACTTTTGTCGGTCAAAATTGTTTGGATATAGTGATTTATAATTTAATTTATAAGCTTTTTTAGCAATTAAATGTTTTTCGAAATTGTATACTGTACGTAAATCTGTAAATTTAGCTAATCGTAATTCGTTTGTATAGAAGTCGGGGAAAGTGAAAGTTTTATCTAAATTTTTTAAATTTAACCAATTATTTCTTATATTTTTCATTATATGAACAAAATCGAAAGAAAGAAAAATAGTTTTATTAGGTAGTGAAGGATTAGGAAAACTTATACCATTATTAGATAATTTACTGAACATATTCCTATTAATTCTATGATTATCTGTTACAATGCATATTATTTCAAAACCACATTTTTGAATTAATTCGATAATTTTGCAAACAATGGGTGCCATTTCATCCCCGGTGATATTGAAAACTGGAAGTAATTTCACAATTTCAGAAAAGTTTCCAAAAGCTGAAGTTATCATAAAAGCTAAAATGGTTTTTGCCAATTCATTAGAATTTGAAGCGCAACCAGCGAGTCTGTTAGATCTATACTGTAATTTTGAACTAATATAAATTTCATCAATTAATAAAATTACTGCTTTTTCTCTAGTTGTTAAATTCGATGTTATATTTAGAAGATAATTTTCGTTTTTTGTCTCATTGTCCGGTGTTACAGTCATGTTACCCGAAAGATATTGTAAATGCCGCTTATGGGGTAAAATAAAAAAATTTTTTAACAAAGTGTATGCAGCAGACGATTGACTATATAATGAAAAGGCCATAATAATGGTGCATGAACTGTATCTATTTTTTTTGTTTTTTATTTGTCTTAATTGATCTATTACTATTTCTAGATGTTTGCTGTAACTGTATTCAATTGATTCTGCAATAATATATGCCTTAGTGAGTTCATCTAGAGACTTCTCCAGATGTTTTTCAATAAAACTTATATCAGTGCTAGAATGTGTACTATTTGCTCCTTCATATCTATTTAATAAATTCTGAAGTTGGGACCACCTAGACAATTTTTTGTCAACAGGCAATACCCACTTCAAATCATTAAATGATAATTCATGGCCTTCTTGAAAAACTTGTAATTTCATGTCGTCGTTAATCAAAATCTGTGTATTAAGTACTAAACAATCGGAATTATCACTGCATATAAGCATGTAAAAATAAATTTTAGAATTTATTACTGTAACACTCCAACAATTCGAAATTATAAGCTTTTCTTTATAATTATTTATTAAAATTGAAAAATTATTAATTAAATCTAAATCAATAAAATTTTGATTTAAATTTTCCTGTACCTGAATATTTTCTTCCCTACGCTTTGCAGGATCTTTTCTAAGTGGTAGCACACATTTTGAAAGATAAGAGGGTGAGTTGGGAAAAATGGAAGGTACTGCATTCTCTATAATTCTTGGACATCTCAATAAAACGTCCTCCAGTACACCATTGGGAGATAGTATACCCTGGTATCTTTGAATATCCGTTTCAGGAAAATGTAAACTGCAAACCGCAGAATATTTTGTTGGCGTCCAATTCTTACGAGGAATAGCAGCCATCCATTTTTTCCGCAATTCCTCATCTTTAGGGAATAAAAATATAGAAATATAATTATTATTTTTTAAAATACTATCATAATTTCCCTTACAATTGGGAACACAGCAACGTCGTGGCATTGTTAGAAATATATAATAAATAGGATCTTGTAAAAACTATTACTAAATGTGCTATACACAAAAATAAGAACCTGCATAAGTAAACCTTTGCTATGATTGCATTATTAAACACTTGAAAAACAGGCGCGAAACCGAGAGGCCGATAGAGGGCGACTGAATAGCCGGGAGGCCGGTCGTAGCGGGAGTCTGGGAGGCCGGTGGGGTAGGTTGGGTTAAGTATATCCAGGCCGGACTCTCGCGCTGTTGCCATTTTACCCTTAGCACGGCTAGTATTAGAGTCGGCTGTGGACGTGCGTTACATCCTCCCCAGTGGCAAAATTATTTTGTTAATAAACTGTTGTTATTGTTATAATTTGGTGATATTTTCTGCCATCACCTACAGATGTACGTATGTCTATGATACAGAAAGACCCGTAATAGCGCCGCAGGCAACATGTTACAGAACTAAAAATCAGTAGCGCGAAACGGGGCAGGCTTAAGGTCGTCGCACACCTAACAGCAGTCAGCACAACATCGGAACCAAAGAGTAGATACAACAATAGACGGAGAGCTGGCTACGAAAATTCCAAACTCATTTCATTAGTCAAATTTCTTACTTTAAACGATACAGGCAATGTTACCATTCACAAAACCGACAGTCTGGCTGGTCGGAACTTTTGCGTTTAGCGGGGGCGTGCGACCAAAGGTGTCCAATTTCAAGGGGTAAAAATTTCATTTCATTAGGGCTAAAAATTTGTTTGTTTGTACTACATGATGCTACGAAACACAAGATACCATTGCCAGACCATTTGGTCCTTGCTAAAGTACTGCCAGACTAGACTGAGTTACAAGTGCATATGAAGTGCATAAAAGTGTTTTTAATGGGTTATATCGTTAGGAAGGCATTTTAGAAAAAAATGTTTTAGACGAAAGTTGTAGGAGTAAAAGGGGCACATCCAAAGGTGTCCCTGACTTTGATCTTGGTGTTAAATTTAGAGGTCATTCAAGGTCAACTTAATTTTTTTTTTAATACAACCACATATTTTTTAATTAATTGATCGATGCAGTTCGCCATTCCCTGTAAAAAATTGTTAACCTACTTATGACTAAAAACCGTCAGTTTAGGAGATATTTCAACTTTTACTATGTTTCCACGGGTTATCTCTTAAAACCTAAGTTAAAGTGTTTTAAATAGGTACGTTGAAACGATTGAAAGGGAAAATATGTTAATTATATTAAAACATTAAACATTTTCTTTATTAATCGTCATTGCTGCTACACTCATCATCCTCATACATGTATAAATGTATATCATTATCACAGCTTTCGTTTCCGTCTTCGCTCCCGGTTTCTCCTGCTTCATCTGAATCAAAATTATAAATGTTTACATAGTTGATGAAATTTTTGAATGCAAATAATTGTATTAGCATTTAAAAGTATACCTTCAGTTCCTTCAATAACTATTTCCTTTACAAATGACGGTAACTGATCTCCCTCAAACCATTTAAAGTTATATGTGCTAAATTCGGTGTTTAACCATCCATAATCTACAGGTTGGAGTTCTGTGAGGATTTTTAAATGAACATTTCTCTACATATTCATGATGTAGTGACTACGAAATTTAATACACTGTAATAGGAAAGACCGCGAAGAAAAATAACTTGTCGCGCAGCAAAGAACAAACGACGCGGTGCGGCGCAGCAAAACACAAACGATGCTGCGCGATGCGGCAAAACACAAACGACAAAAGCAACATTTATTTAAACTTCATTAGGAATTGAAAAATTTACGCAGTAAAATTAATTATTGTGTGGGTCATTTGTGCATAAAATACGCACCATGCATACAGTATGTACATTTAAATGACTTCTGACATCAGAAGTGTAATCTGCTGTTTAAAATATATATTACTAATAATGAAATCATTTATAAAAACAGTTTTAGTTGTTTGGATGTGACCTACAACAATAATTTATATAGTACAATTAGTAATGCAGGAACGAAGTTAACGAAATTAACAATGAAATTGATCCAGTGGAAACTTGTCTTGTAGTATAAAAGTTAAAATATCTTCCAAACTAACAGTTTTTCGACAAAGTAGGTTAACAATTTTTTACAGGGAATGGCGAACTGCATCGATAAATTAATTAAAAAATATGTAGTTTCATTAAAACAAAAATAAGTTGACCTTGAATGACCTCTAAATTTAACACCAAGGTCAAAGTCAGGGACACCTTTGGATGTGTCCCTCTTACTCCTACAACTTTTGTCTAAAACATTTTTTTCTAAAATGCCTTCCTAAAGATATAACCCATTAAAAACACTTTTATGCACTTCGTATGCACTTTTAACTCAGTCTGGCAGTACTTTAGCAAGGATCAAATGGTCTGGCAATGGTATCTTGTGTTTCGTAGCATCATGTAGTACAAACAAACAAATTTTCAGCCCTAATGAAATGAAATTTTTACCCCTTGAAATTGGACACCTTTGGGCGCACGCCCCCGCTAAACGCAAAAGTTCCGACCAGCCAGACTGTCGGTTTTGTAATTGGTAACATTGCCTGTATCGTTTAAAGTAAGAAATTTGACTAATGAAATGAGTTTGGAAGTTTCGTAGCCAGCTCTTAGACTACAAGCTTCAGCCGTCCACGCGTCGATGCTGTTTGCCGCACACCTATCGATACGATATCGCTACTATATCAGCAACGTCTCAGCATACGCATTTCGAAACAAAATGTCTTTTACAACTGAGGAATTAGCTATTATAGCATTATTACTGCATGAAGATGATAATACTCAATGAAAGAGAAGGTATTGGATACATAAGGGTCTGTAATTACGAAAAAATGAGGGTGAATTCCACACATTGTACAGGCAATTAATTTGTGACGAAGAGAAATTTTATCAGTATTCTCGCATGTCCTCGATACAATACCAAATTATATTGAAAAAAATAGAAAATGTTATTCGAAAGTGCAACACCAATTTTAGAGAAGCGATAACGCCCATAGAAAAACTTTCAGTGTGTTTGAGGTGAACGCAACTTTATTTATAAAAATTAATGTTTAAGCGTAGATTGTTTCTGTATTTCTTCGAATTCCATGTCAGAAATAATAGGAAAAATTTGCTTTCTAGCGAGTGCAATATTGTACGGTGAAAATTTTTGTACTATTGAAGCCATATTTAAAAAAAATTATCTATATCATCCAGTTCAGTTTTTTGCTTATTTTTTAAAAGATACTCCATCAAAACAGATGGAGCTGTTTCTTTATGCTTATGTATAAATGTCTTTTTTTACAAGAAAAGTTCTTTTGCTGAGTGGGTACTGGCACTTGTTTTGCTAATTTATCAGTCGAACTTGTAGTAGGCTCTAATTCTAAAACCGAATTCAATTTTTGTTCTTCGAAATTGTTATCTATGTCCTCTTCAAGATTTTCGTTATTAATTCCTGTTGCCTCATCCGTAAGTGAAATATCTAAAGATGTTATAGTTTGTCTCTCTTTATAATACGGTAATAAAAACAACATCTCTTCTTTGTATTTTCATTTTCTTATTTTTTCATAAGCTTGACCACTTTTGGTATTCCTTTTCTTTTTTATTGCTCTTCTACACAACTCTCTTAAATTGTTCCATGTTTTTTTATAGAGAATTTCTAGAAATGAATAACAGTAAATAATTCTATAAATCGGTTTTTGTGCAGATATTTAGCAACAGGAGACAGTTTCAGAACAATTGCTTTTAGTTATCGATTGGGTGAATCTACCGTTAGAGAATCTGTAAAAGAAGTCTGCAAGGTTATTGTAAATACGATGATGTGTGAATTTATGCCAGTACCATCAAAAGAACAGTGGAAAGAAATTGCAGACGAATTTTGGTGCAATTGGAATTTTCCTAATTGCTTGGGTGTAATAGATGGGAAACATGTTGTTATAGAAGCTCCTCCAAATAGCGGATCAGTATATTTCAACTACAAAAAAATATTTTCTATTGTTTTATTAGCTTTAGTAGTTGCAAATTATAAGTTCATCACAATAGATGTCGGTACATATGGAAAAAATAGTGACGGTGTATTTTTGCAAATTCAAAATTAGGCAAAACTACATCAAGACTTCATATTCCAGAGGACAAAGCTTTACCTGGCACTGATAAAATGCCCTTTGTTATTGTTGGCGATGAAGCTTTTCCTTTGAAAAATTATATTTTAAGACCATACCCAGGTTCTTAAGTTGCTGACAATTTTTTGAAAAGAATTTTGAATTATCGCTTATCACGTGCTAGAAGAGTCGTAGAAAATGCATTTGGGATATTGTCACAAAAATTTCGTACACACGACAGATGATTGAATTTAAATCCAGATTTTGCCGGACTCGTAATTACAACCACATGTATATTGCATAATTTTATTCGTTCAACAATGTCCTCAAATATTTATAATGAAAATTTAGAAGAAAATATGATTTTACACGGAACAATCTAAGTACTATTCAAAGACAAAGAGAAAATGCACCAAATTCTGCATTTGTTGTGCGAAATACTTTTGCCGAATACTTTCTTACACCTCATGGAGCAGTCGATTGGCAAAATAATATATAAGTTTATACTTGTAACAAAAGAATGAAAGAAAGTTAATTTGTGCTCTTAAATGCATTATCCTTATTGTAATTACCTGATTCTTTCAATTGCAGAGATATTTCATGCCAAACTCGGTCTTTAGTTTTAGTATCACTGTATTTTGCATGTCTTACGTCATATAAAAATGGATATTGGCGAACTAATTCTATTAATTTTTGTTATCCATCATATGGAAGGCAGCTGTACAATATGTATGTTACCGGTAAATAACCGACTCGTTACCACGTACCAGCAGCACACAATCGGCATATGATCGTCACCTAATCGGCAAAACATTCATGCCGAGAATGTCGTCGCTGTCGATACGGTATGAAGGAGTTTCGATGCGCTGCTGTTACCGATCAATGTGTGCACTTCCATTTAAACTACATATCAGAATATGAATATGCCGACGTTGGTCCTATGCCGTTCGTGTGCTGTGTTGTTTGGTGTGCGACGGTCTTTAATGACATTATGTTTGCTTTCACTTGCGCAGTCTTCTGTGCATGGTAATTGTGAATTTGTTACTTATTTAAATACAGAACATCTTGTCTCACGAAGGTCGTAGTTAATAAATTTACTTTGGAATGTAAATTACATTGTTATTGAAAAACAAAATACAATTTTTCAAGAATACAATTATAATAACAATTAGATTTTTCCACACCAAAACGATTATCTTTATAGTTGATATCATATGTATATTCGAGAATGTAAATTAAAATTTTATTGATTTGAACTTTGTTTAAATATGATCGCCAATAATATCGTACACTCCATGTTTTTTCTGCATATTTACATGAAACGAAAAACAATAGTGCAACTTCTTTAAGATACGGAAAATTGATTATAATTCTCAATTCACTATAACTCATTAATTAGCAACTTACGGTTTGAAGTGGTTGAAAAAGAAAATACCTAATACCCTACGTGAATCACGAGAAACGCAATATTAATATTGACGTTCATATTCTAATATTTCATGTCATTAATATCATTTTTTGGCCGGCTGACAATGGTACAGGATTCTGTAATTGCATGCAATCTACATCTACGAGAGTACGTTTGTAGTTGTAAGAGGCCCGTCAGTCTCTACAGTGCCCCATCACTAGACTTTTTACTGACAATGAGTAATCATATGTTATTCATAATGAATTTTAAGCGTTTTTACCTTTTAATTGGGTGATTAAACATAATTCGAACATACTTAAGTTGATAAATATGTAACGCCTGTATTATAAAATTGCCTCTTTCATTCTGATCGACGTTAAGTTATACATTAATTAAATTAAATCATATGTATGATTTATATTTTATATTATAATTTACCGTACACGCTATTGCAATAGGTCGTGTATCACACAATTTACAATTTGAGTATGAAACAAAAAGCGTAAATGGTCCTTATAAACATTCTTGACGGACCAAGAAAGATGTGAAGAAACAGAATATACAGGATGTTTTGTAACAGGTGGGAGAAAATGTAAGGTGTGATTCTAGACGTCAAAATAAGAGGAAAAACAAGAGTAACGAAATGGCGGTAGGAGCTGTTTTTTAGTTATTAGCATTTTAAAAACTGGTTGAAAAGCGCCTGAAACATGGCAATCCGTATGGCATCCCTAATTCAAAACACGGGCCCTCTCACTCAAACTTACATTCATTCGGTCCTTCTTTGAAATAATCAATATATCGATTCGTGAAAACAGCTGTGGTTTACGCATGGACCTAAAGGACGGAGCGTAAGTTTCAGGGGTTGTGGCGACGGACGGAAGGGGTATCAACCTTTCAGCCATCTTGAGTGGCCCAGACTGTGATGCCTCTCTAGGCGAGTTTAATTACTAATACGCTCACTCGAGTGAAGTTGGTATAAATTAATAGGTTTGAAATTAGTTAATCACGATTAACTTCAAATATATGAAAATTCAATTGTGCACTTTTAAAATGTTGCCGCGGCGTCTCATAGATGGCAACACTATGTAGGCCACACAAGATGGCTGACAGTCCCCCCTTTCATAGCGACACCGCATCCCCCACATACCTACTTTACGCTCCGTCCTTTAGGTCCATGAGATTACGTTACACCATGGTTACACACACATCTTCGTTGCATACGGACAGCTCTACACACTCTGAATATTCCGTAAATTTTGACATATGCCATAGGGATTGCCATGTTTCAGGCGGTTTTCGCCGACTTTTTTAAATGCTAACTAAAAAACAAATCTGCTACCGCCATTTCGTTACTCTTGATTTTCCTCTTATTGTGACGTCTAGAATCACACCTTACATTTTCTCCCACCTGTTGCAAAACACCCTGTATGTTTATATATATATATATATATATGTATGTATATATATATATATGTTTATATATTATGTTTGATATTCTGAAATACAATATACATACACCTATCTACAACAAAATTTTATTTAATTAACATGATGCCTCTACGGTCCTTGCAATTCTTGTACCCTCTTACATGAGGGTGTTTCAATATTCTTAGCTTTGAAAAACAGATCTTCATCTGCAAAGTTCCGCGCCTTCCACATCATGGTTTCTCCTAAAAATCGAAAAACTATTTACTTATGCTTTATAAATACATTTTACAACCATTCGTTTCATTTTCTTCTCTTATTTAAAAATGAATCGTTAACATCACATTCCTATACCGAGCATATAGCACAAACTAAATAGAATACTTACTATAACTTCGCTCTCTGTAACAGGCATGTCTTAAATTATTCAAGTATTCTTCTTCAACAGAAATTTCTAGCCTACGTAAGCTGCCTTGATATTCAGTATGAAAGTTTTCTTTGACATAGTATGGCACCTTTAATCCTTGTGTTGTTCTCAGTACAGAATATTTTCTGTGTACAAATTAAAATGTGCATATAATCACTCTTGCAGAGATAATTCACTAGCTTTAGAGTTTAAAATGCACAGGCAATAACAGTCAGGAAAGTAAAGCACAAGTAGACAAATTGAAACATCCCACAAAGACATTAATTAAAAACTAATTTATTCGCCATTATTCGTGATAAATACTTATTATAAATTGTAAAAACACTTACGCGTTAGAATGCAAGCTATATACAGGATCTGATATAAACAAACTGCTCATCATAGTTAATAGAATTAATAACAGGACAGGCAACATTTGAAGGAATGTGGTATATCCGTTTGCTTGCTAAAAATTACAATTTTCGTTTGAGTGCATGTAATAGATTTATATACCTGATTTATATACCTGAGAATGAGCATGTTGAGCCTGTACATCTTGTTGTCTCATCCACCTTCCACCAGGGCGTCTCATATAAAACTCTTGTTGCGGAAATCCACTACCAAAGAACATATTAAACAATTCTTCTGCTGTAATATCAGCTGTAAATAATTCATAAGATTAAGTAGTAATGGAAGAAAGTAAATAAAATATCCACAAATAAAAATTGTATAATCTTAGTGATACCTTCAAACCCTCTCGTATAATTATAATGTGAATGATTTTGACGACCTTGAGCATTCAGTACCCTCTCCTCTTCAGGGCCATACATGTCATATTGTTTTCGCTTCTCTACATCAGTCAGAATAGCAACAGCATTTCCTATAGCTATTCACAACATGTATTAATAATCATTACTGAACATGCTGAACATACTGATTCTAGTTAGAGTTTCGAAAATAGTGGCTACCTTTGAAGGCTTCAGCAGCACCCGGAGCCTTATTTTTGTCTGGATGTAACTGAAGTGCCAACTTTTTATATGCTTTTTTAATATCACTATCAGTCGCATCTTTACTAACACCAAGGATTTCATAATAATCTTTACATTTCTTAATTCTGTAATTAAAAGAATTATATTTGTGTTAATTGGTTAAGTTTGTGTACATTTAGTATTAATTGCATATATTTAAGCATTTTATAATGGTAAACTCAAATTAGATAGCATACAGGATGTTAATTTATCTTGAGCACCTAAATTACTTCTTTGTAGGATGTCCAATTAATAATACGTATTGTGGCATTAATATAAGACTTTATTGGGGATGCGATACTCTCCGTGGTTCATCTCTAACTGGGCACTCGATCATTCTCCATGCATGCTCTTATGCCATTTGTTCTTCCACACAGACACATTCATACGCTCAACTTGCTTTATTTTATTGATATAATAGCAAAGAACAATATCATTATCCAATTATAACATGTAATCATCTATATAAAATTTATTTATCTTATTTAAAGTTTAATTAGCTCCATTACCTTTTAACATGATCAAGCTGCTCCTTTGTATAATCATTACAAGATTGAGTATGTGAAGCTTCCTTAGGTGCTGTCTGACGCTTTCTAATGATAGGTTCAGAATCACACTTTTGATTTTGTTTTAAAAGTATTGTTACTTTCGATAACATATCTGTAAATACAAATTAGTTATATAAAGGATATACCTGCTTGATATAACATACAATTTATATTTTCCTTCAAGACATTTGTTTTCTGTTCTTAAAGTCAGCTGCATTAATGGAGAATGAACCATTCGCTACATCGTTTAGTTTTATTAGATAGAACAAGATAACAAGTAGTTCATTCTGCACTGGTGCAGCCGTGTGGAAACAGAAAACAGACCTATTGAATATTCGTATATGCATGTTTTAATATTAATAACAAATATGCATGTATGAATGCAAAATGTGTGCAGTCACATTAATATGGGAGATACCGTTTAAACAACCTAATACCTAATAAACTTCAAAATGATTCTAGACAGAAGTGACATTGCATTAACCATAAGTATAACAACGACAAAATAAACTATAATAACGATGTCAATATAATGATTAGTTATACATAGAACAAAAGGAAGACGGAAATCGATTAATATACTGTACACAGAAAACACATATATTTTGCAAGTTAGAGCTCACCTTCTGCCTTCTTTGTCGGATAAAGTTTTTGTGCTTTACGTGCAAACTTTTCAACCTCCTCATACTTTTTCTCACGAAAATACCGTTCCGAAAGTTCCAGGCACCGTTCTGCCTCATCTTTATTACTATCCATGATTACTTATCGATGACCAAATTTAACTTTATCCTGACACAATGACGACACAGAATAATAAATAAATCGAATTTCTTCCCTAAGTCTTCGCCATAGCAATTTAAGTTATGTTACGAACACGCAACACGCTATGAAGGGTAGAGCAAAGAGAATTAAATAGAGCGGAAGCACAGTATAAGTATATCCAGTAGCGACACTCTCCGTCGGTTACTTTGATTTCGTGTCCGAAGCCACGCCATGTTCTTGGTGTATACAGCGCTACGTTTCAATTGTGAAGAAGTAGTAGTCAGGTAAAATATTTTTACTTTACATGTTTTTCAATCAAGTATTCTATATTTATTAATCCATTAAGTCTGAAGCAATGAAATAAAGTGAGTTTTATACATATAATTGTTTCTTGAGAATAAAAATGTATAAAGAAGAATATAAGTATGTTAAAAAAATTGTTTAAAGAATATTTTTTTGAGTTTACAAAATGTTGCGTATACGCAACTTTGCTCCTTTAACGTATTATTATATTTAATAATAAACCTCGTAAGATGTATGTGGAACAAGAAATAGTGAGGAAAAAAGTGTTTAACGAATGTTTGAAATCCTCTGCTGTTATAACTATACAGGGTGTCCCAAACAAAGTGTAAGAGCCGAAAAGAGGGGATTGTTGGGGTAGAGCACTAAAGAGATGAGTATACACAACCGTCATTTTGGTGCTCGCAGAGTGGTGGTGGGGAGTAATAACATCGCGTATTGCGTACTACCAAATCCGCTGAAGTTTGCATTTGGCAACAGTATAAAGAGGGTTAAATGAATGTTTACATTTAAATACATACCAATGTTCGTTAAAATATTTACTCATTCACTTTATAAACAATATCCCAGATAGCACACGTCGCCGTAAAGGCGCCTTTTTCAGGGACATTTTACGCCTGAACGTCTTCCCTGATAACCATTTGTTGCCAAATTTGTGCCAAATTGGCACCAAATTCGAACAGATTTTGTCACCAAAACTGTAGCCACCTGTGTCCGCATCTGGCTACTACTTTTGTACAAAACCTTGATAACATGGTTTTGAACAGATTTGTTGCAAAAACCTGCGGATAAACTGCACAGATTTTGTAGACATAACCTAACGATACATAGCGGCAAAACCAAAAGAGGCGAAAACCGAGCAGATTTTGGCAACAAAACCAAGGAAAAATTTGTAGAAAGAACCGAGCAAATTTTGGTAACAAACCCATCAAGGACAAATTTGTAAGTAAAACCGAGCAGACTTTTCCAGCCATTTGAATTCATTAATGCATACTAGAATATTAATAATAATAATAATGAATAATAAAATTAGGTAAACAATTTGTGAATTTACATTGATATTTATTTTCATCATTAAAACACACTGCAAATATATGTATATACACACACAGACACACATATGACAGTGCACTTGCCATTAGATGTTGCTCCTATTTGCTTGCGTATCTAGTGGTTGACAAATTGCTAAAAGATTGCTGAAGGAGTATGAACCCAATGTAAATACTGTTGTCTGATTGATGTAAAAATCTGTTAAAAGGAAAGAATTAAAAAATCAAAGTGGAATACATTACATTATTTCTTTCAGGCGCAGTTACGTTTTCATACTTCTTAAATTTTATAATTACTATACAGCGGTAAAAAACTGCAGTGCTTAAGTATTCGAAGCGTAAAGATTAAGAATAAGAAGAAAAATATTGTATGAATTGATAGAACTTTGAACCACTGTATACAGGGTATCCCAGAATAAGTGTAAACCCCGGAAAGGGGTGATTCCTGGGGTGATTCTAACCAACTTTTCCCTTAACGAAAATTTCCTCCGCGGCTTTGTTAACGAGTTATTAACGAAAAACACCGACCAATGAGAGAGCGTAGATAGCGAGCGCTCGGTCGACCAGCGACAGTGCACAAGCTACGCGAAGCGTTTACTACTTGCCGTGCTCGAGGCTTGAACAAGAAACTCAAGATCTTTACATTATTGCCTAATTTCTCCTAAACTATTGGATGAAAAATTATGCAAAAATTCAGGGACACGTAAGCTATCGCGACACATATTATGGAATCCTTTCAGATTTTTTAATCAATTACTCAAGTTGCAAAAAATAAAAAACGAGAAAAAACAACGTTATTGTCAATTTCTCCTAAACTATTGTATGAAAAATTATGATAAAAATCAGGGACACGTTAGCTATCGCGACACATATTATAGTATTTTTTCAGATTTTTAAATTAATTAGTCAAGTTGTAAGAAATGAAAAGGGAGAGAAAAAAAATTGAAAAATGCCGATTTTGTATCGTAGCAAAACCGCATCTATGATCATATTAATTCAGTAGATAAATATCACTAATACCATTGTTCTCAATTTATTTCTCATTTTTTAACTTCATACGTAATAGTGAAAAAATAAAGAGCAATGTTTCCATAGTTCCTACGGATTGTACATTATTTCACTGTGTATCAAAATAATGTAAATTATAAACTAGCTAGTCCGTGTTGCTCGCTCGCTTCGCGAGCTCGCGGGTGGAGTTATTGTAGCTCGCTCGCTACACTCGCTCACGAGTAGTGATGCCTGTAGCTATTCATGTTTATTTTGTGTGTGACCCTTTACGGGCCACGCAAAGAACTTCCCGATTTGCGAGTTGTAATTTATTATTACCATTATTAATTGTCACTAATTAGAAAATTATTCGTATTCGGAGAAATTTAATAGTTTTCTACTTATCAACATTGTTGCTATATGACGTCGCATTAAACGAACATCTATATATATAGGGAGAGTGTCCCATTTTAATCCGCCACTACGGACAACTTAAGAAATATGCATTGGATCAAAAAACATCCCGAATAAAAGTTTGATGGTTTGGAGGGGGACATCTGACCCTGTTAAAAAATTTCATCCCTACCCCCCTGGGGTATATATGTATGTATGTGTGTGCTGTGTATATGGATATTATGTATATTCATTTGTTTTCAATATGTAGTTATTGAGTATATATATATTTATACGTGTATAAATATACTCATATATATGTATTTATCACAATTATATCATTATAATTATATATTATAATATGTATGGAGCATTCCACGCCAAATCAGACAGTTTTGGAACTTTGATTTTTTGATTTGTCTAAAATTTTTTTATATCATTCTACCCATTAAATGAAATTTTTATGCGTTCTTTTTAAATTTTTTTATCGAACCGTTTTCGAGATATCGATTCTCTCGGTTTTTTCTTCTAATAGATGTAACTTGGCCAAAAATAGACGAATTCGAGTGCTTTTTTTTTCATTCTGATGGATTTTTTGCGCACTTTCTGAAGAAAAATATAAAAAAAATTTTACTCGTTTTTTTCGGTATGATTTTTCAATTTTTAGGTTAAATTATTTTTTTCAAAAATGTTTATCCGTTTTGATATTTTTAAAAATTTATATGTTAAAGATCTGCTTTTTCAACAATTTCTGCGAAAGTTTCATAATGGGATTCCGATTCTTTATATTTTTTTCATAATTTTGAAAATTCACAAAAAAAATTTTTTTCATTATTTATTGAAAATTTGCGTATATTTTTATAATATTACATGTAATAAAATTTTTTCTAAAAGATATTTAATGTTATTAAGTAATTTCTTTCGTCATTACAAATTAAGTACATGGATATTTCTTACCAGCAATCGTGAAATACATCTATATTACTATATGTATCATTTATGTTCGTTTTGTCTTGTCTTACAGTGAAAATCTGATTGAAAGTTCTTCAATTAAACTGTGATGAACAGTAAAAGTGACACATAAACTGCAATTTCGATAATTACACCGACCGCTCAAAATTTGTCAACTGCACTATTTATAAATAGTCAGTGGGTTGCAAATTAAATTGATTTTGCAAGGTTTGAGATACTAGTCTCATATCTTTCAACTGTCGGTGATTCCTTAAATGAAAAGGATTGCAACACCGGTTAAACTGACTTTTTCGTTCCATTATTGTTATTTAATGAACACAGTAAATTTTGTTCACAATCACGATTTACACAATAAAATCAATACAAATATTATGTCACATGTATAATTTTACAGCAATATTGCACGTGCAAGCGTATACACATGTGACACGACTGGCGCCGAAAACGTAAGTGCTCGTGAAAAATGGCCATGAACTTGACCACCACGAGGTATCGATTATTCTCGATCAATATCACTGCGCGCGCCCATGGATCATGTGCAGTGTGCAGTTGACAAATTTTGAGCGGTCGGTGTAATTATCGAAATTGCAGTTTATGTGTCACTTTTACTGTTCATCACAGTTTAATTGAAGAACATTCAATCAGATTCTCACTGTAAGACAAGACAAAACGAAAATAAATGATACATATAGTAATATAGATGTATTTCACGATTGCTGGTAAGAAATATCGATGTACTTAATTTGTAATGACGAAAGAAATTACTTAATAACATTAAATATCTTTTACAAAAATTTTATTACATGTAATATTATAAAAATATACGCAAATTTTCAATAAATCATAACAAAAATTTTTTGTGAATTTTCAAAATTATTGAAAAAAATATAAACAATCGGAATCCCATTATGAGACTTTCACAGAAATTGTTGCAAAAGCAGATCTTTAACATATAAATTTTTCAAAAATATCAAAACGGATAAGCATTTTTGAAAAAAATAATTTAACCTAAAAATTGAAAAATCATACCGAAAAAAACGAGGAAAATTTTTTTTATATTTTTCTTCAGAAAGTATGCGAAAAATCCATCAGAATGAAAAAAAAAGTACTCGAATTCGTCTATTTTTGGCCAAGTTACATCTATTAGAAGAAAAAACCGAGAGAATCGATATCTCGAAAACGGTTCGATAAAAAAATTTAAAAAGAACGCATAAAAATTTCATTTAATGGATAGAATGATATAAAAAAATTTTAGACAAATCAAAGAATCAAAGTTACAAAACTGTCTGATTTGGCGTGGAATGCCCCATATACAGGGTGTAACAAAAATGTTGCAGTTCCTTGAAAGGGGTGATTCCTGAGACGATTTCAAACAACTTTTTCCTTAGCGAAAATGTTAGGTGAAGCTTTGTTAACGAGTTATTAACGAAAAACATTGACCAATCAGAGCGCGAGTTTACCAGTGAAGCGGCCGCGGTAGCGAAGTCTACAACGCTAGGCGCTGCGCTTGTGCTTCGAACAAACAAGTCGACACGCATCGATGAACATAACATTATTATAAGAAATTAAAACGGCATAACAAATAAAGTCAAGTCCTTTACCATTTTTTGTTTATCATTGAAAGTGATTAATTATTTTAAATCGGGGGAAATCACGTGTGGCGTAAAAAGGCAAATACACAGTTTGTTTGTTAAGGTGAATCGAAAATAATAATTATTTGAAGCGAAAGAATAAGGAGTACGTACATTTCTTTTTCAAATAACGTATAAAGGAAAAGGCAAAGTAATAAAAAATGGATGAAAAGTGATCCTAGTTCGTTACTGAAATAAAAGTCTGTAGTTCAACAACGGTCAGCAGTGTTTTTTATAATGAATAAGTGTGCTTAAAAATCCCGAAGAAAAGTGTGCATATGGAACGTGGGAGAATTGTTGGGGAAAAGAAGTCCGCGTTAAAGTAAAAAAATAATAATCAACAATAAATTACATGCGACTCACCCTTTCGGCAATTCACCTGTAGTTTTTAAACCTGTGTCACTGGGTCACTGTACCGGTCCTGGTCATGGTTTATGGTAGCCCAGCGCCTAGACCACAGCTGATCGCAGGTATACGACACCACCCACAGTTAAGGGTCACAACATCAGGTGCATCCGGGTTAAGGCACCAAATAACGAATGTATTCACTTCACTACAGCCACTAATACACTAATCACTTGTCACGATCACTTCATTTTTGTATGCGGAATGAGTTGTTCCTACGTTATAACAATTGGTGGCTCCGAAAGGGGTTGATTGCTGTCAATTTAGGAAATGCTCCACATAGCCACCGTCAGGGTTGACGCACGTTTGTGCACGTAAAATAATGTGCCACTGCACGCGTTGGAGCATCGCTGGTACGATGTTCGCAATTGCATCATGTGTACGTGAAACTGCTTCTTCTGGGATGTCCACTGGTTGACGGTACACCTCATTCTGAAACGATTGTTGTACAACAAATACAAAACGCAAGTAAATAAAGAAATAATGCTTATAATAAATGTAAGTAAAAGGTAACAGCAATAATCAAATTACCTTTAGGTGTTACTGGGCCATTGTACCGATCTTGGTCATCGACGGACACAATGTCGCCGGGTCTAGCGTTCTAATTCGCGGATACAGCTTTGCGAGTACTCGCACATTAGCAATCGCGTTACCATCGCACCGAGCATGCACCCGAAACACCGTGCAGTACTCCTGCGCTGTGTGCATGCTGGATTGGAGATTGCTGACTGACTGAAAGAAATTTTCCGAAGGAGCTTCTCCTACCCTCAAGCAGTTTCGTATCGTTTCACTATGGGTTAACTCCCTCTACTACAAGAAAACTTAGGGATAAAGAAACTAGCATTCGTTAAAAAGAAATACGTGCTTTGCTGAAATGTGCTACGAATGGACCATCGAGCAGTTCCAAAAGGCGCTTGATCCGCTAATTTACAACCTACGTACCCATTGCTTCGAGATAGAAAACAGACACCACGTGCATCGGTCTGACAGGGCCCAAGAAAAAGAGGCGCAGGGAGTCCTTTCTGTATTCGAGGGACAGGAGAAACATTTTCAGCGACACGTGTTGAGTTGACGCTGCTAGGGTCACTCCGACTACCTTGGCGAAGGCCTAACCGCGCGCTTGAGTAATTTATGATTTAATTGCTTCGCCTTTGTAACGGACGCGAACGGAGGATATCGGAAATGCGAAATAGAAATGGATAGCTTTTATTCCGTTTCGTGAGGGAATTTTTGTGCCCCTTCTCACCCCTACGTACCCATTGCTTCCAGAAAGAAAGCAGACTCACGTACAACGCTCCAAAAGGGTCTGAAGGAAAGAGAAAGCTTACACAGGAAAACGCATGCTATTCCTTTTTTTCTTTCTTCGATTCTGATGCACAAATTTCGAAAATTATTCATTAATAATTTATATCAATTATAATTCATCAAATTATACAGTCCATCTAAATTATTAGTTTATAATTTATCAATTACTTTTTAATAAGTAATTACACTACATATTAATCAGCTATAAATAACCACAATAAATGATATTCAAGGATTCTTACAATCGGGTAACTCCTTACTGTTCCACATTGCCAAAGATTATTTCTAGGCGGTTATGCGTCCATGCTTTTCTAGATTGTATTTTAAAACTTTTTTTAATACTCGTAGGACAAGAAACATTAGAATCGGAGGAAGCAAAAAAAAGAATAGCATGTGTTTTCCTGTGTAAGCTTTCTCTTTCCTTCAGACCCTTTTGGAGCGTTGTACGTGGGTCTGCTTTCTTTCTGGAAGCAATGGGTACGTAGGGGTGAGAAGGGGCACAAAAATTCCCTCACGAAACGGAATAAAAACTATCCATTTCTATTTCGCATTTCCGATATCCTCCGTTCGCGTCCGTTACAAAGGCGAAGCAATTAAATCATAAATTACTCAAGCGCGCGGTTAGGCCTTCGCCAAGGTAGTCGGAGTGACCCTAGCAGCGTCAACTCAACACGTGTCGCTGAAAATGTTTCTCCTGTCCCTCGAATACAGAAAGGACTCCCTGCGCCTCTTTTTCTTGGGCCCTGTCAGACCGATGCACGTGGTGTCTGTTTTCTATCTCGAAGCAATGGGTACGTAGGTTGTAAATTAGCGGATCAAACGCCTTTTGGAACTGCTCGATGGTCCATTCGTAGCACATTTCAGCAAAGCACGTATTTCTTTTTAACGAATGCTAGTTTCTTTATCCCTAAGTTTTCTTGTAGTAGAGGGAGTTAACCCATAGTGAAACGATACGAAACTGCTTGAGGGTAGGAGAAGCTCCTTCGGAAAATTTCTTTCAGTCAGTCAGCAATCTCCAATCCAGCATGCACGCAGCGCAGGAGTACTGCACGGTGTTTCGGGTGCATGCTCGGTGCGATGGTAACGCGATTGCTAATGTGCGAGTACTCGCAAAGCTGTATCCGCGAATTAGAACGCTAGACCCGGCGACATTGTGTCCGTCGATGACCAAGATCGGTACAATGGCCCAGTAACACCTAAAGGTAATTTGATTATTGCTGTTACCTTTTACTTACATTTATTATAAGCATTATTTCTTTATTTACTTGCGTTTTGTATTTGTTGTACAACAATCGTTTCAGAATGAGGTGTACCGTCAACCAGTGGACATCCCAGAAGAAGCAGTTTCACGTACACATGATGCAATTGCGAACATCGTACCAGCGATGCTCCAACGCGTGCAGTGGCACATTATTTTACGTGCACAAACGTGCGTCAACCCTGACGGTGGCTATGTGGAGCATTTCCTAAATTGACAGCAATCAACCCCTTTCGGAGCCACCAATTGTTATAACGTAGGAACAACTCATTCCGCATACAAAAATGAAGTGATCGTGACAAGTGATTAGTGTATTAGTGGCTGTAGTGAAGTGAATACATTCGTTATTTGGTGCCTTAACCCGGATGCACCTGATGTTGTGACCCTTAACTGTGGGTGGTGTCGTATACCTGCGATCAGCTGTGGTCTAGGCGCTGGGCTACCATAAACCATGACCAGGACCGGTACAGTGACCCAGTGACACAGGTTTAAAAACTACAGGTGAATTGCCGAAAGGGTGAGTCGCATGTAATTTATTGTTGATTATTATTTTTTTACTTTAACGCGGACTTCTTTTCCCCAACAATTCTCCCACGTTCCATATGCACACTTTTCTTCGGGATTTTTAAGCACACTTATTCATTATAAAAAACACTGCTGACCGTTGTTGAACTACAGACTTTTATTTCAGTAACGAACTAGGATCACTTTTCATCCATTTTTTATTACTTTGCCTTTTCCTTTATACGTTATTTGAAAAAGAAATGTACGTACTCCTTATTCTTTCGCTTCAAATAATTATTATTTTCGATTCACCTTAACAAACAAACTGTGTATTTGCCTTTTTACGCCACACGTGATTTCCCCCGATTTAAAATAATTAATCACTTTCAATGATAAACAAAAAATGGTAAAGGGCTTGACTTTATTTGTTATGCCGTTTTAATTTCTTATAATAATGTTATGTTCATCGATGCGTGTCGACTTGTTTGTTCGAAGCACAAGCGCAGCGCCTAGCGTTGTAGACTTCGCTACCGCGGCCGCTTCACCGGTAAACTCGCGCTCTGATTGGTCAATGTTTTTCGTTAATAACTCGTTAACAAAGCTTCACCTAACATTTTCGCTAAGGAAAAAGTTGTTTGAAATCGTCTCAGGAATCACCCCTTTCAAGGAACTGCAACATTTTTGTTACACCCTGTATACGTGTGTTATATACATTGTGACGTGGCATTTTACGTCACAAACAGGACCTTAGCCGCGGGGAGGAGGAGGGTCATCCACTGTCCGGGCGCACCATAGGGGAAGCACGGGCGAATTATTACTAACAGCAGGTTTTGTTTTGGCACGCGCATCGACTGTCATCGACTGTCACCGACCACGCTGCAGAGGAGAAAACGCTCCAGAGGAGAGGCCACAGGGCAAAGTCGTCGCCGGGGAAGCAGCATCGGCCGACGACGAGAGACGCCGATACTCTGAGGACAGCGGCGCCGGAGCGGCGAGGAGTCGGCTCGGCCAACGTACCGCTCGGTGAGCGGTAGCGTCGGAGGGATCCGTTCCGGTCCAGAAAGCACGTGCACCGGGACAGAGGATTCCGTCCGGTCGTCCTGCTGCGGCTTCTGTCGGGCAGGAAGTCGTGGACCAGGAGAGTCGGCGCAGCGAAGCTGGCCAGTTCGCCGCGTCGAGAGGACCCGTGTCAGGAGCATGCCGAAGCCGATCCTGTTTGACCAATCCGGAAGACCGGCTGTCAACCTCCCAATCAACACGCAGCGAGATCATCGTTAATTTCCTGATTGGGCGCGGCGTGACGTGACGCCGCGCGCGCCAACGAGGTGAGACGAAGGAAAGCGAGAGAAACCCGGTTAAGCGCGGCGCACCATCGGCTCGCTCTGTTACGTTCGGACCTTTGCCAGGGTAAGCGCTTCCTTTCGTCTCCCTCTCGTAAAACAAAGCCTTAATTCGCCCAAGTGTTCCCCTGTGGTCGCCGAATATCGCGAGTTAGCGCGATGTAACCGCACGGATCCAGAGACGGCCGAAACGCACGTTTAACGTGGCGCGTCGGTTCCAGAGAGTTCGAAAACCTTTGTAAAACGCGGCGAGGTTAGGCCCGCCACGTGGCGCCCGAGCGCCTCGGTGTAAAACGCGACGTCTTTTCATAAGAATACACGCTTTTCCTTGTTACTCAAACTCAACCGTGTCGTTCTTTCTTCCGGCCGTGCGGAATATCATTCTCCTCCTCTCTCCTTCTCCCTCGACGAGAAACCCAGCCACTCTCCGCGGAATCGTGGGCTAGCCGCGGCAAGACCTTTTCGCGTGTGAAACCTCTTCTCGTCGGTACCGAAAGGTACCTGGCGCTCGAAACGACCGTCCTCGGTTTCGAAAAGGCGAGCAGAGGCCGAACAAGGTTGTGAAGTGGCCGCCGATCGCGAAACCACGGCATCGAGACCGGCGAGCACGTCACAACATATAAATATAATAATAACGAAATAGGCGAAAAATCGAAATTTCGCGATTACAGCGCCACCTATCGCGAATGAAAAAAAATGTATGAAATAAAACCTACATATTTTGTGGCGTGGAATCCGAATCTGCAATAAAAAGTAGGTAGTCCTATTCAAAATTTTAAAGTAACCCCCCGCAGGGGGGTAGGGATGAAATTTTTTGACAGGATCAGATGTCCCCCTCCAAACCATCAAACTTTTGTTCGGGATGTTTTTTGATCCGATGCATATTTCTTAAGTTAGCTGTGGTGGCGGATTAAAATGGGACACCCTGTATATATACATATATATATGTGTGTGTGTTATATAAATATAATAATAGTAATAATATATGTATATATATTATTTCAGTTTAGTTATTCTCTCATAAATTTATATTCTCCCATTTAGATTGCGTTATTCTGTTAGGTTTTCTTAAAACAACTAAAAAACTACTAGACCGAATTAGAACAAAATCTATTCAGCTCTAAGTTACATTGATACACATCGATTGCATCATCGACCATTTTGATGTCACTATTAGTTTTTTAGAAAATGTTAACGAAAAATTTGATCACGTACGTACGCACGCACGCACGCACGCACGCGAACAATTTGTTAAAAATAGCCTAAAATTACTCCAATGACCTTGAAACATGGAGATCTGCTAAAAAATCGATTTTCCATTTTAGGGGCAAATACAATAACTTCCCTATAAATCGGGAAGTTAATAAACAAATTTTTATTATAACTAAAATACATTATTATTGTAACAAAGATATAGTAAATTGTAAACAAAATTATGAACTTTGCATATAAGTTTAATTATTATTTTTAGCTTTATATTGTTTCTTCTGTTTTAGGTACTTCTTCTTTTTTAATTAAAGCTTTTGCAGCTCTTATCTCTTTTTTAAGTTGCTTTTCCTCTTCTATTTTTCGTTTTTTTTCTTCCTGTTCAGTAAACCACCTCAGACCTTCCGATGACAATACTGATGGCAGTTTTGCTTTAGGTACTCTTTTCGTTTTTGAAGAAGTACCTTTTTTTGGCCAAAATGAAAATTCTTTAAACATAGAAGGTACTTTTAGATCTGACTGTGAATTTACTGAACATGAACACGTTTCTTGAGTTTCTTCCTGGCATACTTCATTATTGATATTACTTGTATTTTCTTGTGTAGGTTTGTTAGTACTTAAAATATTAAAATCTGAATCTTGGGATAACTCCAAAGGGTCATTATGGTGAACATTGTCTTTCTCGTCAACAGAAACAATTACATTAAAATTAGAATGTTCATCTTTATTTTCCACGTTGCTTTGCAGAACAAAGACCTGTAAAATAACTTATCTTTTAGCAAGTAATACTCGAAGAATAATGTGTTTTATAGTATAAATATATAAGTACTTATAAAACGTTACATATGTAGTATTAAATAATTAAATAAATAGATCAGTTGAATTTACAAAATAAGTTGTAGGGAAATTCCCTAGATGAGTGTCATTCCCTGGATGGGCGTCTCGCTGTCTCGCTGCTTGAAGGAAGAGGCGTTTGTTCTTTGGTTGTCGAACACAGCGAGACGGTAAAACGAAGCATGTTCAGGTTGTTATCGATAAACAAAATATACGTTTATATTATCTCAAACTGTGTGGCATAATTATTAATTTCTGTCGTTCTTACAGTAATTCAGAAGTGGGATAGTGTACGCCATACCCTATATTTTTTTTCCGTTTCCGTCTGTATCTGTGTGAGCTTTGTGCCTACTATAAAAGAAAAGGAATTATAGTGCGCTTTGTGCCACAATATAGTTAGGTTAATTTTACGTGTGTGTTTGTTTCACGGACAATTTTCGAAGAGCATTTCATTATGGAAAAACTAAATAGATATACGGTTACGCAATTAAAAGATTTTTTGAGGACTTTGAGCCTCCCGAGCACGAGAACGAAGCACGAATTGTTAACAAGATTATGTACTACTGATGTGGATACATGGCTGCCTAAACAGCAGCCGGTTGCAACCGCACCGGAACCGTTGGTCGAATTGCTTCCTCAAGAATCTGAAGTAGATGTACGTTCTCCGGAGACCAACTTATGTCACGATGAAGAAGAAAGGTTTGAAGACACGTATGAGGGTACGTCTGATTTTGTCCGAAGAGCGATGGATCTTCTTCGACGCGAAAGAGACCTACTACAACGGGAGTTGCAGATGGCACGTAGTAATCGAGACATACATCATTCATCTCCACGTGTCAGTCATCAAGAGTCGACTCCTAGAATTCGGGAGATTGCGGATCTCCTGTCGGATTTTAATGGTGAGGCAGATACTTTTGAAAATTGGAGGGCACGCGTGGAATTATTGCATAGCACGTATAATTTGGACGACAATGCGATGAAAATTTTAATCAGTATGAAAGTAAAAGGCAAAGCGCAAACTTGGTTTCACTCGTCGGCTACCCATTTACAACAAACTGCTATGCAGCTTTCGGAAAAGATGGACAAAATGTTTAACAGAAAAACTAGCCAATTAGTATTACGACGTAATATGGAACAAAGAGTTTGGAAGACGAGTGAACCTTTTGCCGATTACTTACATGACAAGGTGATTTTGTCGGAAAGGATCTCCATAGCAGAAGACCAACTGATAGAATACATTATTGACGGCATTCCGGATAGACGTATTCGGGACCAGGCACGAATGCAACAGTTCAAGAATCGAGATGATTTGTTGGAAGCATTTGCAATGCTCTCATTGGGTCCTTATACGGGAGGAGCTGTACGTCGTCGGAACGAGGATGATAGTGCTTCCAAGCGGCAGGGATCAGGAGTGATGAAGTCTGCACGAGGAACACTTAAATGTTATAACTGTGGAGAAGCGGGTCATTTTTCTACGGCATGCCAACGACCTCCAAGTCGGGAAAAAGGAGCGTGTTTCCGTTGTGGTAGCATGGATCACCGAGTCGCTACTTGTACAAAGGAGTCATCGAGAGATTTGGCGAGAGAAACAACGAAAGAGTCGGTGAAGAATCGGATGCCTGCGACGGCAGGAACAAATGTGGTACATTCGGTGATGGGCGCTGAACCATATACTGTACCCCTACAGTATACCACTATAGACGATTTAGGTAATGCATCTATTCACAGTCTTAAAGCTATGGTTGATTCGGGTTCCCCTATCAGTCTAATAAAAGAAGATTTTGTTCCTTCCGATGTTGGTGACCCTGTTCCGCCCAATATAATTTCTTATCAAGGCATAAATGGTTCGAGATTAAATATTTTAAAAATATTTGAGAGTGAGTGTACTATAGATGGTATTCCTTTGTGTATAAAGTTTCACGTAGTATCCACTACAACAATGTTATACGACGCGTTATTGGGAAGAGATTTTATAGCATCACCTGATGTAAACATAGTATTCGGTGATAAAGTTACGGTTTCACGGAGAGATGCTACTAAAGTAGATTATTTTGATTCATTTAATGAAATTTTACATATATCTGACAGTGTAGAAGAAGTAAAATTTCTGAACACTTGAATATTAACCCGTTGGTAGAACAGAATATATCTAAAAATCTTAAGAGCATGTTTGAAAATCAATATCTGAACTGTGAAACTTCTAGTAATGTACCATCCACTACAATTGAAATGGTTATTTCTTTAAAACATGAACAACCTATTAGTTTTAGGCCGCGTCGATTATCTTATAGCGATAAAGAAAAATTACAAAATATTTTAGATCAATTATTAAAAGATAAAATTATTCGATCGAGTAATTCACCATATGCAAGTCCTATCGTTCTTGTACGAAAAAAAATGGGGAAATCCGTTTGTGCGTGGATTATCAAAATGTAATTATTGATCAGCAGCATGGTTTTGTTTCCGGTCGATCCACCATCACTAATCTTTCTATGTATCAGCACTACCTCTCTGACAGTGCCGAAAAAGGTTTCCAAGTTGACTGTGTCTATACTGATTTGCGCAAGGCTTTCGACTCTGTCAGTCATCCTATTCTTTTAGCTAAACTTAGTGCCCTTGGTCTGCGTGGATGCTTCCTGTCCTGGCTTTCTTCTTTTTTATTCAATAGATCTCAAAGAGTTAAATTTGATGATTGCACATCTAAGGAAATTGCTGTCAAATCTGGTGTACCGCAAGGATCCCATCTAGGACCTCTCATCTTTATATAATTTATTAATGATATATACGATGTCTTTGCGCATAGTAAGTTTTTACTTTTCGCGGATGATCTAAAGATCTTTCGTGCCATCAAGAGTGTGGATGATGCAGCACTGCTTCAGTTCGATCTGGATAAACTTACCAGTTGGTGCCGTTATAACAAACTTAGTTTTAATCTAGCTAAATGTAGCGTGATTACTTTTAGTCGCAAAACTTCTAATATTCAATATCTATACTCTCTTAACAATTACTGTCTTAATGTTGTCAGCACCGTCCGCGATCTAGGTATTCTTTTCTCCAGCGATCTGTCTTTTGTTAAACATTACCATTTGATAATTAATTCATCCTACAAAATTCTGGGTTTTATCTTTCGTATGTCTAAATTTCTCACTAATATATCCACACTCTTGGTACTGTACAGTACTTTAGTCCGTCCTATACTGGAGTATGGTTCACTTATCTGGTGTCCTTATTATATTAACCATATAGCTTTAATTGAGAGCGTACAGCACAAATTCCTGAGGCTAGCTTCTTCCTACACTGATACACCAATGTCGCCGTACTCACACAATTATGACCACCTATTATCGCGTTTGGGCTTAATGACCCTCGAGCAACGGCGCACCTCAGCTAGTCTCGTATTTGTATATAAGATTGTTAACCGTGTTACCATCTCTCCTGATCTCTTGCATATGTTCAATTTATACGCTCCCTCGCGTCACTTAAGAAGTCGTTCACTCTTTGTTGTCGAGCAACACAGAACTCTGTATGGATACTTTAATTGTATTAATCGTTTATGTATTACTGCTAATTCGTTCTGTAATGCGGTCGACTTCTTCAGTAACTCTCTTTCTAGCTTTAAGACTTCTGTGCGATCGGCGATGCGCAACTTGTAAAGAATGCATTTAGTTATCTCTTTTTGTTTAGGAATTAAGCTTAATTGTTAGTCTTAAGAATTCTTTATTTAAAAATTATTTGTACATCGTCCTACCTAGTCTTAAGATACTTAGTTCTAAGCAATAATCAAAAATTCGCGACTTTGAGATCGTAACGATCCTCTTATTACTATTCGCAATTCGCGCTCGGCAAAACAAGGATCGATCGCGCTGATCGATAAGTAGGTCAATGACGTCACGGGATTCTCGATTCCCACTCCTTCCCGGAAAGCGAGCTCTGTTTCGCGGAAGAGAAGCAATCTGGATCGATTCACCGCCATTACCGGTTTTCGCTCGCTCCCGTTGACTCAACTTTCCCGGAGAAATTCAACCAAAAATACACGGTGTTCTCAAAGTGCAAAAATTTCGAGTTGATTCACTCCTCACCTTCATCTCCTTGCTTTTCGAACATTTTATGGTCCTTCGAGCCGGATTATTTCCTAAAGTGAAGTGAGTGAATCTCGACGGAAATCGCTTCGAGAACGTTCTACTGGACCACGTGCGCGACAAACTCTTCGAATCTTCTGGAACTTCGCTGGCGCAGAGAATTTGTCCTTCTATCGAATTATGGAGAAGTATATTGAGAATCAATCCTCCTTAATGCGTAGAATCTCGCGTAACGTGGATAATTTAAAGAAAATGGGAGCAGATAACATTACAGAAGGCGTGATTACCTCGCGCCTAGACTTGTTGGAGCGAAATTGGGCGCAATTCAATAAAAATCACGAAGAAATCATGAATTTATTCTTCATCACTGAACGGGAACAACATCCATATTTTAAAAACGACATTATCGGCCAATGGGAGGAACAATTTTTGTCGCAAAAGGCCTATCTACTCGACGCGCTCAAGAAAATCGCTCCAGCGCCTTCCTGCAACGAAACAAGTGTGGTTACGGTACGCGAAACGGTTAGACAACCGCTGCCGAAAATTCCGTTGCCAAAATTCTCCGGCGAATATAAACACTGGGCTAATTTTCGAGACCTCTTCCAATCGATGATCATCGACAACCCGACGCTCTCCGAGGTAGAAAAATTACATTATTTAAAGTTGAGTCTTGCTGACGAACCCGCGTCACTTGTAGAGAACATCCCCGTCCGCGGAGCCGACTTTCCGAGGGCGTGGAGAGTTTTGACGAACCGCTTTGAGAACACTCGCCTGCAAATAAAATCTTACGTGGCCGAACTCCTATCTATAGCTCCAATGGAGAAGCGAACGGCTCGCGAGCTTAAACGTGTCTTCAGTCGCACATTAAGCGCCGTAGACGCACTCGCTACGATGGAAAGACCCGTCGAGCATTGGGACGATATTCTCGTTTATATCACGGTGGAACGTTTAGACTCGAAGCTTCGCGAACAATGGGAGGACTCACTTGGCTCTACGAAAACAGCTCCGACCTTCGACCGCTTGAAGGTTTTCCTGGAATCTAAACTCGGATCCCTGGAAGCAAGAGAAGATGGCGGCCATTGCTCTGTGATTGCTAAGGCGGAAACACGGGTCGAGGCAAGGACAGAGAAAAAACCTCGCACTTCAGCGTTCTCGCCATCCAAACCAGCAGCGAAGATCCACGTCGCAACCAAGGTCAACCGGCCAGCCTCGAAGTGCGCTAACTGCGGCCAGGATCACTTCCTGTTTTTTGTCCAGATTATCGGGCGATGACTCCCAGCGCTAGAAAGGACCTGGTGAAAGAGAAAAGGCTTTGTTACAACTGCCTAGCGCACCACTCCGCTCAGAGTTGTAAGTCGGAAAAAAGGTGTCAGCAATGTCTGGGTAAGCATCATACCACTATTCATATGAACGAAGAACGTCCTTCTTCTTCTCTCGAACGTTTGCAGGTTGATTCTACTTCGAAGCAGGGAGGAGATCCTGGAAATTCTCAAATTCAAAACGCTGGACAAAGGACAACGCACAATGCAAATCTTGGAAGGGTACCGGTTTCGGTGCTTCTCGCTACCGCGCTCATCGAGGTGGAGACTCGTACTGGGGAAAGGATGGAGGTACGCGCGCTAATAGATCCCGGTTCGCAGGTTTCCCTGATCGAGGAGAATCTGGCTCAGCTCCTCCGACTTTCACGAAAAAATCATCGAGCCCCGATTATAGGCGTGGCTCACGCCAAAAATTATACGAAGGGTAAGATTAATCTAAAATTCTATCCTCGTGGAAGTCGATCGAACGGCTACACCGTTACTGCTTCGGTATTATCCAAACTGTCCGCTTATCGGCCGTCTACTTCTCTTCTACCTACTTCTTACGAACATCTGGAAGGTCTCAATCTCGCTGACCCTGATTTCCTGTCTCAAAAGCCCGTAGAAATATTACTCGGAGCCGACGTCTTCTCGTACATTATTCTAACAGGGTTAACTCACGGGCCTCCTGGAACGCCTGTCGCTCAACGAACTACGCTAGGTTGGATAATAACAGGTCCGTCCGGTAGCTTGGAAGAGAAAGATTGTAACCAACCCACAGTCTCTCTGCAGTGCTCTTCTGAGGGCAACATCGATGAACTTCTTCAAAAATTCTGGTCACAAGAAGAGCTCTCTGTACCACAGCGAGGTATGTCGAGGGAAGAAATTGACTGCGAAGAGCACTATACGCGAACTCACACTCAGGACGGTGAGGGGAGGTATGTCCTGAGATTGCCTTTCTCTCGTCCTATAACAGAACTGGGTGATTCCCTCTCTACTGCCCATACACTATCTAACAAACTGGAAAGGAGGTTCCTTAAATCTCCACAACTGGAAAATTCTTACCGCGAATTCATGTCGGAATACGAGAGTCTCGGGCAAATGGAACGTGTAACTAAAGACGCCGATCAAACACCGGTCTATTACCTTCCCCACCACGGCGTCATACGCGAATCGAGTTTGACCACAAAACTTCGGGTCGTTTTCAACGCGTCACAAAAAACCTCTTCTGGGTTGTCACTTAATGATATCCTTCACAAGGGTCCTAATTTGCTTCCGGACATGGTTGAGTTACTTCTCCGCTGGCGACGTCATCGCGTGGTGTTTATGGCTGACATCGAAAAGATGTACAGACAAATCTGGATTCACCGCGACGACTGCGACTTCCAAAGAATCCTGTGGCGGAGAGAGAGGGAATCCCCCCTTCAGGAATATCGACTCCTCACTGTTACATACGGTGTGAGTTGCGCTCCCTATCTTGCTATTAGAACCCTTCGACAGCTGAGTGCAGATGAGTCTCATCGTTACCCTCTAGCTGCCTCTTGTATGATGTCAGACGTTTACATGGATGACGTTATATCTGGAGCAGACGATCTATCCTCCGCGAAGGCAGTGCAGCAGCAATTAATCTCCCTGCTTAAGGCGGGCGGTTTTAAACTCCGGAAATGGGCCTCAAATCGAACGGAACTGTTAGAAGACTTGTCGCCTGATTACTTAGCTGCTCCCACTGAATTGTCTTGCAGTCCCGACCAGACGTTTTCGCTCCTTGGGTTAACCTGGAATCCTGTATCCGATTGCTTTCTGATTTCTGTTAAATTAAAAAAACGCGAAAACTTACTAACAAAACGTCGAGTGTTCAGTAGGCCTGCGGATCGGCTCGAATATTCGAGCCGTTCGAAATCCGAACCGAGCCGGGACTCGGTTTCCGATCCGATCCGAGTACCCGAAAGAACCGAGCTGCTCGAAAAAACCGAGCGGCTCGGTTTGGAAGCGAGGGGCTCGGAAAAACCGAGCTACCCGGTTTGAAACCGAGCGGCTCGATACAACCGAGCTACCCGTTTGAAACCGAGCTACCCGTTTAAAACCGAGCGGCCCGAAGAAAACCGAGCGGCTCGGATTAGAAGCTAGTAAGTTTGAATTCTTTCGAGCATCTTTAAAGGTTGGAAGTTGGATCGGCTTAAACCGGACGATTCGTGTAACGGAGAAAGTTGCACATCTGTCTTAATATTCTTTAAACACAATATTGTCTATCTGCTTTTGTCGTACATATTTATTAACATTTAGTCGCTTACTCGCTTCTAATCCGAGCCGCTCGGTTCCCTCTCTCTCCGCCACAGGATTCTTTGGAAGTCGCAGTCGTCGCGGTGAATCCAGATTTGTCTGTACATCTTTTCGATGTCAGCCATAAACACCACGCGATGACGTCGCCAGCGGAGAAGTAACTCAACCATGTCCGGAAGCAAATTAGGACCCTTGTGAAGGATATCATTAAGTGACAACCCAGAAGAGGTTTTTTGTGACGCGTTGAAAACGACCCGAAGTTTTGTGGTCAAACTCGATTCGCGTATGACGCCGTGGTGGGGAAGGTAATAGACCGGTGTTTGATCGGCGTCTTTAGTTACACGTTCCATTTGCCCGAGACTCTCGTATTCCGACATGAATTCGCGGTAAGAATTTTCCAGTTGTGGAGATTTAAGGAACCTCCTTTCCAGTTTGTTAGATAGTGTATGGGCAGTAGAGAGGGAATCACCCAGTTCTGTTATAGGACGAGAGAAAGGCAATCTCAGGACATACCTCCCCTCACCGTCCTGAGTGTGAGTTCGCGTATAGTGCTCTTCGCAGTCAATTTCTTCCCTCGACATACCTCGCTGTGGTACAGAGAGCTCTTCTTGTGACCAGAATTTTTGAAGAAGTTCATCGATGTTGCCCTCAGAAGAGCACTGCAGAGAGACTGTGGGTTGGTTACAATCTTTCTCTTCCAAGCTACCGGACGGACCTGTTATTATCCAACCTAGCGTAGTTCGTTGAGCGACAGGCGTTCCAGGAGGCCCGTGAGTTAACCCTGTTAGAATAATGTACGAGAAGACGTCGGCTCCGAGTAATATTTCTACGGGCTTTTGAGACAGGAAATCAGGGTCAGCGAGATTGAGACCTTCCAGATGTTCGTAAGAAGTAGGTAGAAGAGAAGTAGACGGCCGATAAGCGGACAGTTTGGATAATACCGAAGCAGTAACGGTGTAGCCGTTCGATCGACTTCCACGAGGATAGAATTTTAGATTAATCTTACCCTTCGTATAATTTTTGGCGTGAGCCACGCCTATAATCGGGGCTCGATGATTTTTTCGTGAAAGTCGGAGGAGCTGAGCCAGATTCTCCTCGATCAGGGAAACCTGCGAACCGGGATCTATTAGCGCGCGTACCTCCATCCTTTCCCCAGTACGAGTCTCCACCTCGATGAGCGCGGTAGCGAGAAGCACCGAAACCGGTACCCTTCCAAGATTTGCATTGTGCGTTGTCCTTTGTCCAGCGTTTTGAATTTGAGAATTTCCAGGATCTCCTCCCTGCTTCGAAGTAGAATCAACCTGCAAACGTTCGAGAGAAGAAGAAGGACGTTCTTCGTTCATATGAATAGTGGTATGATGCTTACCCAGACATTGCTGACACCTTTTTTCCGACTTACAACTCTGAGCGGAGTGGTGCGCTAGGCAGTTGTAACAAAGCCTTTTCTCTTTCACCAGGTCCTTTCTAGCGCTGGGAGTCATCGCCCGATAATCTGGACAAAAAACAGGAAGTGATCCTGGCCGCAGTTAGCGCACTTCGAGGCTGGCCGGTTGACCTTGGTTGCGACGTGGATCTTCGCTGCTGGTTTGGATGGCGAGAACGCTGAAGTGCGAGGTTTTTTCTCTGTCCTTGCCTCGACCCGTGTTTCCGCCTTAGCAATCACAGAGCAATGGCCGCCATCTTCTCTTGCTTCCAGGGATCCGAGTTTAGATTCCAGGAAAACCTTCAAGCGGTCGAAGGTCGGAGCTGTTTTCGTAGAGCCAAGTGAGTCCTCCCATTGTTCGCGAAGCTTCGAGTCTAAACGTTCCACCGTGATATAAACGAGAATATCGTCCCAATGCTCGACGGGTCTTTCCATCGTAGCGAGTGCGTCTACGGCGCTTAATGTGCGACTGAAGACACGTTTAAGCTCGCGAGCCGTTCGCTTCTCCATTGGAGCTATAGATAGGAGTTCGGCCACGTAAGATTTTATTTGCAGGCGAGTGTTCTCAAAGCGGTTCGTCAAAACTCTCCACGCCCTCGGAAAGTCGGCTCCGCGGACGGGGATGTTCTCTACAAGTGACGCGGGTTCGTCAGCAAGACTCAACTTTAAATAATGTAATTTTTCTACCTCGGAGAGCGTCGGGTTGTCGATGATCATCGATTGGAAGAGGTCTCGAAAATTAGCCCAGTGTTTATATTCGCCGGAGAATTTTGGCAACGGAATTTTCGGCAGCGGTTGTCTAACCGTTTCGCGTACCGTAACCACACTTGTTTCGTTGCAGGAAGGCGCTGGAGCGATTTTCTTGAGCGCGTCGAGTAGATAGGCCTTTTGCGACAAAAATTGTTCCTCCCATTGGCCGATAATGTCGTTTTTAAAATATGGATGTTGTTCCCGTTCAGTGATGAAGAATAAATTCATGATTTCTTCGTGATTTTTATTGAATTGCGCCCAATTTCGCTCCAACAAGTCTAGGCGCGAGGTAATCACGCCTTCTGTAATGTTATCTGCTCCCATTTTCTTTAAATTATCCACGTTACGCGAGATTCTACGCATTAAGGAGGATTGATTCTCAATATACTTCTCCATAATTCGATAGAAGGACAAATTCTCTGCGCCAGCGAAGTTCCAGAAGATTCGAAGAGTTTGTCGCGCACGTGGTCCAGTAGAACGTTCTCGAAGCGATTTCCGTCGAGATTCACTCACTTCACTTTAGGAAATAATCCGGCTCGAAGGACCATAAAATGTTCGAAAAGCAAGGAGATGAAGGTGAGGAGTGAATCAACTCGAAATTTTTGCACTTTGAGAACACCGTGTATTTTTGGTTGAATTTCTCCGGGAAAGTTGAGTCAACGGGAGCGAGCGAAAACCGGTAATGGCGGTGAATCGATCCAGATTGCTTCTCTTCCGCGAAACAGAGCTCGCTTTCCGGGAAGGAGTGGGAATCGAGAATCCCGTGACGTCATTGACCTACTTATCGATCAGCGCGATCGATCCTTGTTTTGCCGAGCGCGAATTGCGAATAGTAATAAGAGGATCGTTACGATCTCAAAGTCGCGAATTTTTGATTATTGCTTAGAACTAAGTATCTTAAGACTAGGTAGGACGATGTACAAATAATTTTTAAATAAAGAATTCTTAAGACTAACAATTAAGCTTAATTCCTAAACAAAAAGAGATAACTAAATGCATTCTTTACAAGTTGCGCATCGCCGATCGCACAGAAGTCTTAAAGCTAGAAAGAGAGTTACTGAAGAAGTCGACCGCATTACAGAACGAATTAGCAGTAATACATAAACGATTAATACAATTAAAGTATCCATACAGAGTTCTGTGTTGCTCGACAACAAAGAGTGAACGACTTCTTAAGTGACGCGAGGGAGCGTATAAATTGAACATATGCAAGAGATCAGGAGAGATGGTAACACGGTTAACAATCTTATATACAAATACGAGACTAGCTGAGGTGCGCCGTTGCTCGAGGGTCATTAAGCCCAAACGCGATAATAGGTGGTCATAATTGTGTGAGTACGGCGACATTGGTGTATCAGTGTAGGAAGAAGCTAGCCTCAGGAATTTGTGCTGTACGCTCTCAATTAAAGCTATATGGTTAATATAATAAGGACACCAGATAAGTGAACCATACTCCAGTATAGGACGGACTAAAGTACTGTACAGTACCAAGAGTGTGGATATATTAGTGAGAAATTTAGACATACGAAAGATATGTTATTCGATCCGAGTAAAACCCGGCTCGCTTTTTGCGGGTATTCCGCAGCTCTAGTGTTCAGCGAGATTGCGAGCCTCTACGATCCGTTAGGATTCCTAGCGCCAGTTATAATAACAGCGAAAATATTCTTGCAATCCTTGTGGCTGTTAAAACTAGATTGGGACGATCCATTGCCGAAAAACTATGCGGACAGTTGGGAGAATTATTACTGCGAGCTGAGCAGCCTCTCCTCCTTGAGAATACCGCGCTGGATTTCCACTCGTGACGATGATTTGTCGTACGAGATACACGGTTTTTCAGATGCGTCTGAAAAAGCTTACGCGGCGGTAGTTTACATTCGCGTCATCTCCCCGCACGTGGCTCCACGCACGAGTCTCCTAACCACAAAAACACGCGTCGCGCCACTAAAACAGGTCTCCCTTCCGAGGTTAGAATTATGCGCCGCGACGCTTCTCGTTCGGCTTACCAAAATCGTGCAACGAACATTGGCACTCGCGGATAGTAAAACTTATCTCTGGACAGATTCCACTATAGTTCTATCGTGGCTGCAAAAACCACCTCGCACGTGGACGACGTTTGTCGCGAACCGCGTGTCCGAAATACAAACATCGCTCCCTACCGCTCGTTGGTTACACGTCAAAACAAATGACAATCCTGCCGACTGCGCCTCCCGCGGTTTGGCAAGCAATGTCCTGGAAAAATACGAACTATGGTGGGACGGTCCGTCTTTTCTGCAAATACCGGATTTTGAATTAACTGCCAACCAACAAACCGAATATACCACGGAGCGAGAAGCGCGAAATCAAAAAACTGCACTAAACGTTTCGCAACCGGGTGAAACGACTGGGTGGGAATTCCTATCCAAATACTCCTCTCTGCTTCGACTCACTCGAATCACCGCATGGTGCCTGCGATTCATTCGCGGGATTCGCAAGGAAAAACCACTTAATGACATTGCTGACATTTTATCGACTACCGAACTAGAAAATGCGAGACTTACCTTACTGCGTATCGTACAAGGCCATTTCTTTCCGGAAGAGATTAAATCTCTCTCTAACGCTCAGCCTATTGTAAAGGGCTCTCTTAATCGCCTCGCGCCCTTTCTTGATGCTGACGGACTACTGAGAGTGGGGGGCCGGTTGAGGCACGCCTCTATAACAACAGAGGAGAAACATCCTGCAATTTTACCATCAAAGGGGCATTTTACAACTTTGGTAATCCGGCAATACCACTTGAAGGTATTGCACGCAGGTACACAACTCACCTTAAGCACAATTCGCGAAAGATACTGGATCATTCGTGGTCGCTCGGCCGTCAAAAACTATATATATTCTTGTCTTCCTTGCTGGCGCTGGCGAAAGGAGAGCCCTCATCAAATTATGGGTGACCTCCTTTTAACCCGGGTCACTCCTTCGCGACCGTTTCTAAACACTGGCGTGGACTACGCGGGTCCGTACAATATCAAGATCGCTAAGGGTCGAGGGTATCGGTCCCACAAGGGGTACGTGGCCGTTTTTGTATGTCTAGCGACACGTGCTATACATCTCGAGCTGGTTTCAGATTATACAACGGAAGCGTTCCTTGCCGCGTATCGCCGGTTCGTCTCCCGGCGCGGTATTTGTCTTACTCTGCGTAGCGACCAGGGAACGAACTTTGTAGGCGCCGATGCAGAACTCCGTCGTCTCTTTTCGACCGCTAGTCAAGAGCTAGGGAAGATGGCCTCCTTGCTTGCTGAGATGGGGACTCACTGGCAATACAATCCTCCCGCGGCTCCCCACTTCGGCGGAATCTGGGAGGCTGCCGTAAAGTCCATGAAGCGCCACCTCCGTCGAGTCGCCCGGGACACGTGCTTAACCTTCGAAGAGATGACCACACTCTTAACTAAGATCGAAGCGTGCTTGAATTCACGGCCACTTGCACCACTGAGCGACGATCCGGACGACCCCACTAACACCGTCTCACTTTCTAGTAGGCTCGTCTCTTACAGCCGTCCCGGAACCCTCGCTCGCGGACGAGAAAATTTCGCGTCTGACTCGCTGGCAACTGATCTGCAAACTGCGAGATCATTTCTGGGCCCGCTGGAAGGGCGAGTACTTGCAGACGTTACAAACACGAAGCAAGTGGACTACTGCCACTCCCGACCTCCGTCCGGATGACCTCTGCCTTCTTAGGAATGAGACTACGCCGCCAACCAGATGGCCCCTCGCACGGATTCTTCAAACTCACCCGGGAGAGGACGGGCGCGTCCGAGTCGTCACGGTAAAAACCGCGTACTCCGTGCTTCAACGACCGATCGTAAAGGTTGTGCCCCTCCCTAACGAACGTACTGCCGAACCAAAACAATCGTCTGCTCCGCTCGACGAAGGCGGGCGGAATGTTTAGGAATTAAGCTTAATTGTTAGTCTTAAGAATTCTTTATTTAAAAATTATTTGTACATCGTCCTACCTAGTCTTAAGATACTTAGTTCTAAGCAATAATCAAAAATTCGCGACTTTGAGATCGTAACGATCCTCTTATTACTATTCGCAATTCGCGCTCGGCAAAACAAGGATCGATCGCGCTGATCGATAAGTAGGTCAATGACGTCACGGGATTCTCGATTCCCACTCCTTCCCGGAAAGCGAGCTCTGTTTCGCGGAAGAGAAGCAATCTGGATCGATTCACCGCCATTACCGGTTTTCGCTCGCTCCCGTTGACTCAACTTTCTCGGAGAAATACAACTTAAAATTACACGGTGTTCTCAAAGTGCAAAATTTCGAGTTAATTCACTCCTCACCTTCATCTCCTTGCTTTTCGAACACTTTTCTTTTTTTCTTCTCCTTTATTATAATTATAAAATTACACTATTGCACATATAATATTATACGTGTATATATTATATAATTATCTAAATATCATTTTTTATTTTTTCTGTTATACTTATGCCTACTCTTATACTTATATTGTATAGACCACGTTTTCACTTATGTAACAAAGGGTTCATCCCGTAGATTATATATGAATAAATTAAATTAAATTATCGGGAACTAAATAAAATCACAGTTCGAGACAACTTTCCTACCCCTTTGATTGATGATCATCTGGATAGGTGTTTAGATTTAAGTCTCTACTAATAAGATTATGTCCAGTCCCTTATGTGTTTAGGAATTAAGTTAGAATTAAGCGTTAAAACTTTGTATAAAAACTTTCGCGAGAAATAATTACGGGTTCATACAGGCTTCGCGCAACTCGAAACTCGAAGCTTTCGCGCTCTTCTTTCTCCGCGTGCGTGCGGATCATCGCGTGATCCCGAGTTACGTCACGGGATTATTCTCCCCACTTCTTCCGCGAAACCGATCCGGAATTCGCGGAACGATAAATCGCCCCAGTCGATCGCAATCTTTAAAGGGAACTTGTCGCACGCGCTTTCGGTATCAAAACCATTTCTTTGTTCTCGCACTAAAATAAAATTTCTGGGTTTCTCGCGAAACGGATTCTTCCCGTAATTGCTCCCTACCAAACAACCTTCTTTCACTAACAATAGGTTACATAACAAATCCTATTTTAGTTGTTTGGATTTAAGGAATGGATTTCACCGTGTTAAAATGGCCGAGTCATCGATAAAATATACGTCCTTTGTCACCCCGTTGGGTCAGTTTAAATATTTGCGAATGCCATTTGGGCTAACCAATGCTCCACGAGTTTTTCAACGTTATATCAATCATATATTTTCGGAATTGCTTAAAAGAAATCAGATTTTATTGTATCTAGACGATATTTTGATAGCAACACAAAATCTTTCAGAGCATTTTGAAATTCTGAAAGAAGTATTTTGTCTTGCATCTCAGCATCAATTATCTTTTAGAATAGATAAATGTGCATTTCTTTTTCAAGAAATTACTTATTTAGGTTACCTAGTAAGTAAGGAAGGTATTCAACCTAGTAAGGAAAATATCGATACCATATTAAATTATCCCATACCTTGTAACACCAAAGATGTTCATCGATTTGTGGGATTGGCAAGTTATTTTAGGAGGTTTATTAGGGATTTCTCCCGAATTGCGAAACCATTGTATGATCTCATCCGTAAGAAAGCAGAATTCAAGTTTGAATCAGAGGAATTAACCGCTTTCGAAAAATTAAAATATTGTCTAGCGTCTCGACCGATTTTAGCCTTGTATTCACCGAAATTAGAAACAGAATTGCATTGCGATGCGAGTACGAGTGGCTTCGGTGCAATTTTGTTGCAAAAACAATTGGATGATTTTTTTAAGCCGGTATTTTTTTCAGTAAACGGACCAGTGCAGCTGAAACAAAATACCACAGCTTCGAATTAGAGTGTTTGGCAGTTGTGTATGCTATACAGCGGTTCCACATATATCTTACGGGAATTTCGTTTAAGATATTAACTGATTGCGATAGTTTTAGGTTAACGTTAACGAAACAGAGTGTTAATCCTCGAATATCTCGATGGGCACTTTTCCTAGAAGCGTATAACTACCGCATTGGGCATCGTCCAGGAACTAAGATGTCTCATGTCGACGCCCTTAGTCGCTGTTACACTATATTAGTAATAGATAGCAATACTTTCGAAAGGACTTTATGTTTAACACAGGACAAAGATGAAAACATACGGAAGATACGCGAACAGTTAGAAGTTGCCGAGAACAAATATTTTGAATTACGTGATGGGTTGATTTACCGAAAGTGGAAGGGTAGGTTACTCTTTTATGTTCCACAGTGTATGGAACCCAATATGTCATACGGACATGTCACGATGATATTGGTTATGTTGGTTTAGCCAAAGTCATTGAAAACATTATGCGCGTTTATTGGTTTCCACAGTTGCATCAAAAGATTAGGCATTATATTGATAATTGCCTCAAGTGTATTGAATTTTCTCCCAGTAGTGGTAAACGGGAGGGTTATTTACACTGTTTGCCAAAGGGTGACCTGCCATTTCAAACTATACATATAGACCATCTAGGTCCACTTCAAAAGGCGCGAGGATATAAACATATTCTTTCTGTTGTCGATGGGTTCACAAAATTTACACGGTTATATCCATGCAAATCTACCACATCCGAAGAGACGATAAAACATCTTAATGATTATTTCCGGGTGTATAGTAAACCTAGGAGATTAATAAGTGACAGAGGGACCTGCTTTAAATCTGTCAAGTTTGTATCGTTTCTGCGAGACCTAGGCGTGGAACATGTGTTGATAGCAGTGGGTACACCCCGTGCAAATGGACAGGTTGAACGCTTTAATCGCGTTGTGTCTCCTATGATTTCTAAATTGTCAGAAGCACCGAACAAATGGGATCAGATTCTAGATGCGGTAGAATATGCATTAAATAATACAATTTCACGTTCCACTCAGACTACCCCATGCAAACTGTTGTATGGAATTAACCAGTTAGGGAAATCGAATGATAACATACGAAGTTTTCTTGAAAATTCGCTGGAGTATGACCGCGATTTTCTTAGTATAAGAGCGCAAGCTTCAGAAGAAATAGAGAAATTACAACTTGAAAACACGCGTACATTCAATGAAAAACGTAAAGAACCAAGGTTATATAAGATTGGTGATTATGTGATGGTCCGAAATATTGATACTACGCCAGGAGTGAATAAAAAACTAATCCCTAAGTTTAAAGGACCTTATGTAATCAAACATGTTCTAGATTTCGATCAATATATTATTACTGATGTAGACGGGTTTCAGTTGACCCAAGCACCATACACTGGAACCGTGAGTGTGGACCAGATGAGACCCTGGAGTACTAATAAATAGCTATAAGACTCTATATGCCTACTTAGATTACCATTACAGCGAATTGTAAAATAAGAATGCGTGGCTTAGTTTATAAGTTATTTAATGTTAAAGAAAAAAAAAAAAGTATACTACATGGTCGGGACGACCATAATGTCAGGATTGGCCGATCTGTAGGGAAATTCCCTAGATGAGTGTCATTCCCTGGATGGGCGTCTCGCTGTCTCGCTGCTTGAAGGAAGAGGCGTTTGTTCTTTGGTTGTCGAACACAGCGAGACGGTAAAACGAAGCACGTTCAGGTTGTTATCGATAAATAAAATATACGTTTATATTATCTCAAACTGTGTGGCATAATTATTAATTTCTGTCGTTCCTACAAAGTGGATTTAAATTGCTTAATAGAAATATTATATTAAAAATGAATATATTAATTTTTAGTGTACTTCTGTGTGCATAATTTCGTTTCGGTTATTTTCATTTATTGGTTGTACATGTGTTGTATTTACGATCCTTGGGTCTTGTTCACTCTGGTAACTGTCAGCTTCAATGTTTACATGCTCTACCATTGTCTCGGATTGGTCGAGACGGGTGACGTCACGCTCGCCGGCGGAAGCAGCGCGCGAGCGATAGCGACGCACGGTGAAGGAAGCGTGGCGCCAAACGGTTGGCGCTGCGTAGGGAGAGCGAGGGGAGACTAGACGGGTGCGATCGCTGCGGCGCGAGTCGCGCCATATTGCTTCGACCCGGATGTCGACCGCTCATTCGATCGCTGATTCGGTGTTCGCGTCACCAATCAGGTGACGCCGTGCGTGATCGCGCGATGTATGGCGTGATCTCGTGTCACCTGTAGCGTTACGTGTTCGGCGGTTTCCCTTCGCTCCTCCGACCCCTGATCAGCTGAGGCAATCACTGCGCGATTTCATGATGGTTACAATTGTCGCGAACGTTATCGCGGATTCGCGTATCCTTCCGACGTTGTCAAAAGCAATACATTGCCTCTCACAATTCAGCGCTTTATTTGCACAAGCAAGGGAAATAAAAGCGGTACATTTTGTTGATTTCACATGAGTGTAATTTATCGCAAAATCCTGCATTTCCAACGCGTAATCGAATTAAAATCGTACACGAGTTCCCCGTTGATTAACAACCATTAAATCAATAGATCTATCACTGTACTCTAAACAACTATAAACGTTTATATCTAACTAATAATGTTTGAGATCGGATACGAAGTTCTGCGATACCTAGTCAGCGAATGAAACGATACAGTTTTGTGAACACACACTTTATCAACACTTACACACACTAAACGATAAACAAGACGCGATGCAGATACGATAAAACGAACGAAGGTATACGATACGAAACGGTGTGAACGATAGACGAAACGAGCGCAAGAAGTACGGAACAGCTGATCGAAAGCGATGTCAACGAGGTGATCTTTCCTGTTGCCGTTAGCGGATTGTTATCGATCAGCTGTAACGATCCGAGATTCAAGAGCGAGGCTCGAATAAGGTGGGGGGTGACGTGACGTCATCTGAGCGGTTACGCGAATTCGGTATCGGTGATATGAATTGTATCGGTTCGCCGGAACATTACTCCCCCCCTTGCCGAGACGCAGTCTTGGCAATGAACCTGGGACCGTCTACCTGTGTTTATGCGTTTATGGCTTGGGTTAATCCGTTTCAATCGGGAGTCGACACAATTTGACTATCGGCCACTTGAGAACGGCAGTCGAGGTCCGCACGGTGACAACTCGCGTGACGTTGTCTTTTCCCGGATGCAGTTCGATAATACGCGCGAGAGGCCATTTGGCCGGAGGCATCCGTTCGTCTCGTACAAGCACGAGATCTCCCTCGCGGAGTGGTTGCGTCTTTATTTGCCACTTCGTCGCAGAGTGTAATTGTTGCAGATATTCTCGCGACCAACGTGCCCAGAAATGGTCGAGGATTTGACGCAGCAGTTGCCATCGGGATAACCGTGAACGAGGAGTCTCCGCGAGGTCGGGTTCAGGAACAATATTGAGTGCATCGCCAACGAGAAAGTGTCCCGGTGTTAGCGCGGAGAGATCGGACGGGTCGTCAGATAGTGGACAGATTGGCCGCGAATTTAACGTGGCTTCGATTTGTGCGAACAGTGTCGCATATTCTTCGAAAGTAAGTGGGGATTCTCCGATCACGCGGCGCAAGTGAAATTTTGTTGATTTGACTGCGGCTTCCCACTTTTCGCCGAAGTGTGGAGCGGAAGGGGGATTGAATCTCCACTGCGTCCCGAGGTTCGCGAGACTGCTTGCGATCGCGTGAGATTCCTGCGAGGCTCGCGCGAACATACGACGCAGTTCGGCGTCCGCACCGACGAAATTTGTGCCGCAATCGCTCGACAGTGTACTGCAGATGCCGCGACGCGGTCTGTTCTGGACAGCTACTGCTGTGTAGTCCGATGCGAACTCAAGGTGCACCGCGCCGGTGGCGAGGCATACGAACAAGGCGAGGTAACCTTTGAATACCTTGGCCCCGCGGCCTCGCGTTGTTCGCCATTGGAAAGGACCCGCGTAATCTACACCAGAATTTAAAAAGGCGCGTGCAGGGGTGACGCGACGTGACGGTAGTTGTCCCATTATCTGAGTACACTGACGAGCTCTGTGGCGGGCGCACGTTACGCAGCGATTAATGAACGCTCGCACCGGCTGTCGGCCCCCGACAATCCAATACGATTGCCGTAACGTCGAGAGTGTGAGCTGTGGGCCGGCGTGCAAGTTATGCAAGTGCGCTTGGGCGATGACGAGTAAGGTAAACGCAGAGGATCGCGACAGGATCATCGGGTGTTTCTGATCCGCATCGAGAATAGAGTGTTGCAAGCGCCCTCCTACGCGCAGGATGCCGGTCGCGTCAGCGAAGGGCATCAAGTTTAGGAGAGTACTGGACTTAGGGAGCGCGACGCCGTGAGTTATTGCATCGATCTCCATAGCAAAATGATCCGCCTGCGTTTGGCGAATCCAGAACTTCCGTGCTTGTTCTATTTCTTGTACGGTGATAGGGTCTGCCGGACCGCGATCCGCTCTTTTCATCTTCAGCCGGCACACAGCTCGAAAGCACAACGCAGTTATGCGGAGTAACCGAGTAAATGACGAGAATCGGTCGATTATATTCCACGACGATGTCGACGCGGCGTGTAACGCGGACGTTTTTTCCGGTCGTTTCTCGGTGTCGATACGGGGGTCTGGAGCCAGTGTTTCCACGGGCCAGGCAGGAGAGAATTCTCGAAGCCACGATGGCCCCCGCCACCAAATGGAATCACGCAATGACCGCGGAGATACACCGCGTGACGCTAGATCTGCAGGGTTAGACGTCCCTGGCACGTGGCGCCAATATGCTTGAGGTGCAAATTGATGAATATCCGCGACGCGATTACGCACGAAATCCTTCCATTTGGATGGGGGGCTGCGAATCCACGCAAGGGCCACGGCCGAATCTGTCTACAGATGCGTCGGTATTCGTTCGAGGTCTAACGCTGTGCGGATGTGCGCGACTTGTTTTGCGAGGAGGAGCGCTGCCGACAATTTCAGACGCGGGATGGTCATTGGTTTGATGGGGGCGACTCTGGACTTTGCAGAGAGAAGAGTTACGCGGAACGTATCGTCGTCGTTTCGGACTCTTAAATAAATTACGATGCCCATCGCGCGCGTGGATGCATCGGCGAATCCATGGATTTCGACGCCGCGATCAGGATCGAGTTGTCCAACCCATCGATCCAGAGTTAGGTTACTAATCTCCGCCAAGTCGCTGCAGAATCGCTCCCAACGACGCACAAATTCCGACGGGAGCGCATCGTCCCATCCCGTTTTCTGTGTCCACAATTCCTGCATGAGCAGTTTGCCTTGGACGGTGACGGGCGCGAGCCATCCTAACGGGTCGAAAAGCTGTGAAATGGTCGACAGCACTCCTCGTTTCGAATTACGCCCGTTCGATGGTGCCTGAATTGAGAACACGAACGCATCGGATTTAGTGTTCCACGCGAGGCCAAGGGCGCGATGAGGGGCATCGACAGACAGAGTTCTTTCGGTAGATCGCTCCGGATGCTGTTCTTCCGCGGGAATCAACTCCACGCAGTTGGCGATCTATTTCTTAAGCGTGAATCCGCCCGCTCCCAGGAGACGTTGGAGTTGACGAATTTTCTCCTGGGCTGTTTGCAAACAATTCGCGCCTGATAGGATGTCGTCAACGTACGTTTCGTGCAGTAGGATGTCCCGAGCGCGCGGGAAATTGTCGCCCTCGTCGGTTGCTAGTTGGCGCATGCATCACAATGCAAGGAATGGAGCGCACGCGAGACCATAAAGGTGCGTCTACACTGCCGTGGTGCTCGCGAGCATCGGCGAATCCTGATGCTCACGAGCATGAGGCTAAAACTAGCTGGCTGCTCGCGAGCGCCCTCAGCTTCTCTTCGTTTAAATTGCTTGGGAAAATAAGGAAAGAAGACCGACCAGCGTGAGGAATGGAGAGGGTACATTTCCCGAATGGAGGGGATTCGTGCAGTTCGTCCCGTTCGTAGCATTGAAATTCCCTGTTCCTGAGTTTAGCCTCGGAGGCTAAACTCACGAACGACAGGGTCGCGAACAGTCCATCTGGTTTATGTCACCAGCCCCTGGGCAATAGACCCAGGTAGGCCCCCCCTGGTGCAGACCTGAAATCAATGCTGAATGACCCTTCGGTCAGCTTTGGGTGACGAAAATATGTAAATGAATAAACGCATGTACTTAACTTGTTTTCAAAACAAAAGTGAATCATCAATGGTTATTGCCAGAGTTAGGCAAGTTTCATTCTGAATAACGAATGAAAAATGACGAAGAAATCTGCAAGATTTCTTCGTAACTAACGAATAATGTTTTCATTCGACGCGAAGTTACTGGTAATTTAGCTGGAATAAAAATGTATTCGCTATTCGAAGGAATGGTGCATCGAATACGAACACGAATAATAATAATAATAATAATAATACTAATAATAATAGTATTAATTATTGCGAACATCACAAATAATTATTCGAGATTGAGGATAAATACGGATTAATTGCTTGACGCTTGACAACGAAATTAAAGTTCCTCATACATCAACGCAAACGATTGTTTCGCCGCTGTAAAAAACGGAGAAATTGTAGTTTCGGTTTTCTCAAAATAATTTGTCTACTATTGATTTTATCCCAAAAAGCTCTATACAAAAGTTGTTCACAATTACATTTAGTAAATATTGGTTGCTTTCAAAGAAAAAAGTTGATCTTTATTTTGCAAAATTACAGGAAGAAACATTGAAGAGTGTGAAGAGCTTTGCACGTCGAAAAAGCAAATAAAAAATAATTCAATTTTAACAGATTGCACATAATAATGTCCCTTGATATGTAAAGGATATGTGTTTAAGCCCAACCCCAAATTTGAAAATGGCTAGCAACACACATTTGTTTAAAAAAAGTGCCTAATCTTTTAACTAAAATTTTTTTCTTCTGTGGGTATGTAGTACGCATCATGAGCTTTCAATTCCAAAGGTTTTATCAATATATTTGTCTTTGGCAGGAATTGACAGCTGGTTAAAGAATTCGCACTAATAATTTTGCAGTAGATCGCCATTTTCAAAATTTCCATACACGTGTACCCATGTATTAAAACCTATACGGATTGAAACACGAATATAATAATTTCACGGATACACGTATATTTAGATACACCATCTTCTTTTTCCTCCATTCTCTAGCGTTTAGCTGGTCGAAACTGTGACTCCTACCTTTTGTAAATGCATGAATGCATAGAAGGCGTGGAAAAGAATTGTGGAGACGAAGTGCTATTCGTAGCCTTGCTAGAATAATAAAGCATTCTTAAGGACGGCCAATAAAGTGAAAGCACAAAAAATATGTGGCAAGGGTTTCCTTCGAGGGCCAAACGTTTTCCAGGCGGGGCCCATGTGGCGCCGACAAATCCGGCAGAGGCCTGCGATGCTTGCGAGCATCACGGCAGTGTGGACGCTGTTTCTGTCGTTCGTGGCGCTCGGGGTGCTCGCGCTGTTCGTTCGCCCGTGCTCGCCTCAGTGTAGACGCACCATAAGTGACGGTGGTGAGCGCGTATTCCTGAACCGGTAGTGAGGGATCGCGCCGCCAAACGAACCGTTGGAAAGTCTGGTCGTCTTCATGAACGCGAACTTGCCGGTACATCTTCTCAACGTCTGCTGAGAACGCGAACCGAAATCTGCGCCAACGTAGAATTACGTCAGCTAAGTCAACTTGTAGTTTCTGACCTGTGTGCAAGCAGTCGTTGAGGGATGTACCAGACGTTGTGCGATGCGACCCATTGAACACGACGCGTATTTTTGACGATCCACCTACCTCGCGGAGGACTCCGTGGTGAGGTAAAACATACGACGCGGTTGTCGTCCGAGTCTCGCGATCGGATGCGACGCGCATGTGGCCGAGTTTCTCGTACTCGTCAAGGAATTCAACGTATTTTTTGCCGAAGTGAGGACGCGACGCGTGTAATTTTTCGTTACGCAGGAGGATTCCAATAGCAGCCGATCGCGAGTCGCCGAGCACGCAGGGATCTTTAACGAAGGGCAAACACACGACATATCGCCCGGTTTCGTCGCGAGAATGAGTGCGAACAAAATGATCCTCACATTGACGCTCGGAGTCAGTTATCAGCGGTTCTCGCTGGGTGTTGGGCTCCTCCTGGACCCAAAATTGCTGGAGCAGATCATACAGCTCCCGGTCGACGCCGCACTGATGGCTGGAGACTCCGACGGATGCTGCGTGGGTGAACCCGGACGGTGCAGGTCCGGAAATGATCCAGCCGAGCCTGGTCAGCTGAGCGACGGGAGAGTTGGCACCCCCACGCCTGATGTCGGGTCGTATAAGTTGACTGTAGACGTCGACGCCGATAACAATGTCAATTGGCCGTGGATCGAGGTAGTCTGGTTCGGCCAACTTCAGCCCTTGTAAGTGCGACCAGGTTGCTAGTGGAGCTGCTACTGCGGGAGCATAGTGTGTCAGATTGGGTAATACGAACGCTTTTACCTTACAGGAGAACGTCTCCGTGAGCGACGAGATAACGAAGGTGGAGACGCCCCTAGTGGTTACGTTATGCCCCGCTCCGATCCCGAAGATGGGCAGGCAGGCATGCTGGCGTGGAAGGCACAACCGCTGGCAGATGGACTCCTTGATGAACGAGACTTCGGAGCCTTGGTCTAGCAAGACGTGAGCCTGGAAGGATTCCCCGTTGACGGAGGAGACGCTGACTAGTGCGGTGGCCAACAGCATCGGACGACGCATCGAGACCGTGGACGATACTGGAACCACGTGATGAGCAACAGCAGCAGAAGGACCAGCCGTTGGGGACTCCGACGGTGACGATGACGCAGCTTCAGAGACGCTGGAGGCCTCGTGCAGCGAAGAGTGGTGACGCGAGGTGCACTTCGTGCATCTCTTTTTGCTGCGGCAGTCCTTTCGGGGGTGGTTACCCAAACAGTTGTAGCATTGTCGGTGTTGGGTCACGAACAGTTTCCGTTGCTCCAGCGTTTTTGCAAGATACTGCGAGCAAATTCCGAGGTAGTGATCCGCGGTGCAGAGCAGGCAACGGTTCTGCGACGTGACGGCAGCGTGCGATTGGGCGACGGACGAGCGCGATTTCGGTGTTGGCACAACTGAGTTCGCTTTCTCGAGCGACGAGAGAGCCCGAATTCGGTTTTGCAAGAATTTATCGAGCACCGAAAACTCCGGGTACTCGGTGTTCTCTGAGATGAGAAGCTCCCACGCTTTTAGTGACTCAGAATCCAATCGCCTGGTCACCCAGAAAATTAGGAATGGCCCCCAATGTTTAATTTGGCATTTGAGGACCTCGAGCGCGCCCAGCACTTGCTTGACCTTCCTACGAATTTCCTTTAATTCCGTCGCGGATTCTGACCGTGCCTTAGTCAACGAGAACAGGGCTTCCAGTTGGTGATCGATCAGGACGCGGGTGTTCTCGTAATTTCCACGGATGGTTTCCCAAGCCCCGTCGAAATGTTCGCCGTCAACCGGTAAATTGCATACAAGGTCGAGAGCTTCTCCGTGCAGGCTCAACAACAGTTAATGAAATTTTTCAGTGTCGGAGAGGCTCGAGTTGTTGATGACCAACGACGTGAATAATGCCTTGAACGGAGGCCAATCCTTGTGTTCCCCCGAAAAATTCGGAACGTCAAGGCGACGGAGTTTAGACGACGATGATGCGCGCGGTTTCGTCCCGTGTTCCTCGTCTGCGTGGCCCGCGGAGCTGGAGTCGTAGCTGGTTTCGGAGCGGCTAGGCGTGAGTGACTTCAGCATGTCACACAACGCGGACTGCGTGTCGATCACCAGCTCCTCGCATTCGCAACGATGGTTATCAAAGAAGTATGCGTGCTTCTTGATGTCGTCGGTCCGCATATCTAAGAGTTTGACGTGATTCGCCCGAAACTCGTCCCAGCTGCGCAAAAGCGAATCTAACCGCGCTTGGAGGTACGATTCTGTAAGGTTGGCTGCTCCTTTCTTCTTCGTGTTAACGAGGACACGCTTGATGCTGTCGTACAGCTCATATTGTAGATCGAGCAGCGATTTTGCCGTTGACATTTTGAATGTAGCTTATGTACGAGGTCACTAATTCGCGGTCGTGACTCGAAAACAAAACACGCGAGCGGCGTCAACGGTTGGCGAGACGAATTTGAATGTACCGTGCAAGTATCGGTGAACTGCACACGCGATTGCACACGCGCGTGACGCGGAGTATTCACAAGTATTCACTCACTTGTAAGTATCGCAGATTGAGATGCTGCGAACCGCCGATCTATCCGGCTCGAAGGACCAAAAATGTTTGAGATCGGATACGAAGTTCTGCGATACCTAGTCGGCGAATGAAACGACACAGTTTTGTGAACACACACTTTATTAACACTTACACACACTAAACGATAAACAAGACGTGATGCAAATACAATAAAACGAACGAAGGTATACGATACGAAACGGTGTGAACGATAGACTAAACGAGCGCAAGAAGTACGGAACAGCTGATCGAAAGCGATGTCAACGAGGTGATCTTTTCTGTTGCCGTTAGCGGATTCTAATCGATCAGCTGTAACGATCCGAGATTCAAGAGCGAGGCTCGAACAAGGTGGGGGGTGACGTGACGTCATCTGAGCGGTTACGCGAATTCGGTATCGGTGATATGAATTGTATCGGTTCGCCGGAACAAATAACATTAACAGACATTAAAAAATGGTTACATTATTTACATTAGCCTCAACGCTATACTCAGTGTCAGCCTTATTTTCTTTGTTATTATTTAGTGTCTTTTTCCAAACATGAAAAAGACTTGTATCTTCTATGCGACCTGTCCATTTATCTATATCTTTATATGATCTGAATGTTTCTAATGTTAATGGATCAATGTATTTCTCAATATTTTTTAATGATTTATTTTCACTTAAGCTGGTTTGTGCAATTGCTGGCTCATTTTGTTTCGAGCGAATAAAAATCTTTGAAAAGTTCACTTTTTCACCTGAAAATGGATGAAGACCACAGGTTTGGAAACCATTTGCCATAATTTTTACAAGGTCCATTTCACTAAATACTTTTTGGAGCAATGGTGCAAAATTTTCTTTTGTAACGCTTAACACTTCATTCTTTATTCTATATTCATTCACATTTCTTTTCCAATGAGCTTTTAATGGTGAGAATACACTGACGTCCATTGGCTGCATAAAATGAGTGGTGTTCGGTGGTAAAACTATTAAAATTATGTCGTGTGCATGACAAAACGCACTCAGAGGCTGTGTCAAATGTGATACGTGTCCGTCTACAAATAAAATTATTGGTAACTGGACCTTCTTTGCAACGATCCAGTTCCAAAATTGGTTAGCAATGTATTCATAAAACAGCATTGCTGTCATCCATCCCTTTTCAGATGTACCAACACAAAATCCTTGTGGTAGCATAGTGTAAATGCTACTAGGAACTCTTTTATAAGCATACACAACCATGGTAGGAGCTCATTGTCCTGCAGCATTGCCAGTCACAAAAACTGTCAAATTTTCTTTCTCATTATTGTTAACAATATTATACACGTTCTTGCATCCTTTTTCAGCCAGCACAGAACCTCCTTTGGGATTTAATAACAAAGATGTTTCATCTGTATTGAATATTCTTGAAGCATCAATGTTATATAAGTTTTTCTTCTTCAAATAATGTTCAACATCTTTAAACCACTTTCTTACACTATTTTCACTAACCAATGCTCTAGAGATCGAAACATTTTCACATATTCTATTGCTTAATATAGAATGCCGACGAAGGAAGCCTTCGTACCAATGCCGACCCGGTCGATTATTTACAAAAGGGTTTGGTTTATTTAGTCTTTGTATTAGAATCGCCACACTATTGATCAAATGTTCTTTTGTCACTGGACATCCAACGGAGCACATAACTAAAATCCATTGTACAAGATTATATTCTCCCTCTTCTGTCAATATTGTAGTTGGTCCAGATCTATCACAAGCATATTTTTTCGTAATTATACTATGCAGTGTTGATCGTGGAACATTGTATGTTTTACTAGCCGTATTGATGGGTGTTCCGCACTTGACTGCTTCTACAGCTTTTTGCATAACCTCCTGGCTGTACGTCTTCCGCTTTTTCTGTGTATTTTATTCAATTTGATAATTGTTGAAATGAATAATACTTATAAACTAATCGTTTAGGTAAATATTGTTTAAATCTTTATTAGTTTATGCTTACAATATCCATCTTTGCTAATTTCGAAAGGTTTTCACGACAAAGCTTTCCGGCGCTCTGACAGTCTCGGAAGCGAAAATAAGGTTAGGTTTGACGGTAACACAGTAACAGTAAGCGGACATATTGGGACACATTAATGCGGACAAGCAGTAAAATTTTGCGGTATAAATAGATTCACTTTAAAAAATACGAAAACGTTTCAGAAGGATTTATTTTGCGATATTTTAATAAACGTAAACATCTTTATGATACAATGAATACTTCATACACGTGTAAAATATATTACTTATCAGTTTATTAACTTATGATAAATACGTGTTCCTTAACGTTTCTAACAAGGTAATTGAGTAAAACCTTCGGATTCGTGATGTGCATTTCTAAAAGAATCTTACTACACTTTAAACGTTTAGAAATGCAATATTATTTTTTGTAACACATGCATTAATAGTTTAGCTTAAATAAAAAAAAAATTTGTTTCTGTTACGTCCCGCCACAAAAATCGCGTTCCGTAACCGAAAACCGCTACCACTGTCCCGACAAGCGCTCAATCCCGAACTTATAATAATAATGATTAATTATTACTCACAGTGATCGTGGAACCCGGAGTATCCGTCGGTATAGTCGAAAGGTTTTGGGCTGATCTTTGCTTCACAAAACTCAGAACCAGACTAACGGCTAACACCTGACGGCTACCCCCGGCGACACGGAAATCTGACCGAGACCTTCACACATGCGAAGATCTCGGCCAGACGACCATGTACAGCATCCGCGGAAAGACGCTGACGACCTTGGTAAGCGTTATTTGAATTCATCCGGCTCGTGCCACCGGGCCGCGAACACTTGATTAACGATGTACCTCCGGAAGAGCACGAGACATTGCATCGGCAAAAGATAACGCCCAAGGTCCCCAGCCGGACACTGCGTCGCAGCATCCGCGAAAGAATTCGCTGACACCCCGATAAGCGTCCCGCGGATCCACCTGGCACGTGCCGCTGCATGCCCACCGGCACGCGCCAACCCCCATACCTTCAGAAAGGCGTGGGCATAACGATGAAGATTCCCCACTGGACCACCGCGAAGTAGAAGGGATAAATCCCATAATATATATATTAGGACGGAACCTAATTAAGCATGCATTCAAATAATTAATCAAGGAGTGACAGACGAACTATCAAAGAGTTAGAATTCATTATTCAAAGAGTTAGAATCGAAGTAGTAGTGATAAAAGAGTGAGAATCGGAGCAAGTTTTTGGAAAGTGAAGTAAAGTTGAAGGAAGCGACAATCGACAAAAGAAAACCAGTAGCAGTGACCCAGTGGGAATTTTCATTGAAATAATTATGTAAGTTAACTTTAACAAATATTCTATACTTACGATTATATCTTCATTGTCTGCGAATATTTTATACTTGCCATCATATTTTCGTTGTCCGCGAATATTTCATACTTACCGTGTAACAAGTGCAGCGTTAACCCCGTCTTGACTCAGAATTCCACACTTAACTGAAAACACTGCCGCCCTTCCTCACCCTTCCGAGAGACGGTTTGTTTAGTGACATCTTCTTCGTAGTGTCAACTGATTGAACCCGCTCGACCAGAGACGGTGTTCTCTTTTGAATGCGAAGTCGCTCGCGTCTCTAGAAAATACCCCTTCTGCAGTTTGAGCGATCGAACCAGTCTTGACAAGGCTGAGTTCTCACTCAAAATCAGAAGAGACGAAAACAATTGCATCGTTATCGTTTATGCCAAACCGAAATCTCGTGACTCTTCAACATACCGACGTTTCAATACACATCTTCTTCGTGGCATCGAGTGATTGAACCCGCTCTTCGGAGACGGTGTTCTCTCTCGAACACGAAGTCGTTTGCTTAGCACATTTGTCCCCTATGACCAGGAGTGACCAAGCACGTTCTTCGCGAACGGAGTTTGCACCCTGACATAGGGCTGACCAGAATCATTCGATTAAACTATTTCAAATTCGACTACAGAAACAATACTGTACACCAACACGCTAAATGAGTCCCCCAACCTCCGCCGCTCAGCGCGAGCACGAACAAGTTAGTATCTGAGCATTTCCCGCCAATTTAAAGCACTCCTCTGTCAAACAATTGTAGTAAAGACTTTATCTTTTTACCGTAAGGGTTTGAGCCGCACCCGCAGGCGGAATTACCGACGCTCTCGATCGCGCTTAATCAATACCCAGCTCAAAATCCCTCGGGGAATAATCGAGGCCCTCGAGCTGCTTACCATACAATTGGAAAGGGAATTAGAAATCGCCAAAGCAACCGAAGCCCTCGAGGCCCTAGAGATTTAAGTGGAATTTGTTAAACCCAAATAGAGTCAAATAAATAAGAATTTAACTATAACCCATTTTCGTTCACTAACCTACATTCTCCTCAATTATCCCCGAGCGATAGATCCCAGGATCTACTCGAAAGCGAAACAACGATTTTGAACTTCAGCCGCTCGAGGTTCAGGATCGTTATCCCATTAAATCAATTAGATACGTAACAGTTTCATTGATTTTCCGAGGTATTCTTTTTTACGATTTATTTAAATATAAAGGCACACTAATAGGGACAGGCTCACTAATAGGGACCAGTACCCTATATAGTCCAGTAACCTTGTCATGAAAAAGGGGGCCTAAGTTGCATCAAGTGGTGGTAGTAGGTTTCGTTTTTTTTTCTTGTATGGGATGTCACTGAGATGCAAAATCCAAGTTTTCGACCTCGCCAGCCCCCCGGATCACTTTTGAATATCCCAAAAATTGCTACATTTTCGCACTTTTTTCGGTTTTTTCCCATTTTAACCATGAAGGAGCAGGTTTTCAACAAACACAATTCTATACATTTTTAAACTAGATTAAATTTACTACAATTTGAGATAAGAATGGGCTCGGTAGACCTAATACTTTCCGAGATACAGCTTTTCAAAGTTTGGCAAATTCTCCAAACTTGAAAATTTTAAGCTAATTTTCATGTTTCATCATATGCAATTGTCTTTATATCTTCAATAACCTGTCTGATATGAGTCAGTGAAGTAAACATTTATTTAATTTAATATTGTGAAGGGGGAGGATAGATAGATATAGGAATGACGATACATAATGAGGGATAGGAACCTGATGATGATTTGTGTGAAGCTAATATTATAAGTGAGTTGATAAAAAAACTATAAAAAATTATAATAAAAAATGTACCTAATATAAAAAATGAAATAAATATAAATGAGTAATTATGAAAAAACGTAAATATTTCTGCTTGATCATAATCACGTTTATAATACCCTCTAGATATCGGCCCGGATTGTCCAGACGGGAAAAAAAGCGTGTAATAAGTGAACAACGATGACCTCGAGCTGTGTTCCTTTTGTTGCGTTTCATCTTCTCCACAGTAAGTAACCGAGCGGGCAACAAAACAAAAGGCTTCTCTTCTCCGTCCCCCCTCCTCTACTCCCCGCTCAGTTGTTAGCAAAGGCCCGAACGGTAACATGTCGGAGTCGGAATTTTCCGCGAGTTCTACGTGTTTTATATGTAGTGAGAGTTTGAAGGAAGGTAAAATAGCGTTGGTGAAAGAAAAAGGAGTTAAAACCTTACAAGCGTCCAGTGCTGCATTGAAAAATAGGGACAATGAACGTTTATTGAAATGTTTGACTGAGATTTATGTACATACAGCATGCCAGAAGCGTTACAACAATCCTAAGTTGATCAAAGCAGCTGTTAAATGTGGAGACACAAATGTGACAAGACCAACAAGAGCTTTCACTGAGAAGTTCAACTTCAGAGAGCAGTGTTTCCTATGTGGAAAAGTCATAACAAAAGAATTCATTGAAGCTCAGAAGAAAAAGCCACCAGAAAAAAGAAATACTGTGATCACTGTTGAGAAGAACTTGAACTCAAACATTCTGAAAGCAGCTGAACGAAGAGGTGACGAATGGGCGATGAAAATAAAGGAACGAATTTCAGAGGAGACTGATTTGGTAGCATTCGACGCGAGATACCATCTGTTTTGCCAAAGGATGCTGTATAAAACACCACCCAAAGGACTTCCAAGTGGTGGTCGTCGGCAGTCTACCGTTGATGAATCCATGGGGTCCATTTTTGCTTATCTTGAAGAGCATGCAGATGAGTGCCAGTTTTCACTTTCCCTACTTGTCGACCTGATAGAAGGAGAAAAACCTGATACTCGAACCATAAAAAAACGACTGACAAATATGGGGACGACGTACTAATCACGGACGTTGCATTTAAAAAAAACAGTTGTCTGTTTCAAGAATACTGGACACAAGATCCTTACAAATGCCTGGTATGAAGAAACCAGTAAATTAAGCCCCAACATGAAAGGTTGTCAGTTGTGAAGGCAGCTGCTAATATCATTCGGGAAGACATTCGATCGCAAGTTTATGACACAGCTGCCTACGCACCCACAACTGACTTCTTGAATGACGTAAAATCTGTAATCCCTGAGTCGCTCAAACTGTTCTTGGAAACCTTGATCCTCGCACATAAACGAGGCATTCTGGATGGTTATCATACGAAGTGTATAGCTCTCGCACATTCGATATCATCGGTGCGGCCCCGCTCGTTTCTGTCTTCATTACTACATGGCATTGGCACGTATTTATATCACAAGTTTGGGTCAAAACATCTTGTTGAAGTGCTGGCATCCCTAGGGTTTTCAGCTAGTTACAAGGTGTTCGGGATTGGACGAGGGACTGCCTCGCGACAGCAGCGGCACAAACGTGATGCGCACACGAAGCGATCGCGAGATCGCCGGCGGATGACTGGCGAGCGCGATGAATTCGGTTTTGGAGACAGCGGTGACATCTTATCGGCGCGGCTGTCAATCAAACGCATGATTGACGGATCCCGCGCAAACGACAATTAGCGTACTTCCGCAATTGGCGCAAGTACCGATAACCGTTGTCTTCAAACCGAACAAAGAGTTCAAAAAGTGCCAGTCATCGAACGGTCATCCAGGCGCTAACGTCGAAACGTCTCGAGCTCAATTTTGCTCTCTCTCCGAAACGTTCGGATCGATATCGCGAGCGCAATCTCGTTTCTAACAAACGCGTTCTGCTCGCACTGAAACTCCGTAGTATTTAAGTAATTATAAGTTTATTGAAGTAAGAATAAAATACATTTGCGGTTACAAGACGATCAACCCTTTTCTCGCGACCCGTGCCTTTCCGGACTTCCATTCGCGCGCGTGGAACCTTTGCTTGATCCATTCCCGAACACAAGGAAACCACTGCGCTTGAATCATCAGCCATCATGCGGCCACATAAACTTGAGTTGGATAATAATGCCTTCATTCAATTCAGTTTTGATAATGCCGATTTTAACGTCAACACATTGGATGGATTAGGCACTTTCCACGCGATGGGAGGAATAATGATGGTAACTCCCAATAACTCAGTACACCCGGAAGGAAAAATACAACGCTTGACACGCTGCTCTGCTAATCAACTTGTACAACAGAATCCTCCGCTGCAGTTGGACACGTTTCACAATGTGAACAACAAAGGTTTATCAGAAACTGTTATAAAAGACGTGGACAGCATTCATCCAATACCTGAAGATATTACGCCACTTCCTACAGATGCTGCATGGCTGTATGGCAAGAGTTTGCATCTTCAGAGCTTACCTGGATGGAGTGGGTTCATGGAAGAGGCTACGAAAGACCTACCCTTCCAAAAAACTAAAGTGATATGCCTACCATTCATAAACCATACCCCATCTCAATATGACACCATACTCACTTCTCTTCGAATGGCGAACCAGAAATGTCAGGCTTATGGCCAGAAAACCTGCTTCGTCACGTTCGACCAACCATTATATATTAAAGCAAAAGAAATCCTCGCCAACAACAGTGATTCTGATTTAAATAATGTGGTCGTGAGATTGGGAGGATTTCACTTACTAATGTCGTTTATGGGAAGGATTGGCAATATAATGGGGGGAAGTGGGTTGAAAGAATTGTTTGCGAACATTTATGCTGAAAATAGTATCGATAAGATGATGTCTGGTCATTCATATAACCGAGCTGTAAGGGCTCACACTTTGGCCTATCTAGCATTAGCACAGGAGGTGGTGAAAACAATTGTCTTGACAGCAGAAGAGACATTTGTGCTTAAAAATCTTCTGTCAGACTGTGACGAATCTAGAATTCTAAAAGCGCATGAAAATGAAAAATTCCACTCGATAGTAACAGAACTCCACAGTGCCCTACAAAAACTTGAAAGCAATGGGCCCACTGCACAGCTGTGGGTTAACTACTTTCGAATGGTGGCATTGGTTAAACAGTTCATCCAAGCAGAGAGGATGGGAGGACTGGAGTTTGCATCTGAACACCATTCAACAAATGCTCCCGTTCTTCCATGCTGCAGGCCACTTTTTTTATGCCAAGTGTGCGCATCTCTATCTGCAGGACATGTTGGACCTGGGCAACAAGATGGATTCCACTGAATATTCACTATTTACGGCTGATGGATTCTTCACCATTAGGCGTTCACAAAAGTTCCGGTCAGGTATATGGTCAGATATGACCATTGAACAGGTGCTGATGTGCTCAATGAAAAGCTATGGAGGTTTGACCCGGGGCCGTAGCATAACTGAAACTGTCCTTACCCGGTGGACACTGGGGATGATCTACCTACAGAACATATGTGTAGCAGTTGAGGATTTCTGCAGTGTGAACTCACAAACAAGTGAGCAACACGTAGAAATGAGACCATCGCGAATTACTAGAGATGAAGCTGATACAAAGAAGCTGTGCGACTGGTTTTTGAAGTACCCTCCATTTCGTAAAACGGATGTTATCATGTCCTTAAGCAGTGGACTTATAGGAGAGAAAGGGGTCAACTGTTACATGGCCAGAGATATTGGGAAGAAAGCAATGTTGAAGGTTGTAGGGGAAATCCTGTTTCACAGGATATGCGTTTTGAAACAGTCGGATGAAGAATTGAAGAACTTCTTCACGTATGAGCTTTCACCATTCCCAATGTCTCTATTCACTCAAGAGGGAATGAGGAAGGGCAATAAGTCCTCTTTCTATGCAGCATTCCAACCTGTCAATATTGATGAGTCACGAGGAAAAACTAAATTTGTGGTTGTAGATGGTGGTCATCTCCTTCACAAAGTGGTGTGGCCCAAGCACTCCTCGTTTGAGTTAATAGCTGCCCGATATGTAAAATATCTCGAGGCGCGATACGGTCAGAACATAGCTGTAGTGTTCGATGGTTACCCAACAGAGCCTGGCCAAAAGACTACAAAGAGCTCTGAACGTAATCGCCGAGCTCAGGCACATTCTTCTCCTGAGGTGATATTTGAGGAAACAACCACTCCTAACGTTTCCCAAGAAAATTTTTTATCCAATGATAAAAACAAATTAAGATTCATCCAACTGTTGAAGATGAAATTTGAAGCCAAACACATTGAAGTTTTTCAGGCTGAAGAAGATGCTGACATGCTAATCATAACTACAGCTATCAGAAAGGCCTCTGATTTTCAGGTCGTGGTTATTGCAGGAGAGGACGTAGACTTGTTGGTAATCCTCATCGGTCTCAGGGGTCCCACGCAAGGTACGATATACCTTCAGAAGTGTGGAAGAGGCAAAACGCCAGATGTCTTCTACTCAACCACCTCAACATCTGTAGACAGTCAGCTCATCACTTTCACTCACGCCTTCAGTGGCTGTGATTCCACCTCGTGCTTCTTCGGCCAGGGGAAACTTAAGTTGCTTGAAATACTACAAAAGCATGTAGACCTTAAAGAGAAAGCTGCAGTTTTTTCTAATCCAGCTGCTACACCTACCCAAGTAGTTGAAGCCGGGGAGAAAATCCTCGTTAAGGTGTACGGTGGGGAAAGGTCCAGTCAAGCCCTCAACGATCTGCGCTACCAGCTCTTCGCAAAGGCTGCATCCAAGACCAATTTCAACTTGGCCAGACTTCCTCCCACGCAAGATGTTGCAAAGTTACATTCGTGTCGCACATACCACCAGGTGCAGCAGTGGCTGGGTTACAAAAAGAATCCGCTCGAATGGGGATGGGTTCCTACAGCCCGAGGCCTTTCCCCAAAGATGATGTCGAGGGAAGTAGCCCCCTCAAACCTGCTGAAAATGATTTCCTGCAGTTGCAAGAAGGGATGCAGGAATGCTTGCAGCTGCAGGAAAGCAGGTTTGAGGTGTTCAGTTGTCTGCGGAACCTGCAATGGCCAGTCCTGCGAAAACCTGCCTGAAATTACGGCAGACGTCGATTTCAACACCCACTCTGTTCCAAAAATCTGAATGGCTAACCCTAAAACAAAGGTGGATCCTACACGTCTGCTGTCTTACATACAAGGTCCTCCATACACACACTCCATCTTATCTGTTTAACCTCTTAAACACCAACTTTTCTTTCCATTCAATTGACGCACATACAACTCGCTCACAAGATCTACTCTCTATCCCTTCTCATCGTTCCAACAGTTTTCGAGCTTCCTTCTCGTACATTTCTCCCCACTATTATAACTCCCTTCCTCAAGAGATCCGCTCACTTCCCACTCCTAGTTCCTTTAAAGTTGCTTGTAGCAAATTTATCCGTACCCATTTTGCCTAATTTCCTTTTCTCCCTTTGTTCTAGTCCAGCCCTGATTCTGATTCTCAATTTTAGTAGTTCTAATTTTTAGGTTAGATTTAAGTTCTATTATTTTCTGATGTTTTCTTTTTTTTTTTTTCTCATTTCTTTCCGGGTTAGGTTGTAAAACCTAAGTATGAGTCGGGTTAGGTTGTAAAACAGTCTATGACTGAACCTCGCCTTTGCCGTTTCTTGTATATATACTTGTATGTTCCAATGTTAATCACAATTTATGGCAATAAAGACGTTTAATAATAATAATAATAATTTAGACGAGCTCGACGACGACGACGAGATGGACAGGCTGCTCGACTAGCTAGCTCGAGTCAGCCAACTCGCCGGAGATGCTATTGAACAAGTTGTGACGTGCTTTCGCGGGGTTTAGGCGAGGAAGCACGTTTTTCGGGAAGGGGTTGCCGTACTCAGCGGCGTCCAGGATCCACTGGTAAATGACGACTCGCGTGGTAGTTTGGAAAACTCAACAATACTTAATTTATTTCTTAACTCTAACTACAGTAATGCGTGCTGTAACATCTTCAGAAACATTGTCGCGAAGGTTGTCCTGCCCGGCGGTGACAACAGTTGCGTTCGGTGAGTCGCGTCGACGGTGCGGCTAGCGGGGCCGCGTGTCGGGCCGCTCGGCGGCCCGGTCGCTGCGATTCGAATTTGGGCGTGTACGGAGTTCGCGGATTGTCGTTCGGCGGTGACAGCGTATTGTCCGCGGATCAACGGTCGACTAATCGGTCTTCGCGGTTCGGCGTGCAGAGCCCGGTCAACGCCCAGCCACTCTGCGCCCTAATGGCCGTCTCCCGATAAGGCCCGGGCAACATCCGGCCACCCTATCGGGCTCCTACGGACCGTGCAGGGGGGAGAACCCGAGCAGCGTCCAGCCGTTCTCCTCCACGGTGGAGCCTGGGCAACGTCCAGCCACTCCACCGCTCTATCGGTCAGCGTCTCGTTGGCGGAGATAGAGCCTGGGCAACGTCCAGCCACTCTATCGTCCTGCCTGAGATATTGTGCTCGGGATTAGTCTGTTGGAGCCTGGGCAACATCCAGCCACTCGCAACGTTTCGGCCTGAGCGTTCGTTCGGTCGTTCGATTCTAGCGTCTCGGTCGATCGTTCGATTCTGGTTTCTCGCCGCGGTTCTCGCCCTATTTGACCCCCCTCGTTTACAGTTTGTCTAGCGCGAATCTATGCTAGACCGTCGCGGCGGAGTTTGTCCTGGCGGCGACGGCTGGTGTTTATCGCGACGGGGGGTCGACGGTTGGGATTTTGAACCGGGCGCGGCCGTTTAGTGACGTTCCGTCACATCCCCCTCCTCCTTCGGGACGCGTGAACTCCCGGTTCAAGCGTTGCTCTTAAAACTATTCTTATTCTAATCGTAAAACTAACGGAGACAACAACTATTTACACGGACGCTAAACTATTCTAGCTTATTCTACCTTATTTTCTACTTAACTTAATTCTAACATCGCCGTTCTGCATCCGCCGCAGGTGCACGGCCTGATCGCCGAAGCGTCCGGGGCGGAGTGTGGCCCACGGGATGACCGCCCATCCGTCCTCGCCTGGCTCGTCCTCGGGTCCCGTTGCGCCCGGTGTCGGGGGCGTTGGTGGGACACTGGGGGGCGGTGTCGGCGGCGGTTTCGGGGCACTGGGGGGCGTTGGCGGCGGCTTCGGGACACTGGGGTTTCCGGGCGGTGTCGGCTGCTTGGTTGGAGGTGCCGGTGGCCTGGCTGGAGGCGTCGGTGGCTTGGCTGGAGGCGCCGGCGGCTTGGTTGGGGGCGCCGGCGGCTTGGCTGGAGGCGCCGGTGGCCTGACTGGAGGCGCCGGTGGCCTGGCTGGCGGCGTCGGCGGCTTGGCTGGAGGCGCCGGTGGCCTGGCTGGCGGCGTCGGCGGCTTGGCTGGAGGCGCCGGTGGCCTGGCTGGCGGCATCGGCGGCTTGGCTGGAGGCGCCTTCCTCCCGGTCGGTGCTGCGCTGACCGGTGGTACCTCTGGTCGTCTCCCCGTCGTTTTCGGTGGCTCCTGCCGGCCGGTCTGCGGTGCGGCGGTTCGGTGGCCGGCCTCGACGGCGCTTCTCGGCCGTTTTTCCGCTCGGTCCTCGGTGAACAGCCGCCGCTTGGTTGCTGGTGGGCGGCTGAGGTCGAGGTCTTTGCCGGGTGTCCTCGGGACGTCCGGCGGCGAGGAGACCTCCTTTTCGGGGGACTCCCCGAACAGCTCGAGGAATCGCTGTTGCAGCGCTGGTCAGTAGGAGATATAGGGGGATTCTGGACCAAGTGTGGGCGCGGGGGTGAGCGGGGCAGGGGGACGAGGGCCTCGCGCAATTGCTGACGATGGGCGCGGTGGGGAACGGGGAAGAGGGGACGCGGCAGGCGCGTAGTGTGGGTGCGGGGGTGAAGCGGGGAGGGGGGGGGGGGTGCGGACCCATCACACAATTCCACGCGGTGGACGCGGGGGTGAAGCGGGGTGGGGGGTGCGGACCCTTCGCGAAGATTCCGACGATGGGGCAGGGGGACGAGGGCTTCGCGCAATTGCTGACGATGGGCGCGGTGGGGAACGGGGCAGGGGGGACGCGGCAGGCGCGTTGCCAATGAAATATTACAAAGGAATTTTATTTTTTAAACTATGACCTCGCGAAGAAAACATCAAAATATTTCGATGCAGAGTGCGGGGGAAAGGGCAAGTAGGCGCAGTGCTGCGTGGGGAAGGGGAAGAGGGACCCGTGACTGCTGATGAATGTAGACGCGGTGGTGTGAGGGGAGGGGAGGGGAATACCTCAAGCTACAGCGACGCGACCACGTGCAAGTAGACGCGGTGGTGCGTGGGGAAGGGGGAGAGGTACCCGAGACTGCTGATGATGATATTTTAGCGTGCATTTCCGTGCTAAGTGCAAAACAAATTCTATTATTCGCAACCATACACGCCTGAGTTTCGGCAAAAGAGAGTCGAAGAATCTCTTCGCTGAAATTCAGATGTGTATCCACCGAGAAAGGGAGTCAATTGCTTATAGCTACCACTACTGTAATTACTACCACTTATTGAAGGACACGGGGAGGGAAATATTTTGCCATAGAGATTACACATGCCAATGAAACACTATCCCGGATATGCATGCGCATTCTTTCGCTAGATCGAATTTTATAAAATCTACCGTTTTTGTATATCGTATTATGGAAGGGGAGGAAGGTCCGAGACTGCTGATGATGATGGTATTATTTACCGCAGAGAATACTGAGACACGTGTCAATGCTAGAACACGTGCCAATGAAATATTACAAAGGAATTTTGTTTTTGAACTATGACCTCGCGGAGAAAACATCAATTCTTGGGAACGTGCTAATGAATTATTATACTGATTTTTAAATGGTGTGCTGGCACGAGGGATTAGTAACCATTAAAATATTTCGACGCAGAGTGCGTGGGGAAGGGGCAAGTAGACGCAGTGGTGCGTGGGGAAGGGGGAGGGGGGGCCGAGACTGCTGATGAATGTAGACGCGGTGGTGTGAGGGGAGGGGAGGGGAATACCTCAAGCTACAGCGACGCGACCTGTAAATCGCAAAATCAATGTTCTACTACATAGAAAAATAGTTGAAGTAGGTAAAAAATAATACGCAGCTTTTTCATGGTATAATATAGTATAAATTTCTTTATTTCATGATTCAAAAAACATTTCGTTTCGCTTAGAAAATAAAGTACATAATTTGAATACATTTTCCATAGCACAAACACCACTATGGAATGCACATCTACACAATCCTTTTTGCAGCATCGACAGTTTCGGAACGTCTTCTTCTTCTAGATCCGTGTCAACATCAAGAGCTTTGATTCCAGCCAATTTCCACAACCATGCCTTTTTCTCCACTCCTCTGACAATGATTGTTTGTGAATGTTCCAATGCATTTTTCAAACAATTTTCCGCTTTCGCGTACGGAACGTATCCCTCCATCCAACCGATTCCATGGTATTTTTTCGTTAACCATCGAACCTGTCGCGTTTCTTTTGATGTCAATCGATGCAATTCAAATGGTGGCTCAAATATCCAGTGCAGTAGTTTATTTCCATTTAACAAGATTGCTGCTTCTTTTACAACGAAATCGTTTGATTCCGTCTTGAAACCTTGCAAGTCCACGAATGTAAGATGATTCATTCTGTCATGTCAGCGTTCTGCACACCGAATAACATGTAGAGTATTTCTTTCTTCTTATTAAATTATTCTACGCACTACGTTGGTCAAAGGACTGTAGTCAACGATACGATCATGTATAATCAAACAGTATGCAGTTGTATTGACTGGTACATTGTCTTTGCATTCGAAATCTATGCGTACATCAATAGCCGCACTTTTGATAGATTCGTTCTGACGAGAGCAGTCTATGACCACAAACGGACCGTGTGATAAAAAATCTAGCGCATTAAAAAGTGGTTCACCGTGTCCGTAATACGATTTTTGAAATTTTGCATACATGTCATAAAGTACTGCATACTTCTTCTTATCAAAGTCAAGGTTTAAGTCGTCGTATGGATACGTTTCCGAATTTAGATACAACCGTACGTTTGATAGTTTACAATGATCAAACTGATTAACCGTCTTGTCCAATTTGTTCTTCCGATCGGTCTGCAGAGCGAATATTATGAAGCGAGGTTTCTCCAGCTGTGTTACCGTTTTTATGGCCCATGTATGCTTCGTAGTAGTTTGTAATTGAAGATATTCATACAGATCCCAAGAACGAAAACCCATTGATATAAGTTGACCTCTCTCAAGAATGCGTAGTAGCGATAATTTGTTTACTTCTTCCAGACTAACATGAGGCATTCGCCATTGAACTTTGAATAATTCGAGCTTAGGTTTCAAGGTGCTAGGACCAATCAAAGCGTTTAAGTCGTTTCGTGACCGAATTAAAACCAACTCTTGTCGAACGTTGATTGTGATCTGCTTATAATCTTCACCGAAACCAAATAGCATGTTGAACGGTATGCAGAAATTAAAATCTGCAGTTTCAGCATTCAGCGTATGATACCAGCCAGCGTTACCCAAGGCATTACTTTTTTCTCGGGAGAGAAGTATAATTTTTTAACGCAGTCGTTACTCCCGGATTTTTACAACGATCTATTTCGACCCCATTCAATTCATATCGAATTTCATTGAACATGAAAGCGGTACAATTGGTATCGAGAACGACATTACCATTCGTTCCTGCAGGTGGTGCTTCTGTTAATGTAAGTTTTCCTTCAATGTATAAAAAACTCTCACACGGTAGCGTATACAGATCCTGCTGCTGTATTGGTATTCTTATTTCGTCACTGTTTCCAAGTGTAGTATTTGCATACGGATTATATGTGTGTACTTCTATTTTTGTTATACGATTGTCAGAGGCAGGTACACCCCCAATAGCCAAAATGTCGGACATTATTGCTTTACTACAAATCCCAATGACTCTAGGAAACGTACGTTCTGCAGGCTCAGGTTCTTCTTCTTCTGTTTCTCCAAAGCAGCTGACGCAGATTTGTTTATACGATAATGTGCGTGACTCGTGTCGTGGAACGTGTTCGTTGTAGTGGTGATTAAAGGTTCATTCGTCTTGTTATATACGAGCATTACAAAAATTCTTAATCGTAAATGAGTCGATCTCGCCGTCTTAAATGCAATCTAATGGTTATTTCTTCACCACGGAAATCAATAAGATGATTGTTTTGATCCACAATACGTATTTCCAAATCATCTATTACCCGTACGACGATTGGAAGATAAATGACTCGCGACGGTGTTTCAGAGATTTTATATCCTGGAGGAACTCGAGGTGAAAATTCGTGAATAATGTGGACTGGTTTGTCATTGCTGTACGAACCGGCTGTTATGTTACATTCCACTCGAACAATATTGATATTTATAATGTTTACAGGTAAGTCTGACTCATGATGCAGTTTAGGTGCAAGAACACGGTTTACAGAAAATCCAAGCAGTGATCCTATGTTATTTGGTTTCATGAAATTGATTTTATACGAGCAGTAAATCTCACTCCTCATGGTATTATTATTAGCACGTATCACAATTGGATATTCATCATCATCATGTGAATCATGCTTGTGAGGATATCTTCTCAGTATTTCGCGTCGTAAGTATTTATCGATTGCATCCAATTCATAAGATCCTTCAGGAATTACAATTTCTTCATCGTTATCACCAAAATAAAATTTATTGTTGCTCGCATCGACATTGGGTATTGTGTGAAATGTTTGAAAATCTACGAGGCCTAATTCATATTCACCATCACTCAAATCTATCGATGGAAAGTAGTGGACCGAGAGTGTGCTGCTCTTGCCTGTTAATGTGAGTGTCAATGAGGATGATACCATGTTTATTCGAAAGGCATAAAACTAGGAATGAAATCGTATTCATGAAGAATATAAATTTATACCGAGTTTTCCTCAAGAAATTTTACACATAATTGTCCGCATATGGTTTGATTGAAATTTTGAAAACGCGTATGATTGTAAGTAATTTTTGTATTTGGTCCAAAGTAATCAATCAATTCCACAGGTGGCTGTAGATTACCGAAACTATCAAAATAGTTTACGTTATTACCACGTTTCACGTATGCAACCCAATGAGTTCCTGGACCACTGCTTTCATCCAAATTCACTATACCACTCTCATTTACCTTTGCTCTCCATGGAAGACTATCACGCATATACATGCCGCGAAAATACAGTATATTTCTTTTCCCAATGTTTTCTAGCTGAATGTTTGTCATTGGTTGTGTACCTAATGTTTTGTGGATCGAACTTTTTTTTTTTTTTTTTAAGCCGGTACCCTTTTTGTAGGGTGTTAGAAAAAGCCCTCGACCTTCCATAGCACGATTATGACGTTGCAATTCCTCTAGCTGTTTCCGTGCGACCTTGGCATCGTTAACAGCTTTCGCTACACCAGCTGCACCACCGGTTAACGCCCCTATAGCTGACAATGCAGGTAAAAGAAACGGAAGGAATCCACCTCGCTTTGCTATTGGTAAACCACGTTCCTTCTTCTTCTTCTTCTTACTGCTATTGCTCTTGGTCTTTATCTTCTTGAACCCCATACCAAGTTTCGTCTTAGCTTTCATCGCAGCCCAAACACCTGCAGCAGTTATCTTCTCGCCAAGTTTAGCGTCCTTCGCAGTTATGCGCTGACGTGCCTGATCAGCTAAAACTCGATCTGCTTCGTGACGATTCTTCAAGTCTTTATTTTGAGAGTACGCAATGTCGTGATCTCGACAGGCCAAATCCAATGGATTTATACCTCGATCACCACGAGCCAAGCGTTTGCCTAGATGTGTACCCGGCCCACAAAATTGATATCCTGGTATGTGTAACTCAAATGGTAATTTGTTTATAAGGCTATTTACTAGTCCTGCCCCTCGTTTTGTACGCATAGAAAACAATCTTTTCTCATAGGCGGTGGTCCGTCTATGTGTGTACGTTGGTCCGGACGATTATAATGTAAGAGACACCTACGATAAGATTGAACTTCTAAATCAGCTCTTATATGTCTCGGTAGTTTGTCCCACACGTAATGAATATCGCTAGCGAAGCGATTCAAGAGTACTATCTTTGGTACGTATTCCAATTGCTCCGCAGTCAAATCAAACAGCGTAGAACCATCAATCAGTATGAAAGCCATTACTATAATGACTGGTATCTCGGTATCGCGCTTGTATAAATACCCCCAGCAACGTCTTCGTGAGTTTCTTTCTGATATTATAACAGCTACAATGCGGTTTCTAAGACAATCTGAGAGAATTCGAATAAACAAAAAGTTTGACGACACTGTGCAGCGTTTCTCGAGACATGGACCACTATTACCTGACACTGTACGCGGTATAGTATGCGGTCCCTCGAATTGTGGAAAAACTAACGTTGTGATTAGCTTATTGGAAAGTCCAAACGGTATACGATTTGAGAACGTATACGTATACTCAAAATCGTTGCAACAGTCAAAGTATCAATATTTGGAAAAACTGCTGTCATCTGTGGACGATGTTGGTTACTTTCCTTTTTCAAACAATAGCGATGTTATTCCGCCTACTGAAGCTTTACCAAATTCTGTATTTATCTTTGATGACGTAGCATGTGACAAGCAAGATGTAATAAGAGAGTACTTTTCCATGGGTAGACATTCAAAAGTGGATTGTCTCTATCTTTGTCAATCCTACGCAAGAATCCCAAAGCATGTGATTCGTGATAATACCAACCTCCTAGTACTATTCACACAGGATAGCATGAATCTACGACACGTATACGACGATCATGTAAATAGTGATATGGTGTTTAGACAATTTAGCGAATTTTGTGGAAACTGTTGGCAACGAGACTATGAATTTGTGGTTATAGACAAAGACAGCCCTATACATAAAGGTCGTTATAGGCGAGGATTTAACGACTATCTCGTACTGTAACAATATTATTTGAACATTAACCTCTGTTGGAGTACCATCTAAGTTCTAAACTGCCAAGTTGTCAACTGCCAAGTTGTCAACTGCCAAGTTGTCAACTGCCAAGTTGTCAACTGTCAAGTTGTCAACTGTCAAGTTGTAAACTGCCGAGTTGTAAACTGCCGAGTTGTAAACTGTCGAGTTGTAAACTGTCGAGTTGTAAACTGTCGAGTTGTAAACTGTCGAGTTGTAAACTGTCGAGTTGTAAACTGTCGAGTTGTAAACTGTCGAGTTGTAAACTGTCGAGTTGTAAACTGTCGAGTTGTAAACTGTCGAGTTGTAAACTGTCGAGTTGTAAACTGTCGAGTTGTAAACTGTCGAGTTGTAAACTGTCGAGTTGTAAACTGTCGAGTTGTAAACTGCCAAGTTGTCAACTGCCAAGTTGTAAACTGTCAAGTTGTCAACTGTCAAGTTGTAAACTGTCGAGTTGTAAACTGTCTTAGCGAATTTTGTGGAAACTGTTGGCAACGAGACTATGAATTTGTGGTTATAGACAAAGACAGCCCTATACATAAAGGTTATACGCGAGGATTTAACGACTATCTCGTACTGTAACAATACTATTTGAACATCAACCTCTGTTGGAGTACTATCTAAGTTCTAAACTGTCAAGTTGTAGACTGCCAAGTTGTCAACTGCCAAGTTGTAAACTGTCAAGTTGTCAACTGCCAAGTTGTAGACTGCCAAGTTGTAAACTGTCAAGTTGTGAACTGCCAAGTTGTAAACTGCCAAGTTGTAAACTGTCGAGTTGTAAACTGTCGAGTTGTAAACTGTCAACTTGTAAATTGTCGAGTTGTAAACTGTCAAGTTGTAAACTGTCAAGTTGTAAACTGTCAAGTTGTAAACTGCCAAGTTGTAAACTGTAGTGTTTATAACTATAACAATCACGTTTCAAACTTGTTTTGATTAGTAAAAATCGTCTTTCGAACGGGTGTTAAACGTTTGTAATTTTAATATGGAACAAAATTGCACCGAAGAAAGGAAAAGGAGGAAGACAGAGGTGTTAACGAAAGAGATTGCAAAAACGAGTGAAGCTATACGTAACAAATATTTAGCTCTAAAGATAGGAAAAGTGGATGCTGATGCAATAGCAGAACAACATTTTAAACCAGTGATTGAACCTTTGAAACAATTAGTTGAAAACATAAAACAGTCCCCTGACTCGGTTCTTCAAATGACATCATCTTCAGAGTCAACAACACCATCATTATCACCTTATCAGCAACCACTTGTATCGAATGTTCTACCAAAAATTCGAGGATTGAAGAGATTGCGTCCAGCAACATCAACACCTATAAAATCTACACCTTATCGCCGTATTGCAGTACCGAAAAGACTTTGTATGCGGCCTCCTCAACAAGTAGATCCCATACCAAATATTCGCGAACAAAATGTTTGTGACCAAAATATTAACGAACAAAATGTGGAAAATGAAGGTGGGTGTCCACTACAAGAAAGTCCTGAAGAAAATGTTCTTGAAATGTCAATGCGTGAAATTACTATGAACCCTGAACGTCACCAAGAAGCCAATACATATCTGAATGAACATCTCGGACCGCTGGCACGGAAATACTTGCACTTCTTTTTCACAGACACTAAAAAGGAAAGTGATAACGTTTACGGTGTCTACTTTAAAAACAATGTGATGATGATTGGAGATAAAAAATTTGATGTTGATGGGAACGATAATATGAATATTGGTGGTATATGGTACAGGGGGACACCAGGTCTTTATGAACTCATTTTTAAAAAAGTTCCCAATGAGAGCATATACACAGAGGAAGATGAACAGAAATACAAAAGTATACTGTTGTCGACAAACGCTCACAGACGCAAGCATAATGCTGGTAAGCCTATAGTAGCTAACAAGGGATACAAGTATAAATATGTAATTACAAAAATATTGAATCTGCGTGATGGAAGCGGCTTATCCCAACCACCTTTACCAAAGTACATGACTGTTACCAGTAATACGGTTGATTATGTGCATTGGGATGATCCGAACGAATTGGTGGATAGATTGAGGTTGCTGTCATCATCACGAGCCGTCGGTCACACAAGTCATGACAATGAAATCATGTCAATCATAGAAGAACTCCGTGAAGCAGGATTGATTATAAATTAAAGACTGTATCAATCATCTTTATCAGTACAGTTTACGATGCCAATCAACAAGTTTGGGGTTACGTTATGGAACGAATCAAACAAGGACGATGCAGCATGCACGAATTATGTCCGACGAAGCGCGCTTTGTCTTGATGGTGAAACCTTCGATGCAAGAAACAGAAACATAAGACGTCTAGCGGATCCAAAATATGATACTGATGCTGTGAACAAGGTATGCTTGGATAAAAGAATAGAAAATATTTTAAAAACGGTGAATCAATTGGAGAAGAACAATTTAAAGATGTATAAAGAAACACATGAGAAAATTTCAAAGATGTCTAATGAAATGAGAGAAGCTATCCAACAAGTCAGATTACATTCCGAGAATAATACTAAAGAGGAAGTAAAACAAGTGCAGCGCATAGCTAAAAACTATTTTTCTGACGCAGAGCAAGGATGTGACACTAAATGTTCCGTACTACGACGTGAAATAATGGATGAAATCAATAAATTACATAATTATGTTGAATTCCATTTGAAATAAAAGTAGTCAAGATACTTTCAGTGTTATAAATATATTTGTATACTTTGAAAGACGTCAGTCTCTAGCGAGAATGCATCCTAAAGCTACCATAGAAGATGAGCAAATGGAAGAAAACGAGTCCAATGTTGATATAACATTTACCGATTGCATCTTGCGATTACTTTCATACATCATAGATTTCTTCTGTCCGTTTCTCTAATTATTAACATGAGCAAAGAAAAGATACAATTAGTGGAGGAACTTCACGCTCCAGCAAGACGAATTTTTCCACGACGACGAGTTGTAGTGCATGGGTTCGACGATCTATGGCAAGCAGATTTAGCCGACATGCAACCTTATGCGCGTATGAATGGAGGTAACAAGTATATACTTACTGTTATCGATGTGTTCTCCAAGTACGCATGGGCTGTACCGCTAAAGACTAAAAGTGGCGGAGAGGTAGCTAAAGCGTTCGCAAAGATATTTCGAAAACGATATCCTAAAAATTTGCATACAGATCGAGGAAGAGAATTCTACAATACTGAAGTGCAGAAGCTCTTAACAAAATATGGTATTAACCATTATTCAACGCATTCTGTGATGAAGGCATCTGTCGTAGAACGATTCAACCGAACATTGAAGAATAACATGTGGAAACAATTTACTCTCAACGGTACCTACAAATGGATCAATGTGTTACCGTATCTAGTTGAAGAGTACAATGCACGAAAACATAGGACTATTGGAATGCGGCCATGTGATGTTACTCCAACAATTTCCAACAAGCTTTTAAGCACCGTATATAACAATATAAAGATTGCTGGACCTGCAAAATTCAAGGTTGGAGAGTTTGTACGGATTAGCAAATTTAAAACTATCTTTGACAAAGGCTATACACCAAATTGGACCACTGAAGTATTTAAGATAGTTAAAGTGCAAGTAACTAATCCTGCGATGTATCTGCTGCAAGATTCCCGTGGAAGACCCATCGCTGGAGGATTCTACGAACATGAGTTACATCGTGTTGCAGATCCTGACGTGTACCTGGTGGAAAAAGTGTTGCGTAGAAAAGGAGACAAGGTGTATGTGAAATGGTTAGGATTTGATAATTCACACAACTCCTGGATAAATAATGACAATTTATTGTAAAGCAGTGACAAAAATAGAAATACAATACATACATTGATTTGTTATTTTACATAATTCCTAATTGCGCTGAATACTTACAAACTGGTAATAATAAACTTTTTATTTACAAGAATATTTATAATTGTACTTTGTAATGCCCCCACGGAACTGTACACACACCATCCTGCAAGACGAATCTCTTGTCATCGTACGAACTGAGGGCGACTTTAGCTTCATTTATTGAATAAACTTCGTGTAATTTTGATCGAATATGGTTTTGTCTAATATGCTTTTCCGAAAAGTTGTTTAAACATTCGATATAGTCTTCGAAACTGATTTGGTTTTCGACTACACTCTTTTTAATACCTTTAATTTTTTTTGTATCTTTCTTATTATACACGCGTATGGAATACATCTTCGCTCTCAGTCCAACGAATTCAGTCATAGGGACTCCATTGTTTTCATCCTTCATGAGGCCGGGTACCTTTTTATTTACGCGCGGCATACCGTATGGATTGTTCGCTGCGTAATCGCTTGTATCAAATCGACTGATGACATCACGCTTCATTATCTCGTACGCGTCTTCACAATCGAGTTTATAAATTAAGCTATCGGTGTCAGTGTAGAGAATTTTGCAATGTTTGCTAAATTTTGGAAGCATGTATTCATAATGGAAGTCGTATAAACACACCTTCGATACATCCAATATGCTCATACCTACGTATATAGGTTTATTGAATAAAACGTTTAATTTGTTTAACTGTATGGCGATCGTGTTTTCTGAAAAAATTGCACGGCTGTGGAAATTTGGTTTTGCGATCAGAGCCTCCGCACCGTATCGTCCATCCCAACGCGTAACCAACTTTACGTCCACACGATTTCGCACATTCTCCATCGTTTTGCCAAATACTGCATTATTCATTAATTTATATAAGTTTTTTTGAAAATCACTAGTCGCTCGAGTTCTAAAGTCAGTATTTAATTGTATGTAATCACGAAGCCAATGAGACTGTTTGAATTCCAGAATTCGATGAATTTTTTGAAGACGTAAACCGTGACGTAAACACTGTTGCAAGTACCGATAATGTATTACGTATCGTTTCTTGTTGTGTAATGTCGCCAGCAGTTTTGTCTGTTTTCCATCGGTTGGTTGTTCGCGTACTGGACAAAACGGGAGATCCGCGTGCGAATCGTGAAGTTCCCTTGGGTACTCAAGGTCCACTTCTAGGAAGTAACCCTCAGGACCGTCGACGGGGATGGAGTTTAAATCAAAATTGGCTACGCGTTCGGTGTCGTCGATCCATCGAAGTCCTCCGTACGGCATACATTGAGACATTGCCCAACCGTATAGGTTGTTCACATCGAAATACATGAGGTACGTTGATGGTTTTGAGGGATCGTACGTAGGCAAGTACTTGTTGTTGGCGAATGCGTATCGATGAGAGCACTGGCTTAAACCCCCGCGTATACCTCGTTCAACAAACATTACCATATCTATGTCAGTTAGGAGTTCAAACACGATGCCGGTGTACTTTAACATTGCATCCCATGCAAACCCTGGCAATGTATAATAATACGCAGGGTCCAATTTGTAACTCTCAAGACAATGTGATCGAAAATTCTCAAATACATCCGCCAACAACAACACATCTGTTTTCAAATACAAGTCACTGTACTTGCCTAACGTCTCGATGTGGAAGCTCTCCCAGACGTTTGTCGCATGCGCGTAATCTGACTCTGACACGTGCCTGTCGTTCAGCCGATTGTAGAACGCCTCACGCGGCGGTAGTCGCGTCTCATTCAGTTTATCATATGTCGTGACGTAATCGTATGGAAAGACACCTTTCCTGGTTAAGAGATCAAACTGATCCTCCGAAAGGTTTCGAAATTCCTTTTCAACTTCCTTTCGAAGGATCGTTAGTTTTTCCTTACCCAGATCAGAAGATAATTTATCTAAACTTGAGGCTAAAAATTTAAAGGAATCTATGAACCTAAATTTTACTTCCTTCTTCCCTTCAATACCGGTCCCTTTGACGTGTTTCGTAAAAGAGATGTACTTTTCTTTCGTTAATGGTAGCAGGTCAACCTTTCCTTCGAACGCTGTTGCTAATTCCTTAATCACAAAGTGTGCGTCATAACCAGATAAATTATGAAATACTACAGGTATTGTGAATGAATTCTGATAATTTAAATTGCAACTAGAATGAGCTGCGCCCATGTATTTTCCAGTTATGTGGCAATGATCGCGTACTTTTATATCTGATTCGAGGAAAGGTCGTCTACATATATGACATTGTGTTGCCCTATAGAAGCTATCACGTTCTTCGATCGATAATCCTTCCATAGGTATTATTGTTTTAAATATGTTATCAACGAAACCTGCTAGTTCGAACATCTCTTTTACGAACCATTGTACACAGTTGGAGTCACCACGGTATGACTGATACATGCAACGAGATTCGTCATATGTACATTTTATGTAATACCCTACACTAAACGCCTTGTGATGTTGATAGGTGTACGATGAATGGGTTTCGGTGTTTTGCTGTTCGGGTTGCATGTCCTCCAGCAGACTTTCGAAATCAGCATACACAATGAAGGGTACACGTTCCTTGCGATCATGGTTTTTAAAGTGCAGCCATTTATTCTCCTCGGAAGGAAGCTCGATGGCACACTCGTTCATCCGCATGCAGTCGATGCTGTGTGCGCTCAGTTTCTCCTCCGAATAGAAGTAATGTAGGCATCTGGAAAAGAAAAAAGGGCAAACTCTTAGATTTGAGATTCTATGCATGTTACGACGATATCTAAAGAAAACTAATATAAACTTACCTATCACAAATGAAAACTCTGCAGCGATGTCCGGAAACCTGTGCACGAACCAGCCTGGAGAGATTTCGAATGCAGGCGAAATGATAACGTTGTGCATCCTGTGGATCCTGTACCAGGAGCAAGTTGGCATGCTTTTCCCTCTTCAACGCAGTCAAATGAATTGGCACGCACTTTCCTTCCTGCCACTGGTACACGTTCACTGAAATCTCATTGCAGTTCTCGAATTTCTTCAACTGGTCCAGCGTCATAGGAAGACTAACACAGTCTGTACGAAGCACTCTTGAATAATGGGGATACGAGGATATTCTGTTCGTGTGATCGGCAGCAGGATAGAGACTTGCAACGATGGACCATAGAAAGCATGCGTTGTCATTGCATTGTACGTTTACTACCGCTTTCTTCGCTTGCACTGCGCGCGGTAGCTGGACGTTACATCCTGCGTGAAGGGGATTGTACTTGTTTACGTTTACCATCAAGTTTTGGATGTTTACAAGCGCCCACCCACTGTCACGTTCCTGGAATTCCTCTATCGCCACTGTGAGAGGTTGCACCACATGATTCGCGAACCACTCGCGTAAATTCGACGTGATAAACAGTACGTGGTTTCGCGTGGCGAAACTCTTCACGTCGGTCTTGTCCTTTAGTGCAAATTCCGCGTTCAGCACTGTATTCACGGCAACACTTGAGTGTTCGGTGATTGCAGCTGTAACACGCGATAGCACTATCCTGCGAACGTCCTTGAAAAAGCGGTGTGGATCGAGATGCTTCAGATTAATCACTGCCCCTGTCGCGACACGCTTCTGAAACGCTGAATCTACATCTTCCCAGACAACGCTCGGTCCACTCGATTGCCCCGCAAGTCCGCACCCCGTTCGCGAAAATTTCGCACGCACAACGGCACGTAATGTTTTGGTTCGCGCAATGAATGCGGTAATGCGCTGCCTCGTACCGACAGGCAATCCTTGCTTCCGCAAATAATCATCCGCGATACGCAAATTTTCGTTGCACTGCTCCACCCACTCTTGATATTCACTAGATGTACGCAGTAGCACTGACATCTGGGAAAGCATCTTAAAAATGTCTTTGAATAAATCTATTTTTAGCAGAAAAAGAAAAGATATACTTTGAACGCGTGAAAACAGTTCTTCACTTGGTCAGCAAACAGTTGGATTTGATGCCTGTTGCTGTCTACAGCCCGATTTATGATTTCACACTATACTTCCATCTCTCAGAGAGAGAGAAAAGATTGTATCCCCACCTCAAACACACGCACGTACATAAAATATATTAGTATATCAGGAAAGAAACTGTGTATTAATTTGCGTTTTACCTTAGTATTATAATAAAAAAATTCATTTTTTTATATGGAACACCTCATCTTCATCCACCTCTTCGACCACTTTAATAACTTAAATATTAAACTAGATAATCAACGTTCTACTGTATACAACTATGTTTATTCTGTTAAAGAAAGGGTATATATACAATGGAATAATATATAAAATAATATTTATTGTCGGTTATACGTGTACAAAGCAATAATATATACAATAATATTTATTATTGGTTATACGTGTACAAAGCAATAATATATACAATAATATTTATTATTGGTTATACGTGTACAATAGTATTTACTGTTTTGCTTCTCGCACTATAAAATACAATCCTAATGCAACTAGTTCGCAATCAATCAACGAGTTCCGTTCAAAATTATCACTCGCAGAAATTATCGCTGCATAATCTTTTGTGGTTGATGCACGTAAAGTATTTACAAAAGATGTAAATTTGTTAGACACAAGATACAAATTCTCGGATAACCAAGAATACATATGATTAATACAGTTTTCATATGTGAACATCTTACGCATGGTATCTTGCATCATATATATATTGATTTTATGATCGCTTTTTGAATTAGTTATTTGCACTATTTTATTATTGTATAACCACTTGAACTTCAGCATCAGATGATCAATACACAAGGGTTCTTCCGATATATTGACATCTTCCTGGAATCCTCGCAGTATATTTGACTTCTGATCGAGAAGCGATTTCCACGTCGACATAGGCAAGCAAATTTCATTCCGCTTGGTATCCGTAATTGCTAGCTCAACGCAACAACTCTTAGAGTCTTCAATTCGAATGCCGATCTCCAGACGCTTGTACATAGTATTCGTGAGGGGATATTCTCTTCCTAAGATACGCGTTCCAGAATTCGCCTTGACTGTAGAAGTTGTGGCCCTGTTAAACAAAAAAGTAATACTTTATTTATTTATTCAGGAATAAATAGTGATGGTGTTAGCAAAAGAAAATTGCAAAACATTTACTTACTCGTAACATGGTTTCTTCATGATTGAATGATTTTCACTGTCTTCTAACTGATGTTTATTCATTGTTAATGTAGAACGGTTCTTCTTCCGACTGAGCATGCGAGCAACTAATCCAACAAAGCGATGCTCTGAAGGTTCTTTATACCCATTCAGGGTTGGAAAAAGTGATGAACAATGCATTATCCCCCCTCCCAGTATTATTAGCACGTTCCCAAGAATTGATGTTTTCTCCGCGAGGTTATAGTTTAAAAAAATAAAATTCCTTTGTAATATTTCATTGACACGTGCTCCAGTATTCTGATATCACCATCAGCAGTCTTGGGCCTCCCTTCCCCTTCCCCACGCACTCTGCGTCAAAATATTTTAATGGGTTACTAATCCCTCGCACCAGCACACCACTTAACTCAGTATTCTCTGCGGTAAAATAATACCATCATCAGCAGCAGTATCGGACCTTCCTCCCCTTCCATAATACGATATACAAAAACGGTAGATTTTATAAAATTCGATTTAGCGAAAGAATGCAGATGCATATCCGGGATAGTGTTTCATTGACACGTGTCTCAGTATTCTCTGCGGTAAAATAATACCATCATCATCAGCAGTCTCGAACCTTCCTCCCCCTCCATAATACGATATACAAAAACGGTAGATTTTATAAAATTCGATCTAGCGAAAGAATGCGCATGCATATCCGGGATAGTGTTTCATTGGCATGTGTAATCTCTATGGCAAAATATTTCCCTCCCCGTGTCCTTCAATAAGTGGTAGTAATTACAGTAGTGGTAGCTATAAGCAATTGACTCCCTTTCTCGGTGGATACACATCTGAATTTCAGCGAAGAGATTCTTCGAATCTCTTTTGCCGAAACTCAGGCGTCTATGGTTGCGAATAATAGAATTTGTTTTGCAGTTAGCACGGAAATGCACGCTAAAATATCATCATCAGCAGTCTCGGGTCCCTCTCCCCCTTCCCCACGCACCACCGCGTCTACTTGCACGTGGTCGCGTCGCTGTAGCTTGAGGTATTCCCCTCCCCTCCCCTCACACCACCGCGTCTACATTCATCAGCAGTCTCGGGTCCCTCTCCCCCTTCCCCACGCAGCACTGCGTCTACTTGCCCCTTCCCCCGCACTCTGCATCGAAATATTTTGATGTTTTCTTCGCGAGGTCATAGTTTAAAAAATAAAATTCCTTTGTAATATTTCATTGGCAACGCGCCTGCCGCGTCCCCCCTGCCCCGTTCCCCACCGCGCCCATAGTCAGCAATTGCGCGAAGCCCTCGTCCCCCTGCCCCATCGTCGGAATCTTCGCGAAGGGTCCGCACCCCCCACCCCGCTTCACCCCCGCGTCCACCGCGTGGAATTGTGTGATGGGTCCGCGCCCCCCCCCTCCCCGCTTCACCCCCGCACCCACACTACGCGCCTGCCGCGTCCCCCCTTCCCCGTTCCCCACCGCGCCCATCGTCAGCAATTGCGCGAGGCCCTCGTCCCCCTGCCCCGCTCACCCCCGCGCCCACACTTGGTCCAGAATCCCCCTATATCTCCTACTCTGGTCGGATCTTTGGCTTGTTGCTCGCCATGGTTGTCGACTGACTGTCCGGACTCGTCGTCGCTCGTCGCGTTACATCCTCGACCCCTGTTGTTGTCCCTCTCCACGTCGGTTGGCTCAGGACACGGTTTCAAATCCTGGAGGTGAGCGCGCACCGTTGCCTTGTTTTCGGTGGCGGGAAGGACGGTAACGTTCGCCCCCAGGAATTTGATTACTCGGTACGGGCCGGAGTATTTCGGCGCGAGTTTCGCGTTGAAGTAACGGTCGGCCGCGGAGAGGGGATGCTTGCGCTTCATGACCAGACCGCCTATTCTCGGTTTCCAATCCCGATGTCGGAGATTGTAATATTTCCGCTGCCCTTCGGAGGCTCGTGCCTGGTTGTTCCTGGCGATCGCGACGGCGCTTTGGGTCGCGGTCAGGCGGGAAACGTACTCCGTGATGTCGGGGTTTTCCGCGTCGCTCGGGTCTTGGTTTGGTCGCTTGTACACGGCGCTCGGAGTCAGGGGCTCGCGGCCGTAGTTTAAATACGCCGGTGTATAGCCGGTTGCGTCGTGTTGGGCGGTATTGTATGCGAACGCGAGATCGGGTAGCCACGCGTCCCACGTCCGGTGGTTATCGTTAGCAAATTGCGCGATCATAGTCTTAATGACGCGGTTGGTGCGTTCTACGGGATTACACTGGGGTATGTACGGCGGTGTTTTCCGGTGTGTAATCTCGTAGTCGCGCAGGAGTTGTCGCTGATTACAATTCTTGGCGACCCGAATCGCATGACCACCCTCTCCCTGAAGGTCCTCGTAACTGCGGGGGCGGTTGCTTGTCGGAGGGGGTGCAGTTCGACCCACTTCGTGAGTTTGTCCTGCATTACTAGCAGGGTCGTGTGTCCCTTCGTGGACCGGGGAAGGGGCCCGACGAGGTCGACGGCGACGACCTCCCATGGCTCGGTAGTTGGCGTGGTGTGCATGAGACCCGGGGTCGCGGCTTGGGGAACTTTGTATCGGATGCACGCGGTGCATTCGCGCACGTATCGCGCCGCGTCGCGGAACATTCCCGGGCCAATAGTACCGGAGCGCGAGTCGGGCTGCCGTCTTCGTGGGGGCGTCGTGCGCTTCCTGGAGGACCTCGTCTCGTTGCCCGGAGGGCACGCATTGCTTCCACTCGTCCATGCTGGCTTCCTTGGTCCCTCGGTCGTCTCGGATGTGTCGGTAAAGCCGCCCGTTTCTGAGAGTGTAGTCGGGGTGGCGCTCTGGTGCCTCCTCGACCCGGGCTTTCAGAGTTCGGTACCAGGCGCATTCCCCTGTGGCGTCCCCCATGGCGGCGAGTTCGTCGGGTTGCCGCGACAGGGCGTCGGCGACCACGTTGGCGGAGCCTCGCCTATATTTGACCTCGAAGTCATATTGTTGGAGTTCGAGGCTCCATCTGGCCAACCGGCCCGACGGGTTGTCTATGGTTTGCAGCCAACGTAGGGCCTGGTGATCGGTGATGACGGTGAATCGGTATCCTTCCAGGTAGGGGCGCATCTTTCGCACATCCCAAACGACGGCCAGGCATTCATTTTCCGTGACTGTGTAATTTCTTTCCGCTCCGTTTAGCGTCCGGCTGGCATATGCGATCACGTGCTCGGTGCCCTCGTGCTCTTGGGTCAGCACCGCTCCCAGCTCCGTGTCGCTTGCGTTCGTCTGGAGGGTGAAGGTCCGCTGGAAGTCGGGGCATGCGAGGATGGGTGCGGTCGTCAGGCGTCGCCGGAGTTCCTCGAAGGCCCCTTGCTCGGTCTTGCCCCAGATCCACGCCTGCTTCTTTTGTAGCAGCCTTGTCAGGGGTGCTGCTGCGTCCGAGAACCTCGGAACGAATCGGCGGTACGAGGACACCATTCCCAGAAATCTCCTCAGTTCCTTCAAGTTGGTCGGAGCGGGGAGATTCGTGATCGCTTCTACTTTCTCGGGGTCTGTCCGGATCCCCTGGTTTGTGACGAGGTGCCCGAGGTACTTCAGTTGAGACTGGCAAAAATGGCATTTCTCGGGGTTCACCCGCAGGTTGGCCGCCCGGAGGCGTTGGAAAACCAGCCGGAGGTTCTCCAAGTGTTCCTCGAACGTCCTTCCGAGCACGATGATGTCGTCTAAGTATGCGAAGGCTCGGGGTTCCATGTCGGGTCCTATTACGCGATCTAGGAGTCTTTGGAATGTTGCTGGAGCGGAGTGCAGCCCGAAGGGCATGACGCGGAATTGATATAGCCGCGTCCTGGTACGGTGAAAGCGGTGATCGGCGGCTGTCGGCGGCGAGTGGCACCTGCCAATAGCCGTTCTTCAGGTCAATGGAGGAGATGAACCTCGCCTCTCGGAGTTTGTCGAGGGTGGCCTGCACCTGTGGTAGTGGGTACGCATCCTTTTCTGTGGCCTTATTTACCTTCCGGAAATCGATGCAAAACCGGTACTGACCGTTCTTTTTGCGGGCCAGTACCACCGGCGAGCTCCAGGAGCTTTCGGATGGTTCGACCACCCCCTCGGCTATCATTTTATCCAGTTCGGTGTTCAGGATGGCCTGCATCGCAGGATTCCGAGGAGCATAGCGGTGTTTGATCGGGGTCGGGTCTTGGAGGCGGATGCGGTGTTCGGTTAGGTGCGTGGTTCCTCGGAGCTTGTTGAACGCAGGTAGTTCGGCGTCGAGCACGCGTTTTAGGGTGGCTCGCTGCGCCTCGGTGCACTCGGCGACCCCCCATTTGCCAGTATCGACTGCGTTGTTCTCGGTGCTGGGCTGCCAGCGGATGTTGCAGCCCAATTTCCCGAGGATGTCCATCCCGAGGACCACGGCCTGGGTGAGGGACGGCAGGACGAGAAAGTTATGGCGCATTTTCGTTTCGGCGACTCGTGACTCTATGTTCAGTTCCCCGGTCAGTGCGACTTCGGTCACATCCGCCACCCGCGCGCTTTGGCGGACTGTTATCAGTATCTCCCCGTGCTCTCGGCAGAGTTGCGCCACGTCGCCCCGGACATATGATCGGACGGCCCCGGTGTCTACCAATGCCCGGTAACTCTTCCCGTGTACGTGGAACGGCACGTATAGACGGTTGTCTACCACTACGGTGTCGATGCAGGCGCGGGCGTCGCGGCTGGCCGGGCCGCGCCTTGACTCCCCGTGCCTGGCCTGTTTCCCGCCCCTCCGCACGAGCAATTCCGGCTGAAGACTCCCTCCTTCCTGCAGTAGGAGCAAAATAGCCGCGCGGTTCGCCTACACTCGGATCGTCGGTGTCCGCGTTGCCCACACCGCCAACAACACTCCTCGCGACGGTATGTCGGTCCGACCTCGTTGACCTGATGGGTCGTCCGGGGGGACCCGGCTTCCGGAGTGCCCCCTTTCCGCGGATTCTGTTCTTTCGCGAGTGCCTCGTATTCGCTGGCCATCTGCATCAACCCGTCGATATCGGCAAAGTCCGATCTTCGGATGTATTACAGCCGAAAACACTCCATAAAGTCCTGCCACGTCGCCCAGTTCGCCCTTTGATTCCGGTACCACATCAGGGCCCGGCCCCTTAGGGTTTCTGGCAGACATCGTAATAACTGGTTTTCGGGAATCCCGTAACTATCCTGGAGCTCGCAAATGCGCTCCAGGAAATCGAGGGCGTCTTTTGAACCGTCGAAGTGGCAGTTCCACTTGCCGTGTCGAACCTTTCGAAGCCCGCTCTCACCGGGGTTCGAAAATGTAAGCAAACAGGAGCATCCCATTCACTAATAAAAATATTTTGTTTACTGCGAAATTGTCCTTCCGAAAATTATAGAAAATAGATAATATCCAAAGTAATATTTTGTTTCCTGGAATAGAATCATGATTCTCAATTCATGGTAATCTAAGTTACGATTCATGGTAATCAAGGTAAGAATTCGCATTTTTTCAGGCTTACACATTTATAAATGAAATCCAAATATTTGGAATTTCATATAATATTTATTTAATAATGAAAATATATTGATCATTCTAATATGCTACTCCCATAAGTACGGAAAAATACTGAAATATCGGTTTTTAATTTATTTACCTAGGTGCTACCATTCCAAAAAGAGTGAAAAGAGTATATGTTTATAATTATAATGGGATACAACAGTAAAAATATGAACGCGAAACCGAATACGGATACTCCGAAGCCAGCGGTGGGTAACGGTGACCGTCGTTGAGCGACGGAAGGTGATGGAAATCGACGGCAACGGACGGCAACGGATCCCAGCGGACGGCTATGTGTGGCCCGGGCCTTTACGGACCGAATGAGCCGCGCCTCTGTATCTACCGGTCACGTGGCAATGATCGCGCACTTTTACGGCGGATTCGAAGAAAGGTTTTCCGCACACATGGCACTCTGTTGCATTGTAAAAATTTTAGCGTTGTGCGATAGACATCGATTCGATCGGTATTATCGTTTTGAATATGTCATCTACGGCATCGGCCAATTTTCGCATCTCTTTCACGAACCATTGGGCGCAGTCGGAGTCACCGCGGTACGTATGAAACGCGCAAAGCGATTCGTCGTGCGCGCACTTCACGTAGTATTCCACGCTGAATGCCCAGTGATGTTGGTAGATGTACGAACGACGGTTTTGTTGTTGTTCCGGCTGCACGTCCTCCAGCAGGCACTCGAAGTCTGCGTACACTATGAACGGCACGCGTTCCTTGCGGAGGTAGTTCTTAAATTGCAGCCATTTGTTTTGCTCGGAAGGAAGCTCGACGGCGCAATCGTTTAGTCGCGCGCAATCGACGCTGTGCGCGTCCAGTTTCTCCTTCCAGTAAAAATAATGGAGGCATCTGAAAACGACATACACTTTTAGCATTTACGCAATCCTACTGACATACTCGAAAAACAAACTGTTTCCAAACGTACCTTTCGCAAATGAAAATTGCACCGTGATGTTGTGACACTTGTGCATGAACCAGTCTGGACAGATTGCGGATACAGGCGAAATGATTCCTCCGCTCGTCCTGCGGATCCTGTACCAGCAGCAAGTTTGCGTGCCGCTCCTTCTTCAACGCGGTCAAATAGACCGGGACGCACTTTTCCCCCTACCACTGGTACACGTTTACGGATACGTCGTTGCAAGCTTCGAATTTCTTTATTTGATTCAAAGTCATGGGAAGACTCACACAGTCCGTACGAAGTACCCGCGAATAATGGGGGTACGATGCTAGTCTGTCGACATGATCGGATGCTGGATAAACGCTCGCGACGACCGACCACAGGAAACACGCGTCGTCTTTGCACTTCACATTCACCACGGCTCGCTTCATTTGTACGGCGCGCGGCAATGGCACGTTGCATCCAGCGCGAAGCGGATTGTACTTGTTGATGTTCAGCATTAAATTGTGAACGTTGACGAGCGTCCAACCACTGTCACGCTCCCGAAAATCCCCCATCGCCGCAAGCAGAGGTTGCACCACACGAGTCGTGTACCATTCGCGCAGATTCGACGTCTCAAGCAGTACGTGATTTCTCGTAGTGAAGCTTTTCACGTCCGTTTCGTCTTTTAGCGAAAACTCTGCGTTCAAGATCGTATTCACCGCCACGCTGGAGTGTGCGATGATCGAGTCCGTTAGATGCGAAAGCACCAGCCGACGAACGTCTTTGAAGAATCGACGAGGATGGAGATGTTTCACGTTCACCAACATTCCCGTTGCGATGCGATTTTGAAACGCCGATTCCACGTCTTCCCATGCGACACTCGGCCCGCTCGAACGTCCCACAAGACCGTGTCCCATTCGCGAGAATTTTGCACGCACTACAGTACGTGAAGTTTGGATATGAGCGATAACGGCGGTGATGCGTTGTTTCCTGCCGATCGACAATCGTTGTTCTCCGTGCAAATATTCATGTATGAGGCGCAAACATTCGTCGCACTGTTCCATCCAGTTCCGGTATTCCGTGAACGTACGCAGTAACGCCGACATCTTCGTCAGCGTTTTCAACATGTTCGTTGAAAGATCCATTGTTTTCTTCATGACGTACAACTATCACCTCGAAATCCGTTTCACAATTGTTCGCTTCTCGCTGGAGATCGCTTATTAATACCTCCCGACAAGGTCACGCGCTTTCCTCGCGTTGTGCAATTCGGCGCAAGGTTGCGCGCACGTGGCCGTCGCGGTGGTTCAAGCGTGTGTTAGAAAAGGATGGCGCGATATGCGGACGAGCGAGCGAGAGCGAGCGTACGTTAGAAAAGGACACCGTGATGAGTCCGCCCTCGCTGCGCCACGCCGCCGGCCGCGAAACTAGTGAGCGCAATTGCGCAATGTCTCACCCCACCCCTAGCGCCGCGGAATCTTCGCGAAGGGTCCACCCCCCACCCCACTTCACCCCCGCGCGGAATTGCGTGATGGGTCCGCACCCCCCGCCCCGCTTCACCCCCTCGCCCACCCTTGGTCCAGAATGCCCATAGTATAGCTACTAATACTGTTTAGATTTAAGTCTCTATTAATAAGATTATGTCCAGTCCCTTTTGTGTTTAGGAATTAAGTTAGAATTAAGCATAAAAACTGTATAAAAACTTTCGCGAGAAACAATTACGGGTTCATACAGGCTTCGCGCTACTCGAAACTTGAAAGTTCGCGCTTTTCCTTCTCCGCGTGCGTGCGGATCATCGCGTGATCCCGAGTTACGTCACGGGATTACTCTCCCCACTTCTTCCGCGAAACCGAGCCGGAATTCGCGGAACGATAAATCGCCCCAGTCGATCGAAATCTTAAAAGGGAACTTGTCGCACGCGCTTTCTGTATACACACCATTTCTTTGTTCTCGCACTAAAATAAATTCTCTGGGTTTCTCGCGAAACGGATTCTTCCCGTCATTGCTCCCTACCAGACAACCTTCTTTCAATAACAAATACCATATTTTGTCAAGAACATCTGCACTTCAGTGTTGTAGAATTCTCTTCCTCGATCTGTATGCAAATTTTTAGGATATCGTTTTTCGAAATATCTTTGCGAACGCTTTAGCTACTGTTTCGGCAAATTGTCGATCGCGTAAGACGGAACTATCCGAATACCGCGGGAATCCGCCATTATTCAACACCCAAATCGTGACGTCAATCGCTACGGCTGCGCTTGTATTGCCGCGACGAGTCAGTCGTCTCATGGCATCAAAACACGTGTCAATAAAGGAATTCTCGTATCGAAATCCAATTTTTCTTATTTAAACTCTCCCGCACCTATCACGGGCTCTCACGGAATCCTCAACATATTTGGTCCTTCGAGCCGGATCCCGTGTTAAAGCGGCAAAGAGTTAAAAGTGAATCGTGCTGTGCGAGTTCCATCGTGGTGTCTTCGAATAAAGCTCGAGTGTCTCAAGGATAGAACGGTCTGTAATGGCGGACAAGATCGAAGCACTCCTAGCGAGTCAAGAAAATCTTCTGGGGCTTATCATGCGCGCTATGTCAAATCTCACCAAGCTGGAGAAAAAAAAGCGAACGCCCATTCATGCGCAAACAAGGATCGAAGCCGTTGACTCGAATTGGACAAAATTCCAAGCGAATCATGAAGCTCTCTGTGCCACAGCTTTCGAAGGTAAGGAAAAATTATCATATTTCTCAGGAGACGTCTATTCAACGTGTCACGAGGCGTACCTCGACAACAAAGCTGAGATGCTTACGCAACTCCAAGAATGGCAACCGGAAGGTTCAAGCTCTTCTGATCAAAGCGACAACGTCGCAATCAACACAACGATGAAAAGCGAGGCAAAAACCCGTCAACTTCCTCGCCTTAATTTACCAAAATTCTCAGGATCGTACACCGAATGGGTTGAGTTCCGCGATCTTTTCGTCTCCATGGTAACGGTTAACGACGAAGTCCCGCCCGTAGAGAAGCTTCAATATCTCAAGATGAGTCTAACAGGTGAGGCAAAAAATCTCTTAAAAAACATCTCTGTCTCCAATGACAACTTCGCGCGCGCTTGGGACACTCTTGTCAACCAGTACGAAAACAAGCGGGTTCTCATCGAAACACACCTCGCCGCGCTCTTCTCAACTCGAAAGGTAAACATAGAATCGGCCGCGGAAATCAAACAGCTGGTACGCGATACAACGGACGCTATAGACGCGCTTGAATGTCTCGGCAGTCCCACAGATAAGTGGGATCACATTTTAGTTTATATGACTGTTCAGAAGCTCGATTCAAACACGCTGAAAGACTGGGAAGATGAGACTAGCGAGAAACACGAGCCATCGACATTCAAAGAACTCGTATCGTTTTTGAAACGTCGTATCCGCACGCTAGAAGCAGTTGACCGAGTTTCTAAACCGCGAAAACCATCGCAAACCGCGTCCGCGAGTATAAAATCCAATCCATCAGCCAAAGCGCACCACACGAGCGCTGATTTTTCTCAAGAAACCGAAAAACAAGAAATCTCAACAAAGGCGCCATCATCCTGTTCGCTTTGCAATTCATCTCATTATATCTCATCATGTCCAGATTACCGATCGAAAACGCAAGAACAACGGCGCGAAGTTCTCACTCAGAAAAACCTGTGTTTTAATTGTCTCGGCCCCCATCAAGTTCGAAATTGCCGCTCAGTAAAGCGTTGTCATCTGTGTGGACATCCCCACCACACTTCAATTCACCGATCCAACGAACCGACAGAACGAGCAACTGCTGGCTGTTCCCAGCGACGCGCGTCGCCTGCGTCGATCGCGCCGACACTCTCAACTACCGAGTCTAAGTCACTATCTTCGAAAGTCACCTCTGATCCACAAAGCAAAATTCAAGCGGCCTCATCTCTCGTTTCTCAGTCCTACACAATAAAAAATAAACCGGTTCTTCTCGCGACCGCAATAGTCAAAGTCACTTCTAGTTACGGCGAAACGATCGAAGCGCGAGCACTTCTTGATCAAGGATCCGAGGTATCATTCATAACCGAATCTCTCGCGCAACGTCTGAAGTTACCGCGTCGGAAAATCTCGCTCCCGATACACGGAATCGGTGGCCAACGATCAACAGTCACACGCGGTTGCCTCACACTCGAAATTCACTCTCGCATAAACGAATCTTTCTCGTGCTCGACCACCGCTTACGTTCTCGCGAAGTTAACGTCATACTTACCTCCATGTCGGATTTCTCAATCAACTTGGTCGCATATTACGGAACTCCCGTTAGCAGATCCTGATTTTATCTATTCGAACCCTATCGATCTTATACTCGGAGCCGAAATCTACAGTCGCATCCTCGAAGAAGGAATTCGTAAGGGCTCCGCCAACGCTCCAATCGCTCAACAAACTGCATTTGGATGGATACTGTCTGGTCCGACAGCTAGCTCCACAAGCAATAAAGAAAATGATCGCGCGGTTCAAGGGTTACAATGTTCAGTCGACCACCATCTACATGAACTGCTCCAACGGTTTTGGCTACAGGAGGAAACGGCCACTAACTCAGCTACATCCCTCAACGAGGAAGACTCTCAATGCGAAGCGAGCTTCGTTTCATCACACTCCCGCGATCCAGAAGGACGTTACATCGTCCGCTTACCCTTCAAACGAAATCTCGAGGACTACGGTGATTCGTTCGGACCATCAGTTCGAATGCTAGCGCGTCAAGAGAAACGATTTGTCGAGGATGAGTCACTTAAAAGAGCCTATACTGACTTTTTATCTGAATATGAAGCTCTCGGTCATATGGTGCGCGTATCAGAGTTCGAATGTCAACCGCGTCGCGTCTTTTACCTTCCTCATCACGCTGTAGTTCGCGAAAATAGCTCAACAACAAAAGTTCGCATCGTATTTAATGGATCGTTTCGAACAAATTTCGGTCTCACTCTTAACGAATCGCTTCATGTCGGGCCGAAACTCCAAACCGATTTGCTCGATGTAATAACCCGATGGCGGCGGTATCTGTACGTATTCTCAGCCGATATTGAGAAAATGTATCGGCAGATTCGGGTACATCCAGACGATTGGGACTTGCAACGGATAGTATGGCGCGATCATCCTAAAAAACCTCCAACGTCCTATCACCTCACCACGGTAACCTACGGTCTCGCCTGCGCTCCATATCTCGCGATACGAACCTTACGGCAACTCTCTGTTGATGAATCACAACGATATCCGTGTGCGGTCGACATTATCCAAAACGAAATGTACGTCGATGATGTGCTCTCTGGCGCGGACGAGCTCGAGGAGGCGCGTGAAAAAATACGTCAAATAAATGCATGTCTCGAGTCAGGCGGATTCATATTGCAAAAATGGACCGCTAATCAAGACGAACTACTTGAAGAAGTCCCTCATAACAGAAAAGCCCAATCGCATCAACTATCCATCGACGACGGTCCTGTGTGCCGCGCTCTTGGAATTCAATGGCTGCCGAAACTCGATACTTTCGTTTTCACTATTCACGACCTAACAAGTAATCCTTGCATCACCAAACGTTCCGTACTTTCATACATCGCTCAATTATTTGATCCACTAGGGTGGATCGCTCCTGTAGTCATCCCTGCCAAAATATTTATGCAAGAACTATGGACAGCTGGAATCAGCTGGGACGAACCCCTTCCCGACAAATTAGCATCACGCTGGTTACAATATACTCACGAAATGAACAAGGTCTCGTTCATCTCAATACCTCGATGGATTGGGATTCGATCGTCATCAACGGCCGTCGAACTTCACGGGTTTGCAGACGCATCCCAAGCAGCACTCGGGGCAGTCGTGTACCTCCGAGTATTGAACAATCTCGACGACATTCGTGCTACGCTAGTTTCCGCAAAAACTCGAGTCGCGCCCCTCAAACGAGTAACCATACCTCGCCTTGAACTATCCGCCGCTGTCCTACTGGTTCGTCATATCACTCGCATCCAAAAAATTCTTGACCTTGTCCAAGCCCCAGTGCACTTGTGGACTGATTCAACAATCACACTTGCATACATCAAAGGTCATCCGAATCGATGGAGTAACTACGTCGGCAATCGCGTTAAGGAAATACAGGAACTACAAGCTCGATGGCATCATGTTTCCGGTCGGGAGAATCCCGCTGACTTCGCGTCACGCGGACTCTCGCCTCAACTCTTGAATGAAGAACGACGATGGTGGACTGGGCCGACCTGGCTCTCGATGCATTCCACCGCATGGCCTTCATCCTCCCCTCCGCTCGACGAGGTATCCAATCTCGAAATCCGCGCGAAATCATCAGCTCATGCCAATCGAAATCAAGTGTGGGACATGATCACCCGATACTCAACGTTGAAACCTCTTCTTCGCCTCACCGCATGGTGTATGAGAGTGTCAAAAAGATTTCAAAGGGTTCCTCACACTCCTGGCCTCACTCCGCCTCTAACTCCCATGGAAATCGAAACTGCGCGGCTCTTCTGGATTAAATCAATCCAACACGAATACTTTGAGTCAGATATGGTCCTTCTGTCGCGTAACAACCAACTACCGCGATCCAATTCGCTAATTCGACTCACGCCGTTCATCGATCACTTCGGACTACTCCGCGTTGGTGGAAGACTCGCCAACTCTCTCCTTGACTACGATGAACAACATCCTATAATCCTTCCCCGAGATTCACCATTGACCACGTTAATTATCGACGAAGCCCATCGAAGGACACTCCACGGAGGAACTCAGCTGACGCTCGCAACCATTCGTCGGAAGTATTGGATCATCGGAGGCCGCATTCCAGTACGTCAATTCATCCATCGTTGCCATTCGTGTATTCGTTACCGAGCAGCCACGAGCACTCAGCTAATGGGACAATTGCCCCTTTCTCGCGTAGCCAAAGCTCGGCCCTTCTTTCACACCGGGGTCGATTATGCAGGTCCCATCACTCTCAAAACCTTTCGCGGGCGCGGTGCAAAAACGTATAAAGGATTTCTTGTCGTGTTCGTCTGTCTCTCATCCTCAGCTACACACCTCGAAATCGCCACCGATTACTCGTCCGATGGATTCATAGCAGCCTACAAACGATTTACCGGACGACGGGGAATCTGCTCAACCATAACGAGCGACTGTGGCACAAACCTTGTAGGAGCCGATCGACAGCTACGTAATATGTTTAAGGCCTCCTCGCGGGAACTTTCAACCATCGCTACTCTCCTAGCAAACGACGGGACTCACTGAAAATTTAATCCTCCCTCAGCTCCCCATTTCGGAGGAAAGTGGGAAGCAGCAGTAAAATCGGTCAAATACCATCTCAAACGGGTCATAGGAGAAACACTCCTGACCTATGAAGAGCTCGCAACTCTACTGACCCAAGTAGAAGCTGTCCTCAACTCACGCCCTCTTTGCCCATTATCCGATGACTCCTCCGATCTCACCGCCCTAACACCTGGCCATTTCCTCATCGGATCCGCTCTAAACGCGATTCCGGAACCCACGCTGGCCGACATTCCTCGCAATCGCCTATCGCGCTGGCAGTTGCTACGCCAAATGCTCGAACAATTCTGGAATCGCTGGAGTCAAGAATACCTACAACAACTGCAGACGGTCGCCAAGTGGCAACATCCACGCGCATCGATCGAAATCGGGTCGGTAGTTCTCATCAAGGACGAGCGATTTCCACCATCGAAATGGGCTTTAGGTCGAGTCATCGAGGTCCATCCAGGAAAAGACAACTTAGTGCGGGTTGCAACGATTCGAACATCAACGTCAACAGTTAAAAGGCCAATCGTTAAGCTATGCCTTCTTCCGACATCTTCAACCGACTAAACGAAAACTGTACAACGCGCCTATTCGCGAGCGACAATTCATCGGCAGGCATTTGGACAGGTTCTAGAACCTGCCAAGGCGGGCAGAATGTTTCGGCAAATTGTCGATCGCGTAAGACGGAACTATCCGAATACCGCGGGAATCCGCCATTATTCAACACCCAAATCGTGACGTCAATCGCTACGGCTGCGCTTGTATTGCCGCGACGAGTCAGTCGTCTCATGGCATCAAAACACGTGTCAATAAAGGAATTCTCGTATCGAAATCCAATTTTTCTTATTTAAACTCTCCCACACCTATCACGGGCTCTCACGGAATCCTCAACAGCTACCTTCTCGCCACTTTTAGTCTTTAGCTGTACAGCCCATGCGTACTTGAAGAACACATTGATAACAGCAAGTATATACTTGTTACCACCGCGCATGAGCTTGCCTGTCGGCGAGATCTGCTTGCCATAGATCGTCGAACCCATGCACTATAACCCGTCGTCGTCGTGGAAAAATTCGTCTTGCTGGAGCGTGCAGTTCCTCCATCAATTGTACCCTTTCTTTGCTCATGTTTTCTTCCATTTGCTCATCTTCTGAACACTGAAAGTATCGATACTTGACTACTTTTATTTCAAATGGAATTCAACATAATTATGTAATTTATTGATTTCATCCATTATTTCACGTTGTAGTGCGGAACATTTAGCGTCACATCCTTGCTCTGCGTCAGAAAAATAGTTTTTAGCTATGTGTTGCAATTGTTTTAATCCCTATTTAGTATTGTTCTCGGAATGTAATCTGACTTATTGGATAGCTTCTCCCATTTCATCAGACATCTTTGAAATTTTCTCGTGTGTTTCTTTATACATCTTTAATTTGTTTTTCTCCAATTGATTTACCGTTTTTAAAATACTTTCTATTTTTTTTACCCAAGCACGCCTTATTCACAGCATCAGTATCATATTTTGGTTCCGCTAGACGTCTTACCTTTCTGTTTCTTGCATCGAAGGTTTCACCATCAAGACAAAGCGTGCTTCGTCGGACATAATTCGTACATCCTGCATCGTCCTTGTTTGATTCGTTCCGTAACGTGACCCCAAACTTGTTGATTGGCATCGTAAACTGTACTGATAAAGATGATTGATACACTCTTTAATTTATAATCACACCTGCTTCACGGAGTTCTTCTATGATTGACATGATTTCATTGTCATGATTTGTGTGACCGGCGGCTCGTGATGATGACAGCAACCTCAATCTATCCACCAAGTCGTTTGGATCATCCCAATGCACATAATCAACCGTATTACTGGTAACAGTCATGTACTTTGATAAAGGTGGTTGGGATAAGCCGAGTCAGAGGACTGTTTTATGTTTTCAACTAATTGTTTCAGAGGTTCAATCACTGGTTTTAAATGTTGTTTTGCTATTGTATCAGCATCCACTTCTCCCATCTTTAGAGCTAAATATTTGTTACGTATAACTTCACTCATTTTTGCAATCTTTTTGGTTAACACCTCTGTCTTCCTCCTTTTGCTTTCTTCGGTGCAATTTTGTTCCATATTAAAATTACAAACGTTTATCACCCGTTCGAAACACGATTTTTTCTATTCAAAACAAGTTTGAAACGTGATTGTTATAGTTATAAACACTACAGTTTACAACTCGACAGTTTACAACTTGTCAGTTCACAACTTGGCAGTTTATAACTTGGCAGTTTACAACTTGACAGTTTACAACTTGACAGTTTACAACTTGGCAGTTTACAACTTGTTGTGACGCACACAACCCAAACCGTGAGATAGTGCAACACATAGGAATGTGCACGCGTAGCATTGAGCAACGGCCTTCCAAGGCAGACGTAGATTTTCGTAATCTTGGTCAATCCCCGCGAGCAAGGGCGCTGACCACCGGGCCACCGCCTTGCCACGCTATTCATTCCCACGCACATAAAACCCACGCGGAAGAACCGCGGGCAGCTTTTTAGTCAACTGAACTCAGCTCCGAACAGCTGATCAGCGCGCGACCCACCATCTATCGCGGCGCAGAGTCTAGTACAGTGTCTATTTAATAAAACGTTGTTAATCGTTTACGGCGAGTTCCAACTCCTTAACCGGCAAAGATGCCAACTACCCTCGGTTTACCCGAGATTCTCCTTCGACGACCAATTCCGAAGATTATTTTGGTTGCGACCAACCGGCCCAGACACTGGAAGTCCCGGCCAAAGGCAACGGCGCAGCAAACTTGTCAGTTTACAACTCAAAAGTTTACAACTAGACAGTTTACAACTTAGATGGTACTCCAACAGAGATTGATGTTCAAATAGTACTGTTACAGTACGAGATAGTCGTTAAATCCTCGCCGGTAACGAGAGATAGTCGTTAAATCCTCGCCGGTAACGACCTTGATGTATGGGACTGTTGTTGTCTATAACCACAAATTCATAGTCTCGTTGCCAACAGTTTCCACAAAATTCACTAAATTGTCTGAACACCATATCACTATTTACATGATCGTCGTATACGTGTCGTAGATTCATGCTATCCTGTGTGAATAGTACTAGGAGGTTGGTATTATCACGAATCACATGCTTTGGGATTCTTGCGTAGGATTGACAAAGATAGAGACAATCCACTTTTGAATGTCTACCCATGGAAAAGTACTCTCTTATTACATCTTGCTTGTCACATGCCACGTCATCAAAGATAAATATAGAATTTGGTAAAGCTTCAGTAGGTGGAATAACGTCGCTATTGTTTAAAAAAGGAAAGTAACCAAGATCGTCCACAGATGACAACAGTTTTCCAAATACTGATACTTTGGTTGTTGTAATGACTTTGAGTATACGTATACATTCTCAAATCGTATACCGTTCGGACTTTCCAATAAGCTAATCACAACGTTTTTCCACAATTCGAGGGACCGCACACTATACCACGTACAGTGTTACGTAATAGTGGTCCGTGCCTCGGGAAACGTTGCACAGTATCGCCAGACGTTTTATTTATTCCAATTCCTGCAGATTGTCTTACGAACTGCATTCTCGCTGTTGCTGTTTCAAAAAGAAACTCATGAAGACGTTGCTGGGGAGAGTATTTATACAAGCGTGATACCGAGGTACCAGTCACTATAGTAATGGCTTTCATACTAATTGATGTTGTACGCTGTTTGATTTGACTGCGGAACAATTGGAATACGTACCAAAGATAGTACTTTTGAATCGCTTTGCTAGCGATATTCATTACGTGTGGGACAAACTACCGAGACATATAAGAGCTGATTTAGAAGTTCAGTCTTATCGTAGGTGTCTCACACATTACAATCGTCCGGACCAATGTACACACATAGACGGACCATCACCTATGAAAAAAGATTGTCTCCTATGCATGCAAAAAGAGGTGCTGGATTAGTAAATAACCTTATAAACAAATTATCATTTGAGTTTCATGTACCAGGATATCAATTTTGTGGACCTGGCACACATCTAGACAAACGCTTGGCTCGTGGTGATCGAGGTATAAATCTGTTAGATTCGGTCTGTCGAGATCATGACATTGCGTACTGTCAAAATAAAAACTTAAAGAATCGTCACGAAGCAGATCGAGTTTTGGCTGATCGAGCACGTCAGCGCATAACTCCGAAGGACGCTACACTTGGTGAGAAGATAACTGCGGCAGGTGTTTGGACTGCGATGAAAGCTAAGACGAAACTTGGTACGGGGCTCAAGAAGATAAAGACAAGGAGCAATAGTAGTAAGAAGAAGAAAAAGAAGAAGGAGCGTGTTTTACAAATAGCAAAGCGTGGTGGATTCCTTCCGTTTCTTTTACCTACGTTATCAGTTATAGGAGCATTAACCGGTGGTGCAGCTGGTGTAGCGAAGGCTGTTAACGATGCCAAGGTCTCACGGAAACAGTTTGAGGAATTGAAACGTCATAATCGTGCTATGGAAGTTCGAGGGCTTTATCTAACACCCTACAAAAAGCGTACGGGCTTAATAAAGAAAAAAAAGAAAGTTCGATCTACAAAACATTAGGCATACAACCAATGACAAACTTTCAGCTAGAAAACATTGGGAACAGAAACATACTGTATTTTCGTGGCGTGTATTATGCGTGATTGTCTTCCATCGAGAGCAAAGGTAAATGAGTGTGGTATAGTGAATTTGGATGAAAGCAGCGGTTCTGGGACTCATTGGGTTGCATACGTGAAACGTGGTCGCAACGTAACCTATTTTGATAGTTCCGGTAATCTACAGCCACCTGTGGAATTGATTGATTACTTTGGTCCAAATACAAAAATTACTTACAATCATACGTGTTTTCAAAATTTCAATCAAACTATATGTGGGCAATTATGTATAAAATTTCTTGAGGAAAGCTCGGTATAAATTTATATTCTTTATGAATACGATTTCATTCATACTTTTATGTCTTTCGAATAAACATGGCATCATCTTCGTTGACACTAACATTAACGGGCAAGAGCAGCACACTCTCGGTTCGATACTTTCCATCGATAGATTTGAGTGATGGTGAATATGAATTAGGCCTCGTAGATTTTCAAACATTTCATACAATACCTAATGTCAACGCAAGCAACAATAAATTTTATTTTGGTGATAACGATGAAGAAATTGTAATTCCTGAAGGATCTTATGAATTGGATGCAATCAATAAATACTTACGACGCGAAATACTGAGAAGATATCCTCACAAGCATGATTCACATGATGATGATGAATATCCAATTGTGATATGTGCTAATAATAATACCATGAGGAGTGAGATTTACTGCTCGTATAAAATCAATTTCATGAAACCAAATAACATAGGATCACTGCTTGGATTTTCTGTAAACCGTGTTCTTGCACCTAAACTGCATCATGAGCCAGACTTACCTGTAAACATTATAAATATCAATATTGTTCGAGTGGAATGTAACATAACAGCCGGTTCGTACAGCAATGACAAACCAGTCCACATTATTCACGAATTTTCACCTCGAGTTCCTCCAGGATATAAAAACTCTGAAACACCGTCGCGAGTCATTTATCTTCCAATCGTCGTACGGGTAATAGATGATTTGGAAATACGTATTGTGAATCAAAACAAGCATCTTATTGATTTTTGTGATGAAGAAATAACTATTAGATTGCATTTAAGACGGCGAGATCGATCCATTTACGATTAAGAATTTTTGTAATGCTGGTATATAACAAGACGAATGAATCTTTAATCACCACTACAACGAACACGTTCCTCGACACAACGAGTCACGCACATTATCGTATAAACAAATCTGCGTCAGCTACTTTTGGAGAAAAAGAAGAAGAAGAAGAACCTGAGCCTGCAGAACGTGCGTTTCTTAGAGTCATTGGGATTTGTAGTAAAGCAATAGTGTCCGACATTTTGGCTATTGGGGGTGTACCTGCCTCCGAAAATCGTATAACAAAAATAGAACTACATACATATAATCCGTATGCAAATACTATATTTGGAAACAGTAACGAAATAAGAATACCAATACAGCAGCAGGATTTGTATACGCTACCGTGTGAGAGTTTTTTATACATTGAAGGAAAACTTAAATTAACAGAAGCTCCACCTGCAGGAACGAATGGTAATGTCGTTCTCGATACCAATTGCACCGCTTTCATGTCCGACGAAATTCGATATGAATTGAATGGGGTCGAAATAGATCGCTGTAAAAATCCGGGAGTAACGACTGCGTTAAAAAATTATTCTTTTCTCTCCCGAGAAAAAAGTAATGCTTTGGGTAACGCTGGCTGGTATCATACGCTGAATGCTGAAACTGCAGATTTTAATTTTTGCATACCGTTCAACATGCTATTTGGTTTCGGTGAAGATTATAAGCAGATCACAATCAACGTTCGACAAGAGTTGGTTTTAATTCGGTCACGAAACGACTTAAACGCTTTGATTGGTCCTAGCACCTTAAAACCTAAGCTCGAATTATTCAAAGTTCAATGGCGAATGCCTCATGTTAGTCTGGAAGAAGTAAACAAATTATCGCTACTACGCATTCTTGAGAGAGGTCAACTTATATCAATGGGTTTTCGTTCTTGGGATCTGTATGAATATCCTCAATTACAAACTACTACGAAGCATACATGGGCCATAAAAACGGTAACACAGCTGGAGAAACCTCGCTTCATAATATTCGCTCTGCAGATCGATCGGAAGAACAAATTGGACAAGACAGTTAATCAGTTTGATCATTGTAAACTATCAAACGTACGGTTGTATCTAAATTCGGAAACGTATCCATACGACGACTTAAACCTTGACTTTGATAAGAAGTACGCAGTACTTTATGACATGTATGCTAAATTTCAAAAATCGTATTACGGACACGGTGAACCACTCTTTAATGCGCTAGATTTTTTATCACACGGTCCGTTTGTGGTCATAGATTGCTCTCGTCAGAACGAATCTATCAAAAGTGCTGCTATCGATATACGCATAGATTTCGAATGCAAAGACAATGTACCAGTCAATACAACTGCATACTGTTTGATTATACATGATCGTATCGTTGACTACAGTCCTTTGACCAACGTAGTGCGTAGAATAATTTAATAAGAAGAAAGAAATACTCTACATGTTATTCGGTGTGCAGAACGCTGACATGACAGAATGAGTCATCTTACATTCGTGGACTTGCAAGGTTTCAAGATGGAATCAAACGATTTCGTTGTAAAAGAAGCAGCAATCTTCTTGAATGGAAATAAACTACTGCACTGGATATTTGAGCCACCATTTGAATTGCATCGATTGACATCAAAAGAAACGCGACAGGTTCGATGGTTAACGAAAAAATACCATGGAATCGGTTGGATGGAGGGATACGTTCCGTACACGAAAGCGGAAAATTGTTTGAAAAATGCATTGGAACATTCACAAACAATCATTCTCAGAGGATTGGAGAAAAAGGCATGGTTGTGGAAATTGGCTGGAATCAAAGCTCTTGATGTTGACACGGATCTAGAAGAAGAAGACGTTCCGAAACTGTCGATGCTGCAAAAAGGATTGTGTAGATGTGCATTCCATAGTGGTGTTTGTGCTATGGAAAATGAATTCAAATTATGTACTTTATTTTCTAAGCGAAACGAAATGTTTTTTGAATCATGAAATAAAGAAATTTATACTATATTATACCATGAAAAAGCTGCGTATTATTTTTTACCTACTTTAACTCTTTTTCTACATATGTAGTAGTAGAACATCGATTTTGTGATTTACAATTATTGCCAATTTTTATTACCCCGAGTTGTTTTCGAATCAAACCATTATTCTCTCATCTAAATATTAAGTCACTAGCTCTGCGAAGGAGTCGAAATTCTGGATACGGATGAAGATGTCTGCTTGCTACTTTTATTACAAGTGAAATATCTGTTTCAAAGTCAAGTTCGTTACTTGTGTTTTAATGTCTCGGAAGCGTTTAGTCTCTGACTGAAGAACTGTGAACTTGTAAACTGCTAAGTGTCGTTATTGAGTGACCTGAAGAATTCGTTAAAAATTAAATGTAAGTAAGAATAAATCTGTCGTATTCAGTTTCATTGTTTATAGTTTTAAAAATTAATCGGACTTTTTGAATTGTTCTGTACAGTCAGGACAGCGTTCAACGACAGCATTCAACACTTACCGCACCCTCTGCTCCCCGTGCACCGCGACTCATTATGAGAAGAATTCCTCAAAGCTTGAAAGTAAGTAAAGAATAAATAAAGTTTCCTTGTTCATAGTTTTAAAAGTTAACTGGACTTCTTTTGTACAGAAATGCCCGTCTATCATTCGCTACAATTCAGGCCTGAGGGACCTGCGAACATCCGCAGATGGGATGGGGTCCTGCCCGAGCACTACCCGAACCGCTACAGGACGGCGTGACGTCACGCCGCGCCCAATCAGGAAATTAATGCTGATCTCGCTGCGTGTTGATTGGGAGGTTGATAGCCGGTCTTCCGGATTGGTCAAACAGGATCGGCTTCGGCATGCTCCTGACACGGGCCCTCTCGACGCGACGAACTGGCCAGCTTCGCTGCGCCGACTCTCCTGGTCCACGACTTCCTGCCTGACAGAAGCCGCAGCAGGACGACCGGACGGAATCCTCTGTCCCGGTGCACGTGCTTTCTGGACCGGAACGGATCCCTCCGACCCTACCGCTCTCCGAGCGGTACGTTGGCCGAGCCGACTCCTCGCCGCTCCGGCGCCGCTGTCCCCAGAGTATCGGCGTTTCTCGTCGTCGGGCGATGTTGCTTCCCCGGCGACGACTTTGCCCTCTGGCCTCTCCTCTAGAGCGTTTTCTCCTCTGCAGCGTGGTCGGTGACAGTCGATGCGCGTGCCAAAACAAAGCCTGCTGTTAGTAATAATTCGCCCGTGCTTCCTCCATGGTGCACCCGGACAGTGGGTGACTCTCCTCCTCTCCGCAGCTAAGGTCCTGTTTATGACGTGCAAAAATGCCACGTCACAACTCCACCCTCCCTGCGGGGAGGACCGCCAGGTCCGACAGCAACCCCCCTACGCCTCCCTCTCCAAAGCCAATTCAGCCCGGAGAGAACCCGAAATCCAGTGCCCGAACTCTGGCACACTGCGCAACTTCGGGCACGTAGGCGGTCTATATTGCACCCCTACCGTCCCGTTGCGCCAGCGCTCGCGCCTCTGACACTGTCCCCGCGCACCAAGGGGTCTAGCCCAAAAAAAAAAAAAACACATAAAACATACAATAACGAAAAATAAAAGGGTATTAAAACAAAATGTTCTATAAAAAATAAACAGAATCAAATGAAACATGGCCGCTGGGGTGATTTCGGGGATCACTCCTTGTAGGAAAAGAACTGTAGGGTGACTGAGCGAAGGATTGATTTAGATTTCGAGTAATTAGTTTTATTAAATTAGAGCGACACGTGTGAGCCTTTGTTCGGATCGTAACCGACTGAATTCAAGAGAAACGTGATTATCGATAAGAATCGATGATCCGCGGACGACGCCGAATTTCGTGAGAAAGAAGAATCGCCGAGAGTGGGGAGAGTCTCCTGATTCCGCGAGATAGCGAGGCAAATCTCGCTCGCAGAGTAGGCGCAAGCGAGACACAACCAGCGAGAACAAGGCGCAACGGACGCTCTCTGTGTACATTGAATTTAAAGTCTTATAAACGAACTTATTCTAAGAATAAAAGAGTAACTTAAACGAGTAAATAACTTAGATCCTAAACACTCCTCGTCTTACCGCTCCCTGTGATCGCCGACTCTCCCACGCGCTTCTCCACTGTGCGAGCGAGCTGTAGGGCGTCCCCCGTCGACGAAATCAGGCCGCCTCCCCGTCCTCTTCTCTGTAACCCCCTTATCACGGTCTCTGGATCCCCCTGTACCCTTCCCCTCTGTATCCTGTGCCCGCTTTGTATCCTGGGCCCGCGTTTTCACTCCGATGCTTGGTAAGGTTTAAGGTCCTCAATATAGACCTTCCCGATCAGTTTCCCGTCTAAGGACTCGATTTCGTATACCAATGGCGAAATCTTTGTCCTTATCTTGACGGGACCCTGATATTTCGGCGCTAGCTTGGTGGAAATGTTTTGTGACGCAGACGACAAGATGCGGTGTTGACGGAGCACCAGATCTCCCGTGCTAAATTCGCGGCATCGGCGTCGCGCGTTATAATATTTACTCTGCTCTTGCGCGGCGGTCTCTATATTCTCCGCTACCCAAAGCCGAAGGGTCTCCATCTCTTTCATCCGACGAGACCAGGCGGGAACGTCCGGTGCCCGCGACGTGATTACGATGTTACTTTTTTCTCGAGTGCAGCGTCGCGGTATGGGGTGTCTCCCGAAATTTACGAATGCTGTAGAGGTCTGGAGCGAGGTGTGGTGCGCGGTGTTGTACGCGAATCGGAACTGCGCGAGGTGTACATCCCATTCCCGATGGTTATTTTCAAGGAACTGCACGATCATCGTCTTTAGTACCCAATCACCCTTTCTACTGGGTTAGCCTGCGGATGGTATGGGGGCGTTGTACTATGTTTAATTCCGTATTCTGTCGTTAGTTCTTTTATTACTCGATTCACGAACTCGGTTCCGTTGTCGGTTACCAACACCTTCGGGCTTCCCCACCGCGAGAAAATTAGCTCCTCAAGGGACTCCGCTATTTTCTCGCCGGTTGCCCTCCGGAGTGGCTTACACTCTATCCATTTTGTGAAAAGGTCTTGGATTACTAAAAGGTATACGTTGCCGGACGTGCTCGGCGGAAACGGCCCCATCATATCCGCGGCTATCACCGCCCAGGGTTCCCCTACCGATCTCGTACCCATCATCCCTGTTGGCGCGGCCTGCTCTACTTTCGCGCGTTGGCAGGTGAGGCAGCACCGCACGAATTTAACTACCGGCCGAAATAATTTTGGCCAAAAATAACGAATTGCAATCCGACGATACGTTTTTTTCGATCCCGAGATGACCTGCTTGAGGCTCTTCGTGAGCCTCTTTTAAAATCGTTACTTTTTGGTCCTCGGTCGGTACCAACTTCCACGCGTCGTTATCCGAATGGAGGATCTGTTCGATCAGTTCGTCTTTTCGATGTCGAAACAGCTGACCGTTTTCGACTTTCCATTCTGGGAAACGACCCGGAGACTCTAAGATTTCGTTCATACGCTTGCGATGCCATTCGTCTACCGACTGTGCTGCCTCACTCCGCCCCTCTGGATCCCCAGCTAACGCGACCAATCCGTCCTCGTACCTGATTAAGTGCGCCTTTACGGTGTATTACTTCGAAGTCATATTCCAGTAGCGCCAGTGCCCATCGCGCTAATCGACCCGATGGGTTCGCCAATTTACGTAGCCACCTCAGGCTATGATGATCCGTCACGACCGTGAAATGGTAACCTTCTAGATAGCAGCAGAATTTCTGTATCGACCAGATGATCGCCAAACATTCTAATTCCGTCGTGGAATATTTTCGTTCTGCCTCGGTTAATACGCGACTCGCGAACGCTACCACTCGCTCTTCCCCCTCTAGATCCTGGATTAAAACCGCGCCTAAACCTACGTTGCTCGCGTCGGTTTGAAGAACGAACGGTTCGCTAAAATTTGGGTACGTTAGTGTCGGGGCGGAAGCAACTAAAGCTCTGAGCTTCTCAAATGCTTCCTGCTGTTCGTTTCCCCACTGCCATCTCTGCGTCTTCTTCAAATTTCGCGTTAGCGGTTCCGCGAGTGTCGCGTATTGCGCGATGAACCTCCGATACCACGAGGTCATTCCGATAAACCTACGCAATTGTTTTAACGTCCGCGGTGCCGGAAATGACAAAATTGGAGCTACTTTCTCTGGATCCACCCTCAAGCCATCTTTACTCACGAGAAATCCTAAATAACGCACCTCCGACTGACAAAATTCGCATTTCTCCGGGTTGATTGCGAGTCCCGCCCCCTCTATTTTAACTAAAACGCGGTCTAGCCACACTAGATGCTCTTCGAACGTCTCTGTGACGATTATTATGTCGTCCAGGTACGCAAAAGCGTGTGGTTCCATTTCTGGTCCGATTAGACGATCGAGTAACCGTTGAAATGTGGCCGGGGCCCCTGTCAACCCGTAGGGCATGCGCACGAAGTGAAATAAACCGCGTCCTGGTACTATAAACGCTGTAATTTCCCTGCTCGATTTTTCTAGCGGAATTTGGAAATATGCTTGACTTAGGTCGATTGTCGAGATATATTTCGCGGCTCGCAATTTATCTAGTATTCCGGTCATTAACGGTAGCGGGTACGCGTCTTTCCGCGAGACTTCGTTTACTCTACGAAAATCGAGGCAGAATCGATATTTTCCATTCGCTTTTTTAACCATTACAATCGGACTCGACCACCCGCTCGCTGAGGGTTCTATTATCTCTTCTGCAAGTAACCGATCGACTTCTTTATGAATTGCTTCTTGCACTTTTGGCGATACTGGATATGCTCGTTGCCTAATGGGCGCGTGGCCTGCGACGTCTATGGTGTGCTCAATTAACGTGGTTACCCCCGACGCGCCGCTCAATGTCTGTACCCGTGCTTTTAAAAATTCTTCTAAACGCGATTCCTCTGTACCCGATAGCTGCGCGAACCCGTTGCACGACGGCCGCTTTATAATCCCTGGTTCGAACGAGAATTCGCGTCGACTGTTCGAGAACCTCCATCTCTTTCTCGAATGATCAATCACAAGGCTCAGGGCATCGAGTGCATCTATTCCCAAAATCATGGGAACCACCAATGCCGATGCTATTTTCGTAGTCACCGCACATTTTCTCCCTTTCAAAGTTAACTCTATATTCGCGCGCTCATCCATACGATCTACGCTCCCGTTCGCTAGCACGACGTATTGCGCCTCTGGAACCTTCCAGCGGTTCGGTAATTCAATTTCGTTTGCCCACGCGCGGCTCAGGAAACACGACGACGCCCCTGAGTCCACTAGTGCTTGGACTCGCGAGCCACTGACTTCGACTGTTAGAAATAATAATGGCGAAACTACCGCTGCCCCCGCTGCGGCGACGCACGCGACCCGGCTCGAAACTCCCATGTCATCTTCGTATACGCGACATTTTTCAAATCGGGCTTCTATTTGTTCTTCGAGAACCGACTCTGCCCGTTCGAACGGTTCTATCTTTGGTTTCCCGAAATTCTACATTTGCGGCAGTTTCGGGCCCTCGTGCCCGGCTCTCCGCAGCGATAGCAGCGGTCGCTATTTCGCGGTTGTGCACACCCCCGCGAATAGTGTCCCGTTTGCCCGCAGTTCCAGCACGTGACTTCCTCTGTAACCCGTTCGATGTTTCCTCTTTGTCGCGACGCGTGTGCTTCCGGTGTACTAGAACGCGGTGCCCTCGTCTCTGGAGCCGTTGCCTGTCTTCTAGCGTTAACTGTCTCGCGGTTCAGTGCGGCGAAAGACGTGGATGAGAACCGCGGCCCGTGGTACGCGAATTCCGGCAAAAACGAGTCTTCGGGGTGGGGGGGCGGTCGGTAACGCGTACCGATCGGACCCTCTACCCGTGTCGTTAAAGATATTAACGTTCGCATATCTGTCGCGTCCTCTAACGGCACGCGTGCGCGGATGTCTGGTAGAAGGTTCGCGTGCGCGCACGATACTTGTTCGTCTACCGTCCAAGGGGGTTGCATGCGTGAGAGTATCGCTTTTACGCACGTAAAGTAGTCGGCTACCGATTCTTCCTCCCCCTGAGCCCGATTCACTGCCTCGTGCACTATCGCGAAATGATAATTCTTATGACCGAACCGATCGCGCCACGCCGATTTAAATTCCGCCCACATCTGCCATTCCGATTGGCTGCTCTGGTACCAAGCGCGTGCTATTCCCTCCAGGAAAAACGCGAGACAGCAAAACAATTCTGGATCCGGGATCGGATGGATGAGTCGATCCTGTTCGATCTTTTCTAAAAACTTTTCCGCGTCCTCACCTGTCGCGCCCGAAAATTTCAACTTCCACGTTTTTATTATTGCATACGCGTGACTAACGGGTGTCCGTGCGAAACTAGGGAGCGAATAATGGTAACCGGCCCTGAATATTGGCGGGGAATCCTCCTCCTCCGCTTCTCCGGGAGCGGGATTCGGGGAGTGCGGCGACTGTCTATCCTCGACGTCCACCCCGAGCCGCTGCTCGTCGGTGACGTGCGAGGTTGGTGTCCCGGGTTTAGATGACTCTCCGCCCTCATACCTTAAATGACGTCGAGCTCTCTCGCGCAGCGTCTCGTCCGAACCCTGGATGGATAAGTTCCTCTGTAGCAAAAATCGCACCAGTCCCGACCTCTCCATTGACTCCAGCATTTCCTCTCGTGACGTCGCCATCCTCTCTTGATCCTCGCTGCACTCGCACTTTCACGACGCGAACCTCGCGACTTCCCGATCACCCGTTATACTTCGCCTCGGTGACCGCCACGTCCAGCCGATGTAAACACGCGCCGATCGTTCCGGCCAAGTTGCCAAACACACGCGACCGCCACGCACGCGTCCCGACGCACTTTGCACGTTCGAAAATTCCGTTACTCGTACGATCTCTCAACGAACTTTTCACTTGTTTGAAATCACTGAATTTACACTATTGAATTGATGGAAATAACACTCGACGTTTCCTTCTCCCTCGATAGGCAACACAAACGTAGTAATAACGTTGGGCGCCAATTTGTGACGCAATAACGTTGCAATAACCACGTTGGGCGCCAATTTGTGACGCAGTAACGTTGCAATAATCACGTTGGGCGCCAATTTGTGACGTGCTCGCCGGTCTCGATGCCGTGGTTTCGCGATCGGCGGCCACTTCACAACCTCGTTCCGCCTCTGCTCGCCTTTTCGAAACCGAGGACGGTCGTTTCGAGCGCCAGGTACCTTTCGGTACCGACGAGCAGAGGTTTCACACGCGAAACGGTCTTGCCGCGGCTAGCCCTCGATTCCGCGGAAAGTGGCTGGATTTCTCGTCGAGGGAGAAGGAGAGAGGAGGAGAATGATATTCCGCACGGCCGGAAGAAAGAACGACACGGTCGAGTTTGATTAACAAGGAAAAGCGTGTATTCTTTGAGAAAAGACGTTGCGTTTTACACCGGGGCGCTCGGGCGCCACGTGGCGGGCTTAACATCGCCGCGTTTTACAAAGGTTTTCGAACTCTCTGGAACCGACGCGCCGCGTTAAACGTGCGTTTCGACCGTCTCTGGATCCGTGCGGTTACGTCGCGTTAACTCGTGATATTCGGCGACCACAGGGGAACACTTGGGCGAATTAAGGCTTTGTTTTACGAGAGGGAGACGAAAGGAAGCGCTTACCCTGGCAAAGGTCCGAACGTAACAGCGCGAGCCGATGGTGCGCCACGCTTAACCGGGTTTCTCTCGCTTTCCTTCGTCTCACCTCATTGGCGCGCGCGGCGTGACGTCACGCCACGCCCAATCAGGAAATTAACGCTGATCTCGCTGCGTGTTGATTGGGAGGTTGACAGCCGGTCTTCCGGATTGGTCAAACAGGATCGGCTTCGGCATGCTCCTGACACGGGCCCTCTCGACGCGGCGAACTGGCCAGCTTCGCTGCGCCGACTCTCCTGGTCCACGACTTCCTGCCCGACAGAAGCCGCAGCAGGACGACCGGACGGAATCCTCTGTCCCGGTGCACGTGCTTTCTGGACCGGAACGGATCCCTCCGACCCTACCGCTCTCCGAGCGGTACGTTGGCCGAGCCGACTCCTCGCCGCTCCGGCGCCGCTATCCCCAGAGTATCGGCGTCTCTCGTCGTCGGGCGATACTGCTTCCTCGGCGACGACTTTGCCCTCTGGCCTCTCCTCTGGAGTGTTTTCTCCTCTGCAGCGTGGTCGATGACAGTCGATGCGCGTGCCAAAACAAAGCCTGCTGTTAGTAATAATTCGCCCGTGCTTCCCCCATGGTGCGCCCGGACAGTGGGTGACTCTCCTCCTCCCCGCAGCTAAGGTCCTGTTTGTGACGTGCAAAAATGCCACGTCACAGTAACTATTGCACTCTTGCTAATAGGAGGTGTGCACAGTGTGCCGTGCACGTGGTGTCGTTTGATGCCGTACCTGCTGTAGTTCGCAGCACTCCGAACCCTTATATGTACAGTTAAAATCATACACAAAAAATGTATCGTACTATGTAAATGTACTTACAAACATTTAAAATATTTATAAAATTAGAACATATACATTTCGACATTACTCCAAATTTTTTAATAACTTAAATAATACTAATGTAAAGATATATAAAAGCGGAACATTTATTAAATTATCATAATTTATTTGTTAAAATCTTAAAGAGATTTATAGTATTCAGATTAAAAACTTCGAATAAAAAACAAACATTAGTAATAAATTTAGCTGCAGAAGTATGGCAAATCATCGTAAATGAAACATTTGTCTTTTACGTTTCACTTTATTTATTTCACCTTATTTATATTATTTTAATCCAGTACTGTAAATGAATAACACAAAAGTTATAGCGCTGTAAAAAATAAATTAATAATTGAAAAGTATGATTACATATAGAATTTTGTAAATATACATATATTATTTTGGTTACTATTGTTGTGCCCGTCCAACGTCAAACGCGATGCATCTTGGTGATGCATCAGCAAAGCCACGTTAGACGCGAGCCAAGGTAAAGGCGCGGTCTGCTAACTCAGCATTTCGGGACATTCCGTCGCTCCGCGACGATGTTGCTAGCCAGACCATATATGGGAGTGACCGAACACCCCCCGCGTCGACGAATGAAGATAATAAAAGCCGCTCGCTGCCGCGAGGCGACAGATTCACGCCCTGATTGTCAACGAGTAAAGATCAGAGAATTGTAACCAAGTTGTAATCTCAGTCAAGTTCAACAGTTAGTCAATAAACGGAGAGTTATTGATAAATTAGCCCGGCGAATTCTAATTCCTTAAACTGCTCACGAATCCTGCACAATCCCGCACAACATTTTGGTGGCAGCGGAGGGATTGCACGAAGGATTTCACGAAGGACCTTGCCAAGGATTGCACAGCAGACTGCACAAGGGATCTCGCACAAAAAATTCTGTGACGTGCCCAGGACGACCCATTCGAGGACCTGGAGGACTGCGACGTCGAGGACTGCCAAGTTTCGACGCCAGGAGGATCCTTGCATCGCTGAGGCAACCCGGACGAGAGGACCGACCGCCGCTACCGAGGTAGCACCAGCTGGGGTAGAACGAGCTTCGAGGAGACGTTCACCACAGCACCAAGGGCGACGGGCCCCGAAAGGTAAATCTAACGTGCGAGCAAAACGGGCGAATTTGCTAACCATTGAACACCGCGTCCATCTGCGAGGCTGTCACGGATCCGAGGACCGACGGCGCAGACGGACAAGGAGACCGAGATCGCAACCAGAGACCACGCCTTAGAGGACAACACCTGTCGTCACCTGTAGCCACACGAGCGCCAGCGCTCCAGATAACCTCCAGATTTTGGAGAAGACAGTCGGCCGTCAACCGAGACAGACGTGTTTGACATACGCTCCGAGTATTTTTGTTTTGATCGCGTGTCGGCGCTAGGTCAGCCGTTTAAATTTCAAATCTAAAATGTCCAAAAATAAGTTATGTAAAGGCTGTAAAGTTCAAGTGGCAAATCCTACGATTTGTGTTTCGTGTGGTGCTGTCTCGCATTACGCCAGTAAGTGCTTATCCAGAACTGGACATCCGTGGACACATGGGAAACTGATTGACTGCGCGGTGGACTCCTCCACTTCTCAATTTTCCTCTGGCGATCAATCTCAAGTGGACTTATCTTCATTGCCAGCATCTCCTGTTCCGCCTTGCCTATCAGCAGAGAATGATTTCCTGCTAAGTAAAATGCAGGAAATGTTACGTATTCAGTTCGATTGTTTTCGGGCTGAGATTTTGGAGATGCTTCGGGCGGATGTTGATAAACTGACCGAGAATGTCTCTTTACTTGCTGCACGAGTTTCCGAATTGGAGAGGCTTTCTTCCCCGGTTGTTTCATCAAACCTGCAGGTGCAGGAGGACATCATTGCCGAACTAGCTGATCGTGAAATTCGGTCGTTTAACCTTATTCTGAGCAACCTTGTGGAAAACGATCCATCCAGAGTCACGTCTAATACTGCATCCTCTGATACGGAACTGACCAAGGAAATCCTGAATGCAATCCATCCTGTGGACCTCTCACGTCTAAGGACTGTAAGAATTGGGAAAAAATCTGGAAACCGTCCACGTCTGGTTCGAGCAACCCTGTCGTCGAAGTTGGATGTCCTGGCCATACTACGGAATAAAAGCAAGTACAAGGGTCCTGTCAAGATCTTCCAGGATGCAACTCTTAGGCAACGACAACACCTGGACAACCTGAGAGCTGAGCTAAGTTCCATTGTGGGTGCGGGTGACAGTACAAAGACTATCCGCTATATAAATGGTGTTCCTAAAATAGTCAATGCGTCGTTTACTTCGAGTAAAAAAAACTAAATAGGAACCCTTTGTTTTCGTATTATCAAAACGTTCGTGGTTTGCGGTCTAAATTGTCACAACTCCGTTGCACATTTTCTTCTTTATCTGTTTCATATGATGTCATTTTTTTAACTGAGACTTGGCTTCATAGCGGTATATCAGATTCTGAGTTGGGCTTTCTTAACTACAATGTTTATCGTCTTGATAGAAATATCGAGACGAGTAGTTTCCTTAGAGGTGGTGGGGTCATGATTTTAGTTAAAAGTTCTTACTTTAGCCGCCTGATCGATGTAACGGTTAATTCCGTTGAACAGCTTTTTGTCGAACTGCGTCATGACCATGGAAGTATTATCGTTGGCTCTGTTTATATTCCGCCCCACTCTCCTTACACACACTACTTACTCCATTTCCAAACAATAGAAAGTCTGTACCTTCGCTTTCCGAATTCTGACTTTATTATTACAGGTGATTATAATCTTCCTGATCTATCTCAACATGTCTCCCAGCATCACGATAATTCTTTATTTACTCCTTCTGCTGTCGTCATGGAATATATTAGTTTTTTCAATTTCTACCAACATAACCGTATTCTTAATGCTAAAGGTACTGTTTTAGACCTCGTTCTCTCCACGTTCCCTGAGTTAGATGTTACACCCACATTTGACATTCTTGTACCTGAGGACTCATACCACCCGGCTATATGTTTTTCCCTTCCTTGCTATGCAAGGGTTCATGTTTATCCTGGTAATGTCTTGAGGAAGTCCTTCGTTCGAGCTGATTACAATCAAATCAATAATTACCTAGGCTCCATCGATTGGGATAGCCTTCTCCTTCCCTTATCCACTGATGCTGCTGTGGATGTCCTTTATGATCACCTGAATCACATCGTCAACACTTTTGTTCCTAGTTACTCTCCTATCATTTCGTCTTACCCGTCCTGGTTCTCACGCAAGCTAATATCGCACATTAAACTTAAGAAGATCGCACACCGGCGCTTCAAGTACTCCAATTCATATTCCGATTACCTTACTTTCACCAATCTCAGAGCCAAATGTAAGTTATTGTCCTCCTATTGCTGGTCCTTACATATTGCTAAGTCTGAACGCATGCTTCAAAATCAGCCTAAAAATTTTTGGAAGATAGTTAAGAACATAAAAAATGACACTCAGCTTCCACCTCTCATTACCTTTAATGATCAAATAGCCGATACTAACCAAACCATTGCTGACGTCTTTGCGGATTATTTCAGTTCCACTTACACTGAAGATACTAATCTTTCCCCTTCTTTCAATTTTGCAAACACAATCGATCTCTCTGAATTACACATCGATATTAGCGAAATTTTCTCATCAATTAAATCGCTTAGCTTAAGTAAAAGCCCAGGTATTGATGGTATTCCTCCATGCTTTTTTAGGTCATGTATTTTTCTCTTGTCCCGCATTCTTTGGATCCTTTTTAACAAATCCCTCATTTCTGGTATATTTCCATCTTCATGGAAGATCTGTCTTGTGTCGCCTATCTATAAGGGTGGTGATAAAACTTTGGCCACCTCTTACAGACCTATCAGCATACAGAATGTGATGCCTAAAATCTTTGAGAAAATTATTACCAACAAACTATCTTTCCTTTGTAAAAATATAATTATTGATCAGCAGCATGGTTTTGTTTCCGGTCGATCCACCATCACTAATCTTTCTATGTATCAGCACTACCTCTCTGTCAGTGTCGAAAAAGGTTTCCAAGTCGACTGTGTTTATACTGATTTGCGCAAAGCTTTCGACTCTGTCAGTCATCCTATTCTTTTAGCTAAACTTAGTGCCCTTGGTCTGCGTGGATGCTTCCTGTCCTGGCTTTCTTCTTTTTTATTCAATAGATCTCAAAGAGTTAAATTTAATGATTGCACATCTAAGGAAATTGCTGTCAAATCTGGTGTACCGCAAGGATCCCATCTAGGACCTCTCATCTTCATATTATTTATTAATGATATGTAGCGGTAGTCGAAAAAGAAAAGAGAGGACTACCTTACCGACTCGTCGGTCGTCTCGTTTGAGAGAGAAAAGGCCGTAACTGATTGATGTATCGATTACGATCAAATTTTGAGTGTATCAAAGGGAATAGCGGAAATAAATAACTTGCAAACTAACTGTTGTAAGTGTTCTTTTGAGAACCTACAAGTGGTGACCCCGATATCGAAATGAGCAACGCAAAAGAAGAGGAATCAGCTGAACAAAACAGCCACGTGTTCGAGCCACGTGGAGAACATAACCTCCAAACGACACAATAAAACCACCGCTACAGGCACCTTACGACGGTCCATTCAAGGTATTGAGCAGGAATAATAAGTTTTTTATCGTTTTAGTTATAGGACAGAAAGAGACCATATCAATCGACAGGCTCAAACCCGCATTTGGAGTGGTTCCAGACGAGCAACCCGTGCCGCAAGAATCAAAAAATATCAACAGAAAGCTGACGTTTACACTGGGAGGGGGCTCATGTAGCGGTAGTCGAAAAAGAAAAGAGAGGACTACCTTACCGACTCGTCGGTCGTCTCGTTTGAGAGAGAAAAGGCCGTAACTGATTGATGTATCGATTACGATCAAATTTTGAGTGTATCAAAGGGAATAGCGGAAATAAATAACTTGCAAACTAACTGTTGTAAGTGTTCTTTTGAGAACCTACAGATATATATGATGTCTTTGCGCATAGTAAGTTTTTACTTTTCGCGGATGATCTAAAGATCTTTCGTGCCATCAAGAGTGTGGATGATGCAGCACTGCTTCAGTTCGATCTGGATAAACTTACTAGTTGGTGCCGTTATAACAAACTCAGTTTTAATCTAGCTAAATGTAGCGTGATTACTTTTAGTCGCAAAACTTCTAATATTCAATATCCATACTCTCTTAACAATTACTGTCGTTCACTCTTTGTTGTCGAGCAACACAGAACTCTGTATGGATACTTTAATTGTATTAATCGTTTATGTATGACTGCTAATTCGTTCTGTAATGCGGTCGACTTCTTCAGTAACTCTCTTTCTAGCTTTAAGACTTCTGTGCGTTTGGCGATGCGTCAATTATGAACAATGTATTAGTTTTTCGATCTTTTTCTATGGACATTTCAATGCGTTCTTTATTTTATTTCTTTTCTTTTCTTTTCTTTCTTTTCTTCTCATTTCTATTCTTCTCTGCATCTTCTTCTATCTTACCTTTTTCTACTCATATTGTATTGACCACTTTTTCTTTTATGTAACAAAGGGTTCATCCCGTAAAATGAATAAATGAATATTATTATTATTATTATTATAACGCTGCAAGGAGACACCCCGTACCGACTACGCTGCACCGCTTATCATCACCGCTGGTTCCTGTACGAGAGGACCTCCGATCGAGCCGACGGAATGTATGCGAGCGCAGTTTTGTGAGTAACCGATACAAACATTGTAACCGCCGTAGAAACAAACGCGTGTGAATTATTGTAAACCAGAATCTTTAACCGTTAGAACGGCCTATGTATGTCAGTAGAAGACGAACGCGCGAGTAGACTCATTTTGCCATTTAGGAAAACATTATCCCGATCACTAGAGTCCTTTTTTGAAAAAAAATTAACGTTCGATCGAGGCAGTGACGAACAACCAAGCTTTTCTGAAACACCAAAGCCGTTCAAACGACGCTTGCGAGCGCCGAAAATCGAATCAGACATCGATAACACCTCCGAGTCGGGAACGTCAACCGTCAACGAAAATAACTTTGTTACCCCTACGCGCGAATACCGCACCAGTTGGGCAGATTTCAGTTTGTTAGATAGAACCATGCAACAACAAGACGCTCAACCCGCACCCGCCGCGGACGCGGGAAGAGCATCCGTTATATCCGCGATAAAATTAGTTCGCGAATATCAGGCAAATACTACAGACGAATTACTTCAATTTCTTGGATCCTATAAAAGCGCGATAAAATTAGTCTCTCCCCATGACCACAACTTGTTTTTGGAAACCGTGATAAACACTAAAATTTTGGGAAAGGCAAACAGAGGCATCAGGTATAGGCAGATTAACGATTTCGAAACACTTGAGACTACCCTGAAACAATTGTTCATGAGACAGCGATCTAGAGGCATAGTAGAAGCAGAATTTCATTCGTGTACCCAAGGCGAGAGAGAAAGTATTCAAGCATTTGCAGCTAGAGTAGAAAAGCTAGCAGCTGAACTATCCGAACTGTCGATACGACCAAACGTAGATAACCAATTAAATGCTGAATTAGTGGCAGTGGTACAGGAACGGGCAATAGACGTTTTCACGCTTGGTTTAAGGAAGAATATAGGGATCATAGTACGGACTCGTAAACCCGAGACACTTGACGCAGCAATCGTGGCCGCACTAGAGGAAGAGCAAGCCAGAGGGCTTCGCGGCGCGTATCCTAAAAAATCTGAAACTTATCGAGCTAGGACCGGAGAAGGGTCAGGTACAGTACGTTGCAATAGATGCAACCGAACGGGACATTCAGAAAGAAATTGTTATGCGCGACTAAGTATGCCGCGGACAAGAACACCGCGTCCAGGAACAGTAAGAAGGGAAGTACAGCGTGTCACGGTAACTTGCAATTACTGCAAGAAGCCGGGACACCTGATCAGAGACTGCAGAGCTAGGGAACGAGCTAATAATCGAGATCACAGACCCGCGTACGATAGGCGCTATAACAGGAATAATACAGTCGCGACCACGACCACTAACACACCAGTAACGTATCGCAGACCCGCGAACGCGAACCGCGAGACAAATGCTGAAAGGACAGTAAATGTCGAGCCGAGAGTGGACTCGTATCGCATAAACCTAGTAGCTTCTCCCGCACTAAAAAACATTATTGAAATCAAAGCACCAGAGTTAAAGACCGGTAGAGTAAACATGCTGGTAGACACGGGCGCGGATATCACGTTGTTAAAGATAGGAAAGGTACTCGGTGACGTATACGCTGAAAACGAAACAATATCCTTAAAGGGCATAGCCGCTGTAGAGATAAAAACATTGTGCTTGGTACACTTGAACATACAGATCGGAGACGAGATAATCACGCATCCCTGTCGGTTAGTACGAGACGATTTCCCCATACTATCTGACGGAATCCTAGGACACGATTTCATGACGGAACACGACGTTTGCATTAAAGTGAACCAACATATCGAACTATACGGAATAAAACTCCCGTTCCAGAATAAGGACCGTATAGCTTTGACACTGCGAACTAAAACGATAGTTCTTGCGAAAACCGATAACACAGGCGAAGGCATAGTAACAGGCCGATCAATCAAACCGGGAATATTCATAGGAAACGCGTTAACGATCGGAAATCACGGTAGATGCTTAGTAAGCGTAATGAACACGACGAGCGACGATGTCCTTGTAGAGACCCCGACCGTGAAACTAGAGACGTATAAGACAGACGCTGGCATTGACCCACCAGATAACGAACGAGACGACTCGCCGACGTTCGAGGTACGAGTTTTGCGCGGTAGAGATAGGAGGCAGGCTATCCGCGTTGGTCTTAAAACAGATCATCTGAACGAAGAAGAAAAAGCTAATTTGTTAGAAGTTTGCGATAATTTCAACGACACTTTTTATTTAGATGGAGATCAGCTAGGGCACACGTCAAAATGTGAACACTCTATCCCGACACTCAAAGAAACAGAACCAATAAACGTTAGACCATACAGATTGCCGCAAACACATAAAGAAGAAGTAAATAGACAGGTAGAGGAAATGATAGACGAGGGAATAGTTAGGACAAGCACTAGCCAATGGAATGCACCTCTATTGGTAGTTCCAAAAAAACCGGACGCTTCAGGAAATCCCAGGTTAAGAGTAGTCGTCGATTTCCGAAAACTAAACGAAGTAACAGTAGGCGATTCTTATCCATTGCCGAACATAACCGAAATATTAGACCAACTGGGAGGCGCGAAATATTTTTCTACCTTAGATTTAGCATCCGGGTTTCACCAAATTGCACTAAAAGAAGAAGATCGCGAAAAAACAGCATTCTCGACCCCTTACGGCCATTATGAATACACTCGAATGCCGTTCGGATTAAAAAACGCGCCTGCGACGTTTCAAAGATTAATGAACACAGTATTAGCAGGACTGCAAGGCATAAAATGTTTCGTTTATTTAGATGACATAGTAGTTTACGGACGTTCGTTAAAAGAGCACCAGGAACGACTAATTTCGATTCTCAGTCGCATACGCGAAAGTGGTTTCAAACTTCAACTTAGCAAATGCGAATTTTTACGAAAGGAAACCGTGTACTTAGGACACGTAATAACGAAAGACGGAGTAAAACCAGACCCGTCCAAACTAGAAGCTGTACGAGATTTTCCGATTCCCCGAAAAGCTAAGGACGTGCAATCATTCCTGGGACTAGCAGGATATTACAGAAGATTCATAGAACATTTTTCAAAAATCGCGAAACCCCTTACGCAGTTGTTGAAAAAGGATCAAGGATTTAGATGGACTGACCAAGAACAGGAAGCTTTTGATATTCTAAAAGAAAAACTAACCACAGCCCCTCTTCTTCATTACCCCGATTTTTCCAAACCATTCATTCTTACGACCGATGCGTCAGGAAAGGCGATAGGAGCAATTTTATCTCAGGGAAAGATAGGACAGGATCCTCCGGTTGCATATGCGAGTAGAGTATTAAACAAAGCGGAAATAAATTATAGCACTATCGAGAAAGAATTATTAGCAATAGTATGGGCAACTCAACATTTTCGACCTTATTTGTACGGTGTCAAATTTACAATAGTGACGGACCATAAGCCACTCACTTGGCTTTTTAATGTAAAGGACCCGGGTTCCAGATTAATGAGATGGAAATTAAAATTAGCCGAATATGACTACGTGATAGAGTACAAAGCGGGTAAAACAAATAAAAACGCTGACGCGCTTAGCAGAATGTTTGTAGTAAAGAGAGGAAGAGGTAGGCCCAGAAAGGAGACAGTAGCGCATCGCGCGACGACTGAAATATTAGACGACGGTAGCGATAGCGACGAACAGACGCCAGAGGAAGACATAAACGAAGAAGCACGCGAGACAATATATACAGAGGACGAAATAAAACGTATTCTACGTGAATACCACGATACTCCGCTAGGTGGACATTTAGGCATTAAACGAACACTAGACAGAATTAAACTAAACCATTCATGGCCCAGCATGAGAAAGGACATCGAAAATTACGTTTCTAAATGTGAAAAGTGCCAAAAGAACAAACTAGCTAGAACATTCAAAACTCCGATGGTTATCACAGACACGCCTAAAGAACCTTTCGAAAAATCTGCCTTAGACATAGTAGGACCATTACCCGAAACGAATAGACGAAATAAATACATCTTAACTTTCCAAGACCTACTAACGAAATTTAGCAAAGCTATACCGATAGAGGACCAAGAAGCTAACACCGTAGCTAAAGAATTCGTCACGAAAATTGTGTGTGAATACGGTATTCCGGACAAAATTCTAACCGATCAAGGAACTAATTTCCTAAGCCAAGTATTTAAAAATGTTTGCAAATTACTAAAAATCGACAAAATCCAAACTACTTCTTATCACCCTGAGTCGAACGGAGCCCTGGAACGCAGCCATCGCACCCTAGCCGAATATTTGAAACATTTCGTCAACGAAGATCAAACCGATTGGGACGAATGGCTACCATACGCGATGTTTACCTACAACACGGCCCCTTACACGACTACAGGCTACACACCCTACGAACTAACATTTGGTGGACGAGCTACCTTACCGACGGCACTGCAACAAAATCCGAGACCCTTGTACACGTACGATAAATACGCGGAAGAATTACGCGAAAGACTAAGATCAACTAACAGCATCGCGCGCGAAACAATACAACGGTGTAAAGAAAAATCAAAAGACTGTAACGAAGCATCGTGCTCCGCCGGGCCCCCCCTCCTCCACGACCACCCGACCCGAGCATCCCAACGCCGCGATCGCGTGATGCGCCCCACTCCGCGGACTCCCGCCGCGCGTCTCGCGCTCCGCGGTCGCGAGCGACCCCCGCCTCGCGCCTCGCGACCCGCGGATACCCACACCCGCGGACTCATCTCGCGGCCGCGACCGTCTCTCGACTTCTCGCGCATGAAAGTACGCCGCGCGCGTATATAAGCCGCATCGCGAGGCACAATCGGGGAGACGATACGAACTGGCAGGTCAGGGAGCCGCTCTATACAGAACTCCTAGATGACTCTCCAGCTCGAGCAAGTGCCACGTGCCTTCTTGAAGCCAAATCTCTCCCCGATACCTCCTGGAGGTCGGTTATCATTTAGGCCCAAGGCCTGGGTAACCGTGACACCTCGATCCTAGCCAAAAGACCCCGGTTTTCAACCGGTTACAGGCATCCCGGACCACAGGGTGGATTCTTGCCTCTGGGGCATGTCCATCCTGCAGTGAGGTCACTCTAAGCCTCCGAAAGCGGGTTGGTTTCAGGGCCCCCGCCGGTTGAGGTTCCGGCCCACCGCCCGATATTCCCGCGGGAACGCCGCCGAGCTCCCCGCGCCGCGACGACGAGCTGACCGCGCCGCCGATTACCTCGCGCCGCCGATTACTCCGCGCCGCCGATTACTCCGCGCCGCCGATTACCTCGCGCCGTCGATTACTGCGCGCCGCCGAATACCGCGCGCCGCCGAATGCTCCGCACCGCCGTTAGTTTTAAGCACCGTTAGTTTTAAGGACCGTTAGTTTTAAGCCGCCGTTAGTTGTAAGCCGCCGGTAATGTTAAGCCACGTTGCGCCGTTTACACCGCGTCAATATTCAGCCGCGTTAGGAAGATTGATAGATCGCGAGTTGATGTGAGCCGTTCCGACCGGCCGATATTATTTTTGTGCAGTTAATTATAATAAAGGTTATATTTATGTTTATATAAAACCCAGCTGACTCGACTAGCTTATTTGCGGATCCTGGCGACCGGCTGAGTCGGCATAAATCCCGCTTCCCAGGTCCATAAGACCGACCAACGAACCGGTGTTCGTTACAAAATGGCGCCCGAACAGGGACTGTAAGGGAATAGGGTCAAATGAGCGAATCCGTCAGCTGGGTTTATCGGCTGAGTAAGGCCGTTTTAGTTCAAGTTGCAGAGGCGGAAGGCGTGCCAACGGAGGGAACACTAGACCAACTCGCGGGTAAACGGCGTCCTGATGCAGGTCGCTTAAGGTGTCGGCACGGTGTCACAGCCGTGCTAGTATCCGAGACCTTCCGGGGCCCGTTGAGCAAGCAGCCACCTTCTCGTGGTCCCGTGCGTCAGTACCTCCCCCTCCCGGGGAGGGAAGCTAAGAGCTGCCTCTGCGAATGCCGGGTATCAGGTTGGCCTTGAGCCGAGTACCCATAGAACGTGCGCCTCTCTGCCCAATCCCGGTCTCCGGGCAACGGATGATGTGTACGTAGAATCAAGGTAGTGGGCATGTTCTTCAGGTCTGGCATATCTGCGCCCCAAGATGTGGAATTTTGGCCGCTATGCGCCTCTATTCCCTAAACCGGTACTGCAAGTGCCCAATCCCGGCCTCCGGGTAACAGATCTTGCGTACCGTGGTAGTATAGCAGGGGCCGAAGGTGACCGAACGCACCTTAGGCGACGGCGGTGACTTGTCCAACGTTGGCTTCGGCCTAACACAAGGATCTGAGGGAGGAGGGAGCCCCACCGGGCTCGGCTACCGGTGCCCTCCAATTGGTGTCGGACTCTCAGGGGCGTGGGGCTAGTTTCGGCACATGGAGTCGCGTTTATTCCATCATGACGCGCATAGCCCTTAACGTGGGGAGAGCAAGCTCCCCAACCCCCGGCTACAAGAGGGGCGGTCCCCCGTCGGAGGGGGACCCGACCCGTAGCTGGGGAGGCCGGCCGCCCGGGCTAAGACCACAAGGCGCAATAAATAGTCAAGTTACACGCGGCGAAACCGGGCCCCTACGTTTGAAGGCGTTCCTTGTCCGGCAGTACGTAACCGTTCGGCATGTGCTGTGTAAGGCGGAAATGCCCGGTGGAGCGCCCGAGTCTAGCGTGAAGGGGAGTACCCGCGCTAAGCCGTCGTTCTGACACCCCGGGGTGGTACCGGGGGGCTGGCCGCCCCCCGGACCCCCGGCGCGGTCGTAACTATGACTCTCTTAAGGTTTTGCAGAGGCGGAAGGCGTGCCAACGGAGGGAACACTAGACCAACTCCGGTCTCGCGTGGTGGAACACCTCCGGGGACGAAGGACCTCCGCCATGCAGAAAAAAGAAGACGGGATGCGGCCGGCAACGGCCAGCAGCCACCCCTCCGACGAGGAACACGAGGAGTACGAGGACTTCGCAACCGGACCGAATACCGCAGCACCGTCGACGACGCCGGTGGCCTCGCTGACAGTCCCGATGGCGGGTCTAACAATCGGCTCGGCCCCGCTTCCCGACGTCACCGTCATGGAGCGCATCCGCAAGTGGGGCGGACGTTACGACGGCGGCAAGGGAGCCGCTGAGTTTCTCGAGCGGCTAGAGGAACTCCAACGCAGCTGGGGAGTGCGCCCGGAGCAGGTGATGCCGTGCCTGTTCGAGGTCCTGACGGGCTCCGCGCGCACTTGGTACCGTCTCCGACGGCAAGAATGGTCTCGCTGGGAAGATTTCATCCGAGACTTCCGCTCGTACTTCCTCCCCATTCACGACAGGGAAGCACTGGAGGATGCTATCCTCCGACGGACTCAACGACCTGGGGAATCCGCCCGGCCTTACATCTCGGCGCTGATGGACCTGTTCCAACAGCACGGCGACTACGGTCCGTCGCAACAGCTGGCGCGGATTTACCGCAACCTGCGGCCCGAGTACCGAGAGTACATCCGCCGTCCGGATGTCCACACCCTGGCCAACCTCATGCTCAGGACGGAGGAGTATGAGCGTCTCCAAGCAGAGAAACGCGAGCAGCGCTCCGTCCAAGGCTCGGAGGGACGGGCACACGAGACGCCATTCGCCACCTCCGCGGCCCAGCCGGTAACGGAGAGAGCTCCGTTCCGGTCCGCTCCGACCGGGCGGCCCCAGTCCGGTATCTCCGCCACGTACAGCCGCGAGGACTGCTGCTGGCGATGCGGCCAGCATGGACACCAACGCCGAGACTGCCGACAAACAGGACGTCTCTTCTGTTCATACTGCGGACACGAGGGACGCGCGACGAGGGACTGCGATTGTCGCACACAGTCGGAAAACGCTTCGAGGCCCGGGACACGAGGCGCCGCCCGAGCCAATCAGCAGACAGCGCCTCGCCGAACCGACTGAATACCGACGCCCGGATCTTCCTGGAGCTAAGGGTCGGGGATTTACGATATCCCGCCCTGGTAGATTCCGGAGCTGCCTGCTCCTACATACCTGCCGACCTGGCCGAGGAGTGTGGACAACGGGGAGGGCAGCTGCAACCCTTCTCCGCTCTCGCCCGAGTCGCCGATGGGGCGACAGTAACGCTGCGAGAGCGAATCGACATGGTCGCCGAAATTGCGGGCCAGTCGATCCGACACACCTTCGCCATCATGCCCACTCTGTCACAAGATGTCCTGCTGGGGATGGACATTTTGCAGAAGCTGGGACTGACCATCCAGGTCGGCACGCACCGGTGGAGATTCCCCCTGCCCACCGAGGCCGCAGAAGTCGAGACTGCGGGGATTCGAGCGTGCAGCCCGGCACAGGAGCAGCGGCTCGCCAAGCTGCTCGAGCAGGAGCTGCCACGCTTCGAGACGCTTCGAGGGACAACGCCACTGGCCGCCCACCGGATCCGATTAAAAACCACCGAGCCAATCAAGCAGCGGTACACCCCTCGAAACCCGGCAATCCAGGCGCTGATCGACACAGAGGTCGACAAAATGCTCGCGGATGGGGTCATCGAGCCGTCACGCAGCCCCTGGAGTTCGCCGGTGGTGCTGATCCGAAAGAAAAACGGAAAGCACCGTTTCTGTATTGACTTTCGTCGGGTCAACGAAGTCACAGAAAAGGACGCATACCCGCTGCCACAGGTTCAGGCAACGTTGGACAAACTTCGTGAGGCCCGGTACATCTCGACGCTGGACCTCGCCAACGGCTATTGGCAAGTGCCGCTCACGCCGGAGAGCCGACCGATCACGGCATTCACCGTTCCTGGACGCGGACTGTACCAGTTCCGCGTCATGCCGTTCGGTCTACACTCCGCTCCGGCCACCTTCCAGCGGTTACTGGACCTGGTCATCGGACCCAGCCTGGAGCCGAGGGCGTTCGCCTAACTCGACGATATCATCGTCCTCGGCCGCACCTTCGAGGAGCACCTGGAGAATCTCCGTGAGGTATTCCGCCGACTCCAGGAAGCCAACCTCAAAATCAACCCGGAGAAGTACCAGTTCTGCCGGACCAAGCTCTAATATCTCGGGCACATGGTGACGAAGGACGGAGTAAAGACCGATCCCGACAAAGTCTCCCCCATTCGGGCCATTGCCCCACCGACCAGTCTCCGAGAACTCCGCCGTTTCCTGGGGCTCGTTTCCTGGTACAGACGCTTCATCGCTCACTTCTCCGACACCGCCGCTCCGTTGACCGAACTTCTGAAAAAGAAGCGACGCTGGCACTGGACCGAGGTCGAACAGGCAGCATTTGACGCACTCAAGCAGCAACTGGCCACTGCTCCGGTGCTCCCCTGCCCAGATTTCGACAAACCTTTCGTGCTACAGACGGACGCTAGCAACGAGGGATTGGGCGCCGTCCTCACGCAGCAGCACGAAGGAAAGGAAGGCGTCGTCGCTTTCGCCAGCCGCACGCTAAACGCTGCCGAACGGAACTACACCGTCACCGAACGCGAATGCCTTGCGGTAATCTGGGGCATCCGCAAGATGAGGCCCTATCTAGAAGGATACAAGTTTACCGTCCTAACCAATCACCAGGCGCTCAAGTGGCTCCAGTCGATCGACAGCCCGTCCGGGAGATTGGCCCGTTGGAGTTTGGAGCTCCAACAATACGACTTCACCGTTCAATATCGGAAAGGCGAAACCAACCTCGTCGCGGACGCACTGTCGCGACAGGTCAACCAGATCGAGTCGACCTCCGGATGTGACTGGTACGATACCAAACGAGCGGCCGTCGTCCAAGACCCCGCCAGCCACCCGGAGTACGCCTGCCGAGACAACCAGCTCTACCGTCGGATCCCCGATCCCTCCGGGCTCCAGCCGACCGAGGAATGGAAGGTCTGCGTTCCGAAGCCGCAACGCCAGGAGCTGATTCGTCAGGCGCACGACGCGCCCACCGCCGGCCACCTAGGAACGGCCAAAACAATTGCCCGATTAATACATCGGTACTTCTGGCCAGGACTTTTTAAGGACGTCGCCCGATACGTCCGCCGATGCGTGTCGTTCACCCAGTACAAAACAGTCCAACGAGCACCAGCCGGCCTGATGAACTCCACCCCGGCAATCCAACCCTGGGAAGTCGTCTCCGCCGATCTCGTCGGACCACTGCCACGGTCGAAAAAGGGGCACACCACCCTGGCAGTGTTCCAGGACAAATTTACAAAGTGCATAGAGCTACATCCACTCCGCAAAGCGACCGCCACCGCCGTGACTCGGGCGTTTCGGGAGCGCGTTATCATGCTCTTCGGCTGCCCACACCGAGTAATCACGGACAATGGAAAGCAGTTCATGAGCCGGGAATTCGAGGCGTTGCTAAAGGACAACGCCGTGCAGCATCGCAAGACACCGCCGTACACCCCGCTGTGTAACCCGGTGGAAAGAACCAACCGAGTCACCAAAACGATGATCGCCCAGTACACCGGCGACGGCCACCGCGACTGGGATCAATGGCTGCCGGAGTTGGCGTTCGCCTACAACACCGCCAAAAGCGACGTCACGGGCAGTACACCGGCGTTCTTGAACTTTGGACGCGAGCTCCGGACTCCCGGCACCGCTCTCGAAGACCGCCCCGACCGACCAGAAGCATCCGACAAGGGCAGCGTCCGGGCTTGGAAAAAGCGCCTGACCGTTTTACGAGAGGCGAACCGACAGGCGAGATGGCACTCCGAGGTCGCCCAGGAAACGCAACGACAACATTATAACCTACGCCGACGCGCCTGGAAACCTCGAATCGGAGACAAGGTGATGAAGAGGGAGCATCACCTCAGCGCAGCGGACCGAGCGTTCAACGCCAAGCTCGCACCGAAGTACCGAGGCCCCTACGAAGTCCTCCGCTTCGCCGGCCCGAACATCGTCGTCGTAGGAGATGGCTCAAGACGAACGCAGCGAGTACATCTCCAGGACCTCAAGCCGTGCGACGCTCCTATTGGTTCGGGGCTGCCACCAATTCCCGAGCCGAGCGACGCACCGACCGAAGCCGTGCCCCCACCACGCCGACCAGCGCGCGACGCGCTGAGTGGCTCGGGGCTGCCACCGATTCCCGAGCCGAACGCCGCACAGTGGTCCGGATCCGCAAAAACACGAACTAAAGTCAAATTTTCGACTTCAATGGAAATGCATGAAATTTTAACTACAGGTTCTTATATCCTTGGACTAAGTTTTCGCGTTTATGCGAGGTGCATAAAATTACTGCAAGTTACTTTTTTTTAGTCTTAAAGATTAAGAAATATGTCTGCTTTGAACTTGTCGCCCTTTTCTCTAAAATTCTCGATATTTAGCTAATTATATTTTCCACTAGGTTGGAATTTATTTGAAAGCATTTATGTTAGGTGAAAGAGTGTTCCTTTATCTATTACTACATGAAAGGATAATGACATGAAATTATTGTAACCCTTTGAAAAATATTATTTTGTAAACCCCTGTTTTTTCTCACTTTTTCGACTTTAATTAGAGCTACACAGCTTAAGTCACGCCAAGTCACGATAAATCTTATATGAATGTATTCCTTAGAACCTTGACTACATTGCTGAAAAAGAATTTTTTGCGACGAGCTGCGACCGCGGAAGTTATGACGTATATTTGTGATCGGTACCGTGCGCGGCTAACCATAATCTCCAACCACGTAGCCGCGTGGCTCGCTTGCTTGAAACATTACGCACCACTATTTGTTAGTACTCATTGCGGAGTCAATTTTAATGTTTGTATGTTCATTAATAATTCCTTTTGTAGGTAAAACGTCAAAAAAATACAGTCACATTTATAATAAAGTTATCAACACTGGCCCATAGTGCTTTGACTGCAGATGCTTGATGGACAACACTATCCTCTCACATTAATGAAACCCACAAGCAATTCAGTATAATTTCTTTATATTCTTTACATGAATCTGTAAAATATGTCCGCGGCATTTTATGCCCCGAATAATAAAACGACCCAGGGACAGTTCGTATACCCTTAGAACTCTTTCGACTCTGCATAACAACTGCCCAAAGATACGTAAAATTGTATAACTGGTATCACATGCCAGTTTCTGTGCACAAAGTACTGCTTCATGGTCCTAACGTTATAAAGGAGATATTAATACCGATAGGGGAACTCTCAGAAGAAGCTCAAGAAGCCAATAACAAAAAAGTTCGGTATTTTAGAGAACACCACACTTGTAAAATATCGGTACAAAAAGTAAATGAAGATTTGTTCACACGATTACTACTCAGTTCGGATCCTAAGTTAAGTTCCTTCACAACCACAAAGTGCAATAAGAAAGAAATAGACAATGACTTATTAAACTTAATAGTTTTACCCGCGGATACACTGGCCGACATACAAGATACTGAAAGTGAGATGGATTTTGAGAGTGCTGCATCACCGTCAAATGCTGGGATGTAAGGTAATACAATATGATTTACATGTTTCTGTATTTTTTATACATTTAAAAATGTTTATTATCATTACTCTTACTTGTATTCATCTCGTTATACTCCCATAATAATATAGTATACACAATACTAATATATATATATGTATACTCTCGAATATACATAATCTATATATATATAATATAATATACAATATATATAATAGGTTATATATATTATATATGCAATATATATATAATATAATATATATAATCTCGAATATCTAGAAAAGCAAATGTAAAAAGTTATAATTTATAATTTATAAATTTAATTTTTTATCCTAGTAAAAAAATAATGTCAAAAACGGATTCTGCGACCCCAAAAACCCCTAAAACCGTTTCATTTATAAAGAAAAACTTAAAAATAAGAGTGCTATTAATTTAGATCGTGTTTTTACGGATCCGGACCACTGTGCGCCGCACCGACCGACGCAGTCCCCCCACCACGCCCACCAGCGGACAACACGCTGATTGGTTCGGGGCTGCCACCGATTCCCGAGCCGAGACACGCACCGACCGAAGCCGTGCCCCCACCACGCCGACCAGCGGACAACGCGCTAATTGGTTCGGGGCTGCCACCGACTTTCGAGCCGACCGCCGCACCGACCGAAGCAGAGCCCCCACCACGCCAACCAGCGGCCAACGCGCTGATTGGATCGGGGCTGCCACCGCCGAACCCTATAATGCTAGCCGCTCCGCGGACCGAGAAATCACTCAGCCGCCAGCATGTCACGAGTACACGCCAACCTCGAGCAGCGCGAAAGCGGCAAGGCCGTAAAACTGGGAACGGACCACCGGCCGCCGCCGGAAAGCCGGCCCAGACCCCGCATCGTCGAGGACCGACCCTGGCCGGCACCCGTCCGCATCCGGGGACCGCCACCCAAGATGCGCCCACCGACCAAAAACATCCCCGACGTCTGCACGGTGGACTCATCAACGACAACCGACACCGGGGCAGCCCAACCCCTGGGGGTGCAGACAGCACCGGGGTGGAAATACCGGGCACACCCCGTAACGGCTACCCCCGGGTACCAGGGACATGCCACTACCAACCAACCCAGACCAGCGCCAGCCACCGGCCAGACGGCGTGTCCGCCTCCAGAGGCCGGGGGGCGCCCGACTACGACCGCCGCCAGGCCGACACCGTCAAGCGCCAGCGGGCCGACGTCCCGACCAGCCGCAGCTCCCGAGCCATCACAGCAACCAGCAGTCAGCCAACCGAAGGCAAAACCAGCATCTACCACCCGACGAGCGCCGAAACCGCCAACGTCCGACCAGGCCAAACGGAGGCCCGGGGCAACCGCCCAACCCCCGCCGCTGTCACCCGTCGCCAGCCAGTCAGCACCGGCGTCAGCGGACCACAGCGGAGCGCCACAAAAACAGACCCGCACCCGCCAACCGGCCGTACCGCCGCTAACGGCCAACCGGCCGGTACCACGCCTGACGGACGCCAGTCTGGCGGCCCTGACCATCTGGCCAGATCCCCAGCCACCGCCAAGGGAACGCAGCACCACGCCCGCCCGCCGGCCACGAACGAAGCCACCCACCGTCGTACCGGGTTACCGGGAGGCACGCCCGGAAAGCGATATTCCACCGCCTCTGGCAGGACCCACCAGGCCCGGACCAGCGGCCGACTCCCCCACAGCGACTCGGGCAACAACGACGGTAGCCGCCCACCAGGGCAGAGCACCGCCACCACCGGACAACGGGACAGCCCCACTGCCACCGACAGGACCCACCGGAGTCACCGCACCACCAGCCACACCGGCGGAGGGCCCGGCACCAGCGACACCACCTCCAGCAGCCACCACCCCGTTAGCCCTCCCCTGGGACACGACCGGGCGCCCAGACGGAGTGGTGCTCCACGCCGACCACTTCCGGGGAAAAAAGAAGTACACCCTTCGTCTGGGCACCCAGACCCTCTCCCTCCGACGACTTAAGTCGGGGGGTACTACCTGACCATCTGCCCCCCCCCCCAACCCCCCAAAAAATAGCGGACACCTGTACAAAAGAAAATAATATATATATATATGTATCCATACTCAAACCTTGGTACCGTCTTCACCTGTAGCACTAGAACAACTGCTTACGACATCCTCGGTCGATCGTCCTCGTTCGGCCTTCCTCGGCTAGTTTAGCCCGCCGGCGCCCTCGGGCAGCGCAGTACGAACAGAATAGCCTCCTGCCTATTTGTTTTCCTCTTTCAAATAACCGCCCAATGGTTTCCCAAACCACACCACCTCAATCACGACATATCCCGGCCATGCTTCGAGAGCTGGATCCGCCCAATGTTTTCCCCGACCCGCACCGCCGGAATCGCTACGTATCCCCGCCATGCTTCGAGGGATATTCTTTTCGCCGCTCTCGATGTTCGCGCCTTCCGGAGGAAGGGGGGAGTGTAACGAAGCATCGTGCTCCGCCGGGCCCCCCCTCCTCCACGACCACCCGACCCGAGCATCCCACCGCCGCGATCGCGTGATGCGCCCCACTCCGCGGACTCCCGCCACGCGTCTCGCGCTCCGCGGTCGCGAGCGACCCCCGCCTCGCGCCTCGCAACCCGCGGATACCCACACCCGCGGACTTATCTCGCGGCCGCGACCGTCTCGCGACTTCTCGCGCATGAAAGTACGCCGCGCGCCTATATAAGCCGCATCGCGAGGCACAATCGGGGAGACGATACGAACTGGCAGGCCAGGGAGCCGCTCTATACAGAACTCGTAGATGACTCTCCAGCTCGAGCAAATGCCACGTGCCTTCTTGAAGCCAAATCTCTCCCCGATACCTCCTGGAGGTCGGTTATCATTTAGGCCCAAGGCCTGGGTAACCGTGACACCTCGATCCTAGCCAAAAGACCCCGGTTTTCAACCGGTTACAGGCATCCCGGACCGCAGGGTGGATTCTTGCCTCTGGGGCATGTCCATCCTGCAGTGAGGTCACTCTAAGCCTCCGAAAGCGGGTTGGCTTCAGGGCCCCCGCCGGTTGAGGTTCCGGCCCACCGCCCGATATTCCCGCGGGAACGCCGCCGAGCTCCCCGCGCCGCGACGACGAGCTGACCGCGCCGCCGATTACCTCGCGCCGCCGATTACTCCGCGCCGCCGATTACCTCGCGCCGTCGATTACTCCGCGCCGCCGAATACCGCGCGCCGCCGAATGCTCCGCACCGCCGTTAGTTTTAAGCACCGTTAGTTTTAAGCCGCCGTTAGTTGTAAGCCGCCGGTAATGTTAAGCCACGTTGCGCCGTTTACGCCGCGTCAATATTCAGCCGCGTTAGGAAGATTGAGATCGCGAGTTGATGTGAGCCATTCCGACCGGCCGATATTATTTTTGTGCAGTTAATTATAATAAAGGTTATGTTTATGTTTATATAAAACCCAGCTGACTCGGCTAGCTTATTTGCGGATCCTGGCGACCGACTGAGTCGGCATAAATCCCGCTTCCCAGGTCCATAAGACCGACCAACGAACCGGTGTTTGTTACAAGACTATTATGATAAAAAGACTGTAACGAACACCGGTTCGTTGGTCGGTCTTATGGACCTGGGAAGCGGGATTTATGCCGACTCAGTCGGTCGCCAGGATCCGCAAATAAACGAGTCGAGTCAGCTGGGTTTTATATAAACTTAAACATAACTTTTATTCTAATAAACATGAACACAATAATATCGGCCGGTCGGAACGGCTTACATCCACTCGCGGTTCTATGTATCACGCGGCTTACTGGTAGCGGAACTTAAACTAACGGTGGCTTACAACTAGCGGCGGCTTAATACTAACGGCGGCTTAGATTTAGCGGCGGCTTAAATCTAACGGCGGTGCGGAGTATTCGGCGGCGCGAGGTAATCGGCGGCGCGGAGTAATCGGCGGCGCGAAGTAACCGGCGGCGCGGAGTAATCGGCGGCGCGGAGTAATCGGCGGCGCGAAGTAGTCGGCGGCGCGAGGTGGACGACGCGATCAGCTCGGCGTCGCGGCGCGGTGAGCTCGGCGGCGTTCCCGAGGGAATATCGGGCGGGACGGTCGGAACCTCAACCGGCGGGGGCCCTTAAGCCAACCCACTTTCGGAGGCTTAGAGTGACCTTGTTACAGGACGGACATGCCCCAGAGGCAAAAATCCATCCTGCGGTCCGGGATGCCTGTAACCGGTAGAACCGGGGTCTTTCGGCTAGGACTGAGGTGTCACGGTTACCCAGGCCTTGGGCCAAAATGATAACCGACCTCCAGGAGGTATCGGGGAGAGATTTGGCTTCAAGAAGGCACGTGGCACTTGCTCGAGCTGGAGAGTCATCTATGAGTTCTGTATAGAGCGGCTCCCTGGCCTGCCAGTTCGTATCGTCTCCCCGATTGTGCCTCGCGATGCGGCTTATATACGCGCGCTGCGTAATTTCACGCGCGAGAAGTAGCGAGACGGTCGCGGCCGCCTCGCGGCCGCGAGATGAGTCCGCGGGTGTTGGTATCCGCGGGTCGCGAGGCGCGCGGCGGGGTCCGCCCGCGGCCGCGGAGCGCGAGACGCGCGGCGGGAGTCCGCGGAGTGGGGCGCATCACGCGATCGCGGCGGTGGGATGCTCGCGACAGGTGGTCGCGGAGGAGGGGGGGCCCGGCGGAGTACGATGCTTCGTTACAAGACGAAAGAAAAACGTTTCGAAATAAACGATTTAGTATTACTCAAGGACGAGACGCTAAGACGCGGACGATCTAGAAAGCTAACACCCGCGTGGGTCGGACCGTATAAAATCACCGCGACGCACGACAATCACAATTACACGATCGCGAAAGGGAAAAAACTTTTACGTGTGCACGCGAACAGACTAAAGAACTATGTGGATTAATACGCGAACCGACTTAAAATTAGGGTTAATAATTATTAAGACTAAATGATGGATTCAGGGACCGCAAGAGGATAGGAGTTAGCATAGGAAGAACACAGTGACACTCACAGATGAACCTTAAAATTTTGGATATATTGTTACACTTTGGTTAGGTAAAAAAAAAATAAATAAAAATACTGTCACAAATTTTCGTAGATTTCAAAAATCGGGCCACTCAACCCAGTTTGGGTACGGCCTCATCCCAAAGAGGGCCCGCAGCCCCCAATAGTCCGGCTCGTACCCCCAATCTTCAACCGCGTCTATCCAGACCCGATACCATTGCCGGTACCACCGCACCTCCTTCCGGTATTCCAGACTGACGTAGCCGGGAACGGCGGGGTACCTTTCGCGCTAAAACCAAGAAAGTTACACTAATATAAATGATCCGCACAAATTCACAAACAAAAAACTAACACTAACACAACTTCACTAACACAATAAAACAATAACGAAAACTTACGTATCGGGCAAAGACCACCTCTCTATCTTCCTCGAAGATATACCACATACTTCTTCGGTATTTATTTAATTGGTTAATATAATTCCTTTCAACCTCTAACGACTCGTTAATAACGACAGAATGAAAGCGCGCGTCTCGATTAGCGAAATATATACCGTAAACATCTCCCTTCAACCAAGAGCCCTGAAGACGAAGACAAAGTACCTTACGTTAGTAAAACTTTATCTCTAAGCGCGAAGATGCGCCTCGAGCATGACTGAATTCCTGCGACAAAGCGACGCTCAGAAAATATACAGTACAAATTATATATATATTTTTCAGATTTCTCGCTCTCTCTATAACACTATCGCTCACGCAAAATCCGACAACCGAAACAGATTATACAATAGAAGAATTCCAACATCGACCAGGAATATACTTCGAGAAAATAGGCGATCTCCAAACATATCAAGACACATGGAAACTAGTATTACATTTAGATATAACACACATACACGAACGTGAAGCGACACTTCTTAGAACATTATACGAAACAACCGCCTTATGCAAAACCCAACCTACACCCAATTACCAGAAATTTTGTAAACCTTTCAACATACAAATTTGTTCGCGCACCGAACAGTTAGAAAATTAACCGGCTGGTCGAAGGAACAGGAAAAGAAAGGTTCAGTCTACTGCCGAAACGAAACACGTATATCGAGCACGATAAATTCTGTACAGTTCACTTACTAATAAAGTTTATTTCTATAGGACGATACACACACGATTCTTAATTCTGAGTTCGCAATTAATAATGGAGAGTATGGAGAGCACTCCACGAAACTGCCGCTCGCTCTTTTGCACCGCCACGCTAGGCAAGGATTCTTAACGGTCTGGTCGGTTGACCGTTGGCAATCGGGATCGGCGGCGACGGACGGACGTAATCAGCGCGATTACGCCAATTACGTGCGCTCGTAATTGCGCGGGACTCTCGCGGCCAATCGGCTGATGACGCCGCCGCCGCTCTCGATCCCGATTGCTCGCGTCTTGCGCAAGACGCTATTCGTCGCGGTTCGGCTGTCGCGAATGCTGATTTGTCGGCAGCGGTCGCATGCGCACTGGCGCTCGTGCTGCGGCGTCGCTCGCCTCCGGCCAATCCCGAACAATGTAGAAATCAGACAAGGCTTCTCCTAGACAGTTGCGGCAATTGTCATTCATTGCGCAATTTTCTACGCAAATTCATTATATTGCGGGGTCCGAGAATGTTGTCGCGGATTCGTTGTCCCGGGTTGATTCTTTGCGACTTCCGGTCGAAATTGAGCTTCACGAGCTAGCGGAGCAGCAGCAGGATGATGAGCAGCTGCAATTGATTCGCCAATCTTCAGACTTTTCTTTAAAAATGAAAGCCATTCAGTGGGGTCCTAACCATTCCACAATTTTTTGCGAAATTTCGGGAGAAGCTATTCGTCCTTATATTCCGGCTGGTCTTCGTGAAAGGGTTTTCAATCTCTTTCATCGTCCTGAACATCCTAGTGCAAAGGTAACCGACCGATTAATTCGCAAACATTATATTTGCCCAGACATGCACCGCGATGTCGCGCAGTGGTGCAAGAACTGTGTCGACTGTCAGCAGTCGAAAATATCTCGGCATGTAAAGCAGTCTCCGGGACACTTCGTAGCCCCGGACGGCAGATTCGACCATGTCCACGTTGACATAGTAGGACCTCTTCCCCCTAGGGACGGTAATGTTTATCTTGTAACGATGATAGATAGATTTTCCCGCTGGGTCGAAGCCGTACCCTTATCGGAGGTGTCGGCGCAGTACGTGGCCAGGGCATTTTTTGATACGTGGGTGTCTCGCTATGGGGCTCCCAAGATATTAACAACTGATCAGGGTGCTCAGTTTGAGTCTCGGCTTTTCTCAGCACTTTTATCGTTGATCGGGTGCGAGCGTATTCGTACAACGGCGTATCACCCTTTGTCGAATGGTCTTGTTGAGCGTTGGCATCGCGTTTTAAAGGCTGCGCTTATGTGTCATAAAGATACGAATTGGTGTCGAACGTTGTCCACGGTTTTGCTCGGATTGAGGTCGCATGTGCGGACTGATACTGATGCATCTCCGGCCGAATTTTTGTTCGGAACAACTTTGCGTCTCCCGGGAGAATTCTTTTTTCCGGATGATTTTACTCCGGATCCCAATATGTTTATTGAGGAATATAGAGAATTCATGCGTCAGGTTAGACCCGTCCCTGTGGCACATAATTACAAAAAAAGGGCTTTTGTGTTCAAGGAATTACACTCATGTTCTCATGTATTCCTACGCAATATGGTAAAAAAGTCACTTGAGCGGCCATATATCGGCCCGCACAAGGTGCTGCAGCGAATCTCCGACCGCGTTTATCAGATCGATGTGAACGGTAGTACCAGGAACGTTTCCATTGAGCTGCTCAAACCTGCGCATTTGGTACCTGACGATATTGTCGATTCCACGACATCGGCGTCGAGTTCTTCTGACACTCCTTCAGGGTGTCTGCGAAACTCATCTAGTTTGAGAACGTATGGGCGTAAGTCGGTGTCGATTGTGACTCCCGATTCGAAATAAAAGACTGTGTTAGTTTATAAGTCGTTTATATGTAGTTCTAAGTTGTTGCGTTATAGTATGTAATTTATATATTGTTAACAAAAGCTGGAAGCTGTCATGTGCGTTTCAGCGTCTGCACACTGTCACTCGGGGGGGGGGGGGGGGGAGTACTGTAGGGATTGCGTTTGTTATCCATGCCTCCACACTTCGAGGCCTTGATGGCGGAGAGGTGGGGAGGCTGGACGGCGGAAGCGCCACTGCGTCTCTGGTGGTCGAGAGCGAAGGATCGCAACGTAAACGGCTCCCGCCATTTTGTGTCGTATTTCTATTCTGAAATAAAAAGCACGTTGTTCAGTCGAGAAGACTGTTGTGTTATTCCGTTCCCTCCGGATGGATTTATCCCCGACCTAATACTTACCAAGAAGCCAAGGATGTTGGACAGGCGAAATTAATCGAGGCACACTAGACCACGTGCCTACATCCTTGTGTGCAGTGATGCCACCTCTACGGATTTTTCCGTAGATCTACGGATTTTTGACCCTGTCTACGGACCTACGGATTTGGAACCAAAATCTACGGATTTTTGGTACTTTTCCTTTTTCTCCTTTATATTGTTCTTCTGTTTTCAATTTTATTGTTTGTATAATTAACAAATTGGTATTGGTATTTATTTTTATTTCTAATTATACCAAATACGGTATACAAAGAAACGGTATGCAAAACGGTATACGGTATGCAAATGACTCATTTTATTGAAGATTGAAGCAACATTTGTCTTTTGTCTCCACTAGTTTCCGGACCGGAAGTTTCGGTCCGAGTAACTGAGTCTTGTTGCGTGTGATTTTGTATAGCGTCCAAGCGTCTATAATAGCGTTTATTCGTGCAGGGTAGTATAGCGTCTGTGTCGAAGTGTCGAAGTTCGTCCGCTATACTCGTTCTCTGATTGGTCGGTGCTTTTCCTTAATAACTCGTTAACAAAACCGCAGCGAACATTTTCACTAAGAAAAAAGTTGTTTAGAATGACCCCTTTCGGCTCTTACACCTTATTAGGGACACCCTGTATATGTATTGTAATGACTAACACTAAAAAAAGGAAATCCGTAGATCTACGGATTTTCCACTAGAGAATCTACGGAATTCTACGGACTTTTCAAGTCCGCCCTACGGACATTTCAAAATTCAGGGTGGCAACACTGCTTGTGTGTACTGTCAGCGACACGCTACACATGGATGCGTGGAGCGACATCAGCGCACCAAAATATGCACCAATAGCAAAGAGTAGTAATAAGAGGCGACACTCCGGATTTAGAAATAGATGAAAGTACACAGCCAATTAAAAGGCCCATGGATATAGGAATAAAGGGATGGAGCATAAACCCCGTTTAGGCGAGGGGAGTGAAGCTGCTCCTGCGGTGCGGGGATACGGTCACGTGGTTTCTGGGGACCCGTCGGTGATTGGTTCTAGTATAAATGCGCGAAATTTCAATGTGAGACCTTCACTTTGTTAACAATTATAAATGTATGTACATACGATAGAATATTTTCCACAAAATACAGAAATAAAGTGTCTTATTTATAAATCAATATATTGAAGTGTTAATGGTGTCCTGTAAATGCATGTTATTGAGAGATCAAAATAAAATTATTAAAGGTTAGAATCTATAGACATGAAAAATCTTTATTTTTGTTCTATTTTGTTTTCAAAATAATAATAATTGCAAGCAATTTTTACCTCAGTATTTGCCATTTAAATTCTTTTATTATTTTTATTTTTAAACACAGCGCCTCTTATATTCAATTATGCATTCAAATATTGTTAATATTCAAATTATATAGTCGTATTTTAAAATACGAATTATAAATACGTATTACAAATTTATATACTCAATCTTTTTGAAAATCATTTAATTTGTCTTTCAATAGCGTAATACAATTATTCAATACAAACTTATATTTATACAATAAATACTAAAATATATAATACAATTGACATCTTTTGTTTGGAGAAAGATCTATTGGCCTCTGAATAAAATTAATTTATTAAAAATTTGTCGCATATTAGTGGAAGTATCATTGCTCTGTTCTGCTATATAATGTAGTCGCACCTTAATATATATCTTTGAGATACGGCTCTTATCAAATGCGTGATGTGGTTTTCTAATGCATTTTGATTCGACACATGATTTTCCAAGTTTTTAAATAATTTATGTCCTATTAAATGCTGCAATACTTGAATCATCAAATATGTATGTACCAGTAAATTTTTTGTTTATTTGCATGCTCCCACTTTCCAATAATGCACTTCTGATTACTTTCTTTCGCCATTTATACTAGAACCAATCACCGACGGGTCCCCAGAAACCACGTGACCGTGTTCCCCGCACCCTGTAAGGCGGCTTCACCCCCCGAGCACCGTCCCGTTATTCCTATATCCATGAAAGGGCCATTGGGCAATAATCGGCAAATTTCGGTAAAGTTGAAATATTTAAACGCCATGTATTTTCTATACTTCTAAACTTTCTAAGTATATTTTCTAAATATATTCTCCATTTATGAAATCTCATTTTTAATATTGTTATGTTAATTTATTTATTTTTTAAGAAAATGGAAACTATGGAATATTTCAAATGTATTTTCTGCATATTAATTCTAGAAGCAGAGAATCATCAGAGAATACATGCTTCTTTTTTCTTTTTTTAATTTTTATTTTTTTACAGCGTTTTATTTCAGGGCTTTTAATTGCAATGAGTTCCAAAAAGTGGAATGGACAATCATGTTCTTACAAGGGTTGTAAGAATGCCTATAATGGAAAAGAAGAAGGAACTCATTTTTTTAGATTTCCTAAGGATGAGAATTTGTAAGTATTGTAATATACAGGGTGTAACAAGTATATGCTTCAGTATTTGAAGGAGTGGTAGGGGAGCTCATAAGGAACAAAAAATTTTGTGTAATACAACATCTGACCTGCAGTAATAATGTCTTAAAGTTAGCAATATGATTTTTAAACGAGGACTAACTCTGTTCGAGAAAGTATTAAGTGTTTCGGAAGGCCCTTAAGAATCTAATAGACAGTGCATCTGCGACTATAGTGAACAAGTCACATTACTACAGGTTGGAAGTTATGACCTTACTATATGACAGATCCTAATCAGCTAACTGCCGGCAGCCTTATAGGCCATATAGGCTATATGAAGACTTTTTTGTTCTATTGGCGCTCCCCAATGTATATGCAAAATTCCAAAATTCTTCAACTATTAATTTTGTGCATAGACATGTTAACTTTAAAGCATTCTTACTGTAAAATAGAAGCAGATCGGACACTATTATTTGACATATTTTGTTTCATTTAAACTCCTCTATTAAAACGTTGAAACGTATAGTTGTTACTCCCTGTATAATCTTTGTAGAACTTAGTATATATTTAATATTACATGATTTATTCATGAAAATAATAAAATAATATATTTCTAATACTTTTAGATGTAAGACGTGGCTTCAAGCTTGCGACAGAGAGGACCTTTCAGCATTGGATTACTTACATCATTATAAAACCCATCGCATATGCATCCTGTTTTGAAAACAGGATGTACATGGGTCCTTCGAAGACTAAGTTGTTACCAACCGCTGTTCCAAAGCATTTTCTAGGTGGTATGTTTATCATTTAAGTTTTAAAATATACTTTGTTTATTAAGACTAAATTGAAGTATCATTAAGTTTCTTTAATTTTCTTATTACTTTGATAATCTTTCAAGGCTTTACATAATATGCAACTAGAAATTAAACAGGTATATGACATATTTAACAATATATGTTTATATATGTACTAATGCTTTATATATTTAATAATATATTTGTTGCTGTATCAAAAGGATTCAATTTCTGCTGTGATTTCAGATCAAAATATGAATATTGAAATTTTTCATCTTGATATGAGCCTCCATTAAAAAGGATCTGCATTGATATTATATCTGCTCTGATTATATATTTGGTCTGTATTCGTTCCATCTCTTCTCTTCCTTCTACCCAAAGATCTCAGCTTCGTATAATAAATTTTCTATCACTAGATGGTCAAACATATATAAACATTCGAGTGTTAAAATCGTTCTTTAACAATCTTATTTGTATGTTAATAATGTAACAAAGAGATGTCAATAAATAAAATAAATCTTCGTAGCCTATTACTTTTTAGGTAATATAATTTAAGCTTTTATTTTATATTGTCAAGATTCATGTAAAGAGAGGTAAATGGAAATTTGCATCGATCTCTCTGTGGGTCTCTATACGCAGCAACCTCCTCGTGGTGAGACCTGGACAATCAACGATTTTGATATATAATTAATAATCAAATTACATTACGAAATACTGTATAATGCAATTATATTAATTATATAACAAATAAATCGGGCAAATTATGGCTGAGATTTTCGTCTTCTAACACCTTTATAAGTAACATCGATCAATGTTATCGTTAGATTTCAATGTTTTTATACTTACTAATGCAATTATTTATTATAATTATATTATTCCTATGACGCAATTCCTTTATTAAATACGTTTATAATTTAGATTTAACATATTTTTGTAATTTATTTATAGTGTACATATATCATACATTCACAACATATTTTTGTACTTAATGTGTTATAAATGTGTCGTAATTTATTTCTAATAAATGTTGTGTTAATTTATTCATACTGTGTTTTTTTGTATATTTGTATTATATAATACATTTTTAACATGCTTGTAATGTATTATTTATGCATTTATCAACTAATATTAACATGTTTACGCTTAGAAATACATATTTAAAAATGCGCTAAATAAAATTTAAAAAGTATCATAATCAGATGTAGAAAAAAAAAGATTATACTTTCAATTGATTCAAATAGCCCGCCTTGCACCACAGCCAATTTAAAGGGACAGGGTAAATGAAGGTAGAATGGGTAAAAGGAGAGTGTGGCCGATTAGCCGGGAGCCGCCATTTTAAGGATCAGCGGGCGCGTTTTTCAAAAGCCTGAAATAATGTTTTATGTAACGCTAACTTCAGCTTCAGAGATGCGAAGTTTGAATTGAATGTAATAGCAAAAGGAATTAAAAGCGAAGTTGGCACAAATTTATAGGTTTATAATCGACCATCGTTCCCATGATCTTCTTTATAATTGGATATTTATACTGTTCAGGATTAGCAACTCTCCGACAGGAGAGTTCGACGATGATACCTGGACGCCTATACTAGGAGGAGCATATTTAGATACTACGACGGGACTACCTGGACGCCCGAAAGTAGATGAAATTCGAAAGATTTATATTATATTGATTGAATTGTAAAAGAGCGAAAGACTGAGAAATGTCCTTAATAAATTCTTTGTCTGTCCAGAAAATCCTTATACTACGAATTATTTTGCTACAAATTTAAATTAACGCTTTTAATCCATTCATTGAAGCTCTCTAATTCATACCTCCGATATATATTTTTTAAAAGAATTATTAGCTAATTTCAAATCTATAAATTTATACCAAGTTCATCCTTAACTCCCTTTCCTATTATAAACTATTACATTCAGTTTAAACCTCGCGCCTCTTAGACACATACTATCTATATCCGTACATAATTGCTGCACAACTACATAGAATAGCTGCCGGACATTGTCCTACAAATGGCGGAACCAATCATCGATGAGCAACCCTGTCTGCCACACTCTCCTTTTACCCACTCTAAATCAAAGAGGATTAGATAGAGTGGAAGCTCCCATAAGAGCCCTATGTAAAAGAGTGTAACCTCGTTTCGTAGCGCTCCAAACGAGTCAAAACCGAACTATTCATCAATCCCCTTGCCCCGCAGCCCGAAGACAATCCCCCTCCATAACCCCTGAATTCACGGCTCGATTCACAGTAAACTCTATGACTAAATTTTTATTTTTTATATAATTCCAAGTTCAGGTTTTGAACTCGCAATTTACATACATACATGATAGAGATTATTAGGAAGAAAATAAAATACAAATAGAAGATATATTTACATTTATTTTTAAATGTATTATAGCACACATATATAAACAAAATATCTCACACACACACACACACACACTCATACGTATCACACACATCTCAAACGCATCATACGATTTTATTATAAAAATTTTTTGTATTTATTAGTATCACATTTTTTTGTAATAGCATTCCTGATGATGAAACGCGCCTCCCAATGGCAGCGAATTCGGATGAATATTTGTAAAAATATTATATCACGATATATTAATAATATCTGATAATATAAACCACGTGTGTAAATGGAATGGTTGAAATAGTATACTTCTTAAATCAATTTTATACTTACATATGTGGCTCCTTTGGAATCCCAAATAAACTCAAATTATTCTTCTTCCTATCTTTGTTGCAAACGTAACACTTTACGGGCATTATTTTACTAAATATATTAATGCAATACGCAAAACACCAAATCCAACTCAAGCAATCTTTATCCTCAATAAATGAAAAATAGTGCGGTGTAGCTTGGCTTTGCGTGGGTGGCGTCAGCACGCATAACAAAAATTCAAGAAAGGAAATAGAACTAGTCATTTCTGTAAATTATTTCAGTTGCGACTCATCAGATGGCGTTCTAAAAGGAGGTTACAGAACCTTCCACTCTATCTAATCCTCTTTGCTCTAAATGAAGGACTTCAAAGGCGCCGCCCGGAGTGTCGCCTCTTATTATATCTATATCTCCTCTTTGCCAATAGGTGACGTGACCAAACTATAATTTGTGGAGCCCGGAATAGTCTGAAGTACCTCAAGACACATTTCTATGTAACTGATGACATCTCACATAAAGACATAATGAAGATCTACAAACTTCATAGTTCTTGTCCATGGTTTACTCGATGTAACTCAATTTCAGCGCGTTATTTAAATATTCGAAATTCTTTTATTAAGTTGTTGGTGGTAACGATTACAGAAATCATTGAGACCTTTAACCGAACAGTCGATTGTAAAGCTCTTTAAACATTAAATATTTATTTCAACAAATATTGTGGTGACTAGTAATTCGTCGTAATACTAAGGATCGCTACAATATTTAATTGGTGACCTCACCGCGAATACAAACGCGAATATAAATACGAATACAAATTCGAATTTAAACAATCTTCAAGAATTTTAAAGATGCCTCTTGAACGATCTCCATTGCGGCAATCGGAAACCTCGCCTTCAAATTCTACGGACTCCTCTTGGCAACCTCCTCAAGAATCAACTCAAATGAATCCAGCGGTACAAGAAACCCCTGCTCAAGAAAATCTTGGATCGATCAACGCAGCTACTTCCGTGAAACTTCCTCCATTCTGGAAAGAAAACCCTGAACTCTGGTTCGCTCAAGTCGAAGCAGCATTGACCATAGCTCGAATCTCAAGCGATGATTCCAAATTCAGGTACGTGATAGTACATCTGAACCAAAACATCCTTCCAATGGTATCGGATATTCTGATCAATCCACCTTCACAAAATAAATACCAAACCATTAAAAGTAGAATTATCAACGCTTTTGAGGAGACTAGCGAATCTAAACTACTCAAATTAATGCAAGGTCTAGAGATCGCTAACGAAAAACCCTCCAATTACTTACAAAAACTAAGAAATTTGTCCAATGGCGAATGTTCGGATTCAATTCTGCGTACACTATTTTTAAAACAGCTACCGGAGAATATCCGAAGCATCCTAGCCATCAGCGAAGTTTCTGATTTACAAAAATTAGCTTTACAAGCAGATAAAGTTTATGAAATGTCTAGATCGCATATTTCAACAATTTCCTCTTCACAAAGTCCTAGTATTTCTTCAATTGCTGATGATCGTTTTAATGAGCTGAAAGCAATGATCGAAGCATTAGCAGAAAAAATTAATTCACGTCCCTCAAGACAGGATCGATTTAGAAGCAATAGCCGAGCTTATAGAGCTAGATCTAATTCGAGAAATCGAAAATACTGTTTTTACCATAGTAAATTTGCTGAGAAAGCTATAAAATGCACTCCTCCTTGTTCCTGGAAACAAACTCCAAGTCAAACAACATTTACTCCTACGGAAAACCACTAAAGTCATCCGTTACAGAGGCGGTTACAGATGACTTTATGCAAAACCGCCTGATCATTGCAGACAGAAAATCTAAAATACACTTTTTAATTGATACGGACGCAGACATCTCCGTTATTCCAAAGAAAGGGTATAAAGGATCTTGTAAACAAGATAATTTTAAATTATATGCTGCGAATGGTACCGTCATAAACACTTTTGGTCGCAAACTTCTGTCCATCGATTTCGGTCTACACCGAGAATTTTCATGGGAATTCATCATTGCGGACACTTCTAAGGCTATTATAGGAGCAGATTTCTTAAAGCATTATAATCTCCTCGTTGACCTGAAACACAAAAAATTATTAGATGGGATCACATTTTTAAGTTCTCTCGCACATATTACATCCGAATCTTACGTTACCTTGTCAACGATCAATCAATCTGGAAAATTTACATCTCTCCTTAAAGAATTTATTGACATTACAAAACCCTTAGGAAAACGTGGATGTAAACATCAAGTTACACACCACATTCTTACTTCTGGTCCTCCAATTTTTGAACCAGCTCGTAGACTTACTCCAGAGAAATTACTCATCGCCAAGAAGGAATTTGAGAAGATGATGAAAGAAGGCATCTGCGTTCCCTCTTCTAGTTCTTGGGCAAGTCCACTTCACATGGTCAAGAAAAAAACTGGCGATTGGCGTTCATGTGGTGACTACAGGAGGTTGAATAAAGTTACCATTCCAGATAAATACCCTATACCTCACCTACATGATTTTACTCACCGTCTACATGGTTGTAAAATTTTCACAACCTTAGATCTTACACGTGCGTATTACCAAATTCCAATTGCTCCAGAAGATCAACCTAAAACGGCAGTCATTACACCTTTCGGTCTTTTTGAATTCACTGTCATGACTTTTGGTTTATGCAACGCCGCTCAATCATTCCAACGATTCATGGATACTGTCCTTCGTGGTCTAGATTTCTGTTATGGTTATATTGACGATATTCTTATAGCTTCCAAAGATCTTACCGAACATGAACTTCATTTAAGAAAAGTTTTTCAAAGACTTAATGATTTCGGCTTATCTATAAACATCGCAAAATGCGTTTTCGGAGAACCCGAAGTCACTTATCTTGGATATTCTGTATCTGAACAAGGACTTAAACCCTTACCTGGCAAAGTGGAAGCCATTAAAACTTTTCCCACACCGAAGAATGTTTCAGAACTTCGACGTTTTCTTGGCATGATCAACTTCTACAGAAGATTCATCAAGAATGCTGCTGCTGCTCAAGCTCCCCTTAACGCTCTTTTGGGCAATTCTAAGAAGAATGACAAGCGATTAATTTCCTGGACTCCAGAATTACTTCAAGCCTTTGATTACTGCAAGAATCAATTAGCTGACGCTACCCTGTTGACGCATCCTGTTGCTGATGTTCCTTTAGAAATTCGTACAGACGCATCGGATGTAGCTGTTGGTGCTGTCCTTCAGCAGTTTCATGAAGGTAATTGGCTACCTTTAGCATTCTTCTCTAAAAAGTTAAATGACACTCAAAAGAATTATAGCACCTATGACAGAGAATTACTAGCTATTTATAACAGCATTAAATTTGTAAGAGTGTTTCTTATCAACCCTTGTTGAAATTCAAGATCGTGAAAGAAAGCCGTTCGATGCCTATAAAGAAGCGTTTTATTTATAACAATTATGTACATAATTAACAATAACATAAACTTCACAATTCCTAACCTATAAAGAAGAATCGAAAGCGATGCTCCCTCTCACACGATCTGCGAACTGCGAACCGCGCAGTCTAGCCGCGTGGCGGCGTGACAGTGTTGTAGTGTAGCTACGCTTAAAGGTGCTACACTTAGGGGGAATTCTTATGAATTTCCCTTACATCCCCCTTCCAACGGTGGGAAAAACTCACGACGTTACTGAAGATCGTCTGGTCCTGTATATGGAAGGAGTTTAGAGATGTGGTAATAGTTTGACTCCTTTTTCTTGTGCCCGGAGTCTATTTCAAATATAGTGTTTGAGATCTTGCGGACTATCGGAAAAGGCCCAAGTCTAATTTCGTCCAGTTTGCCTCTATTCAGTTTGGATCCATTTTCGACGTAAACTAGATCGTTGATATTGAAATTAAAGTCTTTTCGGTTTTTATCATATCTTGATTTGTTGTATTCATGGTTCCGTAAGGAATTCTTGTATGCTAATTCTCTATCTTTAATCAAGTTTCTTGTTGCTACTAATTCCTCTGGGATGACAGGGTCAGCTGTTCCAAATAGTAGATATTCCGGACTGAATCCAGTCACTGAATGTTCTGTCCGATTATACTGGTCTGTGCATTCTGTTGCTATTTTTGACCATGCTCGAGACTTCGTTTCATTAATTTTACATCGGATCCGGTTCACAAGAGTTTGATTGAGTCGTTCGTTAAGACCGTTAGAAAATGGGCAGTTTACCGCCGTGAAAATTAGATTTATGTTCTGATTTTTTAAATAGTTTTTAAATGCGTTCGAGTTAATGCCGGTGTATTGGTCCGTAAGTAGTGTTTTTATTTGATGTTTATCTTGAATTTTTTTCAATAATTTTGTGAAATCTTCCGACGTCTGATTCTTCGATGTTAATATGAAAGCATATCTAGTGAAGTGGTCTATTAGAAGATGTAGGTATCTTTTTGTTGACCTGTTTCCTGCGAATCCTCCAATTGTGTCCAAAAAAACGATTTCGAAAGGCTCTCTTGGCGGACCGAGTTTGGATAGAAGGCCATAGTGCTTACTTCGAGTCTTATTCTTGGAGCAAATTTCACAGCGCTCACAAATTTGTTTCGTTATTTTATCCATATTCTGCAGGTAGTAAAGGTGTCTTAGCTTGTCCATAATCTTATTCTTACAAATGTGTCCGTAATCTTTATGGATTCGTAAAATTAGTTGTTTCCCGAATTCTTCTGAAATTATTATTCGTTTTCTATTTCTATTTAGTTTATACCAAATTCCATTTTCGACTAAGATCTTTTTGGAATTTTTGTCTAAATCTTTATTTGTTTGTTGATCTTGTTGTATATGCTCAACAGTAACGAAGTTCACTGTTTTTATGTGTTCTTCTATATTATCTAAATTAGAGAGAACGGGATTACGTGAAAGGCAATCTGCTTCTATATTTCCTTTTCCAGGTTCGTATTTAATTTCGAAATCGAATTGGGACAGGAAGTACATCATGTCCCCTAGTTCTTCATCTGTTCTTGATCGAATACTCTGACCTTCAAGTGGTTTATGGTCGGTTATAATCAGAAATTTCTTTCCAATCAGCCAGTACTGCCAATATTTAATAGCCTCTTTTATGGCGAGGCATTCTAAAAATATAGCTTTCTTTTTCTTCTGGTATTTGTTTAATTTCTTGGAGAAGTAGGCAACCGGTTTTAATTCGCCGTTTGATTGTTTCTGCTTTAGCACAGCTCCAATACCTTCTATACTGGCATCTGTATAGATGACCGTCGGTGCGTTCCAGTCAAAAATTGCTAATATCGGTTGTGAACACAATAAGTTCTTAGCTTTTGTAAAGGCTCTTTGGCAGTCCTCTGACCATGAAAACTGAATATCTTTCCTGAGTAAATTGTGTAGTGGCTCCAACAGTCGTGCCGAGTCTGCAATATATTTGTGATAAAAATTAATCTTTCCCAGAAATTGACGAATTTTCTTTCGGGAGTCTGGTATTGGAAATTCTTGAATTGACTTCAAATTGTCTTGCAATGGGCACACAGTATTCTTCGATATTATGTGACCGAGGTATTTCACTTCGTTCTTCGCAAAATTACATTTGATGAATTTCAATCGGAATCCTTCTTTGCAAATTGCTTGCAATAATTTTTCTAAATGTTTCATATGTTCTTTAAAAGATTTGGAGAAAATGAAGATATCGTCAATGTAGTTTATGCAAAAGGTGTTCAGATTATTTCTTCGAATGAGATTGCTTAGTATACGTTGAAATATTGCAGGCGATGTCTTTAGGCCGAATGGCAAGCACTTCCACTGCCAATGGCCATCTTGTGTCACGAACGCCGTTTTATATTTGTCTTTGACACGCAGAGGAATTGCCCAGAAAGCGGAATTTATGTCCAATGCAGAGAACCATTCTGATTCTCGAGTTTTAGCTATAATTTCCTCTATTAAGGGAAAAGGTTGGGGTTCCGAGATAAGTAGTTTGTTCAACTCTCTAAAGTCAATACACATCCTTGTTTTAGTTTTTTCTTCACGTTTATACGCAAGAGTGACGGGAGACGCAAAAGGCGAGCATGATTCTTCAATCAGTCCTGCTTTTAATAGTTCTTTTATTTGGTATTCTATTTCTTTCTGATCTGGTGTGGAGCAACGATATGGCTTTTTTGCTACGAATTTGTGTTCCAAAAGTTTTACATGTGCCTCATGATCTTTAACTTGACCAACGTCAAATTTATTTTTTGCAAAAATCGTTTCGTATTTGTTAATCAAATTTTGAATACTTTTTTTCTTGTCTTTAGATAGATGGTCTAGTTTTGCTTCAAATTGCTCTACAGGGATGCCTTCGTTAAAATTCACCAGATGTTCCTGACTGTCTACTTTGGTATCAAAGTTTTTGATTTCATCTTCTTTATTTTCCAAATTTGTTTTTTGATATATCTTAAGGTCGTAATCTTGTTTCAAGCAGAAGTTCTTGATTGTGTCGAGACCAAGTAGAATATCATACCCAAAATTCTCATCATCCACAACAAAAACTTCAACTGGTTTTTCTATTTTATGGATTCTCATTCTAGCAGATAGTCTTCCGGAAAAATGTTTCCTGCCACTGACAGTTTTAAAAGTATTTCTATCTTCTCGTGTTATCAGACCCATTTTCTTAGTGATCTTCGAATTCAGAAGAGTTACATTCGCACCTGGGTCGTAAATTCCTTGTATCTTGTTGTCATTCAGAAATACTCCTAGCGTTATCAGCGGCAGCAGATCTAGTTTTTTTGATCAGTAATAGTTTCGTTCAATGCCTCTTGGACTGCCACATTATTCGCTGTCTTGATATTCTTCGGTTGTTCATTGTTGTCTTTCTGTTTTAATCTGCATAGTGCTTCGGGGTGGAATCTTCCTGGAAAACCTTTCTTATCACAATATGGGCAAGGTTTTCTTTCTGTACTTGTGATTGGTTTCGTGGTGGACTGGTCACCGCTCTTAGAGGCGTTTACGTGCGGAGATGTCTTCTTTCTTTGAACTAAGTTTTCTAATTTCCGCAACTCTGTTAGCAAATCTTCCATTGATGCGACTTTCGTTTTTTCGATTCTGTCTTGTACCATTGTTGGTAAATCTGTTACGATTAAATCGATTAGTATATCTACTGGAAAATTATTTCGAATGTTGACTAATAAGTTCTCTTTTCGTAAAGCATAATCAACTAAACTGCCGCCTATATAACGAAAAGAGTATGCTTCTTTAGATTTTCGCCAGCCTGTTTCTCGAAAACTATCTAGAAATATTGTTCTCCATGTCTCAAATTCTACATCTAGACCTATTGTTACTACTTTTGAAGAAAACCAGTCCTTAGCTGTCCCATCCAAAAATAAGCGTAATATTAAAATTTTATCCTGGTCTGATGTAACCTGACATCGTGTACATTCTGTTTCGAACATTTGGAACCAGCTTGTAATCGGAAAATTTTTTCCATCAAAGTTCTCTAATACGAAGTCTTCGCGTATTTTCTTTAAATTTTTTTTTTGATGTTGATTCTGGCGATGTTTCCTTTTGTGTAGCAGATATTATTTGTTGTAATAGCGTGGAAATATCCTTTTCGTTTCCTTTTTTCGCCGTCTGTAATTCATATTGCGGTGTCATTGTTCCTTGTAAATAAACTCCTCTATACACTACGTCTCCATCATCATCGATGTATCGTTCCGCTATCTCAGTCGGTAATGAAAGTGTAAATGTACGGTAAGCTCCACGAGACTTAATCGAAGATAGAACGGTCTTTACCTTCTGTATTGCATAAATCTCCGGATGATTGCTTATGTTTTGTAGTTCTGACGGTAGTTCAAAGTATAGTTCCGAATCAGCTGGTTGAAGCCATTTCAGCTTGTATGCGTTCGTTTTCTTATCTGTTGCTTCCTCAACGTTTACATAGAAGCGAATTTGAGTCAGGCCCGTCATCCTCGCTGCTGAGTCTAAGCTTTCGATTTGTAAGAGTGTTTCTTATCAACCCTTGTTGAAATTCAAGATCGTGAAAGAAAGCCGTTCGATGCCTATAAAGAAGCGTTTTATTTATAACAATTATGTACATAATTAACAATAACATAAACTTCACAATTCCTAACCTATAAAGAAGAATCGAAAGCGATGCTCCCTCTCACACGATCTGCGAACTGCGAACCGCGCAGTCTAGCCGCGTGGCGGCGTGACAGTGTTGTAGTGTAGCTACGCTTAAAGGTGCTACACTTAGGGGGAATTCTTATGAATTTCCCTTACAAATTTTTTAAGCATCAAATAGAAGGTCGACATTTGACAATACGTACTGACCACAAACCGCTAACTTTCGCTTTTGTTCAAAAGTCTTCCAAAGCTTCTCCTAGACAATTAAGACAACTTGATTTCATTAGTCAATTTTCTACTGACATTGTTCATATTGCTGGTCAATCTAATATCATTGCTGATACTCTTTCACGAGTAGAACCAATCGATATGCCTACTGTTGTTAGCATCGATGAATTACTAAAAGAACAACAGCATGATCAGGAACTGCAACATATTCTACAATCAACAAACTCTTCATTGAAGCTTTGCGGTTTACGCATTGATAATTCAGATTCCTTGCTCTTTTGCAACACTTCTGGAGAAGACATTCGACCTTATGTACCTACTTCTTTGCGGAAACAAATTTATTCTCAAGTACATAACCTTTCACATCCTAGTGGCAGAATTACATTAAAATTAATATCACAAAGATTCGTTTGGCCACTCATGAGAAAGAACATTAAAGACTGGACTCGCTCCTGTCTTCGCTGCCAAAGAAGCAAAATTCATAGGCATGTTAAAAACGTACCAACACAAATTCCTGTTCCAAATTCTCGTTTCGAACACATTCACATGGACATTGTTGGACCTCTTCCCATTTCTCATGGTTTCAAATACTGTTTAACTATCATTGACAGGTTCACCCGATGGCCTGAAGCTATTCCAATCGTCGAAATCTCTGCTGATACCGTAGCTACCGCATTTTTTAACAACTGGATTTGCAGATTTGGTTCTCCAGCTACAATTTCTACAGATCGTGGAAGTCAATTTGAATCACAACTTTTCCAAAGCTTATGCAACATCATAGGAGCAAACAGGATTCGAACGACAGCTTACCATCCAGCTGCCAACGGTTTAATCGAACGCTGGCATAGATCTCTTAAAAATGCCATAATTTGTCATGCAACTAATAATTGGACAGATATTCTCCCAACTGTTTTATTAGGCTTACGGACTTGCATCAAAGAAGATCTGAAGACCTCAACCGCAGAACTCGTTTATGGTCAATCCATAAAAGTTCCTGGTGATTTCTTTTACGATTCTGATTTCCATCCGCCGTCTGAGATATTCATAAACAAGTTTAAAGAATTTATGCAGAATGTACGACCTGTTCCTACTTCACATCATTCAAAAAGGAAACCTTTCAGATTTAATGCGTTAAATACTTGTTCTCACGTATTTATTCGAGTCGACGCTTCAAGAGGATCCTTAGATGCACCTTATGAAGGACCTTTTGAAGTTGTAAATAGAAATTCGGATTTAGTTTACACTGTTAAATGTAATGACCGTTCAGTTACAGTTTCCACTGAAAGATTAAAACCAGCTTATTTTGAAGACATTCCCTCAGAAGTCGTTCCACTTCCTCCAATTGAAAACGAACCTTCATCCCTTTGCTCTCGGCAAACGCGGTACGCATCGAAGACGTACCCTGGCAAGAAGAAAGTTACAGTCTCTCTCAACACCACTCTTGTAGCTTACTAGGAGGGGAGTACTGTGGAGCCCGGAATAGTCTGAAGTACCTCAAGACACATTTCTATGTAACTGATGACATCTCACATAAAGACATAATGAAGATCTACAAACTTCATAGTTCTTGTCCATGGTTTACTCGATGTAACTCAATTTCAGCGCGTTATTTAAATATTCGAAATTCTTTTATTAAGTTGTTGGTGGTAACGATTACAGAAATCATTGAGACCTTTAACCGAACAGTCGATTGTAAAGCTCTTTAAACATTAAATATTTATTTCAACAAATATTGTGGTGACTAGTAATTCGTCGTAATACTAAGGATCGCTACAAATTCACTATAATTCGTGCGTAAAAATCACAAGAGTGTCGTGGAGTGTCGATTGGAGGGCCTGCTGAGAATCGAATGTGATCGAATCGAAAACGAATATCCCTGCTCCCTGCAAAGGATATTTTCCTGTTTTCTGCTGTTTCCGTTGACGTTGTGAATGAGATCTGTGAGAGTCTACGTAAACATTTTTTATATAAATATAGAAGTTTGTAAGAAATATTAAGTATGGGTCTAGAAAAAGATGAAATTTGTGACGTGTCTGATGTTTTAAGTGAAAGTAATAGTAATGACACACAAGTACGTTACTTGAAGAAATGTGAGTTTTATATGTCATGTATTTTCATTCATAACACTTTTAGGACCTTAAACCGAAGAAACGACCAAAACGTGTATTACATTTCTCGGACGGTGATTTAGAAGAATATTCCGACAATGAAACAGATACACCAGATATGAATAAGATAGTAACACACACAGATCCAGTTAAGTTTGGTTATAATCAGCATCTATTACATTACCTTAGTTTATTATATGTTACAAATTATATGATTTGTAATATATTTCAAATGTAACTCACAGAAAACTCTTACTTGGTTACCATGGACTTTGTATCAGACAACTTGGATTGGTGGTAAAGTTTTGGATGGATGCGATTATTTAGGTGAATGCTTAGCTAATTTTTTTGGCATAACATCACCAAAGTATCAGTTTGAAATCAATGAATTCTATAGATTGAAAACTCTAGAAAATGAGGTCCAACACAGTCAAGATTTAGAAATGGGTGGATGGAACGAGCAGAACAGAAATAATCTTATGAATGATAATGCTGTACAATGAAATAATTGTCATCATTTTTTGGTATTGACTTATTAATGTATTTATATATAATATTTTGTGCTGTAACATTACATGTATTAAACATTTTGTTAACTGTTACAATTTTAAACACTTTAATAAGTACTTATTTAAACAGTAGATATAAAAAGGTTTTGCTTTTCAAAAGCACAGTACGAATATTCATTTTACATCCATGTGTAGTATAAAAAATTGAAAGATATCAAATGTTTTGTTTTCCATTAACGAAAAATTAATATTACGAACATATATTTAAATACGCAAATGCTCTTCCATGAGAAACTCAATAATATTATAAGTATGCAACTAATGCTTGATAAAATATGTTTAATTAGACTGATATGCTTAATTGATTAGAGAAATATGAATGCTATAAATTACTAAATATAGTATAAAAAAAAATTATATTCGTTTAGAAATATTCAGTATTAAAATACGTTTGTACATAAATTTTGATATCAATTCGACCACAGAAATTGTGTACAATTAATGTATATATTGTAAATGAAATACATGTTATCACATATGTAACTAAATATTTGCATTTAGTTTTAACATAACTACCTGTATCATTGTAATTGTTATTTCTTGCATTATAAATTAGTATAAATATTGTTTTAGAAAATTCTTATAAGACGTTCTGAATGTTCCCTTAGTATCGTCATCATTCATGTATTTGAAATTACTGTAACATGAAATACTAAATTAAAAGGGATCATTGATAACTTATTTAAAAGCAGTAAAGTCGCTATGTTATTGTATTAAAGGAACATTCGTAAGCTCTATGTATAATTGCTTTCAGCACAGCGTGTACCTAGTCTTATACAGTAGGAAAGGTAATGAGATTTTATATGAAAACAAATAAAAATTGCACAATAAAATTTTATGATTTTAGGCTTATGTTAGTCGAGTGTGTTCACATTCAGGTAAAAGAAAAGCATTGCGTTTTCTAAGGTAAAATTATGGGACTGCAAATGTTCTCTTTATTCCTGTGTATCTCTGTATACCTCTAGAAGCAATCAAATCAGATTACAGTTCCAAAAATTAAGCGCAAAATAAAAATATTTTATTATACATTTTTGGCATAGTTTTGTTTAGGTATTAGATCGATCTAAATATTGCCACAGTTGTTGAAACGGTTGAAGTTCTTGGACGCTGTTTTGGTAACTAACTGTTTATCCTGTTACAACTGGTTGGTTGTAGAAATTAGTAACTGTTATGGAAAAATGGGACGCGCAGCATTTTCCGTAACATGTTTTCGTCCGAGATTTTCATCGGAATTGTCCGTTTTCACGATCCAATTTCTAGATATTTTTTGTCGTAACTAGAACTTGGACACAGTTCCTGGACCGTGGACACAGGGCTTAATAGAATCCCCACCTTTCCGGTTGTATAATCGACTTTGGGACTTTGGGGTACTCAGGATGCTGGGCATATCCGAAGTGATAGTATGATTATGTGAAGATGATTATTTTCACGTAAAAATGAACAATCAGGAAAGTGAAATAACATTTTTCCGTTTAAGATTTAGTTTTCGAAACGATTCATTTAAAAAGATTCGCTGGATGTGGTTAGTTGATTTGTTTTTGTATTAGAAATTAGCTCCTTCACGATTAACGATCATTTTCGCAGCACCCTGTTTATAAGTATGAAAAATCGGTCGTAGTTTCAACATACAAGAAAAGATCATGTTTCTGGCACAAATCTATGTAAAGCACTAGTCAAGACTAATAAAGAACTTTGAAGACCCTGAGGTAAATGTCTTTGTAACCACGAACCTTTATACTGCTCTATATGAGCCAACATTTTATTTGCCACATCGGTTCTAAACGTAGGTGGCAAATTGCATACTCCTAAATTAATAACCGCGAGACCCATATTGCTATTAGGATTAACTCCAACTCCTATTAGCGTCCTTCCAATTTTGCACGCTGTTAACATCAAGTCAGCAGTTAATTGTAATTCTTGAATTTCCATAGATGCGAATTTCGATGATAAATTGCCCTCGTACAACGAGTGAGAAATGCGTTTAACTTGTTTCGTTACTTTCTGTTAAACAGATATTCCAATATATATTTTAATTTGAGCCAGTGTATGTATGAATAAAATTGTATATACTTACTGCAAATAAATCGGCAGAAAGATATTCTAAATTTACATTGTCTGGATCTATCAATAATCTGTACAATGTTGATCCTCGATTATCGGGGATCTGTTGTAAATCTTTTACTCCTTGATTTTTACTTAAAGTAAGTACTAAAGTATCCAAACGTCCCAATTCGAATATTGCATTTCCAATTTTATACTCTGAATCTTGAAAAACATGAACATCCAGTAATTTCGTGATGCATTTTTGTCTGTGAAGGTAATATTTTTAATATATTTATTTTCCATTCATACTGTAATAATAACTTTATGTCAATGTTACCTTGATCCAAACACTTCAGAAATTTCATAGTTGTCGTCGACGCCTATATCTATTTCGCTAGCTGGATTCCATGACAAACCAGCTGCTATCAAATATCCGATCCAAGCGAAGGAATGCGAAGTTAGATGATGACTTCCGGACCAATGAGCTATAACGATGCCCACTGAATCCTGTTCCAGTGAAGTTTTAACCGCATTCCTCGTATTTGCGTAAGTTGATGCGGGACATCCTGCTAAACTGTTATAACTTGCAGTACCAGAACTAAGTAATACGTTACCACCCGCTATTCTAAATGCTTCTGTCCATTCGGAAAAATCATAATCAGCCTGGCACAAATATTAATAATCAAATACAAACAAAATGCGGAGCGCTACACACATTTAAATCTATCATTAGCAAACAAATAAATATTTTTATTCACCTGAAATCCATATTCAACAAGAATAATATTGTTTGGTATATTATGAAACTCTGCTTTCGAATGCAAGTCATTTGAACAGAGCAGTAAAGTTGTACTTGAACTCAAGTTTAAAATATGCCATAATTCCTGAAAGCAGGAATATGATTTGAATACTTCTGACATATCTGTTTCTATAGTTTCATTAATCGACAAACTCAAATCGAAATTGTCCGCTTGAACAAGTAAACTTGCTAATTTAGGTCCGACATGAACGTAACTTAAGCTTGGAAATACTGCTAGTAACTCCTGAAATATAGGCCACATTTGTGATAAATGATGTTGATTTACATTAGAGTCAACATCTAAAGTTGGAACTAAGTCTAAATGTCGATCTCTGGAAGAAAATAACGACGTTTTAGAATCACGAAGTAAAATACAAATAAAGCTGAGTTTGACGATTGTGAGCGAACCTGCAGTAGCGATCAAGCGTAACCATTTCCGGCTTTGAATAACAAATTTGCCAATCACAATTCGGAGTAAGTCTTGAATAGAGATGTAAATGGGATATTTTAAAGGACGACCACAAATCGGTCATGTGTAGCAAATATTCTAAAGTAGGTATACGTCCCCTGGGCGAAATATCTAACAATATGCCACGATGCGCGAATCTCGGTTCGTCCTTTATAAAAACAGGTTCAATTTCACACGCTTCCGATCTACTGTGGTCTTTAGTTAATCGCAAGATTTGCACGAATGTACAAACTGCATAATGCAATCCGGCCAGACTTCCAGCGCCGACTTTAATAGCGTTTTGTGAAATATGCAACTGATATCCATCAGGCTTATTGAATAATTTCTTGTTTACTATACATTCAATCCTATTGTCGTGAAGTAATTTACCAGAACTGGGATATACTTCCCCAATTTTTACATCGTGACCCAATTCCAACAAATGAGTTCTGCTAATTTCCCAAACGTCCAATATTCTGTGTATGGATTCACTGCCCTGCTTGATAATATAGGATATGAAAAAGTTACTGGAATATTCTATATAATTATGATCGCTTTATATATTATACTATACCTGTATTATGGATATAAAAAGTTCTTTTCCAGCAATGAAAGGTACAGAGAAATTTTTTAATTCTATTACTGTTTTCGGTTGTGGCCAAAGTAAACTATAAATCCAATCCTTTTCCGTATTCTTGGTTGGACTATCTTTGCCAGAATCACGTAACGGTACATCATACACTGGATCTAATGACTTACTAGATTCGATAGAAAGTTGGCTCATATTACTCGAGATACTTTTTTGACAAAAATTTCCTTCGGTGAATGATGCAGTCGGACTATGCATCGTTTCACTCTCGTTCGATACAAAATTTGATAAAAATCTTTGAAGAAAACAATGCAAAGACTGTTTCCCTCTAGAAAGATCATACGGCGTTTTCCCTGCGAAGGTTCTGCAAAACATTTTATTGAAATATGTTCAACCAAATATTATTTTCAGATTATTGTGTTATTTGTATACCCTTTAGCCGCTCGCACGAGAGGATTTGCACCCACTTGCAATAATTCTTGACAAATGGCAACATCACCGCGATTTACTGCATCGTGCAATGGTGTAGCTCCACAACCGTTGATAGCATTCACATCTGCTCCTCTATCTATATATGCATGATATAATTATTTTTAATTATAATAGTTATACAGTACGGTGTAATTAGCATTCTTAAACTTGAAACCTTATTGTTGTCACTGTGAATGGCTATTTTTATAAAATATTAACAATCATGTGAGGAAATTTAATACATTTACTTGAAAGTCATTTAAAAAAAACTAGTTTGAAAGTCTGGTGAAGACTAGATGCGATTATTAACTTTTATTTTAAAACTTAAATATATGCACTCTAAAAAAAGAATTAAGCTTCCCAGCACTAACACGAATTTTCCGCACTAACAATGAATGTTTTTTGATGGCAAAAAAAAAATTGCACATATGGTTGTTTAATGAATTTGTTCACAGTAACGCAAGAATTACGCCATGTATTTTAATGCTGGACACGTCTTTACTCATTTATATAAAACTCATACTACATATACAGAGAAATAAATCAGTATTTTTCTACAAGCATCATTTATACATGATTTTAGATGCCATCCTTATTGATTTTCATTGTTGAAAGTTATTTGGAGCATTTAAAATTGACAAAAGATAGTTTTTGCTCCAAATGTGCCATTATAAAAGAATTGATAATAATGCCATTATAAAAGAATTGATAGATAAATATGAATTAGGCATTACCATATGAAATATTTTAAATATCATACCAATTAAACACGTGACAATATCTTTGTTTCCATAACAGGCTGCCCAATGTAAAGGAGTATTTTTACTGCCATGAGAATCCCATGAATTTACATGTAATCCTGCATCTAACAGCTGTACTACTCTGTCTACCCTTTAAATAATTGCATATATTAAAAATGTGTGAATATTCTTATTACTTACATCACAAAGAAATGTAATATGATTATATACTCTGAGCCAGCAGTTGCTCTTAATAATTCCTCAATGTAAGTGTGTCTTATTAAGTCACTTGACGCAACATCTACAGCATTATGTCCATTAGTATTCTGAATGGCTGGATTAGCCCCGCAACTTAATAATGTTCGAACAATATCTACCTGATTTGTCTATATTATACAAATTGAATAAACAGACATAAAGATTATAATACATTCATGAACATTAATTCATTCATAATTCACATATATTTACCTTGGAAGCATATGAAAGAAAAGTACCTTCCTCCAAAAGTGGCTGATTTAAAATCTTCTCTTTTGTTATTCCTTCTGCTGTATTGCCATTTTCACCTATAAAAAAAATTACATAAATATTTAATTCATTGCAATTTTGAGGCATCATCCTACAAAGATATTTAACGAAATATAACGCATTCTTATTAATATTTTATTCCATTTTACATATAATATTTCTAATGCAAATTTAGAGATAAAACACTAAGATACATGCATAAAGATAATTCTAAAAAAATGTTTGGCACACGTACACGCATCTAAGAGAGATCTAATTATATCTGTGCGTCCATGTTTGATAGCTGTACGAATATTTTCGCAAATGTCTTGCATTTCTGCTTATTTTTATTACATATCAAGATTGTATATCACACAACATCATCTGGTAGTTAACCAAATGTCAGCTTTCAAAATTTTTGGCAAACATATCACCACATATCACCATATCACGAAAGTCGCCCATGGTATGTATCATGTATTCCATGCATACATATTTTGTATGTAGGGATGGTTCGATGCAAGTAAATACGAGTATATACTCGATACTTTTGTTTCGATACAAAGTACTTATAGTATCGATATCTATAGTTGCGATGCTAAGTAGTATCGGAAGAAAGTACTCGTATTGAATGAACCGAATATCAACATATAAAGCAGTATTTATAACACAAACTTCTCCCTATTTATAATTACAATTATCACAGCCGACTATTGGCCAAAACGATTCTTGCCGCAGCAGTGCCTGAGTGCCCGGCCCAGGGGGTGGAAACAGGTGGAAACTAACATAGGAACTTCCGGAATAATGTTTGGAGAGGAAGTAAGTGTTGCGTTATCACGCGAACGTAGGTTCGGAATGGGATATTATCGATATAAGGGTTTCGTTGTCCCCGAGTACTATGAGCAAAAACGAATCTGGCCGTGGCAGTGCCCGGCCAGATACATTGATACATACTATAGAGCGCGCAGTAGCTGCCCTCTGGGAGCGACACATACGAAGTACGGTTAATTTGAACTGACTGAAGATGGCCGAGGGCATATTTATCACGATCCTTTCGATACAAATAATGCTATGTTGCCACATTTTGTTCGATATTCTGTCGATTGAGATACGCGTGAAGTATTACCATGTGTGTATGGTATGAATCAAAGAGGATTAGATAGAGCGGAAGGTTCTGTAGCCTCCTTTTACAGCTCCATCTAGTATCTCAGAGGGCGAAGTATTTTCAGAAATTGTTCAATCCTATTTCCTTTCTTGTATTTTTCTTATGCGTACCGACTCCAACCCACGCCACCAATGCTACGCCATTTTTTATTACAATATTTGTAGTGATTTGTAGTAGAATCGGTTAGAGTGATCAGAGCAAAGAGGTGTTCAGGAGTGTTTTTAAAAATGCCTATGAATTGCTGCATTTGTAGAAAGAAAGGCAAGGAAAATGTGTGTGTGTGTGTGTGTGTGTGTGTGTATGTCAGCTGTATGCAGCATGTATGTATATTAATTTTAAAAATAAATTTCAATATATACTTTTCATTTGTATTTTATTTTCTTCCTAATAATCTGACGTGTACATGCCTATATAAATTAATATTTCATATTCTTGAACATTAGATTTTGGAGGGAAATTACAAGTTCAAACCCCGAACTTGAAATTTCAGATCCAGAAAGAAAATTTAGTAGAGCTTATAGTAAATCGGACCATGAATTGAATGGCTGTGGTGGGGATAGAGTGCGCTTTGCGGGGTAAGGGGATGGTTGGATAGTTCGTCCTCTGAGCCGTTTGAGGGCGTTACAAAATGAGACACACTTTTAACATAGGGCTCTTATGGGACCTTCCGCTCTATCTAATCCTCTTTGGTATGAATGCATGATCTGTCATTCGTGCACGAGGCACCTCGTTCTTCGGAGAGCTAAGGAGAATTTAATAGAAATATAATTACGAAATGAGAATTTCGATACTTCTTGTTTCTCTCTTCATAATAAATACTGAAACTAATTTCATTAATAAACTCGTTTTAAAACCTCGTCCTCTAGACTCTAGATGGATAATCTATCATTGCCGAAGGTTATGTTTATAGATTTTATGTTAATCAATATGTTTGAATATTCCAGTTGTTCTAGGTGAATAATCATGAAATCGTCAGAGGAAACACAAAATTGTATCTATATATAAGAAATTATTACATGCTTCAGTTTTTTTTGTTTTATCAAATGAGGTTAATGCACTTTTATAAGAAAAGTCATTATATCATTTATAAAATATATAATAAAAATATTTCTCGTTTTCTCGCTTATAATCTCATTAATACTTTGCTTATAATCATTTTATAATTGAGTAATTACAACATAGAATAATGCATACACATTACCACTTTCGTAATTGCAGGTTAACGTTTCTCATCAAATAATATTTACACGCATCTGTAGGAAATGCTATTTGCACGGCATATATTTGTTCATTGTGCTCGGATTTATAACAATAAAACACACACACACACACACACACACCACACACACACACACACACACACACACACACATATATATATGTATATGTGTATGTATATGTGTATGTATATGTGTATATGTGTATGTATATGTGTATGTATACGTGTATGTATATGTGTATGTATATGTGTATGTATATGTGTATGTATATGTGTATGTATATGTGTATATGTGTATGTATATGTGTATGTATATGTGTATATGTGTATGTATATGTGTATATGTGTATGTATATGTGTATGTATATGTGTATGTATATGTGTATGTATATGTGTATATGTGTATGTATATGTGTATATGTGTATGTATATATATATATATATATATATATATATATATATATATATATATATATATACACTCCGCAAAAAAATTAAGGGATCACTTGTACAAACCCGAAAATTAGGCCCTAGTTCAAATGTTCATAAGTTCTACAAAAATAGTCGTATTGACATGATCCGAACGGCATTTGAAAGCGTGAAATCTCTACTTTCAATGTTTCTTTCAGATTTTGATTGTCTTGTTTTTTGGCAATGTTATAGCGATGTAAATGGTACATTGAAAATTTTTTTAAATTTTGTTCAAGTTCCTAATGCTTCATGGAACGCAACAAATTTTTTAGACATGTTGCACTTATACCATTCGTAAGCAGCTACCTTCTGCTTTAAAACGAGGGCTTGGCGAATGTTGTACGATTTTTTTTCGCAAAGTTATTCAACTTTGATGCAAAAATGGTCCCCTTAACTTTAAATGCTTGTAGAAAGTGATGGAATCATCGTAGAACATAGCTGAAAAGAGCAATAGAAAGCTTAATCTTTCCTCCTTAAGATACAGTTTTTACATTTACCATTGGATTGGTATTTCGATAATCTACGTCCTTTCGAAAATAGCCTTAAAAATGGCATAATTTCCATTTTTCCTTTAACTCACTGTATCTCAGTAACGGCTGACTGAAACATCATGGTCTTAACATCGTTTTAAAGTGGACGGTTCACCGATTCATTTGAGCCTAATGCGAACTCGCTACGAGAATTTTTTCGCCGTGGCCTTCGTGTTTAAAGTTATCAATGTGCAAAGAATAACGCTATTGCGCTGTTATCCAAGCTCGAGGTGGTAATACGCGATATTAAAATCCTTAGTGCGAACAAATCTACACTCCCCCCCCCCCACACACACACACACACGCACGCGCGCGCACACAGAGAGACATAAATCCGACCGAGTAACCTCCACGTGGTGTGTCTTGGGTAATGCCAATGCCGGCGGTGGTAGTGGAGTTAAGATAGGTCCGCTCGCTAGTGGTGAAAATTAGTACGAAACTTTAAACATAAAGGCCACGGCGAAAAAATTCTCGTAGCGAGTTCGCATTAGGCTCAAATGAATCGGTGAACCGTCCACTTTAAAACGATGTTAAGACCATGATGTTTCAGTCAGCCGTTACTGAGATACAGTGAGTTAAAGGAAAAATGGAAATTGTGTCATTTTTAAGGCTATTTTCGAAAGGACGTAGATTATCGAAATACCAATCCAATGGTAAATGTAAAAACTGTATCTTAAGGAGGAAAGATTAAGCTTTCTATTGCTTTTTTCAGCTATGTTCTACGATGATTCCATCACTTCCTACAAGCATTTAAAGTTAAGGGGACCATTTTTGCATCAAAGTTGAATAACTTTGCGAAAAAAAATCGTACAACATTCGCCAAGCCCTCGTTTTAAAGCAGAAGGTAGCTGCTTACGAATGGTATAAGTGCAACATGTCTAAAAAATTTGTTGCGTTCCATGAAGCATTAGGAACTTGAACAAAATTTTAAAAAATTTTCAATGTACCATTTACATCGCTATAACATTGCCAAAAAACAAGACAATCAAAATCTGAAAGAAACATTGTGTTTTTGAGAGAAACAGGGAAACTCGTGGATAGTGATTCGGGAGTAGTGAACGATAGGCGACCCGTCTCCGGATTCACACAACTTCCGTTTATTGCACAAGTCGCGCGGGCGATAGCTTAGACAAAGTGGTTGCTCGGAGCAGAGATTTTTGCGTGGCTCACTGTCGCACGGGCGAAAGCAGTCTCACCCGGACGAACTTCGGGTTCGTTACCGTTGGCGACGTCTTTTGAAACGGCGGGCGTTGATTGGCGACGCCCGGAACGTCCTCGTCGGCGGAGCTCCTTTGAATCCTAACGGACGGAGTCGGATCCGTCCGCGCGCGTAACAACACAGGTTTTTACGTGCATTCCGCCTAGGGCGTTCGTCGGACAATATACAGTTCTTACATCTAGAGGTACTAAAGCTAAAATAAATATACGAAAACCTAACTCTAACGATATCCTAAACTTAATCCTAAACATGCCGCCCGCCTCGGCCGCGAGTCGCGCGGCCGATTACACGCGGACGGGCCGCCCGCCGTGAACGCATCGGCGGGACGGCGACGCGAGTTACGTCGCCGACGTGGCGACGGATGTACGCCCGCTGGCGTCGAGCGGGTCGACGATCGGCAGGAGCACTAGCTTCGTGACCGGCCGTGAAATCTCACCGCGCGCCGTCCGGACTGTCGCAACGCGAACGTGCCCGTCTGGGCCGGGATGTACGCGGGTGACTCGTCCGAGTCGCCATTGACCGGGAGGCGAATTGTCCTCTCGAACGATCACCATGTCGCGGGTTTGGAAGTCGCGCGTTGGGAAGCGCCATTTGTTGCGTTGCTGGAGGGAGAGGAGGTAGTCGGCCCGCCACCGACGCCACAAGTGTTCCCGCATTCGGAGCAGGAGCTGCCATCGGGACAGCAAGGTATCGCGGGTGAGCTCAGGCGACCGCAGGGGCAGCGCCAGCAGGGGAGCTCCCGTCAGAAAGTGCCCCGGGGTCAACACCGCGTCGTCGTCCGAATCAGAGGGATTCGGAGCAAGAGGCCTCGAATTGAGACAGGCCTCGGTCATACACAGCAGTGTGGTCATTTCTTCGTAAGTGAGCGTGTGTTCGCGAGTCACGCGGCGGAGATGGTGCTTGACGCTCTTCACTCCCGCTTCCCAAAGCCCGCCGAAGTGGGGCGCATTGGGGGGAATGAAGTGCCAGACCATCTCCTCGTCGGCTACGAATCCGGAGACGGAATCAGATCCTACGGAGGAGCGGATCGCGTCTCGGAGCTCGCGGTCGGCTCCACGGAAGGTGGTGCCGTTGTCGCTGTATATTTCCGAGGGCCTGCCTCTGCGCGACACGAATCGCTGCAGAGCGGCGAGAAACGCCGCGGACGAGTAATCCGACACGAGTTCTAAGTGCACGGCCTTCGTGGCAAAGCAGACGTAAACGCAAACGTACGCCTTGTGGGAGCGGTGTCCGCGACCTTTATGCACGCGCACGTTGATGGGTCCCGCGTAGTCCAGCCCGACGCGCGCGAACGGCCGACTGGGAGTTACGCGGGGGGAGGGCAGGCTAGCCATTATCTGCGAACCGGTCGCCGCGCGATAGCGAGTGCACGGGACGCACTCGTGAACCACGGCCCGCACGATAGCTCTGGCTCCGATAATCCAGTACGTTTGGCGGAGGGTGCTCAAGGTGAGCGTCTGTCCTCCGTGCATGGCTCTGAGATGTGCGTGTCGAGCAATCAGAATCGATAACGGGTCTCGCGGCAGGATCACCGGATGTTTAGCGTCGTACGGAAGGGGCGCGTGGCGTAACCTGCCTCCCACTCGAGCGAGACCGTCTTCGTCGAGGAACGGCGAGCATTTCGCGAGTGGGCTGGATGGTGAAATTGGCTTTTTGCTTCGCAGCGCTCGGAGCTCTCCCGGGAAGGCTTTGCTTTGGAGCCAGCGAGACCAAAACACGCGAGCGCGACGCGATTCGGGGACCGAGCGAACGTCTAGCTCCCCCCCCCGGCGGCGCGCTCGGGCGCGCGGCGTAAATGAAGCGCAGTACGTAGCGCGTGACGCGAAGGAGCTTCGGCCACGAGGATGCCGACTCCGGAAGAGGCTCGAGCGGGCTGAAATCCATCGTGTTTGTGTGATGCACGGTGGGATCGCGCGGCATCGCGTCTACCGAGCCCCCTCGGGGGGGCAATGTTTGGGGCCATGACGCGGCCGATGCGCGAAGCCATTCCGGCCCCTCCCACCACAGCCGGTGCTGCAGCAAAGCGTTCGGGAGCATGCCTCTCGACGCACAATCAGCGGGATTGTGAGCCGAAGGAACGTGACGCCACGGCGTCGCGGGAAGGAGCGTTTGGATTTCCGCCACGCGATTTGCCACGAAAACCGGCCACGTGGAGGGGTGTTGTCGAACCCACTCCAATACCACCGCGGAATCGGTCCACGCCACGCACCGGGCGCGTGGCAGTGGAATTTCCCGCTGAACTCGTGACAGAAGCCGAGCTAGAAGAGCCGCGGCACACAACTCGAGGCGAGGGACGCTGACGGTTTTGACCGGGGCGACACGAGTTCTGGCGGTGATTAACGTGACTTGAGCCGACTCCCCCCCCTTTCGCGCGACGCGGAGATACACGACCGCTGCGTAGGCTCGAGTTGACGCGTCGGCGAACCCGTGCAACTCGCGCTCGTCCTGATTCGATGAGAGGCCGAACCATCGCGGGATTCTAATGTTCTCCAGCGACGGAAGCTCATTCGCGTAGAGCTGCCACTCCTCCAGCAAATCACAGGGCAATGGCTCGTCCCAATCGGCGCCGCGAATCCAGAGGGTCTGTAGTAGGATTTTGGCTACGATTATGGTTGGCGAAACCCAGCCAAGCGGATCAAACAGGCGCGACGCGGCAGACAGGACGGCGCGTTTGGTGGGGTGAGGGGTACACGGACGTTGTACTGTGTACATAAACGCGTCCTCGGCGGGGCTCCATTGAATTCCTAGAACCGACGCGGTGGGGATTTCTCCGAATGCGACGTTGTTAGACGCTCGTTCGACGCGAACCGATTCCGGAAGGACCGCATAGTCAGTGGCGGCCCACTTGCTGAGGGTGAATCCTCCCTTCGCTAGCAACGCGGTGAGTTGTTGGCGCAATTCGGTCGCGCCCGCGTGAATCAGGAGCCCCGAACAGGACGTCGTCCACGTAAAACGCGTTTTCTAACACGTGCTTCGCGTGTGGGTGGTGGTGACCTTCGTCAGTCGCGAGCTGCCGCAAGACGCGTTGTGCAAGGAACGGCGCGGCCGAAGTTCCGTAGGTTACCGTCGTCAGTCGAAAAGTGATCGGGGTGCAGTCGTCGCGGTTGTGCCAAAGAATGCACTGATAGTCCGCGTCGCGAGTGTCGACGAGGATCTGGCGGTACATCTTCGCGATGTCTGCTTTAATCGCGACACGGTGGACGCGCCAGCGGAGCACAACGGACGACAGATCCGCCTGCCGCTTCGGGCCTACGAGAAGGTGGTCGTTCAGGGAAGTACCGTTCGACGTTTTGCTCGACGCGTTGAAAACAACGCGGATGGAAGCTCCCGGATCCGGGCGGCATACCGGATGGTGCGGTAAGTAAATTTGTTTATCGCAAGGCGCGGCTCGCTCCATATGCCCGAGAGCTTCGTATTCGTGAAGAAATTCCGAGTACGCGACAGCTAACGACGGATTTCCTTGCAGCCGACGATCGAGGGATCGCAGCAGTGCGGCAGCTCGCGGACGAGAGTCCCCGACGTTCGGCGGAGCCCCCCCGCGAAATGGGAGTCGGACGATGTACCGACCGTCCGCCCGCCGTTGGTGAGTGGCGAGGAAGTGGTCCTCGCACGATTGTTCCTCCGGGGTGAGGCGAGTGACGCTCGGTTCTTCCTCCAGCTTCCAGAACCGCTCGAGTTGGCCTTGCAGGTTCTCCGTTGGATCGTCAGCGACGCTTACATGGAGGCAGGAGACGGCGCGGGACGGACAGCCGGTGGGCCCGGACACCACCCATCCAAACACCGTTTGCTGCGCGATAGGGTCACGCGGCCGGCCACGGCGCAGTCCGGGAAGGAGAATATCGCCGAAATAGTCCGCACCGATCAGGAGGTCGATCGGCCGGTTACGACGCGCGTCCGGATCGGCAAGAGGGAGCTGAGTAAGGTGCTCCCACGCGTCGGGGGAGAACGCGGGCGCTCCCGAATACGCCGACAGACGAGGAAGCACTAGAGCGTGCACGAGAATCTGCGAGTCGCTCCCGGGGACCCGAAGGGACACTTGCACGCGAGCGCGGGCGACTCCGATCGCCTCCCCTCCTGCGCCGGAAATACGAGTCGCTATTTTGGACTTTCGGAGATGCAATAATTGCACCAACGCTTCGGAAGCGAAAGTCGCCTCGGATCCTTGGTCGAGGAGCACGCGAATCGGAACGTATTCTCCTTCTTCGGACCGCGCGTCGACGATAGCGGTGGCCAATACGACGGATGGCGTCGTGGTTTCTTCCGACGAGGAAGTACAGTGCAGCGAAACCGCGGAGCTCGAGCTGCTCGCGGTCGGCGACGGTATCGGTTCCGTAGGCGAAGATTCGCCGCTCGGGGCGGATGTATTCGCTTCGCTTTTCGTCGCACGCTTTCCCGACGGCGGGTTCGAGTGCAAGCTCGAGTGGTGGCGGCTACCGCACTTGAGGCACGAGGTCGTGCATGGACACGTGGACACCGGGTGTCCCGCTCGCAGACAATTAAAACATAGATGGTGGCGCATCACGAGATCGCGCCTTTGGGTCGGCGACAATCGTTGAAACTCGGCGCATCGCATGAGAAGGTGGCTCTCGGAGCAGATGACGCAGCGCGAAGACCCGTTCGTCGTTATCGCGTGCGAGTTTACCGACCGCGTCGACGGCGAGCGCGGTGGAGGGGGTTGCGTACGCGAGCTCTTCGATGTGCTCTGGCCGGGATCTAGCGATCGAATGTGCCCGAGCAGGAACGCGTCGAATTCCGCGAGAGTGGGGATGTCGGTTCGCGCACCGAGACTCCGTTTCCACTCTTTGTTGGTGTCGCGATCGAGTTTTTGCGTTAGCGCATAGAGGACGAGATCGTCCCAGGATTCGACCGGTCGACCGAGGTTCCGCAACAGCGCGAGCGACCGTTTGGTAACCGTCCGAATTTGAACAAGCCCGGACGCCGATTCGGAGGTCAATCCTGGAAGCGACATGAACGCATGAATTAGGTCCATCGCGATCGCGCGCTCGTTCGCGTATTCGTCGGACAGGAGGTCCCAAGCGGCGGTGAAATTCTCCTCGGCGAGAATAAAATGGTCTATCAATGACGCGGCTTCCCCCTCCACGGCCGCGAGCAAATATTGCAACCGCTGCACATTGCTGAGAGTCTTATTACTGGTGACCAGCGAACGAAAGGCGGCCGAAAAACTAGGCCACTCAGCGTACGCGCCCGCGAATTTCGGCAACGAGATCTTCGGCAGTTTTAGCGGCGGCGTCTCGGGATTCGCGGAGGACTCGCGATGCGCCTCGGACATCGAATGAGACGGCGCGATACTAGACGCGACGATTTCCGTGAAAAAGTCGCTCGCGGCCTAGTACGCGTCCTCGGTTGTGGCGAAGGTGTCGTTCGCGAGATAAGGGATTGAGGACTTATCTGCGTCGCCGACGATGTCCAGCACCTCCAAGTTGACCTCCTGGAACCGGGCCCAGGACGTCTGCAGGACGGTGAGGCGAGACGAGGCGGTGGCAGCGGAGAACTTCGCCTGGCCTTGCTTCCGGTAGTTGACCACCAGCCGCAAGATGCTGTCCGCGATCTGCCCTTGTTCCTTTATCAGCTGGCACAGCTTCCGACTGTCCTTGGCGGTGAAGGCGTCCTGGGTCGTCATGATGCACTCCCAAATCCGGCTCGAAGGACCAATATGTTTTTGAGAGAAACAGGGAAACTCGTGGATAGTGATTCGGGAGTAGTGAACGATAGGCGACCCGTCTCCGGATTCACACAACTTCCGTTTATTGCACAAGTCGCGCGGGCGATAGCTTAGACAAAGTGGTTGCTCGGAGCAGAGATTTTTGCGTGGCTCACTGTCGCACGGGCGAAAGCAGTCTCACCCGGACGAACTTCGGGTTCGTTACCGTTGGCGACGTCTTTTGAAACGGCGGGCGTTGATTGGCGACGCCCGGAACGTCCTCGTCGGCGGAGCTCCTTTGAATCCTAACGGACGGAGTCGGATCCGTCCGCGCGCGTAACAACACAGGTTTTTACGTGCATTCCGCCTAGGGCGTTCGTCGGACAATATACAGTTCTTACATCTAGAGGTACTAAAGCTAAAATAAATATACGAAAACCTAACTCTAACGATATCCTAAACTTAATCCTAAACACATTGAAAGTAGAGATTTCACGCTTTCAAATGCCGTTCGGATCATGTCAATACAACTATTTTCGTAGAACTTATGAACATTTGAACTAGGGCCTAATTTTCGGGTTTGTACAAGTGATCCCTTAATTTTTTTGCGGAGTGTATATATATATTTTACATTGTACACTGTGCAAATTCTCATTTCGTAATTATATTTCTATTAAATTCTCCTTAGCTCTCAGAAGAACGAGGTGCCTCGTGCACGAATGACAGATCATGCTTTCCAGGCCCTCCAATCGAGCCGTATTTAGCAATAAGCGCGAATTAGTTCGCTCGCACCCCCATGTCGCGCGCTGCTGTCGCGCCACGCACACATATACCTATTATCGGTGAGATGCACGCACACATAGACATGGTCCTATATCCGTATGATACCGTATATATACTTACTTCAAAATTGATTTCAATGATAAAAATAATAAAGGTGAAAAATAGAGACAGTATTTATAATAAAAATGGAATATATTTTAATAGTGTCATACAATTTCAATGTAAAGTAAGCATTATAATAAATAATACATAAAATATACCATACAATGGGGTGAACAGAAACAAAATTTTAGAAGAAAAGAAGTAATTTCTTAAACATTGCTTGATGAAAATCACCAATATAAATATGAACTATAATTGAATTATATTTATTATAGTTATGAAACAATAATATGATTTTTAGATTATTTCTTTCCATAAAAAATTTTGTTTCTGTTTACGGCACCGTTCAGTGTATTATAGAAACATACATAAGTAATGATAAGTAGACTGCGGATTTTTATGCAAAATACAATTTCTACAATCACAAATAAAGAATGGGTACTTGAATAATAGTATTTTTAATTTTCTAAATATTTGAACTGATTTTATACTTTTGATATTTTATATAATTTGGCATATCCTTTACAGTATTGCCATAAATGCATAAAATTCACAATCTAACGATAATATACGCATATTAATAAACACGAATATAAATACCGTCAAAAACATAATTACTGATCACTTATTGAGCAAAAAATTAAAGGCAAAACACGCACTTACTGAAATGCCATATAAACTTTGAGATTAGATTAATTTTCTGATTTGCATATTAAAAAACCGTAACAGTTACTCTTAAGTGATCAGATTGAGTTTTTGACGGTGCACTCGAGGACCTTGCAGCTAGAGGGATGCAATTTCATTTTTTTACAATTTCATAATTATAACGTACAATATGCATAAAAGAAATTTTACTTGGTTTTTTTACATTCTAAAACCATTACTACAACTATTTAATGTTTTTGTTTTAATATGAAGTTTAAGCAACGATTTTATAAATACTTGTTCAAATTTACTTAAAATAGGTGAAAATGGAGTTGCATCTTTCTTGCTGTAAAGTCTTCAAGTGTAGAAAAATGAAATACAAATATATGTACATAATATAAGTATGCATATAGAGTCATCCATGTATTTCGAAAGTTGTACATGTAAGTACAAGCGAGCTCGGGTTTCGAGATGAGTGGATAACCCTGTACATATGCATCAGAGTTGGGAAGAATGTAATCTGATTATAAATCATAAATCGTAATTAAAGTTTAGTCACTAATTACAGTTTCTGTAATTGTTAATTTTTATTGACTACGGAGTCAAATTTGGTCAAATTGTAGTCAGTAACAACTAACAACTACAGAAACTGTAATTAGTGACTAAACTTTAATTACGATTTATGATTTATAATCAGATTACATTTTTTCCCAACCTTGATATACATACAACAATGTCGTTCAAGAAGCTGAATCCTTCTGGAGGTCTCTGCGAGGATGGCTATACAGCAGAGGCAGCTATTCCGGCATGGGTGTGTCCTGGAAGCAAGAATACCACAATTGAAATGCCGAAGAAAACACAATAAATTGTTTATTATTTTATTTACAGATGAATGCAAACAAACCTGCGTTTTCGTCGCTATGTTTAGGATGGGGCACTTCGAGTTACTTCGAGTCCACAACAGTCCATTGGCCAGAGAATCACTCTATATGAGCAAATAATGTTAATTTTAAATTTACAATTTTATAATTATTAAATATAGTTAACCTGATAGATATTTGGAGACTGTAACCTTAAACTCATCTGCTCGAGAAACTGCGTGTTGAGATTATTATCGACGCCATCATGGATAATTTCCGTGGACGCCATGTTCTTTTTTCGACTTTCCTTGCGGTACTGTCAGTGACCAGTGACACGCTATACATGTGTGCGTGGAGCGACAGCAGCGCGCTACATGGGGGTGCGGGCGAACTAATTCGTGCGTAAAAATCACAAGAGTGTCGATTGGAGGGCCTGATGCTTTCATACCATACGCAAATGGTAATACTTCACGCGTATCTCAATCGACAGAATATCGAACAAAATATGTGGCAACATAGCATTATTTGTATCGAAATGATCGTGATAAATATGCCCTCGGCCATCTTCAGTCAGTTCAAATTAACCGTACTTCGTATGTGTCGCTCCCAGAGGGCAGCTACTGCGCGCTCTATAGTATGTATCTGGCCGGGCACTGCCACCGCCAGATTCGTTTTTGCTCATAGTACAAGTGCTGCACCAAGCGGCCAATCATAGCAAAATAGTAGGAATCTAACCGTTTTAGTTCAACGCTATCAAAGACAAGAACCTATTTAGTTCAACGCTAGCATATACAAGAACCTATTTAGTTCAACGTGTTTTGTATCACTATATAGTGCCCCCTTACCATTTCATGTCACATTCGACTGTATCAATTGGGACTGGTTTTACATCATAGCGCTATTGGTGGTGGAAATTAAAATCAAAGATACTGATAAGCATTTGTGATTTCAAGGAATGAAAGAAATATTGTATGTACTTATATATGTACTTTCATATGCATTTGATTCCGTTATTAGAAGAAATTTTGCGTGTGTTAAATTGTCATCTGGTAATTCTTTCAGATTTTTCGGTTGCGAATCCCAAGCATGAAAAATAAAAAACTTTAAAAAATGCTGAACAATGCAGATTTTGTATTAAAGTTTTAAAGTGACCACTTTTTTATTTTTACTATTTATTATTTTCAATTTTTTTCAAATTGTTTTGTAGAGTAGCCGTAGTTAAAAAATCAAAAACCGAATTTTTCAGGGTATTTTGGGCAAAATCGTGATAAATACATTTCATTTTTACATTCTCTTTATAAAGTGAATGTATTATATAGTTTTTAATGTTTCTGCATTGGAGAGAATAATGTATGTAAGTACAAGATAGAATTTTAATTTTCTCAAATGAAAATGTGTAGTCCTCTTATTTAAAGAAACATCAACTGTTTCTCTAATGTTGTTCGTAGCCTAATGAGTAAAATATGTATCTGTGGAAATACTCCAAACTCTTTGATATAGACATAGCTCGTGCCCCCACACAAAGACAATTTTTTTTCGTTATAAACTACATGACAACAAATAATATTCACTTAGAAACGTTTTATAAATGGGACATTCCACGCCAAATCGGCCTATCGGAAACCTTTGGTCTTCGATTTTGCTTTTTAATATGTTTTAGTACTCACTCAAAGGAGCTTCCATGATTTTTTTCAAATCTTTTTAGCCAATAGTTTTTGAGATATGAATTTTTCAAAAATTTGATATTTTTTTTCAATTACCTGTAACTTTTCGAAAATTGAACCGATTTCGATGACTTTTTTTCAAAATTTTTGTTTTTAAACATACTTTTCGAAAAAAATGAAAAAAAATTTTTTTGATTTATTTTTATCGAGTATTTTTGGATTTTGAGATTTGAGTCCGTTTTTTAGAAATGTTTATGCCAATTGATTTTTTTGAAAAAATTTGTAAAAAAACACATTTTACGAAGTTTAAACATCACTCGATAATAGGCAACACATAACTTCTAATTTTTTCGATTTTTCAAATTTTTTTTCACTCATAAATTTTTGATTTCTATTTCCATGTCTTATTATTTATGATTATGAATATAAGAGAAGCTTGTTACTTATTACTTATTACTTTTATTTATTATATATAATAAATTAGATTATTCCCAAAAACACACTATTGTTTTTCTTTTTGTATTTGTCTAATAAGTAACAAGCTTCTCTTATATTCATAATAATAAATAATAAGACATGGAAATGAAAATCAAAAATTTGAGTGAAAAAAAATTTGAAAAATCGAAAAAAATTATAAGTTATGTATTGCCCATTATTAAGTGATGTTTAAAGTTCGTGGAATATGTGCAAGTTTTTTTACCAATTTTTTCAAAAAAATCAATTGGCATAAACATTTCTAAAAAACGGACTCAAATCTCAAAAACCAAAAATACTCGATAAAAATTAGTCAAAAAATTTTTTTTCATTTTTTTTCGAAAAGTATGTTTAAAAACAAAAATTTTGAAAAAAGTCATCGAAATCGGTTCAATTTTCAAAAAGTTACAGGTAATTGAAAAAAAAATCAAATTTCTGAAAAATTCATATCTCAAAAACTATTGGCCAAAAAAATTTGAAAAAAATCATGGAAGCTCCTTTGAATGAGTACTAAAACATATTAAAATTTCAGCAAAATCGAAGACCCAAAGGTTTCCGATAGGCCGATTTGGCGTGGAATGCCCCAAATACTTTTAAAATATTTAATCAAAAAATGAACATCAAAGTACATTATTTTCGTACACGTTTAACTCTTCCAGTTCATCTAATAATCTATTCTAATAAGGGACATTTCCCAAGTGCAAAATGCCGAATTTAATGAAATTTTCGTAGAAAGTAGTTCTTAAAAAGATATTTGGCCCGTGTTTTTTTTTTATATCGGCATTCGTCCACATCTAAGGGGTGAAAACAGCCCTCAAAGTTGGAGATGGCAAACATATTTTCTTCAATAGCTTGAAAACTATTCGCTGTAGAAAAATGTGTTTTATATATTTATTTTTATGTGTTTCTCACTGAAATCGGCATGTGACATTTGGGAAACATCTCTTATAAATTACGGATACTGTTTAATATTTCGTCTTTGAAAATGTTATCTTAAATATAAAATATAAAAAAATATTTGTAACTTATAGAACAATATAGATTCTTAAAATTGTTCAAGAAAATTTCTATACTACACTCCGCAACAAAATTAAGGGATCACTTGTACAAATCCGAAAAATAGGCTCTAGTTCAAATGTTCATAACTTCTACAAAAATAATCGTATTGACATGATTCGAAAGGCGTTTGAAAGCGTGAAATCTCTATTTTTACATATTTCTTTTAGATTTTGATTGTGTTGTTTTTTTTTGGCAACGTTACAGCGATATAAATGGCACGTTGAAAATTTTTAAAAATGTTGTTCAAGTTTCTAATGCTCCAAGGAACGCAAACAATTTTTTAGACGTATTGCACTTATACCATTCGAAAGCAACAACCTTTTGCTTTAAAACGAGTGCTTGGCGAATGTTGTACGATTTTTTTCGCGAAGTTATTAAATTTTGATGCAAAAATGGTCCTTTTAACATTAAATGCTTGTAGAAAATGATAGAATTATCGTAGAACATAGTTGAAAAAAGCAATAGAAAGCTTAATCTTTCCTCTTTAAGAAACAGTTCTTACATTTACAATTAGATTGGCATTTCGATGCCTTGGGCCTTGGGTAATGCCAATACCGGCGGTGGTAGTGGAGTCAAGATAGATCCGGCAGTGGTGAAAATTAGTGCGAAACTTTTTGCGAATCGAAAACTTTAAACATAAAGGCCACGGCAAAAAAATTATCGTAGCGAGTTCACATTGAGCTCAAATGAATCGGTAAACCGTCCACTTTAAAACGAGCTTAAGATCATGATGTTTCAATCAGCTGTTACTGAGATACAGTGAGTTAAAGGAAAAATGGAGTTTGTGCTATTTTTAAGGCTATTTTCGAAAGGACGTAGACTATAGAAATGCCAATCCAATTGTAAATGTAAGAAATGCATCTTAAAGAGGAAAGATTAATCTTTCTATTGCTTTGTTCAGCTATGTTCTACGGTAATTCTATCACTTTCTACAAGCATTTAAAGTTAAGGGGACCAAAGTTGAATAACTTTACGAAAAAAAATCGTACAACATTCGCCAAGCACTCGTTTTAAAGCAAAAGGTAGCCGCTTTCGAATGGTATAAGTGCAACAGGTCTAAAAAATTTGTTGCGTTCCATGGAGTATTAGAAACTTGAACAAAATTTTTAAAAATTTTCAACGTGCCATTTATATCGCTGTAACATTGCCGAAAAACAACATAATCAAAATCTAAAAGAAATATGTGAAAGTAGAGATTTCACGCTTTCAAATGCGTTTCGGATCATGTCAATACGACTATTTTTGTAGAAGTTATGAACATTTGAACTAGAGCCTATTTTTCGGATTTGTACAAGTGATCCCTTAATTTTTTTGCGGTGTGTATACATATGTACCAATATATTTTTTCGAATCATCTAAAAAAATTAGGGGCGTTTTGATTGTTATTTGTATTTTTCGGTACATGCGTAATAATCATGCCACATCTTCCACGATGTTTCCATTTTTCCATAAAATAGAATTGGAAAAAAAAATTTTACTTCGGAAGGAATCGATCTCACGACTTTGCTGTTTTGAAACATGCATGACTCTATTCGCCCAACACACTTCTCTAAAATTGTTTATAGTATATCCTAAGATATGAAATTAATTTGTTAATTTTATCGATCGATATGCTCGACCTCGAAATTCGAGCCAGGGATCAGGGATCTGTGATGTCTGTTTACTGTTTCGGTAAACGGCAACGGCGCACAGTGATCCGGATAAAGAAATTTAGTGACATTTATCTATAACTTTTTTATTATACGAGATATCTGCATGAAATTTGGTATGTATAGTGTAAGAATGCTATGCTACTAGTTCATTAACAATAATAATTAATTACATATATTACGGTTGAAAACAATAACAAATAAATTTTTTATTACATTCTAACTCTTATTATTCATACTCAAAATGATATTTCAAAAATAGGGGTCTTAAAATCTAATAATATTAGATTAATGTTTCATATTATTTATTTATTTATTAACGAGGTGGACCCCTTTGATACACTTACAATAATAACATTAAGATTGGATATCTACACTAGTTAGTTTTATTAGTCAAATTCTGTTGTAAGAGCAACACATCATGAACGGATCCAATCTTGAGAAAAATTTTTAAGTCGTCTGCTTAAAGCAAAAATTGACAATGTTCGATAACGGAACCTATATCATTAATGAATAGGATGAATAATAGTTGTTTTTCAAAAATTTACTTTCTGTGTAACTGTATTCTTTCCATTTTTGTTTTAACTTGAATGCAAATTTTTTCAAACTTATTTTTAATGCTTTTGATTTTTCGGAAGACATTTGAATTTTCTCAGATATTTTCTCAGATAAAAATATATAATCACTCACATCTTTGGCAGCACTTCTTAATATTAATAAGAAATCTGTATAAGTACGGAAAGAATCCATTTTTACTAAATAACTAATATCTAGATAATAAAGAACAAAATATCCAATATAGTAAACTGAATCTTTAAGAGTTTTTATACTTACCAAACAGAAGTAAAATAAAATCTTATATAGGTGAAAACAGAACACTATAGGTTAAATGTACACTTTAATGCTAAATATAACTTAAATTTAACTAAATATATATAGGTAGATATTTACATGAAATACTTTAAACAAAAGAAAACTTAACACGAATAATAACTTAAAAATTACTTTTGAATATAGAAACTGCGAATCTCATTGTGCACGTTGGAAAGCAGTTTCAACTGATGGCACTCAGAAAATCGAAGACCCAGTCGAAGGCTTATCTGGATTCTGGAGCATTGTGTAAACATACTCAGAGTTGTGTAGTCTAAACAGTTTCGTCAAAGGATTTCATATATCCTCGTAGAGGTTCGGCGGTGGATGCGAATCCGCATACGTAAAGTTATATGATGCTGACGACTTTAAATAGTAATAACTTGAAGAGTGGGACGAAGGGGGAAATGATTTTTGCACGATTATATAGAGGAAGGTGTACTGAAAACATTCTAATTTGTCAGAAAGTGGGACTTTGTGGGACTTCAAAGATATCTCTTAATAATTGTAGAAAATTTTGAAAATTTTCCATGTTTCGTTCAGCATTACTTTCTTAATATATTCTGTACAGTAATTATTAATGTAAGATATGATTTTATATCGCGAAAGAATACTCTTTAATAAAAAATAAAAATGAAATAAAAATATTGAGTGAGAGTTTGAGAACACCGCGACGAAAAGAAGTTGTTTTATGGGTTGAAAAATACTATTCTTAAAACGTTCGACTTTAACTGCTTATAGTTTAGTAAAGTGCCATTAAAGTTTTTATTAAATTGTATTAACATTGTCATTTTCGGGACAAATGGACTATTAATAAGTAGTACACATTCAATAGATATCCATATATGAAAGTTGACTTTTTGGCAAAATGTCACTAAATTTCTCGATCCGAACCACTGTGCGGCGCGGCGATGCCAGAATCTTGGCATCGTGGCACGCGGGGAACGCAGACAGCGCACACGGACAGGAGCAGAGGTTGCGCGTGTGAAATGCGATGAACGCAATGCGTGAGATGGTGTGAAACGGCGCGGCGGTACGCCATGGCAGGGGTAGGTAGGCGTTTGTCTCACATCTCACGTTCAACAATTTTGACATTTTGGCATTGCTGATCTTGAGCAACGTCGCTCGACAGCGATTTTCATTTATCCTTATCGTTTTATCCTAGAGAGTGCGACTCGGAAAGAGAAACGCAACGTCCTGTTTAATAACATATAAATATAATTTTGGTATAAGACTATTTCTCGAATAATAGAATGAAATTATAATTTGCGAATTTTTCACATTGAACCTTTGAATGCACGGGGCAGTCACGTTTTTATTAAAATCGTGGTGGGCCCCTTGGACCACCCAGAAATACAAATTAGACTTCCATAAATTAGCGCCGAGTCATCCTTGAGGACTAAAAACTTCGGGAAAACATTAACATTCAGAAAAGCTTCTAAAAAAGAGAGATCGTTTGGGTAGTCAGTCGAAATTAGATGTGTACAGCGGTTTTCCTGTCAGGAGTTTTACAAAATACATACATCAGTTTCTTAGTAGAAATCTCTGTTGTTATAACAGTGTTGGATACTGCGAACTCCTCTTCCCTGACATCTGGTCTTCGTCACCCACTAAAAACCTTAGTCGGTCCGAGGGAAATCGTGACTTGAGGGTAAACAACTGTTTAACCACGCTTTCCAACGGATTTTCCCAACCATAAATTACTTTTTCCGTTAAGTGAAGCCCTCTCCCTTATTTCTTCCCTTTCCAACATTTTTCGTCCAAGCCAACATACCCCCGTCAAGGCAGATTCTCTCTGAACTCCGAGCTGATCACTTCGAGCGAAATAAAAAGCAGTCATTTCATACAAGTGTGAAATTTTTACCTTCCGGGAATCCGACAACAGAATTACAGATATTCGACATTTTTTAAAATTCTTTACAAGAACAAATACTTACTACTACTTTTGATTTTAATTTCCATAATAAATAACGCTGTAATTGATAGTGCTAATTGACGCCAGTGCTAATTGATACATTCGAATATGTGTAATCACAGCCGACTCTAATACTAGCCATGCTAAGGGTAAAATGGCAACAGCGCGAGAGTCCGACCTGGATATACCTAACCCAACCTACCCAATCAGCCTCCCAGACTCTCGCTACAATCGGCCTCTCGGCTATTCAGTCTCCCTCTACCGGTCTCTCGATTTTTCTCCTATTTAAATATTTGTATTATACCAATTATACTTATTATGTAATATAATGTAAAATAAGTAACGGCTTTCATTCAGAGAAGTTTTATTGATTTATATTAATTCTGCAGATCCTTATTTTAGTGTATAGTGTACATTTATTTAATAAAATCTAGTGTTTTCAACATATATTTTGCCTGTATTAATAATGTAATATGACAAATAAATTTTTACAAAATCATATTTATTATATTATATTCAGTTTTTTTAAAATTCTGTTTTACATATTTATAATTTTCTTGGATACAATTTTTTTACACATTTCATACGTGTTCCCAATTGAAAGGGAAATTGTGATAGCACTTTACAAGATAATAATTACATTTTTATATGTTAATTTCTCAAAGACGGGGAATTGCAGAAGAAATGGATAGCCTCGTGAAAATTGCACAAAATATTCTGTCACTAATATATTCAAGACTCATAGTGAGTACAAGAAACAAGAACTTCTGTTCTTTTCAATTGCCCTTCTTTAAAAATGTGTGCTAACAAAAATTATTCAAAATCAGGAATATTTTGTTCGAAAATTCATTAATTCAGACTTAATTAATAATTTCTCGGATTAAGTAAACAATTATGAAGAAAAACTTGTAATTTGAAACTGTTATAATTTCAAAACAACAAATTAAAAACTGAAAGTGATAAGAAATTACAAGTTTTTCGAGAAAGTGATAAATTATCATTAAATAATTTTCAATGGGTATTCGTGTGATGATAATAAACTTCATGATCCTTCCATCGTTTTGTAGAAACCTTCAATTTACACGTCTGGTTACGAGTCCCATTCTGTATCTAAAAAGTAAATTTCTATATATAAATTTATATTACTTCCAGGGGATAATGGTAAAACATTAGATAATCTAATTTTTAATCACTTACAAAGATGAGGCCTCGAGGTTCCCATTGAAAAAGCGGTAACTTTATTCGCTCGCATGTATGCGATAATGGAAGCCAATGACGTTCATGACGTCTATGAAACCATGATGTTCGCTTGGAATTACAGTTTCTGCAACCTAAAAATTATATACATATTTTACGTAAATTAACATATACTACTATCCAATCAAATATACATTATTTGCTTGCAGAAACAAGCATTTGTGGTCAAAATTATTTACGATATTATTTTGTTTAAACTGTTATCAATTTCTTTAAAGATTTTACTAAATGATTATGTTAAAATTATAAATCAAGTCGTTTCTTTGGTACAAAATTATACTACATAACTCCACACGTTCACCAGCGTTCATTTAACCTCTTTCGTGTCGTACCAATAATTTTGTCAATTTCAGGTTTTTGTTAGCTTATATATCCGCTTATCGGCTTTGGAATGTTTCAGTTTGGTTCACAGATGGTTTTACCTCACTTCACATTTATATTTTCTTGAAATCACTGTAAATATTTCAAATATAATGCATCACAACATCAAACTGATCCGAGAGTCCACAAAATATATACCACATTTATTAGTATTAATATACTTTTATATTACTTCTACTTACTATAGTTACAATATTTATATATTTCTTAGACACAATTAATAAACAATTGTGCATTTTAGTATAATTATCTATTTAAAAAATGCTTTAACTGCAAATCCGAGCACAAGACTCCACTATTGAAAATAGGACTCCCGATCCGCCATTAGCGGTGTTGCCACCCTGAATTTTGAAATGTCCGTAGAGCGGACTTGAAAAGTCCGTAGAATTCCGTAGATTCTCTAGTGGAAAATCCGTAGATCTACGGATTTCCTTTTTTTAGTGTTAGTCATTACAATACATATACAGGGTGTCCCTAATAAGGTGTAAGAGCCGAAAGGGGTCATTCTAAACAACTTTTTTCTTAGTGAAAATGTTCGCTGCGGTTTTGTTAACGAGTTATTAAGGAAAAGCACCGACCAATCAGAGAGCGAGTATAGCGGACGAACTTCGACACTTCGACACAGACGCTATACTACGCTGCACGAATAAACGCTATTATAGACGCTTGGACGCTATACAAAATCACACGCAACAAGACTCAGTTACTCGGACCGAAACTTCCGGTCCGGAAACTAGTGGAGACAAAAGACAAATGTTGCTTCAATCTTCAATAAAATGAGTCATTTGCATACCGTATACCGTTTTGCATACCGTTTCTTTGTATACCGTATTTGGTATAATTAGAAATAAAAATAAATACCAATACCAATTTGTTAATTATACAAACAATAAAATTGAAAACAGAAGAACAATATAAAGGAGAAAAAGGGAAAGTACCAAAAATCCGTAGATTTTGGTTCAAAATCCGTAGGTCCGTAGACAGGGTCAAAAATCCGTAGATCTACGGAAAAATCCGTAGAGGTGGCATCACTGGTTGCCACGTTGTTTAGCACAAAGAGGATTAGATAGAGCGAAAGGTCCCATAAGAGCCCTATGTTAAAAGTGTGTCTCGTTTTGCAACGCCCTCAAACGGCTCAGAGGACGAACTATCCAACCATCCCCTTACCCCGCAAACCGCACTCTATCCCCACTACAGCCATTCAATTCATGGTCCGATTTACTATAAGCTCTACTAAATTTTCTTTCTGGATCTGAAATTTCAAGTTTGGGGTTTGAACTTGTAATTTCCCTCCAAAATCTAATGTTTAAGAATATGAAATATTAATTTATATAGGTACACGTTAGATTATTAGGAAGAAAATAAATACAAATGAAAAGTATATTGAAATTTATTTTTAAAATTAATATACATACATGCTACATACAGACTGACACACACACAAAACAAATATTTACAAGATTACAAAAAATTTTTTATATTTGTTATTAAATTTGTCGCATTTTTGCGCGATAGCGTTACGTTTAAATCGCGCCTCCCAGTGACAACGTATTCTGATAAATATACTTTCATAAATATTTTGTTATGCAATACATTTGATAATATATGGATTCCAAATGCGCAGAAACATTATTTATTGCTAATAGTTTCTCAATGGCATCATTAAATGCACACTCCCACGACGCTATAATATTAAAAATGTCATCTTTAACAAAAGACAAGCCTTCCGTCTTACATATTTACATATAAGTTTGTCCTTACATATTTGGCTCTTTTGGTATACTAACTAAGCTGCAAATGTTTTCCTTTCCTTTCTTTTTACAAATGCAGCAATTCATAGGCATTTTTGTCTTTTCAAACCCACGAAAATACTGGGAAGTACGCCACGTGATAAAACACTCCGGCCAATTCTACTACAAATATTGTAATGAAAAATGGCATAGCATTGGTGGCGTGGGTTGGGGTCGGTACCTTAGACCATATATACCTATAGACACGACCTGAGTCATCTAGATTGATGCAAAGATAAAATCATCTGGATGCGTTAACGTGGGCATACATCACGTGGGGAAAGAATATCTACTTGCAAAAAGTATCTATACAGTCTAATGGCGTCTAATCGTCTGATTGGTCTGATGGACTATTCGCCATCTTGAATTATCTTTTCTGACGTCACTATGAGCAAACTTGCTTGTTATCTTTGCATCAGGCTCTCCCACGGGCTCCGATACCTCAGGCCGTGTCTATAGGTATATATGGTCTAAGGTCGGTACGCATAAGAAAAATACAAGAAAGGAAATAGGATTGAACAATTTCTGAAAATACTTCGCCCTCCGAGATACTAGATGGAGCTGTAAAAGGAGGCTATGTGGGGATGAGTCATTGACGGCCTTTGCCACCAGGGTAAATTCCCGGCGCTGTGGCAAGGTTTATATTTCGCGCTTCTGGTTGATTCAATCGCCGTTCGTATATATAGAAGTTTCCCGATTCTTAGACTACCGCGTCTAAGGCAGGGATCTGCTAGCAAGCCTTACTGACGAGTCCAATAGCAGATCCCGGGACGAAACGTAACTTCCTTTTCATTTCCTCCACACTTACTGTGGAGCCGGAATAGTCTGAAGCTTTTATCTCAAGTCACATTTCTATGAGACTGATGGCGTTTCGCATGAAGACCTAATGAAGACCTAACTTCATAATTCTTGTACACGGTCTACTTTGATGTAAAATTCGATTTTAGCGCGATATTTAAATGTTCGAAACTCATTTATTAAGTTTTTGATAGTAACGAAACCAGAGATCATTGAGACCTTTAATGGAACAGTTCATTGTAAAAAGCTCTTTAAATATTAAATATTTATTCAACAAATATTGTAGTAATTAGTAATTCAACTTAATGCTAAGGACCGCTACAGCTACAGCACCTTCCGCTCTATCTAATCCTCTTTGGTTTAGCACGGCTAGTACTAGAGTCGGCTGTGGTCAGCTGTGGTGTAATGTGAAAAAGGGAAGATGCCTGTAGTGACACTAAAAATTGTGGTTCTGATATATGCTATCATAGAATCACCGTCGGTAGTTACAGGTTCTTGTAAATGCTAGCGTTGAACTAAATGGGTTCTTGTATATGCTAGCGTTGAACTAAATGGGTTCTTGTATGTATATGCTAGCGTTGAACTAAAACGGTTAGATTCCTACTATTTTGCTACAATCGGTCGCTGGGGGCAGCACTTACCCGGGGACAACGAAATCCTAGGCGTGAGCACTCTCATTTCCTCTCTGATTAAACCACAGACTTCTATATATAACTAGACTGCTAACTCCCCAAATTTCGCTTATATAAAACGACCGCGAAACGTATGTACTGAAATACCTCATTGTGCGCATGCGCAAAAACGAAGTGATAGATATATGTATGCTATTTTGACAGTTGTAACAAATTCAAACGAATTCTAACCAGAGTTTTAGAATTCTAACCGCAGTTTCAAAGTATTTACATACGTAAATACGTCGTGTACGGTAGTATATATAAATATATAAATACATAAAAAATGACGATTGCATGTGCTGTAAAAAACTGTAAGAGTTCAACGTTTATTTCAAGCGGAAAAATAATGGATTTCTTTTTCCTCATCCTAATATGATCGCGCATGTTCGACACACACGCATGTCGGGAATATTTAACATTACTTAATTTTCTAAAATTATATTTAGTTTCGTTATTTTATAAAATTATATTTCATTTTATTATTTCATAAGGCTTTTTAATGATAGTATTAAAAATATTTTTATACTTATAATTAGCAATTATATGCACACATTATATGTAAAGCATTTGCGTATACTACAAAATATCAACGGTTCAAAGCGCATGCGCAGAAAGAGATCTTTATATACCACTTATATACTCGTTTTGTACATAAGAAGTGAGGACACCTAGCATAAAGAGTCAGCAGTCTAGTTATATATAGAAGTCTGTGGATTAAACTAATAAATGTATCAGAGGACATGATGGGCAGGTTATCACGATCGCGTTAGTCTCTGCTAGCAGAAACAAACATTTTTGTTTCTCGCTGTGCCGCTATTACGCACCGCTATCTTCACAGCGCTCCTCGCCGCTTTACTATAGATCTCTGCTATAGACTATAGACACTAGTATTGAAATATACAGGTTTGATTTTATCGCGCCGCTATCCTCGCTGCTCACCGCCTCATTATAATTGCGGCCTTACACTCGGTACACTTAAATAGCGCACCGCGCCAGATACCAGATACACGTCAGTTTCAGTTGGTTAAAGGTCTGTGGTGTTAACGGACAGAGCGAATTTTAAGTTAATTGTAAAAGCGATTGAAATTGCTCAACAGTATGCCTTCTCGAGAGGAGTATATATTAAAGGGTTTTCAAGTGTATCCTTTTTTAATTCACAAATATTTATTTATATTGCAAATTCATCATAACTGAATGCGACTATTCTATAGGTTAGAATAAACTGGATTTATCTTATCTAATTTACAACATTAAATTGTATACTATTATTTTCGTTGACAGTTATTTGTTATAGTAATTGGATGAATTTACGAGATGCTGACAGTGGTAAAATGTTGTGGCAGGGTAACGAAGATTTGTGAGTAAATATAACCTTTAGTTTTGCAATAACACATCTTGTATCACGATTAAATGGTTAAAATTATTTATTTCAGATCTGTACCTGATGTAGAACACGAGGCGAGAGTACCCAAAAAGATTCTAAAATGCCGTGCTGTATCGCGGGAAATTAATTTCAGTTCGGCTGAACCAATGGAAAGATTTAGGTTAGAACAGAAAGTATTATTCAAAGGCCGTTGCTTGGAAGAATGGTTCTTTGAATTTGGGTTTGTTATACCTAACAGTACAAATACATGGCAAAGTTTAATTCAAGCTGCACCAGAAAGTCAAATGATGCCTGCAAATGTATTAAAGTAAGAGCAGTCTTCTATTAAATATTAAGTTTAAGGTTTGCAGATCTCTTTCTATAGTTATTATTTTTTTTGTTTGTGAACAGTGGTAATGTTGTAATAGAAACAAAGTTTTTTGATGATGATCTACTGGTTTCAACTAGCAAAGTCCGTCTGTTTTATATCTAAACGTTTTTATTTGATCCTATGGGTAATACACATGGCTTCTACCAATAAGTTTCATTCTGTCTTTTCGGAATGTAATACTAAGGATTATACTAAAATCAGGTTTATATTGAATATTTGTTTTAGAATGCGTCTACTGTGATACATACACGTGCTGAATGTATTTTTCCACAATGTTCTCTTAAAACTGGAACAACCAGTTTCAGCACTGTTTTAGTTTTTAAGTTTTTAAGTAATGAAAATTTATGATGATAATGCTTGACCTATTTGGACATGCACTGTTAAAATACAATGCATCCTTATTTATTAAGTATGAATGAATATAACAGATTTTATACATATTGTGATACACGACACTAATAAAAAAATATACATATATGAAAAACTTCATTCATCCGTACTGATTCTTTCACTTATTCTTTCTTTCTTCTTCCGTTCTTTGTTTAAAAACTTCAGAACCTGTCCTTCGGTCTGTCTGGGTGAACTGCAGAAAATCGGGAGAATTGTACACAGAAAAAGGAGTGAGACAAGGATGCCCGCTTAGTCCAACACTGTTCGCGATCCTTATGGCGGATCTTGAAGAAGAACTGGCAAAACAGCAGGCAGAAGGGATGGTAGTAGGTAGGGTTAAATTCTGATCTCTGGCATATGCAGATGATTTGGTACTTCTAGCTAAGGGGGCGGCGAAGATGAAGGAAATTCTGCCGACGCTCTGTAAATATTTACGAAGGAAAAGCCTCATCTTAAATGTAAAAAAATCGAGAATAATGAAGTTCCAAAAAGATGGTGGAAGAGAGAGGAAAGTTGAATGGCAATAGATGGGAGAAAACATAGAGGAAACGAAAGAATTTGTATACCTGGGGTACTGTATGAGAAAAAATGGAAGTGAGCAGTCAAATAAGAGTTGGCGCAAAAGGGTAATTGACTGATAAGGCAAGTATGGGAAATGGGTGAGAGGAGAATGTGTGATGATTTCTATAGGCGTATGATATTGTATGATTACTTAATAAAAATCGTGATTTTGTATGGTGCGGAAGTATGGGGATAGAAAGAATGTGGGAAGTTATAAAGAATCCAGGAAAGATGTACGCTGGGTACTAGGTTGAGAAAGATGAACATCAGGGTATATGATTTTAGAGGAAACAAAGAGAGATGCGATGAGAGTGAGTGCGAGAGAGCGTGCCTTGAAATTTGAGGAAAAAATAAGAGTTTCGACAGAGTTATTCTAAGAGAATGTTTAAGACAGAGAGAGAGGGAGAAGGTACATATATATATGTGTGTGTATGTATGTGTGTGTGTGTGTGTATATATATGGGGCATTCCACGCCAAATCAGACAGTTTTGGAACTTTGATTTTGTGATTTGTCTAAAATTTTTTTATATCATTCTACCCATTAAATTAAATTTTTACGCGTTCTTTTTAAATTTTTTTATCGAACCGTTTTCGAGATATCGATTCTCTCGGTTTTTTCTTCTAATAGATGTAACTTGGCCAAAAATAGACAAATTCGAGTGCTTTTTTTTCATTCTGATGGATTCTTCGCGCACTTTCTGAAGAAAAATATAAAAAAAAATTTACTCATTTTCTTCGGTATGATTTTTCAATTTTTAGGTTAAATTATTTTTTTCAAAAATGTTTATCCGTTTTGATTTTTTTGAAAAATTTATATGTTAAAGATCTGCTTTTTCAACAATTTCTGTGAAAGTTTCATAATGGGATTCCGATTCTTTATATTTTTTTCATAATTTTGAAAATTTACAAAAAAAATTTTTTTCATGATTTATTGAAAATTTGCGTATATTTTTATAATATTACGTGTAATCAAATTTTTATAAAAGATACTTAATGTTATTAAGTAATTTCTTTCGTCATTACAAATTAAGTACATGGATATTTCTTACCAGCAATCGTGAAATACATCTATATTATTATATGTATCATTTATTTTCGTTTTGTCTCGTCTTACAGTGAAAATCTGATTGAAAGTTCTTCAATTAAACTGTGATGAAAAGTAAAAGTGACACATAAACTGCAATTTCGATAATTACACCGACCGCTCAAAATTTGTCAACTGCACTATTTATAAATAGTCAGTGGATTGCAAATTAAATTGATTTTGCAAGGTTTGAGATACTAGTCTCAAATCTTTCAACTGTCGGTGATTCCTTAAATAAAAAAGGATTGCAACACCGGTTAAACTGACTTTTTCTTTCCATTATTTAGTTATTTAATGAACACAGTAAATTTTGTTCACAATCACGATTTACACAATAAAATCAATACAAATATTATGTCACATGTATAATTTTACAGCAATATTGCACGTGCAAGCGTACACACATGTGACACGACTGGCGCCGAAAATGTAAGTGCTCGTGAAAAATGGCCATGAACTTGACCACCACGAGATATCGATTATTCTCGATCAATATCACTGCGCGCGCACATGGATCATGTGCAGTGTGCAGTTGACAAATTTTGACCGGTCGGTGTAATTATCGAAATTGCAGTTTATGTGGCACTTTTACTTTTCATCACAGTTTCATTGAAGAACTTTCAATCAGATTTTCATTGTAAGACGAGACAAAACGAAAATAAATGATACATATAGTAATATAGATGTATTTCACGATTGCTGGTAAGAAATATCCATGTACTTAATTTGTAATGACGAAAGAAATTACTTAATAACATTAAGTATCTTTTACAAAAATTTGATTACACGTAATATTATAAAAATATACGCAAATTTTCAATAAATCATGAAAAACATTTTTTTTGTGAATTTTCAAAATTATGAAAAAAATATAAAGAATCGGAATCCCATTATGAAACTTTCACAGAAATTGTTGAAAAAGCAGATCTTTAACATATAAATTTTTCCAAAAAATCAAAACGGATAAACATTTTTGAAAAAAATAATTTAACTTAAAAATTGAAAAATCATACCGTAAAAAACGAGTAAATTTTTTTAAATATTTTTCTTCAGAAAGTGCGCGAAGAATCTATCAGAATGAAAAAAAAAGCACTCGAATTTGTCTATTTTTGGCCAAGTTACATCTATTAGAAGAAAAAGCCGAGAGAATCGATATCTCGAAAACGGTTCGACAAAAAAAAATTTTAAAAGAACGCGTAAAAATTTCATTTAATGGGTAGAATGATATAAAAAAATTTTAGACAAATCAAAAAATCAAAGTTCCAAAACTGTCTGATTTGGCGTGGAATGCCCCATATGTATATATGTGTATATGTATGTATATATGTATATACATGTATATACATATATATACATATATATACACATATACAGGGTGTAACAAAAATGTTGCAGTTCCTTGAAAAGGGTAATTCCTGAGGTGATTTTAAACAATTTTTTTCTTAGCGAAAATATTAGGTAGGGCTTGGATAACGAGTTATTAACGAAAAACACCGACCAATAGTAGCACGAATACAGCGGATGAATTTCAGCGCGGGCTCCAGCTGTAAGTAGTATTGGTCCGTCATGGTCCGCGTCATCATTAATCCACTGTACTCGCTTCCCGATTGGTCGGTGTTTTTCGTTAATAACTCGTTAACAAAGCCTCACCTAACATTTTCGCTAAGGAAAAAGTTGTTTAAAATCACCTCAGGAATCACCCCTTTCAACGAACTGCAACATTTTTGTTACACCCTGTATACATATGGGGGCATTCCACGCCAAATCAGACAGTTTTGGAACTTTGATTTTTTGATTTCTCTAAAATTTTTTTATATCATTCTACCCATTAAATGAAATTTTTATGCGTTCTTTTTAAATTTTCTTTATCGAACCGTTTTCGAGATATAGATTCTCTCGGTTTTTTCTTCTAATAGATGTAACTTGGCCAAAAATAGACGAATTCGAGTGCTTTTTTTTTCATTCTGATGGATTTCTCGCGCACTTTCTGAAGAAAAATATACAAAAAAAATTTACTCGTTTTTTTCGGTATGATTTTTCAATTTTTAGGTTAAATTATTTTTTTCAAAAATGTTAAAGATCTGCTTTTTCAACAATCTTTGTGAAAGTTTCATAATGGGATTCCGATTCTTTATATTATTTTCATAATTTTGAAAATTCACAAAAAAAACTACACCGACCGCGCGCAGTGATATTGATCGAGAATAATCGATACCTCATGGTGGTCAAGTTCATGGCCATTTTTCACGAGCACTTACATTTTCGGCGCCAGTCGTGTCACATGTGTTTACGCTTGCACGTGCAAAATTGCTGTAAAATTATACATGTGACATAATATTTGTATTGATTTTATTGTGTAAATCGTGATTGTGAACAAAATTTACTGTGTTCATTAAATAACTTAATAATGGAAAGAAAAAGTCAGTTTAACCGGTGTTGCAATCCTTTTCATTTAAGGAATCACCGACAGTTGAAAGATTTGAGACTAGTATCTCAAACCTTGCAAAATAAATTTAATTTGGAACCCACTGGCTATTTATAAATAGTGCAGTTGACAAATTTTGAGCGGTCGGTGTAATTATCGAAATTGCAGTTTATGTGTCACTTTTACTTTTCATGACAGTTTAATTGAAGAACTTTCCATCAGATTTTCACTGTAAGACGAGACAAAACGAAAATAAATGATACATATAGTAATATAGATGTATTTCACGATTGCTGGTAAGAAATATCCATGTACTTAATTTGTGATGACGAAAGAAATTACTTAATAACATTAAATATCTTTTACAAAAATTATATTACATGTAATATTATAAAAATATACGCAAATTTTCAATAAACCATGAAAAAAATTTTCTTTGTGAATTTTAAAAATTATGAAAAAAATATAAAGAATCGGAATCCCATTATGAAACTTTCACAGAAATTGTTGAAAACGCAGATCTTTAACATATAAATTTTTCAAAAAAATCAAAACGGATAAACATTTTTGAAAAAAATAATTTAACCTAAAAATTGAAAAATCATACCGAAAAAAAACGAGTAAAATTTTTTTTATATTTTTCTTCAGAAAGTGCGCAAAAAATCCATCAGAATGAATATATATATATGTGTGTGTGTGTGTGTGTGTGTGTGTGTGTGTGTGTGTGTGTGTGTGGTGTGTGTATGTGTGTGTGTATATATATGGGGCATTCCACGCCAAATCAGACAGTTTTGGAACTTTGATTTTTTGATTTGTCTAAAATTTTTTTATATCATTCTACCCATTAAATGAAATTTTTTACCGTTCTTTTTAAATTTTTTTATCGAACCGTTTTCGAGATATCGATTCTCTCGGTTTTTTCTTCTAATAGATGTAACTTGGCCAAAAATAGACGAATTTGAGTGCTTCTTTTTTTCATTCTGAAGGATTTTTCGCGCACTTTCTGAAGAAAAATATAAAAAAAAATGTACTCGTTTTTTTCGGTATGATTTTTCAATTTTTAGGTTAAATTATTTTTTTCAAAAATGTTTATCCGTTTTGATTTTTTTGAAAAATTTATATGTTAAAGATCTGCGTTTTCAACAATTTCTGTGAAAATTTCATAATGGGATTCCGATTCTTTATATTTTTTTCATAATTTTGAAAATTCACAAAAAAAATGTTTTTCATGATTTATTGAAAATTTGCGTATATTTTTATAATATTACATGTAATAAAATTTTTGTAAAAGATACTTAATGTTATTAAGTAATTTCTTTCGTCATTACAAATTAAGTACATGGATATTTCTTACCAGCAATCGTGAAATACATACATCTATATTACTATATGCATCATTAACTTCCCGATTTATAGGGAAGTTATTGTATTTGCCCCTAAAATGGAAAATCGATTTTTTAGCAGATCTCCATGTTTCAAGGTCATTGGAGTAATTTTAGGCTATTTTTAACAAATTGTTCGTGTGTGTGTGTGTGTGTGTGTGTGTGTGTGTGTGTGTGTGTGTGTGTGTGTGTGCGTACGTGCGTACGTACGTACGTACGTATGTGATCAAATTTTTCGTTAACGTTTTCTAAAAAACTAATAGTCAGATCAAAATGGTCGATGATGCAATCGATGTGTATCAATGTAACTTAGAGCTGAATAGATTTTGTTCTAATTCGGTCCAGTAGTTTTTTAGTTTTTTTAAGAAAACCTAACAGAATAACGCAATCTAAATGGGAGAATATAAATTTATGAGAGAATAACTAAACTGAAATAATATATATACATACATTATTACTATTATTATATTTATATAACACACACACACACACATATATATATATGCATATATACAGGGTGTCCCATTTTAATCCGCCACCACGGCTAACTTAAGAAATATGCATCGGATGAAAAAACATCCCGAACAAAAGTTTGATGGTTTGGAGGGGGACATCTGATCCTGTCAAAAAAATTTCACCCCTACCCCCCTACGGGGGGGGGTTACTTTAAAATTTTAAATAGGACCACCTACTTTTTATTGCAGATTCGGATTCCACGCCACAAGATATGTAGGTTTTATTTCAAACATTTTTTTTCATTCGCGATAGGTGGCGCTGTAATCGCGAAATTTTGATTTTTCGCCTATCTCGATTTTTCGCCTATATATATATATATATTACAATATATAATTATAATGATATAATTGTGATAAATATATATATATGAGTATATTTATACACGTATATATATATACTCAATAACTACATATTGAAAACAAATGAATATACATAATATCCATATACACAGCACACACATACATACATATATACCCCAGGGGGGTAGGGATGAAATTTTTTAACAGGGTCAGATGTCCCCCTCCAAACCATCAAACTTTTATTCAGGATGTTTTTTGATCCAATGCATATTTCTTAAGTTGTCCGTAGTGGCGGATTAAAATGGGACACTCTCCCTATATATATAGATGTTCGTTTAATGCGACGTCATATAGCAACAATGTTGATAAGTAGAAAACTATTAAATTTCTCCGAATACGAACAATTTTCTAATTAGTGACAATTAATAATGGTAATAATAAATTACAACTCGCAAATCGGGAAGTTCTTTGCGTGGCCCGTAAAGGGTCACACACAAAATAAACATGAATAGCTACAGGCATCACTACTCGTGAGCGAGTGTAGCGAGCGGGCTACAATAACTCCACTCGCGAGCTCGCAAAGCGAGCGAGCAACACGGACTCCACTCGTTTATTTTCGTTTTGTCTCGTCTTACAGTGAAAATCTGATGGAAAGTTCTTCAATTAAACTGTCATGAAAAGTAAAAGTGACACATAAACTGCAATTTCGATAATTACACCGACCGCTCAAAATTTGTCAACTGCACTATTTATAAATAGTCAGTACTAGTCTCAAATCTTTCAACTGTCGGTGATTCCTTAAATGAAAAGGATTGCAACACCGGTTAAACTGACTTTTTCTTTCCATTATTAAGTTATTTAATGAACACAGTAAATTTTGTTCACAATCACGATTTACACAATAAAATCAATACACATTATGTCACATGTATAATTTTATAGCAATATTGCACGTGCAAGCGTACACACATGTGACACGACTGGCGCCGAAAACGTAAGTGCTCGTGAAAAATGGCCATGAACTTGACCACCCCGAGGTATCGATTATTCTCGATCAATATCACTGCGCGCGCACATGGATCATGTGCAGTGTGCAGTTGACAAATTTTGAGCGGTCGGTGTAATTATCGAAATTGCAGTTTATGTGGCACTTTTACTTTTCATCACAGTTTCATTGAAGAACTTTCAATCAGATTTTCACTGTAAGACGAGACAAAACGAAAATAAATGATGCATATAGTAATATAGATGTATTTCACGATTGCTGATAAGAAATATCCATGTACTTAATTTGTAATGACGAAAGAAATTACTTAATAACATTAAGTATCTTTTACAAAAATTTGATTACATGTAATATTATAAAAATATACGCAAATTTTCAATAAATCATGAAAAACATTTTTTTTGTGAATTTTAAAAATTATCAAAAAAATATAAAGAATCGGAATCCCATTATGAAATTTTTACAGAAATTGTTGAAAAAGCAGATCTTTAACATATAAATTTTTCAAAAAAATCAAAACGGATAAACATTTTTGAAAAAAATAATTTAACCTAAAAATTGAAAAATCATACCGAAAAAAACGAGTAAAATTTTTTTTATATTTTTCTTCAGAAAGTGCGCGAAAAATCCTTCAGAATTAAAAAAAAGCACTCAAATTCGTCTATTTTTGGCTAAGTTACATCTATTAGATGAAAAAACCGAGAGAATCGATATCTCGAAAACGGTTCGATAAAAAAATTTTAAAAGAACGGTAAAAAATTTCATTTAATGGGTAGAATGATATAAAAAAATTTTAGACAAATCAAAAAATCAAAGTTCCAAAACTGTCTGATTTGGCGTGGAATGCCCCGTATACACACATGTATATATACATGTATATATATGTATATATATGTATATACACAGGGTGCGGCACAAATTAGTCCCCACGATTTTTCAACCCCTTCGGATGGTCTGACAGAAAAGTTTTTCCTACCAAAGTTAATCAGTATTTAACTGATAAAAAATTGCAGTTTTTTTAATTAAAAAAAAAAAAAAAAAAAAAAAAAAAAAAAAAAAAAAAAAAAAAAAAAAAAAAAAAAATTGATTTTTAACAAAAAATCGTGATTGCCGTCATATCTTTAAATGGAACTGGGTATTTTTGGCTTCATAATATTGTAGGCGACGTCGAAACGAATTCAACGACCTGCTATACGATGAGCTTCAGATAACCTTGAAGGAAAATATCGCCATAAATCGGTTTGGCTGAATATTTGAAATAATTCGACAATACGTAATAGCAAATAGCAATGCCTTGCATTTTGAGGTAAACAAATAAATGTAAACATTGCTTCAGAACCTGACTCACAAAAAAAAAAACAAATTTATACTTTGATTTATACTTGTTATTAGTAATTAACAAATATTCTGGCAACCTATTTATGGCGATATTTTCTTTCAAGGTTATCTGAAGGTCATCGTATAGCAGGTCGTTGAATTCGTTTCGACGTCGCCTACAATATTATGCAGTTAAAAATACCTAGTTCCATCTAAAGATATGACGGCAATCACGATTTTTTGTTAAAAATCAATTTTTTTTAAATTTAAAAAACTGCATTTTCTTATCAGTTAGATACTGATTAACTTTGGTAGGAAAAATTTTTCTATCAGACCATCCGAAGGGGTTGAAAAATCGTGGGGACTAATTTGTGCCGCACCCTGTATACATGTATATGTATGTATATATATATACACTTCTCAAAAAAATTAAGGGATCACTTCTAGGAAGCCGAAAACTGGGGTCAAGTTCAAATGGTCATAACTTTGGCAAAAATGGTCATATTGATAAAATTAAAAAGCCGTTTGAAAGCGTGAAATCTCTACTTTCGCATACTGTTTTCAGTTGTTACTTTTGTTATTTTCTGGCAAAGCTATAGCGATATAAACGGAAGCTTAAACTTTTTTTAAAATTTCGACCAACTTACTAATACTCCATGGGGCGCAATAAATTTTTTAGGCACATTGCGTTTATACCAGTCGAAAGCGACAACCTTTTTGTGTAAAATAAGTGTTTGCTGAATGCTGTACGATTTTCTTTGGCAAAGTTATTCAACTTTGAAGCAAAAACCGTCTTTTTGACTTTGACTGTTGCTAAAAGGCGATAGAATCATCGTAGAATGTAAATAAAAAAAGCAATAGAAAGTTCAAGCTTTCCTCTTTAAGACGCATTGTTTAGTTTTACAATTTAATTAAGATTTTGGTGCACTAGATCTTTTCGAAAATATGCTTAAAAATGGTACAATTTCCATTTTTTCTTTAACTCGCCGTATCTCGATAACTGTTAATCACAGCATCATGATCTTAAGCTCATTTTAAAGCGCAAGGTTTGCTGATTTGATTGAGCCCAAGACGAACTCGCTGCGATAATTTTTTCTCTGTGGCCTTTATGTTTAATGTTACCGATTTACATAAAGTAAGTCGACAGCGATCGTTTGCGGCGCTGTCGTTCCATTGAAGCGTGCTCTCTTGAATCGTATCCCCACCCTCCGACGTAGGTGACGAAAACACCCGAGAAAACAAACGAATTTTCATAAAAAACTAATCTTATACGTTTGACCACGATTTGCCCAGATTTGTCCACCCAAAATTTTCGTTTGTCCGATTTCGAGTGAACAATTTTTTATGAAAATTCACACCTAGGGGTGCCAACTTCACAGACCTCGTATACATAAGGTTACGTCGGCGTACTTCGGATCGTTCTCGGGTGTTTTCGTCACCTACGTCGGAGGGTGGGGATACGATTCAAGAGAGCACGCTTCAATGGAACGACAGCGCGGCAAACGATCGCAGTCGACTTACTTTATGTAAATCGGTAACATTAAACATAAAGGCCACAGAGAAAAAATTATCGCAGCGAGTTCGTCTTGGGCTCAATCAAATCGGCAAACCTTGCGCTTTAAAATGAGCTTAAGATCATGATGCTGTGATTAACAGTTATCGAGATACGGCGAGTTAAAGAAAAAATGGAAATTGTACCATTTTTAAGCATATTTTCGAAAAGATCTAGTGCACCAAAATGTTAATTAAATTGTAAAACTAAACAATGCGTCTTAAAGAGGAAAGCTTAAACTTTCTATTGCTTCTTTTATTTACGTTCTACGATGATTCTATCGCCTTTTAGCAGCAGTCAAAGTCAAAAAGACGGTTTTTGCTTCAAAGTTGAATAACTTTGCCAAAAAAAATCGTACAGCATTCAGCAAACACTTATTTTACACAAAAAGGTTGTCGCTTTCGACTGGTATAAATGCAATGTGCCTAAAAAATTTATTGCGCCCTATGGAGTATTAGAAAGTTGGTCGAAATTTTAAAAAAAATTTAAGCTGCCGTTTATATCGCTATAGCTTTGCCAGAAAATAACAAAAGTAACAACTGAAAACAGTATGCGAAAGTAGAGATTTCACGCTTTCAAACGGCTTTTTAATTTTATCAATATGACCATTTTTGCCAAAGTTATGACCATTTGAACTTGACCCCAGTTTTCGGCTTCCTAGAAGTGATCCCTTAATTTTTTTGAGAAGTGTATTTATACATGTATACATGTGTATATATATATATATATATATATATATGTGTGTGTGTGTTATAAAATAGTAATAATATATGTATATATATACAATGATACACATCAATTGCATCATCGATCATTTTAATTTCATTAGTAGTTTTTTAGAAAACGTTAACGAAAAATTTGATCCCATACGTACACCCCCGCTCAAAAGTATGTGGACACTAACCATTTTAATGAAATTTGTATACTGTTGTTGTTACACGGTTTTTATTGTTAAATTCTGTTACGTACATGTATGTAATGTATTACTAGAACATTGTATACAACTACTTGAAAACAATAAAATTTTATTTTTTTCGATGATATTAATAAATAAAATTAGAACTGATTTTGGATTGATACGTTGGATACAGCTACTTGGAGACAATAAAATTTTATTTTCTTCGATGATACTAATAATATAAAATTGGAATTGATTTTGGATTGATACGCTGGATACGACTACTTGGAAACAATAGAATTTTATTTTTTTCCATGATACTAATAATATAAAATTAGAAATAATTTTGAGTTGATACGTTGAATACAATTACTTGGAAACAATAGAATATTACTAGAATACATTACATACATGTACGTAACAGAATTTAACAATAAATACCGTCTAACAACAACAGTATACATAATATATCACAAATTTCATAAAAATGGTTAGTGTCCACATACTTTTGAGCGGGGGTGTACGTACGTGCACGCGCGCACACAGACACACACACACACACGAACAATGTGTTCAAAATAGGCTAAAATGACTCCAATAACCTTGAAACATGCAAATCTGCCAAAAAATCGATTTTCGATTTTCGGGGTAATTACAATAACTCCCCTATAAATCGGGAAGTTAAAAATGATAGTGAACAGGGAAAGAGATATACAGAGACAAGAGAGAATGTGTAGGATAAGAGAGTCAAAGTATGTCAGGTATAAGGATTGTGTGACTGGAAGTATTCCCGGATATTTAAGGAGAGAAAGATGCATGAATACAAGAACAGTTGCGAGATTGAGATGTGGGAATGAAGAAGGAGTAGATACTGCGTTATGCGGTGCGAATGAAGGCAATTTTGAACACTTAACAGAGGAATATGAGAAGAGTGAGAGAGTGGCAATATAGGTGAACGAATTATTGAATGTGAATGGCAATTCAATGATAGAGCGACAGAATGGATAAAGAGTGTGAAAAACAAAAGAAAGGACCGAATGAGAAAGGATAAATGACAATCGCGAAAAAGCTGTAATGACCAAGTCCCCTAATCTAGGCCAGCAGGCTGATTTGATTAATAAATACCTATTACTACTATACATATATGAAAAACTTGTAATTTATATTTGCTCTAATTTATTTCCTGTTGCCAAATGAAAAATTTAATTTTATGACAATGAACATGAATGCATGAACTCCATGCACTTGGATAGGCTGATCTTCCATATGGAGGTATGAATAAATCGATTGCAAATCGAAAAATAATTCCTCATAAAAACGTAGCAAATGTTTGAGGAGAAAAAGTTAAATATACCTTTTTTTCCACTATACATTCATGCTATTGATTTCGTGGTGTACAGCAATGCATTTTTGAGGTTTCACTACCCCTCTTGAGGGAGTTCATGTTGAATATACACTTCTATCCCTACCCTGTTTGTATCGCACAGGTGTAAGGAAAAAAAGGAAGAAAAGAGAAAAGAAATAGCGGAGTTGCGGAGCCACTGTGGTACCCACACGAACTTCTCTCAACCTAATAGTGATTCAATTACCATTAGGCTATTCTTCATCGGTCTATCGCTCGTTTAGCATATTCAGTGTTTAACTAATTAATACGATCACCCTACGATGGATTTGAAAGAAGAAGACGAGGGCGTGATCGAAACCGGAAGGCAAATGTTTTTGGTGGGTGCTCCGCGTGATCCTCTAGTGTCAGCTGGAGCAATCGTCACCTGTACTGGTGCACCGGACGAGATCAACCCCGGAGGAGATCTACAATCGACTGCTTTAGCTGGTCTGATAGGCGCGCAATCTTCCTCGGTTTGCTTTCCTACAAAATTCTGTAAGTGCACCCTGCCACCCCAGACCTGATTTAATTAACTACCACTCTCTACTACCTATCAGCCTGTAAGTTGGGGCAGTTCTCAATTAAATTATTGCTAAATGCATTAAGCGAATTGGCAGCCCTGGTTTTAAATAGAGTTAGCAGTAATCAGTTTAAGTTATGAACCACTTTTACTTACGTGCAAATTCAACTCGATTAAGCGTGACCGAGCCAGACGTGAATTCATGGATCACTTTCAATTCATCGTTATTTCGTTCATCTACTCATCGACTACAGACCAAATGAATAAAATATGATATTCGATTAAGCTTATTAATATATCCAATACGTCCTCGTAGCTTACGACTTTTCACCAAGTCCGAGAAGCGAGGACAGGCAATCGTCTGGAGTCGGCAAAAGGAAGCAACGCAGATATCGCACCACGTTCACCAATTTTCAACTAGAAGAACTAGAAAGAGCCTTTCAAAAAACACACTATCCTGACGTATTCTTCCGAGAAGAACTTGCACTACGTATTCAATTAACAGAAGCCAGAGTGCAGGTAGGACTGTACACTGTTATTCAAAAAGATGTGATGTATAAGTATTATCAATTTTAATAATTATTATTTCTAGGTGTGGTTCCAAAATAGAAGAGCCAAGTGGCGAAAACAGGAAAAACAATGTAAAGTAACCACTCACTTGACTTCTCACTTGCCACCATCCGATTGCCAAGAAGTGCAACCACAACAATCGGATCACTTACTGCTAGAACCACCTTTGGGTAGTCCACCACCTATATATCTCGGCATGGAATGGGCAGGTTTCTCACCATACAGTAACGCAACTACTACATCGCCTCTTGTAGTCAACAGTATGAACAAACCATTGGAATCGGAGACGGATGATAATCCCTTGCTAGATCCCGAGCTATTACAACTGAAAACTCCGCGTTCCTAATGAAACTAATTAAAGCCTATATCGTAGCGTAGCATGTCGACAATATTACTTTTACAGTGTAATATAATATTTTTAAAGATTATCATGTATTGTACAATATCACCAATTTATTCTGGTTTATTGTAAATTATCTAAGAATATGGGACCAAGGTGTAGCAAATCTGACGCAAATGCAAAAATTAAAACTCGAAATATTTCGATTATTATTATGTAGATTTTATAAGAATATAAAGTATAGATTTATTCTTCTTCCTGGTTCAATAATTTCTAATAACAAGCAGTGGCAATTGTATGCATGTTACAAACAAAAATATTCATTTTTTCCTAAGAAACAACCGATAAGAAATGTCTAACCATAAAATAATAACTTCAGCTTTATTCAGTATTAATACATATATTACAGATCTTCGAGTCAACTAACTTTACTAATTGGTTGATTTAAAAGCAAGTAAGCAATTAGATGCAGTCTCTGATCTTTCAAACGACAGGGATACATTCGAAACATTAGAGAGTTACATTAATAGAAACACCTAGCACTTATCAAAGTATATTCGACCAGAAAAAAAACCCTATAGTAGTTAATCGTTTTATCAGAAGTTGTTAGGAAATTTTTCTTTTATCATGAATGATCAAGAAGCGTTCAAAATAAATGAACAAAATAAATTAACGGTGGTGACAGATGGTACGACAGAATCATGCGACGTACGAATACTCATCTGCGTTGTTTGGCGTACGTTCAATGTATTGCTTGTCTATGAGAGTTTCGATACACTTTTTGATCATGCTGATAGAAGGTGCAAATGTAACTTTAGACTGACTTAGTACCTGGAACAGCAAGAATTGGCCATATAATTTAATTATTTCACTTAAGTGAATTGTTACAGAAAATTCGAAATAAAATCTTACCTCTTGTACGAGTTGATTGTGTCTCAAAACTCTACGACTCTTCATAATACGGACTATCGCTGCTTGTAGGTATAACTTTCTATCGTCGTCAACACTTCGATGCGTGGCTTCTGTATCGTGAGATTCATGTGGTACACCCCGTTGCAATGCACCAGTTATACGGAATTTCGTTCTCTTATTCGAGTAATCGAAATTAAGCGTTAAAACTGTGTCTTCTTTTAATTCTCCTTCTGTTGATTTCTTCAAAATCTTACAGTCTACTAAACTGACAGCATGTTTAATCAACTGATCATGTGTCAAACGCAAGGATGTGGCCGCTTCTCGGCATTGTATCGAATTGCAATGCTCAAAAAGTAGTAGAAGTGCCATTTGGTACGTCTGTACGGTGACTAAATAAGGTTTCTTTAAATAATTAAATTTCAGCTCACCCTGACAAAGATTATGTAACCACGTGAGTTTTCGTCCGCTAAATTGTGCATGGTAAAACGCTTCAAAAGCCTGTATAGATTTAACTAACTGTTGTGAGATATGAAACGGTCCTGAGGTCGGCGGCTGGCCTAATGGCCAAGCACCTGCTTGCAACACGTATACTGTAAAACCTATACCTAATTGATTTTCCCTATCTCTTTCTCGTAAGGTTGCTGCAAATTTGGCGTTCAAATTCGCTGAGACCGACATGTCGGTGAACATTCGATGAAGTTTGTTCGTAAATTCGTATCCGCAGGCTTGCTTTAAACGATCAATCATCGATTCTTCTGCGTCCATTGATTGTGATTGTTGATGTATCAAGCGTTTAGCGAGCATACGCGAGTAAAATTTTTGAAAAACATCTTTGTCGTCGACATATTTGAATACGGTAATGCAACGTCCTAATTTCTCTTCCACTTCCACCTCTGATGCAGTTTTGGCAGATTTTTTTAACAGGGAATCACAGTATTTAGCTAGCTAAATTTTAAACAAAATTTAGTTAATTTAGGAAATAATTGCAAGGAAAATTATTTGTAAATAATGATCTGTAATCGTTCAGTTACTTACTAGTTCAGGTGCTCTAGCTGGTTGTCGTGGAACAGGTCTATGATTCACAACAGCAGAACAAGCTTTATCAAGAGCAGTCACAAAAGCTTGATCGCCTTTGAACACATCCTTAATCAATTCCGAATATTTGTGATGCACATGTAGTATGCTTTCCATAAATTGTGTGTGTATCTAGTATCGCACAATAATAAAATATTGTAATGACTTCGTAAATAGTAAATTTGAAATTTATAATTATTCATCTTACATTTTCTCCCTGTAGAGATTCAATCGCTTGCAATCCCTGTTGCGTAATATGTTGTGTTAATTTCTGTACAAGTGGAGTCAAGCCTGATGGTATTGGTCTTAATAGTGGGTATAGGAGGCTTAAATCTCTTCTACATTCATTTTTTATCATATTTTCTGCTTCCGCGTGAAGCCAAGTTACATGCGCAGCTATCATTTTTTCTTCACAGCACTGTTTCACCTAAAAAATATTACTGTCGAACAACCAACTACTTTAAATTCATAGACTTTTCATATAGTATGTAAGAAAAAAAGCATACTTTGGGCACAGAGCTTGCATGGAGGAACTTATGAGCACGAAGCTCTTCCAGAATAAGTTGAGATGAAACTCTTTCCATATAATGAGTTATGTCCGATTGTTGACGCAGCTCAAGCGCCTGTTTAGTATAAAATTCACCACTAGCTTCTAGAAAGGGTGTTTCGAATATTTCTTGATACATCTAAAACAAAATAAGCTGTGTTGAAAGGTTTTGCAACGAATGTGCATAGCAAATTCAGAAAATGTTACAATAAAAATACTTACATCCAGTTGTCCTACTAATAACTTATATTCCCCAACTCGAACAAAACTCTGTATCACACCACAAATAACTTCTGTACTTGCTATTTCAGCTTGACCAACTCTATCTGCATGAATGCTTTCTAACAGCTGAGAAACAAGTTGTTTTTTTAGTGGTATGATCATTACTTTTTCCCAAATATCTAAACCAAGTTCGCCTATTTCCATTTGTTCTTGATAATCAGCATTTATAGTGGAAGACATGCCATAGATAAGTTCTGCCTCCGAAAGCTTATACTTTTTAATATGCTGCTCGTTTAAATACAAGTATAGGCAATGTAAATAATTAAGACCTTGCGAGTATTCTGTCCAGGCACGATGATATGCCTGGAGCAAAATTGATTCACCTTGAGCATAAACTGTCATTAACAATTGGAAGACATGATTGTCCAGAAACTTTTTAGTTTTGTTATACAACTGATCTGCGAATGATTCTGGATACGCGATACACAAAGAATATACATCACTAGAATAAAATATAGATCACATATTTTTAATTAAAATGTATTCAATTTTAAAACTTCTTTTTTGCAATTAAACAACTCTAGAAGATACCTGAATCTCTCATTCCATGTAGCACGTGGAACATTTGACAATGTTATTACACCTTTCACTGTCTCTTTCAATAAATTCCATGTTTCTTGAAAATCAACCTGTTTAGGTTTTAGTGACATCCTTTCATGTGATCAAGAGAAAACTTAAATATTATGTATAGTATAAACTCTATAATATTGTTACAGAACTTGCAAACCTATAAAAAGTAAGTCAAATATAATTTAGTTCATAATGATAATATGAAACAAGCTAATGTTAAGAATATTACTACAGACAGATTAAAAATAATTAAAAATAAAACATCTAAAATATATTCTAAGAATAATCTTTCAACTACAGATGAACTGACTTTACAAAACTGTCTGAACGTTTTGAATATTGCTGGTTTAAAAATAACATAAAAGTACAATACGTTGCGAACGCATTTAATTTCATGGCCGTTCCAAATTTCTTTCAATTCGAACACCTCTTTCACTAACAACGTATGTATATTAGAAATTATTTATGGAAACACCAGAGTCATATGAAATAATATAAATCGTTCATGAATCGTTGTTAAATTTGAATTAGGAACGATCATTTCGCTTTTTTCTATCACGTTTACGATTTCTTGATTGCTTTATATTTTGGTATCTCTATAAAACACACTCTATTGCGATCGTTGGACGAATTATCAACCACACGTGTAAACGCGCGTCAAGAACTACAGCTGAGTCGGCTAACTGGTATACCATTGTATACTATCCAGATGGTTATGCTCGAAATCACTAACCAAAAACTCGTAGAAAGAGAGGTCTCTATATGTATGTATGTACGTATGTAATATATGTATACATACATCTCAAAGTACGATTGCCAATCAAATGTAAGCTTCGTTGAAATGAATTCTTTCAGTGTGTTTATCGAGCTTACCTTTGATATTTCATTGAGATCATATTCTCTCTCTCTCTTTCTTTCTCTCTCTCTCTCTCTCTCTCTCTCTCTTTCTCTCCCTCCTCTCCCTATCTTGCTACCGTGTCCCTTTTTTTTTATCTTGTTCTCACCTCATTTGTCACTTTAGAACAGTCAGCTGTTTCATTTACAGGTAGTAACCTGTTCACCGTATAATACACTGAGTTTTGTGTATTTTCTCTATACAAATAAATTAAACACACAATCCTAAATCGCAGCGAACTCCCGAATAACAACACTGAGCCATGTTTTTCTCCTTCACTCTTTTGTTCTTGACTTTTTCTGGGTTTTTTGGGGGGGATAACACAGAGTCAATTCTCCTCATGGTTATGGACCCAGGGCACAGTATAAGCTAGGGATGCCACTGAACTATAAAACTACAAACTACCTGGAATGAGCAGTTCAGTGGATCGGGATAGGAGAAACCGTGTCGACAGAGAGGGCTATACGGGGTATCTTTGTCCTTTTCTAATACTGTTGCAAATATAACAAATGACTAACTGCGCGTAATTAAATGACCGCGCGACGTGTATAAGATAGAGACAGAGATCTGTCAGCACGGCTGCTTATACACGTTCTGCTCATTCCAGGTAGTTTATAGTTCAGTGAGGGATGCAAATTTTTGAACCGATCTTTCGAAGATCGATCTTTTAGTTCACAATTCTCGATTTTTTAAATCGATTCGAAGAATTATACCACGACTAAGGAGATTGTAGATTGATTTTCGCATATTTATGTACATACTTACACCAAAGAGTAGAATTATATCTCCTCTTTGCTTACACTGCGTTCAACGAGACGCAGTGTAGGTTAGGTTGAGGTCTATTTTCTTTCTATTTAAATAGATGACGTTTCAAGCGCGTTTACCATACAGAGGGTAAAAAGACAGTGTGACAAATCAACTACCTTCGAAATTATTGGTTCCGCCATTTGCAGGAAAACTTCCTGTGCTAATAGGTAGTTGTGTATCATTGATATTAAGTTTCTATGTACCAACATACATACATTAAGCGCCCTTACCTTATGCCTTATATATACCTGCATAATGCGTTCCGCCGATCCTGGCTATATATATTTCTGTTTATTAGTGTAGAGCAAACCACTACTATATATATTTTAAAGCTATACTTTTCAATTTGTTCGGCACAATTTTCATTTTTATGTATACGTATCAAATTTCTTCTGGTTTTTACCACAAATTTCCTGTGAGATTATGTCAGCAAAATCTAGTCAGTTTTTGTTCCTAATTTACCGTCGGATACATCCAGTATGTTTGCTCGGTTTCTGTCACCTATTTCTGTCAGCAAAATCTACTCGGTTTTTGCCGATATATTACATCGGATGCATGAAGTATATTTGCTCGGCTTCTTGCACCTATTTCTGTCCGCAAAATCTGCTCGGTTTTTTGTGACAATTTGGCGACAGTGCTGCCCAGAACAGATCTTGCGTCAAATTTGGTACCAAACCCATACAAAATATTGATAGCAAATTCTGTCAAGATCTGTTCAAGCAGACTTGGTTATCAGGGCAAAAGCGTTAATTTTATTAATTTTTAGATTTTGCAGAAGAATATAAATATTTACATTTTTTGTAAAAGTTGAACAGAAATTTCATTTTGCAAAATGCTGATTCCTTTGATGTTAATACGTTAAATATCGTGCTATTTTTCGTTTAGTGCACTCCTTCATTTGTTTAAATATATATTAATGAAAGAAAAATTTTAATGTCCAATGATACATTTAGTATTTTACCTTATTCTTATTAAGATTAACATTTATTCAATGTTTATACACATCACGATTTATTTAACATAAATGATTAAAAAAAAACAATGTAAGTCTGAAAGTTTTCATTAATTGTGACAGTTTTTACGTGTTTGGTATGAACAGGTATGAATAATCCAATTTAAAATATCCCGCGGTATGGCATAAATGACACCACTAGTGGTTCCAAACATGGCGTTTGAGGGACCCCCCTTCAATCACAACCCCCCTCGTCCTCAAGTCCACTTCATGCACCGTCCTTTAGGTCCATGCATGGATATAGGAATAACGGGATGGAGCAATAGCCTCGGGGGGTGAAGCCGCCTTACGGGGTGCGGGGAACGTGGCTTCTGGGGACCCGTCGGTGATTGGTTCTAGTATGAATGCACGAAATTTCAATGTGAGACCTTCAATTTGTTAACAATTATAAATGTACGGTAGAATATTTTCATAAAATACCGAAATAAAGTGTCTTATTTATAAATCAATATATTGAAGTGTTAATGGTGTCCTGTAAATGTATATCATTGAGGATCAAAATAAAATCATTAAAGGTTAGAATCTAATAGACATGAAAAATCTTTGTTTCTTTTTGGTATTTAATTTTGAAATGAGACAAATGACCATAATTATATTGCAGATGTAAGAAATTTTAACGAATTCAGGAAAGAAATCCTCTTTCTCATTTGCACTATTTTTTTTATGTTAAGTTATGCTTAGAAGAGAAAGGTACAGTCTTCGACCCAAAATAAACATGTCAGTACATATTCTGTTATTATTACTAAACTCTAAACGAATTATTCAGAAACCTTATTTGGACGAATCACTTTAGTTTTCTAAGACTAACAAAGTATGCATTAAAATATCCACTTAGTATCATTCCAAAAGTCAGCATAGAGGTTATTGTGTAACTTTGCCTTATCAAAAGCTGGGTTCAAGCACTATTGCATAAAGTTTTCTGATGTGCAAAACTGTTTATGTATTTGTCATTATCGTTAGGTAGTTGCCAAATTAAGTACCAAAAGATTTTTCATGTCTATAGATTCTAAACCTTTAATAATTTTATTTTGATTTCTCAATGACATGCATTTACAGGACACCATTAACATTTCAATATATTGATTTATAAATAAGACACTTTATTCCTGTATTTTATGGAAAATATTCTACCGTATATTTGTAGTTGTCAACAAACTGAAGGTCACAAATTGAAATTTCGCGCATTTATACTAGAACCAATCACCGACGGGTCCCCAGAAGCCACGTGATCGTGTTCCCCGCACCCCGGGAGCAACTTCACTCCCCTCGCCGAAAAACGGGGTTTATGCTCCATCCCGTTATTCCTATATCCATGGGTCCATGCCATTGCCAACAGGTTATGTCAACAGGCAGGTGACTGCAGGCCCTGCCAGCAGAGGCCGGCAGATCGGGAACGCAGATGCTATATGTTCTGCCGGCAGGGTCTGCTGGAATCTGCTGCAATCTGCACATGCCGCTGCCGGCAGATTGTTTATAGGGAGGGTACTAACAATACGAATTTCTGTCATTCTTACTTGTGTAAAATAATTATAGCGTTAAAATGAAAACACAAAAATATGCTGCAAATGCTTTTTAATTTCATAAATTATGTTATATCAATTAATAATACCATTGCAATGCGTGTTAATTAAAATTAAGAAACCAAACTCAATGCTTCGTGAGTAACTCATCATTATTTTAAACACTTGTAATAGTATCACTAACATTATTCATGTCAAATTTACTAATTAGTATACAAAATAAAATAAATAACAGATGTTAAATTTCATAATATAAATACTTAATATATTTGACCTGCATTTTGTACATATACTATGTATATACAATGTAACAAAAATTTTGTCCTTGAAAGGGGTGATTCGGGAGATGATTTGAAAGAATCTTTTCATTAGCGAAAATGTCCTCCGAGGCTTTGTTATCGAGATATTGACAAAAATACTCGATCAATCAGAGCGCGAGTACAGTGGATGAATTTTGGCGTGTGTTAGAACTGCAAGTAATATTGACCCGCCATTGTCCGCGTCGGGATCAGTTCGCTGTACTCGCTCTCCGATTGGTCGGTGCAGGTCGGTGTTTTTTGTTAATAACTCGTTGACAAAGCACCATCATATTTACTAAGAAAAAAGTTGTTTAAAATCACGTTAGGAATCACCCCTCTCAGAGACCTGTAACATTTTTGTTACACCCTGCATACATGCTCTTTGGCTGAATTATTATATGAAATTTTAAAACACTGAATCGATGGTCAATATTACATAAAAATAATTAATATATAACATACTTAAAGCATGTAACAGTAAATTACAATATATGGCATTGGCAACGAAAGCATTCCCCAGTACATCTATACGATTTCATAAATTTCAATTCTGGAGATGATTGCGCTGGTCCTAAATTCAGAGAATCCTCACTTTCTTCGCTAAGTTCTTCAATACTAAATGTATCAGTCAGATCCTGTTTGTACTTCAAAGAATCTTTTGATTTAGACGTTGGAAAAAGAGTCATTTCACCTTCGCTGTAAAACTGTGATATTAAATTTCAAATCATAATACTAACTAATAAGTTATTTACCTTTCACTGTCACTATGCCAATATTCAACAAGAGGAAGATGTTCCTTATTTTTCTTTGGCACTGGAAGTCTTTGAATTGATATTAGGCCAGCGGTACTGCTACCACCACCACATCCCTTATCATATTTTGGCAACTTTATATAATCTGAACTACGCTGGATACGTTTTGCCTGTTCGATTCGTGCTTCTGTCCAAAATAAGAAATATAAACCTAATTATACAGAATACTGTATTGCTAAACGACATAATAATGTATTAATAGTAATACCAAGTTTCTTTTGTAACTGTTTCGTCGTGGAGTTGTTTTGAGATATTTGTGTCTGATTGCTACTGCAGCTACTATCGCTTCCCTAAAAAAGTGTAACGTATTAGATTCTAATATTTAACTTGTTCACTTATTTTAGTTGTATGCTAACTTTTGTAACAGCAAATTATATATTTACCAAGAAAAGTCTTTCATCTTCTATGTGATTAGTAGCCTTTGGGTCACTATCAATTCCACTATCTTCCATCACAAAATAAAATTATATATTAAATTAAAAACTTATTCTTTAATTTTATCTGAAATGAATCATAAATAATCTTCACGATAAATATTCAAAATTTGTCACATAATTATGTAAAATTATAAGTTTCGCATGAAATAAATAAAACATAATACCTCTTATTATTTTAACATTTAATAACAATGTTCAAATTTCATTTATAAGTTGCATACTGTCATTTTTTCGTACACAGGTACTTTGAACAGGTACTCAAAAAGTAATCACTTACTCTGGAATACAATGTATTATATAAATAATATTTTTCATTATGCTGAAATATCTTGAATGAAATATAGATATTTAGCTTTTACTCACAAGTGTTTCTAAATTATTCTGACTTATGTACAAGTAGTAAGCATGCTTACATTTATTATCATGGCATGTCCCATTATTGATTTTCTTTTAGCTGTATAACCGCACAAAATTCGTGAATATTGCTGACTTTTATTTAAAAAAGAATACGCGAAAATTTATGATTAAATATACTTATGTGTCACTGTCTATAAAAATTTACTATTTATATTATATGTAAAAAATTATTTTGTATTGTAAAATATTTTAACAAAAAATGTTTTCATTGAGAGATAATTTTAAAATTATAGTTTTAGAGGTTGTTAAAAATGCTAACAAAATAAATATAAAAGATTATTATGTAAAATAATATAATACTTTGTTTGAAACTGACATTATTCAAATACTACTATAGCAATATCACAAGTTTCCTAGGAAACCATAACTTATTACTTCAAGCTCCCTAAAGATAAATAGGATACAGTGAACTTCAGTTTACATTTCAAACAAATATCATCTTACATTATCTTACAACAGCTTTTTTACGTGCCTAATATAATAAGCAATATACTAAACGTTAAACACAAAACCAACATACTATCATTCTACTTTTAAATTATAAGTATTTTTTGAATAGATTCCTTCAGTATAACAATAGGAATTTATAAACATTAAACATTAAATTTTTACATAGTTTAATAATAAACAGTTTGCAAAGTCGGAACAATGAGACCGTCATCTGTAGGTAAGAGGACAATGTCCAAAGCTGGGGATTCAACAAAGGAGATACCAAGAGTAACTAATCCATATCTCGTTTATAGTATTCAATTTGTTAATAGTATTAGAAACTAACTGCATATTATATATGTTTAGTTCTTAAGCACTTTCAAGAGTCGCTTAGATCTAGGTGGAGGTGATATGGATTGGTTACGGGGAAAAGTTTATCTCAAACCAGAAGACCAGCTGCAATTAACAGACGCAGTATGTATAACTTTTTGATAATAAATAATATTAACACACTGAGTGCCATAGTTGAATGTCAAACTGCTGAAAGGTCTTGAAAATTGCTTGAAAGGAATATATGTACTCTCAAATAAATCTTAATTTTATTTATGCTATCACATAAAACTAGGAATTACAAGAAGAATTTGCAAGAGTTCTAAATGTACACAACACAAGGATTCCAGATTCTTTGGTAGAATGGTCATGGAAGCTGGGTGAATTCATGAAACTGCCTCCTCCGTCAAATTTAGTAAATATCATAAGTGTGCAAGGAGCATTACTCCATAAAGATTCTGAGGAAGCAAAAATACAATTAGCGGGTGGACTCTTAGGTAAGATGTAATTGTTAGATTATGGCAGAGTGTAATAAAATACCACACGTGATTGTGCAAAAGACAGGAATATATTAAAAGAACTGTAATTATATTGTTTAAACAATGGGCACAAATAAGTCACGCGCACATCGGAAAAAGGCGCGTAGAACAGTAGTCGACGGGACTCACACGCTGTACAATCTGAGAAATGCGAAACTAAAACTAGGGACAATATTATACCATAACATTCCCTCTCGATTTAAACTTAAAATTTTAAATAAACAAAACAAAGGGTATAGCCGGATAATGGGGTCAAAAGTGCCCCTAAACCAAATTCGATATGCCATGAGTCATTCGATAGCTTATCCAAACGGGAGCATTTTTACCAATTTTCAACCCTCTATCTCTCCTTGGGGGTAGTAAAGGGTGAAAATAGAAAATCACGTTTTTTTCCCAATTTCTCTTACACTATTGGATGAAAAATTCTGAAAAAAATCAGGAACACGCTAGTTATCGAGGCATGTTACAGAACCTTTTCAGACTTTTAAATCAATTATCCAAGTTGTAAAAAATAAAAAAATGCCGAAAAATGCTGATTTCATCACACGATCCAAGACATCCAATGTAGAATTTTCCCCAAGTAAAGAAAAATTAAAATCTTTAGAAACTCTACTTAAAACACTTGTAAATAAGCATTAATCATTTTCATATGCGTAGGAATAAGAAAAATATACACTTAGTATAAAAAAAAAAAAATATCTTCCTAAGTCGGACTCGAACCTACGTTCAAAAAGTACGCAGCGGTTTAGCAGTCTGACACTTTATTATTTTTTTTTGTAAGTTTATTTACATATATAGGTGAGAATGAACTACAAAAGAACACCTAACATAAGATATTTCCAAACAGACCCCACTTAGGAGGCTCACAGTGGAATCCAGTAACAAGAACCATAATAAATAATCCTAATAACATGGAATAGAAAACAGAGACAATTTAAATTTAACACTAGTAGTGAAACAAATTGCACTTAAAGGATTAGGGAAAAGGCTATAACAAAAAACCCCATAGACGATATTAAAAGCTTAAAAACTACTGAAAACTACTTAAAACTACTTAAAAATAAACCTATTTACAAAGGTTGCTGAATGCAACCCTAGTAGCCTAGTCATGGGAGTCCATGACGGCAACACCCCAGATACCAAGAATGTTATAAATAAGAGAGTTTGAAACATAGTGCTGCTAGTCGGTATGAGCAGAACGATAAATGGAGAGGCAGGCCCTAAAACACCTACGCTCAAATCCTCTTATTTTTTCCATGGAAGTGATTAACATTCCACCATATGGGGGCAGCATAAGTGATAACAGGTCTAATCAGTAGCATGTAAAGTATAATTTTACATCTAGGGGAAAGATATTTGTTACGAAACATGTGGCTATGCGCAAGGAAGGCCTTCTTAGCTTTATCTAACTGTATGTCTAAATGTTTATTAATTCTTAGCAGATAATCGATATTGACTCCCAGGTATTTAACAATTTTTTTGTGTGAAATTGCTATTTTATCAGAAGTGCCCGGATTGGTGGTGGAAATCTGAAATTGACTGCTACCCGCTTTCGTTTTATGCGAGAGGTAATGTAAAGGTTTGCGAAATAGAATGGATTCACATTTATTTGGGTTGAGCTTAAGGTTCCATTGAGCATAATATGAGTTAATTTTTTCAACTATTTCCTCCAATCCATCCCTGACCAGACCGACACGGTTGCTAGAGATATAAACAATTAAATCGTCAGCAAAGGCAATTGCTGAACATTTATCTGTTTGATTAAGGTTAAAAAGATTGAGTAAATCGCTGGTATAAATGTTGAAAAAAATTGGAGAATTTACAGTGCCCTGTTGAAGACCCTCAGTTATTAGAAATTCTTCAGAAGATAGAAGAGCTCCGTTTGTAGTAACAAAGGATCTGCCTCTGATCATGTCTCAGATTAAGCCTATCATCCACAAGGGAAAAGACTTTCTTTCCAATTTAAAAAGTAGGCCATTGTGCCATACTGAGTCAAAGGCCTTCTCAAGATCGAGTAGTGCTGCTCCCACAACCTGACTATTTTCAACTAGCTGGGTAACGTCAGATAAGAGCTTGTGAACAGCGTGAACAGTAGAAAGATGTCGACGGTATCCAAATTGACAATCGGGAATGATGTTGTTAGTGTTACAGAAAGTACTAATTTTTTCGTTGATTATGGCTTCATAAACTTTGCTTAAATTAGGGGTTAGGCTAATTGGCCTGTAACTAGAAGAGTTGTTAGGATCTTCATTTTTTTTTAGAATCGAGATAACTTTGGCCTTTTTCCAAGCGGTAGGAAAATAGGAATGATTGATCGCGTTGTTGAAGAGAATAGTTAGATTGATCATTACGTTAGGCGGTAAGTGTTTAAGGACAATATTAGGAATGTTATCGAGACCAGCCGAAAATTTGTTAGGGAGTTTTTTGAGAATAGCAAAACGGAAATAGGGCCCCTTCATTACCTGACGGGTTAGAGGATCTATAATTGAGGGAGAAATAGGTAATAGTAGAGTTGATATTTCTAGCATTCATAAAATTATTTTTGAGGTTCGCGGCTGTGTCGTCAACTAACAATTTCAAGCGGGTATTCTCATTGAGATTACTGGGAGAGTTAATTGATTCGAAGTGAGCGCCTAATAGGTTTAAAATATCTTCTTGTCTCGAAAATTGGAAGTTGTTATTAACCAACCTGGCATTCACCGTTTGACACCTACTACGTGCGATAACTTCACTCTTATTACTCTCAATGTGTATGCTCTTTATTACGTTCTGTGACTTAGGCCTGAATATTTTATTAATTGATGGAAAGAAAGTCCCCGCCCTGCGGTGATCAATTTTTTTTATTAGATTAGACCAATAAAACTCGATGGCTTTTTTGAATTCCAATTTAATAGTTTCTGAGGTGGACTTCAACAATGTTTTGGTGTCCCGAGTAATGTCTAAACGACACAGCGGGTTCAATTTATGCAGGTCATGCAAAAGAGAGACTAATTAGTTCCCGATTTATAGGGAAGTTATAGTAATTACCCTGAAAATCGAAAATCGATTTTTTGGCAGATCGTCATGTTTCAAGGTTATTGGAGGAGTCATTTTAGTCTATTTTGAACACATTGTTTGTGTGTATGTGCGTGTATGTGTGCGTGCGTACAACCTTCTTGAACTGCACTACAGAGAGCTACTATTTCAGCTTCCGTGGTGGACAGTGCTACACACTTTTGTTTTCGAGTTACCCACACAACTGTATTTTTAAATACTTTTATTAAATATCCAGTGACTGATTTTCTATCATTGAGATCACCTCCCCAATCTGAATCAACATAACTCATTAACGGTAACTTTGAGTTATTTGTTTCATAAACTAATTTTATATGAGTAGTTCCTCGTAAATATCTTAAGACTCTTAAGATAACTCCATACTTCAATACACGCTTTGTCTTGATATCTGCTAAAATAATTTATCACATAACTTATATCTGGTCGTGATCCTAACATAGGATACATTAAACAGCCTATTAACTCTCTTACTGGTTTATCTGATACATTATTGTTTTGTTCAGTTACCCTTAACTTTAAATTAGGATCTATTGGCATTGAACTTGCTGTGGCATTCTCAAAATTAAATCTTTTAAGTATACCTAATATGTATCTCTCTTGGCTTATCTTTAATATACCCTTATCTCTATTATAATCTATTTCCAATCCTAAAAAATATTTGAGATCACCTCTGTCTTTTTTATCGTATTTCGTAATCAGTTTTTCTTTATCCATCTCTATTAAATCTAAATCTGGACCCGCTAAGATTATATCTACGTACAGCAACAAATGCACAATACTCCCTTTGTAGTCCTTTTTATATAAACAATAATCAGCATTTGATCGTTCAAAACCTATTTCTTTCAAATAATCATTTATTTCACTATTCCAACATTTAGGTGACTGTTTTAGTCCATAAAGAGTTCAGTTTTAACAAATACCCCTCTCTACATTTTACCCCATATGGAGGATATACAGGGTGTCCCAAACTAAGTGCGGGACCCGGAAAGGGTGGATTCCTGGGGTGATTCTAAACAACATTTTCCTTTGCAAAAATGTCCTCCGAAGCTTTGTTAACGAGTTATTAACGAAAAACCCCGACCAATCAGAGAGCGCGAATAGCGAGCGCGGCCGACCAGCGACGGCGACCAAGCTACGCGTAGCGTCTACTACTCGCTGTGCTCGAGGCTTGTACAAGAAACTCAAGATCTTTACGTTATTGGCCAATTTCTCCTAAACTATTGGATGAAAAATTATGAAAAAAATCAGGGACACGTTAGCTATCATGACACATATTATGGAATTTTTTGAGATTTTTTAATGTATTAGCAACGTTGCAAAAATAAAAAACGTGAAAAGACACGGTTATTGGCCGATTTCTGTTAAACTATTGGCTAAAAAATTATGAAAAAAATTAGGGACACGTCAGCTATCGCGACACATATTATGGAATTGTTTCAGATTTATGAATTAATTAGCCAAGTTGCAATACATAAAAAGCGAAAGAAAAAAATTGTAAAAATGGTGCTTTTGTATTGTAGCAAAACTGAATCTATGATCATATTACTTCAGTACATAAATATCACTAATATCCTTGTTGTCAAATTTTCTCACATTCTTTAACTTCATACGTCATAATAAAAAAGTAAAAAGCAATGTTTCCGTACTTCCTACGGATTGTAAATTATTCTACTATGTAATAAAACATTGGAAACTGTACAAAAATACTTATTGCATAAGGAATGTACGAAAATTATACCTGTTACTTGCTGTAATCGGTAAAAAGTACGGAAACATCGGTTTTTATTTTTTTTAATTATGACGTACTAAAGTAAAATATGTTTAAATAAATTGAAGTTAATAGTATGACCCCCTCATTCGATTGTACCCCTTATGGAATAGTGAGTAAGTAGGCATGCAATTATTATCGATGAGACTCACCCATTCGGAGAGGAATTCACCTGCTGCTTGAACACCGATTCCTCTGGGTCAGTGGCCGATCCCGGTCGTTAGGGGATGATGCAAACCGTAGGTCCTGCTGGTCGCAGGTATTCGGTGCCACAGAAATACACCTTACGTTTAGAACACTCCGCGGTCACCAACACTGATCACTTCATTGAAGGAGCATTTGAGCTTCTAATCACTTATAACCGCAGATCACACCGAATTAAAATCCCCACGGTCTTGAATAATTTTGGAACGAGATCGTTCCTACGTTTGAAAATAATTTAATGCGATTCGTGGCGGTCGGTGCGGGTACTTCTCACGGTACATCTGTTCCGCGGATTCCGCGTTGTCTCGGCACTCTGCAGCGAAGAAAAAGAAGAGGGTGAAGCCCTCAGCGGCGGAAATCATGATCGATACTAACGATTTTTTCCAAAGTCTCTTTCCTTCAGCCCTCGCATCCCTCCAGCGTGACTTTTCGGGGTGTAGCTTTGTCGAAATACTCGAAGTTGATTTGTTAATTGGCAACAATGAGGGAGGGCCTTCCTCGGCCAGCCTTTTTTGGTGGAGATGGATGTGTCTCTTTCAGGTCGAAAAGGTAGCGGAAAAATTTAGGGTACAAGGAAACGGTGTATGAGGAGGCGGTTATGAGTGTCTCGCAGATGCGGCCGTTTATGATCTTGAGTATTGTCCTGCAATTTGGAAGGAACCATCGGCACTCGAGGCCGAAGACCGCGAGGGCGCGTGGAGCTTACCGTTAAAGTCCTTTCGATGCATTCGGAGGGATGAAATATGGAATTCCCCGTTATTAAAAAGCGAATTGGGGAAAGTCTTTCGCCGTCAAACATTTGGTCAACGGATGTTTCGCAGAGACTAACTCGTCACCGTGCCGAGGGTAAAATACAATTATTGTATTTTCATCCTGCGACCGAGTCTTGCTTTTTATCACCCTGAACATGCAGTGACCTTCTGATGTTCGTGTAAGCCATCACACAACTTTATACTTTATACTCATACTTTTACTAGATAAACCCTCCAAGTTATTACTTCTTTTTACCCCGTTACCTTTCAAGATAATTTTATGAAACAAAATAGGCACATATTTTTTGAAGAATTGTGAAGGAAAAAAATATGGGTCAAATTTTCTTGTAGGAAGGATAGGGAAATGATACGGAAAAATAACTTATCTTAAATTTATATTGGAATGGTAAAAGTGATTTAGTGGTCCGAGTGATTTACAAAGGAGATCCTGATTTTACGTGTAACTAAATGCTCGTATTCGTGTCAATGTAAAGGATCCGCGTAATCTTTAATACACAGGTAAACAGCCTCCCCTGTAGCTCAAGAAGGTTTACGAATAATGGAAAAGGAAGAAACGAAATTTCGGAGTAACGTAAGACAGATCCCCGCCAGTGACCCCCAAACTCACCATTCATGACTGCATTGTTTCGCGGACAGGTGGCAACCGTCGGCGTTGAGGGCGAGGTAATTACCTCGCGGACCCTTACCGATAGCAGGGCGACTGGGTCCACCGATGCTTTACTGCAGGGGCCCATAAACGGTGAACTGGGGGACACTCGCGGGGAGCCGACACGTGCTACTCCGAAATACCGTTTCTTTTCCCTCAATCTTTCCTGAACCTCTTCAAGTTATTGGAGACGCTTACCTGGGCGCTATTACGATTTACGATCCTTTGGCTACATTTTCGAAAAAGTCGAAAAAAACATTTGGCGACCAAATGCGGTGCACAAGAAACAGTTCATCGTTAGTTTTCTTTAACAATTCATTGATGGACATGAGGGAAACTAACGGTTAATCGTTTATTGTGTACCGCATTTGGTCGCCAAATGTTTTCTTCCACTATTTCGAAAATGTAGTCAGAGGATCGTAAATCGTAATGCACGTAAATAAGCTTGGTCTACAGTTCGAGTAGATTGACGAAAAATAAAGGGAGGAAGCGGTATTTTGGAGCAAAACGCGACAATTCCTCGCGAGTATCCCCCAGCTCACCGTTTATGGATCCCTGCAGCAAACCATCGGTGGACCGAGTCGCCTCACCATCGGTGGACCGAGTCGCCTCGCCATCGGTAAGGGTCCGCGAGGTAATCATCGCGCCCTCAACGCCGACCGTTGCCGCCTGTCCGCGAAACAATGCAGTCATGACCTGTTACTCCGAAATTTCGTTTCTTCTTTCCTCATTGTTCGTAAACCTCTTCGAGCTATAGGGGAGGCTGTTTGCCTGTGTATTCAAAATTACGCGGATCCTTTACATTCACGTGAATGCGTGCATTGAGGTAAACGTAAAATCAAGATCAACTTTTTTACCTTGTACCGTTAACAGTGAAATATGCGATAGGATCTGAAGAAGTGTCAGATCACTTAATGAAATTAAAGAATACAGTTTGCTCTTTCAGAGCATTTACATAGATTTACGCAGAAAAATTTCTGTCAGCCCATGCATTACTTCCAAGTTAACGAAAATTATTTAACATTTGTTTGTTGCGCTTTATCTTGAGGAAAATGGCACTATGCTGCATAGAAAATTAACTGGATACATGACTTAAGAACTAGAAACTTCAAACTACAAAATAGCTGTTTTCAATATTTCTTATACTTATTTTTCACGGAGCCACTTGAAAATGACTAAATTTTTCGAAAAATGTTACTGTTCCGCAGTGTAGTAAGAGCACGAAAATAAATGTAACAATGAAGAAAGTTGTGTGATGGCTTACACGAACATCAGAAGGTCACTGCATGTTCAGGGTGATAAAAAGCAAGACTCGGTCGCAGGATGAGAATACAATAATTGTATTTTACCCTCGGCACGGTGACGAGTTAGTCTCTGCGAAACATCCGTTGACCAAATGTTTGACGGCGAAAGACTTTCCCCAATTCGCTTTTTAATAACGGGGAATTCCATATTTCATCCCTCCGAATGCATCGAAAGGACTTTAACGGTAAGCTCCACGCGCCCTCGCGGTCTTCGGCCTCGAGTGCCGATGGTTCCTTCCAAATTGCAGGACAATACTCAAGATCATAAACGGCCGCATCTGCGAGACACTCATAACCGCCTCCTCATACACCGTTTCCTTGTACCCTAAATTTTTCCGCTACCTTTTCGACCTGAAAGAGACACATCCATCTCCACCAAAAAAGGCTGGCCGAGGAAGGCCCTCCCTCATTGTTGCCAATTAACAAATCAACTTCGAGTATTTCGACAAAGCTACACCCCGAAAAGTCACGCTGGAGGGATGCGAGGGCTGAAGGAAAGAGACTTTGGAAAAAATCGTTAGTATCGATCATGATTTCCGCCGCTGAGGGCTTCACCCTCTTCTTTTTCTTCGCTGCAGAGTGCCGAGACAACGCGGAATCCGCGGAACAGATGTACCGTGAGAAGTACCCGCACCGACCGCCACGAACCGCATTAAATTATTTTCAAACGTAGGAACGATCTCGTTCCAAAATTATTCAAGACCGTGGGGATTTTAATTCGGTGTGATCTGCGGTTATAAGTGATTAGAAGCTCAAATGCTCCTTCAATGAAGTGATCAGTGTTGGTGACCGCGGAGTGTTCTAAACGTAAGGTGTATTTCTGTGGCACCGAATACCTGCGACCAGCAGGACCTACGGTTTGCATCATCCCCTAACGACCGGGATCGGCCACTGACCCAGAGGAATCGGTGTTCAAGCAGCAGGTGAATTCCTCTCCGAATGGGTGAGTCTCATCGATAATAATTGCATGCCTACTTACTCACTATTCCATAAGGGGTACAATCGAATGAGGGGGTCATACTATTAACTTCAATTTATTTAAACATATTTTACTTTAGTACGTCATAATTAAAAAAAATAAAAACCGATGTTTCCGTACTTTTTACCGATTACAGCAAGTAACAGGTATAATTTTCGTACATTCCTTATGCAATAAGTATTTTTGTACAGTTTCCAATGTTTTATTACATAGTAGAATAATTTACAATCCGTAGGAAGTACGGAAACATTGCTTTTTACTTTTTTATTATGACGTATGAAGTTAAAGAATGTGAGAAAATTTGACAACAAGGATATTAGTGATATTTATGTACTGAAGTAATATGATCATAGATTCAGTTTTGCTACAATACAAAAGCACCATTTTTACAATTTTTTTCTTTCGCTTTTTATGTATTGCAACTTGGCTAATTAATTCATAAATCTGAAAAAATTCTATAATATGTGTTGCGATAGCTGACGTGTCCCTAATTTTTTTCATAATTTTTTAACCAATAGTTTAAGAGAAATCGGCCAATAACCTTGTTTTCTCTCGTTTCTTATGTTTTACAACTTAACTAATTATTTTAAAAATCTGAAACAATTCCATAATATGTGTCGCGATAGCTGACGTGTCCCTAATTTTTTTCATAATTTTTTAGCCAATAGTTTAACAGAAATCGGCCAATAACCGTGTCTTCTCACGTTTTTTATTTTTGCAACGTTGCTAATACATTAAAAAATCTCAAAAAATTCCATAATATGTGTCATGATAGCTAACGTGTCCCTGATTTTTTTCATAATTTTTCATCCAATAGTTTAGGAGAAATTGGCCAATAACGTAAAGATATTGAGTTTCTTGTACAAGCCTCGAGCACGGCGAGTAGTAGACGCTACGCGTAGCTTGGTCGCCGTCGCTGGTCGGCCGCGCTCGCTATTCGCGCTCTCTGATTGGTCGGGGTTTTTCGTTAATAACTCGTTAACAAAGCTTCGGAGGACATTTTTGCAAAGGAAAAAGTTAGGTGGAGCTTTGTTAACGAGTTATTAACGAAAAACATTGACCAATCAGAGCGCGTGTTTATCGGTGAAGCGGCCGCGGTAGCGAAGTCTACAACGCTAAGCTCTGCGCTTGTGCTTCGAACAAGCAAGTCGACACGCATCGATGAAAATAACATTATTATGAGAAATTAAAACGGCATAACAAATAAAGTCAAGTCCTTTACCATTTTTTGTTTATCATTGAAAGTGATTAATTATTTTAAATCGGCGGAAATCACGTGTAGCGTAAAAAGGCAAATACACAGTTTGTTTGTTAAGGTGAATCAAAAATAATAATTATTTGAAGCGAAAGAATAAGGAATACGTAAATTTCTTTTTCAAATAACGTATAAAGAAAAAGGCAAAGTAATAAAAAATGGATGATAAGTGATCCTAGTTCGTTACTGAGATAAAAGTTTGTAGTTCAACAACGGTCAGCAGTGTTTTTTATAATGAATAAGTGTGCTCAAAAAGCCCGAAGAAAAGTGTGCATATGGAACGTGGGGGAATTGTTGAGGAAAAGAGGTCCGCGTTAAAGTAAAAAAAGTAATAATCAACAATAAATTACATGCGACTCACCCTTTCGGCAATTCACCTGTAGTTTTTAAACCTCTGTCACTGGGTCACTGTACCAGTCCTGGTCATGGTTTATGGTAGCCCAGCGCCTATAGTTGGAACCATCTCAACAGGCGGCTCAGGGTCACGTAACCCCTCACGCGCCTTTCTGGAGAGTGCCCCCACCGCGGCAGCCCCGTGCGCGCGGACTCACTTACCGCGTGCGAATATCCCTGAGCGGACTCTCCTTCCCCATTACCTTTCTCGCTTCTTCCTAAGTCGCGCCACTCAGTTCACGCTCCTTCATGTTGCGTCCTTCTTTTTCCCTATCTACCGTTCTTTCCTCGCGGCGTGGTGCGACGCGACGTCGCACGGGACCGTGCGGAGCAGCGCGGCGAGGTGCATATCAAAATCGCATGCTTTCAAGTGCATTCATCACAAACATACATTCGGAACATCAAAATTTACTAAACCTAACTCCTGAAATTATTATTGTATGCAAACGGTGCACCTAAGGAATAATGCCATTACAATATAATAGTCCAATTGCTGGGCCATCAATAATTGTATGAATTTATTTTACTCTATTATCATACAATATAATATATTTTACTCTATTATCATACAATATAATATTTAAGAATGTTTTTCCGTTTATTTCCGTTTAGTGGAATAATTTTCATTTGAGTAATGCATGTCATTATACATATAGCTATACTTTAATATTATTACAATATTTTTATTTAGGGTCTTACCATTTAGTTATTTACTTATTACTTATTTTGGATTTACTATTACATTATAAAATAAAAGTTAAATATCAATTTTACTTATGCACAATATTTTATTCACGTGCTCATAACCAATTTTTTGAACTGCGAAATCTTCCGTTGTCTGCGTAATTTGTTTTTTAATGCCTAAATTGAAATTTTATATACAATAATGAATACTTTTCCCGTAGAAATAAAATGATGTCTACCAATAGAAGAGAAAGAAAGTGAATTTATAAGTGTACATGTTAAAAAACTTTACAGAAATATAAAATTAGGTATTATTCAAATGAAAAGTTGTCCAAAATAAAATTATTCTGTTATTTCCCAATTCTGTTTTATTGTAACCAGTATGAGTAAAATAAATTCATACAATTATTGATGGCCTGGCAATTGGACTATTATATTGTAATTGCATTATTCCTTAGGTGCACCGTTTGCGTACAATAATAATTTCAGGAGTTTGGTTTTGTAAATTTTGATGTTCCGAATGTATGTTTGTGATGAATGCGCTTGAAAGTATGCGATTTCGATATGCACCTCACCGCGCTGCGCCGCACGGTTCCGTGTGACGCACAGTGGGCCAGATCGACGATCTAGCTGTTCAAAGCTATATTAGCGTTATTTAGAGTTTTAAGATCATAGTGTAATACATCCTTGGATTCGGCTTAATGTCAGCTACAATATTATGTAATCAAAAATAATTAGTAACAATTTAAAATTCAAGGTGACCTTGATTTTTTATAACAAACAATTAAAAAAAAAAATGTTTATATTGTAATTTGTAGAATGTTTAATGTCGATTAATTTTTGTTGGAAACATTTTTTTGTCAAAGCATCTGAAATGCCTGAAAAATCAAGTCTAATAAATATTGCGTTCTCATATTGTGTTTTTATGAATAGTATAAGTCTATATTGGGAACATGTCGGAAATTAAACATTATTTTTTATAAATTATTTTAAAAAATAATACTCGATCAACTAAAGAGAATCGTCAAAGTTTTTCTTCTTTGACAAGGGATATCTTTAAAGTTCCAAAAAGTTCCACGTTCTATCAAAGTGCAATATTTTCAGTGTTACTTCCTCTTTAAAATCATGCAAGATTCACTTCCCAGCTCGTCCCGGGTATATACAATATTATTGTTTAAAGCTTCGCGTGACACGCGCTTCAGCGGAGAGTTGCATCGCTCGAGACTCGAGACGCGTGCGCGTGCGCGTGCGCGTTGTCGGCCACTCAGCTCAACATCGCGGGTCTTAAGACTGCTTATGTTACAAATTGGTAACATGATACTTCCACTGATAAGCATTCGAACTGCTTGCTAACTCTGAGTTCAATCATTTGGATTTGAGAGAGCATAGCATCAGCATCGTAGAAGAATCGCAGTGCTTTTTCCATACTAAAATATTGATTGAGGGAACTAAAATTACGTGACGTCACACACACATACACACACACGCACATGCACACGCGAACACACACACACACACACACACACGTGTGCCTCTGCAGTATCGTGTCCTTTTTTTGGCATTTGTAAAGGTCCGATTTTTTTGGCATTTGTAAAGGTCCGATACAAGTATTTAGAGTACCTATAAACAAATGACACATCAAAAAAGAGTAGTATAAATGACAATTTCGATTATTTAGAGCCTTCTAGATAACTTAATTCCTTGAAGAAATGATACTTACCATTAAATTGTGTGTGGTGGTCAATGAAGGCTCCCATCGTGCCGCTTAAAACTTGGGTTGCATATTTCACCCTCATTTTTTTTTATATATTTTTCTTCTATATGATATGCACTTATTTTCGGCATAAGTCGGTGCATAAAATTGGAATATATATCCATGTAATACGCTAATTTGATTATTTTCCATGAAACGAATCTTCGTTCTTGTAGTGCTGTGTTCTTAAAATCTAATTCTAAATCTTTAGTAAGCAAATTGTTACGTATACATTTAATTAAATGTGGTAGATCGTATAAAGGCACTATATTTTGTCCAAATAAATAAATAATATATTTCAAACCTTCTGATCTAAGCAAATTAAATTTTAATTTGTTTATGGCTTTAATATTAGACTGCGCTTGATTGCAAACATACGCAACTACATGCAAACCACAATCTACCACAATTGTTGTAGCTTTAGTAATACATTGCAGTAATCGTTCACTATTTGCTTGTGATTTACTAAAATAGTAGGCGATAGGGAATTTTCATCCTGTATGGATCCCTTTAATAAGGAAAACCAACGCGTGGTCAGCATATTCCGCAAATCTAATATATTACCGTAGTCTTCAAAACCCACAATACAATTTAATGACTTATCATAATCTACATATGGTTGTAATGCCAGTTCATCCTACATCAAGCAATATACTTTATCAATTTCCTTCATTTTTTGTACCTCCTCTTTTAACTGCTCTTTAATAAATTTATTGAACCCAGTTTTTAGGGGAATTCCATGTAATATTTGTCTGAGACATCTACTTGATGGAATATGAAATATTTTTTCCAAGAAAGCATAGCACTTTCTTGATTGTTTGTAGATGGAGAGTGCGAGGATCTTCTCCTGGTTGGTATATCTTCGCCCCTATAATATTGTATTCAAAATAAAAGTTATTACATTAATTTTATTTTCTACATAGATATTAAAAACATTCGGTTTTTATAACAAAATTATATAAATTTTTACATACCTGTGCTTTATATTTCGTATTTCTAATTTGCATATTTAAAAATGTTTTTTGATTTTCAGAAAGAGTACACAACAATTTCTGTACATGCTTATTACTGTACTTCTGTACCAGTTTTAATCTTTTCTTGTATCCACACAAGCGTTTATGATTTGTTAATTGCTGTTTTTGCAATTTTTTGACTAAATTATATAAATGCGCTTCTGTTTTATTTAATTTAATTTACTTATAATTCCCAAGTAAAGAAACTTTGCGTTTTCGTTTCCCTTTACTTGGACCTGGTTCCATTATTTGTCCACTATTCTCTGCCATGGTATTCTGAAACACAATGTACTTCTATATGATGCTTGAGCATAACAATGAAAAACTTGTTTGTGATAATAATGAATCCTAATCTTTTCTTTGCCATGTGTTGGATATGACTTGGACCTGGTTCTATTATTTGTCCACTATTCTCTGTCATGGTATTCTGAAACACAATGTACTTTTATATGATTTATTCTCATAGCATTTTATTGTACTGTGTATATTAAAATACTGCATCACTTACCTCATTCAGTACAATTGGCAAATTTAATTTGTATTTGCCCCTAAAATGGAAAATCGATTTTTTAGCAGATCTCCATGTTTCAAGGTCATTGGAGTAATTTTAGGCTATTTTTAACAAATTGTTCGTGTGTGTGTGTGCGTGCGTGCGTGCGTGCGTGCGTGCGTGCGTGCGTGCGTGCGTGCGTGCGTGCGTGTGTGTGTGTGTGTATGTGTGTGTGATCAAATTTTTCGTTAACGTTTTCTAAAAAATTAATAGTGATATCAAAATGGTCGATGATGCAATCGATGTGTATCAATGTAACTTAGAGCTGAATAGATTTTGTTCTAATTCGGACCAGTAGTTTTTTATTTTTTTTAAGAAAACCTAACAGAATAACGCAATCTAAATGGGAGAATATAAATTTATGAGAGAATAACTAAACTGAAATAATATATATACATATATTATTACTATTATTATATTTATATAACACACACACACAAACACACATATATATATGTATATATACAGGGTGTCCCATTTTAATCCGCCACCACGGCTAACTTAAGAAATATGCATCGGATCAAAAAACATCCCGAACAAAAGTTTGATGGTTTGGAGGGGGACATCTGATCCTGTCAAAAAAATTTCACCCCTACCCCCCTGGGGGTGGGTTACTTTAAAATTTTAAATAGGACCACCTACTTTTTATTGCAGATTCGGATTCCACGCCACAAAATATGTAGGTTTTATTTCAAACATTTTTTTTCATTCGCGATAGGTGGCGCTGTAATCGCGAAATTTCGATTTTTCGCCTATATATATATTACAATATATAATTATAATGATATAATTGTGATAAATACATATATATGAGTATATTTATACACGTATAAATATATATATACTCAATAACTACATATTGAAAACAAATGAATATACATAATATCCATATACACAGCACACACATACATACATATATACCCCAGGGGGTAGGGATGAAATTTTTTAACAGGGTCAGATGTCCCCCTCCAAACCATCAAACTTTTATTCGGGATGTTTTTTTATCCAATGCATATTTCTTAAGTTGTCCGTAGTGGCGGATTAAAATGGGACACTCTCCCTATATATATAGATGTTCGTTTAATGCTACGTCATATAGCAACAATGTTGATAAGTAGAAAACTATTAAATTTCTCCGAATACGAATAATTTTCTAATTAGTGACAACTAATAATGGTAATAATAAATTACAACTCGCAAATCGGGAAGTTCTTTGCGTGGCCCGTAAAGGGTCACACACAAAATAAACATGAATAGCTACAGGCATCACTACTCGTGAGCGAGTGTAGCGAGCGAGCTACAATAACTCCACTCGCGAGCTCGCGAAGCGAGCGAGCAACACGGACTCCACTCGCGAGCTCGCGAAGCGAGCGAGCAACACGGACTAGCTAGTTTAATACTCGCTGCGCGTAGTCTGCTTTGTAATCATTATCAGCAAAGTGTAAATAACATACCCGAAACTTAAGGAAATCCTGTCTCGATGGGACACTTTTTCTAAATACTTTTATACTATTCACCCAAAGTTCAAATAATTTTATATTGGATGGGAATTTGTGGCTTGGTACATCAGATGTTGATGAACATCCAGAGACGCAGTACTTTTGTACCATTTTCAATTCCTTCGATGTGTATCAGGTCATTCTGAATAATTTTCTTATATTGTGACCAGGTGTCGCACAGGTAATAGGCAACAACACAGCAACAATGGGCAATATACATATATCAATATTTTGAATATGGTGGAATATCGATTTTCAATTCAAATATCGATACACTTCACTGTCGCCACCAATGGCGTATCCATCTTATAAAGAACTAAACCGAAAACCTCAAATTCAGAATAGGAGTTTCCGACCCCTGGGTAATGGGGAAGTAGAGTCCGCTCACGGATTTTCAACCACGCGGCAAGTGCGTCCGCGCGCACGGTGGCTGCCGCGATGGGGGCACTGTCCAGAAAGGCGCATGAGGGGTTTCGTGACCCTGACCCGCCTGTTCAGATGGTTCCGACTATAGTCCACAGCTGATTGCAGGTATACGACACCACCCACAGTCAAGGGTCACAACATCGGGTGCATCCGGGTTAAGGCACCAAATAACGAATGTATTCACTTCACTACAGCCACTAATACACTATTCACTTGTCACGATCACTTCATTTTTGTTTTGCGGAACGAGTTGTTCCTACGTTATAACAATTGGTGGCTCCGAAAGGGGTTGATTGCTGTCAATTTAAGAAATGCTCCACATAGCCACCGTCAGGGTTGACCCACGTTTGTGCACGCAAAATAATGTGCCACTACACGCGTTGGAGCATCGCTGGTGTGATATCCGCAATTACATCATGTGTACGTGAAACGGCTTCTTCTGGGATGTCCACTGGTTGACGGTACACCTCATTCTGAAACGATTGTTGTACAACAAATACAAAACGCAAGTAAAAAAAAAGAATGCTTGTAATAAATGTAAGTAAAAAGTAACAGCAATAATTAAATTACCTTTAGGTGTTACTGGGCCATTGTACCGATCCTGGTCATCGACGGACGCAATGTCGCGGAGTCTGGCGTTCTAATTCGCGGATACAGCTTTGCGAGTACTCGCACATTAGCAATCGCGTTACCATCGCACCGAGCATGCACCCGAAACACTGTGTAGTACTCCTGCGCTGTGTGCATGCTGCATTGGAGACTGCTGACTGACTGACAGAATTTTTCCGAAGGAGCTTCTCCTACCCTCAAGCAGTTTCCTATCGTTTCACTATGGGTTAACTCCCTCTACTACAAGAAAACTTAGGGAAAAAAAACTAGCATTCGTTAAAAAGGAATACGTGCTTTGCTGAAATGCGCTACGAATGGACTATCGATCTGTTCCAAAAGGCGCTTGATCCGTTAATTTACAACCTACGTACCCATTGCTTCGAGATAGAAAACAGGCACCACGAGCATCGGTCCGAAAGGGCCCGAGAAAAAGAGGCGCCGAGAGTCCTTTCTGTATTCGAGGGGCAAGAGGAACATTTTCAGCGACACGTGTTGAGTTGACGCTGCTAGGGTTACTCCGACTACCTTGGCGGAGGCCTATCCGCGCGCTTGAGTAATTTATGATTTAATTCTTCGCCTTTGGAACGGACGCGAACGGAGAACATCGCAAACGAGAAACAGAAATGGATAGTTTTCATTCCGTTTCGTAAGGGAATTTTTGTGCCCCTTCTCACCCCTACGTACCCATTGCTTCCAGAAAGAAAGCAGACCCACGTACAACGTTCCAAAAGGGTATGAAGGAAAGTGAAAGCTTACACAAGAAAACGCATACTATCCTTTTTTTTTCCTTTCACCGATTATGATGAACAAATTTCGAAAATTATTCATTAATAATTATTATCAATTATAATTCATCAAATTATACAGTCTATCTAAATTATCTATATAAACAAAATGATAGCTAGGTTCGTCGATGTGCGCGCATCACGCATAAACTACTGCATAGATTTTCATCTAACTTCTTTATTTTTATTCCTTAGACTCTTGGTCTTAATATAGAAAAAAAAATTATTTCGATATTCCTATTTAATGTCGAGTAATTAAAGATTTTTTATACGTAGACGACAACGATGGCCTTGGCGGCCGCAACGGCCCCAACTACGCATGTTCTCTTGCTACTGTGGAGAGGGGCAAGCGACGCGGTGTGCATGCGAAACCTCGCAGACGAAGTCGCGGGAATTAGCTAATCAGTTTATAGTTTACCAATTAGTTTTTAATAATTAATTATTAAGTATTTTTAAAAATACACTGCTCACGAAAATGATGTGAATAATACAATTTTCCGAAAATCTTGCTAATTTGTAAGTGACTACATTTACATATCCCCGCGATCCATGTGCTATAAACTAATAATTTAGATAAATTACATAATTTAATAAATTGTAGTTAATATAAAATATTAATTAATTATTTTTTCAAATTATTATTAAAAAAAAAAATGAAATAGGTCGATATTGTTTCATAATTTCACAAATGCAATGTTTTATCTAAAGGGTGAAAGTAATCCTTAAAAGGTAAGAGATAGTGGTAGCTATCACTACATATTAATCAGCTATAAATAACCACAATAAATGATATTTAAGGATTGTCACAATCGGGTAACTCCTTGCCGTTCCCCATTGCCAATGATTATTTCTAGGCGGTTATGCGTCCATGCTTTTCTAGATTGTATTATAAAACTTTTTTTAATACTCGTGGGACAAGAAACATTAGAATCGGAGAACGGAAAAAAAAGGATAGTATACGTTTTCTTGTGTAAGCTTTCTCTTTCCATCAGACCCTTTTGGAGCGTTGTACGTCGGTCTGCTTTCTTTCTGGAAGCAATGGGTACGTAGAGGTGAGAAGGGGCAGAAAAATTCCCTTACGAAACGTTATAAAAACTATCCATTTTTGTTTCTCGTTTGCGATGTTCTCCGTTCGCGTTCGTTCCAAAGGCGAAGCAATTAAATCATAAATTACTCAAGCGCGCGGTTAGGCTTCCGCCAAGGTATTTGGAATGACCCTAGCAGCGTCAACTCAACACGTGTCGCTGAAAATGTTTCTCCTGCCCCTCGAATACAGATAGGACTCTCTGCGCCTCTTTTTCTCGGTCCCTTTCGGACCGATGCACGTGGTGTCTGTTTTCTATCTCGAGCAATGGGTACGTAGGTTGTCAATTAACGGATCAAGCGCCTTTTGGAACTGCTCGATAGTGCATTTGTAGCGCATTGCAGTAAAGCACGTATTCCTTTTTAACGAATGCTCGTTTCCTTTTTTCTAAGTTTTCTTGTAGTAGTGGGAGTTAACCCATAATGAAACGATAGGAAACTGCTTGAGGGTAGGAGAAGCGCTTTCGGAAAAATTCTGTCAGTCAGTCAGCAATCTCCAATGCAGCATGCACACAGCGCAGGAGTACTACACGGTGTTTCAGGTGCATGTTCGGTGCGATGGTAACGTGATTGCTAATGTGCGAGTACTCGCAAAGCTGTATCCGCGAATTAGAACGCCAGACCCGGCGACATAGCGTCCGTCGATGACCAGGATCGGTACAATGGCCCAGTAACACCTAAAGGTAATTTGATTATTGCTATTACTTTTTACTTACATTTATTACACGCATTCTTTTTTTTTACTTGCGTTTTATATTTGTTGTACAACAATCGTTTCAGAATGAGGTGTACTGTTAACCAGTGGACATTGAAGAAGAAGCCGTTTCACGTACACATGATGCAATTGCGAACATCATACCAGCGATGCTTCAACGCGTGCAGTGGCACATTATTTTGCGTGTACAAACGTACGTCAACCCTGACTATGGCTATGTGGAGCATTTCCTAAATTGACAGCAATCAACCCCTTTCGGAGCCACTAATTGTTATGACGTAGGAACGACTCGTTCCGCAAAGCAAAAATGAAGTGATCGTGACAAGTGATTAGTATTAGTGGCTGTAGTGAAGTGAATACATTCGTTATTTGGTTCCTTAACCCGCATGCACCTGATGTTGTGACCCTTAACTGTGGGTGGTGTCGTATACCTGCGATCAGCTGTGGACTAGGCGCTGGGCTACCATAAACCATGACCAGGACTGGTACAGTGACACAGGTTTAAAAACTACAGGTGAATTGCCGAAAGGGTGAGTCGCATGTAATTTATTGTTGATTATTATTTCTTTACTTTAACGCGGACTTCTTTTCCCCAACAATTCTCCCACGTTCCATATGCACACTTTTCTTCGGGCTTTTTGAGCACAATTTTTCATTATAAAAAACACTGCTGACCGTTGTTGAACTACAAACTTCTATCTCAGTCACGAACTAGGATCACTTTTCATCCATTTTTTATTACATTGCCTTTTCCTTTATACGTTATTTGAAAAAGAAATTTAGTATTTCTTATTCTTTCGCTTCAAATAATTATTATTTTCGATTCACCCTAACAAACAAACTGTGTATTTGCCTTTTTACACTACACGTGATTTCCCCTGATTTAAAATAATTAATCACTTTCTGTTGCTTTCCAAGTCCAGGCAACAGCGAAATATCATAAATGATTTCTTTCCGTAATACGCGTAGCGTCGAGACCCTTGACCGTGCGCCTCAAGTGTTCGTCCGTCGGCTGTTTGCAGGCAGGGTCATAAATTAACCCAAACGTTTTGTAGCCACAGTTAAGATATTTTTTGTCAACCAACCTAAACAGCACCCCCATAGCTAGCGTTTCCACCACTTTCTGTCTGTCTTTCCATCACCACGTAAATTTCAGCAACCAATAGATGATTTCGAACCAGCCTAAAAAGACCCTACACCCCTGTTAACCTTTTCATACTAGCCAATAAGAAAAAAAACTGTAGACGACCGAGATTTCGTATTCTCGACGACTGGCTCCGTGAAACAGATTGACTTGTACATCCAACCTAAAATAAATTATCATCCGTCACAAAAGTGTGTCTTGTTTCAACGCGACTTGACAAAATTACATTTCGTCAAGACTCCAACGAGCGTTTGCTATAGCGCTCAACACTTTCAATGATAAACAAAAAATGGTAAAGAACTTGACGTTATTTGTTATTGTAAGCTTTGGCAGTGAATAAAACACTTACGGCACACATTTTAATCAGTGAAATAAAAGAGAATTTATTTCCACATTGGTTATCCAATGTGTGGATACTTGCAATAGTACAATGAGATGTATAAAGAAATAAGAAAATAATACTGTTAACTTTTAGCACGCGGCTCACGCATCTCACGCGTCTTTCTCTCATCACTCGCTCTAGCGCCATGCCGGACATATAGACACGCACACCCGCTCAGGCATTCATTCGTTTGGCGCCAATTTTGAGATTACTTTCCAACAGTTATGCCACTTTAATTTCTTATAATAATGTTATTTCCATCGATGCGTGTCGACTTGCTTGTTCGAAGCACAAGCGCAGCGCCTAGCGTTGTAGACTTCGCTACCGCGGCTGCTTCACCGGTAAACTTGCGCTTTGATTGGTCAATGTTTTTTGTTAATAATTCGTTAACAAAGCTCCACCTAACAGTTTCGCTATGGAAGAAGTTGTTTAAAATTGTCTCAGGAAACACCCCTTTCAAGGAACTGCAACATTTTTGTTACACCCTGTATTTGTGTTAGCTTTCGATGAACATCTATTGAGTTCATACGATGAACATCTAATTGCTTCGCCCCATAAGTGCTTAGGCAAATTTGTTTCGACAAATTTTGTTCTCGTTCTATCCATTAGTGTCCTATTCATCCTTTCAGACGTACCATTTTGCTGTGGCGTGTATGTATTCGTATACTGTAATCTAATACCTTTAGTTTTACAGTAATTTTTAAATAACTCAGAAGTAAATTCCTTCCCATTATCGAGTCTAATATCTTTTGTTTTCACCCCATGCTGAGTATTTATTTCCTTTATCCAGTTCTTCAGGTTTTCCTCCGCTTCATTCTTTCTTCTCAATAGATATACTACTGTCAAATGTGACGAATCATCGATTATTACTTGGAAATATCTTTCTCCTTCGTTAGTGCACGGTGTTATTAGTCCGGAGATATCTGAATGCAGTAATTCTCCTATTTCCTTAGTATGTTTGCTCTTCTCCTGGAATGCTGGTCAACATTCATCAATACATACAGGGCACTTCTTTTCATTGGTTAGTAAACCCATTACCTTCATAGTGGCTCTATTTATGTGACCAAGTCTCTTATGCCATAATTCAGACTTGTCAATATGATTAGCTTTTAAACTGTGTAATACAGCCTTCTCTCTACTTTCCAGTCATAGAATATACAAGTTATCTTCTTTCTTACAAATAAGCTTAAAGTTATTACTTAATATTATTGCACCTGTAGAGTTAAATAACACCTTGTGTTCCTTTTGTACTGATTTTCTCACTAAGAGCAAGTTGTGGTCTAATCCATCCACTATTAAGGCTTTGAAATTAATTTTTCGGCCTTTGTAACTGCCTTTAACTTCACCTTTTTTCATTGCTTTTATACTATCACCGTTTGCAATGTGTTGTTACGAGCCGAGGGCTAGGTAGTCTGACCGAGGGCCAGGTTTTTTGGAATTTTGTTATTGTTTCGTGGACGAACCAGCGAGTAACTTTGCACTCGTTGGGAGCCACCTCACGGATGTGGACGAACCGAGTGCGCAACGGCCAACACCGGGAGCCACTTGTAGGTTAGGAAAAGGAGACCTTCGCAAGGATTGCGAAGATGTTAGTATAGCCTCGTAACTTTTAAGTTTATAATATACCTCGAGCGGCAAAGGTATAATATTGTGGGATCGCTACGTGTTCGCTTGTTATATTGTTTGATAATGTATATTTATTATTTAAATGTCTTACAAACCAACCAAATAGATATAAGACAATTGTTTAGCAAACGAAGGATTTTCAGAACAAACTAGAAATTGTTTCCCTGTAACGAGAGTTTATTTTCTTTATTGTATTATATTACAACGCCTATTTACAATATGTACAATCTTACCTGTAACGAGAGAAACGACATTTAAAGTTTATTCTTGTCACACACTTCTTTGTTTTCACTTTTACTGTTTTCTTTTATTTTAATAGTACTCTGTTAATAAGTTTCTCAATCTATCCACATGTGTTCTGTAATCTGTTACGTAATCCTTGATCCGTTCTCTCTATACAGTAGACACTCTACCACCACTCTACACTCTACGCTCTACCACGCGCGAAGCGCGGTAAAATTTGAGCTTAGGAAATACCATTTCTTTACATCTCCCCCCCCGCGGGGTGAAAATCCTTAACAATTTTATTTCCTTGTACTTTACATGTTTTCCTCGTGTTCTTCGTCATCTGTCTCCTCTTCTTCTGTGTTAATTGGTTGTAACTTGGTTATATGAAAAAAAGTTGATTCAGTTTTCTTTTTTTCGGTGTTGACTTTGTAGATAGAGTTTGATATTTTCCCTATTATTTCAAATGGACCAATTTTTAGTTCATCTAACTTTCTTCTATTGAGTCTGTTTCCGTTCTCTACATAGACTTTGTCCCCCACGTTGAATTCATATTGCTTTCGGTTTTTATCGAATAGTTTTTTATTGTAGTTGTGTGATTTTATCGTGTTTTCTAACGCTATTCTTTTGTCCTCAATCCAATTATCTTCCTTCTTTTTTATCTTTAATTCGTTCGGTAAGATGGTTACATTTGTGCCATCTAGTAAATATTTTGGGGCAAAGGTCGTGACTGAGTGTTCTGTCTCATTGTATTTATCTACGCATTCTTTCGCTACCGTTGTCCAAGCTTTTTTTTCTCCTTTTTCGTTCATTTTACACCTTATTTTGTTTACCAGCGTCTGATTCAGCCTTTCGTTCAAACCGTTCGAGAATGGTGTGTTAACTGCTGTAAAAATTAATTTTACATTATTCCTATTCAGAAACTCTTTAAATTCTTTAGAATTAATTCCCGGATATTGATCCGTGAGAATCGTTCCAATTTCATCTGTTTCTAGCACATTTTTCACTAATTTAATAAAATCACTTGCACTCTGCGTTTTTGAAGTTACGATAAAGGCGTATCGTGTGAAGTGATCTACTAAAAGATGTAGATACTTTTTTGTTGATCTGGATCCTCCAAAACCACCAATTGTATCTATCGACATTATTTCAAATGGTTTTGTTGCTGGTCCTAGTTGTGATAGTGATCCATATTTTCCTTGGCCTCTTGATTTATTTTTTATACAGGTTTCGCAGTTTTTACAAATGTTTGTTATATTTCTTGTTAAATTTTTCGCTGTATATATTGGACTTATTTTTTTCTGCAATTGTCTGATTCCTATGTGGCATAAATCTTCATGCACTTGTTTTATCAGTTTTTTGCTAAATTCTTCTGATAGGATAATTTTCTCTCTTTTTTTTATCTTTTTATAATAAATTTCATTTCTTTGTATCAAATTTTGTTTTTTCCTAACTATTTCATTTTTCTGTTGGTCTGTCATTATATCTTCTATTTTTATGAAATTTACTATCTTCATTAATTCTTCTTTGTTATCTTCTGATTCCAATACCGGGTTTCTGCTCAAACAGTCTGCTTCTAAGTTTTCTTTACCTGGTATGTATTTTATTACAAAATCATATTGAGATAAATAATATGTTAGGTCTCCTAACTCTTCGTCTGTTCTAGCTTTTATATTCATATTCTCTAGAGGTTTGTGGTCTGAGTATATAGTAAATGGTTTCCCTATAAGCCAGTGTTGCCAGTATTTCACCGCTTCTTTTATCGCTAGACACTCTAAGTATATGGCCTTTTTTTTCTTTTGGACTTCGTTTAGTTTTTTTGAAAAATATGCCACTGGCTTATCTTTATTATTTGGTTGCGTTTGTTTTAATATTGCCCCAATACCCTCTAAAGATGCATCTGTATAGATTTTTATCGGTAAATCTTTGTCAAATATCTCCAATACTGGTTGGGAACATAAAAGTTGTTTTATTTGTCTGAATGATTTTTCACATTTTTCTGTCCATACAAATTTCTCGTTTTTTCTTAATAGTTTATGTAATGGATCTAATATTATTGCACTTTTCGGTATGTATTCATTATAAAAATTGATTTTTCCTAAGAATTGTCTAATGTTTTTTTGTGTCTTTGGGGTTGGGAAATTTCTTATTGAAGTTAAATTATCTTTTAAAGGTCTTACTGAATTCTTCTGAATTACGTGGCCAAGATATTTTACTGAGTCTGAAGCGAATGTACATTTTTTTAATTTTAGTCTAAAACCCTCTTTTACTATTGCTTCTAATACTTGTTTTACGTGTTTTATGTGTTCTTGAAAAGATGGTGAATATATTAAAATATCATCAATGTAATTTGCCGCAAATCCTGTGAGTCCATGTTTCCTTAAGATGTTGCTTAGAATTCGTTGGAAAATCGCTGGTGATGTTTTTAATCCATATGGTAGACAGGTCCATTGAAAGTGTCCCTCCTGTGTGACAAATCCTGTTTTTCTTCTATCCTCAATGCGCAGTGGTATTGACCAAAAGGCTGAGTTTATATCTAGTGTAGTAAAGTATTTACAATTTCTTGTCTTTATTATCAAATCGTCTATTAATGGAAATGGTTGGGCCTGTGGTAAAATAATTTTGTTTAATTCTCTGAAATCTATACATAATCTTGATCTTTTATTTTCGTCTTTTTTAAAAGCCAGTGTTACTGGGGCTGCAAAGGGGCTGTAGGATTCTTCTATTAAATTTTTTTTCAATAACATAGATATCTGCTCTTCTATTTCTTTTTTATCCTCTATTGTGCATCTATATGGTCGTTTACTACAGTATTTATCAACCAGTAAATCTATATGGGCTTCGTAATCTGTAACCGTTCCAATGTCGTATTTGTCTTTTGCAAAGACTGTTTTGTATTCTTTTATTATTTCTTCTATTTTGTTTTTCTTTTGGTTGTCCAAATGATCTATTGTAATTTTAAATTCTCCTTGTTGTATGTGTTCGTTGAAGTTTATCGAATACATTTCTACCTTTTTTTCTTCATTTTCTTTATTTATTGAGTTTTTCTCAATTTTATTCTGTATTTCTTTTATATCTGTTTTGTTTTTCTGTTCTATCTCCAACTTTTCATTCTGGGTTAGGCTAAATTTTTTTATCATATCTAACCCTATTATGAAATCCTCAAAATCTTCCTTTTCGACTATATATACATCCATCTCTTCTTCAACTTCAAAAATTTTTATCTTAATAGTTATCAAACCATCCGTTTTCTTTACACCATTAACCGTTTTTATGTACGCTTTATTTGCGTCTTCTTTTTTTCCTCTTACTTTGATCAGTCTCGAATTTATTAAAGAGATCTGTGACCCTGAATCATAGATACCGCTTACCTCTAATTTATCCTCTAGTAATAGTTTGATCTTAATTAATGGTGTGATTATTCGTTTTTTTCATCTGTGTTTAAATCCACTTCTATAATAGAGTTATTATTTACATTTCTAATTTTATTGGTTTTTTCCTGTTCAGCATTTTTTGTTTTAAACCAGCATGCTTCCTCCGGGTGATATCTAGTTCCTTTATTTAAACCTTCACAGGTTTTGCATGGTTTTTTTCCTTCAGTTTTTCTCTTAAAATCTAATTTACTATCTTTGGTTTTTGTAAAGTTTTTTTTGTATATCATACTTTCGTATTTTCTAATTTCGTTGAACAGATCTATGCTATCGTTGAGTTCGTCTCTGTCTATTTTATTTAAGATAAATTCGGGTAGACCTGTTGCAATGAGATCAATCAGTGTTTTAGGGTCTATGGATCTGTTTATATCTAGTATCAGTTTCTCTTTTTTCATTGCATAATCAATTAATGGGCCTTCTTTATATCTGAATGCAAAAGCATATGTAACCATATTCCATCCTCTGTTTGCAAATGTTTCTAGGAATTTTTTTTTCCACTCTTTCCATTCAGCATTCACTGTTAATTTTGTGGTCATCGAGCTGTACCAGTCCATACAGGGTTTCTCTAAAAATAACCTTAGTATCTCTATCTTTGTTTCATCTTTTGTTATGTTAAATCGTATACATTCTTTTTCAAAATTTTCCATCCACTGCTTTGCATTTGAGTTCTTGCTTGTGAATTTTTCTATAATAAATTTATCTGCAATGTTTTTCAAATTTTGTTGACCTTCTTTTTTTTCTGTGGCTTCTATTAATTTTTCCAGGATTTGTTGTAGGTTGTCTTTTCTCTCTGCCGGTTGCTCTATAACTATTTCTTCTAGATATTGATCTAAAAATTGTATATTTCCCTGTTCATCTACATATGTATTCTGTAGTTCTCCTTCCAATTTTATCCATATTTTCCTGGTCTGATGTCTTCTTTTTAAGCTGTTTTTTATTTTTGCATAATTACTTGTTTTCATAATTTCTTTATGGTTGTTTATTCCTTTATACTCTTCTGGCATTGCAAAGCATTTTCCCTCTTCTGTAGTTACAGAGGTTATGGCTATTATATTTGATTTGTTATCACTTGATGCTATCACGGCAAATTCGAATTGGAGCATGTCCATTTTTTTTCTTTTTTCTTTTTTTTTTTTTTTGTTTAACCAGAAATGTCGTTTTATAAGACAATTGTTTAGCAAACGAAGGATTTTCAGAACAAACTAGAAATTGTTTCCCTGTAACGAGAGTTTATTTTCTTTATTGTATTATATTACAACGCCTATTTACAATATGTACAATCTTACCTGTAACGAGAGAAACGACATTTAAAGTTTATTCTCGTCACACACTTCTTTGTTTTCACTTTTACTGTTTTCTTTTATTTTAATAGTACTCTGTTAATAACTTTCTCAATCTATCCACATGTGTTCTGTAATCTGTTACGTAATCCTTGATCCGTTCTCTCTATACAGTAGACACTTTACCACCACTCTACACTCTACGCTCTACCACGCGCGAAGCGCGGTAAAATTTGAGCTTAGGAAATACCATTTCTTTACATAGATATAAACTATAATACTGCGTAACGTGCGTCTCCACGCTCTGTCGCCATCTTTATTATCTTCTCAGTATATAGGCACACCACTCACAACACCTCCCTTTTTGAGATACAACAATTTTAACGCTCCTACAATACATAATCTTCGTATTTAGCTGGGAGTTTAGTGATTCTTTTAGCTCTTTGTGGCGCCTCAACATTTTCATTCATCGCCCTATTTGTACTTTCGTCATTAACAATCTCACGTAGTCTTTCCTCACTCAACACCTGCTCTGTCGCGCTTTCATCATCCACTTGCTCTTCACAATTGTTATTTAACTGCAATTCCGACGCATCCTCATACAAACTGGTGTCAATACCTCTCTCTATATCCTTTTCCTCATCATCACTCACATACCCATACGTATTAGTATTATCATTCTTACTAACAGAATTTCTTAACATGCTACTATTCCTTCGCAATATCTGCCCATCCTTAGTCCTAATTACATATGACCTCGGCTCGTTACACTTTTTTATAATAACTGCTTTCTCCCAAGTATTTCCCCTTTTGTATGTTACATTTTGATTTCTCTTAAAACTATTTTGTGCCTTAGCTTTCTTATCATAATAATACTTATAGTTATTCTGCCTATTTTCTAAATCTAACCCAATACTTTTATAGTTTCTATTTTTAACTTTTAATAATTCCTGCTTCACCGGTATTTTAGATCTCAATTGTCTCCCCATTAGTAACTGAGCTGGAGAATAACCAATACCCTTTATAGGAGTTACTCTATAATTTAATAACGCAACATCTAAACTAACTTCTTTCATTAAGAACGTCTTGGCTATTTTAACACCACTTTCTGCTTGTCCATTACTCTTTGGATAATGCGGACTAGACGTTGTTACATTAATTCCATATTGATTCGCAAAACACTTAAAACTAAAAGATGCAAAAGGCATATTATCGCATACCAGTATTTCTGGTATTCCATGTGTTGCAAAACATTTTTTAAATGCATTTATCACACTATGTGCTGTCTTATCTTTAATTCTAATAATCTCTAACCACTTAGAAAAATAATCCATTATTACTAAATAATTTTCCACTCCGTACTGCATAATGTCAGCAGCCACCTTTGCAAAAGGACGAGTAATTATTTTATGCTTAATAAGTGGTTCAACAATTTTACTCGGTCTAAATCTTTCGCACAATTTACATTTTGACACAAAATCAATTATGTCCTTCTTTAACCCTGGCCAATAAAATATCTCTTGCATTCTGGCTAACATATAATTTATTCCGGCATGCGCTTCATGACTTAACTTTAACATTTCATATCTTAATGTCTCAGGCACTGCTATTCTATCCTTATATAATACAATACCCTGAATTTCCACTAACTCATTTCTTATATTACTATACGCTAATAAGTCCTTATCTTCATTCTTATTAATTTTCGGCCATCCTTTAATACAATGATCTTTAACTTTACCAAGTACCTTATCTTTTCCAGTCTCCCGTTGAAACAATAACTTCTTTTCATCAGTAATATTAATAACAGCCTTAATGTTGTGTATTATTTCCAACATTTCAGAATCCTCCTTCACGTCCTCGACCATAAAATCTCTCGACAATAAATCTGCTACGTACAAATACTTTCCTGGAACATATTCTAATTCTAGATCATATCTCAGTAACTTCAGCCTTAATCTCTGCAGTCTTGGTGATATTATGTCACTCACTTTCTTCTTCATTAAACCCAACAATGGCTTATGATCTGTAACTATTTTTGTTTTCTTACCGTAAATAAAATTTTTAAATTTCTCTGCTGCATAGGATACTGCCAAAAATTCTTTTTCAATTTGGGCATATTGTTTTTCAGACTCTGTTAAACTTCTTGATGCAAATGAGACAGGTTTATTCTCCTGCATCAAACATGCCCCTATTCCTTTGCTGGATGCATCTGTTTGTATAGTTAATTCTTTCCCATTGTCAAAACAAGTAAGCACTGGAGCCCTCGCTAATTTTCCTTTTAATTTATTGAAAGCCTCCTCATGTTGCTTTGACCAAACAAAACTTTGATCCTTTTTCAGTAAATTTCGCAGAGGTTCTGAGAGCTCCGCAAGATTTGGTAAGAAACTGCGAAAATAATTAAATATTCCCAGAACTCTCTGAACTTCCTTTCTATTTTGCGGACTCTTCAAATTTACCACCGCCTTTATTCTGTCTTCATCAACCTGTATCCCTTCGTTGGAAAATATGTGACCTAAATATTTCACTTTATCCATCCTGAATTGCACCTTTTCAGGGTTAAACTTGACCCCAACCTCTCTTGCTCTATCCAACACCTTCTTTAAAATGATGTCATGACTTTCTTTAGTTTCACCGCATATTAAAATATCATCGATATATACAATAACTCCTTCTATATCACCAAAATTCTTTTGATTCAGTCTTTGAAACAGTTCAGGAGCCAAACTCAAACCAAATGGTAGCCGCTTGAACTGATATTTCCCAAACGGCGTATTAAACGTACACATGTGACTTGACTTCTCATCAAGTTCCACATGATAGAACCCCTCTTTTAAATCAAGAACAGTGAACCAACCTTTTCCAGACAATGTTGATCGGACATCATCAATTGTTGGCATTAAACATTGTTCCCTTTTTATATTTTTGTTCAGATCTGCAGGGTCTAAACATACTCTCAGCGTCCCATTTGGTTTTTCAACTATGATTAAATTACTAACCCATTCTGTAGGACCCTCTACCTTTACAATGATGTTCTTTTTTGACAGTTCATCCAGTGTCTTCTTTAATTTCCCTCTAATAGCCATAGGAATTCTTCTAGGTGCTCTTGCAATAGGTATTGCATCCTCCTTTAACAAAATTCTGCACTTTTCTTTAAATTTTCCAGTTCCTGTGAACAAATCTTTATTTCTTTCAATTAAATGTTCCTTAGAGTTTATACCTTTTAGCTGATGTATCCTCTGAAGTAAACCTAATTCCATACAAGCTTCCAATCCCAATATTGCTTGATTTTCTTCTTTAACAATTAGGAACTTTTGCAAAATTTCTTTTTCCTTTTTTCTGCATTTAAAATTTACAGCACCCATTGGTCTAAATTTGGCACCACCATATGCTTCAAGCACAATATTTGTCTTCTCCATTCTTGCATTTTTAAATTTATTCAACCAATACTCTGGCAGTATATTCACTTGTGCCCCCGTATCCAATTTAAATTTAATTCTGCAACCATTAATATAAACATCTTCAATCCACTCTTTGACTTTAATTTCGCCTACTTTTCCTGATGTCCTCCTGATCGATTTAATCAGGAATTCTTCATCGATATCCACTATTTCCTCCACCCGTTGTACCATTTTAATTCTACAAGCCACTTTAAAATGATTCAGCTTGCCACACCTAGCACATTTCTTTCCAAATGCTGGACATTCGCGTGGACCATGAGTTTTTCCACATCTTCTGCATGAAAATTTGTTGTCCACTTTAGTATTACTCTGTTTCTCGACATGCTTGTCAGACTTTCTCTCCTTAAATTGTTTCTTTTCTAACCTTTTTTCAATTTTATCTACTTTTTTATCCTCATTTATATCTTTCATTCTCTCTTTTACTAATTCAGCTGCTTTGCACATTTCCATTGCTTTATCTAACTTTAAATCCCTTACACCTAATAATTTCTCTTGTAGTTTAACATCATTTATTCCTAGTACTATTCTATCCCGTACCATATCTTGTTCATCCACAAACTCACAACTTTGAGCCAATTTCTTTAAATCTTTTATAAAATTGTCAAAAGGTTCATTTAGTTCCTGTTTCCTTTTGTAAAATACAAACCTCTCATACACCACGTTCTTTTGAGGCAACAGAAACGCATCAAATTTCTGCATTACAGTTCCATAATTTTTCCTTTCTTCATCGGTTAAATTGAAATTATTAAATATTTCAATACCCTCTTCCCCAATTATATTGAGAAGCATGGCAACCTTAACCTCACCTGTTTTTTGGTTATAATCGTTGGCCGTTAAATAAATTTCAAACCTTTGCTTGAATTTTTTATAATTTTCAGCAATATTGCCTGTAAATTCAAGCTGTTGTGGAACTTTTGTATCCATTTTCGATAAAATATTTTCTTTTCTGCCCACGTGGTGTATGCCTTATCTGCATTTATTGGATATTATACTGTTATACTCACTATAACTTATCCATTTAACAAAACTTTTCACGACTGCGCCATGTTATATTGTTTGATAATGTATATTTATTATTTAAATGTCTTACAAACCAACCAAATAGATATAAACTATAATACTGCGTAACGTGCGTCTCCACGCTCTGTCGCCATCTTTATTATCTTCTCAGTATATAGGCACACCACTCACAACATCGCTTCTTCTTGGATTTAGGAAAGGTTTTGATTGAACTAAGTCCAATTTAACAAACCTTATAAAATGTATATATATATATATTATTACGAGTTTAAGTTTGACTCGAAGGAATGCAAGTGTTAAGAATTCAAATGTTGCGGAACTAAGTCCTCTCTCTCTAGATTACGCACAGAGGTATGCGGGGGACGCGTCACTAAGACGACGTTACAGTGAAGTTAATTTACGTACTGTACTCTTAAAAACTCTGCTCGAAGGAGAACTATTGCTCGATCTTGCTTCCAGTCTAAGCCGCGTACTAAACTCGAACTGGATTAGGAATGAGCCCACGAGTCCGAATTTCTCGGCCCTTTTATACCCAAAAATCTATGAAGAAAATGGTGGGGACTCGACTGCATCGCGGAGTTTCCGAGAAAAGTTGAGTGATATTAATTTTCATAGAATTCTATTAATTGGGTGCAACGGAAATTCCTATCGGCCCTTACATGGTGACTTCCAAGTAAAGTTAAAGGTCTTGGATAGGAGCTTTGAATCGAGCCCTTTCAGAGTTGCTTTACGTAACTCGTCTGGACTCGTAACAGTGTATTATCACAGATTCTTCCAGTCTCTCAACATTGTACATCCTTTTCTCTATTTCTGGCCTCACAAGATGTTCAGTTGCTCCTGAATCTAAGATGAACTCGATAAATCCATCTTCATTGTCGCATGTGTGAGTTTTTAAAGCAACAAAAGAAATCTCTTCCTCCTTGGACGTTTTTGCAACATCGTGATTCTTTGACTTGAATGCTTTACTTCGGAACTGTCCACTATTTTTAAATGCCTTTTTGCTATAATCTTTCTTTTCTTTCATACGGCATTCATTTATTTTATGGCCAATTTTACCACATCTATAACAAGCAAATGGGAAAGCTTTAAATGTTATCTCGTCATTGCTTCGTTTTCCACTTGTATCTTTACTCGACATTTTCAATTCTTCATCCAGTAACCTCGACTTCACAGAATCCAACGTCATCTCCTTGTTACTCATTGTTTCAATAGCAGTTACTACCATTTCATATTTATCGTTTATTGTTATTAATAGATGACAGATCCTATCAGTTTCATCTATCTTCTTATCAACGTTTTGTAATTTCCTCATCATTTTGTCAAACTTTAGGAAGAAATCTTCTAATTTTTCATTCTGCCCACACTACAACGACAAAAGTTTCTTTTTTAAATGCAGTTTTGAAGATATATTTTTCCTTTCAAATACATTCTCCAGAGTCTGTATCATTTCCATTGCTGTCGCAGCGTCTTTAACCAAATCTAAATGCTTATCAGTGATACATTGTACTATGATCGACTTTGCTTTTGCGTCTTTTACTGCAAATCTTTCTCGATCTTCATCCCCAGCGATCGATTCAGCGATCACATTCAATGCCTCATCTAACTGTTTCTCCTCCAATAAGCATTTAACCTGAAAATTCCAGTTATTGAAATTTTCGGCTGTCAACTGTGGATAAATCTGCACAGTATTCATCATTTTATGCGTAACTTACTTGCCCTTGATACAGCACATGGTTCGGTTAACCTCACTTGTCTTATTCGTTTCAACTTCGAGCCCTTACACAATTTCTGGGCCCATAACCTGTTAGATTATGGCAGGGTGTAATAAAATACCACACGTGATTGTGCAAAAGACAGGAATATATTAAAAGAACTGTAATTATATTGTTTGAACAATGGGCACAAATAAGTCACGCGCACATCGGAAAAAGGCGCGCAGGACAGTAGTCGACGGGACTCACACGCTGTACAATCTGAGAAATGCAAAACTAAAACTAGGGACAATATCATGCCATAACAGTAATAAAACACAAAATTCATTCTTTACACTTATATTATTTACCAGATGAAATATTTGTGTAATAATAGTGGAAAGTCGTCACGAAATATCTATATTGCATGAGGATGATGAAGAAGAAAGTGACGAAGACGAGGAGGAAGAAGAAATAGAAGATAAGGTAGAACAAGAAGGTAAGATAAATAATACTAATAAAAAATCTATTTAAAGTGTTTAATACTTTTAAATACTTTGCAATTATAGATGAGAAGGTAAAAATTAAAGATTCTGAGGAAGGGAAGGAACATAAAGAAACGGAACCTGAAATTGAACCAGATGAAGAAGAGATAGAAACAGTGAAACCTAAGAAAATACCAAATCAATTTAATTTTTGTGAAAGGGCTGCACTGACTTATACTAATCCTTTACGAGTAAGTTTATGTAAACTGAAATTTAGTATCTTCATGCACTACTTCAGAAGACATGCCATCCTTTTTAACTGCCCGATTTATAGGGAAGTTATGGTATTTGCCCCGAAAATGGAAAATCGATTTTTTAGCAGATCTGCATGTTTCAAGGTCATTGGAGTAATTTCAGGCTACTTTGAGCACATTGTTCGCGCGCGCGTGTGTGTGTGTTTGTGTGTGCGTATGTATGTACGTACGTACGTACGTACGTATGTGATCAAATTTTTCGTTAACGTTTTCTAAAAAACTAATAGTGAGATCGATGCGTATCAATGCAACTTAGAGCTGATTAGATTTTGTTCTAATTCGGTCCAGTAGTTTTTTAGTTTTTTTAAGAAAACCTAACAGAATAACGCAATCTAAATGGGAAAATATAAATTTATGAGAGAATAACTAAACTGAAATAATAAAATATAAATATATAATATAAATATATATGAAAAAAAATATATATATACAGAGTGTAACAAAAATGTTGCAGTTCCTTGAAAGGGATAATTCCTGAGGTGATTTTGAACAACTTTTTCCTTAACAAAAATGTTGAATAGGGTTTTGTTAACGAGTTATTAATAAAAAACACTAACCAATAGAAGCGCGAATACAGTGGATGAATTTCAGCGCGGGCTCCAGCTGCGAGTAGTATTGGTCCGTCATTGTCCGCGTCATCGTTAATCCACTATACTCGCTTTCCGATTGGTCGGTGTTTTTCGTTAATAACTCGTTAACAAAGCCCCACCTAACATTTTCGCTAAGGAAAAAGTTGTTTAAAATCACCCTGGGAATCACCTCTTTCAAGGAACTGCAACATTTTTGTTACACCCTGTATATATACAGGGTGCGGCACAAATTAGTCCCCACGATTTTTCAACCCCTTCGGAGGGTCTGACAGAAAAGTTTTTCCTACCAAAGTTAATCAGTATTTAACTGATAAGAAATTGCAGTTTTTTAAATTTAAAAAAAAATTGATTTTTAACAAGAAACCGTGATTGCCGTCATATCTTTAAATGAAACTGGGTATTTTTAACTTCATAATATTGTAGCCGACGTCGAAACGAATTCAACGACCTGCTATACGATGACCTTCAGATAACCTTGAAATATCGCCATAAATCGGTTGCCAGAATATTTGAAATAATTCGACAATACGTAATAGCAATGCCTCGCATTTTGAGGTAAACAAATAAATGTAAACATGAGCATTCACAATGTTTACATTCATTTGTTTACCTCAAAATGCGAGGCGTTGCTATTATGTACTGTCGAATTATTTCAAATATTCTGGCAACCGATTTATGGCGATATTTCCTTTCAAGGTTATCTGAAGGTCATCGTATAGCAGGTCGTTGAATTCGTTTCGACGTCGCCTACAGTTCTATTTAAAGATATGACAGCAATCACGATTTTTTGTTAAAAATCAATTTTTTTTTAAATTTAAAAAACTGCAATTTCTTATCCGTTAAATACTGATTAACTTTGGTAGGAAAAACTTTTCTGTCAGACCATCCGAAGGGGTTGAAAAATCGTGGGGACTAATTTGTGTCCCATTTTAATTCGCCACCACGGCTAACTTAAAAAATATGCATGGGATCAAAAAACATCTCGAACAAAAGTTTGATGGTTTGGAGGGGGACATCTGATGCTGTCAAAAAATTTCACCCCTACCCCCCTGGGGGGGTCACTTTAAAATTTTAAATAGGACCACCTACTTTTTATTGCAGATTCGGATTCTACGCCACAAAATATGTAGGTTTTATTCCAACATTTTTTTTCATTCGCGATAGGTGGCGCTGTAATCGCGGAATTTCGATTTTTCGCCTGTCTCGTTATTATTATATTTATATGTATATAACACACACACACACACACACACACACACACACACACACACACACACACACACACACACACACACACACACACACACACACACACACACACACACACACACACACACACACACACACACACACACACACACACACACACACACACACACACACACACACACACACACACACACACACACACACACACACACACACACACACACACACACATATATATATATATATATATATTTATTTATTTATTTATTTATTACAATATATAATTATAATAATATAATTGTGATAAATACATATATATGAGTATATTTATACATGTATAAATATATATGGGGCATTCCACGCCAGATCAGACAGTTTTGGAACTTTGATTTTTTGATTTGTCTAAAATTTTTTTATATCATTCTACCCATTAAATGAAATTTTTTACCGTTCTTTTTAAATTTTTTTATCGAACCGTTTTCGAGATATCGATTCTCTGGGTTTTTTCTTCTAATAGATGTAACTTGGCCAAAAATAGACGAATTTGAGTGCTTTTTTTTTTCATTCTGAAGGATTTTTCGCGCACTTTCTGAAGAAAAATATATGATGAAAAGTAAAAGTGACACATAAACTGCAATTTCGATAATTACACCGACCGCTCAAAATTTGTCAACTGCACTATTTATAAATAGTCAGTACTAGTCTCAAATCTTTCAACTGTCGGTGATTCCTTAAATGAAAAGGATTGCAACACCGGTTAAACTGACTTTTTCTTTCCATTATTAAGTTATTTAATGAACACAGTAAATTTTGTTCACAATCACGATTTACACAATAAAATCAATACACATTATGTCACATGTATAATTTTATAGCAATATTGCACGTGCAAGCGTACACACATGTGACACGACTGGCGCCGAAAACGTAAGTGCTCGTGAAAAATGGCCATGAACTTGACCACCCCGAGGTATCGATTATTCTCGATCAATATCACTGCGCGCGCACATGGATCATGTGCAGTGTGCAGTTGACAAATTTTGAGCGGTCGGTGTAATTATCGAAATTGCAGTTTATGTGTCACTTTTACTTTTCATCACAGTTTAATTGAAGAACTTTCAATCAGATTTTCACTGTAAGACGAGACAAAACGAAAATAAATGATGCATATAGTAATATAGATGTATTTCACGATTGCTGGTAAGAAATATCCATGTACTTAATTTGTAATGACGAAAGAAATTACTCAATAACATTAAGTATCTTTTACAAAAATTTGATTACATGTAATATTATAAAAATATACGCAAATTTTCAATAAATCATGAAAAACATTTTTTTTGTGAATTTTCAAAATTATGAAAAAAATATAAAGAATCGGAATCCCATTATGAAATTTTCACAGAAATTGTTGAAAACGCAGATCTTTAACATATAAATTTTTCAAAAAAATCAAAACGGATAAACATTTTTGAAAAAAATAATTTAACCTAAAAATTGAAAAATCATACCGAAAAAAACGAGTAAAATTTTTTTTATATTTTTCTTCAGAAAGTGCGCGAAAAATCCTTTAGAATGAAAAAAAAAGCACTCAAATTCGTCTATTTTTGGCCAAGTTACATCTATTAGAAGAAAAAGCCGAGAGAATCGATATCTCGAAAACGGTTCGATAAAAAAATTTAAAAAGAACGGTAAAAAATTTCATTTAATGGGTAGAATGATATAAAAAAATTTTAGACAAATCAAAAAATCAAAGTTCCAAAACTGTCTGATTTGGCGTGGAATGCCCCATATATACACTCAATAACTACATATTGAAAACAAATGAATATACATAATATCCATATACACAGACACACACATGCATACATATATACCCCAGGGAGGTAGGGATGTATATATATATACCCTATATATATATAGATGTTCGTTTAATGCGACGTCATATAGCAATAATGTTGATAAGTAGAAAACTATTAAATTTCCTCGAATACGAATAATTTTCTAATTAGTGACAATTAATAATGGTAAGAATAAATTACAACTCGGAAATCGGGAAGTTCCTTGCGTGGCCCGTAAAGGGTCACACACAAAATAAACATGAATAGCTATAGGTATCACTACTCGCGAGCGAGCTAGCGAGCAACAATAACCAGCTAGTTCTTCTTTGGATTCTTCTTGCTTCCTTGTCGCAATAATTAAATTCAGAAATGTCATTTCTACATTCATTTTTTTATATTAATTTTATAGGAGATGAGTACACAAACTGTACCGCCGCCAATAGGAAAGTTTAATATCCAGGTATTTCAATGGACAATCTTCGATGAATACCAGGTATACATTTCTTCACTATGGAATTCCATTTAAAACAAGAGTTTGTCATATAATTATATCGTAGGAGGATTTTGCTCAACAACAACGGGAAAAGGAAAGAGATAGAAGAATCCCCTTATTACAACCAAAAAAAGAGGATTTGAGAAAAAAGGCTCAATCAGAATCTATGGCATTAACATCAAGAATGTTGCAAGCCGCGAAAACTATAGAGCGAATGGTCAACCAAAATATTTTTGACGATATATCGCAAGGTTAATACGTTTTCATTCAGCTGTCTTTTAACAATTAGATTGGACTTCCGTTTCTGGGCTTGGGCAAAGTGAAGTGTGAGAGATCGGAGTAAGGAAAGTGCGCGTGTAAGGAGGGGAGAGAAGGGTTAGAGGGAAGCTGTGTGCAGCAGAGGAAGGAGGGAGAGTTGCAGTAAGCAAGGGACTGAGAGGGTTGAGTGAGAAGGGGAGAATTGAGTGAACGCGCGAGAGTGACGTTAGGGCGTGTAAGGCTGAGGTCCCACGGAGCGTGTTAACACGAGCCGCGCCGCACCACAGGCCACAGTGATGGCGGCGAAAAAGCAGCTCGGCGCGAGTCACGGCATGATCCGTGCTACACAACGCGCTTCCCGCTCCACGGACCGCAGTTGGAACGGTTCTCGCGTTTGTGTAGCATGGATCATGCTGTGACTCGCGCCGAGCTGCTTTTTCGCTGCCATCGCTATGGCGTGACGTGGCGCGGCTCATCTTAGCACGCTCCGTGGGACCTCAGCCTAAGAGTGAAGCGGGAAAGTGAGCGCGAGTGTGTAAGGCAAAGGGGGTAACACCTGTTGAGAGAGAAGTGAGTGAGAGTCGATAAAGAAGGGATGGAGGATAGGGAAGTAAAAATGAATGTGGAAAGCGAGAATGGAAAGGGTGAGCGCGATGAGAAAATGAGGAAAAAGGGTAGGCTGACGTTGATGAAGGCGAGGGCGAAGATAGAGAGGGAGAGGAGGCACAGTGAGAGTTTAGACGAGATATGGAAGAGGAAAAGAGATGAAGTGGAAAGGTAGGAGAAAGAGGAAATGGAAGGGAATTCAGAGGAGCAGTGGGCTTTTAAAAAAAGCAAAGTGCTGCGGAGATTGCCGGGGAGGGCGGTGGGTGAAGAAGAGGGATGGAAGGCGTGATGAAGGAGGTTATGATGGCCATGTGGGGGGAGATGAAGGGGATGAAGGAGACCGTGCAACGTGGGATGGAGAAAATGAAGGCAAGTATCTGAAAAGAGATGAAAGAGGAGATGGAGGGACTGAAAAAAGAAATGAAGCAGAGGGAAGAAAGATGGAGAAGGGAGAGGGAAGAGTTGTGGAGGAAGATAGAACAGTTGTAGATAAAACAGGGTAGAAGGGATAAGGAAATGGAAGGTCTCAAGGGATTATAATCGAGGGTGTGACACTGGAAAGGTAGGGGCAGGGGGAAACGGTATAGGAAACAGGGAGGAGGAGGGAACGGTGATAAGAAAAGTGAAGGAAATGGAGAAGATATTGGAAAGGAAGGAGAGAGAGGAAAGGAGGAGGAACGTGGTGGTAAGAGGGCTGAAAATAGAAGAGGGAAGGAAGAAAGAAGAGGTGGAAAGGCTGTTAAGGGAGGTAGATGGGGACGTGAATGTGGAGTGCGCGAGAAGGATGGTGAAGGGGGGATCGTGGTAGCGAGGTTAGAGAGTGAGGAGCAAAAAAGGAAAATAATGGAAGGAAAGAGGAAATTAAGGGAAAGGAAGGAAAAAGTAGAGGACGACTTAACGTTCAAGGAAAGGAAGATGCTGTGGCGGTTGAGGGAGATTGCGCAGAGGGAGAGGGCGGAGGGAAAGAGGACTTGGATTAAGTACGGGAGAGTGCAAATAGAAGGGGAGTAGTGGAAATGGGATCAGGAAAGGGAGATACTGAGGAATAGAAAGGGGGAAGAGAGTAAGGAAGGGGAGAAAGTGCAGGGGGGAGAAAAGGGAGGATAGGGGGAAAGGGAAGAGTTGATTGCGATGGAGGTAGGATGGGAAGGAAAAGGGGAAGGGGAAAAGAGGGGAGCTGCGGGAGGGAGAAAGGGATCCTGGAAGATAGGTTTCTGGAATATAGCGGGGATAAAAGGAAAAGACAGGCAATTTTGGAAAGGTTTAGGAGAGTGGGAGGTGGTAGTTCTAATAGTCAGGGAGTCAGAGACACTTGACATACCATTTTTTGATGTTGGTTCCATAAAGCTGGAAATTGCTGAAAACATAAGTAAACATGCGTCTGAATGTGACCCTAAAATGTCGAACATGGATCAGATCCGGAAGTCCATTTTGATTGCAAAATAAAGTAAAAAATAGGCTCTTTTTCAGTTTTCCCTAAATAATACGTTTGCTATTGATTTTGTCAGAAACAGTTTCAAACAAAAGTTGTTAGCAATTAAATTTAGCTACTTAAAATTGATTGCTTTCAAACAAAAAAATTATTTTTTATTTTGCAAAATTACAAGAAGAAACTTGAAGAGTGCGAAAAACTTTGAATATCGAAAAAAGATATAAAGAGTACTTTAATTTTAACATAATTGCATATAATGATATCCCTTGATGTACTAAGGATATGTGTCTAAGCCCAACCCCAAATTTCAAAATGGTGGCCTATTGCAAAATTATTAGTGCGAATACTTTAACCAGCTGTCAATTATAGCCCAGGACAAATATACAGGGTGTTCCTAAATTCGTGGGAAAACTCGGAGATATAGGTAGAAGACGCGAAAATAAACCGAAAAGTTCTCATGCAATATTCTCGGAAACGCTTAGTTTATTAGTTATAAGCGATTTTATATTGCGTAAAATACCGACGTGACAGTGGTGCATCCCCTTTAAGGCCCCTTTAATTTCTGAGCCTGAGTGGGCCTCCGGCGACTCGCAACGCGTATCGAGAGATATTTCATCGAATGAAAACGCACATTTTCTAATTGAAAATTGAAAATATGAAGAACGAATACAATTAATATTTTTCTACGATTAAGGGGTTACACTGTGCTTTAGTATTTTTAAAATTCAAGTCGAAAATTTTGCTTTCTCATAAAGGAATAGTTTGAACCTTTTAAATGTACATGGAAAAGATTTCATACTAAAATATTAAAAATGAAAAAACTTCTGCACTATTGAAAACAGAAGCAGTAACACCTACACATTATGCGGACCGCTGTACATGAGCGAAAATAGAACAAACAAGAATAAAAACAGTCAGTTGTATTTCTTACGAATTGACTTGTGTAAAGTTTTAAACATTCGAGATATTTTTAGAGTGTCGCTAACTTACACAGATGAAGCCTACTTCAAGGAAAATTACTTGAGCCAGCTGTTCGAGATAGTTATTACTGACAGGTCAAGAACCCCGACCTAGCCACCTGATTTATTTACAACAATCGCAGGTGCACTGTCTACGAGAATCTCACGAGCCCTCCGAAACATACACTACCTTCCCAAACGGCTGAAAAGTTTAGATTAACTATTTTTGTCTATCTGTCCTGCCGACATGGATGATCTACTCTTCATTTTGAAATCGTACCGCTAACTTTAACACATTAGTATTGCAAAACGGAATCAGACGAAGTATTTTTTTATAAACATTTTGTCATATTGGGTCCCCTATCATTATTCAAAATATTTCAACATGCACTTTTAAATGTAAACTTGTTACGCGACTCGGACTGAAGTATTAAAGAAGAACGCTGTGTGTAAATAATAATAAGGACTTACCATTTGTTTATAATCGATATTCAAAGTGTTCTCCACCCTCACACAAACATATCTCCAGTCTTTTGCGGAACGATTCCTGAATTTTCAGAAATATTTCTGCATTAGCAGATATTTCTGCGCAGGCATCGAATATTCGTTCCTTCAATACCTCTACCGTTAGTATCTCTTCTTTAAAAACCAGCTACCTCCGCGCGGACTGACGTACTAACGCACTTTGAAAATCTGAAGGTACCACGTGCAAAGGATTTTCGGACCATTTCGGAGCACACGGTGGAACACAACTTTTTAGACCGTTTAAAGCTCTGCATGAAACGTGTAAAAAGAAACCAATAATTGTATTCATTAGCTTTTCGTGCGTCCGCGCGGTGGTAGCTACCTGCTATTAATTAGCAACCATTCCCTACCTACCGCGTGTCCCACCATGTGCTCCGCGCCACGCGGTAGCATACGGTGGTTGGTCGTGCTACCCTCGCTTCTCTCAAGGTCCGAAAATCGTTTGCACGTGGTACAAGGTGATCCTCTCGCTAGTAGACACAAAGGAAGGCCCTTTTCCTAAAGGATCGCAGCGGTAACGTCGTCACTGAAAAGGCCCAAACCATTGGTAGGTTATTAAGAAGTCGACGACCAAGGGTTTGGTTCTTTTCAGTAACAAGGATACCGCTGTAATGTCTAGACCGCGACACTTGCTTTGTGTCCACTAGCGAGAGGATCACCCTGTACCTTCAGATTTTCAAAGTGCGTTAGTACGGCACGCGACATAAAACAATAAAACATTTGCCAGGGCGAGAGTTCCTTTCATAATAATCTTCGACGAAGCGGTTTCTTCCCTGAAGCGACAGACAGACCATTTTTTACAGCCCTTCAATGAGACCCAGGTCGAACGTTGCTCAGACGTGTAAAGTCTAATCATGTTCAAAAGTCGTCGAAGATTATTATGGAAGGAACTCTCGTCCTGGCAGATGTTTTATTGTCTTATGTCGCGTGCCGTACGAACGCACTTTGAAAATCTCAAGGTACCACGTGCAAAGGATTTTTGGACGATAGGAAAAACGAGGGAGTTGCTAATTAATAACAGGTAGTTACCCCCGCGCGGACTCTACTATTAGCTCTTTAGCCAATAGTATTTGAGAATTTGTAAATAACCAATTAGATGCATCGACTTCTGTCCCTTATTTTTGTCACGCGTAACGTAGTTTTCATGCGAAAAACGCGATTCATGGAACTTCAGTTCGTCGCCGATATTTTAAAGTGTGAAATTTATGCTTCGTTAGCTCGCACACGCATACAATTTTTCGGAGTGTCCAAGAACTATTTGAACAGTTTTTTTATTAAGTTAGCTTCGTATTTTTAATTAAGTTTAGTTCTAAATACATTATTAATTTTTGTAGTTTTAGTGTTATTTTTTAGTGTTTTATTTTAAGTGGGTATGTGTTCACTCTTCGTTAAATATGGCGCAATTTACATTTTCTTTACACAAGTCAATTCGTAAGAAATACAACTGACTGTTTTTATTCTTGTTTGTTCTATTTTCGCTCATGTATAGCGGTCCGCATAATGTGTAGGTGTTACTGCTTCTGTTTTCAATAGTGCAGAAGTCTTTTCATTTTTCATCTTTTAGTATGAAATCTTTTCCATGTAATTTTAAAAGGTTCAAACTATTCCTTTATGAGAAAGCAAAATTTTCGACTTGAATTTTAAAAATGCTAAAGCACAGTGTAACCCCTTAATCATAGAAAAATATTAATTGTATTACATTCTTCATATTTTCCATTTTCAATTAGAAAATGTGCTTTTTCATTCGATGAAATATCTCTCGATACGCGTTGCGAGTCGCCGGAGGCCCACTCAGGCTCAGAAATGCCTAGGTCTTTAAAAGCTCGAGGCCCGGTCACTGACCTTAAAGGGGATGGACCACTGTTACGTCGGTATTTTACGAAATATAAAATCGCTTATAACTAATAAAATAAGCGTTTCCGAGAATATTGCATAAGAACTTTTCGGTTTATTTTCGCGTCTTCTACCTATATCTCCGAGTTTTCCCACGAATTCAGAAACATCCTGTATAGATGAAACTTTTTGGAATCGAAAGTTCATGATGTGTACTACGTACCCACAGAAAGAAAAAATTTTTAGTTTAAAGATTAAGTACTTTCTTAAATAAAAGTGCGTTGTTAGGGGGTCTATCTCCGTCATTTTTCAATTTTAAGTATCGGGATCAGGTGCATTAAAATGTACATAAAAAATCATGAAATTACAAAAAAGAGCATTACGATATGGCCAATAGAAGCCGAGAAAATTCATTTGTACATAATTATCAATGGCGGGCGAACTAATGAATATTTTTACTTGCAATTTGGTAAGATAATACTAAAATCACTGCTCTAACTATAGAATTTTTTTTCGAAACATTTTGATAAATGGGTTCGGTAAAAACAAGTTTGGAAAGGAACAGTAAGACGCAGTACGCGTGGCGCCGCACGCCACACTGGCAATTGACAACTGCCGCTCGCCCCGCTTTCCGCGGCGCAGCCAAGAATCGAAACGCGGGTGGATGTTAGTTGCAAAATGCAATATCTCGGTAACAAAAATACGTATGACAACCATTTTTTTTTTGTTTCTACGTAATTTTTTCTCTTCTTTTTAATTATATAATTTAAAAAATGATACCTTTAACAATAACATTAGCAATAATTACTTTTTATCGTAATTATAGTTCAATAACATTTCTTTTTAACCGTACACACGTTAAAAAAAACACATGCTCTTCGTTAAGAGCGTATTCATACCAACGCATTTTTATTTACATCTTTACAATATACATGTACTATTTACAAATTTTTGTTTTTTTTAGCTGATGGCGGATTTAAATTATCATCTCCCCCTGTGATTACAGCGTACAAAATATCTTCTTCATCAAGTGTTTGATTACATCTATTACTTTCGAGAATAATATTTTCCAAAATGTTACCGGCATCTCCCACCACATCTTCCTCATTGTAAAGATGTAAATAAAAATGCGTTGGTATGAATACGCTCTTAACGAAGAGCATGTGTTTCTTTTTAACGTGTGTACGGTTAAAAAGGAATGTTATTGAACTATAATTACGATAAAAAGTAGTTATTGCTAATGTTATTGTTAAAGGTATCATTTTTTAAATTATATAATTAAAAAGAAGAGAAAAAATTACGTAGAAACAAAAAAAAATGGTTGTCATACGTATTTTTGTTACCGAGATATTGCATTTTACAACTAACATCCACCCGCGTTTCGATTCTTGGCTGCGCCGCGGAAAGCGGGGCGAGCGGCAGTTATCAATTGCCAGTGTGGCGTGCGGCGCCACGCGTACTGCGTCTTACTGTTCCTTTTCAAACTTGTTTTTACCGAGCTCATTTATCAAAATGTTTCGAAAAAAAATTCTATAGTTAGAGCAGTGATTTTAGTATTATCTTACCAAATTGCAAGTAAAAATATTCATTAGTTCGCCCGCCATTGATAATTATATACAAATGAATTTTCTCGGCTTCTATTGGTCATATCGTAATGCTCTTTTTTTGTAATTTCATGATTTTTTATGTACATTTTAATGCACCTGGTCCCGATACTTAAAATTGAAAAATGACGGAGATAGACCCCCTAACAACGCACTTTTATTAAAAAAAGTACCTAATCTTTAAACTAAAATTTTTTTCCTTTTGTGGGTACATAGTACACATCATGAGCTTTCGATTCCAAAAAGTTTCATCTATATATTTGTCCTGGGCTGGAATTGACAGCTGGTTAAAGTATTCGCACTAATAATTTCGCAATAGGCCGCCATTTTGAAATTTGGGGTTGGGCTTAGACACATATCCTTAGTACATCAAGGAACATCATTATATGCAATTATGTTAAAATTAAATTACTTTTTATATCTTTTTTCGATATTCAAAGTTTTTTCGCACTCTTCAATGTTTCTTCTTCTAATTTTGCAAAATAAAAAATAATTTTTTCGTTTGAAAGGAATCAATATATGCTAAATTTAATTGCGAACAACTTTTGTTTGTAACTTTTTTTGACAAAATCAATAACAAACGAGTTATTTAGGGAAAATTGAAAAGAGCCTATTTTTTACTTTATTTTGCAATAAAAATGGGCTTCCGAACCTGATCCATGCTCGACATTTTAGGGTCACATACAGATGCATGTTTACTTATATTTTCAGCAATTTCCACCTTTATGGAACTAACATCGTAAGTTGGATCTCTAACGCCCTGACAATAATGGAAACTTGGATGGATGAGAAGGAATGTAGTAGGGTAAAAGAAAAGCTACCGAAGGGTTACGAATGAAGAGCGCAAGGGGCAGTGAAGAGGAATAAGAAAGGAAGGGCAATGGGGGGAATGATTATAGGGGCGGTGAAGGAAATAGTGAAGGAAAAACAGGAGAGGGAGGAGGAGATCGAGGGTATGATGTCGATAAAGGTGGTGGTAGGGGGGGAGTGGTGAATAGGCGGGGTATATGTAAATGGGGATATGGAAAGGAAGCTGGAGAGGTTAAAGGGATGGGTGGAAGAGACAGGTATGAGGCAAAAGACGATTGTAGGAGGGGATTTTAACGCGAGGACGGGAAGGAAAGGATGGGGATGGGGATTTGATGAGGAAGAAGGGGAAGGCAGAAATTCAAAGGACGAAATAATAAACAGGGAAGGGAGGAAACTGCTGGAATTTATAGGGAAAAGGGTGATCTTGAGTGGAGGACGATGAGGAGAGGGAATACACATATACAGGTGCAAGAGGGAGATCCGTGTCGATTATGTGCTAGGGGATATGGAAGTAAAGGAAAGAGTGATGAGGATGGAGGTGGGAGATCAGGTCGATTCGGATCATCACTCACTGGAGGTGAGGATGGAGGGGGAGATAAGGAGGAGAGGAAGGAAAAGGAGGGGAAATAGGGTGGGAAGAGGGGTGTAGATGGGGAGAGGGAATAAGAGAGTTTAGAGCGAAGTTAGGAAGAGTGAGGAAAGGAGGAGGAGGGATGGAGACCGAAATTAAGGAGATGAGGGAAAGGGTGAAGGGAGCACTGGGAAGGGTTGAAGGGGGACGGGCGAGAATGGGGGAGAGTGGGGGATAATGAGATGAGGAGTGTGATAGGGGGAAGAGAGAACTTAAGCAGGAACTCAGAAGATGGAGAGGGCAGAGGGAGGGGGGCAGCTATACGGAGAAAAAAAAGGAAGTACAAGGAGTTATGTGAGAGGAAGAAGATGGAAGAGAATGAGAGGTTTGAGAAGGAAGCAAAAGAGGGAAATGGGGACTGGTAGCATTCTTCATTGATTTGCGGGCAGATTTTTAATTCGGTGGACAGGAAAATATTAATAGAGGCGCTAAGGAAAAGGAGGATAAGGGAGGGCCTAGTAGAAAGAGTTGAGGAGATCTACTGGGAAATGAAGGGTAAGGTAAGGTTAGGGGGAAGCAAAGGGGAGGAATTCTGGATACAGAGGGGAGTACGGCAGGGGTGTCCACTGAGTCCGCTGTTATCTATATAAATAAAATGATAGCTAGGTTCGTCGATGTGCGCGCATCACGCAAAAACTACTGCATAGATTTTCATCAAAATTTTTTATTTTTATTCCTTAGACTCTTGGTCTTAATCCACAAAAAAAATTGTTTCGATATTCCTATTTAATGTCAAGTTATTAAAGTTTTTATATACGTAGATGACAACGATGGCCTTGGCGGCCGCAACGGCCCCAACTATGCATGTTTTCTTGCTACTAAGGAGAGGGGCAAGCGACGCGGTGCGCATGCGCAGGAAAGAAAAATATATTGTTAGTTGAGTAAACTTCGCAGACGAAGTCGCGGGCATCAGCTAGTTTAACATATTAATAGCAGCTATGGAGGAGGAGATGAGGAAGGAAGGTGGGGAGGGGAAAACTGGGCGGGGAAAAAATATGCAGATTGGCTTGTGCGGACGATGTGGTGGTACTGGCGGAGGTGTAGGGGGGTATGCGGGTATTGATGAGGAGACTGGAAGGGTATCTGGAAGGAAAGAACCAGCTTCTTTGAATGTAAAGAAGTCCTTCATTGAATGTAAAGAAGTCGAAGATAGTGAGATTCAGAAAGGGGGGAGGGAGGAGAAGGAAAGTGAAGTGGGTATGGAGGGGGGGGAGGTGAGGGAGTTCAAATACCTGGGTTACGTGATGAGCAGTGGAGGGGCGCAGGGGGCGCACATAAGGGACAGGGTAGAGTAAGCGGTGAGGGTGATGGGACAGGTGTGGGGCATTGGGAAGAGGAGGTTTGGGGAGCAGTGGTGGAGAAGAATATGGCTCTTCGACAGGTTGATATGGACGGTTATGGCGTACGGGGCAGAGGTATGGGGATAGAACAGGAGAGAGAAAATGGAGAGAGCGCATGAGAGATACCTTAGATGGACGCTAGGGGTAGATTGGAGAACGCCGGGATACTTAATAAGGGAGAAACTGAAAAGGGATGAGCTGCAGATTAAGGCAATGAAAAGGGCGTGGAGCTGGGAAAGAAGGATGGAAGAGGGAAAGGGAAGCGAATTTAGGAGAATGTGTTGGGAGGAGATAAGGAAGAGGGGGGAAAGGCAGGGGAGATAACGGAGTGCGAGGAGGGGAGAAGTAGGGCATTGGGAGAGGGAAGGTAGGGAGGGGAAGAGGGCATGGGAGTCGAGGGGAGAAGGAATACGTTGGAAGAGTGGGAGAAGAGAGAAAGAGAAAGGCAAGAGAAGGAGAGATGTGAGAATATAACGAATTCAATATACAATGAATGGTATAGGGTGATAAGGGTGGGGGGGGGGATTCCGTGGTATCTGAAGGGATGGGGGGAGAGCAGGTGGAAAAGAGTAGTAAGATTTAGGCTGGGGAATGAGGTGTGGGAGGCAGAGTACTGGAAGAAGGAGGAAGAGAGTGTGCAAGCTGTGTGGATGGGGGGAGGAGACGTGGGAGCATGTGTGGGAGAAGTGCAGAAGGGTGGAGGGGGTAGAAGGAAGCTGACAGGAAAGAGTGGGGAGGATCCTGGGAGAAGAGGAGGAAAGGGAGGAGTGGATGAGAGAGGTAGAGAGGATAAGGAAAGGAAGCATGACAGTGCAGTGGTAAGGGTGGAAAGAGACAGGGAGAGAGAGAAAGGCAGGAAATGGAAGTCCGATGGTAGGGACGGGGGGTTGCAAAAAGCATAAAGCAAAGGATGATGGGGGTGACGAGAGTTGCGAGAGAGGCGAGCGGTGCGGGCGTTGCGAGCAAGGCGAACGGGACTGGGGTAACAGTAGGGCGTGGGTATAAATTTATAAAATAGTATGTAAGTTAGTGATGTATGTCTATGTCTAAGTGTTTTTACGGGCCCAAGTCCGACGGTTCGGTATGGAGGCGCCGATCCCAAGTTAGTATGGGATATCTTGCCCCTCTTCTTGTAAGGGTGTGCGCATTAGCCCGTCTCGTGCGAGTCGAGTCGCGTTCAATCCCCGGGTCTTCGGCGTATCTGGCTGCCCGCCTGACCAGGGCGCTTACTCCCGGGGGGCGTGCTTCATCGGGAACGGCCTTTTCCTCCCTAATGTTAACTAAAGGAGTGCTCGTCGGGCCAACGTTCCCTCCACACCTAGTGCCCTGTCTCGGCACCGGCTGGCTTGCTTTATACTCCTTGCGTGGCGGTGGCCAGTCTATTTTTAAAATTTTCTATCCTAACTCCGTCTACCAGAGTCCTGCGTCCCTTCCTCCGCCCAGGAGTTCCGCACGCTTACCCTGTGCACCGAACTTCCCCGAAATCAGAAGACGGACGTGTCGGACGTACCCGCTACTGATATCAGGTCCATCGTCGCGGCGGGTTCGCGATGAGTTATCCTTGGAAGCGCCCCTTTTCCTCCCAGCCGCGTCCAACCTCCCGCGTCCAGAGACCGGACGAGCACGCAATCCGGAGCCGGAGACCGTGACTTATCCGCAATCGTCCACGGATTTCAGTTGTTAAGCTGGTCAGCCCAAGGCAACCTCCTGCTCCCCTCCATCGCAATTAGCTGCTAGTAACTTTAATCCATATACGCGATCTCTTGTTTTTCCACTCGCAATAACGAGCTATCCAAACTCTGCGCCACTGTGCCCCGGTTGTCCGGGTAGCAACCGTTTGGTATAGGCACCCGCAGAGTACCCCCTGGTAAATGCCACCGTACCACGCAATGGTTTCCACGAGGGTTCACCACGCCCTCTCCAGGCACACGCGTTCGGAGACTGTCCGTGCGCCCGGCTTTTTAAGGTGTGTTAGGTGGGTTCACCACATCCTCGAGTTGCCGGTACCCCGTTTGTACCCGCTTCGGCTTACAGGTGTGTTTATATAACTTCTTTTACCTTTGTCTTCTTATCTCTGGGGTTCACCGCTCCCCTCTCGCGTCATGGTCCGGCCTTGCGACTACGCCGCTCCGCCATCCCATTCCGCTGTTTTTAAAGGCCAACGAGTTTCCCTTCGCGATAGGTACCGGCCAGCCAATCCCCTGTTTCGCCCCCCCCCCCGTATCGCGCATTCCCATCATGCTTTGGCTCGGCCCCGTCCCCAGATCCCTCCTCGTCCCTTAGGTTTGTATTCCCTGGCCTTCGGCCCCCTCCGCATATTTCCATGCATTCATGGGAGGGTTTGCTTCCGGCCAGTCTCCCTTTTTCCCTTTTTGTCCCTTCCTGGTTTGACTCAATGCCCTCCGACCACCTTCTTACCCCCTTTCCAGCGGGTAGATTTTATTATTTCGACCTATCTCTTCTGTCTTTGTCTTACTCTGTTTTGATTTATTTTGGTCTCGCCCCCACTTTCCCGGGACGCCTGCCGAGCCTTACAGGCCGTTAAGAGTGGCACCCGGTTCAGTGGGGCAGCCTTCTATCTTAATCTTTTCCCCGGCTGTTCCTTATTTTGGGAATTTTATCTTGTCTCTGTCTTACTCTGTTTGATTTATATTGGCCTCACCCCGATTTTCCCGAGACGCCTGCCGAACCTTACAGGCCGTTAGAAGTGGCACTCGGTTTAGTGGGGTGGCCTTTTATCTTAATCTTTTCCCGCTCATTCCTCCTTCTTCGAAATTTTATCCTGCCTCTGTCTTACCCTGTTTTGATTTGTATTGGCCTCATCCCGACTTTCCCGAGACGCCTGCCGAACCTTACAGGCCGTTAGGAGTGGCACCCGGTTCAGTGGGGCGCACCTTTTACCTTATGACCCCGACCTAACCCCGATCTGTGTGCATAAATAATGTTAAGTTTTTTTTTTTTATTATATTATGTTATTTGTTGTGTTTCTATGTTACAAATATTCATCATATCCTTTTCGTACGTAATTTTGGTATCCTTCCTTATTTTCTCTACTGTATCTAAAATAATGTTATTTATGTAGATTCACCACGTCTACGTGTTTTAAGGTGTGTTATGTGGGTTCACCACTTCCACAGATTTAAGGTGTTATATGGGTTCACCACGTCCACAGGTTTTAAGGTGTGTTATGTGGGTTCACTAAGTCCACTAGATTTACAGTGTGTCTTAGATTCTTGTCCGTCCATGTTACTTACATATCGATTATACCTTTTATGTTGCTTATATGTCCGAGATTCCCAATGTCTTCACTTACCTAAAATACTTACCTGTACTTTACTAAGATACTTACCTGTGCACGAGTTCGCATGCCCGTGTTTGCATGGGGAGGGTCTTAGTTGGCAATAAGCCCCCGCACTACGTCAAGGTGCCCTCCCATCGCGAAGGAAGTTAGTGATGTAAGTAGAATGTAAGTTAAGTTAAGTTAGGGTAAGATAGTTACAAGCTAGCGTATGGAAGAGGTTGGAACCCCGAGGTGAAAGCAACAATTATTATTATTGTATTATTATTAACAGTTAGATTTTATTTAACGAAACATTCATGTAAATATTTTTAGACTACAGATACTGGGATGATCCAAGTGATGACTTTAAAAACGGAGAAGGTTCACTATTACCCTTGTGGAAGTTTAGTTATGAGAAAACTAAGAAACACGATGTTACAGACTTATGTTTCAATGGCAGATATTATGATCTATTTGCAGTATCTTATGGAACATGTTAGTAAATAATGATAAATTGTGTATTATGGTTCATTACACGCACATATCTATAATTCCAGTGTCATTTAACAGTCTGATAACAAATGGAACAGTATGTTTATTTAGCTTAAAAAATCCATCATATCCAGAATGGATTTGCTCAACTGAATCTCCAGTAATGTGCCTATCTTTTAGTGAACAACATCCACATCTTCTAATTATTGGTAAGAAATTAAAACATTGTATTCTTATAGTAAAAACATTTATCATTTCTTTTGTGATTAAGGTACAATGGATGGTGCTGTAGCTGTGTACAATGTTATGTTGCCTCCAACAGCTCCTCAGTATAAGAGTAATGATGTTGTTCAGAAACATGGAGGTATAGTATGGGAGGTTCGTTAAATATTAGTAAAAAAAAACAATACACTCGCATAACGTTCTTATAGCTTTTGTCTTACTTTCTCCGATTTCTTAAATTTTCTTTATCGCATTCAATAATATTCTCTAAAATGGACTGTTTAAGGTACGCTGGGCACCAGATACAGAAGAAGGCAATTTGGCATTTTATAGTGTTAGTATCGACGGGAAAATAAATTACTGGACGTTAAATCAAAGTGATCTCGGTTTGACGACTGTGATGACACTTTTCTTAGATCGACCTCCAATACCTGGACCGGACGGCACTATGATTACACTTAAAGGCAAGAGATAACATCATGCTTCTTGTAATATTAATGAAACAGATTAAGAAACGTTTTTCGCATTTTCAGGATGTGGTACATGCCTTGCATTTCATCCAGCAGATCAAAAGGTGTTTTTAGTAGGAACAGAAGAAGGAACCATTTATAAATGCAACACTGCATACAGTAGTGTTTATATGAAAACATATAGCGAAGCTCACAACATGCCAGTGTACCGAATAGTATTCAATAAATTCAATTCTAGCATTTTTGCGAGTTGTTCAGGCGATTGGAGAATAAAAATATGGGAAGATGATAGAATGTAAGTTTTCCATCATACCATTATTCGCCCCATTGTGTTTATTAGTTCCATTTAATTATTGCTCATAAATATTAATAGCATTGTTCAATGAACATTTAATTGTTCATAGGGAACCTTTATTTATGTTCGATCTTGGTGTTCCAATTGGAGATGTTGAATGGGCACCATATAGTTCAACAGTATTGGCTTGTGTTTCAAATGACGGGAAAGTCACAGTATTTGATTTAAATGTAAATAAGTACAGGCCAATCTGTAGTCAAGCAGTTGTTAGTAAAAGAAAAAATAAGCTTACTCGACTGGCATTCAACAATGAACTACCATTTATTATAGTTGGTGATGATAAGTAAGTACTTTTTCAATATACAGGGTGTTTTTAGTAACTGTAACCAATTGCTATCTCCTTCTATTTCACAAAATGGAAGGAGATAGCAAGTAGTTTACTCTGCACTAGTGCAGCCAGTGAAGGAACACAAACAGATCTTATAACTTCGTTCCAAGTGCAGTTAGAGAAAAATCATAGGGCAAAGTTTTGCATGGTTTAACATGTTTTGTCGTATTGCCGAACTAGTTTCTTTTGTGAATGAGCCGGTGTAGTTGTAAAGTAAAATTGTACTTTTCTTTTAAATGGAACTCTAAATTTTTTTTCCGTAAATCAATTTCCTATGTCAGTTTAGTCATCAAAAAATTGATACCTTTGATGATAATTTACTTTTCTTGAAAATATAATGTTATGTGAAGTACTATGCTACATTGAAATCACTACGTTGTTATGTTTACTAACATCGTGCTTACAGTTCATCACACCTCTTCTTCTTACACATTACGTTAGTCTTCTCTTTACGTTACTCTTCTTCTTACACATTACAAGCAATCTTGAACTAGCAATCCTTTCAGAAGATGTATCGATTTATTACAACAGTTTTTTTTTAATCTTGAGAAAGTTAACATGTTTACTGTGTACATATGAAGTGTGACAAAAATTTAGCGACTTGTGCAGAAAGGTATCGCAACGAATATCCAGATCTGAATTTTCAAAATTTTTTCTTATGGAGTTTCTTGAAAAATAACGTTTATTTGCAACCTTATGTGAATGAATTAAAAGAGAGAATTACTTTAATGCAATTAAAAACATTAACAAAAGGATAAGAAAATGTTTAGAATATAATGATGGAACGTTTGAATATTTCTGAACATCTTTTAGATAAAATTACATGAGATATCAATTTATGCAAAGAAAATATATACAGAGTTCCATTTAAAAGAAAACTGCAATTGTACTATGCAACTACACCTGCTCATTCACGAAAAATTAAAAAAAAATTGCACTTTGCAACTGCAAAAGTGCATCCACGAAAAAACAAGTTCGATAGTATAATAGAACGTATTAAACTGTGCAAAATTTACCTGTACAATATTTCTCTAACTTTACTTGAAAAAGAGTTATAATTTGTTCCAGTTACTATATAGAAACATACTGTATACATATATGTACATATACATATGTATTTTAAGGGGTCACATACGTTTCTCGGGGCTAAATCGTAGTCAATGTTTAAGTGTTAGTTACTAACAAACTATTAGACCGATTGGACTAATTCTTTTTGTATTATAAAGGTACTTGCAGAGTAGAAAACAGGTATGCCAGTTGTGAAATTATTATAAATATGGCGTCTGCGTGCAATGGCGTAAAACTGTTTTTTTTTTTGCCGCCCTAAACGGTGGGCATGATTCAGCTCGTACCAGTGATCTGAAACAAAAAGTGCTGATATTTTATTACTTTTTGGAATCGTAGTTATCGTGCCACGAGGGGGTTTTTTGAAAGAAAAAAAAAAGAAAAAAAAAATTACGGTAGTGACAGCAATTTAAATTAGGGTGTCGTGATTTTCACTTGAAAAATCATACATTTTTTGTTGTTATTTAAAAATGGATAATTTATTCAAAAAAGCCTTCGTAGCACGATAACTACGATCCCAACAAGTAATAAAATATCAACACTTTTTGTTTTAAATCACTGGTACGAGTTGAGTCATGCCCACTGTTTAAAAAAAAAAACAGTTTTACGACTTTGCACGCAGACGCCATATTTCTAATAATTTCACAACCATAGACATAGTAACTATAGACTGCGCGTCAGCATGCAGCCGTAGCCCGATGTTGAAGAGAGTTGAATGCTTTAAGAGGTACTATGAGCAAAAACGATTCTGGCCGCGGCAGTGCCCGGCCAGATACATACTATAGAGCGCGCAGTAGCTGCCCTCTGGGAGCGACACATACGAAGTACGGTTAATTTGAACTGACTGAAGATGGCAGAGGGCATATTTATCACGATCATTTCGATACAAATAATGCTATGTTGCCACATATTTTGTTCGATATTCTGTCGATTGAGATACGCGTGAAGTATTACCATTTGCGTATGGTATGAATGCATGATCTGTCATTCGTGCACGGGGCACCTCATTCTTCTGAGAGTTTAATAGAAAGTCATTATATCATTTATAAAATATATAATAAAAATATTTCTCGTTTTTTTGCTTATAATCTGATTTCTACTTTGCTTATAATCATTTTATAATTGAGTAATTACAACATAGAATATGCATATACACATTACCACTTTCGTAATTGCAGGTTAACGTTTCTCATCAAATAATATTTACACGCATCTGTAGGAAATGCTATTTGCACGGCATATATTTGTTCATTGTGCGCGGATTTATAACAATAAAACATGTATATATTAAAAAATACACTGTGCAAATGACTTTTCTTATAAAAGTGCATTAACCTCATTTGATAAATGACATTAACCTAGCACAAAAAAACTAATGCATGTAATAATTTCTTATATAGATACAATTTTGTGTTTCCTCTGACGATTTCATGATTATTCACCTAGAACAACTGGAATATTCAAACATATTGATTAACATGAAATCTATAAACATAACCTTCGGCAATGATAGATTATCCATCTAGAGTCTAGAGGACGAGATTTTAAAACGAGTTTATTAATGAAATTAGTTTCAGTATTTATTATGAGGAGAGAAACAAGAAGTATCGAAATTCTCATTTCGTAATTATATTTCTATTAAATTCTCCTTAGCTTTCAGAAGAACGAGGTGCCTCGTGCACGAATGACAGATCATGCATTCATACCATACGCAAATGGTAATATTTCACGCGTATCTCAATCGACAGAATATCGAACAAAATATGTGGCAACATAGCATTATTTGTATCGAAATGATCGTGATAAATATGCCCTCTGCCATCTTCAGTCAGTTCAAATTAACCGTACTTCGTATGTGTCGCTCCCAGAGGGCAGCTACTGCGCGCTCTATAGTATGTATCTGGCCGGGCACTGCCGCGGCCAGAATCGTTTTTGCTCATAGTACTTGGGAAGAATGAGACAGATACGTAGATGATAACTAGCTGGTTATTTTATATATTGCTCGCTTGCGAGTGGAGTTATTGTTGCTCGCTCGCTTCGCTCGCTCGCGAGTAGTAATGCCTATAGCTATTTTTTTGACAGGATCAGATGTCCCCCTCCAAACCATCAAACTTTTGTTCGGGATGTTTTTTGATCTGATGCAAATATTTTTGAAGTTATCCGTGGTGACGGATTAAAATGGAACAGCCTGTATATATATATGTGTGTCTGTGTGTGTGTGTTATATAAATATATAAATAGTAATAATATATAACGTTAACGAAAAATTTGATCACATACGTACGTACATACATACGTACATAATACGTACGTATATGTGTGTACATATGTGTGTGTGCGCATGTACGCACACCAACACACACACACCGAACAATGTGTTCAAAATAGCCTGAAATTATTCCAATGACCTTGAAACATGGAGATCTGCTAAAAAATTGATTTTCCATTTTCGGGGCAAATACAATAACTTCTCTACAAATCGGGAAGTTAACAAGAGAATAGAAGGAGATAGCAAATCCTCCCAAATCATTTCTAACTCTTTCTAAAGTTGAACCATCCGCTTTCCCCGTGATGCTCAGTCTATTCTTATATGTCTATGTTCACAACTGCCATACCTGTTTTCTGTTCTACAAACAAGTACCTTTATAATACAAAAAGAATTAGTCCAATCGGTTTAATAGTTTGTCAGTAACTAACACTTAAACATTGGACTACGATTTAGCCCCGAGAAGGTGACCCCTTAACAATTCGATTTATTATTCTAAAGATACATTTCCACCAGCGTTCACAAACTATTCACAAACAGTATGACATTTGAATTTTGTAGAAATCATCTGTTTGCGTACTTGTTTACATCATTGAGCTATATTACTACTGGAGAGCGAACGGCCAAAGGAAAGAAAAGGTGGGAGGGAGGTCAGACAGAGATTTCTGAACGGATATCACTGATATATATACAATGGATACGGTATTGTCATAAGCCGCCTTGAAGCCGAATTGAAAGTGGTTTTTGCATGCCAGCGCCGCTAGTGTGATACGGAAGAACTTTACTTCTCTACACTTTAAGCGGAAATAAATAAAATGCAACACCATTCTGAACAACTTTTCTCTATACATATACCAAGCGGTCACTTTTAGCATTCAAAATATTCGCAAAGAAAGTTTTCAATATTCATTATATTACAATTTCTTTTCTACGAGTCTCAGTACACCCGTATCACACTAGCGGCGCTGACATGCAAAAACCACTTTCAATTCGGCTTCAAGGCGGCTTATGACAATACCGTATCCATTGTATATATGTATATCAGTGACGGATATGTGTTCATCCTTGTTTTTCCGATTATCTCTCTTTCTTACTGTACGATCCTGTAACAAATTCATGTGTAGAGGGGATAGAGACTAACTTCAGGGGCGCGAAGTTCAAATTGAATGTAATAGGGGAAGGAGTGAAGGAGGAGGAAGGTGAAGTTGGTTAAATTTATAGCCTTGAAGTGAGACTGCGACAGCAACACATGCGTTTGGACCTCTCTGTCCAGTAGTAAAGCCGCGTCCTCACTGGATCGGCAAGGCCGCTCGGCAGTGCCGAACCAGTGTAAAATTGTGACTCGGCAATCGGCATGTGCCGCATGGCTTTATAAGTCGAGCGGTATGCCGATGAAGTTATCGAATAATGCCGGCAAATGGAGCGGCACGGCATAGTGCGTCGAATACATGAGTATTCAGGACAAAATTCATAATTTCTACACTAATCCATTTTCGACCGAAGATCCCTAATAGTTTTTTAAAGAGGATACAAAGATACATCGAACGGTAAAAAAAAATTAAAATTTCATTTAAAAAAATTACGGTGATCTTAATTTTTTATTAAACAAAAAACCTTGTAACAATTTTTTCTATTGCAATTTGTTATCACATGATTACTAATTAATTTTTGTTACAACAACTTTGTTATGAGTTAATCAGGAATGCCTAAAAAATCGAGATGATTGCGTCAAGTGGTATGAGGATATGAACAAAATTAATATGTATTACGTTTCTTAGGCTTTCCTGAAGATTCTTCAAATAATTTTTTACGTCTGCCGCGATTATATGTAGGAAGCTTTACTATTAACGAACATTTTGTGAAATTTTTAAGATTTCTCGTAAATTAAACTCGGAATTTAACGAGCAGTATAGAAAACAACAAAAGAAAAACAACAAAACAGAAAACAACAAAAACAACTCGATCGGCATGCCGTTCGGCACCGTCCGGCTTCTGAAGCCATGTGGCTCAAACCGACACACAAGTCCACACTGGTTCGGCATTGCCGAGCGGTCTTGCCGATCGGCAAAATTATACAGCAGTGCCTATCGGCACCGCCTTGCCCATCGGCAAAATTGCGCGGCAGTGCCGAACGGCAAATCTATGCCGCTCGGCACTGGTGGGGACGCAGCTTTATATAGCTCAATGGTTTACATATTGTTTTTCAATAGTTCAAGCAACATGTGTGAAAGGATTGCGTAGTGTTTACAGAAAGTTTACGAACTGCTAGCAAACATTATGTGCAAGCAATGCTCGCAAACTGATAGTTGGTGTATGTATATACAGCTTACTACTATTTTTTGTTTCATGATAACAGAGGTACAGTGAATACACTAAAATTATCGCCAAATCTCAGAGTAAAAGTAAAACCAACAAAAAGACAACTTCATTTGACGCACAGAGAATTAGAAATTATGAAGTTAGATAAATTATTGAGCTTTGTACGGGAACCACCTGTATTAACACCACCAAAAGATCTAAGGATAGTACCATAGTTAATTACACTTTTAACAAACTCAAAAACTCAAAACATTTGTTGCATTCCCTTTACTTTTTGAAATAAAATCTATTTATACATAAAAATATGAAGAATTCCTTTCTTATCTCCTGTTATTTGTAAAGATGTACAATGAAGTCTTTTCTTGTAAACATCAACGTTTTATTAACATTTGCTATAACATAAAATACATAGTAATATCTATATTTTTATAAATAAATTGGCACTAAATTTAAAATACATTAAAAATATTCCTATATTTTACAAAGTTTAACTTAGCATCTAGATTTGCTATAACAGTTGTTTCCTAAACTACAAGCGATTTTAACATTAAAATGTAATAGTAATGACACAGTTTTATAATAAAAGACTACTTTTAAATGTTAACAAATAATAATTTAGTAATCTCAGAAATGGTTTACATTACTTACACATTGTATAATAGTATTAATCATTATTCAAAATTTATATGCGAAATTTTATATATTTACGCAAAGGAAATAATAAAAATGTGTATTCGTAAATATTGAAACTCTTAATAATAAAAATTTCTTATATGTTAATAATAAAAAAATATAAACAATATAAAACAACGCTGGTTTTGCAGTGCAGTCCATAGAAACTTTTCACAAACGTATCAAATACTTAAGTATATAACTTAAATACCTTTTTCCAATTTTTACTATAAAATATTAGAATTATGCAAGCCTTATTTTCTGATATTTCAATTGTAAGCACTAGCTATCACAGTGTCTGTTACCTCCTTCCAAAATATAAAAACTAATTAATAAAATAATAATTATGAACACAAATATATGTATATTTTATACTCCTTAATGAATTAAATATATAGGGTGTGAAAAAAATGTTGCAATTCTTTGAAATGAGAGACTCCTGGGGTGATTTTAAGCAACTTTTTCCTTAGCGAAAATGTTAGGTGGGCCTTTGTCAACGAGTTATTAACGAAAAACACCGACCAATCAGGGAGCGGATTAATGATGGCGCGGATGATAGCGGGCCAATAATACTCACTATACTATATTACTGGAGGGTGCATTGAAGCTACAGGATAAAGCACTAAGGAGGTGAGTATACGCAACCGCCATTACGATGCTTGCAGAGGGGTAAGTGAAGATAAGTGAGTGGTGGTGGGGAGTGTAACACCGCGTACTATAGAACTCGCTGAAGTTTCCAACATTATAACCACTCGCTTATCCCCACTTACCTCTCTGCAAACACCCTAATAACGATTGCGTATATTCACCTCTTTAGTGCTTTACACAGGACTGAGTCCAACATGTGCGCGGGGGTGCACCCTAGTCGTCTGTGGCTCATGCCCCAGTATCATCGTTGCCATGCTACTGTCAATGTGCCAAGAGCAGACAAAAAAGGCAACAATTGACATAATTTGAAATAATTGATACATGAAACGAAGATATATTTCAAAGATGAAACTTGTTACTTTTAACTGCTTTCAACGATGCTATGTGATGTGTGATGCTATGCTACGATACTAAATACAGCTGCGTACTCCGTACTCTATGCATCAAGCATCAACCAATCAACGTAGTCCATATTGGCACATGTGCATTGTTAGTGGACAGAGTAGAATACTTCTCTCGCTCGCACCACATCTTCCTTCTCTTACAATGTTGGACACAGATTAGCCCTATGGGAGATATAGGCAATGTGCGCTCCAGTAATATATGCTCTAAGCAGCATACTCACTAAGGCATTAAAGAGATGAGTACTCGCAACCAGCATTATGGGTTCAGAAGTAATCAGAAATCACCATAAATCACTATAGGTCTGACTGCACTGGTATAGAACGAACCATCGTTATCTTCTTCTCTCCAAGGGAGCTACATGGAGCCAAAATAGCGGATGCAAGTGTATCTTAGAGCCTTAGAGCATGTATTACTGGAGGATACATTGAAGGCACAGGACTGAGTGCGACATGTGCGCGAAGGAGGGGGTGCGCCCTAGTCGTCTGCGGTGCGCATGCATTTGGACTCACATTGACACAAGATCGTAAGAGGGAAGATGTGGTGCAAGCGAGATAAGTATTCTACCCTGTTCATTCACAATGCGCATGTGCCGATATGGACTACGTTGATTGGTTGATGCTTGATGCGCGCAGTGAGGAGTGTGCTCTTAGCACATTGATAGTAGCATGATAACGATGGTACTGGGGCATGCGCATCGTAGACGACTAGGGCGCACCTCCTCCTTCGCGCATAGTAATATATGCTCTAAGAAGTGTATGTCCGCGTTGAAATTCATTCACTGCATTCGTGCTTCTATTGGTCGATGGTTTTCGTTAATAACTCGAACAAAGCCTCACCTAACATTTTCGCTAAGGAAAAAGTTGTTTTAATCACTTCAAGAATCACCTCTTTCAAGGAACTGCAACATTCTTGTTACATTCTGTAATACCATTTTCAATATTAAATAGTATAATTTTAAGTTTAAATACATTTGCGCATAAAACGCTTCCTAAAAGGAAAATATAAGTATGAAAGATTAATATGTCACAATAGAATTAAGTGATTTCTAAAATTTACATAAATAAATCCCATTGATATTAAATGAAATTATAATATATTTTTCTACAGTAATAAATATATTTTGTATTTTGTATTCTTACACATAATATTGACTAAGTATAATATTTTTGCATAATGCAAAGTAATATATGTATAATCCATAAAAATGTGGGCAATAAAAATAAAATAATTCAGAATATGAATGATATTGTGGTTTTGGCACATTAATTCGCTTTATCAAACAAATAAAAATAAATGAATTCTTGATATTGTTATTATTAACATCCAAAAATCCATTTGCAAAAAAATCTATTTACTGTAATGTTTTAAGTAGTATTTCTTTGCAATTTGTCTGATAACAAATTTCACCATTGTGTTTAAAAGAATGTGAGATTTCGTTAGGAATTTGTGACAATATCAAACACTATCAAACACATTAGTTTAACGTCCGAACCATTTTCCGCTAAACAATAAAACAGTTTAAACATATTCGTCAGAACGCAGTGCGTCAGAAAATGCATCATCCACTGTAAACATAGCCCTAATAAAGTAAAAATTAAATTAACAACGAGAATACTCATTTAAATGCAAATCAAACAAATATCCAAAGGATTAGTACTATTTAGTACAAACTTAGGTAAATACTTGAAACTAATGTTCTTGAAAAGGTGATGTAGAACCCTTTGTGTATACCTGTACTAATCTGTAGTACTGATCAAATTAGCAATGATTTTTATCTTATACCTATTACAATGGTATGAATGTTCATCAGATATGGGAAAATATCTTGAAGACACTACAATGCAGTCCTAATTTAATTATTTTAATAGAAGATACTAATTCGGATATTTTAAGACGGTAAGAAAAAATTGTAAAATAATCTTAGTTTATTTATAATTACTGATTATTAGAACTAGACTGTAGATGTTTATGCATTTATGCACTTTTAAAATGATAAAAACTTATAAGGATGTCCAGAAATAAGAACATATAAAATACTTAAAAAATGCATTTTATATAATAGGTATTTAAAAAAGAAAACATACATTTACTTTGTAACAGAAAAAGAGTGTCGATCGGATTACCTGAACTGGGATTCGAACCGGGATCTTCCACTTGCCGAGCGAATGCTTTAACCAATTAAGCTATTCGGGGCCGACCGACAACTCTCCTTCTAATCGTTATAATCCAACATAAACAGAAACACAGGCGCCGATCACCTACGAGCTACAATTTACAATTCAATTGTAGTTGTGTATAAAAATATGTATTTGCATGAACATCTACAGTCTACCGATTACATATGTATAATTTAAATTACATACACTTAAAGATTATTTTATAATTCTAACTATGTTAACTATTCACAATTAGATTAATCTTTAATGAACATAAAATTTACAAAAAGATTTTACCAGGAAGTTCTGGATTTTCTATTACACCTTTAAAATATTTTAGCTCTAGAAAATCCCTAATATTGTTAGGACATGGCACTTGTCTACCAGCAAAATCAATACTCGACATCGGATGAAGAAATTGTTCTGGAAAATCTCTGTTATTTAAAAACCACGCATCTTTAACCATTAAACCATTTCTTGCATAAAACGGGAGTATGTTTGCATTTAAATGATTTACTTTCGAATACTGTACCCTAAAAAATTCCCCTTCTGTTGCTTTTTCCCAAACGAAACCGTGATTATCAACGACGGGTTTATTCATAGCTTTAATTATCCATGGCGATCGATCAAGATCGTCGCGATTTATTCCTATTTGTACTTCGTGATCCCATGGTAAAATATCACCGTTTCTCATAGCACCAAGTAAAGAACTCCCTTCTAGCCAAAACCTGATACCGACTTCTTCTAGTTTGTCAAACACATGATGAGCAACTTTTCTCAATCCTGAGAGGCAACAAGGTGGTGTATATCGGTTTTGATACAGATACGATGGAACACCGTTCACTACTGAACCAAAACACCTGCTACTTTCCCTAGAACAACCATACCACTCTACAGAATTGGAAACTCTTACGACCTTCTTAATTCCAAACTTTTCAAACATCAATCTTTCACGACTTTGAAACAATTGCTGCACTTTCCATTGAGACTGTTGATTCTTGTATAACAATTTTCCCTCATTTAATTGATAATTTGTTAATATATGTATCTGGCAACATGTAATAAATCATCTGATCACATTTTACTCTCAATACATTGCGCATTCTATTGTGTAACAACAATGGTACAACAAAAACAGATACATTATCAATTCTAAAGACTTAATTTAAATAAATAGTCTTTTCCATAAATAGAATTATAATTTATAATTGTTACAACTGTAAAAATAAAATCAAATAATAAAAGAAAATGACAAATACCAAAATAAAATTAAACATAAACTACAAACCTTTGCACCTACTGCAGTTGTTTGAATATATAAAGCATCTGTGAAAGGTAAGAGAAAAGGGTCGCTCAACTTCCTTAATAGTCTTGTTTCGACCATTGTAGCATGTTTACCATTAACTGCATCACATTTACTACCCATAGTTTGTGAAAATCTGAGACTCCATTCTTTTACTTTTAAATCTATATCAATGCAATTCAAAGTTATTTTTCCTATTGGAACACTTACAATACCTAACTTATCCGTTTGTGACACAGTCTCCTATAACAAATTAATTGCAAGCACACAGTTATTCATGTATTAATAGCTTTTTTATACTAGAGCTTAATACATTCACTGCTACTGACGTACATTGCATTTCAGTTATTAATTTAGTCATTTCAGTTTTAGTAACATTGCTAATGCAAATGTTGTTTCTGTGTTTTATAAAATTGTATTATAATTTTGTTTCATTCAAGAGAACATTGTATGTTATACAGCATGTTGCTTGTTGAATTTCGAATTGAAAACAGAAATTAGAACAAGTATGATTACACACAGAAATGAGTACTCACATATTTGTAGCAGCAAACATAATTTACTAGCATTTAGAAAGAGTAAATCTTTGAAATATTTCTATTTACTATGCATTAGTTTCTGAAAAATAGATTTTTAACTAATTCAAAGCATTTCATGTAAAGGGTAGGTGAAAATAATAGCACAACAGAGCAGGGTACGATTCTATATACTATATACAATATTTTATCGTCCGAAACGTTGTTTTCGAGAAATCAATTTTGAAGAGTGATCAATTTCATAAGCAATTGAAATCGGCTTTGTTGATGCGTTTTTGTAGTATGAGTAATAATTTGATACGAATTAGTGAAGAATGACTAAAATTACTATACATGGTGGGGCAGTAACTATTAGCACCTCAGATATCTCGGAAACTGTAAGTTTCACAAAAATGTTTACTGAAATAAAATTGCACAGTACGAAGAGGGCCATCCGGTGGCGATAATAGTTTTTTTTGCAGGTGGAGGTACTTCGGACATTTGAAGGTCACCTCCATTTTTTTAAATGGATCGGTATGTTTTTGCTTCCGTATCATGATAGATGATCTTAAAACGAGTTCAACTACCTATTACATAAGGTCATTGAAGGTCATAGAAAGTAGAGAAAGGCGATTCATTTACTACCAAAACCATAAGTATTATCGCCTTTCTCTACTTTCTATGACCTTCAATGACCTTATGTAATAAGTCGTTGAACTCGTGTTAAGATCCTCTATCATGATACGGAAGCAAAACCATACCGATCCATTTAAAAAAATGGAGGTGACCTTCAAATGTCCAAAGTACCTCCACCTGCAAAAAAACTATTATCGCCACCGGATGGCCCCCTTCGTACTGTGCAATTTCTGTGAAACTTATAGTTTCCGAGATATCTGAGGTGCTAATAGTTATTGCCTCACCCTGTATAATACAATGTCTGTTCTAAATATTTTATCGAATTGGAGATTTAAAAAGTTAAAGTTAGAAATTCGAGGCATTGAAATGAAACATTTGTACTGTTTAAATTGCAGATTGAAAGATTATAATTTAGAAGCTTGAAGATTTAACAAATTTTAGTTCAGGATTTTGAAGATTTCTGATTTGAAATTACAGAATTACAAATTTTTAAAGTTAACATTGGAGAAAAGCAGATTTTAAGAGTTTTAAAATTTTGAAGATATGAAACTAAAGACTTAAATTTGGAAATTTTGTTTTCTGAAGAGATTTGAAAGTGTGGAACGGATAATTTGAAGCCTAGAGATTTTTGTAGTTAAAATTAGAAATACGAAGTTCTGAAGTTGGCGAGCTGAGGAATAAAAGATTCAAAGACTTAAAATCAGAAGTTTAGAATTTTTGAAGTAAAAAACTTGAAAGGTTAAAACTGATTTGATGTACTCAGAGCCATGTCAACAGGCCGTTCAAGGTCACCATTTTCAGTCACTTATTTCGGAAGGAAATGATCCTACAAAGTTTCTGTACCCCTGTGAAGTATCATGTGTTTAGAAGTCTTCGTGTTCACAGAAGATACCGTCGTGGAGATTTCGCTATTAGAAAACTACAAGACGACAATCTGACCTTGAACAGTCTGTTGAGTTGAACTGAAGTATAGTTTGAAGTTGCGGGTTTCAAGATTTTAAGTAGGAGATTCAAAAATTTCAAGTTGCAAGTTTAGCGATTATTAAAGTTATCAGAAATTTGAGGGTTTGAAGATGACAATTTAAAGGTTTGAAAAGTTGAAATTAGAAAAGTAATCTGAGCAATTTGATAAGAATTACTGTAGCAGGTTCGAATTACAAAGTATTAGGTTTTCTTCCCTTTTTCATGTAGAATCACTCCCTTTTCGGTTGTACTATGATTTCCATCCCATCCTATATAAATAAAAAGTAACCTCAGTAAGTGATTGTCAAATTTTGAAACACATACAATATTATATGCTTAGTGGTTGCAGGGATGGGACTTCTTTCAATTCCAGAAATTACCAAATGCTGAAATTCACTACACAATGCACTACAGAAAAAGTTTAATATTAATAATTAATTGTTCCATGGCTGAGTTTATGGTTATAAGTTTGGCTATAAGTTTTGATTTAGTTCATTTATTCTATGATACAAAACAAAAGCTCCTTCCATCAAGACAAGAACTACATAAAAAATGCGACCACTAAGCATATCAAGGTTTCTGACCAAAAAAGGATTAATGTATTCAATTAATCGTGCAGTCAATTTCTTTGTCTGAATCCATCATTAATAAAAACAATAAGGATATATAAAATGACTTACTTGTATCACTTGTTTAGTAGAAATTCGACTAGCATCAGGTAAGAATAAAACATACTTTGTACGCACAAAGAAAAGTGGATTCCTTTCGTCGTAAGATTTATTAAACTCTGGTTGCAAAGTTATTAACTTGACATTTTGCATGCTTTCATTCGCAAAATCAAACTCCAATGGTGGATATGGCAAGTCACTGCATACTATTAAAATTGGTATAGTAGGAAAGAAGTTTAACACAGACTCTACAGTGGCAGCCACATCGTTTTCGAACGTTTCGAACTGTCGTATGACCACAGTTACTAAACGAGCTATACGACGATGAAGCTTTTGCGGAGGATCTGGTGTTCCGCTCGGTGTTAACAACCGGAGCGTGTTTTGTGCTGCAAATAACCTCCATATTCTGTGCCATATAATGATATTACCTAATAGTGCGAGCACTAACAATGTTCTTACAAACTTAAGGCGCATAGTTATCGCGTATTTTGTGGTATCATTGTATGTCAAATTTTCATTCACATAATTTCCGTATCAAAACACACCTAGACAAAGTTTGAACCAGTTTGAACATTTGACAAACCACGATACTTCCTGCATGTTTCATCGATAACCATCGGTTACTTGGTAAGACGTCGAAAGACTCGAAACTCGGGGTGCGTTCCGCTACGTTCCGCTACAGAGGGTCCAGGGACCAAATAATCTCCTCTTTGCTATCACCGCAGATTCGGTCAGTAGCAATCAGTAGGGATGCAAATTTTTGAATCGATCTTTCGAAGATCGATCTTTTAGTTCACAATTCTCGATTTTTTGAATCGATTCTCAAGACCTCGATCGATTCGAAGAATTGTACCACGACTAAGGAGATTGTAGATCGATTTTCGCATATGTACTTAGGTTAGGTTGAGGTCTATTTTCTTTCTATTTACATAGATGGCATTTCAGGCGCGTTTACCATAGAGTGGGTAAAAGGAGAGTGTGGCCGATTAGCCGGGAGCCGCCATTTTAAGGATCAGCGGGCGCGTTTTTCAAAAGCCTGAAATCATGTTTTATGTAACGCTAACTTCAGCTTCAGAGATGCGAAGTTTGAATTGAATGTAATAGCAAAAGGAATTGAAAGCGAAGTTGGCACAAATTTATAGGTTTATAATCGACCACAGGAATTTTTTTAATAAATGTATTTCAGAGTTATGAATAAATTAATAAACGTTTATTTAAACAGTTAAACTTTCCCCTTTCCCTAAGTAAATATATTCATAGCCAAAATGTTAAATACTCGTTAAATAGCAACTCTCCGACAGGAGAGTTCGACGATGATACCTGGACGCCTATACTAGGAGGAGCATATTTAGATACTACGACGGGATTACCTGGACGCCCGAAAGTAGATGAAATTCGAAAGATTTATATTATATTGATTGAATTGTAAAAGAGCGAAAGACTGAGAATGTTTAAAAATGAAATTTCGTATCCCAATTCCCACGAACTCCTTGTATTTCAAAATGTCCTTAATAAATTCTTTGTCTGACCAGAAAATCCTTATACTACGAATTATTTTGCTACAAATTTAAATTAACGCTTTTAATCCATTCATTGAAGCTCTCTAATTCATACCTCCGATATATATTTTTTAGAAGAATTATTAGCTAATTTCAAATCTATAAATTTATACCAACTTCATCCTTAACTCCCTTTCCTATTATAAACTATTACGTTCAGTTTAAACCTCGCGCCTCTTACACACATACTATCTATATCCGTACACAATTGCTGCACAACTACATAGAATAGCTGCCGGACATTGTCCTACAAATGGCGGAACCAATCATCGATGAGCAACCCTGTCTACCACACTCTTCTTTTACCCACTCTAGTTTACCAGTTTACTCTAGGATATTTAGTTTACGCTCATTTTGTCCCATTTTGTCTAATAAAATTGCGGTAATTGGTCCATCATAAATCTTTATGATACGAATGCGTTCAGTGACTTGTTTCGTTCACGGTTCACGGACGTATCAACTGTCAGCCATCTTGGGTGGTTAAAATTGTGGTGCACTCTATAGGCAACTTTAATTACTAGTGTAGCGTCTGTAGGATACACGGACCAATCAGAATGTACGTAATTCAACTGTATAGTTTTAAATATTTCCGCGACGTTATATAAATGGCAGCACTAGTTTAACCAGCCAAGATGGCTGCAAGTGAAATCCCTCTCCGCGCAGAGCAGCACCCATGGATATAGGAATAACGGGATGGAGCAACAGCCTCGGGGGGTGAAGCCGCCTTACGGGGTGCGGGGAACACGGTCATGTGGTTTCTGGGGACCCGTCGGTGATTGGTTCTAGTATAAATGGCGAAAGAAAGTAATCAGAAGTGCATTATTGGAAAGTGGGAGCATGCAAATAAACAAAAAATTTACTGGTACATACATATTTGATGATTCAAGTATTGCAGCATTTAATAGGACATAAATTATTTAAAAACTTTTTAAATCATGTGTCGAATCAAAATGCGTTAGAAAACCACATCACGCATTTGATAAGAGCCGTATCTCAAAGATATATTAAGGTGCGACTACATTATATAGCAGAACAGAGCAATGATACTTCCACTAGTATGCGACAAATTTTTAATAAATTAATTTTATTCAGAGGCCAATAGATCTTTCTCCAAACAAAAGATGTCAATTGTATTATATATTTTAGTATTTATTGTATAAATATAAATTTGTATTGAATATAATTGTATTACGCTATTGAAAGACAAATTAAATGATTTTCAAAAAGATTGAGTATATAAATTTGTAATACGTATTTATAATTCGTATTTTAAAATACGACTATATAATTTGAATATTAACAATAATATTTGAATACATAATTGAATATAAGAGACGCTGTGTTTAAAAATAAAAATAATAAAAGAATTTAAATTGCAAATACTGAGGTGAAAATTGCTTGCAATTATTGTTATTTTGAAAACAAAATGGAACAAAAATAAAGATTTTTCATGTCTATAGATTCTAACCTTTAATAATTTTATTTTGATCTTTCAATAACATTTACAGGATTTACAGGACACCATTAACACTTCAATATATTGATTTATAAATAAGACACTTTATTTCTGTATTTTGTGGAAAATATTCTATCGTATGTATGTACATATATACATACATGTATTGTTGCGAACTTCGTTCCTGTGTACAGTATGAACATAACTACAGATATAGATATCGAAATGTCGAGGTCGATACCTTAGACCATATATACCTATAGACACGGCCTGAGGTATAGGAGCCCATGGGAGAGCCTGATACAAAGATAACGAGCAAGTTTCGCCACATACTTTTTGAAAGTAGATATTCTTTGCCCAGATGATGCATGCCCACATTGCCCACATAACATCACTGTAGATGATATTATCTTTGTATCAATCTAGATACCTCAGGCCGTGTCTATAGGTATATATGGTCTAAGGTCGATACAGAGCGTGTTGTGAAACGCTCACTCAAGAGGCGCGCAGTTCAAATTGAATGTAATAGAAGAAGGAGTCGAAGGTGAAGTTGGTACAAATTAATAGGTTTGAAAATAGTTAAGAACATTTCTAACAAGAAGTTTCAGAGTACTGTATAAATCAATATTTGCTTAGAAACGCTTGTTTAAACATTCAAACCTCACCTTTTCCCCCTTCCTCTAAGGAAATATATCCATCGCCAAGTTGTAAAATACTCAATAAATAATTAATCGATAAATGATAACGACAGCGTTAGCGAATAAGAATTTAATAATTATAAGACATTTATTTGATTGGTTATTAGTAACTAAGGTACATGAAAAATCAACAGATTTATTAGATTCAGGTGAAAACCCATTTTGTACTTCACTTCGATACTTTTCCTCCAACTTGCTTCTCTGAAAACAAAATCATTCTGTTCAAATCTTAAATTGTCTCAATCTTTTTGCGAGCAGAGTGCTTTAGCACTCCACGGGCGAGAATCCATTCCGGTACTGAAAAACCACCAGGAGGCCACGCAACAAAAATTGGTGACAGCGGTGGGATATTTCGAAAATTCGAGGAGCTGAGAACGCTGAAGCTCAGGTTTCGAATTCGCCGGCTCGTGAAGATTGCTGCTTGGAGAATTGCTGCTTGGAGATTGCTGCCTGGAGAATTGCTGCTTGGAGAATTGCTGCTGGGGGATTGCTGCCTGGAGAATTGCTGCTTGGGGATTGCTGCCTGGAGACTGCTGCTTGGGAATTGCTGCCTGGAAACTGCTGCTTGGGGACTGCTGCCTGGAGAATTGCTGCCTGGATTGGGGATCTAAGAGGGCACCAGAGAGGAGCGGCGAGTAAAAAATATAGAACGTATTAATTAAAATATATTTTCGCATATACATAATGTTTCGGCGAATTGTAAATTCGAAAAGAATGAGGCGTAATCGCAATTGTAGAGTTAACGCTACTACTGCTTCCACTTTCGAAGTGGAAGACCTCGCGTCTGTTGAAATATCACACGCACCCATTCAAATTAACGCATTACAACCTAATGAGCCGAATATTTCGCCGCTGCAGTCAAGTAGCCCGAGAATAGAACCAGCCTATCCTTCTAGCGAATTATCTAATTCAAGAACCATTGCGGTCGTAGATTTACCATCCTTGGAACCGTCGGAGACTTCATATCTTCCCATAAAATTAATCTCTGATTTGATCCCTAAATTCGATGGAACTTCCTCCTCCATATTCAAGTTTATTAACCAATGTAAATTAGTTAGTTCCCAAATTAGACCTATAGACCGTGTCACTCTCCTCACTATTATTCGTAACAAAATAGTGGGCCCCGCAGATATTTTAATATCAAATCGAGGAGAACCGACATCAGTCGACGAGCTACTCGATTTACTCAAAAAGGTATATGAATCTTCCTTTGACGTCAATCAGATTCACGGCGAGCTGAGGAGCTTAAAACAGGGCCAACAAGAAACAATAGCTTTCTATGTGGCTAGGGCTCGCGAAATTTTGAGTAAGGGTTTACAGGCAGCAAAAGAAAAGTTCGGCGCGGAGCAATTACAGGGTGCTATGGCTTTATTAGAACAAGCTGCTGTTACAAATTTTAAACAAGGCCTTCGAAATCAGTCTTTTAGACTGCATTTATCGAGCGAGAAGGCAGAAGATTTCGAAACTATTGCTAGCTTCGTTTGCAAATTAGGAAAAGAGATGGGCGAAGAACCTTTAATTCGCGATGCAGGGGTTTTTGTTATTAATAGTCCCAAATGCTTTTCATGCAACCAAGACGGTCACTTTCGAAACGACTGTCCACGGAATAATAGAGGCAATTTTAGTGTATCGGCTTATGATAGGCCTGCATTTAGGTGTAGATTTTGTAGAAAAACCGGACATCATGAATCTCGTTGTTTTAAGAGGCAAAATAAAGAAAATGCACCTGGAGAGCTACGTAAACCAGTGAACGTCGCTAATAATCAGGCTTTAAACTCCCGGTTAATTTCGCGGAAGGGCGCGACACGAAACGAACCTTTAATTGCGCGTCGTCAAATCAACGAATCTGTCTCCAAGCAAATATAATGAGGGTTGGACAATTACCCGTCTTAAGCTTAGCCCATAGACTATTCCAAGACAGAACCGCTGATTTCCTTGTCGATACTGGGTCACAACTAAACTTGATTAAACAAAAGGGTATTGTTTCAAATCTGGCAATAGACACTAACATCGTTTACAACCTAACTGGAATTGATTTAGGAAGCACTCATACCCTTGGCGAGATAAAGATCCAGATTAATGAAATAGACATTCGTTTTCAAGTAGTAAATGACGATTTTCCAATTTTGGAAATGGGTATCTTAGGAATTCCGTTTTTAGAAGATCAACAAGCGAAGTTGACTTTTAGGGATGAAGTTTCAAATAGTGTTAGCCTCGGAAACAAAGAATTTTATTTGCGTCCAGCCGTTTCGATTGAGTTACCACCTCGTACAAAAACTCTTATAACAGTTCCAGTAAAAAATCTCGATAAGAAAACTGGTTACATAAAGAGATTAGTTTCTGAACCTGGGGTGTATGCGGGCGAAGTACTTGCGTCACAGGAAAAGGGATTCACTAAAATATTCGCTATTAATACAACCTCAAATCAGGCTACCCTTACAGTACCTCCAGTCGAATTAGAGGAATTTTCAGAATGTCGATCCGCACTTCGTTCAGCTCGAACTGGAAATCCTGGTGTCCAAAAATCGAAGGCTGATGCTAGTAGACTTGCTCAATTAGTTAAAATGTTGGACTTGAAGGATTTAAATGATGAAGAACAAGCCAGTATTCTAGAAATATTAAACGAATTCCCATATCAGTTTTATTTACCATCAGACAAATTAAATTCTACAAATATTATTGAACATTCAATATTAACAGTAGATGAGGCCCCTATTAATACAAAGCAGTATCGTTTCCCTCAAATACACAAAGAGGAAATTAAAAGGCAGGTAAAGTCACTATTGGAAAACAATATTATCAAATCATCCACTTCTCCTTATAATTCGCCCGTTTGGGTAGTCCCAAAGAAACCAGATTCAACTGGCAAACCCCGTTGGCGGATGGTAATAGATTACCGCAAACTAAATGAAAAGACTATTAGCGATGCTTACCCTCTTCCTAACATTACTGACATCCTTGATCAGCTGGGCGCAGCCAAATATTTCAGTACTCTAGATCTCGCTTCAGGGTTTCATCAGATTCCCATGCACTCTAACTCGAAATCCAAGACTGGCTTTTCTACACCAAATGGGCATTACGAGTTTAATAGAATGCCTTTTGGACTCAAAAATGCACCAGCCACCTTTCAGAGATGTATGGACCTGGTTCTATCCGGCTTGCAGGGAGTCGAGCTCTTTGTCTATATGGATGACATTGTTATTTATGCAGGTTCTCTAAAGGAACATTCCCAAAACTTAAAATGTCTTCTATCACGTTTACAGAATGCAGGTCTAACGCTGCAACCCGAAAAATGCAGATTCCTGAGGCAGGAGATTTCTTACCTGGGTCATATCATCTCCATTGAAGGGGTAAAGCCTGATCCCGGGAAAATAAATGCGGTAAAATCCTTCCCTATTCCAAAAGAGAAAAAAAATATGAAACAATTTTTAGGGTTAGTTGGTTATTACCGCCGTTTTATCCCTTACATGGCTAAAATTGCCAAAAGTTTAACATCTTTATTGAAGGCAGACGTACCTTTTGCATGGAATAGTGATGCTCAATTAGCTTTCGAGAAATTGCGTGACATCATCTGTTCCGAACCCTTGTTCCAATTCCCCAACTTCAAACAACCTTTCCTTGTCACAACTGACGCTTCCAATTTTGCTGTTGGAGCTGTGCTAAGTCAGGGCGAAATTGGGAAGGATCTTCCTATTGCATACGCCTCTAGGACGCTTAATAGTGCTGAAATTAATTATTCAACTATTGAGAAAGAATTGCTTGCAGTCATTTTCGCCGTTGAATATTTTCGACCTTATCTATATGGTCAACAATTCACTCTTGTAACTGATCATCGACCATTAGTCTGGTTACACAACGTGAAAGATCCCACGTCTCGTATCATGAGATGGCGTATCAAATTAAATGAATATGACTATAATATTGTATACAAACCTGGGAAAGTTAATTCTAATGCTGATGCTTTGTCTCGCAACCCTCCTATCTCTAACACACCTGATTGCATTCCTACTTCTGGACTCAAAGAAGTATCAACCCTCACTGAGACTGGACATACTGACACTTCGCTTTCAAAGGGTGTGCAAAAGGTTGTCGTAGGCGCCAACGATTTGCCATTTGCAGACTCTGAGGGAGTTGAGGTTACGGACTGGAACAGATCAGAAAACAATAAAATTGAAAAGGATATAGCTACAATTTTTCTTGTTCCATCGATAGTGATGAATATTATACAGCTAATGAAGGAGAGATAACACCTCCTTGTAAAAATGTAGTGAGTGGAAGATCACTTTTAACGGATTCTAGAGTCATGTGTCGACCCGGGAGTCGGTTGTTAAATCGGATAGGTATTAAAAATACACCCCGCTTCAGGCCTCGGTAGACGCCTCTGTCCTAGATATCCTTTCCGGGTACCCATGCACTACCTGACTTGTTGGCTAACGGCTAGGTCATAAATAAGACTCCGCTTCAAGTCGGTAACAAGGGACCCGAGACTAGTGTCGTGTCAGGAGCTGAGATCCCCGCGAGTTCGGTGGCCCAGGCTCAGCGGCCTGAAATCTCTCCCCCAGATGAGGTGGCACAGGTGAGCGTACCTGATACCCTCCCCTCATCTGTTGTGGCGAGCGGCAGAGTTGATAAAAAAAAAACACGATCCTCCGTAGAAAAATTTGGAAAATAACAGCTCCATTAGAATTTTAATAACAAATTCCTCTTCACTCTCTACAACGCCCCGCTCTCTCTTCCTTTAGCACTTCTTATTGTAAAGATTACCTTTATATGCGTAAAGATAACTTAGTCCACTTCTTCCTCTATTGATGCTCAAGTTATTCCTCAAACAAGCATAGAATTGTTGACCAAATACAATCTTATGAGACTGAAGCAGGAAATGCAATGGTGTTCCCAGATGAGAAATATCACATTTTCCACTTGTTAATATTGATTCCACGAGTGTAGCAATCGCTCTTGTCAAACACTTTATCAAAATAATGAACTATTTTTGTAGAATCTTTAAGATGCACAGGATAACTTCCACTTCGTTTCATCCTCAACCCCTAGGTTCTCTTGAACGTGCACATTTATGTGTACAGTTACCCAAACTGCAGCAGCGTTTCATTTAGATCGAGAAAAAGAAAGAAAAAGCAAATTGTTGTATGATAAAATAAAAATCCGTGTAAAATTAGAGTAGGTGATCATGTATGCCTACTTAGAGAACCAAAGATTTCCAAATTTGACTCGAATTGGCTAGGACCTTATCCGGTTCTTAAAACATTCAGCGATTTAAATGTTGAAATAGAGATAAGAGCCAATAAAACTGAAATTGTGCACGCGAATAAACTAAGGTTAGCCTGTATAAGATTGGATTGAACGTAAAATTATAAAATGTTCGTGCGTTGTTTGCTAAAAATTGGAATTATCTATTGTTCTTTGCGGAAATAATTACTTAACCATAGAAACATGTTCGCGCATTGCTTGTTGCTACTGAATAATGCTCGTGTGTTGTTTGTTTATAATTCAAATTTCCTATTTTAACGTTACTGCGTTTAAATAAATAAGCACTTGATAGTTCAATTATACTGTTGGAAGATATAGGATAAGAATACTGTACTACTCACTGTCATATTATTTACTGTATACATTTCATACACTTGTCATGCGTCCTGTTGTGTTCTTCAACTCATACTCTCCACGAGAAGCCGGGTGGACCGAGTAGCTCGGTTATCGTGGGGGGACTGGGGAAGAGAATGCACAGGAATCTCTATTTAGGTATATGTAAGTCTACAGTTATGCATAGTGTTATGTTCAAGTTTTTGTAGTTCAATTATAAACTGATGTAAGCATTGTTGGAAAGATGTTCCCATTGGAAACACCTTTTTTGTAAGGAGGGAGATGTTGCGAACTTCGTTCCTGTGTACAGTATGAACATAACTACAGATATAGATATCGAAATTTCGAGGTCGATACAGAGCGTGTTGTGAAACGCTCACTCAAGAGGCGCGGAGTTCAAATTAAATGTAATAGAAGGAGTCGAAGGTGAAGTTGGTACAAATTAATAGGTTTGAAAATAGTTAAGAACATTTCTAACAAGAAGTTTCAGAGTACTGTATAAATCAATATTTGCTTAGAAACGCTTGTTTAAACATTCAAACCTCACCTTTTCCCCCTTCCTCTAAGGAAATATATCCATCGCCAAGTTGTAAAATACTCAATAAATAATTAATCGATAAATGATAACGACAGCGTTAGCGAATAAGAATTTAATAATTATAAGACATTTATTTGATTGGTTATTAGTAACTAAGGTACATGAAAAATCAACAGATTTATTAGATTCAGGTGAAAACCCATTTTGTACTTCACTTCGATACTTTTCCTCCAACTTGCTTCTCTGAAAATAAAATCATTCTGTTCAAATCTTAAATTGTCTCAATCTTTTTGCGAGCAGAGTGCTTTAGCACTCCACGGGCGAGAATCCATTCCGGTACTGAAAAACCACCAGGAGGCCACGCAACAGTATAATTGTTAACAAAGTGAAGGTCTCACATTGAAATTTCGCGCATTTATACTAGAACCAATCACTGACGGGTCCCCAGAAACCACGTGACCGTATCCCCGCACCTCAGGAGCAGCTTCACTCCCCTCGCCTAAAAACGGGGTTTATGCTCCATCCCTTTATTTCTATATCAATGGCAGCACCCCACTTACCAATAGATATATTACGCTCAGTCCTTTAGGTCCGTGGGTGGGGTGGATATGGAGTACACTGAACTATAAACTACCTGGAATGAGCAGTTAAGTGGATCAGGATAGGAGAAACCGTGCCGACAGAGAGGGCTATACGGGGTATCTTTATCCTTTTCTAATACACTGTTGCAGAAAGACGGAAGAATGGCGGACTGCGTTTGAGCAAGTAATCTGTGTTAAAATACAAAGTGATAAAAGTAAAAGTAATAGTGTGGAAGAGTATAAAGAAATAAGGTGAATAGCTGAGTGGAGAAGATAAGATCATATAGATCAAAAGGAGGAGCAAAGAAGGGTTTCTGAAAACAATATCTAAAAGAAGATAGAATTAGAGGTTAGGCATTATATCAGGAAGGAAGAGTGAAGAATCCCGCCAAAATGGCGGGACGACGAATTTGTGGGATTGGTCATTAAAGAACACCACAATAGAAGCAAGACCCTATAGAAAAATAAAAGAGGTACCAACTGAGAAGATAGACGAGGGAAATATGAAAATAGAAATGTTGGAGACTCAAGAGTCGACAACGGATGGTGGTAAAAAGGATCAAAATAGAAAGAGAAAATTAGGAGATTATGAGTCTAAAGGAGAAGGCAGTTTGGAATCAGCCCGTAAGAGCAATAAGCCTGAAAATAAAGAAAAAAGAGGACGAATAATAGAGCTCTATGGAGAAGATTTGCAGAGCAAAGAATATACAGTGACGATTTCGATGGATAAGGAAAAAATTAGCAAAACAAAAAAGGCTAATCTCATTAAGATGTACAGAATGTTAAATCAAGAAAATTTGATCCCATCAGGAATTAAAATGACAGGATTTTCCAGAGCAGAGGTCATTTTTAGTGAAAGATATAAGGCCAACAATTTACTAAAAGCCTGCCAAGAAGGAAATGTAAAAGGTTTTAGTACCTGGATTCCAGTGAGGAAAAAGTATAGAAAAGGCGTTATTACGGAATGGGAAGGCACCATTGAGGAGCTGAAAGAAGAAGCAATGCCAAACCAAGGCTCATATACATTAGAAAGATTAAAGAAGAGAAGAGTAAAAGACGGAAAAGCTGTGTGGGAAGAAGGTCGAGCCATACTAATTAAGTATCAAGGCGACTCCCTCCCAACAAGATTATGTATTGGATACGGACATGTATGGCTCAAAATTGAACCATTCGTCGAGGCTGTAAAGCAATGCTATAAATGTCTGAGGTATGGTCATCATCAAGACATCTGTAAAAATAAAGAAAGATGCTTCATCTGCTCAGAAGAGTACAACGGCGAATGCAAAGAAAAACCAAGATGCATTAATTGCAGAGAAGAGCACACGAGCACATCTCGCGATTGTGAAATCTACCAGCGGGAACATTTAATCAAAAAAGTCATGGCAACGAAGAATGTTGCATATAAAGTAGCCAAAGAAACAGTAATCGGTACATATGACACAGGCAACTTAAACAGTCAAGAGTCTCAAGACTGTTACAGAAATCTCTTTGGACGTCCTGAATTTCCAAGGCTTCCTAATAAAAATCAAACAAGTTTTTGGGAATTGAACCTAGGAGAGTTAAGTAAAAAAATAGAGAAATTTCAAAGAGAACGAAACACTAGAAGATTTAACCAAGGAAGGAGAACCGAAGTAGAAACTAGCTAGTCCGTGTTGCTCGCTCGCTTCGCGAGCTCGCGAGTGGAGTTATTGTAGCTCGCTCGCTACACTCGCTCACGAGTAGTGATGCCTGTAGCTATTCATGTTTATTTTGTGTGTGACCCTTTACGGGCCACGCAAAGAACTTCCCGATTTGCGAGTTGTAATTTATTATTACCATTATTAATTGTCACTAATTAGAAAATTATTCGTATTCGGAGAAATTTAATAGTTTTCTACTTATCAACATTGTTGCTATATGACGTCGCATTAAACGAACATCTATATATAGGGAGAGTGTCCCATTTTAATCCGCCACTACGGACAACTTAAGAAATATGCATTGGATCAAAAAACATCCTAAATAAAAGTTTGATGGTTTGGAGGGGGACATCTGACCCTGTTAAAAAATTTCATCCCTACCCCCCTGGGGTATATATGTATGTATGTGTGTGCTGTGTATATGGATATTATGTATATTCATTTGTTTTCAATATGTAGTTATTGAGTATATATATATTTATACGTGTATAAATATACTCATACATATGTATTTATCACAATTATACCATTATAATTATATATTGTAATATATATATAGGCGAAAAATCGAGATAGGCGAAAAATCGAAATTTCGCGATTACAGCGCCACCTATCTCGAATGAAAAAAAATGTTTGAAATAAAACCTACATATTTTGTGGCGTGGAATTCGAATCTGCAATAAAAAGTAGGTGGTCCTATTTAAAATTTTAAAGTAACCCCCCCTCCCCCAGGGGGGTAGGGGTGAAATTTTTTTGACAGGATCAGATGTCCCCCTCCAAACCATCAAACGTTTGTTCGGGATGTTTTTTGATCCGATGCATATTTCTTAAGTTAGCCGTGGTGGCGGATTAAAATGGGACACCCTTATATATGCATATATATATGTGAGTGTGTGTGTGTGTGTTATATAAATATAATAATAGTAATAATGTATGTATATATATTATTTCAGTTTAGTTATTCTCTCATAAGTTTATATTCTCCCATTTAGATTGCGTTATTCTGTTAGGTTTTCTTAAGAAAACTAAAAAACTACTGGACCGAATTAGAACAAAATCTATTCAGCTCTAAGTTACATTGATACACATCGATTGCATCATCGACCATTTTGATCTGACTATTAGTTTTTTAGAAAACGTTAACGAAAAATTTGATCACATACGTACGTACGTACGAACGTACGAACGTACGTACGTACGTACGTACGTACGCACACACACACACACACGAACAATTTGTTAAAAATAGCCTAAAATTACTCCAATGACCTTGAAACATGGAGATCTGTTAAAAAATCGATTTTCCATTTTAGGGGCAAATACAATAACTTCCCTATAAATCGGGAAGTTAATAAACAACAACATTTGGGATAAGAGTAAACCAATGCACAGGAGAAGAGACGGAATACAAGAAGGAAGAGAAGGAACCCTCCAAGAACCCTCAGAAACAAAACAAAGAGGTGACGGTCAAGTCCTGGAACAAGTGGAGAAGAGGTTATACCAACACAAGACTCCCAATTTCATCTCAGACACATATGAGATGGTAGGAGGAAAGGAAACGAGAGAAGAAAAGAAACTCGATGGGAAATTAATGGATAACATGAAAAGAAAGAAAGATGAAGACTTACTGGATGAACTAATAAAATTAATAAGGGAAAGAAATTTGGAAGGAAAGCTGGAAGATATAATTGCAGCAGGAAGACATAGAGGAACAAGAAAAATAGGTAAGGATGAGAGCAGGGGAACAACTCAAACTCATAGGAAAACATTCCAAATAAGTGTCCCAGAGAAAGTGAAAAGTAGGATAGACAGAGAAAAGGAGATAGCTAGAATTAGAGCGGAAACAAGAGAGAAGTATGTAGATGGAGAAGTGAAAAAGCTGGAAATTATAAATGTAGACATAATCAAAAAAGGCAAGAACCATCCTCAAAAAGAAGTAATAACAAAGGCAAAGGTCTCATCAGATTCAATCTTAACACAGGATCAAGATATAGAAATAGAAATGAAAGATGGGCGAATGGAACCTATGTTAGATGCGAAAACAAGGGAAGACCATAGAAAAAGGATCCAATCACTAGGAGGAGGAGGTATAGAAAGGAAGATGGTAACTACGGATGAGAAGCCAATGGAGATTGTAGATAGCGTAGACTTCAACCCAGATGTGGCACAAGAGGTAGAATTAGAGTGGCACTAAGTACAGATCAGGTACAAGACAGCAAATTCAATCCAGCTTTAAATTATTGTTATTTATAGTTCTAGTTTTTAATATTTAATATTTAATATTGATATTTAGTTTTATTTTAATTTAACTCCAGTTTTAATACGTATTAGTATTAGACGTAAAAGAAAAAGCTTCATAAGACTGAATAGAATAGTATTCTTTAGATACAGGACATACTTTGGTTTTATTTTTAACTCAATTTCTAAAGTTTTAAAGTTTTAATTTAATTTAATTTAGTTTTAGTTTATTTTAGTTAGTTTCAATTATAATTTTTATTTTTTCGTTTAGACTGTAATCTTTGTGATAACATGATGTCAATGCAAGATAATAATAAGAAAATTAGAATAGGATTATGGAATGCAAGAAGCATTAAAAACAAAATCAACAAATTAAAAGTAATTCTTGAAAAATATGATATAATGGGAATAACAGAAACTTGGCTGGATAACAGTAGGTACATGAATTTAAGGGGGTATAAAATAATCAGAAGAGATAGGATGGGAGGTAGACAAGGAGGAGGTGTTTGTATAATTACGAGAGAAAATATTAACATAATAGAAAGAAAGGACTTGAATCTAAATATAGGAGGAGAAGATATAGAATTTTTCGCTGTAACATTAGAAATTAATAAGGAAGAAGTGGATATTTTTATAATATATAGAAACCCACAGAGGAAAAGTAATACAAAAATACTTTAGGACAATATATTTTCCCAAAGGAGAATAGGTATCGAGACAATATTTATGGGTGATTTCAACGCACATAATGTGGGCTGGAATTGTAAAAATACAGATAAACCTGGCATAGAACTAGAAGAAGCTATCTGCGAGAAGGGACTCTTTGTAATTAATACAAGAACACTCTCAAGGTTGGAAGGAAATGGTAACAGTTCTTCAAACCTGGATTTGTTTATATCAACTGCAAAAATAGCAGGTTTGTCATGTGCAATAGATAGTGGTGAAAGATGGGGATCAGATCACCAATTAATTGATCTGGTAATAGAGGATAGCTGTTGTTATGAACATAAAAAAAGAAATCCATATAAAATTTATAATAAAAACAAAATCGACTGGAAATTCTTTGGAAAAGACTTAGAAGTAACTCTACAAAGAGATACCAATAGAGGAGAAAAATCAACCGAAGAAGAATATAATTTATTAATGGAAAAGATAAGAACAAGTATAAAAAGGGCGATGGATACAGAAAAAGAAAACAATGACAATAATAGGAATCTATCGAGAGGGAATGAAACTGAATATAGAGGAGAAATAGAAGTGGAGAACAGTGAAGAGGACAAACAGGACCAACATCAGAAAAAAAAGAGAAGGAAAAACACTCCATGGTGGGATAAGGAATGTGAGGAGCTAAGAAGAAAACTGAAAAGGGAAACGAACAAATTTACGAGGAAACCCACACAAGAAAAGTGGGAATTTATGAAATCTCTTGAGAAAGAATTTCAAGAAATGATAGAAAAGAAAAGGCAAAAAACATAGAAAGACTTTGCAGAATCAATTAATCACAGAACAAGTTTAAAAATAGTCTGGGAGAAGGTAAGAAAATTACAATACGGATTCTATAAAAAAAAAGGGAGAAAAATTAACTCCACAAGAAAGAAGAACTTTGGAAGAACAAGAGATAGCGAAAATCATGGAAGAAATTGATCCAGGAGAATCCTTACAAGAAGAAATAGTGGAAAAAGAGGAAATCAGAACCTCAGAAGAAATAACAGAAAGTATAACAATATGGAAAAAAGAAATAGAAAGAGAAGAGGTTTTAAATGCCATAAGAAGAGCAAGACCTGAATCAGCGCCAGGTAAAGATGGAATAGATTATAAGATAATAAAAAACTTACCGCAAATTGCAAAAGAAAAGATATACAAACTGTACAAACAAATATGGGAAAAAGGGATAGTCTTAGAACAATGGAAAGAATCAGTAATAGTAATGATAGAAAAAGAAGGGAAAAAAGCTCTTAGACCAATTGCAATGACCAATTGTATGGGAAAAAATTATGAAAGAATAACACTGTCCAACAAATTTTAACTTTTTTCTTGTGTTCCGATATTCATTATACTTTTCTTATAGAATTTCGTGCGCTGATCACGAATCTGAAATCCGTTTTTTTCTATCACCCTCAGTTTTTGAGAAATTTAATTTTTAAAAAATAACACATTTTTCAACTTTGAACTAATTTTGTGACGTTATTACAAAAGATATTTCAGTTTTGTTTATATATAATGATTCTGTAGACTTTCCTCTATACACTGATATCATATTTTATTGTATTCTGAATGATTATATATATCTAAACAGTCATTAAAGGTAAAGTGACACCGATTTGACACCAATTTTTTGAGGTTTTTTTGAGTATATCTTAAAAAGTAAGGGTCCAGCGTAAAATCTAACCATGCCACGCGATAGAGCGGACTTTTTTCTCAAGGAAACGTTCTGGAAAAGTGGGAACACAAATATTTTTTCCAAAGTAGGAAGCAAAATTGGTCCGTAGGCGCCGAGTTGCCGACAGTGGTGCTCAGAAACAGCGAGCGCTCGACGCGACGTGACGTGCCGCGTCGAGCGCTCGCTGTTTCTGAGCACCACTGTCGGCAACTCGGCGCCTACGGACCAATTTTGCTTCCTACTTTGGAAAAAATATTTGTGTTCCCACTTTTCCAGAACGTTTCCTTGAGAAAAAAGTCCGCTCTATCGCGTGGCATGGTTAGATTTTACGCTGGACCCTTACTTTTTAAGATATACTCAAAAAAACCTCAAAAAATTGGTGTCAAATCGGTGTCACTTTACCTTTAATGACTGTTTAGATATATATAATCATTCAGAATACAATAAAAATTGATATCAGTGTATAGAGGAAAGTCTACAGAATCATTATATATAAACAAAACTGAAATATCTTTTGTAATAACGTCACAAAATTAGTTCAAAGTTGAAAAATGTGTTATTTTTTAAAAATTAAATTTCTCAAAAACTGAGGGTGATAGAAAAAAACGGATTTCAGATTCGTGATCAGCGCACGAAATTCTATAAGAAAAGTATAATGAATATCGGAACACACATTGGCTGTTGGACAGTGTAATTTGTGACAGACTGACGGATTGGGCAGAAAGAAATAAAGTGATGGACGAATATCAAAATGGTTTCAGAAAATGTAGATCAACGATGGACAATATAACAATTCTACAAGCAGTTGTAAAAGAAGGAATGAAAAAAGGTGGAGAATCTATTGCAATCTTCATAGATGTGCGCTCAGCCTACGACAATGTAATACATGATAAACTAATTCAGATACTCAAGGAAAAGAATTGTCCAAAGAAAATTCTAAAATACATTGAAGAATGGTTGAGAAACAGAAAAGCATATGTTCTTAGGGAATATGATGATGAGAAGAAAGGATAGATACGGAAAGGACTTCCACAAGGAGCGATAATAAGCCCAATATTGTATAACATATACACAGCGGACATAAGTAAAAATGTAACTGAAGAAAATGTGCACATGCTGCAATATGCAGACGATATCGCAGTGATAGCAACAGGAGACAGTGCGGAGATGATACAAGATAAACTGGAACAGACAATGGTCACCTTAATAAAAAATTTGGACATACTAGGATTAACAATAGCTAAAAACAAAACACAAGTTCTGGTTTTTAGAAGGCAGAACAACAGGGGGAAGATCCTAAGAAGGGGACAAAATACAAACATTAAAATTAAAATAGGAAACAGCCTAATAAACGAAATAGAACAGGCAAAATTCTTGGGCATAATATTTGACAATGAATGGAAATTCAATAAACAATTGCAATATATAGAGAAGAAAATAAAACCAAGATTAAATTTATTAAGGTTTATATCACATGTAAAATGGGGAGCAGCGCCAGAAATAATGGTGATGTTGTACAAGTCTCTTATTAGATCAGTATTAGAATATGGCCTTCCTATATACTATGGAGAGTCGAATACCATTAAAAGAAAAATAAACATAATACAGAATGCAGGGATAAGAATAGCAATGGGTTATAGAAACTCTACTCCCATAAACGTAATGATGTTAGAGGCAGGTATTATCTATCTGGAATCAAGAATAGAAATGTTGGCGAGAAAATATGTGATTAGACATCGGTCGAGGGAGAACAGTGAAATTATTAAATGGTTAAATAGACAAGTAGGATTCGGAATTGTATCACAACTCCAGTGTAAAGACCAAATGGAGATAGCATGGAAAGATACTTTAGAGATAGAGAGCATAATACAGAAAGATAGCCATTGGAATGTGGGTGAAAAAAGGGAAGAGGTAACATGCGGAAACATAAATAAATGGATAGATTTAGAGGAAGGAAGAAAAAGGAAAGAGATACAAATAGATGATAGAACGCTTACAGGAAACCTAACTCTGAAATATAATTTGACCCAGGAAGCAATAATAGAGATATACACAGACGGTTCAAAAATGGAGGGAGCAATTTCTACAGGGGCAGGGATAATAATTAGAAATGAAAATGGTATATGGGAAGAAAGAGGGCATAGTCGTAGAGCAACAATATTCACAACCGAAGCAATAGCAATAGATAAAGCAATACAAATTGCAAGAGAAGAACATAAAGAAAAGGATGTTCTGATATTAACTGACTCTGAAAGCGTCCTGAAAAACCTAATAAACACAGGGATAAAAGAGGAGACGAATCCTTGGATTAAAAAGATCTACTATAATTTGAGGGAGCATAACATGAGACATGAGGATAATAGAAACAACAGTAAAGGAAAAATAATAATTGCATGGGTCCCTGCCCATGTTGGAATAAATGGTAATGAAAAAGCAGACAGAATGGCCAAAAATATGACGAAGAAGGTTCCGGAAGAGACAATTAAAATACCAATACAGGACTTATACTTAGAGAATAGGGAAAAGGCATGGAATAATTCGGATACAAAACATAAAGAACAAGGGAATTCCAAAGGAAAGAAATATTTCGAAGGAGAGGACACAAACTTGGGGAAAAGGAAGCCCTGGTTTGTGGAAATAAGAGACCTGAGTAGAAAATCAATAAACATGCTAAGCAGAATTCGGTCTAACCATTATAACCTAGCGGAATCCTTAGCCAGGAAAGGATACATTGATGATGATGAATGCTCTTGCGGAGAAGGAATAGAGGACATAGATCATATAGTGTGGAAGTGCCCAAGGTTTAGTAGCGAAAGAGAGACATTGATAAAAATTTTGGAAGATAAGAACATCTCATTTCAAGAGAGTATTTTCAAAATAATAAAAAGAAAAGAACCGACTACTCTAAGGATATTAGCCGCTTTTCTAAAAAAAACGTACCTACCAATATAAGTAATAAGATCATGTAGAGGGGAAATAGAAATAGGATAGAATAGGTTAGGCTATAAGGTTGATGGATAAGGAAATGAAGATAACACTTGTTAAATCTAATTCAGAGAGTTTATTTTATTTTATTTTATTTTATTTTATCATTTAAGTTTATTGCGTTATCTTAGTTCTAATTGTTGAGGGAGAGTGAATGGGACTGAAGCGACGGAGATCGGTGGAAAAGCGAAAGGCGACTGAGGAATTCTTCTTGCCTTTCAATGGAACCCTCGTTGAAAGCCCCTCGGCTTCGTTATTTCGACGGAGCATTGTCATTCAAATGAATTCGTGCCGCGCACGTTTCAGGAAATGCTGCCAGCATCTCGTGACTTCTCGCCGCCGATCAATCTCAAGAATAAGTTAACGAAGACACTTCGCGCTCCGACTCGTCGCTCTTTACTGTTATGGTACTTCCGGTAGAGTTTTAACCTGATTCCACTTAACGGGAATCTCTCTCTCTCTCTTAATGAATCTATGTACATATTAGGTTTTAGTAGGAAATTCGAGCTTCGAGTTCGAAGCGTAAAACGGAGGAATTTTTTAAATGGAAAAACTTTGACAAGTTGCTAATGTTTGCATACGTTCATTTAACGTTCACATTCATAAAACGAATTATCAATACTCTATATTCGTTCTACGACGACTGTTTAGAATGAAATAAAAATATGAATCACGCGAAAGGTGTCAACGCTTTAAAATTCTAAACGAACACAGTTTTGCCTATTCTTTCTAGCCACTTGTGCAATTTTTATTATTTGTGCGCCATCAGTTTAAATTTTTTAAAAAAAAAGAGGTAAAAACGAAGAACAATGTCGTGAAAATCGTGATTAATTTTTTTGAGTAATACGAGTAGAGAATAAGTACGTGAAAATAAATCATCGTGGAAAATCTGTGCGTCTTTTCCTCCGCGACGACTAGACTTCGTTTCCGAGAATTTCCTCGAAATCAGGACAACGACCTTGAAATTTTTAAGAGCCATTCACTTCCTCGAACGTGAGAGATGTACACGCCTTTCACGTGCGTCGAAGCAAAGTGTTTTATCCTAACGTTGATCTGTTCGCGTACCGCTTCATACGCGAAAAAACAGACAACCAGATACCGTTTATTTTTCTTTTTATACGCCGAAACGTTCTCCATTTTGTATGCACTGTTTCTCATGCTTAACTGAAGTATAATTAAACCAACTAACAAATTTTCAAGATACTTATTCATTTGCCTGAATTATCTTTGAATGAGTTTAACGCCGACTTAAACAAACAGAAGCGAATAAATTATATATTCGCTAAACTATGTATATTTATGTATGGAATTTATATCTACGTATTAAGCATACTTTAAACGATAAAAAGATATCGACGTTGCGTTACGCTCAAATACTAAATTTACACAATACAAAACGTTTTCCCTGAGGATGCAAACGAGGACACGATAACATTCAAGGCGGACGCAGATTCTATGAATGGTAAAAAACCAAAAAAGACAATTCGCATAGTTACAGGCGGAAATCCGCGAAACGTGTTCGATTGGAGCATTAACTCTATGCAGAAAGTGTGCGCAATGTACACCAGGCCATAAAATATATGTCGAGCAACTGTTTAGGACCACAGATATTTTTTTTGGTCGGGTGTACAGGATCCTCTTTAAATGTGAAAATGTTATTCCGATCACTATACAGGGTGTAACAAAAATGTTGCAGTTCCTTGAAAAGGGTAATTCCTGAGGTGATTTTAAACAACTTTTTCCTTAGCGAAAATGTTAGGTGGGGCTTTGTTAACGAGTTATTAACGAAAAACACCGACCAATAGCAGCGCGAATACAGTAGATGAATTTCTGCGCGGGCTCCAGCTGTGAGTAGTATTGGCCCGTCATCGTCCGCGCCATCATTAATCCCCTGTACTCGCTTCCCGATTGGTCGGTGTTTTTCGTTAATAACTCGTTAACAAAACCCCACTTAACATTTTCGCTAAGGAAAAAGTTGTGTAAAATCACCTTAGGAATCACCCCTTCCAAGGAACTGCAACATTTTTATTGCACCCTGTATAGTGGCTTTCCTCTTGTAACCAGCGATTAATGCAAAACAATACTCGGTTACCGATTAGTGTCATACAACGCGCGACTTTTATCTTTGTCCCATGTACACTGGGGAAAAATAATGTTCCAAATTTTACTACATTTTGTAATAAAGTATCTTTACTTTAAAGATATGTAATATGTAAATTACATATCTTTAAAGTAGATAATTTACATATCTGTGCAATTTCTTGGGTTACAAAACTTTTTATATACTCACATTATTAGAAAAATTAAGAAATACCATAACAACGCAGGATGATAGAGAATCATTAGATACTGATACTTGTACTTATATTATAGATAAGGAATAAAGTAAAATTAATGTTAAAAGTACAATTATAATTAATTGCTCCTAATGTCATTTACTATATATGTATCTATTATTCAAATGCACTTCGTTACTTAAACAATAAGACAGCTAAAGGCAAAATAACAATTTTTTCGCGTTAGAAACACAGTTCACACCACTGTGCAGCGTCATTGTTAATGCAGTATAATTGTCGGTCATTAATTAGTGCAATGTGACACGCAAACTTCTGTCATCGCCCAATATACTCAAATCACAGTCCTCTTTCTTTTCTACACGCCTCTATCTCTTTCCATGTTCTGGTCAAAACTCAAAACACAAATAATGTAGGATCTACACGATAAATGTGACTCTCCGGTCCCAAATAGTTCGCAATTATCTATAAAATACTATAGAACGGAATCGAACGGGAGGCTGCGGATTAATTTGCTCGAATTAAATAGAATCTCGCACGCGGTAGAAATTTTTTTCAATGTCCCGGCGTTAAAGCTGGCCCCATTAACTCGATTGAATCCCAGCCGAGCCGTCGAACGCGGCGGCGGAAAATGCGGTCGAGCATACCTTGTTCAGGTGCACCGGAGAGCGACTCGATGGACGAACTCTTGACGGTCGGTACACGTGGTCACGTATCGCATGTATATAAGTGGAGCTCCGTTCGCGTTTTTTTCCACTCGTTCGGATCTCTTATCAAACGTCGAAAAATGGAGCGCAGAAGGTGGTGCACGGTCGACGAAAAGAAAAAAAAAAAAAGGTAACGTGAACTTTCTATTCACATGACCGCGTCAAAAGCTCGCGCGACTTCGATCCGCGGACAGCACGATGCAGTAGGAGCCTTTAACTCGCAGGAAGACAAAGGAAGATCGATCGATATCCGAAGGCTCGTCTCCGTCGGACGGAGGAAGGTTGCTCGCCTCGCGGACGGATCACGCGACCGCGACACCGAGGAGGGGAAATAAAAAGGAAGAGAACGAAGAAAAAAAAAAGAAAAAAGGACACGGAACACCGACACTGACGGCACGGCGTTCGCCGACCAACAAAGCTGCGCTTATGCTTCAGCAGAGATGCCAGATTCAGGACGGGTGCCACCGAGAATTTCCCCCACCTCGCATGCACACTACGGCGGAGCTGCGTGTCCGTGAGCTCGGCGCTTCGGACAACGTCGGGAAGACGAGAGAGAAAGCGAATGCGTGTCTTTCTCTCTCGCTCTTGAAACGCTGCGATTCGAGGTGGGGTGCAAGCGGCACGCGTCGTGCGCGATCTTGCTGCCTAGAGATTCCTTTTTCACTTTCTGACATATGTACAATACTCTTGTAATGAAAAAAAATTTCGAAAAAAATTTTGTTACGGAAAAACACGTTTTAAGACCTCCTGATCACGTTTTGACTATTTAGAAAAGAGCTTTTTTTTAAATGTCTCGTATATTTGTTAACACGATTACGTTTAAACGGAAAAATGGATTTCAATAAAATTTTATATTTAGATTTTATATTCTCGTCTTAAGATCCGATTAGATTTTGAGTAAAATCAGGCCACGAACAATGATAATTACCCGTTATGGTTCTTCGATTTTTCAGATATACGAACTAAATTCTATATAAAAATAGTTAACTAAAGTTCTTCTGTAACTACTTTAACAAAGAAAAATTGACATTCATAATTTCTTGTTTTCATTTTAAGGTTCCGTACTTTTTATTTGAGCTATTTCTATGTTTCAAACCTTAAAATGAATTTTTTTTTAAAAATTAATATTTTGATACTGTAAATTGGCGAACTTTATTAAAATCAGAGTCCACTCTTGGCCAGTACCGTGCACGCTGTAGCAGCCTTCGATAAAAAACATTTCTTTAGAGTATAATCTAAAATCTAAACGTAATCACATTTCTCGCTAGATTTTTCGATAATAATTATATTAAGTTGCGATAAAGAATCACGCACTATTTACAAATTAATTACGCGCAACGTGCACGCTACCGCTCGATGGAACCCACGGGAAGGTGGTGGTCTCTTCCATCGGGAGGGAAATGTAAACAATTGGTTAAGCAAAGCTAACATCGCGATATACAGTACATTAAAATATATAAAGACATTACAAAAATAGAAAAGAAAGACAACACGTAAATGTATCAGTTGGGTTTGATATATTGACGAGATTTAAGACTAAAATAATACTACAATTGTTTACATTTCCAAAGGATAGAAAGCAAGCAGAGGAATTTACTATAATACATGCGACCGAATTTCGAGATAATTGTTACATATAAAATGAATATAATTAAGAATATACATTTATTTGTACAATTATTTCGAAATTCTCTCTATAAATCATATTTACAGCAAGCAAGCGAATTTATTGCAAAGATAGAACAAGAATTGTGTGAGGAAAATCGAATAACTATTTACATATTAGCGATGTCCAAAAATCGAATGAAATAGAAAATGAATGCAATTGATAATATTCTGGACATCACTAATTCGCATTATCCGACGTACAAGGAAAATCCGCGAGGCCATCAATGGCATGTAAACGTAAACTACTCTTCTCCTTCTTCGCTGAAGTTGCATATAAATTCTCAGATGACATGAGAGATAGATGTTTGTCATCTATCTCCATGGTCTGAGCAATTTCCCCGTGCGCTTTTAATGCCGATTTCGTTACGCAAATGGCATTGACCAAAGTCGAATAAAATTTGTTTCTTTTCTTGTTCTTTATATCAGGAAGCATGGAAAAGGATCTTTCAGCATCGGCGTTTGAATTTGGAAGACTTCTAATGGAATTTAATAATTCCTGTAAACATGGATATTTAAATGAGCCTTGATCATTTCGCGTTAACAAAATCGTTTTCCAAACTTCATCAAAAGCTAATGTACAAAGCATCTGCTTGTCTTCATTTGCAAAATCCAGCTGCAATGTTGACCATTCTTTTTGCAAACCGTCTTCGTCGAAACCGCCCAATTTCTGAGCAATAAAGAGAACACTTCTGAAGGAAGTTTCTCTGTCATTATCTACTAATGCCAAATGAGGCTCGAAAACATCGATTGGCAATCGATTACGAATTTCGTTTGCAGCCGTTATGTAAAACTTAAGACAATTTGCTCAAACGGTTTGGACGACATCGGGTTTGCCTTCCGCAACTACCTGACAAAGAAAAATGTCACAATCCGGACCTAAATGAATACTATTAAATGCGATCTGATTATCGCCTCTTGAGAAATCTATTAATTTTACTAAATCCATGTGCTTCAACAGCTGCGGTTTCAAAAAATTACATAATATACTGTACAAAAGAGTTTTGGCAGTATTTTGAAGCAAATGGATTCTTGTTTGTTGCGACTGAAAGAATAAACTAAAGTTATTGAAATACTCTAAAACGTATTTCAAAAACAGAAGATACGCTTTCGCTTCTGGATTTTGCATGATGATAAGCAGATATTCCCCAGACTTTGTCTTCTCACTTACGACCAATTCTTGCAGAAAGTGCAACACACTGTCCCAATTTTCTAAAAGTGTAACTACGGATGAGTAATGCGATAACCATCGCGTAGTACACAATTTTAAAATTTTGCGGTCGGTAAATTGAAAACATTGCTGAAATTCGCGAAAAATGGCCGAACGTTTGGGACTGCTATAAATAAAAGTTGCAACTTTCCGTAATAATTCCTCGCAGACCTCGGGAATGGTAGCGCATGCTGCACGCACTACCAATGCAGAGGAATGACATGGACACGGCATGGTGAACAATTTTTCACCACAAATTTCTGCAAGTTTGGTCTTGAATGACGAGTGACGCCCTGTCATCACAGAAGCGTTATCACACGACAAAGCAAGAATGTTTTGGAACGGAATTTGCTTTCTCCACATGGAGTTCCTAAATGAGGCAAATAATATAATTTATCGGCAGTACATTCTCGCGCGTCAAGATTAATTAATTCTACTAATTCCGTTCGAACATCCAAAGTCTCGGGTGCGACATACCGAACAATAAACGACATCCATTTCTCTCTCATTGGTAGAGTCGGATGTCTCGTCAATAAAAACTGAAAACTTTGAATTCTGCAAAACGTGACTAAAACGCTCTGTTTCCCGAGGACACAGAACGTTCGATATAATATTAGAACACTTTGTTCGACCAAGCGTCATACGTTCCAAAACGTCGGGATTTTTCCCAACGTCTTGGAAAAATTGAAGAATCGCCTCTGCGGATTGATGCGAAATATTTTTTTCGGCAACTAAAGCAGCAAAACGAATCTCCGCGGATTTTTTTCGTTCATCAAATGTCAAAGGCGATTCCTCGGATTGCGATCTGAAATCGTTCGATTTCCTCACATCTATTGCATTTTTTTCACAGTTTTTGATGTGGCACGTGGAATCCGCGTGACGTTGAATTTGCGATATCCCGCAAGCAAATGATTTTTTACAAACCGAACAGAAACACGAAAAAGGATCATCGTCGACCTTATGCAACCAGGGCTTGAAATCCTCAAGCCATTGAGGCATAAAAGGCTTTTTCGAGACCTTAGCATGCAGAGTTATTCGCGAATTTTGTTTAGATGAAAGGTATTTATGTCTTGCTGATTCCGCATGCCTTTTAATGCTTGACGTGCGGCAAGAAAAAGTTTTCTCACATGAAGAACAAGAGAAAAGGTTTTTATCATTAGGGACTTCGCGAATCCACGATCGAAACTTCTCATTCGTTTGCCACGATGGCTAAAAAACGCGAGTAGCCTTTTGACCTGTTTTCTCAAACGTTTCCATCGTACTATGAAAAAATTGAAATATGAAGAAGAAATATTATGTACAAAGCAACAAGCAACTGCTAGCGTGTGTAGAAAAGGGGAGGTATAGGGGGCTACTAATTACACACTACACTTCCAACACCACAGACCCGAATTCTACTGACCCGAAAAACATGGAGACAGGGTGAAACAAATAGCATCCACCACCTGATCTCTAATTCTACTGAAGAAACGGTTAACTATCGCGAAGCGCGACAGCGTGACCTCCACACGAAACGCATCGCACGTAAACAAAAACACGCGACCACCGATCGCGAGTCGCACAGCTTCGCGTATGAGAAAAAAACCACACGTCTCAATATAATAAGATTTATTTAACAAATTTTGACAACTCGCTTGGGTACCGCCGTGTAACCGTTGAAAGATTTCGACCGAATGTGTTTCACACGCCTTACTCTCTAATCGTAAAGTCGTAAGAAAAATTCAGAGAGGAGAAAAATCGCAGAAAAGGCTAAAAGAAATAACCGCAAGGCAGTGGTGACAGTACCGAACTGCCACAGATGCATTTACCAGTTACCTTTTTTCCTATTTTTGCAAAATTTCTTTATACCAATTTAAACATTTTAATGTACTATATAGCGCTGTGTTAGCTTTGCATAACCAATTGTTTACATTTCCCTCCCGATGGAAGAGACCACCACCTTCCCGTGGGTTCCATCGAGCGGTAGCGTGCACGTTGCGCGTAATTAATTTGTAAATAGTGCGTGATTCATTATCGCAACTTGATATAATTATTATCGAAAAATCTAGCGAGAAATGTGATTACGTTTAGATTTTAGATTATACTCTAAAGAAATGTTTTTTATCGAAGGCTGCTACAGCGTGCACGGTACTGGCCAAGAGTGGACTCTGATTTTAATAAAGTTCGCCAATTTACAGTATCAAAATATTAATTTTTTAATAAAAAATTCATTTTAAGGTTTGAAACATAGAAATAGCTCAAATAAAAAGTACGGAACCTTAAAATGAAAACAAGAAATTATTAATGTCAATTTTTCTTTGTTAAAGTAGTTACAGAAGAACTTTAGTTAACTATTTTTGTATAGAATTTAGTTCGTATATCTGAAAAATCGAAGAACCATAACGGGTAATTATTATTGTCCGTGGCCTGATTTTACTCAAAATCTAATCGGATCTTAAGACGAGAATATAAAATCTAAATATAAAATTTTATTGAAATCCATTTTTCCGTTTAAACGTAATCGTGTTAACAAATATACGAGACATTTAAAAAAAAGCTCTTTTCTAAATAGTCAAAACGTGATCAGGAGGCCTTAAAAACGTGTTTTTCCGTAACAAAATTTTTTTCGAAATTTTTTTTCATTACAAGAGTATTGCACATATGTCAGAAAGTGAAAAAGGAATCTCTAGGCAGCAAGATCGCGCACGACGCGTGCCCCGCTTGCACCTCACCTCGAATCGCAGCGTTTCAAGAGCGAGAGAGAAAGACACGCATTCGCTTTCTCTCTCGTCTTCCCGACGTTGTCCGAAGCGCCGAGCTCACGGACACGCAGCTCCGCCGTAGTGTGCATGCGAGGTGGGGGAAATTCTCGGTGGCACCCGTCCCGAATCTGGCATCTCTTGCGCAACGGTTGCGGAGCGGTCGTGTGCGCTGAACGCTCTTAGGTCCATGCCCTGTCCTTACTTTTTTACGTCCATGGTCCATTCCAGGCCCTCCAATCGACACTCTTGTGATTTTTACGCACGAATTAGTTCGCCCGCACCCCCATGTAGCGCGCTGCTGTCGCTCCACGCACACATGTATAGCGTGTCACTGACAGTACACACAAGGAAAGTCGAAAAAAGAACATGGCGTCCACGGAAATTATCCATGATGGCGTCGATCAGGCCCTCCAATCGAGCCGTATTTAGCAATAAGCGCGAATTAGTTCGCCCGCACCCCCATGTCGCGCGCTGCTGTCGCGCCACGAACACATATACCTATTATCGGTGAGATGCACGCACGCACACATAGACATGGTCCTATATCCGTGTGATTCCGTATATATACTTACTTCAAAATTGATTTCAATGATAAAAATAATAAAGGTGAAAAATAGAGACAGTATTTATAATAAAAATGGAATACATTTTAACAGTGTTATACAATTTCAATGTAAAGTAAGCATTATAATAAATAATACATAAAATATACCATACAATGGGGTGAACAGAAACAAAATTTTAGAAGAAAAGAAGTAATTTCTTAAACATTGCTTGATGAAAATCACCAATATAAATATGAACTATAATTGAATTATATTTATTATAGTTATGAAACAATAATATGATTTTTAGATTATTTCTTTCCATAAAAAATTTTGTTTCTGTTTACAGCACCGTTCAGTGTATTATAGAAACATACATAAGTAATGATAAGTAGACTGCGGATTTTTATGCAAAATACAATTTCTACAATCACAAATAAAGAATGGGTACTTGAATAATAGTATTTTTAATTTTCTAAATATTTGAACTGATTTTATACTTTTGATATTTTATATAATTTGGCATATCCTTTACAGTATTGCCATAAATGCATAAAATTCACAATCTAACGATAACATACGCATATTAATAAACACGAATATAAATACCGTCAAAAACATAATTACTGATCACTTTTTGAGCAAAAAATTAAAGGCAAAACACGCACTTACTGAAATGCCATATAAACTTTGAGATTAGATTAATTTTCTGATTTGCATATTAAAAAACCGTAACAGTTACTCTTAAGTGATCAGATTGAGTTTTTGACGGTGCACTCGAGGACCTTGCAGCTAGAGGGATGCAATTTCATTTTTTTACAATTTCATAATTATAACGTACAATATGCATAAAAGAAATTTTACTTGGTTTTTTTACATTCTAAAACCATTACTACAACTATTTAATGTTTTTGTTTTAATATGAAGTCTAAGCAACGATTTTATAAATACTTGTTCAAATTTACTTAAAATAGGTGAAAATGGAGTTGCATCTTTTTTGCTGTAAAGTCTTCAAGTGTGGAAAAATGAAATACAAATATACGTACATAATATAAGTATGCATATAGAGTCATCCATGTATTTCGAAAGTTATACGCGTAAGTACAAGCGAGCTCGGGTTTCGAGATGAGTGGATAACCCTGTACATATGCATCAGAGTTGGGAAAAATGTAATCTGATTATAAATCATAAATCGTAATTAAAGTTTAGTCACTAATTACAGTTTTTGTAATTGTTAATTTGTATTGACTACTCAGTTAAATTTGGTCAAATTGTAGTCGGTAACAACTATCAATTACAGAAACTGTAATTAGTGACTAAACTTTAATTACGATTTATGATTTATAATCAGATTGCATTTTTCCCAACCCTGATATAGGTACAACAATGTTGTTCAAGAAGCTGAATCCTTCTGGAGGTCTCTGCGAGGATGGCTATACAGCAGAGGCAGCTATTCCAGCATGGGTGTGTCCTGGAAGCAAGAATACCACAATTGAAATGCCGAAGAAAACACAATAAATTGTTTATTATTTTATTTACAGATGAATGCAAACAAACCTGCGTTTTCGTCGCTATGTTTAGGATGGGGCACTTCGAGTTACTTCGAGTCCACAGCAGTCCACTGGCCAGAGAATCACTCTATATGAGCAAATAATGTTAATTTTAAATTTACAATTTTATAATTATTAAATATAGTTAATCTGATAGATATTTGGAGACTGTAACCTTAAACTCATCTGCTCGAGAAACTGCGTGTTGAGATTATCATCGACGCCATCATGGATAATTTCCGTGGACGCCATGTTCTTTTTTCGACTTTCCTTGTGTGTACTGTCAGTGACACGCTATACATGTGTGCGTGGAGCGACAGCAGCGCGCTACATGGGGGTGCGGGCGAACTAATTCGTGCGTAAAAATCACAAGAGTGTCGATTGGAGGGCCTGGCCGAACCCAAACACGCTTGATAGAGGGTTAGATTCTGCAAATTATGCGGCGATGATTTACATCGTCTGCGTTGATCGTCTAGCATCAGTTCCAGAACTGAAAAGGCTCTTTCCAAATTAACCTCTATAGCAGGAACAAATTTTCCAAGTTTTGTTAACCTACAGGAAATTCCTGTCACCGAAAATGGTTAGCGATAACCAAAAAAACAGTTCTTCTTGTTGATAATCATTATTTGCAAGCAAAGACCATTTCCGTTATTAATCCATTCGTGGCGCATTGAAAATAAAATGTCTCCGTTGTAATGCAAATATTTTAACAATTGGCATCATCCGCGGCGGATGGATTAATCATGGTTCATCTTAACCAAAAATAATTTTCATCGGCATTAATGGCTATTAGTAACACAACATAATTTCCGGCATCGATAACCAATAAATTTTGATCATTTACAATTATTTATAACCGAAATCGTTTAAAGAAAGATATTTATTTTTATATTTCCAACTTTAGGTTATAACGGTAACGATCTCTGCTTTAGGTTAGACATTTTTAATGACAACGGCCATGATGAAACGCTTTTACTTCACTGACAGTTCGCAGAGGGCGCAGGTGTACTTTTACGCTGTTGCCAAATCTACCGTTTCTAGCTGTTCCGACATAATCGGATGACCCTGTACATACGCAATGATAATATACAGGGTGTCTCAAGAACTTTTAACTGTAGGCATGAGCATTTAAAATTTAAACTTATTTAACACTTGACCTATTTTTAGAAGTGATCCCTTAATTTTTTTGCTGAGTGTAGAAGTTAAAGTTACCTTCTAAACTCTAAATCATTTGCATGCAGAACGGTGGCAGGTTGCCAGCAGACGGTAACAGAACCTGTTGACGGATCCATATTCATTTGTTTCCGCATGAGGCTGCCATTTCGCGAACAGAGCCTGTTAGCAGTTTGCAGATCAAGAAGAAGATTGGTATCAGAAGCGGAGCAGATTCTGTTAGGAGAACCAGACGTCGGGTCTGTCAGCAGGATCTACTCGACTTCTGCTGTCAATCTGCCGTTAGGTCTGTGAGCAAATCTAGGCTAAACTTCCGAAAACCTGACAAATCGGATTTAGCTGAAATTTTGCAAATGGCTTCATTTTGCATAAAAACAATGTTTGCGAGAAGGATTTTCGGCGACTAAAAGTTTAAAATTTTGAATCTTCTTTTCGAATTTTTTTTTTTTTTAACTTCCAAATTGCCGAAAATCCTTCTCATAAATACTATTATTATCTAAAAGGAACCTATTTCCAGGATTTTGGACAAATCGAAGCATAGAAACTTTCAAAATTACAGGGAGTGACACTAAAATGGTATCAAACATTTTTCACATTTTTTGGGTCTTAAACTTCTAGTCACCGAAAATCCTTCTCGCAAACATTGTTTTTATGCAAAATGAAGCTATTTGCAAAGTTTCAGCTAAATCCGGTTTGTCAGGTTTTCGGAAGTACAGCCCAAATCTGCTCGGTTCCTGTCGTCAGGTTATGTCAGCAGGATCTGCTCGGATTATGACGCCAGTCTGTTAACAGACTTGCTATAATAGATCTTGCATCAAATATGCAGCTAGTCTGACAGTAAATGCTGACGACAGATTATCTAGTCATCCAGTCTATCAAAAGCTGTTCAATCAGATTTGTCAGTCAGGGTTTATTAAAGTTCCAATATTTTTTTGTGATTAGCTGTACATTATATAGGGTGTAAACAATATACGTTTAAATATTTTCAGGGGTGGTTAGGGAGCTCAAATGGAGCATAAAATGTCCTATGAAATAATGTCCGTTCTGCCTTCGTTTTGCAGTAATAGTATAGTGCTGACTCGAAGACTGGCTGGGTTTCAGAACCGAGCGCAGTCCTTTTTCGAGTCGGGTTCGATCTCGGTCACGACGGAACGAGGAGACTCGCACCAGCGAAGAAGTGGTGAGGATAGAGAAATCCCTTTTTCGAATCAAACTCAGGCGTCGTTCTTTGATTCAACACTGTAAGATTATTGTCCTTATATCGAAGCAGTACTGTACCTTAAAGTTTATTACCCTAAATGCTAAACTAATAGTCGGAAGATTCTGAAACTTTACAAGCACATTGACAATCAACTATAGAGTAAAGGAGTCTTAATGCATTTTGTTGTATCTATTATAGTTTAACTGTTATAAAGCTTTAAAAATTGGGGATGTTTGTAGGAGTGAGCATCGGCTACGCATACAGAGAGGTTACACTCTCCTAAAGGTTTCTTTAGCAGAAAACTACAAGTGCAAAATATGACCTTGAACGGTCAATTGAGTTGATCTGAACTATAGTTAGAGTTCGAATTCATGGAATTCATTGATCAACTGGAGGTATTTACATGCTCCAGATTAACGATTGATGATAGTGATGAGACTGAATAACTGATAGGAAATTGAGGATTTCAGAAAAATAATGAGAGGGTCTGAAAATTTTGATACTTGTAAATCGAGATTGACATCGGTTGGATTCCACGTTAAAACGGAAAAAGATCGTTTAATGCTTTTAAAGTTATATATACATCATTTTTGCTTAAATGCAAAGTTCAAACGTTTCCTTCAACATTAAAAAGCTATGAGATCCAAAAATTAGGAACAACAAACTTTGCTATCTTATCAGTTAACACTATTCATACGCACATTATTGATATATCTATCTATCTATAATAGAGCTACATTCATAAAATGTGTAGAAAATAAATTATAGGATTCAAGTATTATAAAATAAGCTTACTATAAGTTAATACTGATAGTGTTTTGCACCATGAATCACTCGCACATTACAAATATTACACCTTGAAACGTTAACATTTTCCTAGTTTAACAAATACAGAAAGTGTCAAATCAATTTGAAGAAATTTGATAATGTTTTCAATTGTTTTCGTCAACGTTTTTGGCATATGTTACCTCATTACAATTTATATCAATTCTATGCATGGTTTCTCCTTCGAAAACGCATTACGTACATACATGCACACGCATTTATAATATCACAATTATACCATATCGTCCGTTCCCACTTAAAATTTGTACTCGATATAATGTAGAACTTTGCTTAAGTACAGAGTTCATAAGTTACCTAGGGAGTTTTGTCACGAATGAATGAAGTATTTTAGAATCCCTTCAAATATTATGTAACCTCCCACACAGTCGAGCCATCGCTGTTTCTATTGCTTTTGGAACCCACGTCAACGTGAGCATCCAAGCCATCGCTTAATTTACTGAAACGTCTTGCCCAGCTACCTCTACCGCCGCCTCCTCCGCCTCTCGCAATGCTTCCCGCCTCTCTTAGCATCGACAGAATATCATCCTCGTCCTCCTTGCTCTTTAAACCCTTCTCATACTTCGCCTCCTGGGCGAGTAATCGTTCGCGTTGCAATTGAGTCGCCAGTGATTGAGGCACGGCTGGTATCACGTAACTCATTATACCGGTCAAGGCGAAAACCTAATTAGAAAAAAGATGCATGACATTAAATTAACAACGGTTCTCGAGACTCCTAAAACCTGAGACTCACGAGGTGCTCAAAGATGACAACAAAGGCCAATCGAGCCGCGAAGACATGCCAATATTGCGGACTGAGTCCGTAAGGATCGGTTGGATGATCTGGCCCGTTTCTGTAACCCCTGTATTGGCAAGTTGGTGGAAGAGTTCTCTCCGTGTCGCTTTTCATATCCTCCCGATAGTGCGACGTGTTGAACTCCGATAGAGAGCTATCGATATAGCCGGTCAGATCCTTATGCTCGGAGTAAACGATAGCGTATACGCTCCGTGGAATAAAATCCGACGTGTAAGCAATAACAAATGCCTGTGGAACGTAACGTTTTTTCTATAAAAAAAACTTTCATCGGTAAACGCGAGGTGAATTCGTGAAGAGTTTGCGACGTACATTTGATACCACTGCGACGTAAGTTACGCCTCGAAGTATACCAAACCAGGCTCCGATATGCTCAACTCTCTCCGCCAAGGGTCTCCTTGCCTCCTTCACCATTTTATAAGCGTCCAGTCGTATCTCAGCAATGTTGTTTAATAGCGCAAACAACGGCGCTAATGGAAATGCCGCAACGAACAACGTGACGAACCCGTATTGTATTACTGTAGACAGAAAAACGATCGAATGACGATTTCATTTAATTTCCACGTTCAGAAAAAATATCTGAATGCTTCGCATTTACTCATTTCCAAGTATTCGTCGAACAGCGCGAGCCTTCCAGGATCCTGCAGCTGATAGTCCCTTTCCCAGCTGGTGTACGGTCTAGCGTGATCTTTCGTGGCGGCCACATGATTTCGTTTTCGCCACCAGTTCCACATTTTCGGCGACAGTATTTCCACAAAATTGTTGAAACACTGCTTGCCCACCATTATGATGGCAAGCTGTATACACAATTCCGATAAGCAACCAGCTGGATCGCACACGTCCATTTTTATGCGAAAGAACTCGGAGGTCCTCGCGTCGGCGTCTCCGGGATGAACGAAGAATCTTCCCTGGAAATTCATTATTTAAGAGGTCATATATGTTTTTCGACATTAAAAACGGGATCAATGTTTGTGAGCGATCGGAGAACAAATTACTAAATCAATTGGCTTAATTCTTTTAGTACGCTCAATGATATTGATTCTTGCCCCTAAGGAAAATATGGGGTGAGGAAAAGTGCCCATTCCCACTAATATACAGGGTGTAATAAAAATGTTGCAGTTCCTTGAAAGGGGTAATTCCTGAGATGATTCTAAACAACTTTTTCCTTTGCAAAAATGTTATCCGAAGCTTTGTTAACGAGTTATTAACGAAAAACATGGACCAATAGAAGCGCGAATACAGTGGATGAATTTCAGCGCGGGCTCCAGCTGTGAGTAGTATTGGTCAGCCATCGTCCGCGCCATCATTAATCCGCTATATTCGCTCTCCGATTGGTCGGTGTTTTTCGTTAATAACTCGTTAACCAAATCCCACCTAACATTTTCGCTAAGGAAAAAGTTGTTTAAAATCGCTTCAGGAATCACCTCTTTCAAGGAACTGCAACATTTTTGTTACACCCTGTATACATAAAAAATATACAGGGTGGGGCAATAACTATTAGCACCTCAGATATCTCGGAAACTATAAGTTTCACAAAAATATTTGCTGAAATAAAATTGCACAGTACGAAGGGGACCACCCGGTGGCGATAATAGTTTTTTTGTAGGTGGAGGTACTTCGGACATTTGAAGGTCACCTCCATTTTTTTAAATGAATCGGTATATTTTTGTTTCTGTATCATGATAGAGGATCTTAAAACGAGTTCAACGACCTATTACATGAGGTCATTGAAGGTCATAGAAAGTAGAGAAAGGCGATAATACTTACGGTTTTGGTAGTAAATGAATCGCCTTTCTCTACTTTCTATGACCTTCAATGACCTTATGTAATAGGTCGTTGAACTCGTTTTAAGATCATCTATCATGGATACGGAAGCCAAAACACACCGCTCCATTTAAAAAAATTGAGGTGACCTTCAAATGTCCGAAGTACCTCCACCTGCAAAAAAACTATTATCGCCACCGGATGACCCCCTTCGTACTGTGCAATTTTATTTCAGCAAATATTTCTGTGAAACTTATAGTTTCCGAGATATCTGAGGTGCTAATAGTTATTGCCCCACCTGTATATATAGACATAGATTACATACAGTACAGTATATACTGTATATTTTGTATTTTATACAGGGCGGTCCACGCAACATGTGCACCTCTATAACTTCCAAAATATGCGTTGCACGAAAAAATTTTCTATACAAAAGTTGCATGGTTTAAAGGGGTTTTATGGGTAGAGGCGTATCCTATATACGACACCTGCTAGCCAGAGAAACCAAGAAGGAAATTGGGTCTTCAGGTTATTTGGGGTACCGAAGAAATTGGTGGAGAGCCGTATGCGTCATGTATTTGTCTGCTCCTTCAGGGGACAGATAGGATTTATCAGTGGAGAAGCCAAAAAGGTTTCGTCTGCATCTACCGGATTTTTGAGTTTTTTTATCTCAGCCTTTTATACAACTAAATGTAACCATCATATCCTTAATAGTTCTCCATTCTTTCTTTCAGTTTTCTATTCTATAAACATGTATTTTTATAATACAAAAAGAGTTATGCGAATTCGCTCTACTGTTTGTTCTCCAATCATTATCAAACATTCTTTACTATTTAATGCTGACAAACATGTAGATCTTTGATGTTTGCCGGATTTTCGTGTCACGAACCTTGAAAAAGGCGATGTAGATGAGGGACGAATAAAAGTTCACGAACTCGAACATGAATATTTTAAAGGTGAAACTGGACTCGTACTCCGTCTGGGTTCTCGGATTCTCCATGTTCACCATCCATCGTGCCAGACGTTGATATACCCGCGTCAGAATCATAATGATTATCAAATTGACAAGAGCAGCGCTCGTCGAGGTGAAAATCTTGGCGTGATTCCTTAGAAACACTCCACCGCTGCTGTAGATTACGGTGACCAAAGAGATACGATATATGATTGTTCCCAGTACAGCACCTAAGACTACGCATATCTGAGCATAAATGACAGTTGTTGTTAGTTCCATTGAAATGAATTTAATTACACTGCTACCGATGTTCTAGGAGTCTTTACCATGAAAAATACTATGGAACCCGTGGCACAGTAACGCAAAGCTTTGGTCCAGGATGGCATGTAGGGCTCCCTTTCTCTGGTCACAGGATTTATTCGAAACGTTTTCACCGTCGTTTCAAATTCAGGCCTGGGCTCCTCGTCGTTGACGACGTTCTGAAGGTCCCACTCCCAGACTATTACAGCTTGCCGCCGTTTCCATAATTCGAGAAATGTAGTAGCTGCGCGAAACATAGTTAATAAGTACCTACAAAACATTTTTGTAATTGGGTATAAAGCTACTTCTGTATACTGTACCCCAAAAGGACATGAAAATGGCGAAGAACACAGTGGCAGGATTATCGAATAAATAAGTGAGCTTCGAGAAAATGCAGGATTCGCCTAGTCTTTGGGAGCGACAGACTTTATCACAGAGAGGACACAACGTAATGTTTCCTGAAAAAATCATTAAGAGGATTCAAGATTATTATAGATCGACGGAGCAAGATCAAAGACGAACCATGTAAAAGAAAATTACCTGCTACACTTGGGTTGCATATTTCCTTGCTAGGTATGTTGTCGCTACTGTCCATGCTTCCCACACCGTACAGGAAGCATAAAAGCCCAACTATTGCGGGCGCGTACAAACACTTCGTGTAAAACCCCAGCCACGCGAAATAAAGAGCCACTTTTTCGCCAAAGTATCGTCTGATCAACCAAAGTGGTTGCTTTTTGTACCTGAAATTACAGTATTGTATTTTTATTTTGCACATCAGCGGCGAAATACAGGCTGGGACAATAACTATATCCACCTTGAATATTTCTGTAATTTGTAATAATATGTTATACAGTGTGGTCAACCTGAAATTACCACCTTAATAGGGTAAATCCGGAATAGTTTGACTACTTTTTGGAAAGAAATCGTAGCATCGATATTTTTTCAAATTTTTGTTGTTTCAACACAGAATATTTACTTTTCTTTTTAATAAAAACCATTGACATTACAATTGGTTGGTCTTACCCATATGTCCGGGTTAGAGCGTCCAGCTACTAGGGGTGAGACCGACCTTGAAAAATAACAAAAGGTATAAGGCCTTTAAAAAGTATAACAAATGAGAAAATTAATTGATATTTTTTTTTATTTATTGTTAAGACTTTGAATCAATTTTGATCCATAAGCCAGAATTGGTATGTTATTTCTTCCTTAGTTTTCCACATAAATTGCAAATATTCTCGTACTTTGAGCATCTGTCAAGAAACCAACGACTGCAGCTCGAAGATTTACTATTACAATTGTCGCTTTTCGTGGTTTCGAAATAACTCCTTCCATATCCTACGTATTTAATGTATATACAGGGTGTCCCAAACTCGACGCGGGAGCCGGAAATGGGAGATTCCTGGGGTGATTCTACGAAACTTTTTCCTTTGCAAAAATGTTGTCCGACGCTTTGTTAACGAGTTATTAACGAAAACCGTCGGTCAATCAGAGAGCGAGTGCAGCGGATTAATGATGGCGCGGACGATGGCGGGCCAATACTACTCAAAGCTGGGGCGCGCGCTGAAATTCATCCACTGTATTCGTGCTTCTATTGGTCGGTGTTTTCTTGTTAATAACTCATTAACAAAGCTTCGGAGGACATTTTTGTAAAGGAAAAAGTTGTTTAGAATCACCTCAAGAATCCCCCATTTCCGGCTCCCGCGTCGAGTTTAGGACACCCCGTATATGATTCCATTTACAAAATCAATGCTAACTTTCATAAATCCTTGACGTATCCATCTCTGAAAAAGCGCTAACAACATCAGAATATACACCTCTGGAAGCCATTCAATACCCACTTAAACATTCCTCGCTGCAACTGATAATAATGACAAAAATCGAGGTGGTAATTTCAGGTAGACCACGTAGGTAGAGGCATAAAGAAGATTCCAATGTCATCTTTTTTTTTTCTATGTGTTCTTTTTTTATCTCGATTAATAGCCAGTGTTGAAAAGACTTTAGCGAGTTATCATTTCATAATCCCAGATAGCCAAACCTGTCGAGCAGATTTTTGCAGAATCTGGCATTACAGTATTTATTGTTAAATTGGCAGCAAATTTGATGCACGATCTGTAATGTATAGGTCTGTTGACAGACCCGCTGCCAACTTGGCGGCAGATTGGCAGCAAAATTCAAACAGATACTGCTGCCAATTTTGCAACAAGTTTTTTTTTAGCAGGATCTGTTCGCTTTTTGACGCCCATCTGCATCCCGATCTGATAATAGAGGCCCTGTTTCCAAAATGCCAGCCTAATTTAGCAACAAATGGCTATTAGGGGGCTTCCGAAGTTTTCGTTTCAAGGTCATTTCAAGGTCTCAATGCGACATAGGACTGCATACGACCCCGCGTTTTTAATAGTAAACAAAAAAAAGAGTTATTCCATTAAGAACAAACATGTTATCATTACTAAGAAAATTTCGTGATTTTCCTCTTGGAATATACATTTCTGAAGAAGCATTTGTTTGTATCGCGACAAATAAGAGAATAATCAAGCGTGGCAGAGTTTTGTGAGACACTCTGTATAACATTGTTTAATATTATTACAAATAACTGTAATATTCAAGGTGGACGTGATTGTTGCTCCACATAGTATAAAATAGTTTATGAAGTTACCATTGAGAAGGCCTAGCCCATATCAAATATAAGAGGTGCCTGTCTAAAATATCTCCGTTTGGACACGGTTTATTATAAGGTCCCTCGTGCAAAGCGTAGCAATCGAGATAAGAACCATCCGCCACAAGTCTTCGGATACCAGCTTTCTCGTGAGTCTCGTCGTACCTTGCTCTTAACAATATCTGCATTACTATTAATGATCTTTCGGCAGGCGTATAAGCTGTATCTCTATCCTTCACCACGAATCTGTGCGAGAGAAAAATGGAAATGGTTTAATTAATCTAAAGCGAAGTAAAACAGAACCGACTGCCCTGTATTCGTTATTACCTTTCTTCGCGATCCCCAGAATCGATACTGTCATAAAAGTTTGGTTCCTCTGGATACCTCTGAGTGTTCCACGTGTGAATCTTCTTTATCCACCTTATCAATATTTTCCACTTCTCCCAAAACTTTGGTCTTGCTTTTACGCCCTCGTTACCTTGCTAACGAAAAGAGAACATTTCGCATTATGCTTTATTTTATAATCGACACTCGGATTTCTAAGAACCTGATCCGCTTACCCAAGCTTTAACCGATATGGTGATGAACCTCTTGGTGGGCAGTTTAAGGTTCATCACCTCCGCATACTGAACTTTGATTTTCCACGGTATGTGAAGCTTCAGAAAATACGTTTTCCCGTCGAATGAGTTCTCTTTCGGCTCCAGTTCCAACTGCAAACCCTCCTTCAGAAGGTTCTGCTGAAAAACGCGTCTCTGTTCCTTCCGTCGCGCTTCTACTTCGGTCATTACTCCATTCGTGTCTTCTTGGTAAACTAGCACCATGTCGATTCGTCTACGGCCATCCCTGTAAGCGGTCGTGATAACATTTGCGGTTATTAATAAATTACAACGAAGCCAGTTATGAGCCGATCGATCGCGTTTCGAGTGTGCCCAGTGCCCCGGGAATACATATGAAAAACCGAGTGATACCGCAATGAGAATGGAAAGCTAAAATTACGAGCGGCTCGATTCGAAATAGGCCTCGAATGACGTGAACGCATTAAAGGATAAAATCGCAATTTCCTAATTCGCTGACAGCGTCTTTACAACGTAACATGAATAACCGATTAATTATGCAAACGTCATTTTCACGTAGTTCGGGCTTCTTCTAACTTTCCCAGTTACTACTCCCTATAAATAAGAATGACCTTTGCGAACTGTCCTCTTTGCACAGAGTATCTATACGTGACCTTGAAGGAAAATGTAAAATGTCAGTCAATGTCCGCGGGGGACAAGCATGCTGAGCTTTGCTCTAGATTCTTTGCTTCTATACTTTAAATTCTCCCCTTTGAATTAAACAAACTTGTAGTTTTTAAAGATGAAAAATAATATAATGATGGGTATCCTTCAAGAAAATGGTTCCCAAGGCCGCATTCACCATAAGGCGCATTAGACGCAAGCTGGTGCCTCATTTTTTATGGGTCCACACTTTTAAGCTTTGCTTCACACAAACAAAATATGATAAAATACAGGGTGTCTCAAACAAAGTGCGGGAGCCGTTTAGAGGAGATTCCTGAGGTGATTCTAAACAACTTCTTCCTTAGCGAAACTGTTCTTTGCGGCTTTGTTAACGAGTTATTAACGAAAAACACCGACCAATTAGAGAGCATGTATAGCGGACGAACAGTTATCCAGTGGCTGGCACAAGCTACACATAGCATTGACCCAACGAACACTGTATAGTGCGATATTTCCTAAAGTATTAGAGATAAAAAAAAATTGTTCATATAAAATTGCATGGTTCGAAGGGGCCAATTTATTAGCGAAGACGAATTTTTTATAACATTATTATTACGTGAGATATGATGGTCAAGTTTGGTTTTTTAAATGGAACTATATATTTTTTTACAGATCGGTTGTTAGTGTGTTTCAAGACGATTTCAACGACCTACAATTTAGATACCGGTTTTAAATTAGTTTTCAAGATATTGCGCTTACAAATTTAGTGATTTTCGTTGGGAGAAAATCTTTCTGATCAGCGGGCACTGTGGGCTGTCTTTTGTTCCCAGGTCTTTGGGTCTGCCGCTCCTAGCGTAGACCCTTAGTATCGGTTTCAAGGGACAATACCTAACACGCGCCATCGGGAGGGAACAAAAGACAGCCCACAGTGCCCGCTGGTCAGAAAGATTTTCTCCCAACGAAAATCACTAAATTTATAAGCGCAATATCTCGGAAATTAATTATTAAAAGGTATCTAAATTGGAGGTCGTTGAATTCGTCTTGAAACACACTAACAACCGATCTGTAAAAAAATATATAGTTCCATTTAAAAAACCAAACTTGACCATCATATCTCACGTAATAATAATGTTATAAAAAATCCGTCTTCGCGAATAAATTGGCCCCTTCGAACCATGCAATTCTATATGAATAATTTTTTTTTATCTCTAATAGTTTAGGAAATAACGCACTGTACAGTATTCGCTGGGACACCCTGTATGTATGTGCCCTGTCATTAGTCGATGCTTTCCGTTAATAACTCGGTATTAAAGTTTTCAAGGACATTTTTGCAAAGGAAAATGTTGTTTAAAATCACTTCAGCAATATCCTCTTAACAGTTCCCACACTTTGTTTGGGACATCCTGTATATACATTACCGAGTATGTATTTCGGTGGGTTAAGGTCTACGTTCTCAAACATAATAATTTAAAAAAATATTTTTTAAAATATTTGCATAAAGGTAAAACACGTTACCTGTCGTTATTATGCATTCAATCAAGTAGATGGAATTCTGAATCACTGTAATGACTGTAAATATACTGCATGAAAAAATAAAAGAAAATTCGGTGTATCATTTGTATATGGAGCTTCGTTTTTGAGAAAATTGATTTTGAGGATTGATCAGAATTATTGTAGGTATGACAGACATTGTATTGTAATTTTAGGTAATTCTTATAAAAATCACTTATATTTTTTCTCGAATTTTTTTCATTTTTCATCTTGAATTTTTCAAATCTTTAACTTCAAATCTACAAATCTTAAATTTTAACTCTAAAATCTTTAAATCTGGAACTTGAAATTTTCCAACATACAACGTGAAATCTTAAATTTTAATATTTCAAATTTCATTTTTAAGCTTTTGAATCTTTAATTTCAATTCTTAAAATCTTCAATTTTAAGACTTTAAATCTTCAATTTCATATTTTCAAGTATCCAACTTCAATGTTTTCAGTTCTTCAACTCGAAACTCTCACACTTTCAAAATTTAACTCTGAAAATTCAAGTCTTCAATCTGAAGACTTGAATTTGAGCTGAGCTGGTAAAGGTGTAGCTTTGTCAGTTTCTCGCAAGTTTTTCAAGGTTCATCTGTGCGAATCACGGCCTGTGAGTTTTCGTTTTTCACCACCTTCTCCTACGATTTGAGATGTACACAATTTATAACGATGATAAATATACGACACAGAGAGATAATAAACGCCACGAGAAAAATAATGTAAATTTGGAACCAAGCTAAAATTATTTTTTTATATATCCGCAGGATGTTTGTCTGGGATATCCGTAGGATATCACAAAGGTGGACACTTTCACATCCCCTGGATATCCCACGGATATTCCAGACCAACCAGGGATATCCCTAGGATATCGGGATATCCCAAAATGACGTCCCTACGATATCCGTGGGATATCTTGTGCTGTGTGGGTTACTATTTAAACCCAACGCATTTTATTGTGAAAACCAAAACTTTATTGGAGGAACCTTAATATTTCTTGGAACACAAATTGTGTACCTCTGTTATACAGGGTGTAACAAAAATGTTGCAGTTCCTTCAAAGGGGTAATTCCTTAGGTGATTTTGAACAACTTTTTCCTTAGCGATAATGTTAGGTAGGGCTTTGTTAACGAGTTATTAACGAAAACCAATCAGGGAGCGAGTACAGCGGATTAATGATGGCGCGGACGACGGCGGGCCAATACTACTCGCAGCTGGAGCCCGCGCTAAAATTCATCCACTGTATTCGTGCTTCTATTGGTCGGTGTTTCTCACATAACATTTTCGCTAAGGAAAAAGTTGTTTAAAATCACCTCCGGAATTACCCTATTGAAGGAACTGCAACACTTTTCTTACACCCTGTATAGGAACTCGATTTTTATATGTGTAAAATTCACGACGATGCGGAAAAGGAAATCGGATGTCTTGAAGAATTGCATTACACACCGAAAATAAAGCGTGTCCGGGTCCACTTCCGTTTCCGAAGACGAGTCCTTCTGCAACAGGGAGTCTCGTGGGATATCGTCCGGAAATATCGACGTTTCTAATAACGGCGGCGTGTCTTCCGGTGTGGTAGGTGCAGTGAGCTTCGGGCCTGAGAGGAAGTATTTAATAATAAATGGCTCGGGTTAAAAAACGATAATCAAATGAATAATCAAGCGAACGACACGATAGAATGTAGCATATGGAATTGCTTCTTATTCACGCGTGAATGCATACTTGAGCACCTGTTGTGCGAAAATTTCTTGCAACTTGGTACACAATGTCGGTAGTTTAGATTGCGTGAAAGACAACACGGAATATATTGGTCGGAATTGTTTGAGAAACATGGAAGAACACGTTCGCTTTGTGAACGTTCTGCATGTAGTGATACTAAACAAAAGGAAATGATTCTTGTGGTAATTGCATTGTTATTATCAAAAAGAGGATGTTTATGGTCCGTGAAACAGAAAAAGGAATGATGAAGGAGATACGCGTTCGCCTGATAATGATAATAGTCGATCGTAGAGTCTTTACGACCATGCTGAAGTTGTGCATGCATTATTAATGCCCATGATTCGTGACACACTGACATTCGTATGCATATTGATCGTAGTTTATTGACTTAGACCTATTTCTACTACTATGAATATGTGTCTCCTTATGTATGTACGAGCCTATCATTCAGATGGTCAATTAAATTGTGTCTATGCCATGTTTCTGAATCTGTTCTCTATATGAAGAGAATCTTTGAAAGAAGAATCATATACGATGCACATTTATTTTACGTGCCTAATTTTTTTAATAAACACCGTAAAATCTTAATTGAATCTTTCTTAATTTAGACATAGAGTTAACCATACCTCACAGTATTAATTTATTTTATTATTCAAAGTATGAATTTTGTATAATCTTTAATCATATGCGTATTTTTAAACACGTTTACAATCCATATTATCCATATGTTGCATATTTATACGACTAAAATACGTATAAATACACACTGTTGTTTCGATAAAAAAACACGACTCCTGGTTCACTGAATGCTTTTCGCGCTACTTCCTTCATACAAGTTGCCACGGAAAATGAAAAAGCTGAGGACACACGACTGTGACAGACCATAGATTATTACTTTTTTTTAGTAAACAATGCCACGGCTGTGCAGATCGTAATTTATTGCCAGCTGTTGTCGCCTGACCTTTCGCTTCTCCTTAGCCCTTTCAATTTATCGCGTTATTTCTCGATTCATTTACAATGAAAAATGTAACGATTGTTTTCGTCTAAAACGATCATAAAAAAAACGATCAAGAAATAAAGTAGAGCAGGTTTGTTTTGATAGAAGGTGATGTTCGGTTGTTTTAGATAAATCTCTGATTTGGAACCAGATTTACATTTATTAATTTGAAATTGGTAAACTTATAGACGGTCGCCGGTCGCCGGCATAGTATTTTACTAGACAAATCATCTAGAACAACATTCAATTTTCTCTAAATCGATGTTAAAAAGGTTAAAACAATGTTTTTTAAATAACTCATAATTGAGCTAAAAATACAAGTACGATCATGGTCACGTATATCATGGACATCTATATCTGTACATTGGAGCAAGTTTTGTAGCCATCTAACGAACAAATTGTTGATGAAACTATAGAAAAAATAATTTTGCAAGACAGTGCACCCTGCCATACTTCAGTACGAAGCAAAAGAATAAAGCAAAAAGTGATTCAAAGAAAACGAAACATTGCTTTTTAAATTGGCTGCCTCAATGATCACATCTCTTCCCAACAGAAAATTTGTGGAGAATCTTAGAGTGCAATGCAGAGATCATAACTTACTGAAAAACTTATTCAAAAACTGTTATTGTTAGCAAGTCGATTACATTTACAAGTTCATAACTTGAGAAAATTTATGCGATTGATTTAAGCAATAATAGTAAGTTGTGCGATTGAAGCTGATCAAACTAATTTAATTTATTCAGGAACTTATGATCTCTGCATAGCACAGGATCCACAAATATTAATATACAGGGTATTCAACAACAGGTATCAGAAATTTTAAGGGAAGAAATTTTAATTTCTTCATGCCAAAATAAAACAAAAACAAGAATGAAAAAAATTGCGTTTGAGGCTTCATTAGCGAGTTATTAATTGTTGCGAATACGTACAAAAACCTGTCTGACGCGATGGTCTTTTCTACTATCGACGTGCGCTGGCTGGAGTTGCGAGATTTTTACGGATATACAGGGTGTCCCACGCAACGGAGACAAGCTACTACATCTTTAAAACGTTTAAAGAAGAGATAGAAAAAATGTCATAAAGCAAAATTAAATGGTATCGGACGGTGCATGATATGCAAGTAACATTATGCACTTTTGTCCACTCAAATCTACTCGAGTGTTGCCAACAGACCAAAATAATTCAGTAAACTTTTAGCTGCGATAACTTCTTAACGGATGAGTTTAGTTTATTTTTTTGTAGAGAACAAAAAACTGCATCACTTGGTGCAGTCAAAAACATAGATTTCTATTTGAAAAAAAAGGGGCTGTTGCATTGTTTTGATGCACCGATACACAAAAGTACATAATGTTATTTGCATATTATGCACCGTGCGATACCTTTTAACTTTGCTTTATGACATTTTTTTCTATCTCTAAATTCTCTAAGCCTTTTAAAAACATAGCTTATGCCCGTTGCGTGGGACACTCTGTATATAAACAAAATTTTACGAAACTTTTGAACAAAGTTCATATAGTTGGTGTCTAAAAACGGTTATTCCATATTACTCATTGCAAACGGTATGTTTCGAAGTCTGTCACAGCGAAAAGATTAATAAATACATTAAAATAACAAAAATATACGAATATAAAGATTCACTCACTTAATATAAGAATTCACTGACTTAGCAAAAAGCTGACGCGAATGGCAATACGGGTCGCTGAATGCACACTGTTCACTTTACTTCCCCGACATTCAAAACTGTACTGACCTAAGTCAACGGTATTTGGGAAGTCAAATCTCTTCAGGTGTAATTTGTTTTAGGGGGTCGTTCTAAGAAGTCTAAGAGCTTTTCGTTTCGGAAATATTAAACAATGAAATTTTCGTCTGGAACTCAACGACCCGTTATGCCGGCGGAGGGTTAAGATTGCCTAATATTTTTTATCAAGACCGTAAATTAGTAGTTGAGCAGTTATGATGTAATTTTAGAATATCACTGAATATTATACTAGTGCTTTATTAGATTGCGGGATAAACACTTAGTAATTAGTGAAAATGTGTTCGCAGATTACATTCCGCGTTCACATTATTTTTCCTTTTGTTTCTTTTGATTGGAAGTTTCTCAAAACCGCATTTTTTAAAATACTAATTAGAGATACCATTAACATTGCACAGAAATGTTACAATTATTCAAATACAAGAGCATTGTTAAAAAATAACAGAATTAAATTTTTAACGTGAAACTAACATCCCTTAAAAAGGTTTCGTATCAGTTACGTTTTAATCAGTTTACGTTTTTTATGGTTACCACTCACGAAAGCGTTTGGTCACATTCACATAAGTAGGTATAGTAACAAATAGTATAAAAACATTCTCTATAGTTTACTACCTTCTGAGGTTCAATAACTATTGCATTCGCTTCCGCAGCATTTCATGCTGAACTCATACATCATAAAAAAAGTTGTCATTAATCTATTATACTTTGTCACACGATGCTATCTGTTGCAATAAATTTTAAGTCGTATTAAGATCTACTAATTTATCAATTATACTCTTTGCCTCATAACAACGAGTCACACTTGTGGTATAAACTATACTTCAAATATTAGAATGTCATTAAATCATTAAAAATTATGAAATAGAAAAAGATACAGCTGTATTTGAAAGTCAAGGGTATATTGTATTATCTTCAGAAATCATACAGTTAATAATCAGTAATTTTAGGACTTTATATATTATTTATAGTAAGCTACAAATTCTCAACTTAAGAAAACTCATAGGATAAAGAGTTAAATATGCATCCATGTAGCACAAATTTTATACCTTTCAATCAGAATCCGAATTGATGAACATGAATTTGATCACTAAAAAATCACGTCACAAATAAAAAAGACCGGATTGACGTAAATCAAGATGAAGCGAATACGGCGATTACTGTATGCTAGCGATTCTTTACGAATTCTTTTCTGCATATGAAAAATGAATTTCATAAACATTTCTGACTTACCGAAAGCATCTCGAGCAGTCAGGTTTGTTCCAAAGGGATGTACGCTGTTTCTCGACGACACTCTATTAGATTTCGGTGATCCAAGTTGAATACCATTTTTCTCCGTTTCATACAGCAGCTCTCTCCTCCCGACTATTTGTGTATTCATGTTCACGGTCGGCGAGCTCGTTTCCGTCGGGGATTTCGTCCTTTGAGGCGTCGCGTTTGGCGAGGACACTTGCGACACCACATTTTCCGCCTTCGAATTCGTCTGAGATCTATTTGAACTGGTTTCGATTGTGTTCGTATTATTGCCAGTCAAACTTTGCCGTCTGCTGCGATTATTCTGAAGATAGATAAAACATTGCTTACCTTTAGTACTCATACGTGCAGTGTGAAAATAATATCTATTACTTCCTTTTATACAAATAAAAACTGACAAACATTTTGTCTAACTGTACATTGCACGAAGTGTGGACGTAGAAATTTTTACATGCGATGTACAATATGAATGCAACTAAATTTAACTCCTTTCATTCCGCTAAATAATGTACAATCTTTATCAGGCTTTTTTTTACCACGACTTCATCATGCCGAAAGATCGATGAAAACCTATTTAGTTTTGAACATATGTTTCGTACTGACGTTTTGTACTTCATAGGTAATGTAGTTTATTTTTTCATAGTTTTCTTTATAATTAAATAAAGGATCTAGATATAACGTGGCCTATTTAGATGTATTATTTCGATAATCGTATCGACATGATTCATCGACGAGATACAACCAAAATGTAATGTAAATTTTTAAACATTGACTATTATACCCACATACACGCGTCTATTTTATAGTTTCTATTTTTAAAATAGTCCATGCATAGACTTAATACCACTGTAATTGGTCACGCTCTCGCTTATAAGAGAATCTATTTATATTTCGCAATAGAGAATCGAATCGATTTTATCACATCGCATTGAATTTTTACGAACACTAGAAATAACGCGAACGAAAGTAAAGATGAAGTCTGCCCTACCTGTACCTCGTTTTCCGCACGAATTTCGTTATTGTTGTCCATTGTGTTCAGGAACAGCCAACAGACATCGACGACAAAGGCCTGTCAGCAATGACAGCTAAAGGAGCTACAAATCCCACGAGGTTTCTAATCGATGTTGTCATTCTAGACACCAAGATGACAAGCACTGTCTTTTCTTTCAACACGATCCAGTCCAACTCTACTCATAATAACACCTCGGGGTTTAAACACAATAATCCCTCGTCAAACTATGCGCACGGCACGCAGAAAAATCGAGGAGGCAAGGCAATTTCCTACGGAAAAGCTTTATCGACGCGGACGATCGGCAATTCAAGTGATTATTTTTCGTACCCGCATCGGTTATGAAGTGAGCAATTTCGTGGCGGCAATTCTAGTATTCAGCGCGATAGCCATCGATAGCGTGCAGAATATTCTTACGAGGGACGCTCGTTTTTCTATTTAGAAAATTGAACGCGCACACACAGCACGCTCGCGATAAAATGATACACAGCGTTCGCGGGTTTGTCTCCGCGGGAGGATCGATGACTCCGTTCCCCAGGGAGAAAACGATCGTTGGAAAAGTTAGATTCCCGTTCGATCGACATCCGTGCGCGTAAAACCACGCGGTAATCACTTCTGATCGGTCCTTACTGAGTAAACGAGGATCGATCACGGTTTCAGGCTGCGACCTCGCCTCGGTTGGACTCTTTCTCAATTATGAATGGAACACTGGCCGGGCTGCTCTATAGTTATCACCTTCCTCGACCTGGCCAGGCTCGTGTGCCCTTGGCCGACGAGGAACCGCGCTGACATTCCGCACGGGCCTTTCCTGCCCGGATTTAACGTGAATCTATAGAACCGATGCACGAAACCGAATTGTCTTCGACTGTCGGAAACGGCCTCGAATTCGAAGCTCGAAACCTCCTTCGCTTTCGTCGATCTTCGAGTTCAACTCTCCTGTGGTCCCTCGCTTCAGATCCTTTTTTCTTAAATGTCTGCTTTTTATTCTTTCAACTGGTTATTCTTGGCGAACAGTGACACGCGGTTCGCTCGCTGTTTATGGTCCCATAATTCTTGTCTCGTACACTGAAGCCGCATCGCTGCAGTTGTATGAATCCCGGTTGCGTTGCCACGTGTCGGCGAAGAGTAACCGCGTCGGTATTGCGTTCATGTATATGTGCACACGTTACGAAATGCATTTGAAGCGTCGCGGATTAAATTAATCAATGCGTAGATCACGTTCTGGTTCGGAAGTCAGTGTTCGATTTTTCAAAATATCTTACGATTCCTCGTTTAGCTTCATGATCGTTATTTAGCATTTTGCACCGAAGTTACCATCACTCTTTTTAATACAATCACTTCCTTTAGGCTGTTCACGATTATAGCAAAGTTTTTTTCCTCAACGTTATCGACGAACCTTCGCAATAATTCTTCTTGCAGAAATTTCGAAGGATTCTCACACTTCCCTCGTGGTTCCTCGAAGTGTCCTCGACCGTCGAACGAAACTCGCGCCCGTCAGGTGAAGCCGGCCGTTTCCGTCGCGACACTGTGACACGTACTGACCTCCTCGTGGTAGGATGATACTTATACATATATTGCAAGTATCGTCATGCGTGTGTTATTTACGAATGACGGCTATACACATGCCTTTACACGAACAATAGGCACATATGTAATTGCGAACGCGGTTCGTGCCTTAATGTTTCACATTTGTAGATCATCTATACCTACGTATGTATTGTTCTACATACGAAACACACACGTAACTATGCCCCGCGTGTAAAGGATAATCACGAACGTTCTCCTGTAAGCATTGTATCGATGTTATACCCCGTGTATACCACGGATTTGAACTAACAACTTTTTCGTGGATATACAGTACGCTTCATGAATTCCTGTTTAGTCGTGTGCTCATGTAGTATCACGTGCAGGATACATATACACAAACACAGAAATACGACATTCATCGATACATTCCTGACGTGTATTGTTCTTATACATCACCACTGTAGTGTGCACACAGATACGCACATGCGAAACGTTATCAAAGATTCGAATCCTCGGTGGATAAAGAATCGAGTAGATGCGTTGGACAATGAGGTTTTTCGTATCGCTATGGATACCGAATCAGCACAACATACGTGAGTTATATATCGCGTGTGTGTTTATAGTACACTTGTCGAGTGGCTCCTTTGCAAACTTGAAAACCAACGGAGAGATGACTATGTGTTCTGACGAATGTGTAAGTTACATTTGCACATTACCGATTTATGTTTTATTATGATTTGCGTGATATATTCATTATATCGGAAAATTATTTTCCTCTTTTGCGTTGGATTCTTCTTGGTTTGACGTTATGAGTAGACAGCGAATCTTTACGTAAATTCATATTTTAATAAAAAACAAATAATGTAATCGAACCTTGACAGAAATTTGTTTTATGATTAGAGGATTCTAAAAGTATATTTTTTTATTTTACATTCATATGCAAAAATATATTGCATATGCATTTATTGTGTTTGTGTGAAATATGTATAGCTTTCACATTTATTTCGTCCATCAAAAAAATTCTTATATTGTAACTAGACTGCAGATTTTATGCATTTATGACCATTCTAAGTATTCTAACATTTACTCTAGGTTGTTGACAGATACCAAAATTTATAAAATATCTAAAATATAGTTCAAATTACAGTATTTGTAAAGTATGATATTCTGTTAATCGAGTTTTAATTCATTATATGCGCTTCTAAATATTTTATTCTGCATAAAAATCCGCAGTCTAATTATAACTTTATGAATCGTAAAGAAGAAATCATATTTTTGTAATTGAATAATCTGTAATTGAGCGTTAGTTGTGGCAGTTTATGTTTGGAATTAAAACAATGACTGTATTTTTTAGTATATATATATAACAATACATAATCCTATATGTATAACAGTATTTTATCATATTTTTAAAAAATGCCAAAAGTACGAAAACCTACATTGTTATTGAAGCAAATTTTGGGTTAGAAATTGTGTTATTGACGAAGAGAATGACGAAAGCATTTATTGTTGAATTTGTAATAAGAGTTTGAAATGTGATAAAAAAATAGCAATTAAAAAAAATAACAATTTGCCAGAACGATGTTGGTGTCAGTTTAAGTACGCAACCAATTACATCGTGTGATGTAGAACCGAGATTCTCTGCATTTAAATTCATTTCGACAGACAAACGTCATCAACTAACAACATCAAATATAGAAAAAAGTGCTCATAATTAATAGTAACACAAATTATAGGCTACAAAATGATTCGAAAAAGTATTATTAAATCCATGTATACATATTACCCTTTAAACCAGGAATGGCAAATAGGATTTGATCTGCGTGCCAAAATGTGGCGAAATTTATTGTAATTTTTTCCCGTGCCAGCTCCGATGTATATAAAATTGACCAAATATAAATACAATGTATAATATCTAAGACAAATTGTAATGAGTTTTACATATGTCCGAGTGCCATAAAAAATGTTTCTCGTGCCAAAGTTGGCACGCATGCCACTCACTTGTCATCTCTGCTATAAACTAGGGATCCTTTAATAAGGGATTAGACAGAGTTGCAGGATGCGGATTGGTTGTCCTCCATTGATGGGATACTTCCGATTGAAACTGTTTAGTATTGAATGAAACTTCGGCACGAGCAGACGTAAATAGAAATTGGTAGAAATATTATATAGGTATAATTACGAACGTTACAATCTTTTTTCAAATTTCTTTTAAGCAGTTTGGTGTGTATTTAATTGTATAGGAAAAACTTCGAACAGTAACTTAACCTCAATATGTAACTACACATACATACATACATTATCACTCTAATGTATGTAATTTCTATTGTATGTAGTACTTATAAAATACTGAGGAATAATTTTACTAAGAATAAGTTATAGATTCCAAGAAAATAATGGTTATTATTTGTTATATATTTAAACATTTATTCTCTAAAAATATTCTACTTCAATTGTAAATCATTCATTTCATTAAACTTTTTATCATTGTATATATATGTATGTATATGAACATATATACATTTATGTACATATGTACATATAATCATGTTAATAATTATTTACAAATATAATAAAATTTAAATTTTTCAAAAGCTTATGCTCATATCTTGCAAATAATAAAGTTTTTATCAGAGTAAGTTAAGCTAAATTGACATTAATTTTTATCGGGAATCGTTACAAAAAAACTCTGCATAAAACTTTTACTTAATTCCAAAAAATTGTATCTAAAACGATTAATTCATCCAAGTGGGAAAACGTTACTGAATTCGAATGATCCCGCGCTGAAACAATTGGTTTCCGGTATCCCATTATGGCGACACATTGTCCGATCCCTTATTATAGGATCCCTACTATAAACCATCTGTGTGCAGTTTGGCAGCAAATTGACAACAAAACCTGTTTACAAATCCATAGCCATCTGTTTCCGTATTAGGGTGCCATTTTACAAACAGATACTGTATTAGCAGATCGGAAAGCAGATTGGCGTCAGAAACAGAGCAGGTCATGTCAGCAGAACCTGTCGTCAGGTCTGTCAGCAGTATATGCTCAAATTCTGCTGTCAATCTGCCGTCAAGCCGGCAGCAGATCTGCCAATAGATTATATCCCTAGTAGCATTTTTGATTGGCATTTTGTTGGACCAACCGAGAATTGCAACACTTTCGGTTGGCTCAACAAAATGCCAACCAAAATGCTACTATAGAGATCAACAGGACCTGCTTGGTTTCTGTCGCCAATCTTCCAACAGTCCTGTACATTGCTGATCCTGCATGCAATCTGCTGCCAATCTAACAACATATGCTGTAATGGCAGATTTTGTAAAAATCTACTCGATAAGATTTTGCTATCTAGGATAGGATTTATTTACAATAAATTATTACACTATATTACATGCATATATTATGTGTAAAAATGACATTTGCCTTTTGCATATCTATTGTGCATAAAGATTCGTTATCTATAGTTATGAGAAACAATGACGATTAATAAGATAACGATGAATAAAATTATGAATAATTATGAATAGAATGTTAATGTTAAAATTTTATTGTATATAAAAATATTTATATTTAATATAAAAATATTTTATTAAAATTACACTGTAAATTATAGTTATTACAGTAACTATGATTAAGGTAGCTAAATTTAATTATAATTAAGGAAGTTGGTTACACAATTATAATAGTAGGTGCATATACTGGTATCTTAATTAATTGCGCCCTGTTCTATTGCCAAGGATGTCTTATTTTGTAGGGTGTCCTAGTTACTAAGTATGTAGTTCTAGTGTACGTGCTGAAGGCAATAACTTTGTCTTGAACTAGTTAAATACATTTGCCTCTCCTAAAATAGCACAGAACTAGATTTTCGTAACGAAGTTTATTATCTGCAAGGCACGTGAAATAATAGAAAAACATAATCGATAGGAAATGTGACAAACCAGTGTAGAACGCATTGAAATCTCTAAGTTATGTAGAATCTCTGATACCCTTCCAGATTCATAATACTTGAAATAAATCATACTTAACTTTTTAATGAACAATTAGAAACAAAAAAATTCGCACGATTTTTCACAACAATATTTATTTAAACAATATATGTGTATAAACTTAGTTTTAACATTATTGAAACTTTTGTTATTCGTACTTAAAGTATTATATCGCTTTGACTCATGTTCTTCTCAATTTATTATTCGTGTCAGATATCAGAAATTTGAATATGAAATGCATATAGTACTTCAAATAACAACTTTCATTAAATTATGTCAATGAATTGTAATTTATCTTCATCAAACAACTGTTAAAAACAATTTAAAGAAATTTTCCGTTACAAGGGACGTACATACTATTTAAATTACAAATTTGAAAGGACGCAGTGAATCATTTACATAATTATTCACATCACTTAATTAAACTTTTTATTAGTGAAATAGTAGTTATATATTACAGTAACGAATTGAGCAGTTAGCTAAATAAAAGAAATCACTGAAATGCTTTCCACGATTCGTATTACTTTCACCAAATTTTAGTGCTTCGTTTGATTAGAGATGTAGCGTCATTCGCCATATTTATTTTCGGTCAACAGACACCTGTGAGCATTATTGGGTGTGTCATAATGAAGACTGTTTACACTATTTTGGCGGTTGCTGTTTTACAAATAGGTAAACAATCGATTTATTTGTTTGCACGTACTATTTTGTACGTAATACTAATTTTATGTTCTTTTATAACTTTTTATATAAGCCCGTTTCTTTATTCGGAGGCGATTAACGGTGCAAAGTATCGATAACCCTTTTGCATTATTTAATGTTTATAGAATCGCTCTCGTATTATAATAAAAACGTCGTGATACTTACGTAAGGCCACACATTCGATTGTATTTTTTACACGCCGATGGCTTTCTGTTTTTTAACTCGAGGCATTATTAATAAAACACAGTGTTTGCATGCAGAAGTTTTACCATCTTGTCCTTTCAGTTCGGGGCCAGCGTACACCTACGATCTCGTACATTTCACAAGAACAGATCAAAGATATCGGTGAGACTGTAGAATTCCAGTGCTCTGTACAATATGCACCGGACTATCCTGTTGTATGGACAAAAATTAACAAAGACATAGCAAACGATCAACTGCCACTTTCGCATGGTAGCTCTTTGATTATTAGGGACACTAGATTTGCTCTTAGATATGACGAAGCTACGTCTACTTTTATATTACAGGTAATTTAACTCTGTGAACTAATTAGTAAATGAATATAAGAAAGCAACGATATACGTAAGATGTTTCATCTAATTAAACTGGTTAAACTACTTTTTATCGCCTAATTTTCATTGAAATACTTAAGTAGCACTTAAATGTCATTTTTCTTACTTAAAAGCAATGTTACGATATTAAAGAAAAAGAAAAGAAAGTAACAAACATATTTTAAACGATTACGTTAGATAAATTGTATAATGATATATTTACGCTAATATAAAAAACATTGTAGGTTAAGGATATACAAGAGACCGATGCCGGGTTTTATCAATGCAAAGTGGTGATATCTTTAAACAATTACGTAGCTGCCAACGTTGAGCTGCAAGTACGCAGACCCCCTATTATTAGTGATAACTCGACTAGAGCTCTTGTCGTCAGCGAAGGACAACCGGTGCAACTTGATTGTTACGCAGGGGGATTCCCAGCTCCTCGAATTTCATGGCGTAGGGAGAATAATGCTATCTTACCAACCGGAGGATCTATTTATCGGTAAATACCAGATTTTGGATGTGATTTAAAATAATTTTGGGAATCGATATTAAAAGATAAAATATTTCAGTGGCAACACGTTGAAGATTCCCGCGATTCGCAAAGAAGATCGTGGAACATATTATTGCGTTGCGGAGAACGGAGTGGGACGCGGTGCTAGACGTAATATTAATGTTGAAGTTGAATTCGCGCCGGTGATTACAGCGCCCAGACCGCGGCTTGGACAAGCCTTGCAATACGATATGGATTTGGAGTGCCATGTGGAGGCTTATCCTCCGCCAGCCATCATATGGTTAAAGGACGATGTTCAATTGTCAAATAATCAACATTACAGCATATCGCACTTTGCTACTGCAGACCAATATACTGATACAACGATTAGAGTGATCACGATTGAGAAAAGACAGTTTGGGGAGTATGTGTGCAGGGCTGCTAACAAACTAGGAACTGCAGAAACGAAGGTTGAATTATTCGGTACGTATTTTTAATGTCATGCGAATAGAGCATAAAGGAATGTAAATATTTACTGTATTAACTTTGTTCTCCTACTTCTGTTAGATCCATGAAACTGTAAGCTAGATAAATGTATATGCATTTATTGATTGTGCATGATAATGCAACGAAAAACATTTGCTGTTCCCCTCTTAATTGTAAAGGGATTAGTTAATTTTTCGTAAATTATATTGCGTTGTTTCATTTTCGTGCATTTCAGAGCGACAACCATACTTGGCAATTTTATTTTCAAAGCATTTATTTGTTGAGTTCTGTAGCTGGCATGTTCTAGATTTTCCTTGTTTCTTTGCGCAGAAACAACTGTCCCTGTGTGTCCGCCAGCTTGTGGCCAAGCGCGTTACGGAGCTGGAGTATTGCCAGTCTCTTCAGGACCTTTGATAGTCTTAGTTTTATTTATTACAGTTGTTATGAGGTATGTTAATTGAATTTATCTTTTCCCGCTTTTGTGTGTCGTTATTGAGGCTTCTCTGTTCGATATACCTCGAACGAAGTCACTGCGCCGCATCTGTATAATACTATAATAAGAATAATTTACAGAAATTTCCACGCCAAATATTAATTACCCTGGACTCCGGTGGGCGACAGCGAGTCAGTGCAGCTTGTCGAAATGGCTGTTGATAGTACCGTGGTTCATCATTTTTAATAGATATTAGAAACATCGTAAAATAACCTTTAGGGGCCTGATTTGTTTTTAACATTTATTAGATGATTATTTTTGTAGTTATTTACAACCAAAATTGATCTATTATTAGAGGATATATAAAACACTTAGGGGCCAGCCATATAAGAGACGTTGGCAAGGTACAAACTAACATTCCAGATTTAAATACATAGTGATGCATAGTGAAAGAGGGAAAAAAAAATAATATTATTGCGTACCAATAGTTTGATATACATATTATGTATAATGTATATTATATAGTCCTTTCACGTATCAGTGCAACTGATAGACACGAAGGAAGTGATTGATAATAATGTTACGAATATATCAATACAGCCTTCCAGGTAGCTGGTAGGAGCTCAAAAGTGCAGCAATACAACTTGAATATTTAAATACTTGTTAATGCTCTATTAGAAACGAAAGTCTCAACGTAGCGATATTCTATATAGCTGCCTTGTTATGTAAAGTTTGGCGAATGATGAAAACGAGAAAAAAAAAGTTAATATACATGTTATATAGTACCTTGATCGTGATGCGAAGCATGTAATTTGTTTTTAGAGTTAGAACGACGGTTGTATATTATACACAAAATTATTTATACGATATTAACTAGGGTATTTGATATGTGTATTATCGAGCACATAGACTGCATACTCATAACAGGGATCTCTTTTATTTCATCTCTGTCAAACAAAGGCGCGATATTATAAGGGCGGAACCATAGAATCTCAATAAGTAAGATTTTGTATGACCTTTTTACGAGTTTGCAATTTTATATTTACTTCTAGACTAATATGGACCTTCAATAAATGACAATTGCCTCGAAACTCAGTCTCAGTTTAATATTCCTGTTTGATTTGTGTTCGGGGCGAAATAATGAAACGTGGTTGCTACAAAATATTCAGTGCTTTATTGTTTGAGTAATTAATGACTTTTTTTTTTTTTTATAATTTGAAAACTGCTTTACTGATTTCTCCCTGTTTGAGCGCTTCCAAAGCTTCGCGATAATCCTTCAAAGGATATATTTTAATACCTAACTTCTCGTAATTGAGGTATCGGTCAGTCATCGCTTGCAGCAAAGCCAAACCCTTAGGGAATGTGAACGGATTTATATTTACACCTACGATATTCAACTCCTTCTTGTAAATCTGTCGAGAAATAGAGCAAAATTTAAGGGCGTGTGGACTCGATTCCACGCGATGTTTTAGTCATCGTATAATACTAAGAAACTAATGATTCAAACATCTGGAAGACGATGATATAGGTCGTGAGTCAAATATATTACCTGGAATGGCTCGATGGTCAACTTCGCCTTAGGATTGGCAACACCAAAGACGCACAAGCGACCACCGTCTGTTAACAAAGGCACAGCCGCTTCCATGGCTGGGCCTGAACCACTACAGTCAACGACCAAATTGAATCCTTCTTTCAATTCCTTTGGATTCTTTACTTCGTAGTCCAAGTCTGATAAATAGAATTAGATAGTTATTATTTATTTAAGCTATTTATAAATAAATATTGGGTTGATGCATACGATGAATACAGGGCCGCATTTACTATAAGGTGCATTAGGCGCAAGCTAGGGTCACATTTTAAAATTTTGCGCTACACAAAAAAACAAAGAAGTCTATTTATAGTTAAAATACTTATTATTAAGTATCGAATATTCAATTTTTTCCTAACTACATAAAACCTGAAATCTTTAAATCTTCAATTCTAATATTTTAAATTTCGTGTTCAAACTTTTTAATTTTTTACTTCAACTCTTAAAATCTCCAAATTCAAGTCTTTAAATATTAAATTAAATATTTTCAAATTCCCTAATTTCAATTTTTTCACATTTCCGAAAAAATTTTTATATCTTTATTTTCCAATTTCCAATTTCAAATTTTAACTCTAAATATCTCTAAATTTGTAATTTGACATCATTGCAATCCCTTCGTTTCCAACTTGGTATTTTCTAATTGCTAATTTTTAATTGTTTAATTTCTAACTTCAAATCCTCAAATTTTCAATTTCAATTACAAAAATCTTTGAATCTGCAACTTAAAAATTTTTATTATAGCTTTAAAATCATTTAAATGTCAAAAATCTCCAAACTGTAATCCTAAAAACCTTCAAATCTTCAATTTTAAATCTAAACTCTCAAACTTCAAATTTTAGCTCTAAATAGATTTCTAAATCTACAACATGAAATCTTCATATGTTTAATTTTAACATTTTAAATTTCCTCTTTGAACTAATTTTTTTATGATTATACGTAATAAAATAACTTTGAAAGTAGTTACTGAAGAATTACTAAAATTACTATACAATACAATGTTTATCGTTGAAGTCGGAGATATATGGAAATTTGAAACTTTAAATTTAAATATCAGAAAAGTAAAAAGTTACAATTTCAAGCATTTTTAAGATTTCAATTTAGAGATTTAAGGATTTTAAGTTGGAATTAAAATTAGAAATGTGAAGGTTTGAAGTTGAAAATTGGAAGATTTCAGGTTGAAGACTTGAAAATTTGAATTTGCGGATTTAGAGATTTTTAGAATGAAAATTAGATATATAAGATATCAAGTTACAGATTTAGAGATTTTTATAATTAAAATTACAAATTTGGAGATTTCAAGTTGAAAATATGAAAATTTAAATTGGAGATTTAAGTATTTCATTTTGCAGATTTAAAGATTTCCCGAATTCAATTTTGATAAAATTGGAGGGGTTTGAACAACGAAGTTGAAGATGGTTGGATTTTATTAAGTTTCATTGCAATAGACTTTTTTTTTAAGTCTGATAAATGCGACTCTAAATCTTTTCTGAATGAATTCTGAAGAGACATTAATTTCATTGAGTAATCTTAATGTGTGTTGTTAATGCCTATTCTATATACAATATAAGATTGGATCGCGCTATAAATAGTGCAAGGAGTATTACATAAATTAATTATTAACGTTCAATATTAGTTACTTGTCTGTGGGTCATTCCACGCGAACTCCGACACTTTTTGGAGTAACATCTCGAATTTTGTTGAATTTTGGATATGGTGTAGTTTTTAGGGATATATAAACATGTGCGAAAGGATTTTTGAAAATTTTGAAAATTGTTAATTTTAGAGCTCTTTGAAGTTTACTGTTCACTTTTTTTCTATTAATTCTAGCTTTTAAACTAGCAAACTGATAAAAATGTGCTTTTGGGTGCTTATAGAGCAGACATAGCAGTACCTAATAAAAATTACTTCAGTTGGAACAAAAACTTTTTTAACCATTTATTTTGCAAATGTTGTTAACAAATGCAGGTTTTTCATAGCGGGGAATTATTTAAAGAATTGAAGAAAATTGAGAATGTAGCCCTATTTTTCCCCTTTACGGACCACTTTTCAAAAATACGGACACTTTAAAATTGGCCATAGGAAAATTAATTGAATTGTACGCTGTGCGTCGCAATCCACTCATTCGACCAGCCGAACACGACGCGCGCGCGCGCGGCGGGGTCCCTAGCGCGGTCCTAGCACAGTCAAACAGATTGGCGCAGCACTTGGCTGGTCGAATCAGTGGATTTCGACGCGCAGTGTGCAATTCAATTAATTTTCTTATGGCCAATTTTAAAGTGTCCGTATTTTTGAAAAGTGGTCCGTAAAGGGGAAAAATAGGGCTACATTCTCAATTTTTTCGATTTTTTAAATAATTCCCCGCTATAAAAAACCTGCATTTGTTAACAACAATTGCAAAATAAATGGTTAAAAAAGTTTTTCTTCCAACTGAAATAATTTTTATTAGGTACTACTATGTCTGCTCTATAAGCACCCAAAAGCACATTTTTATCAGTTTGCTAGTTTAAGAGCTAGAATTAATAGAAAAAAAGTGAACAATAAACTTCAAAGAGCTCTAAAATTAACAATTTTCAAAAATTCTGTCGCACACTTTTATATATCACTAAAAACTACAACATATAAAAAATTCAGCAAAATCCGAGATATTACTCCAAGTGTCTGAGTTCGCGTGGAATGACCTCTGTTTACCAATTTTTTAATCTTCATTTATTCATGGAACCATGCACATTATTTATAGTTACGCGTATAATGTAATTCCTTTGATTAACTAAAAAGAGTGAATATGCAAAAACATATTTAGATTCAACGATTCAGAACTGTGAATTTGTATGCAACAACTCAACGCAGTACCGAACAGCATTGTTCTGTGAAACGCTTCGTCATTCATAACGTTTAGTTGCGCTCTATCATTACCAAGTTCAGATATCATGTTGCGTCGTTTTTCCTGAGGCTCGCTGATCGTCACGGTTTTTCTGAGCCCGTGCAAGTGCAACAGACAGGCCCACAAAAGGCCAATTATTCCGGCGCCAATTACGAGCACGTTTTGACCGACGTTAACGGGGTTAATCTTGTCCCATCCGTGAGCCAAACACGAGAGCGGCTCTGTGAGGGCGGCCTGGTGCAGCTCGACGCCATCGGGCAACACGTGAACCTTAAAGAGATAAAAATATCGAAATCACGCGGTCAGGAAGTTCGCCATTCGTCTACGTTTGTGCACCCACGACATCCCTAAAGGGATCGAAATAAATGCAACGTCTTTCGCTGTGCTGCTCGACTCCTCGCGAGTGGGCAAAAGGTGCACACGCCTCGTCCCTTCGATCTGACGAGATTAGAATGCACTCCACGCGGCTAGCAAGGCCGTAGTAAAACTATTCACGGGCGGCAACGTAAATAAATCCTCTTAGCCGTATTTTTATAGGTGAATGAAGCCTCGAGGTGCTCAATGGGGTTGTTCAGGATGAGAATCTAGCGAACCTGTGTTTCCGGTACGATGGTGTGGGTGGACCATCCGCCGTCCCTGAAGATCCCTATCGTGTTGTTTATGCCACCGGCGCCGCAATAGTGATAATTCCCATTGTGACAGTTGGTGCATGTGTTGCAACCGCTGTTGGGATCGATCACTACTTTTTGTCCGACTTTGAAGCATCTCACTGCCGATCCCACCGCGTCGATCGTCCCCGAAAATTCATGGCCAAGAGTCAGGCTGCCCTGCGATTTGCACGGGAACGATCCCTAAAAAATAAAGAACAATGTTTTATTATGGGCGATTGAAGAATGTGCCATTCCGTGTTCTTTAAAAAGTTATTCGTAATGGTGTGATGTTGTTTGATACTGACGAGGGACATTATCTAATCCATGGACACCGATTTTTTTGCGCGAAAAAATATTTGGTATCTATTTTTTTTTATCGGCAATCGCCCATGTTGAAGGAGTGAAAATCGCCCTCCAAGTTGGGGATGAAAAACATATTTTATTGAATATCTTAGGAACTAGAGTTAGACTAATTATTCAAATTGCAATTTGTGCGTTTTTAATGGCGATTCTTATTATATAAACAGATTTATAAGAATTGTATTTGTGTACAAAAAAATTAAGAATTTTCAGACTTTTTTAATCAAATATAATTTTATACAGTACGGGTTGAAATACTTAAATACTTTCGTAAAAGTTGAATGATTAATAATTAATGAGTGTGTCAGTAATTAAGAAAGTGGTCTATAAATAACGAACTTGAGCTGTTTTTCCGTGGAGGAGTTTTTTCAAAAATAAACTTCATCTTCTCTAGAATTAAAATTCTAAAACTGAATACATAATCTCTTTTCAGAATTCTGAAATGGTTTCAACGAATACTTTAAGATCCTCGAATTACTACAAATTAAAATTTTTATTATATAAATGCAAAACAAAATGAATGACTAAAAATGAATAAACCACAACGATAATAATTATTATTACTGCAACGTTATTATATATTTTGATATAATTGTAAAATACGCCGTATAAATTAAATTACATACATTTAAATTTTAAAGGGTGAGATTTCGTAACTATAACATTATTAAATTTCACTCGTTATGAAATATGAATGAAAATAATTCCTTTGATAAAATTCGATATCTTCTGACTAAAATTATTTTTCACTTTGCATTGAATTAAAACTATTTAACCTAAAATATTATACTTTTCTCTGATTGTTTATAAAATTTTATAATCACATAAAAACTATAAAAAGGGAAGTATTTCAATATTGTCCACTTTCATAACCATTGTATAAATAAAAAAGAAAATACTGAATTATCCTTCATAGAGAAATATTGAATTATCTTTCATAGATTTGTTAAATTATAATTATGATTCCTGTATTTACGATTAAAAATCTTATTATTTATTAATATTCACTGGTATCAATATTAAGATTTATCATTCACATCCAGTCCATATCGATAACAATATTAAATTGTAACATTTATAATATTATCTTGAAACTGAATTTAAAACGGATTGAAAATATGGTGAAATCGAATTGATCAAAATTTTGACCGTGAGCGAGCATTAATTGAATACTTTTAGTGAAAATTTGCCAGTCAATTTAGCCGAACGAAATGCACACGGATGTATTACCGATAAATTCCATCACACACAACCAATATCATATTTGGTAAATATTTACCATCACGAATGTTATCGTGCAGCGATAATCTCTGTCTTTGTAAAAATGCTTGTTCGTGTCAAGAAATTATACGAGCATGATACGTAAACGTTGTACGAGTTGTTTAAAGTCACGTAACACTTAGATAAAAATAAAAAGGAAATGTTCTTGTGTGAAACACGCGACATATGTAAAAGGAAATTATTCTTGTCGTGTACAGATGCTCGCGTCGAGTTTGCATTTCATTTCAAACAGGAACTCCAAATATGTAAATTGGAGGAGAAAAGCAGGGGTATCGCGTCGGTGTCGCAACGAATGAAAATTGAACCATTAAATCGTCAACAGTCACTCGAAAGCGGGTGGGAAATAAAGAATTAATCGGGGAACACGAAATTATGTTCGAACGTGTTGTGAATTGTATGCGAAATTTTATATTTAATTTTCAGCCACAGTGTTTGTAATACAAAATTCTCCATGTTTCAGTGATTCTTAAAACAATTGATAGATATGTGCTACTTTTTTTCCGTTATTCAATGTTATCAACAAAATGTTCTTACAAAAGTTATTCGACAGTAAAGGAAACATTATGTGGTAAGAATAAATTTTCTGTAAATGCAATAAGGGGGCGAGATATTAAAGTAAAGTTAGTTCTTTTAATAGTAATAACTAGACTGCGGATTTTTATGCAAAATAAAATTTTTACAAGCACAAATAAAGAATTGGAACTTGAATAATAGTATTTTTAATTTTTTAAAATATTTTAACTTGAATTATATTTTTGATGTTTTATATATTTTGGCATATATTTATAGTCTATTCGATTTTTTGCAAGCTTAGTATTGCCATAAATGCATAAAATCCGCAGTCTAGTAATAACACATGAAGGTTGCCAAAATTACATGAAAACAACTGTGTTCCGTAAACTCTTTGACTACATAATCAAATTTTGAATTGCATTTACTCTGCCTGTTTTATTAATCTTTAAAATATAAAGTTTTTTTGCCACACCGTGTATAACCACCATTCGGTTTTAGTAGTTTCGGAGGTACGGAGAAAATATTATTTAGAGCAATATGTATAACGTCCGTTCGTCTTCAGTTACTATAGATATATTTTGAGTTTTATTTAACATTATAAAGTTTTATTTGCGTTACTAACCCGAAAAGTTTCCCCCATCATACTAAAAACACGCGATTATGCGATCATCAAAAATAAATTTACATCGGAATAAGAAGTCTATTTGTTTCCATGACAAGAGTTACTTATGCTCTAGCTTACAAAAAACATTCCGAATAGGGGCATGCAATATCAAGTAGATATTGATTCTGTTAGAAACCCTAAACACTGTCAAAATAATCTGTAGAATGTAGAATATTGGTTACTAATGGCTTGTGCAATACAAGAAAGTAGGCTAAAAGGATTTTAGCTATGCGACAAGATCAGAACGTCTGCGCCATCCAATGTAACGATCATTTCTTTGATTTCGCAGAGTTAGAGATTTTCAAAGTTGAAATCGAAGATTTTAAGATTTTGTATTGCAAATTTCAAGATATGTACATATCAAGTTACAGTTTTAAAGTTTTCAGGGTTAAAATTAAAGATTTGAAAGTTTCAAGTTTGAGATCTGAAAATTTTAAGTTTTTGGGACTTTTATAAGTTAAAATTAGAACCTTAAGGATTTACAGTTGGAAAATTCAAGGTTTAAAAGTTTTAAGTTGGAGATACGAAATTTAAAGTAGGGTCATTCGGGGTAAAAGGATGCAGTGGGTAAAAGTACGCAGTGCCGTTTTCTCTGATGGGGCTGAGAGGACGGGGACGCTGGCTCGTCAGGATTGAGTGCGCGTGAGTCGCCATTTTGGGTCAACGCCTGTTGAGCGGTGCGAGTCGCGCTTTCTGAATTAAAAATAAAAATTTAAAATTGTCGTGTTATTTCGATCTTTTTCGTACCAGGGAAAAGTTTGTGGACGTATTATTTATGTATTTTTAGAGGTAAGTTGTTTTTGTTGATTTTATATAGTTATTGAACGATTTTTCCCAGAATAACATTTTAACCTAACTTTATTGGAATTCGAACTAGTACGAATTGTTTTGGTTATCGGTCAAATAGGGTAAAAGGACGGGGGTAATAGTACGCACTGGTATTTAGGTTACTGTCTACTTGTTTTTGAACTCTTAATAATATTTGGATCTATGTTTTGTTGAATCTATGAAAAATTATAATTTTATGATAGTTTCCTAAATTTGAAGTTCCTAATTTCTATTGTTTTTGTCATCTTGAGCTTCATTTATTAAAAATAATATAAAAATATGTTCCATCTGTGTATTTTTTGTTCATTTTCTTTTATTACACCTGAATGCATACTTTTACTCAACATGCGAACTTTTACCCATATGACTGCGTATTTTTACCCACATGTCGGGGTAAAGGTACGCAGTCTGACCAAGTCACTCTTTTGCTTAATTAAAAAAAAAAAACCGTTTGGTCTATCGTTAAAAACTCGTTACATTTTATGAGTCTATTAAATATGCTACCGATAGCGCACAAAGATGTTCCTAATATCATGGTAGTTTCGGCTCAGTGAAGCAAAAACAGCAAAAGTGCGTCCTTTTACCCCGAATGACCCTATAGTTAGTTTTAAAATTTCTTTTTTCAAATTTTCTATGCTTCTTTAAACAATTAAATTTGCTCAAATTGGATTGTATTTCAATTTTTCAACAATTTCTTAAGATTTCAAATTCTAGATTTAGAGATTTTTTAAAAGTATCGTAGTCTTCAACATAAAATATTTCTCGGCTATTTTTAATAGCTAGTTTTATTAACAGCTAATATTCTAGATATCATTTTGACACTGTTTAAGGTTTCTAACACTATTAAAATCTACTTGATATCGCGACCCTCTACTCGGAAAGTCTCCCTGTTACATGGCTCCAATATAATAATTAATCGATTAGGCTACCTCCCGTTCCAAATAATTACCGAATTCTCTTAGTCCTCTTCACTTTCGCCATCGATAAAGCGAAAACGAGCTATCAAGGCACACATGTTTATATTCTGAGTAAACTCGCCGCGTTTCTCGAGTAGCGAGCCTATATCAAGTAAACACAGTGTCCAAGGTAATAATGTTTCCCTCTATCGTGAACACAGACTAGCTTACGTAAATCGTTCATTAATAACGACGAAGAGAAGTAAACCGTTATAACAACACGCACATCTATAATGTGGAGATCGGTCCCACAGATTCCAGCGTACGCCACTCTGACTCGAACTTCGTCAGGTTGCGGCTCGGGGAGGTTCTTGGTCCTTTTCAACTCGAGCGTCTTGCTCGTCACATCGAAACTCAGAAATTCCATCGCGCTTCTCGTGTTGGTACTCGCAGAACTCGCACCCGTACTAAACCTCACTCGCTTGTCTGTCTAACATTTATATCCCTCTTGCGACATTAATGTTTATATATTGGTGCCGTGCGCCGGCATTAATCGCCGAACGATCGTGTGCACCGAGTGTGCGAGCTAACAGATCCGAGGACGAGTACATTGAGGCGAAACCAGAGACTCTGACGGAAGAGCGGGCTCATTAAACTGATAAGACACTCGTTGAACGCTGTCGAGGGAATTTCGAATGATTCGAGGAAGGGTTCTCATTGGGGATGCTGAAAATGTGGGATTAAGGTTTGATAATGTTTCTTTGGTAATAGGATTGTTTTTCTACAGGACTTTCTTCAGTTAGGACACATGTTAGGACATGTTAGGACATGACAGGACTTTATGTTAGGCAGAAAATATTAAGTAACACATAAATTTATATTAGGAAAATACTTTTTATGATCAATTCTTTATAATTCTTACATAACTCTATAACTCTGCATATATTAGTATCACCTTGTATAAATCATTACTTAAACTGAATAAAGAGATTATAATATGTAGATTGTAGATGTTTGTGCATTTATTGTGGATATAAATGTGTTAAAATTTATAAAAATATATAAAATATCATAAGTGAAAGATATGTTATAATATCTGGGGGATAAGACATTGTTATTCGAGTTTTAACTCTTTATCTGTGATTGTGAATTTGCATAAATATCCGTAACTTAATAATACTGTATCAAATAAAAAGCGTAGCTTTCTTGACATGGTCGAGTCTTACATCTGACATTACCTAATAAATTATGAGGTGGAGCATGATAAAACTCGGGTAAAGATTAGTTTTTACTGAAATTGTTTCGCTGATTATTTATTGTAATGTGATACTATAAAGTGAATGGTATATACAAAATAGATAATAACACATGTTTATGTAGAAACATAAGCAGGTCGACATAATCCTTAATCTGTTATGCAAGGATTAAGACATCGGAAAAAGTCGGAAGCGATCTTTTCAAGTGAACCGTTTTTTATTAATTTATATAAAGAAGTTTATCTGAGGTCGAGAAAGATTAAGTGTACCACTCCAATCTGTATATATTTTTTAATATGTATTTTTCTTGTTTCTTGATATTAATTTAAAAACGTTCGGTATTTGCATTTACAACATGATTGTAATAAAAATTGCTAAACTCAAGGTCTTTCGGAATGTACAGCAACTCTCGAAAATTGTTCATATAGTAAATTCACTGAAATAAACTAGAAATATATTTCTAGATGTACATTAAAAATTAAACGTGAATAATGAAAGTAGCTTAGATGAAAGTAAAAACAGAATGTAGTAGATTTTACCAATAACTAACGTTCATAATTAAACGAACTTTTAAGCCACTGTAACAGCATGAGTAATATTTGTTGTCAGGGCAGCACTTAAACCTTTGGAGGTTCTAGGCGCATCATTATGAGATTTAAAAAAAAATATTTCAGTTAATGAAACTTAATATATACATTACAATGTCTATATTGTTGAAATTGGACATTTGAAATGTTGAAGATTTGAAGAGTTAAAAATGGAAATTTGATGAATTTTTAAGATTTTAATTTAGAGATTTAAAGATTCAATTTGCAGATTTTAAGACTTTTAGAATTAGAGGTAGAAATTAAAATTTTTGAAGTTGAAAATTAAAAAATTTGAAAGTGGAAATTGGAAGATTTCAAGTTAAAGACTTAGAAATCTAAATGTACAGATTTAGAGATTTTTAGAATGAATATTAGAGATTTGAAGATATCAATTTGCAGATTTACAGAATTTTAAAGTTACAATTGTAGATTTGTCGATTTTAAGCTGAAGATATGAACATTCAGATGGGAGATTGTAATATTTCATTTTACAGATTTAAATATTTCCAGAATTTAATTTTAGTGATTGCAGGATTTTAAGTTGGAGATTTGACAAAGTTCAAGTTGAGGATTTTTCAAAATTCACGTTAAAATAAAAAATTTGAAGATTTAAAGATTTGAATTTGCAGATTTTATGAGTTCAAGTTAGAAATTAAAAAATTTATACCTAAAAATTTTAAGATTTCAAATTGAGGATTTTAAGGTTTTTAGAATTTCAGTTTCAAGATTTTGGACGATTTTGAAAGATTTCAAGATTTAAAGTTAGGAAATCAAAGATTTTTATAATTAAAGTTGTAAATTTGAGGGTTTGATGTTGGAAATGTAAAATGTTGAAGTTGGAAATTGGAAGATTTCAGATTGGTACGTTGAAGATTTGAAGTTGCAAATTTAGACATTTTTAGAGTATAAATTGAATATTTGGGAGTTTGAAGTTAAGGTTTTTGAAAGTTGAAAATGAAGAATCGAATTGAAAATATTATTTCAAATGAAGAAGCAATTTTCAACTGCTTCTAATGTTTATATTATGAATTTAATACTTATTGAGTTTAACTTATTTGGTTTATGTGGAACAAAGCTTTAAAATGTAGCCCCATAAAAGATGGGGCCTCGTCTTATTCCTAATGCGTTTTATGGACAATGTGACCTTGTTTGTTGCACTCGAATACATAATAATAGAAATTTAATTATATTCAGAAACTACTGCCCACGAAGTTTCTGTATTTTGCAGAACATTTAGAATGAACTAAGGGTCAGGTAGAATTGCTGTTGCACCGTTGAGAAGCTCAGAAAGGGATTCGTCACGCGTATCTATCGCACCTCGCGCCCCGTGAAATCCGCACGGTTCATCCGATATCGTAAATTTTCGGAGAATAACTCGCCACGGAATATTCTTCTTCCGAGAAGCGACAATAGCGAGGCGGACGGATCGGTCCTTGGGATGGGTAGCGTTTTGTGCGATTCTGCACGCTCGTGATTTGTGGACCTCGTACCTGAAGCGACACCTGTACCAGCGCCAGGTGAAAAGAGGGTAGCGGCAGGTATACGGGCGATTCATGGTGTAAATTTCACTTCACAATCGACTTCGTTAACAAGCGAAGCCTCCAAAAGCCTACCTGACACCTACACTTTCAATGGGTTTGGAAAATCAGGGCCGCACTCATTGTACTATCGCACAACGCTCTCTGAAAGAAAAACAAACTTTACGAATGTTGATTTTAATTTAGTTTATAATATGTTTAACTTACTACCGGGAAAAATTTTTCAATTAAACATGATAATATGAAACTAATTATAAGTAATGAGGGTTTTAAAATGTAAAGCACTATTGCATAAATTAAAATACGTAAGAAAGTTAAAATAGGTCTGGTATGGAATAAATACCGAAGAATATCTAGTAAAAAATTATTTTATTATTGAAAGGAAAACCATGAGTGAAAATAATGTTACAAGTAACTATGTGTTTGTATTGCACAAAACAATAATAGCATTTGCATGAAATCTACTCCAAACCATGTAGAATTTTTTTCACATAGGTATATTTTGCGTCATGACTAGAAATCAGTCAAAAATGAAGCTGCATTCCTCTTGCTGCAAGGTCTTCCGGTATTTAATACTTTGAAGTAACAGAAGATTAAGGAGGTATTTTAGTGTAAGGAGTCTTTTTTTAAAGCGTTTTTTTGTAATTTTTTAAGAAGAGCCCATAAAAGTTATTGTTACCTGGTTTTTTGTATACATATATGTATATTTATCAACATTTTGGAAGTTTTAAAAAGTTTTTGAAACAAGAATTGAATCAAAAATATTAATTTTATGGCTGAAAAAACGGCGATTTTATCGGACGAAATTTGTTCTGGTTTGTGTGCAACTAGAAAACCGTGACCTTTTAATTTTTTTTTTTAAATTTAGAATTTTTACGGACAAAATGGTACATGTTCTACACATCCTGTAATTTTTTCAAGTCGCTTTCAGCTTCTGTTCAATCGTAATAAGGAGAGAACCAAGAGAAAAGGTCTTTGAGAAAGTTCTTTTTACATTTTAAAATACTTTTACGTATTTATACTTTGCTTAAGGAACTCCAGCAGAGTAGTATGATGTTTCTAGTTAGTTCTGTTTATTCAGAAACGATAATACTTTCTAAAAATGATCACCGTTTCGGAGTGATGTAAATAAATACAACTCTTTCAATGCTTTTATTACATAAAATGTTTAAAAACCCAATCTTGGTTGTCATTACTAGACTCCGATTTTTTATGCAAAATAAAATATTTAGGAACGCATGTCATGAATTGAAACTGGAATAACGATATGCGTATGTATTTTGTTTTCTAAACATTGTAATTTTGAATTATATTTTCGATATTTTGCATATTTTATAATCTGTCAACAATTTCGAATATTTTTAGAAAATCTAGAATTCTCATAAATTCATAAAATCCGAAATCTAGTATTTGTAAACACATTTGTATTCTTCTTCTGAAATTGTTATACATAGCACCTAACATGTGATCATATTGAAGTTAATCTTCTATTACTTCAGAGCAGCAAGTATTCACACTGTGATAATTTTCCAACGTTGTGGTTAAAATATCTCATAAACTAATTATTTTTCGACATAAATAGTTGTACATACACACTTTTGTATAGAATAATGACCTGCATCGATTAGTGTATTAAAAAATATACAATTCCATTTAAAATAATGTATGTCACTTTCATATAATCTTTACGCGTTCATCTACAAAAAGACTACTTACACCCTATAATCCGCTCAAAATCATTCATACTATTTTTTGTGCAACATACAATGTAATAATATGTATTTAGAGATTAAAAGCGGTCACCCAGTATATTGATATTATTATGAATTTCATCGAATCGCCTCCGCCACGTCCCTGAGGCAGGTTCCGTTCAATTTCAGCAGAATGGTTGTAAATCTTGTACAGGAAAGTGATCCCCGAGGACAAAGGGCATCGCGTTACAATGTAAACCCTCTGTCGAGAGGCAACACTTTGAAAGTGAGACCCCTCAAAAATGACAAGCTCTGACAGCAGCTGCGTTTTTCCTCCGAATATCCATTTTCGAAGTTCCCTTAGAAGTTCTTCGTCGAAGCAAAACTAATCGCGGAGGCCAACGTGAAACCAAAGTATTCCCGGTGGAAACTGTTTTGGAGGATGTTAAATGATGAAAACTACAATCGATTGCCTTATTTGGGTATCAGATCAGATTGTCCACTATCGATAAAGACAATCGCGAATAATAAATTATATTTCAGATGATAAAGGAACGAAAACAGTTGCAAAAGAAACGCTATCTTATTTTTGCTTGCAAGTAGATTATGAATAGAGTAATTTGCATATAAAGGAAGTGTATAGGATAGGAAACTTCTGTCCCATAGTTAATTAATGTAATTCAGTGCTACGTTTAATTAGCCTGTGATCTAATATCAGTGCAATTCGTCGATGGGAACCTTGTGCGAAACTGAACGACCTCTTTTTTTATACTTCATTACGCGTATCGTAACAATTATGCCTTAAAAATGAAGTAATAAATATCTAATAACAAGGTATTTATGTTTATGAGGTTAATGATTGATAGGTACTGTATTATCCGTGATAAAAATGAGTAGGGAACTTATCTCCAACTTACTCCGAAATCTATAAATATATATTTTGCAATGTAAAATTGATAAACTTTTATGTGGAAATAAAGTGTAGAAGTGATGTAGGTTATTACTGTCGTAAAAACGTGACAGAACCCTCGTACACCAACAGAAATACGTAAGAAGATAAAAGTTTGAACTTTAACGTCAAGAATTTCGGTGATTAGAATTCGGTCCAAACTCGATAAGATAGTTATGATAAATAATGACTCTGGTTTATCTAGTTGTTAAGTTGGTAAATAGTGTGTATCCGAACTTGTCAGGAGCAAGAACGTTCATTTTTCATTCTTCAACTCATTGTCAGTAAAGAGCAAAAGATACAGAATATCCTCTGTAAACATAATATTTATCTATCATCCATCATCGTGCCTCGTAAGCATCCTCTTTAGCAACAAAAACGATGTCAGTATTCGGCAACATCGTCTGAATAATGTAACTTTTATTTGTCAAATTATTCCTTATCAATTAAAGCGAGCCTTAATACAAAGACGAATAAAAACTGCGAAATGGATTTATTATTTAAAGCTCAGAAAAAACAATATCCATAAAGTAGAGAATCTATAGACACTTGTCAAGATATTAAGAAGCTTCTAACTCCGCAAATATTTCATCGATTCTTGAAATCGTTTGCTATTATTTGCTCCTTCAAGTAGACAGCCTTTCCAATCAAGGATAACAAACACACTCCACCATCAATCATTAAATTTCCAGAACTTATTTTTCTAGAGACAGAAACAATTTTCATGAAATTAAAGCGTATTTATTTCGCTTTTTCCATTCATTTTTGTGAAAAAAATTATCTCTTCCGCGGCATCGCTACAAATTCAACCACTCTCTATCTGGGATGAATCGGACCACGCGAGCTGCTCTGTAACGTCGAAAGGGCTTCCCTCGGCGGAGCACGGTGAATTTTTTCGTTGCAGCGCGCAACGTGCATGCGGAAAATTCATTCATGGGCGGCTAGAATGGCTCGGGATGAACGAGCGTCCTTCGATTCACGAGAAATTTCGGGTCAACGGGACGGAGCTGGGATAGCTGGCTGCACCGGGGACCGGAAATGAGGTCGAGAATGACGTCATACCGTTCAGTGCCGTTCATTCAACCCCCGGGAATAAACTGGGTCACCGGGTCGACTTAACCCCCTCCCTCCCTCGATCGGATCGTGGAAATGATACTCCCGTTCGAGGAAACGCACGCACGACCGTCTTCTCGAGCATCCCTCGATTCATGCGACCCCCGACACGAGACATCGTCGGGTTCGTTCGTTACAACTCTTCGATGCGACTGTCACGGCCTTCAATGTGGTTACCTTGATGTAGTTGAGTTTGGTTTATCAAGCGACTGCAATCTGAGGGTGAATTAAATCTCGTAGTGATCAACTGTTGGGATGCAATTCTGGGAATTCGAAGGATTTTTCGCTTGTACCTCCATTAACCAGCTCAATATAAATGTCAAAACCGAAGTATTTCCTCAGTGTAGAATTTTTTTATACAGGGTGTTTGGGATAGCATAGGCAAGCTTTGAAGGGGTGATAGATCACGTAAAAACAAACAAAAAACTTCTATATGACTTGGGTCCAAAACTCAACCATTTTTGAAAAAAACTGTCATAAACATTTAAGCTATAAACCGCTATAATTCAAAATAGGAACGTTTTTCGTAAGCAATTTCTTCGCTAAAATAAAGATTACGATCTTGTTAATCCAATAAGTACAGTAACTGTGATATTGTTACCTCGTATCGCAAAAAAATAGTATTTTTCTAACCCCTTAAATTATCTTTTAAAATCGCGATAATTTAAGGGGTTAGAAAAATGTTATTTTTTCGCGGTACAAGGTAACAATATCACAGTTACTGTACTTATTGGATTAACAAGATCGTAATCTTTATTTTAGCGAAAAAATTGCTTATGAAAAACGTTGCTATTTTGAATTATAGCGGTTTATAGCTTAAATGTTTATGACAGTTTTTTTCAAAAATGGTTGAGTTTTGGACCCAAGTCATATAGAAGTTTTTTGTTTATTTTTACGTGATCTATCACCCCTCCAAAGCTTGCTTATACTATCCCAAACACCCTGTATATGTAGTTTGGTTTATCAAGTGGTAGCAATTTGGAGTGAATTCAATCTCTTAGTATTCAGCTGTTGCTATTCTGGGAATTCGAAGAATTTTTAAATACAGTAGAACCTCGATTAACCGGTTCGACGTCAATACAAAAACTGAAGCATTTCCTCGACGTAGAATTTTGTTGGTTTGGTTTATCAAGCGACTGCAATTTGATGTGGATTAAATCTCGTAGTGAATAATTGTCGGGTTACAATGCAAGGAATTCGAAGGGTTTTTTAAATACAATAGAACCTCCATTAACCAGCTCAATATAAATGTCAAAACCGAAGCATTTGCACAGTGTAGAATTTTGTTAGTTTGGTTTATCAAGCGGCAGCGATTTGGAATTTGAAGAATATTTCAAATACAGTAAAATCTCGATTCTCCGGCTCGAAGAATGTAGAATTTTGTTATTTTGAATCTTGATTAATCGGATTGATATTTAGGAAATGAAATGCTACTAATTAGTGAAACGTTATTAAACCATAATTCAAATCTCATTCGGAGTTCCATAGTATTTTTATACCAAGTGTATGAATTAACCCTGCTATGTTCCTCCAAAAAATCCTGGATGGAATAATTTTGATTATTATCCTGTTATGAAGAATGTAAATAATGAATTTATAATATGATGTTAAGGAATAGGAAATCTATATAGTAATACTAAACTTCTCACATTTTTCTTAAATATAAGACAGTTGTTAAAAGAAATAAAATACTCTAATGGGTAAAAAAGATCCGAAGACCATAGCAAAGTTAATTGAAACCCTAGATAATTAAATATAAGAATAATAGTGATTCGGAAAATTGTTCTGCTGTACCATCATTAAGTCAAGGCTCAAGTTTTACTCGGAGTTTCATTGCATTCTTATTGCAAGTATACTAAATAATTAAAAACTAGAATAATAAAAAAAAATATTCAGACTCGGTTAATGAAGGTTCTACTGTATAGTAGCGTTTTCTGTGTTGAACTGATGGGAAGAAGTAGCTTCGGGAATTTCTGCATAATATTAATATCATCCCATAAGTAACGTATTTACAGAAAATTTTATTCTTCAAGTAAAATTATTTGCAGTTATATTTAATCATCAATTTGTGGATTATTGTTTCTTGTGTTCAATTTTTACCCTTTAGATGATTTTTGCCATTTCATGAAAATCGATTTCAAAGTTTTCATTGCAGTATTATTTGATGAAAAATATTATAATATATGTAGGAATGATGATAGAACTTGTCATTATTTTTAATTAAATAATACTGTAATGAGAACTATAAAATCAATTTCCTTAAATTGTATTTTAGCCTATGTGCCCTTTTCCCATTCAATACGTCTCAAAACAACATTAGATATATGGGATATTATGATAGAATAGTTTGATCATATTTTTCAGATGCTAACTTTGGTGTATTTTAATAGAAAGAGAGAAACTTTGATGTTTGTTAAAATATTGAAGGATTTGATATTTTTTTTGGTTGCTTAATTGCATATATTGTTCAATATAAGTTTCTGCTGCAAATCAGTATCAAAATTTAAATGTTTATTGAAGATATATTTATCTTTTCTCTAAAAATAAAAATAAATCCGTGCTTTTTAAAAATTAATTTGAACCTTGGATCTTACTATAAAATGATCCCCAGGAACTTATTACATTTAAAATGACTCCAGCACTTAAATTTTTTACTTTAATCTCTTCCAAACTGAATTTATTAAAAATGGAATAAATGTTTCTTCGATCATAACTACCCCTTAAAAGTACTCTCATTTCTTCGACAGCTTCTCATTGGTTACATCAACACATTGTTTGCCAATGAGTGAACTATACTCTAATTATACTTCATAATCTAGTAAAAAAAAAAAAAAACTTTCTGAGGTGTACAAGACTCCGCTTCATCGAAGAGTTAATAATTCAACCCCTAAGAAGGTAGAGTGTTCGCCTTATGTAACTCGTTAGGAATAATGCTCGCCTTTTCACGTAATACGTAAAAGCGAGTATATACTTGGCCTTCGATATAATTTGAGAATGAAGTGCTTATATTTACTTATGTAACCGATACAACTAGCTACTTGGATGTTTGTTCCATTAGCAAAGGGAGATATTCGCTGTGTCCACCTATACGAGTCTCGTAGGTGGAATACTTATCAGTTTACATAATCGATAGGGTGAATTACTTTATATAACCAATACCTACGCAAACGTTTATCTACCTACACGGTTTATAGGGTATAACATTTGTCTATTTATGTTTGTCTACCTACGTGATTTGTGAAGTAGAGTACCTGTCTACATGTGTTTGCCTTTATCACCGCAAGCCTAGGGGGTTGCTTCTACTATTGTGTTGCCTTATCAAAACCTCCTTTTACTACCATAGTTTCTTTATTTTGTCAGAGTGCAATTCCCTTGGCTGAATGCTTTCATAGCGAGGAAAGTGAAACAAAAGAAGTTATCTTATATACGTTATTGTAATGGAATTTATTATTATTATTATTATTATGTCATATTTATCACACACAAAAAAAATATACAAAAGCAGTGTAGTATGTTAGGCGAGGCGAACCAAACTGTTGTTAATTTCACCTCTAGTTTGTATTTCGTTCTGAAATAATAATTATAGGATTATTAAATTGATATTATTGGCTTTATCTTAATGTTGATGGAGTAAAACTAATTCAACGCGAATAAAATTTTTGCAATCTAACCTGTGATCTATTAATTATTTTATGTCCATGATATTTATAGTTTATAAATACTTTTGTGTACGTTTTGCATTTAATTTTCTTCTCTTATGTTTATGACCATAAAAAGAACTGGAAGAACCAACGCATGAAGCAAATATAAAATAGGTATAGTATCCTTCGTATAACAAAATAGATTTCGATTGTATTAAAATTTCATTTGACCCATTAAAGTACCAAGATTCTCGTGTTACTCAAAAAGTTCTTCTGAAAAGTTTATATAGAGGATCTACACTAGCGACTGGGAACGTCTTTACTTGATTTACCACGGAAAAATACTACTGTCTGGGTAAATAAGTTTCAAGTTCGCGTTGGCAAACTTACGTAACTATTTTTTCCCCTGAACCGTGTTTGCGGACACTGCACGGGAGTCACAGGGTTTATGGTTTATGGAGGTTAATGCAACGCGATAAGAATAGACGTCGCAGCATCCTCTGCGGCGCGAAACGCGACGACCGTGCTGCCTTTAAATGGCGAAAAAAGAGAAATCGCGTGGACAGATGTTAGACAGACGGAAGTGGAAAGGTAAAGAGACAGGAAGACGTGGGCTCAGCTACGAATTAATCACTGGAGAGGCAGGCAGGTGTCGGTTGCGTATCCGGCTGTGACGCGACACGTTCGACTCGTCTTCTGATTCATTCAGAAGCCAGTTTCCTTTGTTCACCCACATTCACCTAGACTGACGCTACCGACCACGTCTAAATAATCGTTTTTCACGATTTTTTCACGCTACTATTGACTATCTTTTACTACGGGAGCTTCGTTTGATTATTGAACCAGAAGACACTTATCGAGGAATTTAATTGGCTTTTGATTTTTTTCGATTTGTAAAGTAAAGCTATTTACTTATAAATATGTGTAAAACTAGAACATTGTATATTTTAAAAAATATGACAAAAAAGATTAAACATTTATTCGTAAAAAAATGTATATTATGTAGCTCTGTGCAATGAAATGATTTAAATTTTGTAATTTAGATGAATTGTTACAGTTTTATACGAAAAAATTTCGTTACACAGATATATAGAGCACAAATGGCTATGAAATTTTTATTTCAATTATTTTATGTATTTACTATACATACAGATTTTCAGAATAGATAGAAAATTTCTCTAAAGCCCTTTAACCTTAGATTACTAAATTTAAATTAGTGTCACTCTGTCAGTAATTATTCTACTTATAGACTTCGAAATAAAAATATGTATATTTCTTATATCTCATTTATTTATTATAAGGAAAATATAAACAGACAAGAGACGTAGGATTAATCATTTAAAACTAAAAGATCGTATGTAGTATGTGCAAAGACTATATTAGACGAATGTTTAGTGATCCAGGGTAAAACATACTTTGAATTTTGTTCCAGTCGCTGACAATGCAGACTGTTTATAAAGGGTTAATTTTGGAGTATCTATGATTCATAACACTTGCAAAATATTGTAATTAGATATTTTAGCCTACAGTTTGAACTTTATGGAATAAACATACAATAAACATAAATATAAAAGCATTAGATGGGTAAAAAATAGAGTTCATACAAAACCCGAGTTTTGAGAAAACCGGTTTTCGAATTACAGTATTTCCCAAAAGTCGTTTAAACCCGTTTTCGAATTCCGAAGATTTTTTTCAGTTTATTTAATATTTATGGAATTACAAAAGTATAGCACAGCAAAATGTTCTTTAAAAAATTAAAGTACTTAATTAAAATTCTTACAATTTTTCAGATTTGGTGCGGTGGATGATTAAATTATTATGAACACTGTAAAATTATAACCATCTTGAAGTTTTAACAAATATTGAAAATTCAGACTTCTGTGTTTTCAGATTTTATATTATTTTTTCAGGCTCTAACGAATTATATCTCCAAATAGAATCTATGAATTAATATTAGTATAATCCTGCTGAAAGCTAAAACATTGACGATTTTAATTAAATAACTAATTGATTTGCCCCAATTTAATTCCAGTATTTGAAACCGCTTTTTGAAATTTAAAACCGGTTTTAGAATATTGCAAATTTACACCCAAAAATTGGTTTTCAAACTCTATTTTAAAAAACCGACAAACCCTAGTAGAAAATGACTCGGTGTTTACTATAAATGGGGTTAATCTTTACGACAAAGGACAACGACATGTAGGCATGAATTATTTATTGACATACATCTGAAATTTCATCGCAATGTTTTTTTTAAAGGTCAGGACTACTTTGCATGCTCCCCCTTTAATGGTGGCAGGCGTTAATATTTAATATTTTTAACGAGAGTGCAGGGTGTCGGTACCCGTGGCTCGCATATCCGCGAGTTTTATTCATGGTCGTGTACGAAGTTGTAAAAGAGGGCGGAACACCGGTTTTGTCCTTTGAGAATCTTCTCAAGCCCTGGTAAGCCGGAAATGCACGACCTCTTTCCTTTCCTACGGAAAAGGGGTCCGTAGGACGAGATTTACGAGAATAGAAGCCAAACATTCATTGGTGCCTGTTCTTCGAATTCACTACAAACCGTGCGGCTTTAGAAATTTCTACAAATCGTGTTGCTTCAAAAGTTTCTTCCCCGATCCCAAACTTTTCGCATTTCAATCAACCATCCGAGCTTCGGGGCGATCTTCCCAAGAATGGGATTCTGGTTCTTGGAATTCGTTAAACTTGTGCCTTCCGGAACGTGGAAGCACACATTAATTCGACGCCCTTTGTACGTAAGTTTAACATTTATTGATAAAAAGATGAAACATGTTTCAGATTTGGAAATCATCCCCATGATTTTCTTCACATTATAGGGCGATTGGCAAATCTCGTTCTTAAAAGAATTATTTGAAGACCTGGACTGCGGAGGGAGAGGAATTTTTCTAGGCCTAAAATTATTATTTTAAGTCGTCTGAATAATCTTTGGATTATTCCAATTATTAGCATCCCACGGTATTTCCAGTTTTAATATAAAAGTAATTATGTAAACTATATATACATATCAAAAACGAGGTTTTAATCAAATTCAAAAACAGCATTGGTGATCAAAACATTAAACGTGAATATCTCGAAAATGAAAACATGTGACATGCGGCGTTTTGCCTTATAACTACAGATATAGCAACAGGATAGGAAAAGTTAATTCAAATAATTAAAATATTTATAATTATTCTAATTAAAATAGATTAGAATAAAACTATTCATATGAACTAATACTTATCCGAGATTTGTAACATCGAGATTATTTCTACACTTCCGTAATATCCCACTGTTATTTCTTCAAGAATATAAAAACATGATAAATGTTGACGAGTGCTTATCAAGTTTACAGACTAATCTGGTAACCCCAGCGACTCATGTTTGCAGTTTACAGTCGTTTTTATAATCTTATAGTATAGTTTGAAAGAATGGAATTTTTTCACGAGAAGCGATATATAAATTAGGATGGGGTAAGTATCAATTTCTTTTAATGACCTCGTAGATATGTATGTTAGTTTTGTCATACAGACTTCTGAAACTGTGTGGACAGAAGAGCAAATACTTTAATCATATTCAAACGTTTCAATTAGTCATTTTGTGCATATTTAAATGTGTTGATAATAAGATATATTCAACTCAAATATTTTTATACGTTATTACAAATAACCGTAAGATTAAATTATATAGTCAAATATTCGATGAATTTGGTGTAAATATTAGGTACTATACAAGATTATGCTGAGTTCATTGTATTCATATCGATGTAATTTCAAGAGGACATTTTGAATTTCCTATCTTTATATAAAATATTTTTTCAATCATGAATTTATTACTATACACTTTACTTCTTAGAATAGAACTGTACTGATTGGAGCACGAATGAATTTCAACCTTTTATTCTTTATGCGTATAACTATGCATATAATAATGAATGACGAATTAAAAGTTAAATTTGTATTGTTCTAGATTTTTCAGAAATTAAAAAAAAAATCTGGAATAATTATGAAAGTGTCTACTATATTATGAGAAAGTCAAAATGTATTTATCTCTTTTAAATAATTTTAAAGAAAAATGATATTTCTGGTTAATAAAAATAAACAAGATATATTTTGATCAAGAAATAATAATACAAAACAAAATATTAATTCATATCGTCACATGCTCGATTGCACACGTTTCGATACATCGATCTGTCGTAACGGGAGTGCGCAGCCGCACGCTCGCTTCGCTGTTTGTAGTGGCGCATATTTCAAGCGCAAACGCACACACTCATACACTCACAATATTAATTCACGGGCGCAATAATAGTCAAAAATAAAAATTTGATGTGAAAGCATCTGAAAATTTGCTCTAAGCTCCTGACTCATGACTAAACAGACTGCAGTTGTGTATAAATGCAAAGATACATGGGATATCGAAAATAAAAACCATTTTATAATATTTAGAAGGTAAAAGACACTTTTATTTAAATTGTTTTTTTTTGTATGATTTCAAAAATATGAATTTGCATAAACATCCACAGTCTACGTGTGACTTAACCCCAGTAAAGAATTGATAGGGACTAAGAAACTCAATCCTGCGGTTCATTTACAGATCATCGACGTACTCAATCAGAAATGAGGCAAGAAGAAGTTTAGATTAATTCGGAAAAAAGAGCAAATCTGACAAAAAAATCACAAGTAAATAGAACTTGTGAATAGCGACTATCATACCACGTTGCCTAAAACAAAATTTCCCTCGAAAATTCCCGCGCCAACCGATAAGGAAAGTGAAATTTCCTCGCGAGCGGCAATCGTCTGACCCCGACCGGTCTCGTACGAACCTCTTAATCTTCCTGATAACGAGTCGGTGTAACGAGTTGAACGGTAAACAGGCCGGCAGAGTGTCACGGAGTAAACCGACAGACTCCAAGTCGTTCGAATGCGCAGGGTTTTCACCAAGGCGATCGTGTTTAGCGAGCCGAGACTCTATTTTTACGGCACCCAAGGATGCTGAAAGGGATGCATTATACGAGGATGACCCAGTTTCGCCGTGGTGGCGGCGGCAGCGGCGGCTGCACCGTATCCCTGGGTGAACTGCTGGTTGAATGGTCTCATCGACGTCACTATTCGCAAACTAGGTCGCCATAGAATTTCCGTATCCCCGGCGTCGCAATGGTTCATTCCGTCAAAGCTGGGAGAATGAATCGAACCGCCCGCGAAATCGAATTAACGAAAATGCTGGGGATATTCGTCAACTTCCCGTAGGAGAAACGTGCGACAGCGAATCGATACAGGCAGTCATAAGATCGGAGGAGCTTCGACGAGTGTCAGTTCGAGATGTTTTGTTGCGTGTGGACTTCCCTATCTGTGGAAATGGGTTGTCGTCTCATTTGGGGGCGACTTCGTAGAAGTTGGGGGAACTTGTTTCATTCTTGTCGTAAATATGTTTACTTAACGTGACTGTTGATACTCTTATATAGACTTTTCAGGGATTTCGTGAAAATTGTTTCCTGACATTGATGTACAATACAATTACAACGGTGTACGAATTTAGATGAATTAGTGATACGTTTTAATTTTTATTCTTAATTATTATGTTTGTGAGGTAAGCAGAGAAAGATAGCTACTTCATCCATCCTGCGATCAAATTTGATATCTATTTGGTGTGCTGTGTTCTTAGTTTTGTGGAAATAGTTTTGGAAATATAGAGGATGTTAAAAAGGAGTAAGAAGTTTGTGTATAAAGTACTGCAAAGGAAATTGAAAGCTTTGAGGCTATATTGTATAGTTTTTATCTGCTTTCAGAAGAAGATTCGTTATCAGTAATGAGTCTGCAACGTGAAATAGACATTTCTTTGCTCGTAAAGAAGAGTAAAAATGGGTCCTTTGAGAAGCGAAATGCAATTTTCTTATCTCATTAATGTGAGTGATTTATTTTCTTAGATTCTGAAAGAAAATCACAGATCAGGAATCGCTGACTATATGCAAGACACTATGCATATAAAATATTCCAAAGTTTAAACCTCATTCATATAATAATAATCACCTCAATATTTAGTACACAATACTGTGAAAAAATCAATAATTAGGTTGTCCAATAAATTCTTGCGTTTTTTATTCCCATAAAAAGCATGATTTTAGTAATTTACTATGCATGAACTCCAAAATTTAGTCGAGTAATTTAGTAAAACAATGTAGTTACTTGCCACTCGATTAAATTACTGGAGGTGTCTAAACCAATCAGAATGATGAGTCACGATTATTTGGTTTTGACGAAAAGCGTTTGGAAACTAAAAGTAACAAAAAATAATAATAATAAGAAATTAAAATTTGTCATTTACAAGAAACCGCATGAACTTATTTGACACTGTAATACTTGGTTAGATATATCCTAATTTGCATGAACTATGCAACACTAAAGTTTGTCCCAACTATCTCATTGCGAAGAAATTTCGAACTCTGAAATTTTCGGCACGATTCGGAAGAGCACTAAAGTCATGGTAAAATTGGAAGGATATAAACAGAAAGATTCATGCGTTTGAAACCTTGGACTTTACGATCACCGTACACAGAATTGCGCATGAGATCCTTCCATCATGGGATCCACTGTCGTGGAGAACGTTTGAAAGCTCGACACACACAAAAGGATCTCGGCATGAATGAATCTCTCGACATTGCTGCTCTGAAAATAGGCCACCCTAGTACCCGTGCTTCCGTCTTTTACACTCCGCTTTGTTTTCGCATATACAAAGCCAGTTATCGATAAATAAAAATGTCTACTGGTGGTTTTTATCAATGAACGAATCGAGGACAAACCGTGGTGTATATTATGTAACATATGCATGTATTTTATTATGAATTGATATAAAAAGAATTTGCTGTGGGAAATATTGGTTGAGTTGTCATGACATCCTTATTAATTTGTAGATCTTTCTTGCTCAGTTCTTTAAAAATTGTTTACTATTTATATATAACAGGCAATTGCTTTAATTCACTGAACTTCAATTATTCTTCTTATTCTATCCAGAAAAAACAGAAGAAGGATAATAATGGTGAACAAGTTCGAAAACGCTCATTTCCTTCGTTAATTGATCGCAGTTCTCAAATAAAGTTGCTGTGTTTAAGTTTTAATTTAAAAAATTGGATGATTCCATGAAGTATTAGAAGAGTTTTGACATTTTTATTTCATCTCAAGCAAAGAATCAAAGAGGAAAATTGCAGATGATGTCAAATGACAGGCGTTATTGAATTTTCGCTCGAAACAAGTGGGAGCACATCGTTTTTGATAGGAACGCAAGGTGAATGGACCAGTCGACGTCACCACGCTTGAAGTAGGTCAACCCTGGAGATTTCTGTTCATATTTCCCCTCGGAAGCTAATTCAGGAGATTCGTTGCATTTTTACGTAAATCAAAAGCTAGTATCTTAATTTAATGTCTTCTGATTTTTTGAAATTCGTCTGAAATGAAAGCTGGGTTTATTCATTTAAAATGCTAACTTTGTATATAAAATTATTTCTACTTGCTCACACATTTCAATCGAATGTTAATAATTTCTTACTAAAACTAGGGTACCTAGACAGTCAAATGACTGATATAATCTTACGAACTATGTATTTTTTATATTTTTTTAAACATGTTATTGTTGGCATTCGGTAAATAAAACTTTTAAATTGTTTTATACCGTACCAACAGAATTGTCGACAGTTTTAGTACCGAAAACCTTCCACATCGATTATTTTGTATTCTGAATGTGAAATTCATAAAATATTCTAATATTCGTAATTGTGTATTATAATGTGAAAGTGAATATTTACCAAAATATTTGTTATTGAAAAAAATAATAGTAATACAATACTTTATTTGCAAGGTGACACAATTTTGTCGTGAATTCCCAAACACTGTTACTATAAAAATCCAATCACTTTTTTTTTAACATTCAAACAAGCAGTCGCATAATAATTCAGAATAATGTCGACTCGTAGCGACGTCCACCTAGTATTCCTTCTTCGAAGTGTCTACGTTTAATGGCCTTTCGGATTCCTCATAAATCTCGCGTCAGACATATAATTTGCATACACGAACGCGTCCTGCTCATAAACGCAACGAAGGAATTGTTGCGGTGGATTTATGATTTTCTCCGCTAGATTCGAAACGAAACACCAGACGACGGTTGTCAGTCGATCGTGCTGAGAGATAACACCTTGATTTTTATGATAAAGTATCATTTCGACCAGATTGGGCGAATACAAAATTTATGAGGGAAAGAAATGGAGTACTATAAAACTTTGACGACGTGATTAAATGAAATGATGCTGAAATTGAAATAATTGAATGCTCTGAAACATGTACAGAATACTTAAAAAAATGTAGGCCATTTAGGCCAGAGGATAGGTTCTAGGCTCGTAAATATTGAAATAAGTACATACATATTGCATATGTGCCCGAAAACTGTTTTTTATTTCTTAATTTAAATTAAGATATTATTACATAAAACATAAAAATTTTATTAAAACATAAAAAAGTGTCAATTGAGCTATGTTCTTCACAATTTTAGCTACAAATTACAGAATACATATGTTTGTTAATTAGATAGATTTAATTCCGATAAATGAGGCGTTGTGTGACCGCGTTGGTGGTAAACTGGGCCCGAAGCGTGGTCATCGATCCTTAAAGGGAATAATTCGATACAAATATTTCGTGACTTTATAATTTTCACTTAAAATTATGAAGAACTTAGCTTAATTGATGCCTTTTTATGTTTCAGTAATAAAGGAGAAGTAGGATTAATGGGACGTTGCAATTATTTCAAAGATAAATGGTTTTCCCGTAAAGAAGATATTTTTGTTTCATACCAATATTTACGTCTCTTTAGTCATAGATACATAATTCAAACTATTTTTACTTCAAACATTATGTAGGTCCATGAGTACTAAATAATTAAATTTTTTGCAGGTTAAATATTATTGGTACTATTCAAATGTATTGTGATATTGTTGAGAGTATTGATCCATGACAATAACAATAGGGCCATCACAATAAAAATAGGACCATCTATCGCCAGGAAAAGATAAAAACATGAATGAAATATTAACACAAATTCAAACCCTCGGTAAAACTATCACTGCGGAATGAAGTGACATAAATATAACCAAAACTAATTAACTAAGACAACATATTAAATAGGAGAAATTAAGCTGTTATGACCCGAGATAGAATAAACACTTACTGATTACTGTATGATTATATTACATGATTATATCACATTTCATAATTTCAGGACTTCAGTTAATAGCAATATGACAGAATTGCTAATCGAACTAGAACACATGCAGAAATTAATCGATTATCTCCGAGAGAGATCATTATATTCCAAACTCTAACGAAGTAACTACCTATGCTATTAGTATCTCTGTCTATGAATGTACAATATAATTTATATGTAGATGTATCTTAAAATAATAATTACAATTATAATTATGTAATTTGAGATATATTTTTTACTAGCATGTAAGTCATGTTAGATTATGTAAATCGCTAATAACCTTTGATGGTTATAGCAGTTGATGCGACAATAAATAAATAAAAGAACAATCATTTACAACGAATTTGGTTCTTTAATGGGAAAGTATTTACTAATTGTATCGTATCTCTATGATAAGTATAAATGCAAACAATATAAAAAATAAATTACATATTAGAAAATTAAAAATTCCAATTAAATGATCTCAATAAAAATAAGAATAATGACACAAGAATTAAGGTTTATACAAAAACCGAGTTTTGAGAAAACCAGTATCGAATTCCAGTAGCTGTAAAAAATGGATTACATTGGTTTTCGAATTCAAACAATAATAAAATATTGATATAAGTATTTAAAGACTTTCTTTAGTTTATTTAATATTTGTGGAATTATAAAAGTATAGCACAGTGAAATGTACTTTAAAAAATTAAAGTACCTAACTAAAATTCTTATAATTTTTCAGCTTATTTACGAAAGATAATTAAATTATTATGAAACCTGCAAAATGAATTCTGCAAAATGACCTCACCTTTTTGAATTTTTACAAATACATATTCAAAATTTTTTCATGGCTTCCTTTTATTTGTTTTGTGGATTTGCATGTCAAACATTCTCCAAATACACAAAAATTAATTTAACTATATGTAATACAATTATATTATTATAATTGTGTTCAAAGCTATTATATGGCAAAATAATTTTTAATTAAATAGTTAATTAATTTCTCAAAAAATTTGAAACTGGTTTTCGAATATTACAAATTTGCTCCAAAAAAAAAAAAAACGGTTTTCAAACTCGGTTTTTAAAATCCGACAAACTCTAATAGAAGTGTTTTATCCAATAAAATTTAAATTCTTTTACAAATTAAGAATCTTTCAAAAAACATCAGAATATTACGAAAGTTCAAAGAATAAGTAAAAACACGAAGGTACGAAATTATTCCTTACAATTTCCCACGTTTCGGTTAAATTTTAACAAATTTTCCTCGTCTATAAAATGATTCATCTCCATCAACCTAATTGCGATAAGGTCACCAAACGGTGACCACTAAAAGGGTCCACCAACCACCAAGGGCTGCTCGCCTCCGAGAATAAATTTTAATCGAAGGACCAGAAATTCACGGTTGATGCAGCTCAGCCAAAAAGGCTGTGACGTTGAAAAGGTCAGTATAAACAATTTACCGTTAATAACGACAAGGACTTCCGTTGGATTTACGGTTACCAGATACCAGGTCGGCATCGACACCGCCACGAGGACCTTCGTGAACGTGCGCGCGAGCGGTGGCGAGCGAGAAGGGGAGTATTGGAGAGGGCGCGTCCTCTCTGTGAATCGTTCCTCCTCGAGTTTGTAATTACTAAGCAGGGGTTGTTGCTAGGGGCGAGCATCGTGGAGGCAGAGAGAAGTAAAAGGATGACGATAAATTCCCAGCAGTGAGAAATAAACGTCGAGGTCGCGAGCGGCCTCTCTGTTCCCTCTGACCCCTTCCCCTCCTTTCCCCTCTCCCCGGCCGTTCGCCGATAAATTTTCTTTCCTTTTCCACTCGCCGCGCGGATTATTCTGCTCGCTTGTTTCCCTTCGCAGAGCACCCCTTCTGCTCCCTCCGCCGCGCCGCGCAGATCCGACGAGAAGATTCCTCCCATTTTCCGGTGGAGCAGGGCGAAAGGGGTGAAATGACGGGAACCACCCTTACGGCGCATGCAAATGGGGATGAGCGAGCCGCGGTAAGACCCGCGAATTGTCACGCGCGGCGAACGATGGAAATATTGCGAACAGGAGACGGACTGTTGTCCACGATAACGTCGCCCGTTATCCTTTATCGACGGGCGAAAAGTGTTTCGTGACGGAAGATGTTAATTCGCCGGGCTTGGGTCGCTCCGAAGGGATTAGAGGGGCGTGTGGGGCGCTCGGGGTCGTTGAACTCGAATTTTGCATGCATTCGCTGTGTACTCGGGGTAATAACAGTTAATCTGTTAACTGGGCCAACCGTTGAATGGAAACGTCTGCAATGTGTTTTACATTGTGTCAGGTTATATTATGAGCAATGTATTAGATCATCCTGTAAATAATATTAGGTGTTCAAATTAATTCGTGGCCTTTTTCGTGGAGTTGCTATTTATTTAGAAAAAAACAAACTACAGGTTAGTTTAACTTTTTTTGGTGTTGTGTTTTGGTAAAAGCAGACACTTTGAAACGCTAATGCAAAGGGAAAAGGCTTGCGAGGGCTACGAATTAATTTGTATATCTATGTAATATCTGTGATAATTGATCTGCTTCTGAAAAAAGTTCACGTTTAGATATACCGTAAGCACCAATTTTTCAGATTTTTGTACATTGGATAATAAAAATTCGTATTCAAATAGTTAAAAAAAAGTTGGAATCATTTACGTTCTGTTTTTTGACGTTGAATGAAGCTATGTAAATGATAATTGTCATGAAATGAGTTATTACATAATAACTCATCATCAATGTGTATTGATACATTATTCTGTTTCGATGCAAAGTTAAAGTCAGTAGCTGGGATACTTTGCATCGCCACAATTCTGGTATTATAAACTGTTTATAAACGTCTAAATTTATTACATATGAACCTAATAATTAAAAGAAACTAATTATTGGAATTGGTAATTAAATGAATTAAGACACGAAATCGCGTGGTACCTGGTGGAATTATTCTTTACAGGTACAAATACGCAAGTTTTCAGTACACATAAATAACACTTTCATGGACTATTAGACAGAAAGGTTAAATACTCCTATATTTCTCTTTTAAAGATGTCAATCAGCTTATTTGGTAATATTAATTTAACTTTTAGCTTGTATATTTCCCGGTTTGGATCAGATATAATAAGGTAGCAGTAGAATAAATCTTCTTCGAGTTTAGGTGCAAAGTGCAAAGTAACTCTGGATTACGGTACGTTTAATCGCTAGTGCGTTGAATATTACTCTCTGCAATCATTTTTTAGTTGTTAGCAATTATTGAAGACGTGTCTTCAAAATATTTTTTGCTTTTGCATTTTTTGCGCTTTTTGAAAAGTGAAACTGACGTTATGTGTAGACTGGCTATACTACAGTGAATGTACCGTGATGTATCAAGTCCTAATTAAAGGTTCCATGAAAAAAAATTCTTGGTGAATATTACTTTCCCTGAAATTTTTATATTTAGAGTTTTGTAGAGGCAGGATATTTAATACCGATAGTGATGAACTATATCTGGAATACAAACCTTTTTAGTCTGGACAGATGAGAATTTCATTACAGATATTTGTAGCATTTTCTTTACTTTTTAATGAATTCGGTGTCCTACTCTATTTGGAAATATCAAAGCTTTCTAGTAATAGGTCTCATGCAACAATAATTATGAAGGATATTAATTTACAAGTTTATAAGTGACGTCAGTAAGACTTTCCGATGGTGAACACTACAATATACCACTTGCTAAGACCTGGGAAAAATTTTGTTTAAAATGAATAAGAACAATAAAAATTTGAGATAGTAAAAAACTTGAAATATTTTAATATGTTTATTGTAATTTTATTTTACCCCAAAATGCAGAAAATCGATAAGTTCACTATGATGTAAATATCTGTGAAAAAATCTCTACTTACGATTTATTTAGAAAAGCATTTGTTTGAGTGAGAAATGAATAGAAATAATTCAGCAAGCAGTTATTTGTATGTTGAAAAAGTTAAGAAACAGTTATTTAAAAATAACTGCTAATAAAAAAATTCAAGACTAATAATCTACGTAGTTAACTTAAGATTTTCAAAACAACTTTTAATACATTCCAATTTTTTCTAGGCTAACTTACAACAAATTGTGTATTATAAACCTACTATAAAAGTGGATTGTAGTTGTTTCTGCATCTGCAACAATCATAATAACGCAACCATACGCAAAAAGATACAAGTATTTGTGCATAATGAGAAAATATTTTAAAAACAGAAAACAGGATTCTGATTCTATTATTTTACAACATTTTACAACAGCCAGTTCACACGATACATTTTTTTAACCGATTCAGTATTTTTGCCGCATCGGTAACAACCAAAAGCATTGTTCACAAAGTTTTCTATTTTCGCTGCCACGAAAAGCAGCGTGCAGCAAATCTCCATCTCTTTCCCCGAAAGGAATGAACATCCCTGCCGAACGTCCTTCCCAATCCCGTCGCAGGTAACCCTTTAAACGTCCAATGTGTATTCAGCATCGGGCTCGCAGATTATCAGCGTGAGCGCGATGCATAGCAGTGAACGGGTGCGTATCGATGAAAAGAGGAGCGAAAAAGTTGGAAAGGAGAAGGGAGGATCGAAAGGGGAAGGGAAGGACGGGGAGAGGGTGAGGCATGAACGGAAAGCGGAAGCAACGGAGCCGCTCAATGAAAGAGCTCTACCCCTGCAGCGGATGCGAATGGGCAACCGGCCCATTGAAGATACCTCGGATATTCGCAATGCGTATGCGCAGGGTTGACGTTTCTCTTTATCGAGCAACCAACGGCGCTCTTTCTCTCTCTCTCTCCTGCGCTCTCTCCCTTTTTCCCTCTGTTACTCTCGCCCCTTCCGTTTCCCACCACACTCTACCCCTTTCTCATCCCCACAACCCCTTCGCCCCCTTGCTGCGTTCCTTCCTTCCTTCCCTCTTTGTCGCTCCCTTCAACCCCTTCTAACGCAGCCACCAACCACTTTGTTTATTTTCATCCTCGTTCTTCGTTCTGCTTTCCGTGCGAATTTTTTTTTCGCTCCAAATTGTTCATTGTTCGCGAACAAGGACGCCACGCGTTGTTCGCGAGGCGTCGCGATAAAGAACGGGAGGATTATTTTTGCCCCGCGCAGAATTTCGATCGTGTTGCTTCGCTGCGTTCGGGAGATTAAATTACTTTCGTCTTGTTTTGCTTCGCTTGAATTTTGCGAGGAATTGTTTGACAGATTGTTTGGGGAGGTGGTTTTAAAGGGACTGTTTCTTTCGAAAATTTTGTCTAGGCGTTGTGTAGGAAGCGTTACCAAGAATTTGTTGCCACTTTTTTATGGAAAGTGTTTTCAGTTACTGATACAGCGATATTTTTACTCGTATTTTACTCGAAATTGTATATTTATATCATAACAGACTTCAGTATTTTCTTTTATATAGGATAGTCGATATTCACACGATTTCATAGAATTATTCATCATTTTCTTATTTTTAGCGTTGTCAAATTAAGGCAACTCGTCACGAACTGCTCTCAGATACTGTGACTCATAAATTTTTATAAGAAGAATATATTACGATTTTTTTCCTCTAAATCTGAAACTATTTTTACGTTCACGTTGGAAATGAAAAATACTGAAAGCGTAAAAGTTGAAAGTCTCCAGATTATAGGAAATAAAGATTAAACTCTGTATATATTTTTATCTAATGCTTCTCCTATAATAATAATTGCTGTAATAACATAAATTTTGTATTTCTATAGCCTTCTTCCATCGATTATTTTTTATAAATCTAATTTCGTGTAACTATATATTTTTTCTATATAGAACGTAAAAATCAAATCCAGAACCCAAAACGATTTCTTCTTGTGGAGATAAAAATAATTCACTGTCATCTCTGTTTTTTTTTTTTTATTTTCAAGAAACTGATGAAGCAGTCTTGCTAAAAAAAAGACCTTCGTGAAAATGATTAGTCGGATCGATGAAGCGTATACACAATTAGTAGAAAAATTGTCAGCCACGATTCGTTTATTACGTAATCGTCACACTCGCGTTACTAATTAGTCACTAATTATGTTCGCTCTTTCCCCGAGAAACTGAGCCTACGATGTCTACGATATCGTGAACAGAGAAGGAGCAAGCTTAACGAACGAAGCCTTTGCTAGACACGTGGGCGTACTTCCGTTTCACTTTGAGAATATAAGCCGGTGTCCGGCATTCGGACGCGTACACGAGGGTAAAAGAGATAATTGCTCCGAATAAAATTACGAACGATGAGTCATGCCGACGCCAGTCGAAGAAAGTGAATTTAACGTTAACGTAACTGTTATTTATGATACCGCCCATGAACCAGTCCCATGTATCTCTGTGCAATTGAAACTTCACTTCAATTTCATGCAGAAGTTGTACTCTTTTATCTGAAGGCTAAATTAGTATTCAGGAGAAAAAATAAATAACTTGTTTACTTATTCTTTTTTTATTCCTTTGATTTTCACTTGTGATAGATAAATATTGATTCCAACGTTGTTATATTTTTGTAGATAAAAAGAAAGAAGTAAGCAACTCTTAATTAAAGGATTATTTATTTATACGTTTAACGCTGGATTATTTATTTATTATAAAGGATTATTTGTTTATTTGTTTAACATCTACGGTCTTCAGGCCTTTTTTTATTCAGAAGTGTATTTTATTTTTTATAATAACTGCTTTGTATTAGTATCTATATTTCTTATACTTTGACATTGTTTAGAAAATGAATTGTCTGCATTTATAGTAAAGTGACGATAATAAAAATTGCTTCACTCATGATTTTTAAGAAGATCGTAACGGAATGTATTTTGAAATTTTTCTTTTGTCGAAGTTAGCCCTAACGTAATCTAAAAAATAAATATTGGCTTAAATTTTTAACTATTTTTTTTGTTGCAGCTTTACTACAATCTCTAAATTAATCACTTTCATAACAATATTCAACAATAACACACTTGAATAACAGAATATTGGAATATCGGATAACTGGGTTTTAATTAAAACTGATTTTAAATTATTTTCGTGCAAATCTTATACTTGTAAATTGAATTCGATGATCAAATAAAAATGCTCCAAAAATGCATCTAAAAAAATTCTACAATTAAAAAGTTCCTCCATTAATTTCAAACAAGAGGCTCCCTCAACATAACACAAAATTCACAAAACACAGATTAAACTCCCTAAAGTTTTTTCTATTACTTACTAACTAAATACACAGAATAATCTTTCTTCTTATAAAACTTAACATTGACTTGAACTTCTCAACAATCGACTAAGGATCTCGGCAACATGGAACAGGGCGAGGTTCACGATAAGCGAGCTAATTATACCTCGTCCATTTCCCTCGAACGGTTGTGCCATCTCCGCGGAGATAAATCCCGAGGAAGGAAAAAGATTGATCTTGGTGTTTTTCAACGCGTTTTGATTCTTTAAAGGCCTTTTGCGTCAGCGGTTTCCAGACAGGTGAGACTGTAACGCGTGAGTCAGGCGTGAACGTAACGAATCACCGCTATGGTAAATATAATTAAGTCGTGAGAAGGAGGTTCGAGGTGGATCGACCGAGTCAACGTTCCAAAGACGGATTCACCCTGCGTGAGAACCGTAAGCGTTCCGAAATACGCGCGTAACTCTTTACACGAAGAACGTGAGAGACAGGAACCACGGATCGGCGTCGGCGGGTCCCTTTAAATGAAAGACGAAACACATGTTTCTGGAAGAAATGTTTCCGTCCTAACGAACGTTCGTTTCCTCCGCGGCGAGCATAACTCATCGGTGACTGGAAGTCGGAGAATATTTTATGGCGTTCGAGCGAAGAATGGAATGCGACGGACAAGGTTCAACCAAGGGCCGATAAATTTTGATTGGATTCTATTAATCAAAATATTACGTTTCACAAACAGTATCATCTATTAAGGAATCTGGTACTTATTTAATAAAACACATATGAGTTAATAATAGGTGATTTGCTTGAGGAAACATTTTTTAAGAAAAAAAAATTAAATCTTTTTTTTTTTATTTCTTAGGATAGCATTGAACTAGTGATGGAAGACTGCGGAGATGTTTATACAAATTCATATTTTTATAGACATACAACAAGAACTGAATTTTAAATAAATGTATCTTTGCAGGTTTTTATAATTTTAAAATGGGATTTAATTCGCATAACAGAGAAATCCATTAACTATATTTTAATTAGCACAATTTTTATTATCGTTACATTAGTACATATTGGGTAAGTGCAAAAGTTCGTACACGATAACTAGCTGAATTTTAATAAGAAATCGTGCACGAACTTTTGCACTCAGCTAATATAAATGCAGACAAGGAATTTTTAACATGATGTCAAAGTCTAAGAAAAGTAGATATTAACTTTTGAAATATAAATAGAGAAGTAGAATTCCATTTATCACAAGAAAACTTTTTTCAATTTTAATGTATTCTGATTGAGATCTTATTATATGAAATACTTAATATCCTTCGTCATTACAGTTGTATGAACGTCTGTCGATAAAATATGTATAATTTTTATCTTTATTCTTCAAAAAAGTAAAAAATTTGTTTCAATAAGAATACAAATATGTAATTTCAAATGTTCTGACAATACTAAGTCGTCACCACGTTTTTATTTTATTTGATTAAATTAATTACGTAAAAATTGTATACATATAATATGTGGATAGTGGAACATACAAATGATGTAAATGTTTAAATAATACATTATGTATTTGGGAAATGGAAGTTTGGTTAAGACAAGTTCTACTCCAATATTCATTTATGCAGTACCTACATCATATATATACAGGCAGGATACATCAATATCGTCCAATTTTAAGTAGACTAATACTTTAACCTTTCAACCCTGTCAGTTAAAGAGAGCAAGAAATGTCTTTAATGCTATTGAATAACTTAAATTGAATTTTTCTTTCTAACCTTTCATATGTACGATATTTCATATAAATATTTCGGTATATTATAAATGTTCTATTATGCAGGTTGAGTTTCGCAACATGCTCGCTTCAAATAACTCGTAAAAAATGTTTTAAACAAAAGTTGCATGGTTTTTTGGGGGATATGCAGTTTAGCCTTTAGTTTTTCAAATGCAATGTTTATTATTTCTTCCCAGAATCGAATAACACTAGTACTAAACGAAAAAATATGCTATTACATTATACGTGACACTTATTGTTACTAGTGACAAAGCAAATTAATTTATCTGTAATCACTTTAAAATACAGAATTGAAAAAAATCTTGCAGATGCATCTCACTAAAAAGTAACTCACTCGACAGATTATTAAACATAACTAAGAAATAATTATTGAAATTGATTAATCACTTCAATTAATCATTTCTCTACGAAAAAAAGTATCGATCAACTACTTTAACAAATATCCAACACTTCATGATGAACTAAGTAACTAAGTGATTCAAAACTTCATTATCCTCATTGAAATAAAATTGACTGCACAGTATTCCGAAATTGATAAATCACTGTCACTGTTAATTATTCGAAGGGAGGACAGTTTTTAACGACTCTTTTCCCGTGGCAGTTCGGTTATATCGACACCTCCGCCTAGGAAGAAACGTAAATTTCGTTTCCGGTGAGGGGACGGGAAGTGCCAAAAATGTTTCCTTCCCCCAGGGCTGACTGTCCCCGAAACTGGTGTAAGGAAACAATACGGAGTAAACGGCGGCTTAGCGGAAATAACGACCCAGGGGTCCTAAGAGGGAAGCCGGATGAACCTTTAAACGGCGATTCGGGGAAGCGGACCCATGGACTCACCATTTCTTCTTCATCTTTCCTTCCCATCCCTCGGACATTTCGCAGAAACCATACCTTTTGTTTGCCTCTAGCCTTCGACCCGTCTTTCTTTGAATAGAAAATCAATTCTTGTTCGTTGCAAACTTCGGGCTTCGGGTCGCGTAAAACACTGGAAGAAGAAGGAGAGATTATGTAATGGCTTTTCGGAAGATTTGTTTCACTTCTTTTGTTGCTGTAGGAAGAATGTTAGAAAATTTAAGATCTATTTAGTATTGTGTATTTAATACTTTAAACTGTAATTTTTTAATGAAATTGTTAACCTTTATAAATGAAAGTATATTGCAGTTTGCAATTTTCAAGATATCATTCACTCGAGTGCCTTTTTAATTTTCCTTCTTTCTGTTGCAGAAGTAATTTTTTCAAATGTATTTCATGTTCAACTGCAAACTAACCTGAAGGAACTGGTATTTTTTTAATATTCGTTTCACAGTAACGTATAAAATATTTCAGTCATGAAATTTAACTTTACAGTTGTTTCATTCTTGAAGTAGGAAAGCAGTTACAACTGATTTCTTTCTTCAAACAAAAGGCTCAATAACAGAAGCGCTACTGTTACTTTAAAACTGAATTTTGATATTTTCTTTTTTCTTGTTTCTAGACTGTAATATTTAAAGACATCCTTTAGTGATTTAAAAAATTAATTTTTAGCTTTTATATTTTAATAAATATTTTGAGTCACGATTTGAAAATATTCAAAGCTTATTTAACTTCTCTTTGTATTCATACGTGACAAATTTGCAAAAATTATGATAATGTCCGCGGTTATAACGTGGGTTTCTCTTTTATTTGAAGTCGAGACAACGCGTTGTTAATGTCAATTATCACAATTCGTTCTCGATGATAAATATGGGAGTGATTCGATTGTGAATTATACATCCGGAGTAACGGCGCGATAATGGAAAATTCATTAATGTCTCAATAATCAGAAACCCTATAGAATTTCTTCTGGCGAGACGATTGGAATTTTCATTACAGATAACGCCCTAACAGGAAATTAATTAACCAACAGACCGACGAACTTCCGTTTTGAATATTACAAATTAGAATTAATAAAAGGCCAGGCAGACTCCTAGAAAAATGCAATAAAAAGGATTCTAAAAACAGTATAAGAAAACAATCATACTAATACTTAACAAATAAATAAATAAACAGACATATCACACACCCACTAACATATTAATAATTCATAATTATCTAAATTTACAATTTAAAATCATAATATTTATAAATACCTACAAAATCATGAATAATTTTAATTTACAAATTACGAATGAAATTAACGAGAAATCCTGATAAAAATATATTTGAAAAATCGTATTTCACTATAAATTTTTACAAAACTTCTGATCTCATTCAGAAGATTCTGATAAAAATTCTGACAAACACAACGCAACAGCAGTATGTTAATCTTTTTTATATCGCGTAGGATAACAAACAGTCAGCGTTTCTCACGATTCGCAAGCAAAGCAACCGACCACGATGCAAAGATTTCCAGTGTCGGAGCAACGTACTTACGGTACTGCACTCTCGTTCACAAAGTGAAACGCGGGCAATCTCGTTTCCAGCGGGTTTTGCAATTATGCATTCCAAGGTGGTCGCGCGCCCCGATTAATCATCGATTGTTCTTCGCTTACGCATGGATTTGTAGCAGAGTACGGAGCGTACGCGTCGAAGGACGTTTTTCTGCCTTGCCGCGACCGGAAGCCGGATGTGACGTTCGATCGTTCGACTATGCCCAGGAAATAGCTTCATTATTTCCGAACAAGTTCCAACTTCGTTATAATATTGGGTTGGCGAATATGTAATTACCATCTTAATCAGGGAAACTCGAATAACTGAATTTCGGTATCTTTAGTATTTTCATCTAATTAAAACGGATGTTGTATAAATAAAATGCTATGATAAATGTTTGAAAAAATTAGTATCGTATAATTTGAAAGTGAAAATAATTTAAGATAAAGTACTGATCGTTTAAAATCATAAAGTGAGTTACTGTATTATTTATCTTCATAATTACTATATTCGTAATTAATAACTATTTAGTTGTATTACTATGTGAAGGACACAATTTTGTGGTACAGTTTGAATTTTGTAAATTACTCTAAATTCTAAATGATTTTAGAAAAGAAAGAGGTAATGTACCATAAATATATAGGTTAGAGAATGATTTTATTCACTAAACAGGGATATTTTGTAAATAAAAATCGAAAGTAAAAATAACCGAAATAAAAATCGGTTTTATATTTTTAAGATAATTCATTGTCAGAAATTTTATTTAATTATAAAAAAAAGAATATTGAAGTGCTATATTCGTCGCTGTTTAACTAAACTCGCTACCCAGGCATTAATTAGGGAAGTTTCACGAGTCGATATGATTTTATAAATAGCCGCAACAGTTTCTGAAATTCTACCGCGGATATTGATATAGAGATTGGAAGTAATTGAGTTTTACTATTTAGCAGTCTATGTATATCGCTTAATCGTGCACGAGGAGAAACCGCGATGGTTTTACACATTTGTATTCCCGGAAGCAACGATATTAATTAAAATTTCATTCATAGATTCTTCCATTCTTTTTTATTCGCATCCCTCCCTTTCCACTGGCTATTATCGATGCATCGGTTCGTTGATTCACGGCAAGGAAAAATGAGAGTCCATCGGTGCAGCACTGTGCTATTAATGATTGATATCTGTAGACGATTTTCGCGATACTTTCAATTTCTTTTTTTTTTTTTTAAGAAGAATAATTATTATCTTTTACTGTTATTGCAACAGTTATACAAATATTCCATAATCAAGAATTTCATTGCAGAGTTGGGAAAAAATATTATTCAAAAACACGCTGCCGAAAAATTTACGTTTTGCTAATTTTTCTTTTTAACCAAATAATCAATTTTGCAAATTTTCATTGATCAACGTTTCCATTACTGTTATATTAATTTTTGAAATAAAGATATTTAAACAGAAATATATATTGCATGGCAATCGTTGTCCTAAAAGTGTTGGTATTTTTAGTCTTTGCGAAACGAAAAGCAATGCGATGAATCTGTTTCCCAACTTTCGACGCCGACCGGACCGTGTCTGCAAAAAGTTTCGTAAAAACTCACCTCAGTTCGCGGTGCGTTACATAAGACATGATTGCGTTCGTTTGAAATTAAAAACGCTTGTGCCCGTGTCTTCTAAAATATTCCGATTTCCTGTCAAGGATTTTTTCAACTAATTACATATTTATTACGTGAACCAATATAGACTACCGTCGACACTCAAGTCTCAAATTACTTCGAGAGGGAATGATTTATTAATTTTGTTGATGTTATTTCCTATTCGTTCAATGTTTTCAAAATTTCAATAGACAGGAATAATTAACAAATTGTATGTAGAGTATTTATTAACTCAATTTCTTGAAATAATTATTCAATTACTTTGAATAGAATATTTTTAAACTAACAAAGTGGCCGTAACATTTTTTTAGATATAAAATTAAAATACTAACTACTTATATAATAGCTACTTTGCTCATATATTTTAATCTTAACTACAACAAACAATTCAATATCTTAGTTTTTCAAGCTTATAAAATTGGAGTGTGTACATATGTATATCTAAATACTTATTAGTCTGAATAATAATTATCTTAACTAGATGAAATTAAAATGTTCAGATTCCTAATTTATTCAGATTCCTAACCAGCCGTCTTCGTAATATAATTTGTTTCAAATATTGAAATAAATATTAATGACCGTCGAAATTGTTAAAAAAAGGTGCAGAATTTGTGATAAGTTATCAATTTATTTAGACAGAAACATTATGGCAAATGATGAAGTTGGAATTAAAAAGAATAAGTTAAGTCTATGCTATTTGAAACTCTTAGTAGATGTTCACAATCTTAGATTGGTGACATTTCCGGATTGGTGACACTACTATCACATTAACTGATAATTCTTAATTAATGATCTGTGGTTCATTATTTCCGTCACCATATCGCACATCCAATCTAATATGCGATTAGATTTTGCGTCTATTTCAATATCCATTGAACGTGCAGAATTAATTAAAATAGAAGAGTTATCAACAAAAATAAAATTCTTCATCTCCCTGAATTGCAACTCAATTTCCGTTCACTTGTTAGTAAATACATCTGATTCGGTGAACCTTGACCTTCACGAGAAGATTCTTCGTGGAACCCTGAAGATTGTGCTCATGTATTCGTTCGGCCAGAAACGGACGTGACGCGATCAAGGGTCGTTCGAGGGCGGCTATGGTAAAGAAAACATCAGGATTTCGTCAATGATTCAGTGAATAATGAACATTTATCAACACCTACGGCTCGCGGGAAAGTTTAAGCGCGAAAATAGAACAGCTTCAAGCGCTCGAATCTCGATGGTTGGTCATCGTTGCGATCCAGCCGCGGAAAATTTTCCAGATATCGATCGTTTTTAGACACGGTGAACGAACGTCCCCGAACGTGGATCAAGCGTTTTTCCGTATGTGTGAAACTCTCAGTCCGGAAACGGAAATGACGCAGCCAGATCGGTTAACGATCGAATCAAACCGCGAGATATCAGGGAACGCTGTCGGAAGTGTCCAGATACAGGATGTTTTTTTACCTATCAAAATGCAAAATAACCAACCGGATGAATGGCGGCCTCCAGATGTATCAGAGCGAATATTTCGCGTTTCCGTGGATCTCCTTGATGGATGACTCATGGATTTGTCTCATATGTTAACTATGTGACTACTGCTTCAAAATATACTTGGTCGTTCCATAAATAACATTGTTCTTCGAAATTATTTCACCTGCATAGAGGTTAATCTTTATGAGCTTTACTTTTTTTATGGGTAGGTTCAAACGTATAAGATAGAATTATTAGTTTTGCAGGGAAGCACTTTTAATATTTAGAGCATGTGATTTGTATAGGTATAGACTAATGTTAAATGATTTTTTTTTTATGCTACTTTGTATTGTTTTTATGTATTGTATTATTTTTTTACATTTGTATTTCTCTCTCTATATTTTTTTTGCAATATAACCAAAGGATTTTAACTCGTCGGTATATAAATAAATTATTATTATTCTAAAAGAACCATAAATATCTTCGCATATTTATTCTATTTTCAGTTTTGAATTTTAAAATATATTTTCCATTTTGTCTTAAAAACTTTCTTACTTTTTAGATTAAAATAAAAAGAACTAACGACGTTAATTATGGAATAACATAATAAATTTTATCCTGTAAATTTCAAGTAATTTAATAGTAGGATTTGAATTACATTTATTAGATATTTTTCGTCACACTCGTTAAAAGAATTTTCCTAAGAAATATATTTTTCTTCTGTAGTCGAAAATATCAAAATAAAAAAAGATAGTATAAATATTTATTGAAAAATAATGTTTCTATTTCTGTTAAACAATTTCAGGCAGATACACCTATGTAGGAATTAAAATATTAAAATGACAGTAGTTTCTTGTATTTTTTCATAGAATCATATGGTTTCATACTTGGAATTGCAATGATTATGAAAAAAATTGAACGGGAATATTGTCGCTTCTAAAGTTAGATATTTAATACAACAAGGGTAAGAACACATTATTATAACGTCACCTGAATCACGTGATAGCACCCTGTATATGAGAGTATACAGGGTGTAACAAAAATGTTACACGTCCTTGAAAGGGATGATTCCTGAGGTGATTTTAAACAACTCTTTCCTTAGCGAAAATGTCAGGTAAGGCTTTGTTAACGAGTTATTAACGAAAAACGCCGACCAAACAGAGAGCGAGAACAGTAGACGAACCTTGGCGCGGGGGATGGCGGACCAATGCTACGCATAGCTGTAGCCCGCGCCGAAATTCATACACTGTTCTCGTTCTCTGATTGGCTAATGTTTTTCGTTGATAACTCATTAACAAAAACTCACCTAACATTTTCGTTAAGGAAAAAGTTGTTTAAAATCACCTCAGGAATCACCCCTATCAAGGACGTGCAACATTTTTGTTACACCCTGTATACATATGTATACACTAATATACAAATGAGAGTGTTCTCATATAAGGTAAGCAAGGCAGTAGATGGACGGCTTAACTGATTCCGACAATTTGTATTCAGGTTTTGCTTAGAAATATTTGTTTTATAAACAAAATTTAAACATTTGGCACAAAAGAAATGTATAAATTTGAAGAAAAAATTAGTTACATCTAATAGAATTAATTTTTTCAATCATAAAATGATGAAAATTCTACTCATAACCTGAATCACCAGTAGATGGATAATGGATAGTATTATGAAATATTTTTTCGCATCCAGAAAACATCTTTTATTGAAAATGTTAGGTTTCTAACACAACAAACGATTTCTCTACAAAATAAAAAAACAATAATATAAATTAAAAACCTAATTTTTCATAATTATCGATTAATCTAAAATTCGCCTATCTACTCTACAAGGTAATATTACGTGATTTCATGTGATGTGACGACAATATAGTGTGTTCTTACCCTAAATGTATCAATTTTGTTAACAGGGCAAGTAACCAAAAAATAGTCCAATTAAATGAAAGTATTCGTAGGAAAGAAGTGATAAAAATTTTTCCAATAATGTATTATTCAATATACAATCATATTTTTTATGCAGGCGTAATCCTACTTTAGAAGGATTAAATATATACACTTTACTCCAAAACCATTTCCCTCGCAAAGTAAAAGTCTTCGCAAATGCAAAACGCATCAATGAGCATTCAGTGCTCGTGATTTATAAAATATCAGAACTCCTATTGGCAATCTCACAATCAGTCGTTCCTCTCGCTTTCCTCATTCACAGAATTCGCATGCACGCTCCGTTTTTGCATAAACACGCATCGCACTCTGGGTAAGCAGCGGCAGCACAATTGCAACTCGGCTGCAATTTCTCTTTTCTGTCGACGGGTTCCTCGTCGTGTGTATGTCAAAGCACTTTGTCAATCACCTGCCTGTGGCAGGCACGAGAGCCTTGTGCGACCCGAGCCCCAGTTCATGAATGAAGGTCTTATTAATTTACGACTTCGGCTCGCTCGGGAGAAATCGGGATTCGAATTTGCCCGTGGTCGATGCGGAAACGGGAATCAGAACGAATCAATCAAACAGTCAATCCTTGACAATAATGAATATACTTAGCACCGATCCAGTTCTTAATTTTTCATTTTGCGAGTAATATCAGGGCTATGCGTTGATTTTCGCGTTATTGAGGAAATTCCATTTATAGAGAGATATACAACGATTTAAAGAAAAAACTCAGCTGGTTAGAAATTTATACATTTCATAATCTATTTTTTTTTTTTGCCTAATTCAGTGAGAACTTTTTTTCTGAAGCCAAAAATATATTCAATAATAATACAGAATTATTGATGCATGTTTCTGTTACTATCACGAAGTTTCTTCTGATTTTCAATCGTTGATTTGTTTCACTTTTCGTTTTCTAATTGAAACTGGACATTACTATTATTATAATTGAAATAAGTACAGTTTTGACTCGAAATACGGTGGGGTATTGAGACCGGGAGCATCCTTATTTCGAGTCAGGTACTACGTTTCGGCCACTTTGATCTTCGCCGCGTAACTCGATACGGCTGGGGTAGCGGCGAGGGGACTGTCGACCTCGCGCTGTCGAACAAGCCATAAATTTCGTTCGGCTCGTCGCGGCTTCGTTTGACGAAAGACGGAATACAAAAGAGACGATTGTTCGGCGGAGCGAGTCCCCTCGCCGCTACCACAACCGTATTGAGTTACGCGGCGCACAGTGGTACAAAATGGCATTTTTTGTTCAAATCAGTCTACAGGTCGTAATTTGTGATCAAATTTGATGCTTTTTTTTTTAAATTCTTCGCAATTAAATTCTCTATCGATCTGTCCAGCCTGATTTTTGAATTTCATTCCCGTTTTTTTAATATTATGCGAAAAAGACAGCATTTTTAGGAAATTTATGCGTTTGAGCTAATTTGGTCGTTGGTTTCGAATCCAAAATTAGTTTTTCGGAATGGAAAATAGTATATACAATATTCCAATACAAAATGAAAAAAAAAATTGCCAGTGTTAAGGTAGTTTAGCGTGTATAAATGGTCAAAAACGCTACCTAGGAACATCTTGTTTAAGTACTAGATTCTGTGCTTCTGGTAGTAAATCTTTGATCTTATGTTCATGTACGTGTCTTAGACTTGAAATGTATGGGTCTGAAGTTATTAAAAGAAAATGCATTATGTCCTCATTCGTATGTATCGGTGTCGATTTGCGCGTATTATTTTCCCTGCACCTTTTAAACTCTTTATTTCGTGATTCTTGCGCCTCTTCCGATAACTTACCTATAGGAATTAAGAAATTGTTAATTATATCTGACCCATGAATTAAAATCATGTGGCACGATAAAGGCATTGGGTACACGCATAATTATTAATATAAATTTTCGCAAGTACTAGCATCCGGAAAACAAATCAATATAAAGGAATTTAAAACATATTGTATGAATACCGCGAAAATTTATATTAACAATTATGCGTGTACCCAATGCCTTTATCGTGCCACATGATTTTAATTCATGGGTCAGATATAATTAACAATTTCTTAATTCCTATAGGTAAGTTATCGGAAGAGGCGCAAGAATCACGAAATAAAGAGTTTAAAAGGTGCAGGGAAAATAATACGCGCAAATCGACACCGATACATACGAATGAGGACATAATGCATTTTCTTTTAATAACTTCAGACCCATACATTTCAAGTCTAAGACACGTACATGAACATAAGATCAAAGATTTACTACCAGAAGCACAGAATCTAGTACTTAAACAAGATGTTCCTAGGTAGCGTTTTTGACCATTTATACACGCTAAACTACCTTAACACTGGCAATTTTTTTTTTCATTTTGTATTGGAATATTGTATATACTATTTTCCATTCCGAAAAACTAATTTTGGATTCGAAACCAACGACCAAATTAGCTCAAACGCATAAATTTCCTAAAAATGCTGTCTTTTTCGCATAATATTAAAAAAACGGGAATGAAATTCAAAAATCAGGCTGGACAGATCGATAGAGAATTTAATTGCGAAGAATTTAAAAAAAAAGCATCAAATTTGATCACAAATTACGACCTGTAGACTGATTTGAACAAAAAATGCCATTTTGTACCACTGTGCGGCGATTAAAAGCAAGTGGTGGGGATACGAAGATTCTTATTTCGAGTCAAGCCCAGGCACCCTATTTCGAGTCAAGACTGTATTACAATTTATAGTTATAAATTTTCTTTAATTATGAAAGTCTCTTCAGAAACGGGAATGTATTTTGCAGTTAAAATAAAATTCACGAATAGACCGTTAAAAATGAATGAACGTTAAAAAAATACGAATAACGAAACATTCACTGCCCTTTTCGCTAGAAGGGAGCAAATTATTCACAGTAACTTAGTTTCTAGCAGATTCCATGCTGAACATGCGTGGAGGCAAGTGGTCGGGTTCAGTGACAACAGAAACTCTTCCGTTAAATTGATTTTGAGAGGTCTTGTCTAGACGTCGCTGAGTGCAAAGCTGTCGTACCGCGGGGAAATAAAATTAACTTGCTTTCCTACGTGTTCCGAGCTGCTCTCTCTGTGTCACAGACCTGTACAACACAATATGTGTACACAGGATACGTACATACAGGCGTATGGAAAAGCGCGTTTCGATAAACGCGTCCTACTCTTCAAATTGAAATGATTGTTCCTAACTTGAATTACTGCCGATGGAGTATACAATATAGAATGTACTGTTGAACAAAGCCGATGTACTATTTTTTAAATGAAATATTTTGAAAACGAAGCCTCACATACAGAGGATTTTATGAAATATTTCTTACTTTTTTTGTTTGTTCAGAATCTCTTTCTTTTTTATTGAACCATGATTCAAATATTACCTTGTAAATATGTTTGAGGGATTTCCCTTTTCTAAGAAACGTTCATAATATTTATTTATAAAAATTTCTTTCGTACACAGTGAACCAAGAATAATTAGAGGAAGTAATGCACAAAACTAATAAACCTCAATGATTGGAAATCGAGTAAATATAAATTAAAGATTTCATTTAAAACCGAAGCAGTAGTTTGACTTCTACAGGGCATTTTTGTTTCTTTTTATTGTTGTTTTACAATTTTTCGTGATGACAATTTCGTTTTGATGTTATATCGCAATATCCAGAAAACAGAAAACAAATACACAGCAATATATTTCTATCCGAAATAAACTAAATACAATGAAAGATTCGATATAGATACAATTTAAAAAAACAAGAGTGACTGAGTTATCACTCCCTCGACTGTCTCTGAATTCTGAATCCTCGTCACAAAAAGATTGGAAGTTGAAGAAGCAGAAGATACTCATCGGTAAAATCCTTTGGTGACTTAAGACTAATACCCTGATCCAGTAATCTTTCAGCGAGCCTAATAATAATAAAAAAAAAAAAAAAAAACGAAGTGATCTCATGAACTGAAAAGGCGTAGCTAAAAATATCCAACCCGGTCGCTACAGAAAGCAATTAAATTAATTAACCAGCGCGATGAAATTATTCATCGGGCGATTATCAGCGCCTACGCGCGAGTTCATTGTACCTTCCGCGAGGCGGGTTTAATCGACACGATCGAGGAGACGTTCCGGTTAGGATTCTATCTCGTGACGCGAGGGATTAGAAATTTTACGTCCGACCGAGTTTATCGGTGGCGCGGATGGAAGGGGAACCGGGTGATCGATAAAAGCCTGGGCCAATTCGATTCGAGATCGTAACGAAATCAAAGGGGTGGGCAGGGGGTTGTAGAAGTGGTTTTCTGCGTGTGTATCGATTGGGGACGCGGTTCGCCCACGAGACTAGCCTACATTCTAGCCCCTTGCTTCACCCTTCTCGGGCCAGCTTGTTTTCCCCCGTCTGACCCCTCCCTCCGTCGACAACCACCCCCACTACGTGGCAGTCCCGCGTTCGCAGCCACCCAAGCCTCGAGTCCTCATTCAACATTCCCTCCTCTCTCGGCATTCTGCTCACCCCCGACGTTCTGTCCCGCTTTCTCTTCCTCGCCGTCGGTACGTACCTACCTCTCAATCGCCGCGCGGATGAACGAAACGAGGGGCGCGAAGCTCGTCAAGAAGGAGGTCCGCGAATATAGAAGGAAGGAGGACGTTGGGAAACCAAGGAATCGGATGAGCGCCGAGATACGAACGCGGAATTTTATCTGAAAGGAAGCGTAAGCTTCTTTCAGCGCGTCGCTCAATGGACTCCGCGGAATAGGAGCTCGGCCGAAGGACCCGAGCAACTGTACAGGTCGATACACGCCGATGATCGATCTCCGCGGATGCGGGGAACGCAACGGAGCCACCCCTTCGTCCACTTTGCCGCGCGTAACTTCCTGTGTTTCTTACCCCGCTTCTCACTACATTAGTATAATGACTCGTTTCCAGCGAAGGAACCGGCGGAGAAATGCGCGAGACAGAGTGTAAGCTCTGGCACGGAGGACTGAACGCGGTCAAAAGAGCTGGCTCGCGGATGTGGATTAGAAGATGCGCGGACGGAATACGAGAAGGTCTGCCGAGTCGTGGGGATGAGTTGGATTGCTATTGGAAGAACAATTAGTCCGGAGAAGAGTTCTTGTTTGAGGAGGACTGATACCGTAGTTCGTTAATCAATCGGGGCTGAAGATGATGTTTGTGCGGGGGATGATTGTCTTCTGAGACTGTGAGTGGCGTCACTTATTTTTTAAGGGGTTACATACATCTAAATTGGCGGCAAAAATCGATTTTCCATAAAATTTTCGATGGAACTGTCTTTTATGTACATCCAATTATATAGCTCAGGAGACGAAGATTTCCTATAACTTGAATAAAGTTATCTGTCTTTTTCAAATAAAATTCAAATCGGTGCCAATGATATTTAAAAAATTACTTGAGTCAATTTGAATAAAAATTGACATGATTATTTTTTTTTGGTAAATTACCTACGTACATCTATTTTTCCATGGAGCCATGTTATTGACTCTGGGCCCCTTCTATATTTACATTATGTCGTCCCGCTTTTCACTGTTTTTTTTTTTATTTTACTTGTATTCGATGTACTAAAGGATGAATCCCGTCAATAAATATTATTATTATTATTATTATTATTTTTCGCCAATATCTAGTCTTCCTTATACGGTTTTTTTTTTTCAAAAACCGTTTCGTTTTGATCGTTAAAAAACTGATCACTGATCACACGTTGCATTTAAATGAGAATATTTGAAAAACGGCTACGATAAAGACTAGTTATATTTTTCTATTAAAGAACTTTTCTCCTTTTTTACTTTCAGTGACACTCAAAAAAGATAATCTTGCACCGTTAACCTTTTACGTGACAATCCTGCTTCGTTTAACGTCTACTAAACAATGAACAAAATGTCTTATCAACATTTCTTTTTGTGGAAAATATTCTTTGAATTATAAGCTTCTGAAGTGTATATTGTGATGTTGTATTAATACAGTTATTTAAACGTAAAAAATCAGCAAAATTTTCCTTCTTTTTAGTTGTATGTAAAATGTTTAGTGATGCGAACCAGACAACGTTACTCATTGTTAATTTATTTATTTTTATTGCTACGAATTTCTAGATTGTTTAGGTTCCACTGTCGTAGAGAGAAATATTGTAAGGTTTAGTAGAATTTATGTTAGGTTAGGAAGGCTGTCCTTGCTGTTGTTAAATAAGCATCATTTATGTAGAAGAAAACATCTCGCCATAAAATTCTTTTTCTTATGTTTTATGAAATGTATGTAGGTCATGTTAGTCCTTGGAATTGAGAATTTGTTTGAAGGGAAATCACTGAATAAGAAAAACAAGCCATTCAAAAAGTGGATGGAATAACATTCGGATTCATTAAAAAACAAGATATGTGATTCAATGTTATTAATAGACTGTGGATGTTTGTACAAGTTGCGTTTAGCTCGACTATTTCGTGAAAATTACACACTATTAAAATTGAGGACTCTGCGATTGCTAATTCTGTTACGTTTTTCTTGAAAATTCTAAATGAAACCATTTTTATTATTATAACGTCATAATGAATGCAACGAATTTTTAACATAATCTAAAATAACAAAAGACCTAGAAATTAGCACTAATCTTCTTTCATTTTTTTCAAAAATTAAAAGAATTATTACGAAACGAAATAAAATACCTCATTGATTAAAAGAAAGATCAAAGTTCTTGGAAGAAAGATTAATTATTACACATAACATACCTATGTAAAAAATGCTTATTTTTCTTTTAATATTGTACAACACGAGCAAGATTTTAAAATATTGTATTTTTATTTTTAAATATTTTGAGCATTCCACGGAAAAATCATTGTGTAAAATAATACAGGGTATTTCGGAACGCGTAATAAAACCGAGCATGCCTGAATTCCTTATGAAAAAAATAAATAAAAAATACAGAATAACGATTTTTTGTTTACCCTTTCATTTTTGAGAAAATTAAGTCTAAAAATTCTTTACATACACTTTTCACTTAACCGGTTGATCGATATTACCTATCCTGTTTCTTTATTTATGATCATTTAACCATTAGCAATGCCATGTACCGACTTGTACAAACCTTGAACAATTACAAGAAAGAAATATACAGGCATTTAGTTTATGCTGCAGTTTATGCATCCGAGATTCGACAAGCAACAATCTATTTATGACAAGATGGACATTTTCAGCAATTTCTCCATTAAGTTCTAACTTTGCTGAAATGTAATATTAATCTACTTAATAATATTGCCAAAATACTATATGTATAATGTATAGTGATTGGTAAGGTCGAAGGCGTGGCAAGTGCACGCATAGTTAAAGAATTTTTAATCTTAATTTTCTCGAAAACGAAAGGATCAACAAAAAATAGTTACTTTATATTTTCCATTCATTTTTTCAGGAATTCACTCATACCTGGTTGTAACTACGCGTTGATCAATACAGACTACAATTTTTCTTAATTTCTTAAAAACCTCGAAATAAAAGTAAAAAATTAGTCTTTAATTTAATTCGCCGTCTACATATTGTAAAAAAAATATGCTTTTCCAATAAGAGTAAAGTAACAGTCTATTAGTTTCCTCGCTATTACTAAAATTGAATCTGCCCACTCCACAAGACCCCCAATTTCTCTCATACTACTAACGAGCCAAGCATGAGTAGTCAACACACGAGTTGGCTCGAAGAACGTATTCACCCCATCTTACAAGCTCATTATTGGCAACCAGTTGCCAGACTACGGCGAGTAAAAACCGCACCCGAAGGCCCCCAAAATCCAATCACTCCTACGACCGACAGACACGCAAGACTAACACCAATACCTCATCGCAAGCCCCGTAGGCTCCTCGAGCATCCAGCAACCGTGCTATCGCGGAGTCTCCGTGTCTCGAGACCCGAAACTTATTTTAAAAGAACTCCTCGCGCTTATCGATTCGCCGAAGCCGCGGTCCCGCCTCCCTCCCCCTTCGTCGCGCGACACCGAAACTGAATTACGCTAACGACTTTCGAAATAGGTCAATACGCGCGGTCCGAACTCGTCAATGCGAGCCGAACGGCCGGATTAAAACTGTCCTTGAACTACCCTCGCGTCCCGGCGACCGCTCCTCTAAAATAACGTAGCGTGAAAAGGCGGCCCCGCGTTGGGCGAACGGCGCGGCGCACGGGGAGAGCCGGGTCCGCGTTTCTGACCAAGACAACCCGAAGGGGTGAACGCGGTGACCGGGGGGGGGGGGGGGGGATGGCATGCAGGTGCTCCGGTCTGGGGTAGTGCGCGCGGGGGTGACGGTGCACTCGCGGAGGGAAAGAAAGAGCGACACCATCAGTAGCCGCAGCACCCCTGCGTCGAGCGGCGCGGCAGTTCGAGGGGGTCGAGAAGCGAGGCCGCGTGCTCCGAGCGAGGGGTGGAGGGGTGGATCGCCCCGTATCCGTGTCACGAATGCGCGCGTCTGCACTCCACCTCGCCACCCTCCACGGCCACCGAAAGAGGTGAATGCAGTTGGCCGTCATTTTGCAACCCGTTCAGACGCCATTCAGATGCGCCCGATGCAACTAGCCGGCGTTCCGCGAATCGCTCGCCCCCTTCTCGCTCCGGTCGATTCACGACCAGTCGACATTCATTCCGATCGAGTGAACGACACCCCGTTTTCGAGCGGGACCGCGTACACCGGCGACGAGCTTTAGAGCCGCGCGCCGAGGGTTGAAACGTGGAGGCACGCGTGACTTGATGGCCGCGAGCATCGTAGACACTGGAACGACTCTGTAACTGAATGGACCGTGACAGTGCTTCCTGCTATTCGTTTCCTTCGAGTCGTCGGGGACCCGGAACGATGCGCTCGTTGAGCTTCACGTGCTGCCAGGAGGGACGAATAGGTAACACCGTGCTGGTCGAGGGAGAAGCTAACGCGCGTCTTATGGAGGGTTAAAATTCACGGCTTTATGGTAAATATCTTCAACTGAAATTTCGGAGATCACATATTTAATATATTGCCCTTCGCGTTCGCTCATTTCATTTTTTTATTTTGAAACTGATCATCAATGTAATTCATTTAATAGCTTTGAGTACCCCGGAACATTTAATTTTTGTATAAAACCCGTTCACGAATAAATACTGTTCATGTCTCTATAAAGGCTTCAACTATTTCCTGAAACACGTAAACCGAATTTTCGTTGCAAAATTCCTGAAGTTCGATTAAGATTGCATGGTTCCATTAAGAACGTGAAGTATATAGTCACGTAGATTTCCTATGAGTCATTCGCGGGCCGAAGCTGAGCGAGGAAATCGATTCGGCATAGTATAATCTACTTTAGCGAAGACAGGACGTATCATCTCTCGTTAAAAGTGCAACCACGCCGAGTTCGTGAAATATGAACGGCCGGGGCAGGCAGAGAGGTTCGGCGGGAAACAATTAAAGTTGCTTCGTGATTGCTTTCGCTGAGTCTCGTTGTTTGGCTTCTGAATAAATGATCGCCGCTTCTATTCGCGCGAATGACCTTCGTCGCTATGCTCTCTGATCAAATCTTGCTCCGTGACGGTATATATTATTTACAAAGCGAGTTTGCAGAAACGTCGTTTCCACCTGTTTCTCGTGTACGCTAATTTCAGATGAAAATTCCAGGGACAAAGGGACGCGAGAGCGACGAAAGGTGTTGAAGAAGCGACGTCGCACGTGCTCGGACGAAATAAGCATCGAGAAAATCGCTCCTCAGATTATCCACTCTCTTTTCGCTTTCCAACGCGTCGGGACAGCCACTTTTTCAGACAACGAGGACGTCTCGACCGTCTGCCAGTACAGTCTTGAAGAAAATATCAAGGTACTACTTATGGCAGTTACGTTTATTACCCTTGGAACGACGCCTTGGCTATTTTTCTACCCACGCGCCCGAGAACAACCTTCGCAAAGTTTAACAATTTTCTCTGGGGTTTTTTCCGAATCGTTGAACCCATTGCCACCCTCTTTTTTGCTCTTCCCAGAATTTCGCTTCTTTGTATCGAAATTCTCTGCCCCCGCAAATGCTGGGAAACGATAGAACCCTCGACGAACAATAAATAGCTCCGAAAACGTGAAAACACTAGGTTCACCGAGACGGGATATTATCGTGATTAATTGAAGCGAAAATTGAACGTAGTACGGCGTTGGTAGGAAGGGCGGAATCTTCGACGATTGATTTTTAAAAATGCTTGATCAGCGTTAAGCGTGGGGACCGTTCGGAGCCAGTGACTCGCGATGAGTAAGCAAGGCTTTGTAGTAAACGTTAAACGAGCTTTCATTGAGCATTCGCTGAACTTTGTGGACGAGCCTAGCTTGTCATGCGAACAGCAAAATCCTTTGACTGGTTATCCACCCTGCTATATGACGATGAACGGAGGGTGGATCGAGATAAATGGATTTGTCGGGCATGTTTTTGAAATTGGGGACGTTTTTCAAATTGCTTCAGAATGTTAGAATTCGAATAAAACATGTAGTAGAGATGTTCTAAAAAAATATATACCCCTGTTATCTAGTTTGTATGAATTTTTAAAAATGTTTCAAATTTATGTACAGAACGTTAAAAAATGGAAATTTAGGGGTTAAAATATACTATTTAATAAGTGTAGTAAAATATTGTGTAATTAATTGTTATATTGAAATTTCCAAGTAATCTATTCTATTTTCAAAGTAGTTATTAACATTTTATTAGCATACACTAGGAATGATTTAAGAGAATAGATACTCACGTTGTTAATTTTATATGAATTTTAAGAACTGATTCAAATTTATACCCAGAACTTTCGAAAAACTTGAAGGAAATTGAAGGAATTGTTTAATAAAATTTAGTAAAAAGTGTGCAATTGATAAATACGTTAAACTTGGAGCGGCATAAATGTTTAGATAATCTCCTCTATTTTCTGAATGATTATTAAAAATGTTTATACCCTCTCAATTTAAAGATTATTCATTTTACTCAATACTGATTTTCAGGATTTATAAAACTGATTTAAATAGGAAAGTGAAAAGTGACAAGAATTAAAAATTTGCGAAAAGCTGCGTATCTTTTTTAAAACAAAGCGGTAAAATCTATTTGTAAATGAGAAAAAAAGATAATACATATACAGATAATAATAAAAATAGTTGGTTGTAAGATACTTTACTAAGCTTATTTCGATAAATCTTATAATTCCTCAAAATGTGTAATCCATTTCTCAAGATACTGTTGTAAAATGAAATATTCAGCTTAAAATGAAAATTAAAACGTTTCTTTTTTGGGATAATAAAACCAAATACTCCCGAGGGTATAGTTTATATCTAAAATTCATTGAGGATTCAGCTTGTGTAAAATAAATAAAATTGAAAGAACAACAACCGATCGTAAAAAAAGTTCTTTCCTCTCGATAAAGTTTACATAGAAATCCCTTCTCGCGAAACAGCCCGGCACCGCACCGCCCACGCGATCCGAGTTCGAAGGCCAATCGGCGGACGCGTAATTTTACGCGAGTGTGTGTCGGGCTGCGTGCGCCCTACGAAAGCTCGTAAGCTCCCTCAGAAGGGTGAATGGAGCCTCTAATTTAGTCAGTGCCACGGTCGACCTACGATTCGTGCGGATCCGCGCTGGCGTGCTTTCGTAGAACTTCGTCTGATTGAGAGTTTCCCCTCTCGCTGGCTAAATCAGTACACCATCAACATTATAATTTCTTGCGGAGTAATAACTATCAAGATAAATAGTGTCCAATTTTCGTATCTCTATGGAACGATTCACCATCGCACGACGCGACGGGGCTATTAATTATCAAAGGGGAACAGTAAACAATTTTCAAGTGTCTCCAGTGATACAAGTTCTTAAAATAGTAATCGCTGATTACAGTGTATAAAATTTGTGTCTTGTATTGCGTTAAATAGAAAGCGTAAAGCAGTTTCGTCGTTCGTTCGTGTATTTTTTAATTGCTTCAACCGATTGCAATATCGAGAATGTTATACACAATATACGCATCGACTGTGCAGCGTTGAATCGATAGTGTAGTATTGTGATTTTTATTGAAAATATTTTTCCTATCTGGCAACGCGCGGCCCAATATTCTTCTCGGTCGCCGTAGAAATATCCTCGAGCGTTTTCGACTGAATGAATTTCACGAATTCATAGAAAACAGAGAAGGCACACAGAGGGATTCGGAGATTTGGTTCTGCCAGGCTGGTTATTGATTTTTCAGCCGGCATAACAATGACAGTCGGTTAGCATTGTCGAGTGACAGGCATCAGTAGGCAACGAGCGGCTTCAGAGAAACGAGAGTTCATTGAACGTCAGCCACGAGAAACACAGTAAAAGTATTGTGTAACACGGTCGAGCGAGTGCGCCTTATAACCAATCGAGATTATTAACATGGAAAAAGTTGAGCGAGATCGGCGACTATCTGAGCAGCGATTCGTAGGAACACGTTGCCATTCGTTTACCAACGTCTGTTATCGCGGCAATCAAAATACTATTGAAATCGAGTCTGTCGGGAACCTCCGACGAAAATAGAACGGAGAAATAAAAGAGGCTACGGCGAAAGGAAGTCGGTGTAATTTTTGCAAACGGGAAACGATTGTGAAAATGTCCGCTGCGATGCCTCTCATTTGCGAGTCGAGGAGCTAGACGAAACATAAACAGAGAACGATTCGACAGAGCGAATATTTGATGTTGGGCACATGGCAGGGATGAATGGCCAGCATCCGGTTTTCTGAATCACCGAGATATTCTTGAGAAATGCTTGCACGCGCCTAGGTTTTCGTCCAGTCGAAGATTGTCCCGATACCTCGGTCGTCGGAGGAAAAGGGAAGGAAGAAAAAAGAAAAAGAAAGAGTCGAAGAACAGTGGAGGCTCTTCAACGTGGACGAGATCACACAAACGCTGTGTTCTGCATGATGCGTCTGTCGGGGAGATAAGGGAGCAGCCGTTTCGTCATCGTCAGTGTATTAATCGGATGGCGTCGTGCATCTGAAAAACGTCGAGGTGCCGCGTGGAATTCTACGGTTTCTGGATGGAAAAGTACACAGGGCTTTGTACCACCGCGAATATGGAACGATGTTACGACGGTATTTTAGTGCACGGTAATACGAACACGCTTGGAGAATAATGCCTAGCCATTTTAGTGCCTTTCTTTTCTTCTTTTCCACGGGAAACGTTCAACTTAATTTCATCCGTGCACGACTACAGCATGATTCATCCACGGGATGCGTCAGCGTTCAAATAATTTCTTTTATTGTTGAACACCGTGACGGCTATCCGTGACCCATAAACGTCCCTACAATTAGACGACGCTGAAGTACACGTAAATAGCGAGATAGATTTCTTTTCGTATAACAGCGTACGGAATATTGAACTTCTATACATATACAAAATTAATCAGATTGGACCTTGTTAAATTTAGCTTGTTCTTATTTCAGATAGTAATCATTTAATTTCAGAACTGAAATGGAAATTAATTATTAGCTTCGTTTTAGTTTGAAATAGTTTTCGGAGTTTTGGATTACGTAAAAGAGTACAGGAAAGTATTTTATTTATGATAGAACTGTTTTATATGCAGCTAGGTAATTTTCTCAAATTTGAATATCTTTGAAAATATTATGAAGTCGTATATCAAAGTGTATTTTTAGACTTGTTTTGATATTATAATACATGATATTGTATACAAATGTAAAATTTTTATCAAAGTATCAAGTAGCAGTTTACATTTATATTCGGAGGTTACTAGTTTCTAAACCTGTTTTTTAAATTCTTTAATACATAATTCTAGACACAATTAAAATAACTTGTTTTCTTTTTTTTTTAGATTCATTAAGCAAAGTACAGAAGCACACGTGTTTGTATTTTCATAAGTTGTATGTAGACTTTCAAACTTGATTATAAATTCTCACTACTCCATTCGTATTTCCTAAATTTTGCATCACTTCTCCGATGGAATTATCAAATAAAAACAAGCAATCATGTGAACAACAAACTTTTAGTTATTCAAAATATGTCAATACATTTTATTCAGTAACAAAAATAATAAAAAAAAGCATAATTTACACTTTTTAACGTTTGTATCTATTCAAAATTTTTGTCATTCACTATTGTATTTCTTATTTCCTAACAGAATTGAATATCCAAATTATGAAATAATTATCTTAGCGAATTTCTTACTTCATCCGAAAAAATAGTTAATTTTCATTAAAAAGTATCCCAAACGAAATTATTCAGAAAAATTTGTATTTAATTAGAAATTCATGTTCAAGTCCCAAAATGAAATTTTATACCTTATTTTTAAATCAAATTTTGTTTGCCCCTATTAATGATAAAGAAATACTGCATATATTACTATCTACTACCAACAGATTTCAACATGGCTTATAGAAATGTACATATTTTTTACAGACGAGATATTTCAACAGAAACGTTGCAAAAAAATATATTTATACCAAGATTTACATAACACTTTACATTCGATTTTTTATGCACTCAGTAGGTTTTCGTTTGTTCTGATACTTATACTCTTATATTCTTATGTGGTTATACTTTTATATGATAAAAAAAAAACTGTCACATTTATTAGCAGTTAATAATTACAGTTTAGTGGACTAAATATTTTTACTTAAATGAAGACTTCGTGACAAAGGAAATGCAACTCCATTTTTACCTATTTCAACGTAATTTATAGAAAGGTGTTTATAAAATTATTACTCTGACTTAACACTAAAACGAGAAGACTAGAAATTTTCATGCATCCATTACATATCATAAAGTAAGAAATTTTCAGAAAGGGTGTTGCATTCTTCTTGTCGCAAGGTCCTCAAAATTGTCCTTTTTGCACAACTTCGACTTCGTTTCAGATGATTTTCGAAAATAGTCCACAGTATCACGTAACAAATTTACTTACAAGGAATTTTTTTGTTCCTTGAGTAAATACAGTAATCAGATCAGATGAGTCAATAAAATCCTTTAAAAAATTTGTCTACTAATAAACACCCTAATTTCGCTTCACCAATAAAATTCACACAAAATTGTTTCTGTACAACACACGAGCCATTCTCTTCCGTATCTCTTTATACTATCAAGCCCAATTTACATAATTTTCCACGCGGAAAAGAACCGCATAAAGAAGCAGCACTCTATGTAAATCGAGAGACGATCGTCGTCGCTTCCGGAAGTAGGATCGCGGCACGAACGCGTCGCGCGAAAGGCACGATGTCCTCGTCGAAATAAATGAATCGTAACGACGCGCATTCGTCGCTCGAAACGGAATACATAACCTCCTTGCGCTCGGTCTCAATGGGCAAACGTAAAACTTGATTCCGAATGCGCTTTACTATCATTAGTGCACGTGCTTCGCTTTCATTCACCTTGAGTCCCTCCCGCCGAATTCTCGGCAGAGCTGCCGAACGGGCAACGGGATTGGCCAGCGTTGGCGTGCCGGTGCTCTCCGATTGGCCGGTTATTTCCTACCCGTGCGCGTAACCGAGCGCAAGGCCGAGTCGCTCCGAAGCCCAGGTCAGGGTACACGAACAGCGTCTTCGGCAGTTCGAACGAGAGGCTTGCGCAGTCGAGACCGACTGGTCTTTTGCCAACGACACATATACAGCTCGGCAACATGGCTGTTTACGCGTTCACGCAGCCGCTACTTTCAAACGGCAAACGACACTCCGTGCAGGACAACGCGGTCGTCCTCGTGTTCCTAGCGAACGTGCTTCTGGCGAAAGGTATCGATCGAGCCCATCCGTATCGCGACCGACACTCTTCCTCTACAAATGCCCTGTGCGTTGTGTGTGTGTGTGTGTTTGCGCGCGCGCGTTACACGTCCCCGCATGTGTCGAGTGTGTGCACGCTCGGAACAGGATGTAGTTTATTCGTGTGTTCCAACGTTTTCGTGTTGTGCGCGGCGCAAACGGGAGAGACGTGTGTACACACGCTCCCGTGCACCGTGCCGTGTCCGTGTGACTGGAACGACGTCTATTCATTCCACTTGTCACACGCGGTCCTCTCATTGGCCTACACACGCTCTCCATCTGCTCTCCGTCTCGCTCTCTGTCACCCTTCCGCCGCCTCTGAATTTCCTTGGTGCCCGACGTTCATTATGCTAACGCGCGAGATGTTTACTTCCTGTGCGACGGCACGGAACCAGCCTCCGCTCTACCGTTTCCGAAGTTTTCGTTCCGACCGCGTTCGGTTCCGCTGTCAAATGGAAAGCGTCGGTGATTGACAGGTCGAGCGACGCGTAACGTGACCGGGGACTTCGTGAAAAGTATCCGAAGTAACGCACATGTGTGCGTTCGTTGATGCAGGGAGTCGATTTGTATCATCTTCCACGTGTAACGTTTCTCTGGTGGTCCTTTGTGTTGCGTCACTTAGTCGCTCCTGAGATTACATGTCGCCGCGTCGTACGCGTGTGCGTGCTGTTACATTATTTTATGAAAGAATGTCTTACATCGATTCGTATTGTGTAAACTGATAAGAGTTTGATAGGCGAGCTTAGTTGATGAGTCCTGATCTTCAGCGTGTTTCGGAATTGTAGGTACAAACGCGGTGGAATGAATGAGAAATAGAGAAATACTAAGGATCTTAGAGTTATAAGTTCAGATTGTTTAAAAAAGGATCGCATTTTTTGTAAGATTTGTTTATCGAGGAATATTTCGAAAATCGACCGTGTCAACAATGTACAGGTGACCTTGGAACATAATTGGCTCGTTATAGATCGATTTTATTTACATTTATAGTAAGGGTGAAATATATTTAGAGCAAAGTATTTTACTGGGAACAGAGAGTGTTCATATTTGTAACACTCTTAAGTTGCTTATTTTCCTCAGATTTTTCTTATCCCTTGTATTCATATTAAATTTTTATCATTATTCAAATACAGGTATTGTCTTTGTGATGACTATAAATCTTCCATATTTATGAAACTAGCGGTGCTGTTTTATTTTAAACCGCTAAAATGAGCCTCTAGCTTTTCATGAATTTTATTACACAGCTGATTTTGTACCTATAGTTCAGAAACATTTTGTGTATTTAATGAATTCAAATAATTAAACACAAATATTTGTTATATTCCTGTTCTAGGAGGCACAAGTACTCCCTTGACTAATCATTATGTGAATGATGCAAATTATTATGAAATCTCGAGTAATGACGACAGCTCTAATTCTTTGGAAAAGTTTTACTTAATTACTGAACAAAGGTGGCACACGGACACAGTGCTGCCTATCCCTTTATTGTCGTCTACCGAGGGAATGTCTGCTCGATCTCATCACAGGTACATTCAACGAAAAGTTCTATTAAACATGCATTTATTGCATGGTTCGTTATGAATTAATGAATATAAAATTTCTGCAAATAGGATCCCGCAGTCCATAACGGGACTGGACGATGCTGGAATGGATTTGCAAGCAGCTCAACTCAGTACCCGTGGTGGACAGGAGGTACGCTCCACTGCGACTTTATCATGGCTAGACTGGCAGTTACCCCTCTTCGTAGCACTTTGCGCCATCGTTGGCGCTATTCTCTTTACATTCTTGGTAAGTCCAAGTCATGAAAGAATTCAGTTTCTAACTCGCACAGAAGTATCTTCGATAACAACTGTTTTCCTGAAGGTTTTGTTATGGCTACGGAAACAAATGTCGCGTGAAAAGGATAGCGAAGATGGTGATAGGAGAGGTTTGGTAGAGGAAGGCGCCGTGTGTCATCCGGAAAAACCTGGCAAATCTACAAAGGGATCCGTCGAAGGTCAATGGGTGCATCAACCAACAGTAAAGCCATCGGTGTCTGTACAGTCTATTCGACCAGTTACTCAAGCTACGGGATTGCCGGAGGTACGTTCATGAGAAGTTGAAGAATAGCATAAAAAATTGTGACAGAGTTACAATAATAATCTTCGATTCTTCGATTCTAGATAATGTCGGTAGCAACGCCGGAACGTAGACCAGAACCTATACGCGTAAAAGCTAAAGGATTGCTAGAACGACGTGGTTCGAGCGCAAGTTTGACCATAGAATTGGCAGCTCCTCCAGAGAGCCCGCCGCATATAGTTACACCTACTCGCGAGTGTACCGCGGAAGAGTTTTTGCTGAGCGCCGGGAATGTTCTGTCGAGATCTCAACTTAAGAAGGCCGTTAGCGATCCGACATCGTTGCACAAAGAGTTTTGGGAAGTTCCCTTGAATTTGCCGGAGAAGTTGGACATCTGTGGATCTGGCGTGAAGAACAGATACTGCTCCGTGCTACCGAACCCCCAATCAAGAGTGGTTCTTCCGGGTGCTTCCGACGATCCTCTTTCTAGCTACATCAACGCCAATTATATTCGGGTATGCATGAAAAATGAAACGTGGGAAATGCAAAGAGATTCGGAGTATTACATTGCGTTTCTAATTATTAGGGATACGACGGAGAGGATGCTCGCTACATTGCAACACAGGGACCATTGGCTCACACGGTGGGAGACTTTTGGAGAATGGTCTGGGCAGAGAAAGTTCCTGCAGTTGTTATGATGACTAAACTACACGAAGCCGCGAAAACAAAATGCGAAGCATACTTCCCACTGGACAAAAATAAGCGCGTGCAAGCTGGACATTTCACTATCATCGCTAATTCTATCGATGTCAGGGACGGCTACACTGTCAGGGATTTGGAACTCAGATACGAAGGAGAAAGAAGACTCGTGCAGCATTACTGGTAATTAATATTAGAAGGATTTGCTTGCGATTTAAAAAATTCGAATCGTGTATCGTAATTTGTGGAATTATTGAATGATTATAGGTACGACTCGTGGCCGGATCATGCTGTACCACAAACTGCGGATACACTTGTTAGTTTAGCTGCCGAAGTGAACTCTCTACAAGGACCTGTTGTTGTTCACTGCAGCGCGGGAATTGGACGGACCGGATGTTTCATAGCTTTGGCAACGGGGATGACGCAATTATTGAGAGACGGAAACGTCGATGTTTTGGGCATTTTGTGCCAAATGAGGTATGAAACACGTGTATCGAATCAGACGAAAACTTTTAGCGTTCGGGTCATTATTAAAAAATATTGAATTTACTTAAGAAAATATTTTGTTCTTAGGTATGATAGAGGGGGCATGGTTCAGACAGCGGAACAGTATGAATTTGTTCACCGAGCGCTTTGCTTGTATGAACAATCGCTCGACGGCGGCAAATCGCTGAGTTCGGGAGATTGATGTGGCTGAAGCGTTTGTGGGAATTGATAAAAGTTCACTGAGGAAGAAGTTAACCTGAGAGTTGCTACAGGAAGTTTTGCGAAACGACTGCGAGGTATTGTCTGCAACATATTACTTCGTCCAGGTGTGAATATCTCTGCCACAAAAGAAGCAACTATGAAGAGAATCTCTATTATAATCCGAGACTAGAGGAAATCTCGTCTGTTTTCACCTGTTTCAGGATGAGTTTTGTCTCACTTAATAAGCTGCCATTTCTATACTGCCATGACAAATCGTTGACAATTAATATCAGTCACAAAGCTCAACGGGGAGGTGATTATCTCTCGCGAATTCGCTGTTCTTAAACGGAATTAAAACTGTTTGACAAACAAAAGTTATTTCGAGTCGACTCGCGGAAGGAAAGATCAGGGTTTGACGAAATGTCGATCAAGATTTTTATGTATTCTCTGTGTCTCGCAAAGTTAGATTTGTCAGTCACAAAAAAATTTGCAACTGTAGTATTCTCGGTACGATGAATTTCATCTCGGCTTCTTGATGCAGGGAAACGTTTCGAAATTGACCCTGCTGCCGAATGTAATAAACACATTTGCGGAAAAGAATGCTGACAGTAATAATTGTTTCAACTGAAAATGATGAAAATGGTACACGCAGAAAGGCAGATTTAAATTGTTGCGAAATCGGGACCCAGATCAATTAAATATTTTTATCCTATTTGTAGTTCCTAGTTAATTTTACAGTTTAACTTATACAATGATTTCCATGACTTCTAATTAATTTATCAATAAAGACTGAATGCAGGTAGTACAATACGTTTGTTATATAAGTTATGAATTGAACTAGAAATAATGACGCTTCTGTAACGCGAAAAAGCAAAATTCATGACGTATATGATGCTCGTAAGAAAATGTAGTTTCACTTTAAAGAAAAAGAAAATCATTCAGAGTAGTAAACTGTAAGGTGGATTTATCCAGCTAAATCTTATCAATACTGTAAGGTTTATCGATTCCTGATATAGTAAATCAAGATTTAAACTTACTGTATGGCATTTTCTCCAAGTATTATGTATAAAACTATCATTATTTATTATGTTTTTTCTATTTTGAATAACGATTAATGTTAAAAAGAAATTCTGCTTTAATCTCGCTAATTAACAAGGAAGGGAACTGCTATTATTACAATCGATCAGTGATTGGTTTGTTTGTTTGAAGATTAGTTCGTAGCTGACAATAAGTGCGATTAAAATCTCCGAATAAGATCGAGATGGATATGACTTTGTTAATGCGAATGGTAACAGTTGACTGGCTATATATTTTCGAGCTAGAGCATTATCGACCGAGCAGCTGAATCTCATTCAACTATAGATTTCAATATTGTAATAATACCAAAGTTATTATTAGTAATTACTAAATATTGCGAGTGCATTGCAAACTCTGTAAAACCTACAATGACTAGTAATCATTGAACTTTAATTCATTTTGTACAACCTATCGTGGAATTCCAGTGTGATGTACTCCATTAGGCTATACATTTCGATTCTCAGCTATCGTAACATATATTTTGGCAATATCTTACAATGGATGTGCTGTAGTGAAGTCAAACGTTATTTCAGGCACGATTAGTCTGTTCATCTTGTCGACAGTGTTGTAACACTCTCCATTCGAATTTATCGATAACGATGCCTCGAAGTTCTTCTGTCTTGTGAGTGGTATGAGCATGAAGTTTGAGCGAAAGATTGTGATATGTATACATACATAATATTATATATTATATATACTTGTACATACGTTGTACAGAGAGCAAAAAATATATTTAAGAGAGTATGTATTTGTGTAAGCAAATGAAGAGTAAATTATTTATGAATATGTAAAGCCTTAAGCGACGTTTAATGTAAACGTATTAATAATGTAACAATAATAATAATTTAGAAGCCCTTTGGTGTTCAATTGTACTTATGTGGCGTAATAAATGTTTATAGTACCCATGCAATATTTTGTGTACTTCTTGGGTTTTTGGATATTTCTAAGCCCTGCTACGTTCCTTTGAAAAATCTGATTTATTAAACCATTAATAAATAAATGTGTTATTACAAATGTAAATATTAACACTAACATTTTTATATTTTTCTTAAAATTCGAACAGTTATTTAAAAAAATAAAATCCACAATTTCGTCGAAGAAGATTCGAAAACCGTAGCAGAGTTAAGTTGAAACTTTTATGTTTTAATAAAATTTTGAACTAACATTAGTTAATGAGTTTCATGTACAAACGGTACATGCTATGTATATAAAACTCAGAATAATGAAAATATTGATAAATCGCTTGCATACCTTTGAGGAGAAGGAAGAAATTCCGCCAAGAAGAGTTCAGAATGTTCCTTGTTTCATATTGGTAGACGCTCCGATTTCGATTTGCCGCGCAAGTTGTAGGTCGGTGTCGCCATCTTATGCTCCGAGAAGGTTCTCGACGAAACTCAAAGTTTCAAGCGGATATTTCACAACACACCACACAGATCGTCACAGTTTCTTATTGCACACGCTTCTCGAACGTATATTCTCGCAAAATTCGCGTGATGAACGTTCGATTCGAAAAGATTTTACCGTGAAACGAACGCGATTACCGCGAGCCGCGAACGAAGCGCGCGCCTTTCAAACTTCGCTTCGGCCGAGACTGAAACCGCGGTCGTCACGTGACCAAGTTCGTTCCCGTCGCTACATGCACGGGGCGCGTTTGCATGTATTACATTCCGCGCGCGTGTGGTGTCGGCACGGAACTCGAGTTTAGTCCGCGCCTCGGGATTCTACACGGCTACAGTGGTGTGGCGAGCCAGTCGGTCGTGAGTTCTACGGAGAAATCGTGTTTTTCACGGCGGTCGGAGACAAACGCGGGAGGGAAATAAAAAAACGGGAAGGATAAAGAAACGTTCGTCGGCCCCAGACAAGTGTGTTGCGTTCCCATCGGATACGTGGATCGTTTTTCCATCGCGATGCTCCGGTCGTCGTTGTTCGTTGTGCCGATGATCGACGATCGTCCGTAGATCGAGTGTCGCTGCACTCGAAGGTACAAGGCAAACGCATGGTGGTCACACGGAAGTAGTAAACACACATCTACGCGCGTAACCGTGGACGCGTATCGTTGGTGAATTCCGAGGGAAAGAGGAGGACGAAACAGGAGGGAAACACCTTCGTTAGAGGGAGACGTGCAAGGACGGTGGAGAGGAAAACGGAAGAGAGTTGTATTAAACGTTGCGTACTATGTGGGACGTCGCGTCGAGTGACATCGTAGCCTGGAGACAAAATGGGGCCCGTTGATCGGGCCCGGAACATCTCAGGGGTCCGATCATTGACGGAGGTATGGACGTCATCGGGGACGGGGACGAGCAGACCCTCCAGGCGATTCTCGGTGAGTACGAACGTTCGACTCGTTCTCTCTTCTTCGTGACGCGTACGCGGAATCGAAGCGGTTCGCGGACACGATTGACAAGCGTGACAGCTGAACGAGCGTCGCGATTCTCGTTCGCCATACCTTCGCACGCCACACCGTGGCGCGGCGACGCGATCGCTCCAACGATCGGAACACGATCGGGTTCGATTCCCGTCCGTTGACCTTAAACGCACCGGACACGGCTGATCGTGCGTTTTCGTCTTTCGACCTCTTTGCTCGGCCGCTCGCGCGACGCGACGGGATAAACGATGTTATCCTGCTCCACTTTGACCTTCCCGTGTTTGCACGGTCCTCTCCCTTTCCGCTCGAATATTCTGGACGAAGTGTGACGGCCGGAGGACCGCACAAATGTTGTTGCGGAACGAGATAGGACGACGTTCTCCGAGTCTGTTTCCGGTCTTCGACTTTTCATGTTTAGAACGTGGCACGGCTTTGTTATGTACTGTGGCTCGACGAATTTAGTAGTGAAGTTTAGAAGTGAAGTTCATTTTCGATTGTTAGGAAGGAATTAGGTTCTTTTTTGGTGATTTGGCAAAGTGAGCTTAGTGTTATAAAGATTGATAGGTTATGTTTGTGATCGTTCGATGGTGTTCGTGAAAGTTGTGAATTTAGAGAGAATATAGTAGAATATTCATAATGATGGTGGATACTGGGTTGGACAGATTATGTGGCAGGTTGTTCTTTATTATTTGAGTTTGTAACCTTGCCATTATTAGTTTCGGCAGCGTATTTTGAGGAAACGTGAGCTGTTCGTTGGAAAATAAATTGTCTTTTCACAAATCTTGACATTTATTTATTAAAACGAAGAGAAGATAATGGCTTCAAAATAGTGCATTGACGGAAAGGACTATATTAGCAGACATCATATTTAATTAGTTGTCCCATTCATCAACAGTTCACAGTACCTTCCTGACAAAATAAGTCGTGAATCCGCCTTCGTTCCGCTTATTCTACTTAACATGTTATCTCCTTAACTAGCGAATAATTCATAGCACATGTCTAAAAGTTTATTCAACTCTCATCATTAGACTGCGGTGCTAAAATGTCTAAGAATATGCATAGATGCAAAACTATATGAAATATCGAAAATAAAATACATTTTAGAATATTTAGAAGTTAAAAAACATTTTTATATATGTTGGTTTTCTTTGTTTATGCTTTTGAAAATATGAATTTGCATAAACATCCGCAGTCTACTCATCATTCTTTACTTAAATTTTGTTTTACTCAACAAATTTTTGATGGAATCATTTCGATCATTGAAATAAATAAACTGTGACCTCCAATTGTTAGGCTTCAAAATATGAGATAATCTAAAATAATGTGGCGGGATCGATATATGTTGATGCATGGTATTTTTGGAACACTCTGTAGAGTTTATCGTCGAGTTATTGGAGTCATTTATAAATTTCTCTGGAATTGACGGAAACGATGGCAAAATCTTCGGCTCGCTCTGATTGATCTTCGAAGGAGAACCGAATGCACCTACGTGGATACATTTACCCTACTTTTGCCTTGACTGTGCTTCTCCCCTCCATACTCACGGGAAAACCGCCTCCGTATACCTGTTACACCTTTGGTTCAATGCATCGCGCTGCATCATTTCTTGCCATTATTCGGTCGCAGGTATGCAGATTGCGGTTGCACTTTGATGCACCGTAGAAAAAAACGAAATTCTCCCGTTTCTTCGATAATTCATTGATATTAAAAGTCACTTGCTATTGACTTGCAAATTGTAACCTGATACACTCTACATATCAGTAGGTTATTTTTCAATTACAACAATTATAAAGTAATATGTTCCGTAGATGGGAGAATTGCTGATATTTCATGAAAATGGTAATGGTTCGGAATTCCATTGCAAATGGAATGTTTTTAATGATGTTGTGTGACTCAGGGAAATCTGTAAACACTAAAAATGATAATATCGTGTAAAAAATACGAAAGTTTTATTGAACAAAGATAAACATATTATTATTAAATTCAGTTTTAACCCAGTATTATTAAGATAAAAACAAATTTTGTGTAGTTTGATGCATCTCTGAAATTGTTATGTAGACTTTGCAATATTTTCTTTTTTTTCAATGTTAGGTATGCATCATTAAAGTTAAATTAAAATTAAATAATAAACACTTTAGTTTAACGAATAATTCTAAAATTTTCTGTATTCCCAAAACCACTGCATATGTGTATAGCCTTTTAAATTTGATTGTGTATTTTTTTATTAAGGGGACTTTCTCATAAGGCTCGCTGCACACGTCCGTTTTTTTTGCCGTGCGGTCGCCGTGAAACCTATTCAGAAAATAGGTGATTTTTAAGATTTTATTTTTCATAAACTATTTTTTTTTTTAATTTTTGGCAGTTTTTGAATAGGAAATCCTAAAAATTACTTATTTTCTGAGTAATGTAATGAGAAAGTCCCCTTGAAGAAATACATGTAACTCACATCTGAGATTAAGCATCGCAATTACAGATTCGCTATTTACATTTTCAACGACAAGGCTTTATTATTAAATTATGTGCGTTCAACATTACGTGTGATTTCATTTTGGAAAGTTTCGCAAAATCATGGAATTCGAACGAAACACATTGATTCATCTTCGATGGGAGGGCACAAAACTGTTTTTCTCGCATTTAAATAGTTGTTCTAGGTCATTTCACAAATTAATATTTCTTAAAATTGTTTTGTTGACAAATACATTAGTATTTACAAATATACTTATGTTAGTCATTGATCTGTTGATTACTACTGTATCTCTTTATCAGCAAGTCTCTATTCTTTAAACCCAAAACATTAAAAACACAAATTAGTATTTCATTGTTACTTTATTAATTTCATTATACGTAGGCATTAAGGCAGTTTGAAATAATTCAATTTTTAAAGTAATTAACATCCTCAGTCATCGCTTTTCTTTGAGGAGATAAAATAGCCTATTTCTGTATATTATTTACATTAATATTCTTCGAGGCGGTAATTTGCAGTCTTCACGTTCATTTAGATTAAAAAAAAAAATATATTTGCTGGAATTATTTTAGGAGCATATATAAAATATTGTAAAATTCTAGAAATCCAATTTTCGGAGTGTAAAATAGAACATGCCTTTAACATACGTATTATTTCTTTAGCCTAAGTATGAGATGTGAAACGTGAGTGTTTCTGGAACGATCTAATACAGTTCCCTGCGTTCTAACGCTCTGAATATTCGGCGTTCCCCGTGGTTGCACCGTTTTCCGAATAACCGCGGCCGAAGCTGGTCTTCCGCGTCGGGTGCATTCACCTGCAACGAGTGCACCGTAGCATTCTTTATCTGGGTCGGAGGTTGCGATGTAACGCCAGGTTCCCTCCGTTTGACTTGATCTCTCCGTGCAACGCTCGCGAGGCAAGAGTCGCACACGTACGCGCATACCGCTCGTTTATCCGATTACTATGAATTATTCCATGCTGGATAAACACGATCAAACGCATTAGACGCACTTAACGAGTTTGACGATCTACGTTTCACTCTGTTGTTACACCGTTCGAATCGACCGAATGATCTTGCGTACTGATCTTCAGCCGAGTGTGCATTCGGAACATTAGCTTCCTCGTTCGAGGGGCTGTTTTCATGGTAATAAGTCGAAGAATCAGAAATCCATCGTGCAGAGCGATCGAGAGATTAGCTGTGAAGGGTCACTTCACAGCTTCAGGTCAGTTCAGTATTTCAGGTTTGAGTACGTGAGGACAGAGAGTCGTTAGAGGAAACGTATGATTGTTTGTATGAACCCATAATTTAATTCTGTCGTGGAGAAACTTATCAAACCACAAAGCTATAGGAAATGTTTAATATTTTTAATTATACTAGTCATGATTAGATAAGCTACTGAAAAATATTGAGGAATAACAAGGAGGGCCAAAATATCATCAATGGAAATGCAGCTACCTTTTTCTCAAATCATAATTTTTTTTACGAAATTTACTCTAATTGCAGATCATTGAGGATTAGTGATTTTCTGCATAAATTGACTTAATTAGAATTAGAGCTTTAACGGGTGTTCTTCTATTAGATTGTCTCATAAATTCGTGCCGCGATGCAAAACATTTTAATGAAAAAATAAAGAAATTTCACAGTGATGGTGTAATGTCTTGAAATTTTATCTAATTATCAATGCAATGATTAGCACGAAGTTCCGGAACGCCCTAATAATTCTTGACGAGTGTTGTCGAGGTAGAAGCTTTTGTAAACGAACTGTTGGACAGGTTTAGTGTATTCGGACACGAATAATCTTCATAAGTTTGAATACATCTTTAATGCAATGAAGGTGGTTGTAAGCTAAGGTATTTGTCTGTTGGAAGACTAGCCAGAAATGGTAATCAACTTTTCAGATGAGTATTTATATTAAAAAATCTGATTGCAGTAATTTTGGAAATTTTCGTGTGGGAAATTATGCTGTATTAGTATACAACTCTGGACCTATTTCTTAGAATTATCTTGCTGAATGTAGCGGGATTTAAGAGATATTTTCAGAACTCGTAGTTCAGACAGTAGATAGAAATATGTGGATTAAAAATTTCTTTGGATTCGTTTGTTGAGATGAGTTTGATAGTCATAGTTGTATCCAACATATTGCCAACTATGTTTAGAGAAAGCTCGAAGTACTTAGATAAGTCTGTACAGAAAAGAATAAAATTTGACGTGTTACAGCCTTGAAAAAGAATTTCTAAAGCATCTCAAAATCTGACCGATGAAAAACGATAAACTACACATAGTTATCAGCTCTCGACATTTCTACTGCCTCCGCTTCATTAAATTTGTCTACGATCCCACGACTCTCTTGATTCAATAAACAAGCTGAAGAAGTATCTCAGAAAAATCGTGGTCCAACAGGACGCAACAATTGGTCCACCATGTTTGCTCGTTTGAATCAGCGATCGCGCAAGACTCGAGGGAGTTTGCATAATTTCACGCGGCGAATTAATTAGTGGCGAGGAGGAAAGTTCGCTACTATACTTAACGCTGGTGTATTAATTTTGTCGAGCGACGTTCCGAAATAATTCTTCTCTTCCTCTGGCTTTCACGCGGACGATAGTTGCATCGAAGGTGCAATCAGTACCAAATTGCAGTCGGGGAAACACGCGGAGCCAGAACACGCCGATAGGGAGTGAAATGTTAATGACGGGCGCTGATAATGATGATCAAAAGTGAGTGTGAGCTGTATGCTCGGCAGAGATGGACAAAAAAGTAATCTAAAGAAAATGGAATGAAAGATACTTTTGTCCGTTATTCAAAAATACGAATGACGTGATTTTTTTTTTTGTATAATTTTAACGTCGCATTGACTGTTGGGTCATTAGCGATGGGATTCTGTAGGAGACTCTAAATTTTATGGAGAGTCTGTGTCAATGAAAGATTGTATCGTATTCTTTGCGTGTTTTTGTGAGGTCAGGGCGGTATCCGGATTCCATTCCGTCATTGAAGATTGAATCTTCTTCATACAGGAGGTGGAGAATTGTTGCGGGTTTGCGGCAACCGTTACAGTGGGGTGGTTCTGACTTCTTGAGAAAGTGCGTAATTTTGGAGTATCCTGTCCTCAGCTGGTACATTACTGCTCTTTCCTTCCTGTTGAGGTCGTTGCTTGGCATTTGTTGGTTGAAGTTCTTTACTACGTTACGGATTACGGAGTTCTGTTTTGTTGGCCGTTGTCCATCTTCTGTTGTTTCCGTGTCGTTTCGAATAAAAATAAATCGCGTAAGCCTCGATGCACACGAGCGACAAAAAGTTGCTGCGATTCTGCATGCCACTATATTTTTCACAAATACAAACTAATATGAAATCGCAGATGATCGCAGCGACTTCGTGTGCATCGGGGCTTATTCGTATGTTCGAACAACGGATAAAAGTGAAGTATCTTTTATTCGAGCAGTTATTTACATAATTATTTATGTAGCTAATGTTCATCTCTGACGCTCGCTATGGGTTACGTTGTATCGTATCCCAGCCGTTAATTTCGAATAAACGGAAAAGCACGTTCACCAACGCGACTTTCACTGTCGACCTGCCGGCTAGAAGAGAGCCATAGAACGCTGGAATTGTTGGCACAGACCAAAGAATCGCGGTAATATCACGGTGGCCTGTTCTAGCCGCATCTGGACGACGATTGTAATTTCGTTTCAAAACTTTGGCTAATTGCTTGGATCGAACGAGGCGAATAAACGCGAAGCGATACAGATGCTTGGGAAATCATGAGGCATTTTTTTGCTGGTACCAGAGAGCGTTACCCGAAGAATGTGCGCGCGTTTCCTAGATTCTCCTCAACTTCTTGATCTTGGGGCTGTGCTGTTGATGAGAAACGGCCAATTAGAGAGTCATGCTGCAGAAAGTTGTTCGAGGATCATCTGGTTGAGTGAGATGTGGTTTGTAATATGTGTTAAATAGGTAATTGTTCTTTCTTTCGTTCGAAGCCGCAAGACCGCGGCTGTTGAGATTGAAGCAGCTAGAGTCCCTGGGTGAGTCTGAGTGATGGACCAATTATGGGAAATCTAGAAGCTGTGAGAAAGCTGGTGGAACCCTCGATGTTGAGGAAAGAATTCAGTGTATTTAGTGCAGTAATTGGAATCCTTCGGTCATTGGGAATGAAACCGTAGTTGGTGTTAGTGACCTGACGACTTCGAGTTGGGTACAAATTTCTTTTAAGAGTGGAAACTGAAAAACTCGTCGCAGAACTGGACGGAGAAATAAAGTAACTAAAACCGCGTTGATTGTTAGATGGAAGAATAGTGTTTGGGAGTTATTTCTGCAGCATAATTAGACATCGAGGTCCGAGAATTTAGAATTATACTATAATAGCACTGTGTAGTCCTTGAATATTATATGTATGCCATATGGGCTGGAGTAGATCAAGGTAAATATGTGGTTTGATGTTTTTCTGTAACAAATGGTGAAAGACCTTTACGAGAATAGCTTAACAAACCACTTAGTTGTGACCCTAGTATAGAAATTGCCAGTATCCTAGACTCTCCAGTCAGTGTGTCAGAAGTCTGAGAACAGATTTATTTTTTGGATTTCACATTAGCAGTTTTATAGATTCATTCAAGGTCAATATTCTTCTCGTTATCATGTGTTAACACTAATTTACACCTCTTTGGCAAATACATTTTCTTAAACATCATGAATATGGTGCAGGAATATGAATATGAACAGGAAGAGCATGATTTGAAAAATGAAAATGAAATCTGTTTGAAATCTATATTGAGAATCTCGTGAAAAGGCGATGAAAGGACCATGCAGCTATAACAAAAAAACTAGTAAGAGCTGCTTGGCCTTGAGTATACTCATCGAATTTTCTAGAATACGATTTCAAGATCTTAGACGCCAAATACGCGTAACCAAATAATACTAGTGCCACAATGAACAGAAGGCCAGGTGCGCACTGGAATTTTAATCAGCTAACGAGACTTAAAAGTTGGTCAAAGGTTTGGACAGTGCGCATTAGCGGATAAATAATTATCCTGAGTCTTCAGTTTGAGCTGAAGGTTAGTTCTAGCTTCAAAATATTAAAGCAAATAATAGGTGTGTTAGCTACGAAATAAAACAGGGCTACAAACTGAAGTGCACATATGATGTTAATTTTTTTATTTGCTTTCAATTTTTGTTAACATTTCTGTTATTACTGGCGTAATTAATGTGATTCTGTTTTCCAAAAAACTTTCTACGTCATGCTAGGATTCATTTTTAACCAAGCAAGAATGTAGGTTCAGAAAAATTGTATTTATATTCCCGTCGTACAATAAGCATTGTATTACTTACTTAAATATCCATGCTCCGAATTTCATTCAGCTTTTACTGTAGCTAAAATTCAGAGTAATTGAAATTCTGAGTAGCAGAAATCATGAATAATGGAGATTTAGTTAATCGAGGCTATTGTATACGGGCAAATAAATATGTATCAGGAAGTTCAGATTACGCTTCAACTAGATCATTTGCTACCAGGAATCATACTGATATTAGCCAGTATACAGTGGATTAGGTTCGTTCGTAACTGGACTGAAGTAATCGTCTGCATCAGTCTACTGCCATTGATCAGATTTAGTACTATGAAAGCTATAGTATGCATAATAATAGCGGTCAAAAAGCATTTATATTTTACACTACATCTTACACATTGTTACATTTTGTTACTATTATACCTTCTGTAAAACATATGAAAAGAATAAAAATACAGAGAAATACAGAGAAAAATTGAGAAATTGAATATTCTGATACGTAAAGTGACGAGCCTGATCAGTGGCGGTAACTTTCTACTTTTTTGTAGCTACGTGAAGGTTTAGTCACTATTTAGTGCTACGAAGAACAGTATTTGTTCGTTATAAGCTCGTTATTATCACTGCAATTTTTTAGTTATATATTTATTGCCGAAGGATCATTAAATTTTTGTAGAAATTGTTGATCTTTATACTGCCATAACTTTGTGAAGAAAAATTATGTAGTAATTTTCCTGTAGTCAGTTTGAAGGACAAAACTTCCACTTTCATCTCCATGAGCTGATTTTTTTGAAGATGGTTTTATAGGGAACGAGATGAGATAGTCGAAGTGGTTAAATTTAAAAAATTCATAGACGGAATTTTAATATTTTGTCTTAACGTAAATCACCATAAACTCGAAGGTTAAAACATCTTCTCCACGATTTGTTAAAAATTGATGCGAGTTTTTTCACTGCTTCATTGCATTTTGAACGAAAAGTGTGCCATTAGTGTTGGAATAACCCAAGATACACTACAAGGAGATTTCATAGGTAGATTTCTATCTCATGTATGCTGCTTTTTTGTGTATTCGTGTATGTTTAATGCGTTTAATGTGTGTTTTGCAGTGTGTACAGTGTAAGTTTAGAAACGAGTATCACTCGTTTGTTGTCTCTTTCTTATTCAAACAGTTCTTATCTCTCAATCTTTTTTTTAACAAGATAAGTACAAATGGCACGAAATTTAGTCCCAGACAATTGAAGGAAGTGTAAAAGAATGTCCACAAAATTTGTATTTGTTAATTTTGGTATAGTTTGCTTCTGTGCATCGTTACTTTATCATACATATACGACTAAAACTATTTTGAACAAATTAAAACACCATTTTTAGTATAGTTTTCTGTATAAACATAAAATGATCTTTTCGTAAGCTAGAATTAACATCAAAAACGTGTTCATTATACACAATAAGTTCACTGCTATTAATAAATAACGAGGCTTTAATAACTAAAGATTACAGGCTTTACAATGTTAGAACATTATTGTTAGAAGCTCATAAAAAATTCCCAGAAATGACTGAAACGTGACCAAATAATTCGAACCTACAAATCTACTGTTCACTTTCAAGGATATCGCTTTTCACACCACTGATACATGACTCAGCACCATCTTCATGTCCCCACAAAATTTAACAATACAGTAGAGTTCATTTATAGTCACGTTTTTTCCTCAGTCCATAATTACTCACAACTTCTCCACTACTTTTACGATTTCTCTCACTCTTAGCGTACCTTATATTGTATATTTTTCTTCTTTTGTACCGATTCTTCGAGGAGAATCTTTCCGCATGTCAATTCCCATGCATAACTATAACCGATCACTCCATGTTTCTTGTATCTATTACTCCGAGTATTTCTCCTTCGCGAAAATGACTAGACCTCTCAGACTTCAGTTGTCGATGTGCACAGCGTCGAAAGCGGTTTTCCTGATTCGGACACCGCTTATCAGCAGTCCGTGCAGAACAGCGTAACGACGCAAAATGAGCGTTAATGGCAACGTACTTGTACACGTGCACACGTACACGTCGGTGGATGCAGCACCTATGTAGACGCGAGAGCGATCGTATGCAACCGCGTCATCGGCTTCGCGGGCCGAGAAACACTCGATGTGACGCGATCTCGTTCGATTCGCGTTTCAAAGCGCACAATTTTCTCCTCGACCTCCGCGGAACGCGCGTTATGAAACGCTATCTACCGATTGTGCGGAATAAACAATTGGGACCGCTTGGCTTCGCTTGGAAATTGTTGACAGCCAGCAGCAGGTACGGTAAACTTACCTAAATCGTACTTATTAAGAACAAATGATTATTATACGAAAAATAACAGGGACAATGAAATAGAGTTAGTGGTAATCAACTTTTTATTAACAGAATAAACAGTTTAATAAATTCAAACGATAAAACTTAATAAATTTCTAATCCTGAAAACTATTTATTTTTAATGTGGCAAAAGTACGATTTAGGATTTATGTTTCTTTATCGTGTCGTACTTATACGAATTTAATTTGAATTCAATTTACTGTGTTGAATCACACAGAAATTTTAATAAAAAGTACCAAAAAAGGTATTCGGTACTTCGGTGATTGGGTTTGTTAATCTGGGTAATTGTTGTTTACATTTTCTGTAACTGGGAACATCTGTACTTTTTCAGTTTAAAAGAAACAGCAGGAGTACGAATTAGGCAACTTTATCCTTCGCGCGGTGGAAAAGTGACGTTTAATCTTGTTTTGCATACAGCATATTTTTTATAAATTACCTTCGCAAGCGGGTCAATCGATAATGTTAAAATGGAGAGAGATATAATAAAATTTCATTAAGAAGAATTAAATAATCCTGAACGAGGTATCATGTTGCGTGAGTTTTGTCTGGACGTGCAGGTGGATGTGGTAGAAAGATTTCGAAGCCACCTGTATTTTATTGAACAGAATTACACGTTCCTCGATTGGATAAATTGATGGAGAGAAAACTAATCCTATGGTATAGATTTATATAGATTTTGCTTTGACATTTAAATGTCGGACTCTTGATTTGCTTTGGATATCGAAATAATAGATGAAATAGTTTCTTTGCCATTGTGCTGTCACTTTTTACTGAAGATTTTGACATTGCGAAGTCATTGCTAGTTCTGTTGTGCGTTCGTATTAGTTATTGACAGATCAATTAAAAACCAATGAATGTAGAAGAAAATGACATAAACGCCTTTTCTTATCAGTAGATTGCGGTTGTTTATGCATTTGCGATAAATGTAAATACGTAAAAATATGCAAGGATTTGCAAGAATGTAAAGATACATAAAACGTTAAAAATGCAGTACGTTCTACAATGTTTGGAAAATGAAATAGAAACAGACTATCGTTCAGGGAAAAATAGAAAATGGGCAAGTTAAAAATAATTACACTGAATTCCGTAGAGTGCGATTGACCGATGAGAGAATGAGGAGAATTCTTGATGCAACATACGTTTGCACAGCTCCTCGAGATATGTAACTCGACGAAAAAACTCATTGACTCAGAAGTCACGAGTTGGAGAATTGCAACGGCGTTTTTACCGTAGAAGAGAAAAGGACGGCGAGGCTAGGTCGAGACTTTTGATACGCGGTGTATTGAAAACATTTTACACCAGAAGCCATAACTGTAAACCGGCTGCTAAACGCGGGGACACACATTCGGGCTCTCTTACGATTTTGTGTAACGCTTCGCGGACTTGAGGTTTGTTTGGCTTTAACCGAAGATCCTTGAAGCTATTGAACGAGAAGAGGCTACGGTAATATTAAGACAAACTTGCGCATTTATTTTATAACAAAGAAGGTGGAATATTCCACGGGAATAATGATTATTCAATATTCTGGACGAATTTCGTGTTCAGTGTCAATGTTTTGAAAGCTGTACCATTGTTGATCACTTCAGTCGGAAAAAGTAGAAAAGAAATCGTTATCCAAAGTGTCATATTCCTCTAAAAGACGAAAAGTAAAGTCTTTTGTTTCTTCTTTCGCTTGCCGAATAGCAGCAAAAATAATGGCAAATTTGAAACCATTTTCAAGGTTTTCGTCTTTTAACACGTTGTATCAACCACGAAAATTTAGATTTTAAAATTGCTCAAAGTACTATAAGACTACTAGATATATTTTCTTAACTATATTTTCACTATACTTTAAAATAACTGATCGATCCAGAATCGAGAACATTCAATTTTGCGAATAGTTTCAAGTATCCAAGACGTCAGAAACTTTGAAATCGTTGTCTTTAGGCTTATTTCGTTTTATTTGTGGTTGATCTCGACAGTGCACACGACTCGTTTAACGCAGGAGCGTTTAGAACGCATGAAAGGCAGCGTACGCGCAAAAGGCATGATCAACGATAACCGAGGCGATTTATCGATTAGGCGAATATCCTCTTATATTTCCGTTCTTCCGCGGATGAGCGCATTTGTCGTTCTAGTTTCACCTTCGTCGAATTTGTCTATAAATAGGAATGAATGGTAGGTAAGCTGTACCGGTAGCTCTAGTTTATTATACTCCATATAGTAATGGCGGGCATAAATTGCAACAAACGGTGTCGTCACGAGAGGCAATTTACTACTTACTGTTTGCGCCCTTGCGGCTCTGCGAACGCGTCAACTTTCGTTCTTGATGCTATTCCTAAAATGAATACCTACTGTTAAACAAACCATTGCCTTTCTCAAATTGGTCTAAATTGCTAAACAATCGTCTCTTCCTTACAATTTAGAATTGAGAATACAATACTGGCAGATAGCTTGCAAAATTCATATAAAATTGTATAATTTTATAATTTGTGAAGGAGTGTTTTGCATCAAGAAAATATACTAACAAGAAGAAGCTATTATATTATAAATATGCGAGATAGTAATTTGATAAATCACTGGCAGTCCACATTTGTTATTATCGCTTTCTTTGCGCTACGAGCTTCAAAGAGGAAATACATGAATTTTTTTTAACTTTCTGGCTGTGAAACGTAAGTGACTGTGTTTGTTTCTCGAGGCGAGAATGTGGTCGTTCTTTATTCGTGGTCAAACATTCTTCTCACCTTTGTAGTTTTATTTGCATTACTCGCCATGTATCAAATACCTTGAGGTAAAAGTGCTTATAGTGTAGTTTTCAGACTTTCTAAAGATAGTGCAGCCACAGTTGGGAGCAATTAAGTTTATACTTGGTTTTGTTGCATATTTTTTTCGCCTCGCGATATTCTTCAAGCCTCGATTCAGCTGCTTCCTACTGTATTGTACTTCTGGGATTTGGAGCATGGTTGTTTTTAATTTTAGTTATGAGTTTCCTTCAACGCTTTGCAACTTCACTAGAACCACTTTCAACGCACTATGGACTCCAATCTTAAGCATATTTTTCTTGAGGATCCTGTGAGTAACAAGTTTCATTACCAAGATATATGGATATGAATAACTTCCTTACACTTTTCTCAGAACTAAAATAATTCTTGAAGGAAACAAAAAGTACAATTGATTCGAAAGTATCGGATTGCAACGTACTAGGATTTTAATTCAAGCATTCCTAATTAAATCTCAAGTATTCATAAATTATTCCTGAAGTGCTTCTTCCTAGTTTTCCCACAGTGAAACTTCAACTTCGAACAGTAGAAACTCTTCACTGCCCCGAAAAGGCAGCACATTATTCTCTTGATACAGGTTCGTCCATATTTCCACTTTTCATTCCCCTTTTGCTTAATTATTCTTCATTTTTTTCTGATTTTCACCTTCAGGAAGGCGAAAGCTAACTGATCAGAACTAATCTCTAGCATCTGCATTTTTTACGCTTTATAAGCTTATTGCTGCCTCCGCATCACGAGTTTACAGCCAATACACAGAACTATACAGAGATTGTAAATTGCCGAATAAATTAAATTTGTTGAACCAGCTTCAGTCACCGGAATTATCATCATTGCTCAAGTAGATCGCTTCAACTTCCTTAAATTATGGACTTGTGAATGTAATCGACTTAACTTACGATATTTGCACAGTACACGTACCTCTAACCTTTTGCTTTTCTCCATTTCTTAAAACCTTCCAACGATATTCATATTTTTCAACCAATTTCCCAATAAATAATCCCAAAATTGTTGAAATTTCGAGACATTTGTACAGGCCTTGGGAGATCTCGTGCTTATCCACCGTTACCACTCGTAATTTTATTCCTCCCCCGCTCGCCGTCAGAAATCGCATCGATCGGCCAGCAAAAGTTTATTTTCGACAACGACAGAACGCACGCCAGCGACAATAAAACCGTTCGATCGCGGTGCTTATCGTCGATCGTCGGACTTGAAGGATGAATTATGGGACAGGGTCGCGCGCGCGCGCGTCATGGCGGCCGAGGAAAGCACGGCGCAAGCTGAGGCTCGCCCCGTACCACCCACAAAAGCACATTGGTCGGTGAAAAGCTTCCTCGGGTCCGCCTTTCGGTGAAAAGCCTGAGCATGCGCCGTTTTCCACCGCCCTGTGGACGAGCGACAACTATTGGCTGTCTTATTATTCCCTTCTTTTTTTCTCTGCCGCCCCGTTTCCGAGCCGCGTTTCGCTGTCGTGCCACCGGCGAACGACCACCGGTGCAGATATAAATAACGATGAGACACGAACGAACATTTTGTGTCAGTCAAGAAGCATTTATGTCTTGGATTATGAGCATGAGTTGCTGCTTGATACGAGGGTTTTATATGTGGTCTGAGGATGGACAATTTCGGAGTAAATTAATCCTTGCGATGCGGAAGGTGTATAGAAGGTGGGGTCGAAATCGGAGTACAACTAGGAAGGGTGTGATTCTAAGTAAAAAAATAAGAAACAAATATGGTATAATGTTTTTTAGTTTGAAACGTTGATTACGAGAAAATTGATTTCAAAGAGTAATAAATTTTGCAATAGATTAAATACGACTTGGGTTTTCTGTATTTGTAATATGATTTTTTGCAAGAATTACTGAAGAATTACTGAAGAAAAAAAGTTTAACGTAGATCTCTTATCGATTTGGAGCATTACAGAGTTGAAGTTAGAGATTGGAAAGTTTGAAGAGTTAAAATTTGGGTTCAAGTTACACATATCGAGATTTTTTAAAGTTAATATTGGAGATTTGAGAGTTTCAAGTTTCAAATTGTAAATTTAAAATAAGTTAAAAATGAATGGAGGAAAAATTTTACAAGACAATCTTATTTAACTGTATATTTTAAGTATTTTCATTTTTTGCCATGAAAATTATTAACAAATGATCACTGATTCAAAAACGAACACAAAGAAGAGACTACAATAAATTAATAAAATTGCTAAGTTTTGTGAGCAAAAGCTCATTTTAAGTTCCCAGCATGAACCATCATAGAAACTCGGGTTATTCGCGTGACGGAAGTCGATGTGGAACGCCACCGGTTGATGACATTCTTGTTTTTGCAATAAACGCGCGACACGTGCACTTTATTCGCGCACGTATGCAAATAGAGGGACGCGGGCGTCCGACACGGCATCCGCGCCGGCGACAACTACCCAGTCGCGGAGATTTCGACGACCGAGCTTTGTTTACTTTCGCAGGGTCGTTGAACACGTGCGAGCTGAAGCCGAACGCGTGAACTCGTTCGAAAGGGGACGCTGATAACGTCATCGTGATAATATTCGCAATACAGCGATTGGGTTCGGGAAAAATTGGAATTTCGTAAGCGAACTGGAAACTGGTGCAACGATAGTGCAACCAGTTCCTGTACTCTAGGTTATGTTGCAAAATGGGTTATATTCGTTCCGTGGAAATTAATTAAGCGAGTTCGGGTGGCTGGCCTTCAGTAAACTTGTATATCTTGGGAGTAATTATTGCTGCTCTGGGTATAATTGGAAGTATTAAGGAAACTGTTTATGCAGATTTGTTTTCGTGTGAAGATAATACCTTCTACAGGAAGTGATAATTTTTGACGTAGTTACTAAAATATTCTTATGATTCATGAGTGACGAATTCTTGTCACAAACTTACGAATTCTTTAACAGATTGGGTAGTAAACTGAAAACTGTTTGTTTAAGTTAGAAAATTCAGATATATTTTTTATAATTAATCAACTTTCGTGTTTGAATATTTGTGATAGACTCATAACATCTTTTAAACTTCATTTATGTATTCATTACCTATAGGGTCATTCCATGCGAAAACGGACACTTTTTGGAGTAACATGTTGGATTTTGTTCAAATTTGGATATGTTGTAGTCTTTAGGGGCATATAGACGTATCTCGAAGGATTTTTCAAAATGTCAAAAAATGTCGATTTTACAGATCTTTAAAGTTTGATTTTTCTTCAAAAAATTGCACGTGTGATCTTTCTTCGAAAAATTATAACAGTTGAACTAATAAACCGATTAAAATGAGCTTTGTGGTGCTTATAGTTGGGACTTTGGAGTATCTATTAAAAATTATTTCAGTTGAGACAATAATTTTTTTAACCATTTATTTTCCAATTGTTTTAAACAATTGCCATTTGTAACCGCAGGGGAATATTTAAAAATTTGAAAAAAAATGAGGGTATAGCCTTATTCGTCCCCTTCAAGGTCAACTTTTTAAAAATATGGTCATTTTAATATTAGCCATAGGAAAATTATTTGAATGTCGCGGCGCATCGAAACATACCGCGCGACTAAGGCTATACCCTCATTTTTTTTCCAAATTTTTAAATATTCCCCTGCGGTTAGAAATGGCAATTGTTTAAAACAATTGGAAAATAAATGGTTAAAAAAATTATTGTCTCAACTGAAATAATTTTTAATAGATACTCCAAAGTCCCAACTATAAGCACCACAAAGCTCATTTTAATCGGTTTATTAGTTCAACTGTTATAATTTTTCGAAGAAAGATCACACGTGCAATTTTTTGAAGAAAAATCAAACTTTAAAGATCTGTAAAATCGACATTTTTTGACATTTTGAAAAATCCTTCGAGATACGTCTATATGCCCCTAAAGACTACAACGTATCCAAATTTGTACAAAATCCAACATGTTACTCCGAAAAGTGTCCGTTTTCGCATGGAATGACCCTATAGTCAATTACCAGAGAATATTTTTGTATGTATTTTACTTCGAAGACTTTTCAGAATGAAAATGCTTATCAGTAGTTCACATTTTATGTTTCTCCTACTGCATCGATAAAAGTATCACACAATTTTTTTCAAAGAATACTTTCCACTTCCCAAACTTATCTAGATGTCCCCAATGCTTCTTTTGCACTATAAATAGAAAATGTGATAAACGCTTCAACTAATCACATTCTTTCCACAAAATGAAAAAAAATTCTAATCACGTCAACACGATTCTGCCTACGCACCTGTGAGTGAACCTGCCTGGCGCAGGTTGCAAAGCCTGTTTACGCCCATAAAGTTTCCTAAACGTTCCCCATAGGTGTGTATAAAAGGGAAGCAGGGTTCGGCCAGGTGTGAGTGAGCTATCCACATGCGGGGGAAACGTTCGTGCGGATCCTTTTCTCGGACGGAAGAAAGGGGACGAAACGATGGGGTGGTTTGTTTAATCGATGCCACGACTCTTTGATCCCGCTGTGTCCACAACGCCTCTGTTCGCGATCGCGGATCGCCCACAACACGGCCATTGTTTCCTTTGCGTGCCGCCAATTCGCCAAAGTAAACAGCAGCCTATTCTTGCGTCCCGGAGCCTTTGCGAGGATCTAGTTCCGCGGCGACTGCATTGTGTTGGACGCTTCAAATTTTAACGGAGCCACTATTTAAGATGATCATTTGTTGCGTCAGTTTAGTCGAAGTTCGTTTATTGCAACCAAGTTTCATTGAATCTTCCTCTGTCTAAAACTCTGCTGAGTTTCTTTTGTTTATTATTTAAAAAAAGATTGGAAAATAGAAAATTAAATGAGTATAATAAGAGGCGACAAAACAAGCGTCCCTTTAAAAATTTCCCAAGTGAGAAATTTGAATCAGCTGAATTCAATCCCTTTATTTCATCATAAATATCTGATATACTGTCTCATTTTAACTTAATGACGTCAACGTCATCCAGAAGAAATAATATCTTATTATTGCAAGAGACCCACCTACGAATTATGGCCAATATAACTGCATTAACCGTATGATTATACATGTTAATGAATTTTGTGATTCACTGGATTTACTTAGTTCTCACATCTTCTTTAGATTTAGATTATTCAAACCATTGTTTCCTATAAATGACCGCTTATAAGAAAATTCTACTCTAAAGGGTTATACACCCGTAAATAAATAAATAAATAAATAAATGTTAACGACACAAAATTATACTAAATACACTTGCATTTTAGTATTAACCGTAGTTTAACGATCATTATGGAAATTGCCGATTAAGATCGAACGGGGATTTAAATTAGTTTTATCATTTCGTCTTTAAAAGAGGGTTTTCCGACGGAAAACGTCGTCTCTTATTATAGCTACTCTTTGTTTTTACAACAGTGTTAATATACGAAGATAACTTAAAACAGAAAAGAAAGTATTTAAAATTTAAAAGTTCAGTAAATAACTTTTATTTATAAAAGTTACTAGTTTCATTCGATCCCTGATTATAATACATGTCTAAGAATTTGTAAATAAATTGAGTAGGTATAGACAGAATTACCTTTGATTATTTCTGTAATCAAATAAAGATAAATAAGCATAATACAGGAATTTTAATTACAAATCTTAAGGCGGTTATTTGACCTGCAATGATAGCTTTAACGTTGCATCAAATTATCTTCATTTGCAAGTAAAATTCCTGAGAAAATCGTCATCGCTCTGCAAGGCGAGTCGAAAGCCTCTGTCCTCCATTTAACTTCTGACGTCTTCATCCTCTTTTTACTCCCAAAAAACGGGTTCCCCTGGTATCGCGGCTCTTTTCCTCGACCGGCAGACCTTTACGCGAGCAATCGCGTCGCGAGCACACTTGACGTCACTTTATGGAGCAAAACACGCTTTTTCTCCTTTTTCCCTTTCACAGTCCTTGGCGTGTACCTGAATTTAAAGTTCCCTCGCGAGATTTCCATCTACCTATGTGCGCAACGCCGCGGTGGACGAGTTAGAAAGACTGCTGATCGACGGGGATCCTGAAATGGAGAACCGAGAGCTTTCAAGGATACGTCGTCGCTGTCTGCGCGGGGATCCATCATCTTGAAAGTCTCTTCGGCTCCTAGTCGATGCTTTGATACGACCACATTCCGCTGTGTCTCGCGGATCAATCGATCGAACGAGCAACAAGGTCTCCTTCCAGGCTCTGACGTAATTTTAATGGCTTTTGATATTCCCGTTGTTGGTTTTTGCCTCCGTCTTGCAACTAAATGGTAGATATACTTCAAATGAGATGGAGGAACTGAATTTAATTCGAGGTTTTTCAATGACTTTCATTGATTTTCTGTTATTCAAATACGACATCTATGTTTATTTCTATAGACAGCCAGCGCGATAGAAATTTTAGCGAATAAGTGATTCAAGAAAGAAATGTTCGTATTATTTCTTGAGTTTTATTCTAGAGAAGTTCACAATAAATGTAATATGTTGGATCCAATGTTGCCCGCGTTTTTATATATTATATTTTCTATGTGATGTCAAATGTTCCTGTCATTTAGAATTTTTTTTTTCATTTGTTGATTCCTGTAACGTAGCATTGCAGACGGCATTGTTCCTCGAAAATGTTCCGCGGAACGATACTGTCGCTTTGCTCGTATCAAACGAATCGTCGTTGCACAACGTTCCGAGGCGGTACGAGCGAGCGACGAGACACGAAAATCGTCATTAGCTATTATGACGGATAATGTTCCCGTTGCCTCATACGTCAATTGGATATAATAGCGGCGGAGTGTTATTTGACAAATCGATTTACGAAAGATTTTCTCTGTTTCGGTTCTTAGAAGGGGCAGAATTCTGTTTACGAATAAGAATTAATGAGTCGGTGACTTTAATTATATGCATGCAATAAATTAAGATTTCTAAGAAGGGGAAGCACTTTGCATTTCAAGATGACAGGAAAAAACAATTTTATTTTAAATGAATACACTTTACATTATTTGGAGGAAGATGATTGCATTCGTTTGGGCAATCGGTATTATTTTTTTTTATTTTTATAGCATATTGTTATTTAATCTTTTGTTTGCTTTACGTATTATATGTACAATATATTGTGAAAAATGTAAATACATAGTGAAATGTTAAAACCAACATTATAACAATCTTTTAAACTTTTGGAGACTCTAGGCGAATCATTATGAGACTTCAAGAAAAAGAAGTCTATTTCAGTTGATAAACCTTAAATATATTTTTCTATGTTTGTCGAATTTAAAAGTTATACGTAATACCAATGATTTGATAAAATTGATTGAAGAATTACTAAAATTACAATACAATATGTTTATCGTTGAAGTTGAAGATTTAAGGAGTTAAAAATGGAACTTTGAAGAAAATTTGCATGATTTCAATTTAGAGATTTGAAGATTTGATGTCGCACGATTTTTAATTTTTTAGAATTAAGATTGAAAATTTGAGGTATATTGAAGGTGGAAATTAAAGAATATTAAGTTGAAAATTGGAAGATTTCAGCTTGGATTTTTTTTTTAGTTAAAATGGAAGATTTGAAGGTTTCAAGCTTATTTGTATATTCTTAATGTTACTTATTATTTGGATATTCTTAATGTTTTAAAGATATCAAGTTGTAAATTTGAAGATTTTTAGAATTAAAATTGAAAATTTGACGGTTTGAAGTGGGAAATGAAAAAAATTTGAAGTTAGAAGTTGAAAGATTTCTAATTAGAGACTTAAAAATTTGGAGTTGCAGATTTAGAATTTTTTAAAGTTGAAATTGAATATTTGAGAGTCTGAAGTTGGAATTTTGAAACGCTGAAGATTATTTTAACTGGAGAATCAATTTACAACGACTCAAATGGCTTTACTGTTTTTCAGTATTTAGTAATGTTAATACTCAGTAATATATGTACATTTTAACTTATATTGTTTATGTGTAGCAAAGCTTTAAAATGTGGCCCCATAAAAGATGAGGTCGCACTTCACGCTTTATTTGCCTTATGGTAAATGCAGCTCTGATAACGATTGTTCGCACTGTACAAGATTTTTGTCTCCTTGCAACACTTATGTACGTTCGTCAATTAACTAAATACTTAATAAAAATGTTATCAAACATTAATAAAGTACATACTTTGATTCTAAAGAATTGCATCGTGACGCGGAAAACCCACTCAGATTTACCCGTCAAATATTTAACCAAAGACGGAAGTTGTGCCATGTGCCGAGATAATTATCACCTTAGCAGTTTATCGCAACAAACGAAGCCGAGGGGAGAAGATCGCCAAAGGCTCCCGTATCGGCGAAAGTCGATCTCAGCTACTGAAAGTTTTATCGACCGTTAAATTGTTACCGCAAGGAGATAAAAACGAAAGGGGTAATAAATTCCGTGAACGTTGGTCGTCCACCCGCGCACCATCGACGGAGCCCTCAAATTAATCGGACATTCGCGAGGAAAGTTTTCATTACGGTTATTTCTAGAGGATTAGCCTTCGTGAGGTACCTTTATTCTAATAAAATGGCTTGTCCCGATCGATCACCGACTGACAACGCCCGCCTATGATTTTTCTGTTCGTTTCGCCTCGTGTTTTCGCCTTGCTCGCGACGACGAGATTCCGTGTCTCATCGGGACTCCATTACGCCCACGCACGAACCTCTAATTTCGGATTACGTCAAGCAGGGCGGTGCGCGAGACTTCCGGGTTGAAAGTCAAAGTCATTCGTCGGGATTTCAGTGTTCGAGCGCACGATTTTAAGAAACGTTGTCAGGCAAATCTGAATCACGTGAAATTAGCGTTCTGTGAACAGTTTACTTAAAGAAGTATTTTAATTAGGTCTTTGGTCTCCACGCGATCGGAGTACAAATTCATTTCTGTTCACTTTTTTGTAGCTTCCACGTTGACTATTCCCGTAAAAGCTGAAAAATAATGGGTAAATGTACGTGGTAACTAACAAAATTAACAAAATTATACTTACCCCTAAATTACAAAGATGAATGCGTCCTCTTATCTTCTGATTATTCTGACATGCATTTTTTCTCTATATTTTACATATGTTTGCATTTCTGCACGTCCTTGTACTTTACTGCATATTTACCTTCGTCACAAATGCATAAACATCCGCAGAACTTATCAGAATTTATACTGATAAAATTCAATTGGATATTTGAGAAGCAAGTATTTCTTTACAGTAATCCAGAAATAAGTGTACAGCTGTTTTCATGACAAGCTAAAGTATCTACAGAAACACAAGTTTCTCACACCGTCATGTCAATGTGAAAATAATCATTCCAATTATAATATTATTTTCAATTAGAAAATCACGTGTGCTACAAAGATTGTAAACAGCTAATTAAAGCGGAGTTAGATTTATAAGAAACCTGGCAGTGATGTGTGTCACAGTGAAGATTATAGTGACAGTTCGAGCAGTAATTTGAATAAAAAGAAAAGTCGAGGCACGTGCGAAACTTTCGCTCCGCGCAATTCTTCGCGTTAGATCGACGAAGTAAACGGGAAACGGTTTCCGAGGAAACGGGAAGAGATTTCACAAGTGTCGCAGCTCGTTGTTGGTTTAATGACGAACCGCATCACTCACGTCGCAATCGCGTGCATACGAACATACTTTATGTACGTTTCAATCGCGTATTCATGCCAAGATGAACATTTATCCGTCGGAATTTCCAATTTTCTCATATACAACGTGGGATGCTGGAAATTGTACGTTTCAATTATATTTAATTTATCGTGTAATCGAGTAAACGAATAGCAAAATTTATACACGAAACTAGATAATTTAAGGTCCTGTAAATACAATAGAACCTCGATAATGGTCTCTTCATTTTTCTCTGTTTCTATTATCCTGGGTCCCAATTATTCGATACTCTAGCACAGGGATGGCAAGTAAGTGGCACGTGTGCCAACGTTGGCACGGGGAAATTTTTTTATAGCACGCGGGGATATGCAAAACTCATTACAATTTGTCTTACATTGTATTTATATTTGGTTAATTTTATTATGTGTACTTATCTATATACTTTATACATCGGAGCTGGCATGGGAAAAAAATTACAATACATTTCGTCATATTTTGGCACGCAGATCAGATCATATTTGCCATCCCTGCTCTAGCAATAAGGATACAGTAAAATTTCGAGTAAACCTTGAGTTTTGATTTAACGATGGTATATTGAAAATAAAAAAATGCTTCAGTTTTGATGCTGATGTTAAGCCAGTTAATCGAGGTTTTACTGTACAATTAAAACCACGTTTCCATGATAAAGCGTGTGGCATGAAATAGTTATTTCAAGTGGCTGAGAAAAATTACTATTCAAAAAGTGTATTTTCTCAATTTTTCTGAATTTCCTTGTCACGCATAATACACGTGCAAACGTCGCTTGGAAAGAACTAGAAATTAATTTCAAGCAAAATTTTATACGCCATATGGAATTTAATTTCGAACACTGAATTTAAACGTTTAAGATTGAATTCGTTTAGGTTGTTTGCACTAAGAATGTTTAAAGCAATTAGTAGGAAAAATTTAATCCAATTAGCAACTTAAAGCTGTGTATTCGTCTGTTTCATTCGATACAAAATTTATTTTTTAAGATTCATCCAATTTTCAAGTCCACTGCTCACTGAGGAAATTTTAAAAACAGTTTTCAGTACCACTTAGTATACGTTAAATGATAAAAACTACAATCTAAAGTCCATTCCCAATGTCAATCCTCGCGAAGGAAGAAGGTTTGTGGCGCTTAGTGCACATGAAAATGCAGCTTCAGCTTCCCGCAGCAATCAGTTGTCAAACTATAATGCAGTTTATAATTTAAAACATAAAATTCCTTCGAGAAATAGTTGAAGAAGGTGGTTTTCCAGTGTCAGTCTCCATCGAAGGAGTTTCACCTGCGTCCCTAGTCGCGCGCAACGAGAACACGAGAACGCGGCTTAAGCCTCTCTCGCGGTGTGGCGCGGCGGCGCTGAAACTTGCCACGGCGAGTCTACTGCGCGCGGCCGTTCTAGATTTTCATGGGAGATTGTTTATAATGCAAGAGAGAGGATGTGTGGACTACTTTGCGAGCGGCGAGCCGCGTCGTCCGATCACAGAACGCTTGGACGTTCCACATGTAGAACGCCGGGCCCGTAAAACCGAAGAAACGATCGTCGCCCTCTTCGCCGCGACTCCTCGACTTCGCCGCATGTTCGCCGCTATTATCCGTGTAAACACCGCGCGGCGGGAAACGATCCGCGCCGGACAAATTGTTTGAATCTCGTTCGTTACCAATGAAATAAGTAGGTTAAGATTGCCATAAAAGGTCGATGCTGGCGTAACGACCGGCCTGCCGCGATTAACATTTATCGCGGCTCGTCATACTTCGATTTTCTGCGAGATTTGTTCCTTGGAAATTTCGAAAATTCAATTTCTTTTTTTTTTTTCATTCATTTATATTTGGTTTGTTCCATTTTTGGAGCATGTCAGGGTTTTAGATGATTCGAGTAACAGTAGGTCCTTGATTTTCAAAATGTTATGCTAATCATTAGACAGCGGATCTTTATGCAAAATAAAATTTTTACTAGCACAAACAATGAACTGGGATTTGAAAAACAGTATGTTTAATGTTATAAACATGATAACTTCAATAGTATTGTTGATATTTTGTATATTTTGTGATATTATCAACAGTCTTGTAGATTTTCTACATACTTAGCATTGCCATAAATGCATAAAATCCGCTGTCTATTAATCATGAATGTTTAGAAGATTGTGCATGTTCAGAGATTTAGGTACGTGATTTAATAGCTACCCATGAACTAATCAGACAATGTGTTCTCTTTTGGCTCTATTGTACTCTGATCCTTATTGTTGTTTCTTCGTTATTGCAATAATGCAGGTTCTACTGTATTTTAATCGCATCATGTTATTTAATGTGTTGACATTTTGAATCCTATTTGAATTTTAACTACTTCTACTTCAAATATGTGTTACATTGAAGTTTACATTCGCATTACTTTTTACTACAATGATTATTTTATATTCAATGCTAAATGAAAGACATAGTTTCCATATCCAATTTTATCTGCAGCAGTATGAGGAACTTCGAATGCAAATAATTAGAAGTCTATCTTTGCAATCATTTTATACATATATCGAATAAGTAGCAAAAGACTGATTGACATTTTCAAAACCATTGCTTACAAAGAAACATTTTCAAAACAATTTACATACACGCTTAGACGTATAATTACGCTTAAACGATGCTCCTACCTCTTTCGTTTCTTTGCAACAAGGCAGCTGTTTATTTATGACACTCAAAGTATCCTGTAGAACTAGGGTAAGCGACACAGAGAATACAACACATACGAATAATAAGTATAAAGTAAAATTAAATAGTTCTCCATGCTCCACTTTCCTGCGCAATCATGCATTCATATGCACGTATGCAGTTACACTTTTCTTGAATAGAGCCTCGCACTTATTAGTAATACACTAATCCAAATGGTTGTACGTTATCTGCAAGCAAGTTTAAGACACTCTCTAAAGGTTACTAGTTTCAAGTCTACTTTTCAAAATCATTGCTCCGATTTTATTTATCATTTATCATAATTCTACCCTATTTTTTTAAACAAATTAGCGGTACAAGAAAATATTCTTTAGAATAAAATACAGAAATAGGTATTCCGAGTTGATATTGTTGGAAACCTTAAACGATGACAATATTATGTGTAAAGTATTAGTTTTCTGATTTCTAGCCCATTTTCTTTAGTTGTTTAAATTGTTAGTAATTACTGTTTTACATGTCAATTTGTTATTAGTTAAAGTGTCTAGCAGTATAAAAATTTATTTGGTATAACGACCTACTCTAAAAAGTTCTTGCAGAGTTTTTTTTAAATTTTATTTATTTAAAGTCGCATCAAGCATCAAAATACATACAGACATATAGAAAATTAATTAATTTCATATAATAGTTATTACTGAGCGTTTTAGACCACGTTCATTCTCGCTATAAGATAATTCGGGGTAAGATGCCAAACCATAACTCAAAAATTCAATACATGGTACTACAATTGTGTCCACGAATTCTTGTATTATGTCAGTTAAAGGAGATTACTTATCATTTGTTTCAACATACAATCAGTATTGATTTTTGCCCCTAGGGAAAAATGTGATGAGGAAAAATGCTCATTTCATACTGTAGTGTATGTAATATATGTATACATTAGTGAGAATTGACACTTTTCCTCATCCCATTTTTTCCCTAGGGGCAAGAATCAATAGCACTGATTGTGCTACAGAGGCCCGTTTTATACAAAGTTATGTTGCAGCATCCGTAAAAATGTTTGCTACTACGTGATATTTTACATTTCAATACAAAAAGAAGAAGTTACCAACAGCATTGGATTGCTAGCTTAAAAGAAGCTATTCTTCCTTATTTACTTCGAATTTTTCACAACTGATTTGCATACCATTTGAATTATTTAACGAGCCTGACATTTTCATGTGGGGTGAGATGATTAAATTGTGTTGGGGTAAGATGCCATTCCAGCATAGATATTGCAACTTACTTATTTCAGTAAATAATGTGTGTTATTAGTAAACAATGCGAATCTACGTAAGAAAATCAAATAAAGATCAATGGACAGAAGATGATCTTCTATCTGCTGCATTAGCGTTGCAAGACGAAAACAAAAGTGTAAAATCCATTGCAAAAGAATTTGGCATTCCTTTTTAATACTTTATTCGAGTACAAAAATGCTATCATAATGAAATTGAAATGCCTAATGAATAATTTTTTTACACTGCAAATGTTTAGGTATCTTGCCCCAACGTATGAAGATTTTTACAAATTTAATGTCAAATCTTAGTCATCTTGCCCCGAATGAACTTAATATTAATATTAATTTTCGTTCCAATTTCAAAGCTGAAGTAGTTTGCACAATTGAACGTCGCGGCTCGTATTAGCAGCGTGTAAATAAATATTAACAGCATAATTACACCGGTATCTCGACTAGAATCGGAAATATAGTAGCTTGGGAACCCAAGCTTCCGTCGGTTCTCGTACGGTTCGCGCACGCGTGCGCAGAAACGTATCCCGACGCTACGTAGTATGAAGATTTTATTGCTTCTCCCATTTTTATCAACGGTTCCCTTTTGTTATTGTCCCTCCGCGGTTGCCGAGTCCCCAGTGGGAAACGCGTAACGCGCCGAGGCGTCGCGTCGTCAGCGTCGAACAATGCACAAGGGAGAATGGCCAGGGAGACAGGAAAAATTCCTAATAACGGCAAAACGACGGTGTTGTTCCTTTATCGTCTTCGTGGAAGTGTTGCGAAGTTCGCGTTAATCATCCTCTTTAGCGTGGCGTCTTCGAGCAACACCATCTATCGATCGCTATCGTCCTCGACGCCGACACCTTCGCCTCCTTCGGTTTTATCTCGGCAACGCGACTCGATTCTCGTTCGTTGCGCTACCTGTTCGCGGAACGCGCTCGACTATTTTGAATACGAATTACGTGACGCAGGGGACTGCTCGGCGAACGGAAATTCAGCTGGCAACAAAAGCCTCCGGTGAATCGTTCAATTGTATCGCGCGGAGGAGACTCCATCGTGTGCGGTAGTTAAACATCCAGCGGTCGCGTGATTCGGCCTGGGAGAATTATTCTTTTTGTTTAGTGGCGAACTTTGGTGTAAGTTTGCGGACGAGTGATCTTGATTGTTCCTGTTGAACTTGGAGTTAATTAGTTTTGGTGGATAGGTGGACTGGGAGTAGGGATTAGGAAGTTGGTGAGGGAGGGGAGGGTTTCGAAAAGGGGATTAATAACTGATAAGGGATTGGAAAAGGAGTAGGTGAAGGGAAAAGGGAACGGGATGCAGAAGCAACTAGGTGGGGGTTGGGGAAAGAGAGAAGGGACAGTAGTTAGTTCTGCCTGACAGGGGGAATGCATTCTTCCTTTCTGTTGTTTTGCTATTTGCGTCTTGTGTTTCATTAGGAAAAAGAATAACTTGGAGCTCAGTGAACGGTGGTTGTAGTGGTGAATATCAATGCAGAAAAGGAAGATTCCATTCTCTGTGTATTACATTTGAGGATTTTTTCCCTTGTTGATTGACACGTTTGTAATTATAGACGCATGTGTTTGATTACTATAAATTTTTTAATAATACTGTTGACGTAATCGTTGTGTTTTATCTTTATCCAAGTTTCGATGTTATAATGTGTGAAGTCAACGCAAGAATAGTGTGTATTACAAACTAAACCGAATGTAACACGACGCTCAAGACAAATCTATTTTTATATTTGGGAGAAAAATTTGGAACATGAATCTTTTTCAGTTCTTCTTTATTTTATTATAATCCCAAATTACTTTTAATTTTTTCTAAATAACGACTAAGAATCGGAAAAAAGGAAGAAGAGTTTCATTCGGATTCATGACTCTGCTTTCTCGTATTTAGTTTTGGATCATTAATATTTTTCTCCAGTACCAACATCAGATTAGGGCGTAAAAGTAAGTTTAGTAATTGTTTTAGAAGATTTGAGCACCCTCTTGTGCCTAGGATCTTCTGTTCGGAACATTAGAAGCTGGAGGTACCTGAGACGTAGGTCAGGGGTCAGAGATCAAGCTTTCTGACATCTGTACAACGTCGAGAGGAATTCAGGGTATTCCTGTGAGAGTCCCAAGAGATCCATTCGCTACAAAGTCGCAGATAATATACACGTAATCAGAAATTAACCTCTGAACCTTTACAAAGTACCTTATAAATTATATACTCATACTTTGCTTCTTAGATTTTTGTAAACTTCTATTTGTAGGACACGAATTTTTATATGTAATTGCTTTCACGAATTTTTCAAACTGTCTACTATGTCGAATCAGTAATATTTCTCTATTTCTGTGCTGTACAATTTTATTTTTGTAAAGGGTAAATTCAGTTACAGTAGAATCTCGATTATCGGAATCACAATTGCCCTTAATTTTTAGTATTCAGGGTTTCAATTATTTAATGCTTTAGGTATAAAAATATGATAAGACTTTGAGTAAAACTTGGACCATGATTTAATAATGGTCTTCCCAAAATTAGCATTTTATATAGCTATAAATATTGAGTTGGTTGGTCGTGGTTTAACTGTAGAGAGAATTGATTTCAGTCACAAACACTCGTCTCCAATAGGTCTGAACTTTTAATATTACTATCAAAAACTAATTTAGAAACTGAATATGTATATTCAGTTAACGGTAAATAACTCATTATTTTCATAAGATAATTTTCGCAGGTAATAAAAGGTAATATTCAGTTGACTATTACCTAAGTGCGTTCCAAAGTAGTCAGACATAATATTAATAGTTGAGTCGTTTAACTACTCAGGTTAAGATATCGAAAGTTATTGTATGAAAAGTAGTTTCAACGTAATTGTAGGGTTCAATGATAATTTTTGGAGAAATGTCCGTGTAGCTTCCAACTTATTCCACTTATTGTCTTATTCTACTTACAATTACAGGATTCGAAGTTAGCACAGATTGTAAGTAGAAGTCGAAATAGGGGATTTGAAACTGACATCTTTAAGTATAAGTTTACTTGAAACTACACTTCTTATTTTCGAAATACTTATAGAGAATTTGAATCTAATCCGTTATCATTAATTCCAGACCTGCTTGCATTCGTAAAGTTTTCATGGAGACAGACAATTAAATGTTATCTTGCGTTCGCAATAAATGATCAAGAATTAAGAGCCACAGTACAATATTATGTGTTTTGGGATTGTTGAAACCTGTTTCGTATGTTATTTTTCAGTATATTTGTCTACTTGCGAACATTAATAGACACATTATAAGAATTCAGACTAACTAGGGCTTTAGTCAATAATTAATTGTTAACGTATGTAGGTAATAATTTGATCAATCAATGTAGTTTCTACCTTTGGATACAGTTAATTTGCAATTGATCCTTCACAGGTCCAGAATATCCTTTAAAAAATCAAGTTTTTCTGAGAAAAGAATCGTAAGTTTGTTGTCTTTTCGCTTTCATTAGTGAATTTCGCGATTTATTCTCAGAAGAACTTTGCGTTTGAAAAATACAAACATGGAAACCCTAATTTCGTGCTTCGACTTAACCCTTACTTCGTAAACATTCTTACGATTACTTCAAATCGTGAACGGAGTTTATTAATACATATGTGACACATTTCCCACTGAATAAAAGCTTTTGAAAAAGTCTGAAAAAATTCATACAGCATCTTTGAACTTTCTAAACGGAGATAGAAATAACGTGTTGAACTACACCATTATTACAAATATATACAGGGTGTTTGGGATAGTATTGCAAAGATTTGAAGTGGTGACAGATCACGCGAAAACAAACAAAAAATTTCTATATCATTTGGGCCCAAAACTCAACTATTTTTGGAAAAAACTCATAAACATTTAAGCTTCCAACCCCCATAATTCAAGATAGGAACGTTTTTCGTAAGCAATTTCTTCGCTAAAATAAAGATTACGATCTTGTTAATTCGATGAGTACAGTAATTATAATATTGTTACCTTGTATCGCGAAAAAATAGTATTTTTTTAGTTTTGGACCCAAGACATACAAAAGTTTTTTTGTTTGTTTTCACGTGATCCATCACCCCTCCAAATCTTTGCAATGCTATCTCAAACACCCTGTATAAAATGAAGAGGCACACTTCGCAAATTTACTCAAGCAGAAAAGACCGTGGTTCACCAGAAGTACCACAAGTTCGCATTCGTATTCCGCAGCGCAAAATATTTTTTGACCATCCGCACTTCCTGCGCCCTCGCAACGATCTCGTATTCCTCCGCCAACGAACGGTATCTCCCACCGAACGATTAATTCCATCCAGAGAGCAAGCCGATCGTTCTGCCTGGCACACGTTGCTCACGTGTCGCGCTGGTATTTCACGTGGGCGCCGCGTTCCTTGCCTCGGAGACACGTTCCGCGACCGTTCCACCGTTCCGTCGGCCTCCGCGTCCACCGGCGCGGCGTGCGCGTGGAACGCTTCGAACGGAGACGGTGGAGCCTTGAGCCGCGTTCGAGCCGCGAGGAAGGAGGAGAGAAAGAGAGAGAGAGAGAGATTTGCAACCCGCGACCAGGCGTGGGTTTATCGAACGGCGGCACCAAACCAGAGCCTCGATTAGATCGGCTCGATCTAAGGCTTCTCTCCCCCGACGACGAGCCAGCGCGCTGTCGTCGTTGGTATTAGCCGCGTCTGCTGGCAGCTTCGCTGGTATCCGTATCATCGTCGATGTGACGCAACCGGTGAAAGCCGACGGATTCCAGGAGGTAAAGTTCAGCGAGCGTATCAGTGTGGGAATCAGGCGACTTTTCTACGCTCGAACTATGGGAGGAACGCATCGATCACTCATTGCCACTCTGTTGCAAGGTGATCCGTAGATCCCGAGTATATGTGCGCGGTCGGAGGATCGAAGCGCATCCTGAACGCGGTGCCTTGAATCATGAGAAACTGCGGATTGGTTCATCGCTATTCGAAAGGATCTATTCGCTGGTCTATGTTCGCCGAGGCTTCTTGTTCGGCTTGGCGAAGTACTGGCTTGGCAGGTTTTGAGACGCTGATTTTGGTGACTCATAGACGCGGTTCGGAGAGATTGATGGAACTGTTTGCTTTGGCAATGAATTATGGAGGATCGAGGATCGGTGGTAAAATAGTTGCTGGGGGTCGCTGACGTGGGAATAAATTAGTATGTGATTGTTGAAAGAAGATGAGTTGAGGAAAATTTATGTTAAATGCGTTTAGTTTTTTTGTAATCGGTGGGATGTGTATACATATTTCATTTAATTTTTTTCTCATTTTGCGTAGTGGGTTAATAAGGGATTTTTTCAACACTTATGAGGAAAGGTCGTGATTTTTTCTCGAATTTTTTAATTGTGTGTTTTTTAAGATGCGGAAGAATTCTTATCAAGAAGAGTTCTATTTACTTGGCAAACATTTATCAGCTGGTATTTTCACATTTTTTATTATTTTTATTTTGAAAATGGAGATGCGTTCCTTACAACGTTCTGAGTTTATTTCATATATCTTCTCCTGCATACCCAAATAAAATTCCCGCAAAAATAAAAAAAAAATTAATCTGAAGAGTGTTACACAGTTCTATTGCCTGAGTCTTCAAGAAACTCAGAATTTTCGACCACCCAATATAATCTCTGTAAGACTGTAAGGGAAACCATAACATTTAATAAGAAAATCGTTCGTCGGATCATTACCCCATAATCTACTCAAGGAGAATCGATATAGTAAAAGTGTCAACAGTTTTATCGGTGAACTACTGACACCTAACAGCTCCATCAATACACATGAATTGAATGTTTATTTGAATATTTACATCATAAATAACCTTCACGAGCTCTTATCTCTACCAGAGTCTGCTATTAGATATTTATGATCAGCAGCACGTTTAAACAACGTAGAAACATTTCAGCAAACATAGATGCGATCCAGGAGCATCTGTGTCTATTTGTTTGTTAACTATACGCGGAATCGCGTTGCTAACAAAGCGCGTTGTTCATGAACCATCTGATCGGTATGCAAATCGGACAATGAAAATGCGCGTTAAGTTGAAACCTATCGTGGTTAGTAAAACAAACAGGGACCATATATTTATGAACAGTGTTGCGTATCTGCACGAAGGTGCATGTCAATTGGTTGCGAATTTGAAGCAGTAAAATTCGACTGTTCGCCTGCGCGTGAGCGTACGAATGGACTCATCATCATTTTAGGAGCTCGACCCCGAGGAAATCGAAGGTGTTCAGTGTTCTGGAATTGAAGATTTCGGTACAGGAGGTACTTGAGTAATTGTTAAAGTCAATAAAGAGTTGAGTGAAAGTATAATAATAATATTCAAAAACAGTATTTCATAAGTTATGTTGTAACTTATTTTCATCATCTCTATTGAAACTAAAGGGAACACTGATTAACTGGCTTAATATTAGATTCAAAACTGAAGTGTTTCCTTAAAACAGCATTTTTCAATTTTTAGTACAGCATTATTAAGTGGAAATTCAAGTTTTATTGGCAAAGCTACTGCATTTCTATCAGGGATGCGTTGAGTGGTTGGAGCCCAGAATAATGAAAACAGAAATTAATTAAGAGCGGGTTAATGGAGCTTCTACTGTATGTATTTCGAAAATTTCCCAACCATGAATAATATACTAACCTCTTTCGCTTTCCCAGCCAAATATGTTAACTTTGTATAAGTTCATGAATATCTCTTTAAAGTCTCTTATATTCAAATGACTTGAAATTTTTAGAACCAATTTATTTATCCCACATCTATCGCATTCAAACTCTATTTGTAGTAAACGAGTTTAACTTTTATGCTGTGCAGCTCGTATCTTCGTCAAAGTTAAAGTGAACTACTAATTCAAAAGTTGACCTCAAAAATGTGTACTTCGTTACACGCTTGTCGTCGAGTTGTGAGTCGTGAGTCGTGAGTCGTGAGTCTATATCGAGGAAACACCGTATCTTGATAGCCCCCAGAAATAGATTCACATCAGTTGTTAGCTGTATCGCGAGCGTATCTCAGAAGTCGCATCGAGGTCCCATCGCCGGAAGAAACGAAATAAAAACGCTGCCAAGTGAAAAGGTGGAAGGGAGAGAAGATTTTAGCGTGACCTAAGCAGAAGACACGGCATCGAAACATCAAGAGGTACAAGCGAGGCCGTGTTTCTTCCGTAATGTATGACGTTCCACGGTTTTCTGCCTATACAGGAACTCAATACGCGTTAAATCTTCCCGTTCACGGACATTTTAGTCGAGTAATTGTCCTCCAGATAAGCGGTGGAAACGTTTTACCTTCGATATTTCCTTTCGTCGATGATTTCTAATCTGTTTGGAATTCGTGAATTTCTAATTCCCCGCGAACCGTGCGTCTTGATTCTCTCCTACTACTTTCAATCTCCGAGATTCCTTTTTCGGTAGACGATTTAAGTCATCCTCGTTGATGCGAAAGTCCAATCACGTTCCGAAGAATGAGATTGTCAAGGAGCAGAGCGGCCTACTTCACCGTTGTCCGTAAATCCAGATTTATTTGGTTATTAGGAATACAGTGGGTCAGGATCTTTTTTTGGACTGTCTGATTGGATTCTCCAAAATTCACGTGGTAGTCCGATTTGCATGTCACTCTTGTATGAAGCAATCTTATTTCCATGATTGTGAATGTTAGCAATAGGAACTTCGAATCGAGAGTATTGGAAGAGAATACGATAAAATTAATAAAATTGGTTGGTTAAATTGTAGCTATCTGATGAAACTTTTAGTGAATATTGCATTGCAATCAGTGTTAAATCATTAAATACTTTACTTCAAAAGCTCACGCAGCAAAAAAACTGAATCAGAAAAATTTCAAAAAATACAAATAATAATTTTCTGATTAAAAGAAAGAATACTATTAAATACCGATAATATTTATAAAATTTGTATTTAAGAGTTTTTAAGTTAAAGTAATGATTCAAATTGAAGCAACAATATCATACAAAATCATTCGCAAGAAAATAAACTTTCATGACCGTCCATAAACGTGTGAAATATGTATGTATTTTTTATTCACCCCACGTAGAAAATTTCCACCGTAAATCACGAGGAACACAAATGTTTAATTCACGCTACAAAGTGTTAATTTCATGTTGTCTCGTGACGATGAACACGGAGTATCGTTGCTCAGAATGTTCGCGTTGAAAAATAACAACGATCGCTACACCTGTCGTCCGCAATCAGCGCCGTGACGATACGAATTCTTTACGTAATCAATTTTTTTTTTTTTTTTTACATAACACCGGATTCGTTAAAAGTTTAACAACTGTGTCGCGATAGAGGCGCGATCTTGTGTTACGTGTACGTTCACGGGGCTAGTTCCACGCACGTACGTGTACGTCGTGTTCGTGTGCGATTACGTATGTACGCCCACAGTAAACGTATTACCATAGTTATTGCTTTGACGGTAATATTTATGTTTGCAGACGGGCACATTATGGATGAACGATTCGCAGATATGGTCAGGCGTTTAGGATAAGTGAGATTATGGTGAACGGGACCGGAACGATATCCGAAAAGAATGGCCATCCTTTCGTTGGATATATTCTGTCTGGATTGAGGATGTGTTTCAGAATTTGTGTCTGGCTTGCGATATCACGATGATTAATCCTTCCGGTGCGGCGCGTTTCGAATGGAGATTTATCACTGTATGGTTTTTCATGGTTTCACGTTCACTGATGGAAGGGAAACAGAAAACCGATAAACGTGAAAGATATTCGGCATCTAACAGTAGATATACACCCCCGCTCAAAAGTATATGGACACTAACCATTTTTATGAAATTTGTATACTGTTGTTGTTAGACTGTTTTTATTGTTAAATTCTGTTACGTACATGTATGTAATGTATTACTAGAACATTGTATACAACTACTTGAAAACAATAAAATTTTATTTTTTTCGATGATACTAATAATATAAAATTGAAACTGATTTTGGATTGATACGTTGGATACAGCTACTTGGAAACAATAGAATTTTATTTTTTCGATGATACTAATAATATAAAATTGGAATTGATTTTGGATTGATACGTTGGATACAATTACTTGGAAACAATAGAATATTACTAGAATACATTACATACATGTACGTAACAGAATTTAACAATAAATACCGTCTAACAACAACAGTATACATAATATATCATAAATTTCATAAAAATGGTTAGTGTCCACATACTTTTGAGCGGGGGTGTACGTATAGATATTAACTATAATTGGATTTCTATTTTTTATTATATGTAAAAAGGTATTTGTATCAAAGCTGAAAACATCAGGAATGGAAGGGACTCTGCCAAATAAATATTAATAAAAATTAAGCAATCGTCAGAAATGACCCAATTTTCTTTTAATACCAGAAGTAATCAACAACTTCAATTATGTTTCACCACAATGTTATTCCATGGGTATTGCTGCTATCATTACGAAAGTTTCATTGTGTCATAAAAGAGAAAATACAAGCAGTAATTAAGTAGTCAGAAATTTATTACAGTATCTTCAGGATCGTAAAATTTTATTAAACGTAAATAACGAAGGAACCTGATCAAATAGAAAATACGTGTATGTACTTATATATGCCGCACCAATTAACTCTAATTAGAATTGTCTATCTTCATAAAAAAGAACATTGCATTAAAAAGTTTAACTAGTTTATCGTCTACTGTGTTTCAGTTTCACGATAAATTAGAGCCATTTCGCGATCTACTCGCGGTTGTTTTGACTGTAACGAGCGATAAACCCGATCGAAGAACCGCCGCGTTTTGTCAGTGATTCCCGTGTTTCAGTGTGCAAATAATACCAGGCTGCAGCATTATATTTAAAAACGCGTAACTCTCTTTTCTTCCTTGCTGTGCTCTATACTCGTTGCATATGCGAACGAAAATACCGTTATTAAGCTGATAATTCATGGATTTGTAATTGTATGTCCGATGGCGCGCGTTGTGGATACGGCTTCATTCAATCGTATACGTGTCAGGTGAAAGGTGTACAGGTGTGGTTAACGTAACCGTGGCACAATGCTCAATCGTGAAACATTAAATAATTCTTTAGCGTTCTTTATGTCCAATTACGCACTGCTTCGTCCGGATTGGACGTCGAAAAGTTAACCACCCAGGACGAATCGGGAGATAAGAATTCAATTACGGGCGTATTACTATTTATAGCAATAGATGTTACATTTGGTAGATGTTATTTACTGTATTTGGTTTGTGTACTGAAGCTATCTTGGACACTCGAGCCGAGTGTTTGAATTCATTTCTGAAGCTACTCGAACCTCGAGGGTATTAGAGTTTTGTTTGCTTATTTGAGAAATTCAGTTGTATAAATTCAGAAGCTATATCGAGTGATTACATCGTATGTTCAAATGATACTTTCATAATTTACACGAGCATGTAGTAGATTGTTTGGAATTGATAAAAACGTACAAATGAATTTCTTGAAATCTGATGCAAGTCTGATTTTATGTACTTTATTAATTGCTCTTGTATTTTGTAGGTAACCTAGAAAGTATAATTTATATCTACACATAATATATTTTCTTTCAATTGCTAAGTGTTCCTTTATGAATGATTTCAATGATTCTGATATAGTCAGGGCCGCAGTTACCATAAGGCGCATTAGGTGCAAGTTACAAGTTTTAAAATTTTGCTCAAACAAAATAAGTTCAAATACATATTGCTACGTATTAAATTCATAATATGAACATTAAAAGCCGTTGAAAATTGCTTCTCCATTTGAAATAGTATTTTTAATTCGGTTCTCCATTTTTAACTTTTTAATACTCCAACTTCGAACTTTTAAACGTTTACTTTCAACTCTAAAAATTTCTAAATCTGCAATTTGATATCTTCAATTATGACTCTAAAAGTACCCAAATGCTCAAAATCTTTGAACTAAAATCTTAAAAACTTTCAAATCTTTAATTTTATATCTTTAAATTTGCAACTTGAAATCTTGCATGTAAAAGTACTTATACATTATATGACGACTTTAATCTAAATAACACTTAACTTGAAAATGATTAATTGTCATGAATGAATCATAAATGTATTTATATTAGAATACCACTTCAAGTAAAATATTTTCTATAAAAAAGAATAAATAATTACAAACATATGTGTGATACATGAATGTGTGACACATTGATGTTACAGTTTCGTTACAAAGATATAGGTTTGCTGCGTAGATATTCACATGTTTATCACTAAGTAGTTATATTAGGTCTAGCAGTTTAGCATATGCGCAGCATTAATATTAATTTCTGTTTTTATTCTTAACTCGTGTCTAATTATTGGGACATTGGCGATGCCGTTATGTCATTTAGAATGCGGGATCGTATGGCGAAATTCTTACTTTTTCACACGGATACGATGTTAATTTTAACAGCGCTAGATAACACGCGTGTTTAAAAACCTGAACACCTTAATATTTTATGTGAGAAACTAATTAAAGAAATTTTGAGAAATATTTAAATTAAGAATTTTAAATTAAGAAAATATGAGTATCTATAAAATGATCTGATTAATTAATTTAGATTAATCAATATACTGAAAATTTTGCATTGAATTATGTAATTAGACTGTTAAACCTCGGAACAAGTTCACTGCAGATTTCAATGTTTGGACTAGTTTTAATTATAAGTCTCCATCGGCATAACAGGTCATTGAGTTCTAAACGAAAATTTGATTCTTTAATATTTTCAAAACGAAAAGGTCGAACTTCCTGACTTGATCGCCTTAGGAAAACAGTTACACCTGTAGGGATTTGACTCCCTAAATACTATTGCCGTTCGCGACAACTTTTTGGAAAGTGAGTGAATTTCTTTATATACGTATATTTTTATTATTTTGATGTATTTATTAACCGTTTGCAGGCTTTGAAACATATAGTTTGTAATGAGCAATATGAAGTGAGCGTTTTTAGGTGCCAATTATATAAACTCTGTTCAAAAAATTGATAGAATTTTTTCTTCGTTTCTTATATCGGTAAAAATCTCACAACTTCAGGTTCTCAAAAATAATTATACTTTTTTAACGGCTGACAATTTTCTTTATACTCTTTCGAAAGACCACAGTCTTAAGAATAAAATTCTACGACAACTTTTTAAAATACTTTTTTATTACAAAATTGTGTACTTTAAACTTTAAACAGATTCTCGTTCATTCGTGACTTCTGTTTGAATTTTCATTCTTACTGCAGAAAGTATTAAACATTTTACCTAAGTATCGCATGTGCATTAAATTACAGATTTTAATAGACATTGCAGAATTTTTTTAGATTTCTTTGAAGCCTATAACAATAGCCTATAAAAAAAAATACTGTCGGTAAAAAGCAAAGTGGAATTGTAAATTATTTTTCAAAGCTACACATATTTATCTTAAGTGGCTTGAAAGTGCAATGAAAACAGTAAAAAATCACTTAAAATTTGAAATGATCAATTTTTGAAATTTCGTCCCTGCAATTTTTTTTCATTAAAAAAAAAACGGTGCCGCATTTTCCAAGTATGCAAAGTCCGTACAGCTTTTGCGGCTTGTCAGTTTTCCAGGAATCGATACGAAGTATCGAGCGTGAAGGAATGCGAATGGAGCAGTACTTTGTGAATTATGGCTCATAGATGTGCGCGATGCAGATGCGTTCGATAATGACAATAACGTTAGTAACAATGATAATGACGCCAATATTTCACCTTTGTTGAAATCCAGTTATTACAGGAACTGACGACGGTAAAAACGATTCTTTGTTGTGATTTATCCTTTTCCTTTGTTAATACGTTTTTTACGTCTATTATATTTCCTTCGATTGTAACAAGGATGCAAGACTGAAAAATTATTGACAACTTCAGTGACGGTATAAGAATTTTATTTTCATCTTCTTTTGCATAGATTATCTTTTCTATTTTTTAAAATAATTTAAAACCTATTTTCATCACAAATCAACACTCAATATCTTAGTTTCTTTATTTTTCTTTCTCTTGACATTCATGCTATTTTCCAGGCATTTGAAACAAGGAAAGGGAACAGCTTAATCAAATTTCTGAATGATATGCCGCGAAACGCAAATTTTCTCGTCGAATATTTTTCTACCGCTTTATTCATTGGACTTTTATCGGATTAGGAGTAGAATCGTCGAATTTTGTTGGAGCTCGAACGGTCGATCGCAGAGAGCTCGTTTCAGACACGAAACGATGATAGACACGTGCACGTGGACGTCAAACGTTCGAGCACGATAATACGGTTATCGCTACACCTCGGGGAATTCATGCTTGTACTGAAACAAAAAAGAAGGAAAAATCTCTGATCGCATGTTTCACGCAGACACGCTTCACACGCTAGTGCCGTTTGACACTGAAAATAACGCACATTAAAAAAAAAAAAATGTGATTAAGGGAGGACGACAGATAATGCAGCCATAAGCTATGAAGCGAGAGAAGGAAACCACGGATTGATATTCAATAAAAAGCAAAGGGAGCATCGATAAAGTCACGGCGAAGTGTAGCTAGGACAACTGCATTTCATTTGAGAATTTAATTTTCGCGTACGTGGCTTTCGCATTAACTTCTAACCTCTTAATGTGTAGCATGATTACTTAACGACTCTGATAATTTCCTCGTTGTCACACTAATTCCACTTAGTTGAGGTCACGGCTTGGAAGGCTTTGAGATCATTGCAGAGACCCTGCAGAATGGAATTTTTTTTTTCCCCCTCGACGCAAACAACCAATTGAAATCTTTACGCTGGGATTTCAATCAGGCAGTGAAATGTTATACAAAGTATTTCGTAATTACAGGACGAGCCGAGGCATGCGAATTCTTCGTGTTAAAAGGAATCCAAAAGTTCTTTACCTTTTCGCAATCCGAACCTTCGTTTTCGAGATACGGGTAATTAAAGTTGTGCAGTCGCAACTTCCGGCTCGGGGTCTTCAAACGCCATTCAGCACCGGAAGTTGAAGGCTCCGAGTCACTTGAGTTGTTTATATCCAGAAAATGGAGCTTCAGACAGTAAAACAGTGAAAAACTTTTTGATCCTTCTTTTTTTTTTTTGCAAAGGATTTGTTTGTTTCAGTTTCATAGAAAATATTTGGAAATTTTTGTTCATTGTTATATGATACTTTGAAATATAGGAATTTTTCTTTCCTCCTGGACTTTGACATTTCACCTTGCTCGGTCGCTCGAAATCAGAAGCTCGACATTTAATTCGCGAATGATAAAGCAAGTCGCATTACAATCGGCGATAAGCATTCGCGTCCATGGATTTTCAACGTCGAAATGCTCCTAACGTTTCAAAGAACCGAGGCGAAACGATACGCGAAACGGATGCCGAGATCGTTTCTAATCCTGATAAGGTGACGATAAAAGCTCAAACAATGAGATCATTGCGACGCCAAAACCTCGGGAAATCTAAAAAACATCTGCACGCAAATTACTGCGATATCGCGTGCTGACAGTTCTTTCGAGCGATTGCATTTTGAAACGCAATACATGTGAAGTGCTAAAAGTTTTTAAGATCGTTACATGTTTTTTTTATTGAAATTGGTAAATTTTGAGTAAGTATGTTAAAACGGCGAATGCAGTTATATTCAAAACAAACAAAAAAAAATTAATTACATGAAGAAGGGAAATTCGTGAGATTCGCGAATTTGCAAATCAAATGAATTTTTTATTTGTGAATGAAAAAATCTTTTCATTCGTGATAAAGTGAAAAGACGTTACGGAAATAAACAACAAAAAATTACATTATTCGGAAAGTATGGAAAGTATATTTTTTCGAAAATTTCTTATATATATTAAATGTTATGAATCCATCTCGTGCAATTCTTCTACAGACAACCGACGAAGCTACAGAAAATTATGAGTTTCACTATTCTCTCTATCGGTTGTGTGACAAAAAAATTGCAAAAATTTGACTGACAAAATGTTCAATATCATGTTTTAAAAGAAAACATAACAGATAATTTATAATTTGTTATCTTATCTTAACGTATTTAGAAAAAAATTGAAAATAGTTAAAAATTTAACTTTAAAAAAAAATTGAGAATAGCATTTCAATATCTTTGCGGAGCCCCAAAAAATTCATTCAACAGAAATAATTTCCGTCAATCACTATTAGAAAACAGTATTCGGACAATTTCAATTTTTTCATTTCACCCTAATAAATAGTCTCTCTCGAAAAAAGGAAACAAAAGAAGGAAATTCATGTGTCACGTGCAAACCAGTCTCAAAATTTGCATACCTTCGCTTAATGCATAATAAAAGAAGAAAATCTGACTGATCTCATAGGCTGAGCAAACGACAGGTCGAGTAATTGAGGGTGTCGCGGGGGTAAATAGGTGGCCATTTAACCGGGAGACAAACATTTACATATCACCGAGCTGTCTGCGCAGAGTCGAGGAAAGAATGTCGATGTGGGGCCTGGGAATGATCGCTGGGGGATTCGATCGGTCGTGTGTAACGGTAATGCAACCGGAGGGGTTGATAGAGCACAGGAGGGTTGCTTAATGCGTGCGATTACACGCACCCGTGAGTTCACGCACGCGACCACTTCGCGGGTTCGCGTGGACTTGGTGAACAGCAGGTGGTTACCAAAAGAATTTCGCGGGAACCATTTAATCGAGAACGTGTTCATTCCCCTCGACACGTCACTGTTGTTATTATTCTATGTTTTATTTTCAATTGTAGGTAATTTACATTATTGCCTTCTTACAGTTCAATCTGATTTGACGAGAATCGCTTTTTATTCAGGATAATTGTGAGTGAATGTTCTTGCATTAATGTAAAAGTATGGTTGTCTATACTTTTGTTTTAGATGATAGTTATAAATTTTTTTCACCTAATTAGGCCTCTTTTTTGATGTAATATGCTAGGAAGTTGCTTAACGTTTTTCTAAATTCTAGTTTCTTCACTGAACTCTTTTCCCAATTCTTTCTTCGTTGTCACTTTATCTTCTTTTCTCTGAATTCTTTTCAGAGTAATTCAAGTGGAGTGTTGACAGCGTGGGTAAAAAGTTTGGAAAAAGCAGCGCTGTTTACTCTTCTCTCAGTTCTGCTTTCTTATTTCCGGGATCGAGTGAACAGAAAACCGCAGCAAGGCAGCAATCTGGAACCGATATAATTGCCTCGAAAATTACCAACGAAATTTTATTGGACGATTAACGACTGTGAACAAAAAACTTAATTCTAGCGTTTTTTGCAAAAGAATTATTCTTCTACCTTTTCTACGTTTTTCTTCTTTTTCGCTAAATAGAGCGAAAAGATTTGACATAAACTTATTAGCAGTTTTAGTCAATCGACAAAAATTTATTTGTGATAGATGTTTTTCCCTTTGTTGTAACATTTTATAATACGTAACGAGCGACACGTACGTTTTAGGTTAATACAACGATTCGAAATGCTTGAAATTTATTCACCGATTTCGTGTCTCTGAATTGTTCCCGTTCGTGCACTGCGAATAGCACTAAATGTTAGCCATTAGCGACCATAATTGGTAATCGATGTCGCTTGTCCCCTTTTGAAATTTATTCCTATTAAGGAAGCTTGTCTCTGGATAACGAAACACGGATAAAATGCCTTGTAGTGGTGAAATACACATGTATAATATATCAAAACCAGTCAGTATTTTTAACACCAAGAGACTAAAAATTCACTGACTACTTCACTAAATTGTAATTAATATTGCATAATTTGATAATATTATTCTTACGAAAACGTAGGACATTCTCACGGCACGTCTAATAATTTAAATTTGAAATAAGATTCTTTTCTGATAACATTTTTCTTGATTATATCGAATTATTTTTCTTGTATTATATAATTTTGCTAATATTATTTCAAAAAACATGTACATTAATGTTATCTCTAATAATTATAAGAAGACGTTTACTTAAATGAGGATAATATGACACATATTTCGTTTTATCCAACTTCTGTTTGTATCTCTTATCACTTAATGCATCAAATCGTGGAACTTAGTGCAATTTTGGGGATTGTAATTCAATGCAATCGTTTCAATATATTTTCAATAATAATGATAGAGCTCAGTTCCCTTTCTCATTAATCTATTCACATTTTATGCGTTTTAATTTATTGCACAATGAAACTCAAGTTACTGTTATCATTACTACAAAATCTTGATTCATTTGAAGTTTTTATTTCATCGTTCTTAAAATTAAACCATCCTCCATTTTACGAGGAGTGTGAAAAGGGTGATAATAGATTTAATGGGAAGGGGTTGCACACAGTTACCCTTTGTTGGTCGACTATTGACACAAGCGCCGCCCTCTGACTCGGAGATAGAACCTTATTAAATCCCAAATATGGTGGACGAACGATGCCATAAAATTGTTTAACAAATTAATATTCTATAAAAATTACGCGTATAAACGCCAGAACATTCTAATCTATATTTATCTTACATTTATTCTAACTTATTAATGTCCACAAATCAAAACATTTAGTCCGATGCACCATTGCTACAACACTATTTTACAAGTTCGTCGTTAAATATTTACTGTTGAGTGTTTTCTCAGGAAAATATCATACTGATCAGGAGGCCTAGTTTTTTTCATACAGAGATTGTTGCAGTCGCAGAAAATGGAGGAAAAATAGAACAAACTTGCGTGAAACAAAATTTTTTATTTAAATAAAGGTTCGAAAGATAAAATACAATTACAATATTTTCTATTTATTGCACTCCTCCCCAGAAAAAAATCCCCAAAAATGATGAAAATTTAGGCGCCGTGAACGTATTTAACCCCTTAAGCTTAAGCACTTACTGTTGTGTTTCAATTACATTTAACCGTTAAAATTAAGTTTTCTTTATTTATCAAGTAAAAAATTATACGTGAACGATTTCTGTCGCGTCAGATCGCGCAATTCGATCACTGTGCGACGCGACGATGAACGTAAAAGAGAGAAGATTCTGGGCCACTTTGGATACCCAAGTGGTTGCACAGAGCAACCCCCCCGTCGGCCTCGAACAGCTCGGGGTAAGCGCCGCCCTCGAATCACCGATGGGCATCCCCACTATGTCCGAAGCATGGTGGTGGCACGAACCACCCTCGTCGATACAAGCAGGGCCACGATAATGCCATTTCGTATCCTCGCGAGAAAACAAGGGCTGCGGACGATCCGTCTTCCCTGTCTCTTGGCCACAGTCTCTTCGCTCGATCGTTATCGGAAATTTCATCGATCCCGGTAGATCTGCCTTCCCGTTCGGCACGGTACTTCGATACCTCGCGTGAATTTGGAAAATCGCGGACTGGAATATCGAAAGTTTCGCAGTGAACGGAACGGTTCGACGGTTGGCAACAGAAAATAGCTGAAACTGATCGAGAATAATCGCGATTCTAGCGGTGACACGCGATGCGTCAGGACGTACCGCAGCCTTGGATCACGAAGACCGTCGCCTAATTCGACGGGAGAATGGAGCCAGTGTCGATTTTCAGTATTCGTCGCTGGATGTTCGATTTTTGAGTAACTATGTAGTGATTCGGTGTTGCCATGATTGCTAACGAAACTTTCCATCGAGAGTGAGTTTAATGCGTTGACCCGTCATGGAGTTTCCATGGGCTCTTCAACACCAGACCGATCCTGTCCAGAATGGACGAGGTCATCCGAGTGACCATCAAGAGGATCCTGGGATTAATCAAGTCTCTACGCGACGATTGTTGACTGTGACAGGTAAACTCAAACGTTAAAGTATATTGAAAGTTACTACATAGAGGCGTTAATTGGTAAAATACACGGGCAGTAATTGGAGAAATCGATGGTTTAAATTTTGGAGATTTTGAAACTAGGATCTATGTGTATAAAGATCCGAATAGCTTGAAACTCATTTTCGATAGTTTAGTATACACGTATTACGGTATCGTAGACGTATGTGGTGTTACATAATTAAATTACAAAAACTTTGGTTTATGTTCTTATATCATATAATGAAGGTTACATTATTCCATAGTTATGCAATACTTCATTTTGAAGGTGCTTTAATACTAAGACCACCGATAATTGAACTACATTTGTTTCTAAAACGTGCCAATAGAAATTGAATATCTAAGTATTTGATTTATTAGAACTTTATATGTTAGCACATCATTAGAAACGTAGATATTAACACTAACTTTGTTATATTTTTCTTAAAATTAGAACAGTTATTTGAAAAAATAAAATGCATGATTGAGTCAAAAACAGAAATCCAAAGACCGTAACACGGTTAAGAAAATCCTTAATTTTGGTTCTTCTTAAATATTCTCTAAGTAGTTTCTAAATCGAGTCGTAAAGTAATTAAAAAATGAAGTGTTTTACAGTGCAAGGCACAATGCGAATTTAGTATGGTACATAAATTATAGTGCTATTAAAACGGATGTTGTGTCCGCGTTTACCACGGTTCAGAGGTGTTTCTAGGAAATTAGATTATGATGTTCCGGCGAAACAATGGAGAAATGCGCCTCCGCCACTCTCTCCGATTATTAATGAAACTCTTTTTTTATTGTTACCGTAATGGTGATCCACAGAAATCCGTAGATCCGCGTGCTGAACTATTCTGTGGCGAAACTTCCGGGAAGCTTTATCATTCTAAGTAAATTAAAATAAACTCCTACAATAAACAATACACACTAGGTTTTTCTTAATAAAATTTTTCATTCATTATTATACACAGCGAGTGCTGTAATTGTTCCTAAATTCTTTTCATCATTTTCTCTACTTATAATTAGTACTTTTTATTTTAATATTAAAGTTTCATACTCGCATTTATTTACCTTTGGTGTTATACTACTTACAAATATGACTAGAATTGTACTACTTCTATTTTGTTAAATAAATATAAGGACACGTATTAATAGAAATGGCTTTTTATGTTTTAGTTAAGTAAAATATTAATATGGAGAAAATAAAATGGACTACAACTATTACAAAATGTAAACTTGCAACACTATAATATTATACAATAAAGCGTACGTAATTATACGTACAATTGTAACAATAATTAAGTAATCTTCATCAACAGTGTACAATTCTTCTATTGTTCTCTGTAAAATAGTATCATTATTATCTTTAAAAGAAAATTTCTTGTTATTGTCATACAAACAATCCGGCGACATTCTTTGGACACCAGTAGCCAAAATTGTCAGCGATTATCGCGTTTATCGCTGGAAATCGTTGGTATTGCGTGTCGGCGAGGGATTGAACACCTGTCTGCGGCCGGTTCATCCCTCCGTGACCGTCTAATTACCGTGAAAAAAGTTGCATCGAAGCTTGCGTTCCCTAATCGTTCGGGCGGTAACAGTGAATTCGGCAGCTGCGCTTACCCCCTGAACGATTAAGAACGGGTGAAATCGACGATTCGGCTCGATTAACTTCCTCCGTTTAAACGGTCTTCCGGCCTGCGCGACTATCATACACGATCATCGAGTCTCACGGGTCAGATGGTTGAAATGCGATTTTCGAGAAAATTACTAGGGTTTTGTGTGCGCGTGTGCATTTCGACAGGTGATATTCCCGTCCCTTTTTCGTCACGATTCTTCGATTAGATTCATGACATTGTTTCTGAAATTGTTTACACTGTGAGATTTATGTTACTCTGATTCATTTATTTCATTCTTATAATTCTTTACTTTATTATTTTTATTTTACTCGTTTTATCACACTATTATATCATATGCATAAAATAAAAGTTTCAATCGAAAGTCGGTTTTGGTTCCAATTTGCGAAAGAAAAATTCGTCAATTATGTGGATATAGTTCATATTGCAAGATTTTTTTTGTATCCAAAAATGAATTCAGCCGAAGCTCCTTTTGCTAACTCTACATAAAAGAACCTAACATTTCTTTAATTTTTTAAAGTTTAAACAAATATCTTCAATTTTTCCATGCATTCATTACTACTATAACTATTGTAAGGAGTTTAATTTGATTAATACCTATATTTGAACGTTACAAACAGTAAAAAGTGACATTAATTTCCCATTAGCCAAGCTAGAAAATAAACTTAAGTTTTTCTATATCAGTTCATTGTTCGTAAATATCTCGATAATTGATTCGTCGTTTCCTACATGTCGAAAGTTCAGCTTTCCTGCAGCAATAAGTGAAGGAGTTTTCATTTCCGCCTTCCGTTTTCGTCATCATTGTTATTAAATGTGGCTGGGAATAATTAATGCAATAATACAACGAAGCATCTTCCGATCGAATGGGTCGTTTTACGGCGCCGAACGAAAGTGAGCCAATTTTCATAGAGGCGACATAGTTCGAACTGCCATTTGCAGCGCATTTCTATTTGCTTTGTCGGAGAAAGTCGCTGGAGAGCCAATACACACCGGCTCTTTTTACATCGTTTGGGACTCGATCAACCGAGGCGAGCGAAGCGTATCCATTTTTACACCTTACTCGCTGTAATTAGAACCGTCGCTTTCGTATTGCGATCTGACTATTATTGACATCCGTCGAGCAAAATATTGCAAATTAACAGCCACTAGCTCTGGAATTTTTCTTGTTCATGCGCCGCAATATGCGCAAGAATCTTGTGCAATGCATGACAAAATAATTTAAAAAGGTGTGCAAAACCTTACAGTTAACAGCAACTGAACTTACACCTTACTAAATTGCCTGAAATGCAAGATCTACAAAAAATATCAGCTATTAGCTAATATGTTATCTATTAAGACACGCATATATAATTAATGGTGTTGAGAAAGATATGCTTTTCGTCTTCTATCACTTTTTAGATGAAAATTCATCTGTGTTCAACTCTGCATAGCTGAAAATGATAAAAATAAAATTTCAAAGTCATATAGAATTCAAATCCTATAGTTAATGTGTTTAATATTTTCTGAGACTATCACAGATAAAAATAAATATCTCGGTATTTCATTTTGTTATTGTTTATATCACTGACAGAATATCTGTATTGAACTCCCAAGGCGACAAGAAAGAAATTTTTGCATTTTCATTCGTGATACCAAAGTGGTACAAACAAATCAATAATTTTAAAAAGCACAACAAACACTAGCCATACGAATAACAATTTTATCTCTACTTTCGATACTCTACTTGAGTATGTACTAAAACTGTTTTGAACGCTTCAGCAGCCACCTTCGATATACACCCACATATTTTCATACGCGTCTGAAAGCACGTCCTGCAAACAACAATCGGTCAATATTTTTTTGCACGCGGATACACTCGACCAAGGCAGAAAATATTTTCATTACGAAAAACATTTTTGTTTTGCGCGAACGTAACTTTTGTCGCGTTTCGCGGGACAATAGAACCGCGAGTCAAACTGCGGCTCGCTTCAGAGGCAACATGGTCCCCGGCGAACAATAAATTTTCAAGATAAATCCTGTTCGTACACGAAAGGGACACGTGCAAACCGTTACATCGCGCACATGTCCTCTTTAGCAGTATCGACGTATCCCACGTGTTACATACGTACTTCGTCGCGTGTCGATTACGCTCCGAACGCATGGAAACGTTGTTTGTCCGCTGTGTAAATTTTCTGCGAAAACGAGCAGGCGCCTCTTCGTTTTGCACGATCCTCGATTACCGTCATGGGTATTTGCTATAAATAACGCGAGTACGTGGATTGCAGATAAGCGGGAGAAGAATGAAGGAATTGGTGTTGAAAAAATGTGTGTAATAGAAAATCAATGTAACGTGAATTCGAGTTCCTGTCTTTAGTAGTGATTGTCTTTTCAAAATTTGATTTTTGACGAACATTTTATACAAGAAAATTGTGTATGGTATGTTTGAAACTTTTGACCGGAGAAAATCCTCGATTCAAACAATTCACCGTGATCGATAACAGGGAATTGAAAGGCTCTACAATCTGAAATCGGGGAGTCAAGGTTACTCGCGTTTGGTCCACCGAATGCAATTCAAACTATTCGTGCACGAACTTACGTAAACACGTAACAACGTTTCACCATTAACTGTAATTATAACGTGTGCACGAGGCAATCTCACCAAGGTCTAGTCTCGCTGATTTGGATGGAGGTGTGATGGACGAAAATGATAACACTGCGAAGCAATTTTCGTTTCATCCGGTTTGTTTGCGCTCCTATTTGTCACAGACTGGGAGAATTTTATTTCAACATTGCAAAGGCAAAAAGTAACATGAGAAAAAATAAGAAACCATACTTTTATCAAAGTCATTTTAAAGAAATCAGTTCGACTAAACTTGATGCAACTTGTATAAAAATTTCTTTTGGCTATTTAATTACCTTTTTTCCTCTACCTTCAACCCTTTGCACTGGAACTGGAAGTTCAGTTCTTCAAGAATATTTTACGTCATAGTAGGTGGTGACGAGATCTGCAAACATTAAAAATTCTTAAAGTAAAAGTAATGAAACGTTTCAATTAAAAAGTGCATATGGAATAAATGATATTGAAAGGGGTTACGCATTGGTATGAAAATATTGGAGCATTGGATGCTAATAGGAAAAGGAAAGGATTTATTATTTATAAATTCACGATGCACCATTTAGTCTACCGATTGAACGTAGGATCACGGCCGTCTGGCCGACTAGTTAACGACTTCCTCTTCGCTTTGTTCCTAATAACAATGTAATTATTACGCAAAAGGCTGAAACCCAGTGAAACTTGTGGCCGTTGGTACGCCTCGTGGAAAAAGACAATCTTTTCATCTTAGAAAGTTACCCTGGGCTTCATTCTGCCACGACAATTTCGCCAGACAATAAAATTGTTACGGACAAACGTGCACGTTTGCCCGTTTCTCACTTTCGCATCCCGCGCCCGACGTTTTTCCTTTTCGGAGTAGAAATGTCGGTCCCAAGCGATTTTACGCGAACGAACATTCCCTATTCGGCCGCTTTTATGTTCTCTCCGATCATTTTTTGTTTATACAAATTCAAGGATTTTGAGAATTTATTTAGACAATAGGTCATTTCTACAATAAAGGCTCTTTAAAATTAGTTCGCGGTATAGAAGTTTGATGTAAACGAAATAAGTAGATAGGGACAACCATGACCGGACAGCTAAAATTAGAGATTCCTCGCCAGTTTTCATTAAAAATGTCTAACAATCTTTTTTTTGACTCGAAATTAATATACTTTGAGTAATGATTAGGATGTCTTATTTGGATACAATTTTAATTCTTTTTTGTAACTAATAAAATTATACAGAGTATCCCAGGTTTTAATAGCCAAACTTTGTCAGTATATATTCTATAGGACTAAATAACAAAAAATACTATATAAACGTAGGTTGTTCAACACCTTATTAAAAAGTTATAAACAATTATAAAATACGACACTGAAAAGGAAACGTTAAGCGATATCTACATGTAATTTTAAGTGAGCTGTATTTATTATATCTAATCAGTAAATTAATACCAGTTTTTTAAAATACTAATTATTACTACAAATTGCTTAATACTAATTCTTACTACTGGTATTAACTTTAATACTAAATTCGTAGGTGCAGCTAATATTCCTTCCAGAATGTCCACCGTCTTTAGAAATATGAGATTGACAACAGTTCAAAATGGAATTATATTACTCTAATTGTAAGAAGTTCATTTATATTTTATTTTATCGCAATGAATGAATCGTTAATTCTTTGTACTAGTTCATTACACGTATTTATTTTTGTTTTATAAACAAGTAAATATCGTTTATATTTTCCGTTTGAATTCCATATTTTTGCTTATAGCTTTTGAATAAAGTATTAAACAGCCTATATTTATAATAACACTTTTTTTTGTTTAAACTTATGGAATATATTGACCGTTAAAATTTGGTCGTTAAAACCTGAAACAGCCTGTATAAAAAATGTTGATTGTATTTTGCTATACAATTAAAATTGTAATTATAAGACAACTTCCCTTATTTTTAGTTAGTATATTTACTGGTGATAATATTCAGATCCAAGTCCATCTTACTGCACCCAGGGGCGGTGTTTGGTCGATACTTCGAAGAGGGATTGGTTGGCAACGACCCAACCACCGGTGTAATTCGCCCCTCAGCTTTCTGTCGCGTGTATTATACTGGCCTCTCTCTACCTATCCACCCCCACATGTATCCGACTGACCATTTCAAAATGGTCGATTCCTTCTGGAAAACCAGAGATTAATTTACTTGCTACCATTAAATCAACTTGCGAAAACTTGGACAAATTATCGATCTCACGAAAACTTAACACGTGCAGTAATTCAATTGTAAAAACATATTGCTTCAAACTTTGATATTAGGGATCATATGATTAAAGAATGTAAGATTTAATGATTTTTACGAGAGCAATAATTTTAAGTTGGAACAAAATTTAGTTAAAAAGATAAATGACCGTTTTGTTTGGTGTAGAAGACTGAGTTTCTATAATAGAAATGTAAGCGCACGTAATTATGTAAAGCAACGCATTCTTTGGACGGTTTCGTTTAATGGAAGAGGAACGACACATTGCGATTTTCCTCATGCGTTTCAGTCATGACTTTTTTCACCTTCGATGATTGTCCAAGAGTTTTCTAAAGACCACGCTAAAAAAGACGAGAGAAACGCATCGAACACACGTATTTACGTGTTACAAAACTCGATCCAGTTACACGTACAAACGATCGAGACGATTTACAAGGTGTTCCACGTTCGTAGAAGCTTTAAGTAACTGTTTCAAAATGCCTCGACGTACGTGGACTCCTAATGGGACAGTTTTGGGAACACCGAGTTTCTTGTTAATACATAGTTACTAATTTATTACAGCTGAAAAATACAAAATTACAAGGAGCACTCGTATTTTCTAAAATATCATAAATTTGCAAAATCTACAATTAATTGCATGTAAATATTATTCAAGCATAGAGAGATTATTTCATTTCGCATAAATTGTGTAGGTCAGTAGTAGAAATTAGTCGATTTTGGACTTGGCTGCCGACGGAAATTGTTTACAGCATGTGTTTCTACAGGTTTTAAGAGGCTTAACATTTATAATTATTTATCCGAGAAGTGAAGGGAAAGTTATAAATAGACTGCAGATTTGTATGCATTTATGAGAATTTTAGTATGCAAAAATTGTGGGAGGTTGTCGATACACGTCAAAGTATATCAAATATCAAAAATATAATACAGGTTGGAAACGTTGCAAAATAAGGCACACTATCAAGCTTTAATTCTTAATTTATATGTATAAAAATTTGATTTTGCATAAAAATCAGCAGTCTAGTTATAAAGAATACTCGTAAACTTTGAAAAAATAACCATTTATTAATCTCATTCCAGTGATGTTTTGTTGTTGCCTTTTTCGAAGGATAAAATGGATAAAGTTGGTGAACGGATTGTTGGTTGCTGCTCCCACATAGTTTTTTTTTTTTTTTATATACTCGACACCAATCTGCCATCAACCTACTTGATGATTTTCTAAATGACTATTTTGCTGATGGATCATTATCCGAAGAAGATATCAACGAAATGCATTAATTAGATACATTTTACAGATGATTTACGCATTTCCAAGTTTATGCGTATTTCGTGTAACTCTCTCTTCACTTTCCTGATAAGTAATGATGTATTTTGGATTCCTTAAAACTTGTAGAAACATATTCAGAAGTTGAGTTAATAACAAACATTTCCGAAGTCTACTTAGTGTATCACATTCTTCGTTTTTCTTTTCTATCAACTACTCACAGTTTTGAAGACAGTTCATAGAACACAATACTGTTATCTCCTCCTTCATAGCAATAAATTAATAGAAGCTCTTGCATTAGTTGATACAGGACATTTAGACACGAATTTCAATCGTAACTACAGAGAACGTTGAATACCCACCGCCGCATTTTTCTTCGATCAATTTCTGAACCGCTCCCCGTCGCCGCTGTAAAATGCTTTGAGGAAGAGGATCTGAGAAACTGTTATGCGGCTGACTGAAAACAGGTTCTGTTTTAAACTTGTTCCACTGCGTGTCCTTGTTTTGCCTTTATTTATAGGCGTTGCAGGCGACACTCGCATTTCTGACAATCCCACGGTTTTATATGCAGCCACGATCGTTTATTCCGTCAACAGACGACGCTTGATTTCTACGCGCGGCTGAAATCAAGGTTCTATACTTTGAACCCTCTTTGTATTGAAACGCGCCAGTAATTAATTAATAGTAGATTATTGTTGAACTTAGTCATAAATAATTAATTATTGCACTAGCTTTATAGCGCCTATGCTTCCTTGAAAATTCTGGATAGCATTCTCTGCAATATAAATACTATTCACAGTTATGTCATAAAACTGTCGTCCACGCGAATGACAATTGAATAGTTGACAATGTCTCGTTTGTTTCACATCAACTATAGTTTTCTCCAATAACTTCATTTATCGGCCATATTCGGAATATTTACAAGTATCGGAGCATAGCTCTCCGAGAAGCACTTTGAAACCGTAATCCGATGTTTGTTCAGTAAATTACACGGTTGATCGTTGAATGTGGCATTCATTGGCATCGCGAACGAACTCGTACGATATTTTCAGTCCGAAGTCTTAAAGGCGCCCTTACACTTGGTTTGTCAGCGTGAATGGCCAGCCGGAAGCAACGAGTTATGACACTTGACGTGGTCTCTTAAACGCTTAAGTGTACCCAAGCAGATCACATTGTGCTTCTCGACGCGCACACGCGACTGTTTACGCGTTGTCTTTCAAAAATTGCTGCCCTCATTCCCACATGAGCTTCTTGCGATCGAAACCCCTCGAAACACCCCTTTATTTCATAATAAGAACTTTCTTAAACTCACTTTGCACTTTAGCATACAATTTTACTCAATTCTTGACTCATTTTATTGGTTTTTTTCTTTAGTTTCTTCCTCGTAGTTTTGTTGAATTTCTTATTCTGCAAGCTTAGTAATTTTGTGCTGAAGACGATGAACATTTTTGAAAATTTAGTTTAAAAAAATTTAATCACCTACTGTACAGTGTAGCTTTGCAGTCAAATATTAAATTTCCCAATGCTTACGCCAATGAGAATGTGTTTTGAAAATTATAGATTTATTTTGAATATACTGAAATCATGAAGATTTGAATCAAATTTGTGACTCACAAATTTGTTCACTAAAAGTATGTCAAATTTGTTTGGATTCTAAAAAGGGTTTGCTTTTGCACAATAAAAGCAATGGAAATTAAGAAACAGTTAAACAAGGAAGCTGAAACGACATTAATTGATAAAGAAAAATAATACTGTCAATTTCACAGTTAATTAACATTTGGAATACAAGTGAACAAACCTGTGAGTGATTGTTTACATATATGTATATAAGAAAAGGTGTAAGTCATATTACAACAGAAGACTACTTATTACTCTATCATTTACAGACTTGGATAAAATATTATTTTAAATAGTAAATAATCTATTTTATTTTAGACCTTTTATTTGCCAGAGAAATTTCTTAAAATAGTGTTTAAAGTAGTATTTAATTTTAAGGATATTGGAAATACTGATTGTGAGATTTATATTTCAAATATAATATTTTATTTATTTTTCTTAATTCTAACGATAAAATATTATTTAAATAATTGCTATGGGAACATTTTCAGCCTCTTGGAACAAAACCAGTCGCTCCGGATTCAATATAAGTATTTTGAACTTTTACAGTTTAATATTAACTGTCTCCTTAATCACCTTAAAAAAATATGTCAAATACAATTCGCGTAGTACACAGTTTAAATATTTTAAATAAAAATACTTAATTTCTCAAAATTTCACGTTCTATTTGAAATACTATTTTATTTGTATCCGATAAAGGAATACTTTTCTCCTAAATTTTATTCAGCTGTGATTATTTGTTCGAATGAAATTCGACTCAATTCTCATTTCATGGAATTTCTTTATAAGGAAACTGAATCTCATTATATTTAAACTTCCTTCAACTTTCTGTTTCGAAGTGACCTGCGCCTGTGTATCCAACGATTCATTTACGTAATTTGTTTTGTTCTACTAATGGAACTTCGCCGTAATTCAATATGGGGTGATCCAAAGCGGCAGAATTTGCGAGAGAGAATCGTTTCACGATGAAATAATGTGGGTAAGGTTTCTCCCGGTACGTGGAAGTCGGCGGTGTGCTTCCTGCAACAAGAAGCTCGTAAATGGAACGTAAGATTGCAAGGATCGCGTGGAATTTAAGAATCGAGTGTTCCAGAGAAATTCCAGCAACAAGGTGAATGCTGGTGCGCGCGCGTTGACACTTTGTCCATTCAACTGCGTCGTCGTCGGAGCTCCAATCGCCCGTGAAATTCGCTCTTGTCCATTCAATGAATCTGCACTTTCTCTTACGCTCGAAACGTTACTGTGCACTATCACGGTTACTCTTATTGGAGTCTTGTCGAAGTGCACTGACAGCGTGAAAACTTGTTTACTTTTTAGGGCTCTGGAATTGTGATAGTGGGAAAGGGATTGGTAAGGAAGAGAAAAATGGTGTAACTTTTTAAGGAGTGGATAAATTTAAACACAAATCAAAGGAGCGGAAAAAATGTAATTAGATTGATGAGTATTAAATTATATATAAATTAATTACTTTTTTGTTACTCAATTTGCTTAGTTTTGAAATAATTGAAGCAACGATAAGTACTGTAGAAGTGTAGATATGCGCTACTTTTGTAAGAGAAGTAACAAGTTCACGTTGTAAACATTACCAGGAATCGTTAGAAAGTGTAGAACTGAAGTTTTGTTACGAACTTCTCAATTAGTGCGATAGTTTCGAACCAGTTCGTGTGTCTTTTGAGCCGAACGTCTTTCGAGTCTCGGCATCTAGACCGAAGGACATCCTTTCAAGCATCAAGGTTGGAAATAATTATATGCATTCATTGATAGAAGACACAATAGGAAGTTTGCTGATGACGATCATTATTCTTCATTCTTAAAGCTATTACGTTAAGTATAACAATTATATAATTCCATTTAAGAAAATAAGGACGATAAAATCTTAAAGTGCTTCATCGAAACAAGCAACTCATGCGTAATATTTTGTTAAAACCTAATCAACTTTTATCTGATTGCAATATACCGCTTGAAAAATCAAAAACTTCATATAGTGCAATCGATTAAAACATAATACTTTTTGTATTTCAGTTTCAATTAAAATATTTTATTTGTGTTACGTAATTAATAACATGAACAAATTTTTTTTTAAACACGAACATTATATTAACTTTTATCACGAATTCATTTCAACAACTTAATATTATCAATAAATTCAAATATTATGACTGCAATTTCAGCTTAATCTCTAAAGCTTCCAAATCATTCTACATTTCTTGATTGTCCTGATAATCCTTAATATCCATTAACAGAATAAAAATTACTGTTAGAATATTTTACAAACGTCTCGCTGAGTGGGTAACAGGAAGCGGATGTACTGACACTCGAGGCTTTGTCTAGACGCGTTAAAGTTATTTCACCGACCAGAGTCGAATTGTTTGTTCTTTCGAGTCATCGCAGGAATGAAGATGTAGGTAATTCAGGCATTCCGTGAGAGAGACATCCGCGTGGGAGTAGCAAGGCTTTCTGCAGGTGAGAACGAGCCATGTAGAAGCGCGAAGACGCTTCGAGTCGAGGTCTTCGTTAAAGGTCTTTCGGTCGGGCACACGTAAAGGGAATCGTTTGCGAAATCGTTTGTCTATGCGAGACAGCTGACTATTGTCGCCTTGGGATATTGCGTGGCTTTACTTTTAAGATTAGAGTATTTATTTGAACACATTCGATACATATTGTCTTGCTTGAAACGACACTGACGGTGAGTAATATTGGGGCAGGTTGAGTTGGTGTATACAAGCCGACAGCAATTAAGTTTGATAACGAATTTAGAGATTAAGATAAGGGAAATTAATTTTTCAGAAACTTTTATGCTTGCTTCATCATTTTTCTGTGTTATATCGAAAACTAGAAAAGAAGGAAAACTTCTTTCAGTCCTTTAAAATTGATACTTCAATATTTTCTATTTTTCGGTGTGAATAATGTGAAAGTTTGAAATATTTTTGTCTATGACGTCGAATTAATAGAAAGTTTATCCAAAAATAGTCGAGGATATACCTCTTGCAAAAGTTTTCGATCAAACGCAATCACCTGAAGCCAACTATACATATTCAGGCTTTTGCAATGCCAAATACTATCGTCTAAAGTCTAAGTATAAATTAAAATAGTCCAATATGAAATAAATAAGCAACATAAATAACAGCATTTTTCATAATTATCAAAAAGGAAACAACAAAAGAACAAAATGTTACATGCACGTGGAATTAATATAAATGATTTCTATAAAATCTCATTACTTTTTTTTTCCACGTAACCTTGGCCGCCTCACTGCTTCTTTAAAAGTAATATATAAAAATTTCTATTTTCTTCCTTTACTTAGTTCGCATTAGTATAATTTAATTTTGCCTCCTGTCGCATATGTTTTCAAACGCGTTTAGAAAAAATGAAAAATTTTCCGTCCATAATTCTTTGGTTTCCGTCATCCAGGAACCTCCATTCTCGATGTCCTCACGAAACTCCACTTCCTTTTACGAGATAAACCGCAGTACGTGACGTAAGTGTTGCATAACGTCATTTTAACAAAAAAGTAAAACAGTTATATGCATAAGCATGGAGGAAGAAAATTTTTTGCACAGTAGAATGTGATTTGACTAATGATCATTCTCTCGTGGTGCTTCATTGTGCTACAAGGTATAATGATGTGATATAGTTAAGCAATGTTTACGTTATCGCGATATCTGAGTATCGTTATCAGCCTTATTCTCTGACGATATTTACTGAGCTTCGGATTTTCGTTTCGTTTTAGGTCGGGGCGATTTCGTCGGAGGCATAGACAACGAGGCCCTGGATTTTTCGCAGTTGGAAGATTTTATTAACAGCGATAGCGAACAACCGGCCACGTAAGTGCTTTTCCAAGTTTTTCTGCATGTATGTTTGCCGAAATGGTATAATTATTATTAGTGTTATTATTTCTTGGTATACTCGAGTTTGCGAGATTAGTTTACGAACAACGACTAATCGCATTGGAATAACATTTGCGGTATCAATTAAGCTTGATATGAAAGAATAGAAATATTAGGATACCGATTAAGTACCTTTTTTATGTGTATCATGATAATCTGATACAATTATTTTTTTAATCAAATTATTTGACATTATCAATACAATTATTCAGGTAAGATCATGGATAAGTCTTCTTCAAATCTAGGGAAATCTTTACGATTATATTTTTCATTTCACTTTTCCTATTTACAATTTTAATGAAACGAAAAAAGCACATTTTGAATCTCCATTTCTACGGTCGATGATGGAATTCAATTTCGGTCGGAAGCCATGGTTGACGCCTACATCGAGAACGAGCGCATGTGTAATGTCTCTACTGCAATCAGAATCTCCACATCACGCTCGATCAATCATCACGCTTAATTCTTTTCGATGTCTCACTTCGCGTTAAAAGTTATTCATAAGTTTAAGAGTTTTACCAATACGTTAACATCCAGAAATTCATTGAAATGAGAAAATATCTACAATTCAGTTGTTACACTACAGGCTACACAAAGTAAAAGAAGATTTGGGTTTAAGACAGCTACAAATGCGTCACATCGTTACAATGACACATATTTTCTGTTAACTAGAACTGACTTCATCTCATTAAATGTTTGAATTGAACAATCTAGACACACTGTCCTAGATAAGTTGTGCCATGTTTTCCATTTAAAATATGTCACAAATGTTTACATAAACAATTGTGATTTATTCCAGATGATTTTTTATTCAATTTCCAATTTTTTCTGTTCGTTTAACAGAAAGAGTAAATGTAGTTTTCTTTTGTCCCTTAAAAATCTTACATCAATTCGATTTTAAGGGAATTGCGCAACGAATGTGCCGTCGTAACAGCAATTCCGGCGATTTCGACGGTGAATATGGAGACACGAATTATATTCCGAGTCGCACTATTATTTCGAGTGAGTGGTGCTTGTAGTCGGTGCAGTGAATGCAGTCCAGCGATACAGCGGTTCTATGCACGCACACGCGGAACGAAAGTGCACATATATTATCGATCAGAAGTTTAAGACTAGATGCAACTATATGCATCTTATATAATTAAAATTTAGATTTTTTGATCCTGACACTACATTGTTGGAGAGTTATCTAGAGTTAGTATGTTTTGCTAAAGATTTACTGTTTTCACACTCCATATAGTTAGAGTAAACGTCAAAGAAATATTTGAAATATTGTTTGTTAAATGACTTATTGAAGTAGTACCTTTTGTCATATATAAATGATTGAAGATTTCGTAGAGTATTCAGATCAAAGGGATCGTTCTGTGATTATCTACTCAACCAATTCATACTTTCCTACGATTGAAAATCTACGTAATTATTTAGATAATATAAGATCTAGAGGTTCCTATATATTTACATTTCTATAATATCATAAGTTTTCGTTACTAGTACTAAGACTTAAATTTTTTTTGCTACTAAGAAGACAATTTTTATATTCTGCTTAAATTCCATTATCTTATAAATACATTGTAATTTATTATTATTAAAATATAAGTGGAACTGAGCAGTTTGGGTCGTTCATAGCACGTAACGAAATTTTGAAAATTGTATTAATTTTGTGTCGATCCAACAAATTTTTAAATAGCTGACACTATGAACAATTGTTTTCGTATCCCACATTTTATTTGAATTTCTTGAAAACGTACAACAGTAAAAAATTGAGTTTGTAGCATGGAAGGCTTTATAAAAATATAAAAATATTTTTAATGTTATCACTAGATTGCGGATTTCTATGCAAATGAAAATTTTTACAAGCCGAAATCAAGAATCGGAGCTTGAATAACAGTACCTATATTTAATTTAGATTATATTTTTATATTTTGTATATTTCGGAGTATGTAAATAATTTTGTAGAATTTTTGCATACCTAGTACTGCTATAAATGTATAAAATCTGCAGTCTAGTTATCACATTAGATCAACTTTAATCATTTGACCAAATAGGCAAACATACATTTTACTATACAGTTCACAAAAAATATGTTAAATTGGTTTTAATTCTGAAAAAGGTATTTGCCTTTGCAAAATAAAAGTAATTGAAACTGAGAAACAATCAAACATGGTTGCTGCAACGACATAAATTGATAGAAAAAATACAATACTGTGGATTTCACAATCAACTGATATTTGAAATGCATGTGAACAAATCTGCGAGTCACTGTATACCACAACCGTTATAATGATATGTAACTCGCATCATTTATTAAAAATCAAATACTGAAAAATTAGACTACCAGCCCAGGTCTCCCTTACAGTTACAAAGTTCACAAGTAGTACGTTACATTTGTTTATATTCTAAGGAAGATATTCACCTCTGCAAAATAAAAGTTGTGGAAATATGGAAGCTGAAATGGCATAAATTGATAGGAAAAATATAATGCTATTAATCTCGGAATCAATTAACATTCGGAATACATATGAACGAACATACAAGACACTGTAAGTTTTCACAAATACAAATAAATCAGACAACGTCGCTGATGTGAAGTCGCAATGATCGCAGATGATCACAGCGATTTTTTGTCGTTCCTGTGCATCGCAGTTAAGTCAGAATGACAACGAATCATTCGTTGTACCGCACAGTGTGAGAGTAAAGAGAGGTTGGTCTGAAACTTCTAGCTGATAGTGTGTGCGCGTCTGCACGAGTCCCCCACACAAGAGGGAGGATGAGCGTCGATGTACTGGAGGGCTTACACACGATCAGCCGTGCAAGTGCACTCGGATACGTATGCGTGTAGAAACAGCAGACAGATATCATGTGGTAGCGACCGCAGAGGTGTAATGATATAATGACAGAGACAGCCTGGACGGAATTGATGGAATCAGTGCTTGCCGCAGTAGGCCTGGTAATCCAGCTTAACGCACTCGTTCCATTAAAGGCCCCGGCTCTGATCTCAGAAACAGATTTCATTCACGGATCAACCGAATGGAAGCGTCACCCTTGATCTTTGTTGCGCCCGCGGGGTCACCGCGAGTTAACTCTGGAAAGTCGCATCGCCTCGTTATTTCTTCCGGTATTTGTACACGCCGCGCCGCAGGATTCACTTTAATATGTGAAAGGAAACGGATAAATCTGGCGGGGTATATTGTGTTCCTAGATTAGATTCGGGGATATAGATTGCTTAGGGAACTGTTTGGGAATTTCAGAAGGAAGCGGAATACGGTATGAATATTTTAAGTTAAATTACTTTGATGTCTGTGTTGGCTTGGTTTTGGAAGTTAATTGAGTATTCGAGTAGAAAATTGAGTTTAAGAATGTTGACCTCAGAGGCCCGTCAGTTGACCTCAAGTTAATTAAATGAGAACTCGGTATAAGTAATTTTTGGACTTGGAATGTATTCGGTTGCTGCAGATGAAATTGCCGTTTTGAAATATTTATATTGACAAATTAATTTTATTTAACAAACTTCAAACTTATTTTCTCAATCAAAATAGTCTGCATCAACTTTAATACAGTGGCGACCATCGCGATACAATCGTACAAATGTTATTTTGGAAAAAATTGGCAAGCGAGGCAATAAATTAGGCGAATGGAGTTTCTACGTCTTTTTTTTAAACCGTTTGAAAAATGGCAAATTTTAGGCGACGGATCACGAGAATCACGAGAGTAAAGGAGAACTTCACACTTCAATTCTGCTAGTTTTCTCACCGTTTGTTTTGCAATTTGCGTCTATCAAGCAGTTCTAAGCATTCTAATCTTTCGCAGTATTCTAAAGCTATTCTTTTCATAATCTTTCACAGTTTTTTTTACTTTTCCGAAATCCTTTAGATATCGGGAAATAGTTGAGTAGGGAACACTGGTCCTTTCTGCGATTTGGTAACCATTTACATAAACTTAAACAGTTTCTACCGGATCTATTAAAATTGTGTCTTCAATAACTGTAGACTTATAGATACAAGGCTCGATTTTAAAATTTTTATTATTGGACCGAAATTTTTCAAAGCAACGTCTAGTGATCCAAATGTTTGGAGTACTTTCTCTGCAAACAGTATTTACATTTCGCGATTCTTCAGTCACACTGTATTTTTGAGTTTCAATTCGTAGAAATGGTTGAAATTTCGTTTTCAATCCATAATGAATAAGAAAGCATTTTTTGAAATGAAACACAATAAAAATGGATTAAATTGTTTACATTTATTCATGACTGCGACATGTATTTCTTATACGATAAAACTAAACTGTCATTTGTTAAGAAAATCCTAATCTACAGTAGAACTTCGATTATCCGATTTAATATTACTAATATAAAATGCTAGCAATTAATTGAAGTTTATTAAACTATAGTCAAAATTTTACTTGAATTTCTATTGTACTCTTATATCTAATGCATTTAATAATTGGAACCTTGATTATTTAATTGGTGACAATTGAATGTTGAATGACAATTGAGTGTTCACCAAAATTAAAAGCGATTTTTATAGAATTAACCAACAGATACATGAGTTAATGTGTGAATGGCTGTCCATATTGAGTTCTATGGTTGTAAGCATGGTACTCACGCCTGCAGGATTTAATATGACGCGTTGATGATTACATTCCTCAAATGTTAAGCCACTAATAGACTTGATATAAAAACACACAGTATTGATAAAACGACGGTGAATCCGTGTAATGGACACACGAGCAGCCCACTTAGTAAGAAAAATATTCAACGATAATCGGCACCAGTTTCAAGGATCGTGTACTTGAAATCGCGACAAGATAATTACATAATTGCAGCACTGTAACATTAGTTATTATCGAACGTAAATTATTGTAGAAATTACGTTGCGGAAGTGGAATTCATGGAACCTCGAAGCGGGAAATCCAAAAAACAAGTTGGTCTCCTGATTTTAATCGTTGTAAATCAATTTATCAAGTCCTTACTGATCAACGATTATCGCAAATTGATGATAATTCGATTCCATAATTATCGGTCTCGATTGATTCGTCAATCTTCATTTTTATCCTTTTCTTCGCGAGGAGATGCGAATGGCACGAAAAAACACGCATCTGTTAGGTAGACCGATAATAGTCCAGTAAAAATACGGTATTCGACAAGTGTGTAATCGTGGAAATAATGTTGTGTGAGTGGGTCAGTGTCAGAGAAACTACCAGGTAACGGTATATTATGCCTTGTGTTTCGTTTAAAATGCAAAAACGATTTAAAACGTCAGACCGCTTGCAAAAAAATGAACGTGCGGCAGCAATTAATACGATAAGAGTATAATTTATTTCCTGGGTTTGTTTACACGCCTTGCACGTGACCTATACAAAATTATTTTAAATTAATTTGTTAAATATTATTATACGACGCTAACGAATTTTGCTTAGCGTACTAAGGAACGTTTGGGAATCGTATTATCGAGTAGTTTGAATCCGTTTTAGCAGCGTTCATAGTTGCCACTGTGCATGAAGAATTGATTCAGGAAAGAATAATTCACGACACAATTTTAATACTGCATTAATTCTGTAACGATGAGCTTTCTATTTTTTATATCGTTTTAGAACATTGTGAAATAAATATAACATATAATGAATATCCACATTTTTCATGAGATATTATAAACAATGGGCCTATTTCTTCAAGCAATTTAAATTATCCACTTTGAACCAATTGTAAGATAATACAATGTTTTAACTTAATTTAGCTTTCATAAAAATTAATATTAATATTTGAAAACTATCGTTAAGAACTATAGATAAAATTCCATACTAGTGTATATTTATTTTTTATTTTGAAAGCGTTTTCTTGCTGCTAATATATTCATATTAAAAACATTAAAGTTGATAACACTGTTTAACACTTAATTTCTTTTACAATAGTTAATAAGCTTATTATATTTTTGTGCGCTGATTACGAATCTGTAATCCGTTTTTTCCTGTTACATTCAGGTTTTGAGAGATTTGATTCTCAAAAAAATTATACGTCTTTCAACTTTGAACGAATTTTGCGACGTAATTACAAAAGATACTTAAATTTCATTTACAACACATGATTTTGTAGACTTTCTTGAATATTAGATATTTACTTTTCTATTAAATCTAGATATTTACTTTTTAAGATATTTTTAAAAGTATCCCCACAAGTTTATGTAAAATCAGTGTCGCTTTATTTTTAATTATTGTCTATAGAATCAAATGACATATACAATCATTCACAATGTGTTGAAATGGATATCAGTGTACTCAGGAAAGTCTACAGAATTATTACGCAAACAAAATTGTCACAAAATTTGTTCAAAGTTGAAAAATGTGTACTTTTTTAAAAATCAAGTTTTTCAAATACTGACAATTCTGCTTCCGGATTCGTGGTCAGGGAGTGGAACTTTATAGAAATCACTCTATATATGTTACAAATAAAAATTAATTCTTTTTTATTGGACAGTGTAATCGTGACATCCACTTATGATTGAAATAATTCTCTGAATAATAATTGAAATAGGAATTGTAATTCACGCAGAATCTGTTAATTGTGTTACCTTAGATATTTCGCGGACACCCTCGCTCACAATGAAAATGGGGGTGGAACAACGACTCACGGCGGCCGTGTCGAGACGACGGTTAATCAACCACCGTCTCGACTACCCTCGCCGATCACTCAAAATCATCCGGTCTCAAGTACGTGCACATCCGGTACCACCACAGTACCAAATGGTACTACTTATAAGGATCCACAGTCCTACGTTCACCCGTAAGTTGTCTCAAATTAAGAACTACAGCACAACTCACAAATCAGAATAGTTTCTCAAACAAAGCAATCCTTTCTATTCTTTGTAACATACATTTGACAACAAAATCACTTGACGAGTATTAAGTGATCAAGAGTTAAACAGTAAGAAATTAAATTAACATTCATGAAAGTTATTTCTAAGAAGTTCGCAATAAATGAGAAACTGGAACAAGAGTGACACCATGAGCAGCATCTCTACGTTAACAATTAACAATCTTTTCAGACACGCTTTACCAGAAAGCCCCCCAGACAGTGGCAGCGAGCCCCCATACTCGCCCCCTGGTCACAACGACACCCAACACGTGCACTCACCGCGTGAGTTATCAAAAAAAACCCTTAGTTACACGTGTAATGAAGGATCAGCAGAGTAGCAAAAGGCACAGCCAGTTTCACTACCGTTTCAGATCAAAAGGTAGCTCTCCAAGAGATGCTACTCCATCATCAAGGCAATCAAGCGAACTACGCGCCAAATTTATTACCGTCCTCGCCGAGGACCTTAACCTCGTCCACGGACCCAATGTTACTGACTCATTCGGTGTTAACGTCTCATCTCGCGCCAGCAACGCCGAACATCCCACCGCAGCAGCCGATGAACCAAACCCTCGTGCCTTTGCCGCACGAGCATAGTCCTGGTAACATCAACACCTTATATTCGTCCCTTCAATCGGCACCGAAAAAGAGAAAATTGAGCCAGGACGGACTAATTCACGTGAAGCAGGTGCAACGAGTAAACTTTATTCATTTATTATTAAGGATCCCTACACGGAACGTTGCGAATCACTTTGGCGGACGTCTTTTCTTCATCGTTGATTTCACTTCGTAGGAACCGGAATTGGGCACCGTGGAGCACAGCTGCAGCAGCAGCAGCGCGGTTCTCGACGGCGACGAGGTGACGGACAGCAGCTACGTCGACGCCAGTTATCAGTGCATCCGGTTTCACCCGTTTCAGCAGACGTCCTGGCACGTCCTCTGCGACCATAATCTGAAGGAGCTGCCGGTCCCTCACTATCGCGTGGACGCCGACAAGGGGTTCAACTTCAGCAATTCGGACGACGCGTTCGTCTGCCAGAAGAAGAATCATTTTCAGGTGGATACGCCGTGGCCTTTTCTTTCTCCGCCGTGTTTCGGGTTGCTTTCTACGCTCCGCCGTGGTCCATAAAAGAACTGGATGTAATTAAAGGCGACGTGACTTTTTAGATCACATGCCACGCTCAGCTCCAAGGCGAGGCTATATTCGTACGGACCGGCGAGGGTTTGAAAAAGATAAGTAGCTTCCAGTTACACTTTTATGGCGTCAAAGTCGAGTCCCCGACGCAGACGATTCGTGTGGAGCAGAGCCAGAGCGACAGGAGCAAGAAACCGTTTCATCCTGTGACGTAAGTACTTCGGACAGGAGTGGCGTGGAGAAATTGCAATACTACCTCGAAGTATCGCGAAGGCCGATTGCCGGTTTATCGAGAAATAATAGGAACGTCGATAGATCTTTATCGAGGCCGGACTTGCGACGCTATTTCGAGGCAGTATCGCGTATCAGTATACGACACCGTTTTCCTTGGTTTCTTTTTTACAATCAAAGACTCATGTATGAAACGTTTCGGAACCTTTGGTGCGAAATTTCGTCTTTATCGATGCAAGTGCAAAGTCGTTGCCTTACGCTAAAGTAGAGCTGCTTTCAGGGTGGAACTCGGCGGTGAACGCGTTACGAAGGTAACCGTTGGCCGTCTACACTTTAGCGAAACGACCAGCAACAACATGCGGAAGAAAGGGAAGCCGAACCCGGATCAACGATATTTTCATTTGGTCGTTGGGCTGCACGCTCATACCGCGGATCAGGCGAGTTACCAGGTGGTAGCACACGCGTCGGAGAGAATAATCGTTAGGGTAGTGTATCAGTTAAAGATTCAGCTATTTTCACTTACAAGGAGAGGTCGCAGTCAGTGGGTCATCGATTTTGACGAAACGTTTTCTGGTGAACCTAGAGCAAAAATAAGCCGACACGGTCCGGCCGTTTTTGTCAATAGTCATTATTTAAAAAGATATAATTTTTTTTTTTTTAATTTAGTATTTAATTCTGTCGAGTTACTTAAATAACGAATTTTTTTTCTGTTTTCATTTTTTTATGAATATATTCAAGTAGTTTTAAACGTTGTTTCATCTTTTTGAAAAATGTTTTGAAATTATTTTAGTAAAAATAAAAAAAATATATTTTTTTATTTTTTACTGAAGAATGAAAAAAAATAAAATAAAAATTAATAAAATAATTTTAAAAAATCTTAACGAGGAACAACGTGTAAAGCTATTCAAATATGTTCATAAAAAAATAAAAACAGGAAAAAAATTCGTTATTTAAATAATTCGACAGAATTAAATATTAAATAAATAAAAAATTATATCTTTTTAAATAATGAGTATTGACAAAAACGGCCGGACATGTATCGGCTTATTTTTGCTCTAGATTCACCAAAAAAAGTTTCGTCAAAATCGATGACCCACTGATTGCGACCTCTCCTTGTTAGTTTCAGACGACATGGTCTCAGAAATGTGGCTTATTAGAAACTTATTAGCGAAGAAAGTTTGTAATCATCTGATTTAGCCATAAAATATTTTTATGAAGTTGAAAACACATGGCTTTACAACTGAATATTTGAAGTTCAAATTGTTTTGAAATAAATAAAGACTTTGATGAAGATACTATTTTACTTTCGATGGATTTATAGTAGAGATATAGTATGCAGTATTGATCTTCAGTTTGTTTGTGGCTGTTGGGAACCCATGAGTATTTGGAATGAATGCACGTTGTTAAACTCAACAATTAATTGTATTACTAAACAGGTACAACAAACTTTGAGACAAGTTTCGTGGAATGATAACTTTCATAAACAAACTGCATTTTTGAAAGGAGTTTCTAATTTAATTATTATAATTCAGGCGTAGTGCTTTTTTTTCGCCTACAGCTTTTGTAAAAGTTTGGTCATTAGTTTTGAATTCGCGATACTGTAGGATTTGTGCAATTAACTGATGTGATTGTGACTAACATTCTGATTCATTGTTAGCGGAGAGTTGGGCATCCAAGATGGTAATTGTATTTTTGATGATGATTAGTTATTCGGTAATAATTTAGCTAAAAGAGATGCTAAAAGACTTGAGATTGTATTGTTTAAAGATTAAGTGGATTGCCTCTACATTGAAGCATTTTATATCAAAATCCTCACGGATGTAGGAAAAATTTGATTAATCGAAACTTTATGTCGCCCTTCTTAAGATGGTCTTGTGCATAAAGAAGCTACAGAGCTTATGCTTTCAGGTTGCAGTCTATTGATAGTTTTGTCCGTTACAATCAGATTTCTCAAATCAAATTTAGTTCAATCAATCCAATATTTGTCAGCATTTAAACAGACTGTGTCGCACAGTGGGACGTAATGGCATTTTTTCCTATCAGGCCACAGGTCACATGATACTTTTTTTTTTAATTCTTCGGAATTAAATTTTCTATTGATATGTCCAGACTTTTGATACAACTTTCCTTTTCACTCAACTTTTCTTTTAGTTCTGATTTCCTTAAAATGCTGTATTTTTCGCAAAACATTAAAAAAATGGGAATGAAATTAAAAAATCAGGCTAGACAGAAAGTTTAATTGCGAAGAATAAAAAAAAGCATCAAATTTGCTGAAAAATTACGACCTGTAGACCGATTTGAAAAAAAAATACTATTATGTCTCACTGTGTATCGCCTAGACCCAACAGTATACAGTAAGGTCTCTCACATAGTCCCATGATGGTCTGAAAAGTTGTTTTACTTATCCGAAAGTCAATTTTTCAAGATTTCATTCCTACTTTCTTATTTTTGTATCTTCGGACTTCGAACTACAAAGGCAAGCGTCCACATTAAAAACACGGTATCTGTCTACTGAAACTATCTCAATTCGATTTCTAGCTGAAAGACAATGTGAGAGAATGTACTGTAGTTCCATTAACAGTTATCCGTGATCTCTACTCGAAGTCAGATTCGCGTATTCTTCTTCAGGCAAGTAATCCAGGACAGTTTGAATCGGAGGGTAGCGGGGTAGGTGTCGAAGGGGGTTGGCAAAGAGGAGCAGCCCCAGATAGCGTTTACCATGCTGGTCGAGTTGGGATTAACACGGACAGGCCAGACGAGGCTCTGGTAGTTCACGGCAACATGAAGGTACCTCCACGGAACAGTGCAGTAAAACCTCGATTATCCGACTCTCAATTATCTTCACTACTTGTTAGTTAAGATTCTAATTATTAAATGCATCACGTATAAAATACAGTAGGACTTAAAGTAAAATTTGAACCACGTTTTAATCATTTTCCACTAATTCTAAGTATTTTATACTAGAAATATTAAGTCAGATAATCGAGGTTCCACTGTACTTAGACGATGTGAATCAACGTGTACCTAATACCGGTACCTGTACCCAGGTGACAGGACACATTGTCCAACCCAGTGACGCGCGAGCAAAGCAGAACGTGCAAGAAGTTGACACGCGTGAACAGTTGCGAAACGTGCAACAGTTGAGGGTGGTTCGTTACAGATACGCGCCGGAGTTTGCACAGCATTCCGGTTTAGGTATCAAACATCAGGAAGACACGGGCGTGATCGCGCAGGAAGTCCAGCAGATACTGCCGGAAGCTGTGTTGCCTGCGGGTGACATAGTCCTTCCGAATGGTCAAAGAATTGAGAACTTTTTGGTGGTGAATAAGGAAAGGATATTTATGGAGAACGTTGGCGCTGTGAAGGAGTTGTGTAAAGTAGGATATCAGTTCATTTTACGATAAGCGGTGATCTATTGCATTGTTTTTGACTGGGTGAAATTTTGTAGGTAACGGACAGTCTGGAGACTCGCATAGACCAACTGGAGAGAATAAACAAACGGTTGGCGAAGTTGAAGAGGGGCGACAGTCTCAAGAGTTCCATTAGTACAATATCTAGCATATCAAGTAACAAATACTCATCGTCTATCAATAATAAGACCACTGTACAGGGAAAAGCGAAGAAGAGCGATCGAGAAGACGAGCTACTTTGCAGCAACAAGTTTATTCAGATCATCATCGTTATACTTATCTTAATCATGGCCTTTTGGTAATTCTTCCTCCCTTCCAAACTTCTTTGAACCTCCGGTACAAAGGAGGAACATTCTGTACTGAGATGAACATCTTTGAATTCCAGCTTAGTCGCAATGGCAACCTTGTATTTCTTAGAATATCAAAAGCGTAGCAGCCTCGAGTGGTCGGCGGTGGCCAGCAACGGAATGCTGGCTATTAGACCTGCGCATCCGCCGATAGTGTCGAGCACGCCTAATTACGATCCTCGGTACAATTCGTTGCTGGACAGCACGCTCTCGTCATATACCAAACATGGCTCGCACAGTAGAGCGTCGGATGGCAGTTTGTCCATTAAGAGCAACGCATTCTCCACGCAAGCGCCGCACACGAAGCAACAACTTTATTCAAGAGAAATAACTTGGTACCCTATAAATCACTCGGGCCCGCAACCGAAGCACGAGAAAAATAGGTTTGTTGCTATGAATGTGCTCAAGTTCATTTTTTTTTTATTCCAGTTTGAAGCAGTTTCTAAAAGAACTGTATCGAACGTTTCAGTGAATTCCCTGGAAATTGGTTGAGCAAAAGTGGCGTAGGCGCTATTCCCAGCAACGTGGACGAAAATGATCAGGCCTCGGACGTGGATTCCACGTCCTTGAGCAAGGGCCCAGCTCCTTTGGGCAGACCGGTGAACTGTCCCAGACATTTTAGTGAATTTGAAAATCAGTGTCAGGTAGAATACAAAATTCATGATCTTTATTATACTTATATGTTGACTGTATCGACTAAAAAATTGTACCTAAATTCTTTAGGTACATTGTTGTACGGCTAAGATTCATCAGTTTGAAGATCCTCAGCCTGATCATCCTCCAGAAAAGAAATCAATTAGTAAGTTTGGTTGTTGATTCTTAAAAAGTACCCAGATAGCCAAACCTGTCGAACAGAACTTTACAGACTCTGCCATTACAACATTTGTTGCAAGATTGGTAGCAAATTTGATACAGAATCTGTAACGTATAGAACTGTTGACAAATTGGCGACAGAAAATCTGTTGACAGAATCTGTTGACTACTTGCTGCCAACTTGGCGGCAAATTGACAGCAAAATTGAAACAGATAGGGTCATTCGGGGTAAAAGGACGCACTTTTGCTGTTTTTGCTTCACTGAGCCGAAACTACCATGATATTAGGAACACTTTTTCGCGCTATCGGTAGCATATTTAATAGACACCATAAAATGTAACGAGTATTTGACGATAGGCCAAACGGTTTTTTTTAAATTAAGCAAAAAAGTGACTTGGTCAGACTGCGTACCTTTACCCCGACATGTGGGTAAAAATACGCAGTCATATGGGTAAAAGTTCGCATGTTGAGTAAAAGTATGCATTCAGGTGTAATAAAAGAAAATGAACAAAAAATACACAGATGGAACATATTTTTATATTATTTTTAATAAATGAAGCTAAAGATGACAAAAACAATAGAAATTAGGAACTTCAAATTAGGAAACTATCATAAAATTATAATTTAAAAACGAAATTATGCTCAAGCCTTTATCAGAGCAGATATGTTTTTACTCCAAATATTATTAAGAGTTCAAAAAAGTAGACAGTAACCTAAATACCAGTGCGTACTATTACCCCCGTCCTTTTACCTCATTTGACCGGTAACCAAAACAATTCGTACTGGTTCGAATTCCAATAAAGTTAGGTAAAAATGTTATTCTGTAAAACATCGTTCAATAACTATATAAATTCAACAAAAACAACTTACCTCTAAAAATACATAAATAATACGTCCACAAACTTTTCCCTGGTACGAAAAAGATCGAAATAACACGACAATTTTAAATTTTTATTTTTAATTCAGAAAGCGCGACTCGCACCGCTCAACAGGCGTTGACCCAAAATGGCGGCCCACGCGCACTCAATCCTGACGAATCAGCGTCCCGTCCTCTCACCCCCCTCAGAGAAAACGGCACTGCGTACTTTTACCCGCTGCGTCCTTTTACCCCGAATGACCCTACTGTTACCAATTTTACAAGTTTTGTTTGCAAGATCTGTTCGCTTTTTGGTGCAAATTTGTATCCCGATCTGGACATTACAGATTCTGTTTCTAAATTGGCATCCTATATCGGAAACAGATGACTACGGTTTTGGTGAGAGGTCTGTTTGAATTTGGTGCCTATTTTTGGCACAAATTTGGCAAGATATGGCTATCTGGGTAAATTGTCATATTATATTACGAAGCTTTGTCTATAAAAAATATTATTAACTTCTGTAGCAGATCACATAGAGCAGCCATTGAATGTGCACGAAGAAAAACGTAAAATAAGCAAAGGTTTCCAGAATGGCATCAGTCCATCCGATCCAAGTACTCAAACGCTTGTGAAGGAGGTAATAAAACAACGTAATTGTATTATAATAAAGTGACTACAGGCGAAATACGTTTCTGCACTGTGAATTATCTTATTTCAGAATACTTATAAGTATCTACACAAGAGAACAAAAAGGGAAGCTGGTGGCGGAGATTGGGGAGAAGTCGCCAGCAATGCTGCAGGATCGTTGCCACCAGAACCTAAGCCACAACTGTGGATAGTGGCGGAAAGCTTTAACACCTCTCTCGATCAAAAGTATTGCTCTGCATCCTCGCAGGATACATCAAATAATATTACTTGCATCATACCTTTATCAAAATACATGCCAGATACTCATATCACTTTGCATTTTGTGTGAGTTTATAAATCTTGTACGTTGCTCTTACTTTGATTGAATAAATAAATAACGTTTGATTGTACATTTTGTTCTAGGGGAATGCCTTGGTACTGGCAAGTGGTACAGCAATGCTCTTCGACGACGAGTCCTGCCGTTGAAGAATCCATGATGTGCGGCCGAAAATACACGATGCAGCAGCAAGCTCAATTTATTGAAAGTAATAATCAACCTGGAGATCAATCATTTTCTCTCGATGTTGCTCACTATCTTAGGAAAACACTGAGGTTTCGCGTACCTACCGTACAACCACAGGAGGTAATTAATTTTTGTTTGGTGTTCACGCGTTGGCATTGGAATATATTAATACTAACGTTTTTCGTTTTATTTTTTTTGCAGAATATTTGCAAGAATAAGCACGGTGTCGATTATTCGGAATATACATTGCACTTTTATCGAGACTGCGACGAATGAGTAACTTCTTAATACTAAATTTCATGAGGAAATTTAACTTTAACGTCAAGATTTTACGTTTTGAACCGACAGGTCGTCGAATCTAAACAGCAGGACCTCCTTGTGCCTTCGTAACGTATTTCCTCTCTATTTTGTCCAATTATAGAATTATATACGATATGTCGTCCAATAAACATGCAATTGTATTTTATATGTTACTACATTACTCGATGTAGTATGAAAATTATAAAGATTAACAGACATAATTAAGTCTTACAGATTCGAATAGTAGGATGTTACAAAAACTAGAATCCCCTTTCGATTAGAAAAATATGCGAACTATTTTGCTCGTCTCGTCGAGGATAAAATTCTACGGAAGAATTTGATAGTTGATGGGTGATGATTTACATTTGTTGTAATTTTCGAAGAGAATTCTTCGTTAAAAACGAAAAAGCAATATTTATGCCTTACACATATATCGAATCAGACTAACGATAGGTGTTGTTACGCCACCAAATGTAAAATATTGTACAAAGTAAGCGTATAAGAGTTGCATCCATCAACTATTGTGTGGGATTAGCATATCGTTTCAATGATTTTTACATTACTATTTATACTTGTGTACAGAAAGTTATTATAGGGCAGATATGTTTGCAAAGAAACGCTCGTTATGCATATTATGAACGAAGGTTTCTATAGGATCAACATTTCAACCAAGCTATTTCATATCTCGATGCTAATTTATTAATTATATACTTTGTACAGTTTTTAATACGATGTCAATTGATACGCATATTCGCATTTTACAAGAACAAGATGCATCACATACGAACGTGATAAGTGATTTATTATTCTCAATGAAGTAAATTTAATTTTGTGATTAAGAGACGGACGATCAAAAATTTTAAGTCATTGCAGCCGTTAAACAATGTTTACTCGTTGAAGATGAAGTGATGTACAAAGTGACTGATGCTGAAGCGAGTCTATTATTATAATCCGCTATTTTGAATAATAATGATTTATTTTCAGAGTTTCACTTCATTTGAAATTTATATCTTTTCTGAGAAAAGAACCGCAAAGTTTAAACGGTTAATTATTTCAATTCGTGTAACGACAGATGTTTATCAAACGCGATATTATAGAATTTCAAGTTCCTAAAAGGTATTGTATAATAATTGTCAATTTCGTATTCTAGAATTAGGCAGATATATTTTATTTGCACATATCGTATAAATAGTTATTAGTTGCATGTAAGTAGACTACGACTATTGTCATTACAATTATTGTTGCTATAATATGTAATGAGACTCTTGCTGCTGTTATTAACTAATGTCACTATACTAAGACCGCTAGGTATAACCAATACAAATATTCAATTCGAATTGTGATTTCGATTTGTTGGATCCGACACGACAGTGCTTTTAAATAATTCCAAAGTTTCAGTAATAGGAAAAAATGATTTTGTATCTATATGCATGTATATCTTACGTACCAACACTATTTCATTTCTTTTGCTTGTTTTCTTCTTTCTATAAATAAGTAATACTAAAACGTAACGCGATCAAATTATTTCATATTTTCATTTTAATATAAAATGAAATTATGCCATTTTATATTCATTTTAGTAGAAAGTCGATAATAAGGTATTCGCTGATTGAATGTTTTTATTTATACGCGGGTATATTGATGATTATAAGATTTCTGCCGTCCATGTGTTTCCCCTTGTACGAAAATATTTACGATAACTTATAAATGAACATTAATGTGTTTATTGATATATTTTTACACAAAAAGCTCTTATAAATGAGCTTACAACGAGCACATATCATTTTCATATATCTGAATCGTGTAAAAAAACGTAATGGTATTGTAAAATAACATGTAATTGAAGTGCACTTCATAGAGCACAATCATTTATAATATTCAATTCTCATTTGAATCTCTCTCTGCACATCCTTTTAGTTATGTACAATCAGAGGCAAGAAGACAGATCATTTTAAGAATAAAAGGATATATGTAATGCTCATAATCTTGTTAGATTTCTGTATATTAATATTATTGTAATATGCTATAAGTCATCTATTTAATATATATCAAATATAATTATGTATTTGTATATGATATTACAGTAATATTAGTGTTATATGTAATGTCTTTCATTCAGAATTTGTCGGAAGTATGAGATCTTGTGTAGGACACTGCAAAACGATATTTGTGTAATATATTTAATTCATGTAATGCAGTCAGTATTCTTTTTTTAGAAAGATTCTACTTATTATTATCAGCATTTGTATATTTGTCATTGTCACTTCTAGTAGAAACATTCAATGTTGTATTATCACTTATATGTTATTTCATTATTTAATCTATTATTAGAATTTGTTACTGTTTTTATATTTTAATGTATTATAATTTTATGTCGTGTTTTAAAGTGACGATTCATTGTTTCTTATAAGTTGAATAATTCATTTTCTATGATCAATTCGTTGGATATTGTTTTTTTTTGTTTTAATAGAAAAGAAAACAAAACGTGGACATTATAATTTAATGGAGTGTTATAAAAATGAGAGACCATTTCCCATTTGAATGAGAGAAAATATTCATCTTTAGCTATAAAGATGGTCCTTTGAAAATGAAAAGTTCTATCTAATCAACAAAAAAAACATTTATGTTCGATATAAATGACATAATGTGTAAGCTGTAGGTAATATTAATAAGATTTGTACATACAACTTAGCATAGTAATAGTATATGTACCACTTGCATTAAAAACTTTAGATTTAAGGAAATGAAAACCATATAATTATCTTATCATTGTAATGGCATTAATGGAGATCGCAAGACATTAATGAATTAATGAATACACAATCTATAAACAACATATGTAGTATATTCCCTGTTTAATCAGCCTTTGTAAAGGAGACAAATCAATAGTAAATCACTTACTTTAATTAATTTAAGTACAACAAATATCTTATTCAATGCAATATTAGAAATTATTTGTGTCTATAAGATCCTTATTTTGACTCTAATAAAATGGAAATTTAATAAATATCATCACCAGTAGCACAATACAGGGTGTAACAAAAATGTTGCAGTTCCTTGAAAGAGGTGATTCTTGAGGTAATTTTAAATAACTTTTTCCTTAACGAAAATGTTCGTTGCGGCTTTGTTAACGAGCTATTAACGAAAAACACCGACCAATCAGCGAGCGAGTACAGCGGATTAATGATGGCGCGGACGATGGTAGGCCAATACTACTAGCAGCTGGAGCCCGCGCTGAAATTCATCCACTGTATTCGTGCTTCTATTGGTCGGTGTTTTTCGTTAATAACTTGTTAACAAAGCCTCATCTAACATTTTCGCTAAGGAAAAAGTTGTTTAAAATCACCTCAGGAATTACCCATTTCAAGGAGCTGCAACATTTTTGTTACACCCTGTATAATTGAGCTGCTAGTCTCATACTATGCTCCAATAATAGTGTTTTTTTCTTCCTTACTAATATAATAGCAATGATTATAGATCCTACAAGACTCTTTATTTCTTTGTTCTTGAGGGATTTAGGGTTCTAAAGACTCTAGGTAAGGTAGAGTTCTGTGCACAAAAAGTATTATTTGCTTACATTTCTATTACTCATGATGCTCCATACACAGATCCCTACCTCATTTGGGGTCTCTGAGACCCAAAAATCCATGCCTCTCAAGAACAAAGCTACCCTAATAGCCATTTGTTGCCAAATTGACAGCAAATTGGCAGCAGAGACTGTCCATCTTTTACTGTATTAGGCTGACATTTTGGAAAGAGGGGTTGTATTATCAGATCGGGATGCAGATTGGTGCCAGAAAACGAAGAGATCTTGTTAACAGAACTTGTTGCAAAATCTTATTGTATCTGTTTGAATTCTGCTGTCAATCTGCCGCCAAGTTGGCAGCAGGTCTGTCAACAGGGTTTCTGTCGCCAATTTGCCAACAGTCATATACATTATATACAAATTCTGCAACAAATTTGTTGCCAACCTAACAACAAATACTGTAATGGCAGATTCTGTAAAAATTTGCTCTAAAGATTTGGCTATCAGGATGGGTCTTGTATACAGGGTGTAACAAAAATGTTGCAGTTCCTTAAAAGAAGTGATTTCTGAGGCGATTTTAAACAACTTTCTCCTTAGCGAAAATGTTAGGTGGGGCTTTGTTAACGAGTTATTAACGAAAAACACCGACCAATCAAGGAGCGAGAACAGTGGATGAATATCAGCGCGGGCTCCAGCTGTGAGTAGTATTGGTCCGCCATCGTCGCGTCATCATTAATCCGCTGTACACGCTTCCCGATTGGTCGGTGTTTTTCGTTAATAACTCGTTAACAAAACCCCACCTAACACTTTTGCTAAGGAAAAAGTTGTTCAAAATCACCTCGGGAATCACCCCTTTCAAGGAACTGCAACATTTTTGTTACGCTCTGTATAGTATCTGTAGTTACTAATAATAGTAAATACAATTTATTACTGCTCATATTTTGAGCTGCAAACGCTACTATGTTATATATATTTAAACAAAATTGTATACAAATATTATTCTAGGAGCCAGACACATTTTTTTGGTCAATTCGTTTAAACTTGGTTTACTTTAGATTTCAAGTGGCCCCATAAGAAGTGAGGCCCCACCTTACGCTTAAGGGGGGATTTCCATATAGCAGGTCAAAAAATTTTTTTGTGCTTGATCAATAGTAATGCACTTCAAGGACGTAATCCTAAAGCCCTAAGCCAGAATTCCAGGTATTTGTAGAAATACAGTTAATGGAGCAGCAGCGTGTCGACTGCGCGCGGTATTATAAAATAACAAAAGTTATGGTGAATGCGGTAGTTCTATCGGAGAAAGAGATTTGAATTTTTTGAGGAAGCTGAAGGGTTACTTTATTCAGCATGAACAGCAAATTAACATTGAACAACTGTACGTTTTACAAGACTTTGCCACTTTTCGTTTTTCGCCGCTGAAACTTTAGATACGTTTTTCTCGAAACTAATTTCTTTCAATTGGCAGGCACGATTAAACAAAAACTACTCAACCAATCTATCTATCCCGGTGTATACAACTACATTATAGCAAACTATAGTCGATGAACCTACATGTTTAAAGAAAAAATTAATTTAAGCAACTTTATTTCACACAAACGCGTCCAGAAATTACCCCCAAAAAACACACTTTTGGTTTACAAGCCCTGCGATCTTTAAAAATTTATACTTTTCACTAATATTTTTAGTTCATCGACGATATAATTTCATAAATAATAAGGAACATTTTGAATTTCTTCATTCTAGAAAAATTGAAGGAGCTAGAGTGCCCACCAATTTATACCTCCAGCAGCAAGGCTGCAACAACTTTCTTCAATAGCGACTTCTGTAGCCAATATTTATACTGCAAACAAATTTTTTTTGTAGCTTTAAACAGTGTATATACAGTCCCGAAGGTTTCAAAATGATTCCCTTAATAGGTTTTTTGTAAAAAATTCGCAAAAATCGGCTTATTTTTAGCAGTCTATATGGAAATCCCCCCTTAATGCGTTTTATGATAAATACGGTCCAGGCATAATTTTAACATTTATACGCATTTCCAGCTCTCTCTTCGTGCAACTATCAAGGTTTTGCAGTACTCAAATCGCAAGATATTGAATTTCGAAGGTAAAATGTAGTGAGATGAAAAAGAAAATAAACGCAGCATTCAAGATAATCGCATAATTTATATTTGTATATACAGTCACTTTACAACGCGTACCTTTTGTTATACAGTGTGTAGCTCACAAATATTTTAGGTCAGTGAACGGCGAGTGGTCGCAGTTGAAGACGGTATCAAAGTAAAAAAACTAATAATTAAGATGATTCGCTCTGCCGAGTGGGGGCGTCTTTCACGCGAAACAAACGACACTATTGGCGGTGTGTCGTCAAGAAACGGAAGTCACCGGGCGCAGTTCGTTTCCTGTTGTCGACTGTGCGGAGGCGCGTCACGTTTCCCGCGAGGAAATTTCAGGAAATTGGCTTGGGTCTGCATCTCAGGAAACCTGAACCGTCCGAGCATCAAGTGGGAAACGTCGACTTCGACCCGACTTGTCTAAAATTGGCAGTTAATTCTCGGGCCGTGAGTTTCGATTTCCCACCGTTTCCCCCACTTTCTTTCCGAGTTGCGTCGAGACGAACAACGGGTTTGAATCGTGTGTGATTGCTTTGCAATTGCCGGCGGGTCAACGCAGCTACCTAATCGCGATTCCAAGCGAGCAAGGTAATGCCTTTATCCGTTTATTTCGTGCCACTGGCATCGAATACGCGCAGTTAATCTCGCCTTTGCGGTATTTATGTATTTAGGTGTCGTCACGATCGCATTCATGTCGCGTCGATTCGCCCGCGAAATAAACATGGCGGTTTGAGTGTCAACGCGTTCACCAGCGATAATAGGAATAGGTTTACGATGCAGAGCAGATAGCACGCATTTTGGAACACTTTTTTTGCTTCGTATCGGTGAGTCGTCATATCTTTTCATATTTTTTTATGCTTTTGGAAATCGGTATAGGGAAAAATTTCTTCTCGTGTTCCAAAACACGACGACGCGAAGTCGCGGTTGAAATAATCTCACAAGGAGGGGTCGCAGTCATTGGGACACTTATTTTGACGAAACTTTTTCTGGTGAATCTAGAGCAAAAATAAGCTGACACGTGTTCGGCCGTTTTTGTCAATACTCATTATTTAAAAAGATATTTACTTTTTTTTTTTAATTTGATATTCAATTCTGTCGAGTTACTTAAATAATGAATATCCTTATTTTGTTGTAATAGCTGTGTAGTGACGGTGGTAAAGTATCAGGTATTGCAATCAGGGGGTTGCGGGTTCAAATTCCTCGGGATTTTCTTCTGTTTTTATTTTTTTTATGAACACTATTTAAATAGTTTTATATGTTCTTTCCTTTTAAAATGTTTTAAAAATTATTTTATCAATTTTTCCTTTTTCAATTTTTTTTTTCATTCTTCAGTATGTTATATGCATTATTTCTAATGTAGTGGATGGTTCATGTTATAAAAACATGAAAAGCATAAAAATCTTCAACACAAGGAGCATTTAATTAACGCAGATGCATTGCAAGAGCATTTAACTCTTCTCATATTATCTGATGTGAGAAACATTCTTCATAAATATTAAGGAAATTTGTATATCGAATGGTAATGACACGTATTTAGTGTGCAATAAAGCCGTGTTAATGTTATTTAGAAAAAAAATTTTTTTTAATTGAAAAAAGAAAAATTAATAAAATAATTTAAAAAAATTTCAACAAGAAGCAACGTATAAAACTACTTAAATATATTCATAAAAAAAATCAAAACAGAAAAAAAATTCAATATTTAAGTAACTCGACAGAATTAAATATGAAATTAAAACAAAAAATATTAAATATTATTTTAAATAATGAGTATTGACAAAAACGACCGAACATGTGTAGGCTTATTTTTGTTTTATTAGTTAGATTCGCCAGAAAAAGTTTCGTTAAAATCGGTGACCCAATGACTGCAACCTCTTCTTGTCAGTCAAAATTTGAACGTTTACGGACGTAACCAAAATCTACGTTTGTCGTTACATAGAAATTCATGTACACCGTTGTGGAAATTCAACGAGCGATAGTTTCTTCTTTTCTCTTTGAAATAATAATGACTAAATATGTTTCGTAAAAGTAACAGTCGATCAGTCGAAGCGAGTACAGTTCTGTTTTGAACGCGACCGGAAGTCGCGCAATGCGGACTTCTGTTACAACGAAGTGTTTCTTCTCTCTTTACCGGTTGCGATTACGTTTCGATATGTTTAATACGATATTAGATCAACGAATATACAAAAAAATCGCATTTCAAAAGGGAGGATATGTGAACATATTGCTCGCGGTTATTCGAATTTGCGCGTGCTACCGACGAGGAACGATTTACAATATCGTCGAGGATAAGTGGTCCGAGGTTGGTAGCGCTTTTCAACGTCCTCGGATCGTATTATAAATCGATTAGACGAAGATATGGTTAGTTCGATTATAATACAAAACGATTTTTTTTTTTATAAAAAATTCGTGTAAGCGTGTATTCAAAGTAAACGAACGCAATGAAAAAATTCATTCGAAAAATGCGTAATGGTTCATTGTAGTAACGGGGTCAAAGTCGCAATAGTTTACGCATATTTCGTCCTTTGATAATAGTGACGTAAAGATTTGGTCGATTGATGGTCGTTTTGTTCTTCAACGTATGGTTTTCTGGAACCATATGAACGTGCTCGACGTCGAACATTTCCAGACTAAATCGCTAGTATTTACGGCGCCAATTATACACAAATTTCACCGATTTTTGGTGTAAGAAATGATATATGTTAAAGATATGTATCGTATTCGCACTTAGATGTTATGCTTCGATCACAAAATCAACGCCCAAGGACAATTTTAGTCATTTGAATTATTTTAAATGTTTGTTTCTCTGGTTGAATGATAGAGGATGTTTAGAGACTTCCTCCAATAGAGCAGAGGGCTAATTAAAGGCTGCATGGGGGTTGATCACCGATTGTGAGTCCTGCTTCTTCCTATAATCACGCATGCAACAGTGCGCTTAAATCAATCTTATAATTACGAACTCTTTCCTCGTCGACGCTTACTCTACCACTAAATATTCAAACAGTCTCTTAATTAGTTTCCAGTTTTAAAAATTAAAGATTCCGATTCGTTCAATTATTGACGCTGGAAAAGTTCGACGAAATAAATCGAGAGTTTCAATAGTACGTCTCTATAGACGATCAGTAATTAATTTAACAATTAACTTAGACTTCTGGTTAGACGCTTCGTTCGATGGATTCAGCGATAGAACTGGTCGAGTATTCGATTCTCCATTATTCGAGTAATAGTTTCAGTAACTCAAACTTCTTTGAAATTATTCGAGTTGTCAGATATTTTCGAGCATATTTTAGATCGAATCGAGTCGACTTGAGTATTTGAATTCAGTGCTTGTAGCTCAAGAACCTTCAGACTCTTTCATTCCAAGGAATCCTTTAATTTATTTTTAATTTATTAGAGATCCTTCTCGTGCTATTTCTGCTCTAAACTTTCAAATACTCGATTCGGATACTCGAATCGACTTTTAGCCCGATTACTCGTCCAGCCCTGATCATCGTGCAGGGGAAGAACACGTTCGCGCAGACATCATCGTTTCCTCGAGCGATAGAGAAACTAAAATCGCTGATTCGATGAAGATTAACGATTAATTAGGTCGGCCTGGCGATTCGTTAGGTCCGTATATGGCACGTGCGCGCGCGCACGCGTGCGTGACACACATCAAACGACAATTAAACTCGTAGGTCAGCGTGTTGTAATTATTTACAAGTATGTATATCGCGAGACAGCTGTCCATTATTCACGCACACACGTCGGCTTTCATTCAGACACTCCTCGTTGATCATTCGTTTGCACACAAGCGGGTTACGTAACAGTAATTATTACTTCATGTCGATTCGAGAGCGTCGAATCCTTCCCTTCGCGTCGACGCACCGTTTCAAGCCCTTCCTCCTCTCCTCGTTTCAAAATATTTGAGGCGACACTTCGATCTTCGAAGTTCTCGATCGAAAATTAAGGTACTCGGTCGTGTACGTCGATAGACGGTAACGATTCGACGCGCATCTCCGCCTCCGTTCGCGTTAATTCTACTCCATTTACATCTGAATCGATCGCGGCATTCCCGTGAACCCTGTATTAAGAAGAAATCTGCGCTGATAGGCGTGTCGCTTTTTAGAATATGAAGGGTACAATCGTATATAAGTGTGCGTGGATTGTCGAACGGAAATGGGAGCGTCCTCGAGGCGAGCATCCACGATGCTTCGGTACATCGTGATCGATGTGTAACAGAACACCGTAGATCGATACACATTCACCGTATACCCTACCGTGTAGAATTTAACCGCGGTCGTGTCCATTACATGGAATGTAATCTGTATAATATTATATATATATATTTTTCTTTTATATTTATATATTTATATTTATATATATATATTTATATATTTATATATATATCTATTTCTTTGCGCATTTGTAAAAAGCCTTGTCTGTCTAGAAACAACGTTGTACGGGTGTATCTGTTCCATACATTTTTTGCTGATGTGTGTGTGTGTGTGTGTGTGTCATTTAGGTGTGCGTGTGTACGCGTGTATTTTATTCATCATTTTCTTTTTTTGTTTCATCTCTACTGGCATAAATCAACAAGTCCTTTAAAATACATTCCTCTATTTCGAATAATCCACGATCGTTAAATCTCTCTACCGTAACACTCAAACATAACACCAATTTATCGCTTTTTTGTTTTTTTTTTTCTCTAACTTCTTTCCATGTTTTTCGCCCCCTTCTTATTCTTCCCCTTTTCGATCGTCCATCCTCCTTAGTTTCAGTCTTGGCATCGTAAAACATTTATAGGTGCTTCGATATATTAACTTACAGAGTAACGACTAACGATTATCGATAAGTCCCTCCTCGCGCGTTCTACTTATATACCTTCATTCTCCCCGCCCCACTTGTCACTCCACGCATCGACGTTAACATCCCCCACCCCCGTTACACGTATACGCGTAAGATTCATACGTACATGTTTATATCCATATGTATATTAATCTCGTCACCTTAAAAATATATTATTGTCCTTCGATGAGAACATAGCATTTAACGCGATACTCCATCTCAGCCCTGTTGTCCAGGAGCCTGTCGTTGAACAGAACCCCGACGTCTCTATGCTATTCGAACGAAAATAAATAGACGAGTTAGCCTGCTATATTATTCGATCCGCGTTTCGTCGTCTCCCCATGGCACGGTCCTCTCCAACGGCTGCCCTCGGCTTTGGCAGGAATCACGTGTCGCCCTCTAGGTTCCAACTTTAACCCCCTCCCATCATCTCGTTGTATTCAGAGGTCCTTCGAGGCCAAAGATCCTCATTTTATTTGGTTTTTCGCGTTCGGGAACAAAACGTTTTCGGGGATCCTCTTCGCGTTTAGGCTGATGCTAACTCGTCGAGTTCAAGGGTCTCGTCCGGTCGACGAGTGAGGCCAGAGGCGACGTCACGTTGGCGATCGTCGGTCTCGGGGCTCGTTATCATACGTCGTTGTCGTGACAGTGCTCTATCTTCCGCCTGGCGAGTTGGAGTCGTCGTTTGTCCACGACGAAGTCCGTCATGCAGCCCTTGATTCCACGGTGGCCTGGCTTGCCGCCGATGAACAGCTTGCCATTGGTGCTCAGTAAGGTCGTTTCTGTGGATATCCTGACGGGGTCGTAGTCGTCGATCTGTATCATCGATGCCCTTCGTCTTCTTGACGCTTTGATGTGGTGGAAGACTCCGTCGTCCACTCGTTCCTGGAAAATAATTTGAGATCCTAGAAACCTTGTAGGGTTGTTATGGTTTGAGGTTTCTTGACGGAAGTTTTTGGCTTGGATGGAATCTTTAATTTCCTCAATTTTTAAGAACTTGCTTTGCTAGGATTTCATTTTCCACAGTCTATAATTATGAATACAGAGAAGGAAATACAAACCCTGCTTCTCAAGGATATCTGCTCCTTCTTACTCCTGTACGTGAGCACCACTTGTCCACTGTGCAACGATAGCATAAGGTGTTCGACCTTTCCTCTTCCGATCCAGGCGATAAGACCCTCAGAGTGCGTTGTTCTCAATCTTAGTTCGAACTTGTTCGACTGCTGACCTCTGCGCCTAAAACATCATTCTCTGTAGCATCGTCCTCGGCAAGTAGTTCATTCAATATCGATCTACAGTGCGATAGGGCGAGGACATTACGCATTCAGGCAATTACAAGCAATTACAGTACAAAAGCAACACAGTTTTTCGCTTAGAACCCTTCAAATCTGCTTCTTTTTTCTATCGCGACGCTCGTGCTTCTTCGTTAACCTCGTTAACTTCGATAACCCTGAAGCGAAAAATACTTATTGGGAAGCAACGAGGACTTGGTCAGGCTTGAAGGGTTTGGCTATTGACATCGCCTACGCCACCGAAATCGTGACGGCACATGGGCACAGGGAACGCGTTAAGTATCCCTCAAACGAGTACACCACAGCCATTCTTCCTAGAAACTTACTCCGTGTAATCGTAACTCTCGTAATCGTAGTCGACATCCTCCTCCAAGTCGTAGTCGGAGTAGGACTCCTCAAAGTACTCGCCGAGGGTAGTGTTAGTCGAGTTAGTACTAGTTGGTGTTACACAATCAAAAGGTTAGTGATACTTTGTCAACGAGGATCTAGTTAGTCTACCATTACTAATTGTTATTGGACATCCTAATTTGGTGCCCCTAAATTTGGAATATTTCAAAAAAGGTGTGCTCAAGTGATCTAAAAATATGAATGAATGAAACTGCCCTAAACTGTTTCGAACTCTCTCATCAGTTTACCTTCTGCCATTGCGGTGTCTAAACTGTAAGAAGTTGTCGCCCTTGAAGCGCACAGGCCTTTCAGTTAGCTCGATGGACACGTCGTAACCCATGACTAGGAAAGTTTAAGTAAATGTTATTCAGATAGCCTTCAGATAGCCTACGAATACTGAATCTAAAAAGGTGGAACTCACAAAATTCGCAGTGGAGGCCGTTGTAGCCGCTGGCACACTTGCACAGGTAGCTATTAAGAAGAGGCAAACATACTCCGCCATTGTGACAAGGATTCTCGTTGCTGGGACATGGCAAACCGTCGTAGAGCTCAGTGTTATGCTGCGTTAGGTTGACTGCCAGGTTCTGATACGTCTTCCCATTCACCATGAGTCTTTGCACTGCGCCTACCAACCCAGTCCATGCTCCAGCAAGACGATGCACTTCTCGCCAGTGTCTGAAATCGTCAATTAATACAATCAGTTCTATGATGATGGACTCCGTATGTAGCAAGGATCTTTCCGCTATTTATATTTATTGTGCAACGTACTTCACTCCACCGACGTAAAGGGGCATCTCCAGATTCAGTTCCGTTAAAGGACTCCCAGACAATCCTCTGGCGACTGTTCCGTCGTCCAGCTGAAGAACCCCTTCTCTGCCCAGTCGGCTGATTCTTACGCAGTGCCAAGTGTCGAGTGTGACAGGATCTGGTGACGTAATATTGGCTATACCACTGCCAAGATTAAATCTGAATTCTAGCTTCCCATGGACCAGGTTCAGACTAATGAAATCTCCTCGACCATTGTTCAGCTGGCCATTGTAGAGCAGAAGACCGTCGCTGGCGTGTGTGAGGAACCATAGCTCGATGGAAAACGCTTTTGCTACTCCTTCTAAGCAGGGGAGCTCCAGGAAACCGTCTCCAGACATTTCGGGTATCAGAAGCTCTGTTAACTCGGCGTCCACTGTAATTCATCAATAGTTAACAAAGTTAGTGTGTAGACTTTTTGGGGTAATAGTTTTAACAATTATTTACATTCTGGATAGACCAAACATGCATAATAAAATGTTTCCTTATTAGAGTTTGTGTTACGAAGGTTTTAGGTGGAGTTATTGTTATTGTTATTGTAAATGTTTTTTCAAATAACAGTGTTCTCTATGCAGATGATCTCAAAGTCTTCCGTTGCATCAGAAACATTAGTGATGCTATTCTACTACAGAATGATCTCCTCTCTCTCGAAAGGTGGTGCGACCTAAATTGCCTACAATTTAATATATCAAAATGTCATGTAATTCGTTTTAGTCGCAAGAAGGTAAATATTCAATATCAGTATAAACTGGCAAATGCACCTTTAGATGTACTAAATACTACGACTGATCTTGGTATAATATTTTCTTCTAACCTTTCTTTTACTCAACACATTCACAAAATAGTCAACAGAGCCAACAAGACTCTTGGATTTATCTATCGATTTTCTCCGTACTTGTGTGTGAATTCTGTTCTTTTACTATATAATACTCTTGTTCGACCTACTCTCGAATATGGTTCAATCATTTGGTCTCCGTCTTTTAAGACCCATTGTAATAGAATAGAGTGCATCCAGCATAAAGTCTTAAGAATTATAGCGTTTAAGACGGGTAATGGAATCGATACCTACTGCCATAATTATAAACCATGGCTAGCAAGTTTCAATTTTTTAACCCTCGAAAATAGAAGAATCATAGCTGACTTAATTTTCTTATACAATATAATCAATAACAAAATAAATTGTACGTCTATCCTCGAAAAACTAAATTTCAATATTCCCGCTCGAAACTTGAGGGGTAACAGATTATTTAATGTCAAGGCTCACCGATCTCTGCTCGGCAACCATAATTCTGTTGACCGTATATGTACTCTGGCCAATTTATTCCGTGCTAACATCGATCTGTATAACGACTCACCCGATTTGCTGCGCAATACACTCAGATCGTTGTTAAAGGAGTGACCCGTCATTTTTTGTCTTCTTTTATTTATATTTATTTTCTTTTTTTTTTTTTTGTATATTTATTACCTTAATATTTTGGATGATCTATTGTACCAAAGGGTTTTTTACCCGTTCAATAAAGTATTATTATTATTATTATTATTATTTGGAGGCAACAATCACTGTACTTACAAATTTCACAATGTTCTCCAGTCCTGCCAGGCGGACACTTGCACACGTAACCACCCTGCGGGAGAATGTCGCAAGTGGCTCCATGTTGGCAAGGTTCGCCAATGCAGGGGTCCAAAGATTTTTCGCAATTCCTGCCGGTGAACTGTGGCGGACAGATGCACCTGTAATCAGGTGGTTCGTATTTCTCCACAGCATAATTCCCGTGTTCATAATTGTTCTCGTAATCGACATCGTAATCGTAGTCGCATTTCGGAGTCGCGCAACGTTTCTTCGTGTTCTTCTTCGATCTCCGTTGATCGATCGAAGTGCAATGGGATCCCTTGCATCGTACGATGTTCATGCCATTTCTGTTCCTGCCTTTCCCTCGTTTCTGGATCCGCCTACACTCGCGACCGTCGCAGAGATCCTCTTCGAAGATTGGTTGACAGGTGGCCCCGTTCTGGCAAGGTAAATTGGCACACGCGTTCTCTCCGCATTCTTTTACGCGATAAGTTTCTAGAATATCCTTGTTGTGACCTACGTGGAGGTCCACAGAGTTTCGATTGATCTTGAGTTTCTTTATGCAGCCGAGGAAGCCGTGATTCGTGCCAATGTTATCGTAAACTCTGAAGGAATATGAGAGAAATTTTTATAGAGAACTTTTTTTTAATTTCTTAAAGCATCGTTATTAGTAAATTAGACTCCTTGTTGTATTGCAGTATAAGTAAATGTTCTAGTTGCTTAGACATTTTAGCCATTTTGAACTGACAATGTGAAATACACTCACTTGGAGTAGTTTGTGGGCATGTTTCCGACGAACGTGTCCTGATTCAAGTCCAGCGATTTGAGCATCCCCTGGCTCTGTCCAGCCACGTCCTCGCCATCGTTAAAAATTAAGACACCGTCCTTGTGATATCGCTTCGCTGCGACACGATGGAACGTTTTCATGGTAACCCTCTCAGGGGAGGTTAAAACCACTGGACCGTTTCCTAAATTGTACCGAAATTGCACGTGCCTGTAAAAGGAATCGCGAATGAAGCTTTCGGACGAGTTATGAAACGTCAATCATGTGCTTTATCATCAAAATAATAAAATACGTAATTATTTTATTGACACAGGGGTTTTTAGATATTATTTCTCTAATAAATAGTCTGATAGTAATTAAAATAAATTCAAATATTAGTATCTCCGAACGTTATCAAATAGAACTAATCCAATTGACACGTTTATTTTAGCCAAAAAGTAAAAGTATTTGTTTCTGGTTGCCTAAAGAGTTTTCCATAGTAAGATTAACTAATTTTTTCACGTACTAATTAATAAACACGATAAATTAATAATACAGGCATAATTAGTCATAAGATCGAGCTTCAGAATCACTTATTCAGTTATATAGAAGTATCTTGTATATAAGTTCTATAGAAGTTTCTCATGTTAAGATTTTACAATTATTTTTTTTTTATTATTCTTCAGGACTTTGAATCAGTTTGGATCGATAAGCCACGATTTTACAATTATTACGAAAAAAGGCGCGAGGTGGCAATTGGCAATATGGACCGCGGTTGTTTTATGTTGATTTTGTTCATTTTAACTCTTTCTCTGAAGACAAATTCCTTATGCATTGGATGTAATGATGATATTTTTTTCGTATACGATTATTATCTAATTTTTTTTTAAATTCTCATTAAACTTTTTTGAAATTTCTTTCTATTTTCAAATTTATCATTGTTTGACCTTACTTTAATGTTAAAATAACAAAATTTGTAAAAAATCTACTATTTTATGCGCGTTTTCTACTTTTTTAGCTCCAGTCAATCGTCGCAATTTCTTTAAAAATGATTACAGCTTCACAATAATTGAATTTGCACGCTGAACAATTACAGATACATTATTAATATGCGTTTTATTTTACATTGTTAATATGCGTTTTCCTCGAAACAAAAAAGCGGTCTTTCTCCCCTAATTCATAAAAGATCCTTAACAAAAATATCCTTATTATGGTAATAACGGTAGCCGGAAGTCTTAGCAATCATTAAACTGAAAATAAATCAGTATATTTCTTTGCGAAGAATTCTCAATTAATTAGACTCGATAACGTTGAGTTTGCATATATTTCTCTAAATAACTCTAAATTCCGCGTAGTTCAGCCACCGTCATCAATCAACTAATTTCTCCCTTAATCGTTCCATCTATCGCTATACTTCAGCGTTTACTCGACGACAACCCTACGACGGTTACACTAATTCCTTGTTCTTAGCGTCAGTCGACGAGATAGCAGCGTACATACCCATCGATGATGGCTAACGAGACGAAATCCCCGGTCCCGTCGCTCTTCTGTTGGTTGTAAAGTATAATCCCGTTGTCGGCATACGTCTTGAACTCAACCTCGACGCTGAACTTGTGGTAAGCCTTCAGCCTGTTCATCCTTACGTAGCTCTTGCCGTCGAACGACGGCACCTCGTAATCCCTTTTGTTGATCTCCTCGTCGCATAATAGCCCAGTGTAATTCGGCCTACAGATGCAGACGAACGTGGCGCTCGGCAGATCGATGCACGTCGATGTCGCGTGACACGGGTACGACAGGCAGGCACGAAATTCTTCGGTCGGCGTGACCGGCACGTAATTAGCTGGAAATAGGTCAATTAGGTAATTCCCTTGCCCTTCGATAAGGGAGTAGGAAGCATTAAATGTTTGACGAAGGCAGGAATCTTTTTAAACGGAGTAACATTATGTTGTGTGTTCACGTGCGAATGCTGTTTGAAATAGTAGTCGAAATATTCATAAAATATCTTTCCTATTTAACACATTTGGGCTTATTTACGTTTACATCGATATTTTGAATGCTAACAAGACGAAATACAATATTATTCCCTTCAGTAAATAAGTAAATTATACGTCAATTTTATAAAATATTTTCCATATTAACTGATTTAAGGGGTCGTATACGTTTCTTAGGATCAAATCGTGATGAATGTCTGCGAGTAATTGGAGAATAAACTTAAAGATTTACATAATTCTGCTTGTATAATAAGAATACGTATTTAAAGACTAAAAAGCCGAAAGAAAGAACAAAAAACGATTAAAAATATGACGGTTACATTTAGTTGCGCAAAAGAATTTTGTCTCAAACGGTGGGCATGATAACTGATTCAACACCGATTGACTTTATTTCTTATTCACATAGGTATTCCAAATAAGATTATTTAATAAATTAAACTATTCTTGAACAACAATAACAAATATATGGTTTTTTAAAACAAAAATCATGACCCTTGATGTTCAAATTTTTTATATTACCGCAATTTTTATTGTTTTAAGAAAACCTATCGTGAGCCGAAAACTACGAGATCATGAAAATGTTAAAGAATTGAAAATTCTTATTTCACATCACTCGTTTGGGCTAAATCGTGCCCACCGTTTGGGACACCATGAAAATAGCATTGTATTTTCTATTCTGTAAACTGTTATCTTTGCGGTACAAAAAGAATTAAATCAATTAATTTGTAAGCATTGCCCACGTTTTAATGTTGAGAAACGTACCTATATGACTCTTCAAATGTAATGATTTCAAATCTAGACCACTAGAAAAACGTAGACGTATTTTCATTTAATTTACTAATGCAAGAGTGTTATCCTACATTCTGTAGGAGATACATAAATAGTCGACCGATCGGATCACCTAGACCAGGATTTGAACCCGGATTTTCTGCTTACCGGGCGAATGCAGGGGTAGTCTCAGATATTGCAGACCGATGAGTTTACCAAAATTGCAAAATTGTTAAAAAATATGGGTTTACGGGCCTCTATTTTTAGAAGGCATTTATTCGAAAGGAGAAGGTTCAATGCATAGCGCTCTGGTCGTCATTCAATGCGATTTTACCGATATTCGATAATATGAGTGTTCAAAGTAGAATAAAAATCGAGTATTCATAACTGTTTAGACAGCGGATTTTTACTAAGCACTAACATTTAAAAAATTTTTACCAGTACAAATAAACAATGAGAACTTGAAAAACAGTATGTTTAATGAATACTAAACATTCTAACTTGAATAATATTTTTGATATTTTATATATTTTAGCATATATTAACAGTCTCGTAGATTGTTTGCATACTTAGCATTGCCAGAAACGCATAAAATCCGTTGTCTATTTGTAACCGTTGATTCAACTGGTTTTATGTCTTTGAAAGTGTTCTGAATAGTATGGACGTGCGCTGACCAGGATGTGTCTTGTATTTTATACAGGGTGTCCCAAACTCGACGCGGAAGCCGGAAATGGGAGATTCCTGAGGTGATTCGAAACAACTTTTTCCTTTGCAAAAATGTCCTCCGAAGCTTTGTTAATGAGTTATTAACAAGAAACACCGACCAATAGAAGTACGAATACAGTGGATGAATTTCAGCGCGGGCTCCAGCTATGAGTAGTATTGGCCCGCCATCGTCTGCGTCATCATTAATCCGCTGTACTTACTCTCTGATTGGCCGACGATTTTTGTTAATAACTCGTTAACAAAGCTTCGGATAACATTTTTGCAAAGGAAAAAGCTATTTAAAATCATCCCAGGAATCTCCTATTTCCGGCTCCCGCGTCGAGTTTGGGACACTCTGTATATTTCAGTGGGAAATGGGTACTTTTCCTCATCCCATTTTTCTCTAGAATCAAGAATCAACTGTACTGAGCGCACATACATTAAATGTGAAAGTAACTAACAATATGTGGGGGGTCCTTTAAGCGCTGGGCCAGGGGCAGTTGCCTCGTTTGCCCAGTGCTAAGGGTGGTACAGCATAACACCAAAAGAAGCGTCGCGTGGATCGCTTACAATTTAATTTAAGACCTCCTAATTTCTTACCAAAGCATTCCTGTCTGTCGCTGGTCTCCGCGTACCCTTCGGAGCAGATACACCCTCCATTCGAACATTCGCTGTTCGGGATGGTGCAATCCTTATCGTCGGTGCATAGGTCACCAAGCAACGCGGTGACCACGCGAATCGTCGCCGGTGTCGGTCTGTACGCGGCCGCTACGCCTGCAGAATGGAGAATATTTCGATAAACCCTTGACCCGAGATATCTCACATTTTAGAGAGAGAGAGAGAGAGAGAGGCCAAATCAGCGAACGTTGTTTGATAGAGATATCGATCCGATCACTAATCTCGAAGCGATCCTGAATTAACCGCAAAGCGGATTTAGAGTGCACGGTTTAAAGCGACACCCAGACATGTAGTTCGTTATCAGGATCCACTGCTGTTTCGATCTATTAATTACAACACAGTGCAGATGTTATCACGAATGAATTACGAAGTGTTGGTTACACAAGTTATGATTTCAGTGAAAGATATTCAAGTGGATTTCGAGGGCATAGTAAATTCTATCGAGTTTCATTAAATTTTGGAACTCGTGTGAAGGTCTTCATAATTTTGCATATACATCTCTGCAACTCTAACAACTTTGTGAGATGTCAGAGAAATCTGGAAGATTATTTCTTCGATTGATTCGTAGATTTCTAGTTGGCTTCTTAGGTTTCTGTCGCATGATCATGACTATAACTAACACAATTTATAGATTCTAAGCTTAAGTTGCTTCTTTCGATTCACAACTATTTTTTTTTGTTGCTCAGCGGTTTAACATGTTATAAAATTCTTTGAATACTCAAAGTCCTACAACATTTGCAAACGAATATTTGATTTCGAAATTTGCGCAACAATCAAAATCAACTGAAACGTTCCATGCGAAGGTTTGAATGAAACGTGTTTCGATTCGATTCCCGGGACTCCGCCCACCATCACGTACACAATATCTAAGAGCACCGCGAAGATCCGCGAAAATGAATAGAATTGAAAGAGGGGCTCTGGCTTTTACCGTGCTTCAAATTGTCTCTGTCGATCGTGATGGTTTCTTGATGCGCCCGGTGGGTATAATAATAGCGTGGATCCGGTTCTGGTACCAACAGATGCCTGGTCGATTTCGACAGCGGTGAAATGGCGGCAGCTGGTTGGGTGTATTGCACTGCCGTGTACCTTTTCACGGGGAAGTCCGTGTTCACCATGGGGTCGTCTGAAAATTTCACGAAATTCCGACATTCGGTGGATGTTCGACTGCGAACGCGAGAGAATCAGATTTCGTTCCTTGTTTTCGACGAGCAACGAATTACGATAGCGCTAAAAGTGCACAGGAATTTCTTTGCGATTTTTCAACCGAATGTTTTTTTTTTTGTCTTTCGCGTTCCGTTGTGTTAGGAAAATAGAATGGGAAAGTTGTAATGTGACGTTATGATGCCTCTAGAATTCAATGAATGCTTATAAAAGACGGAATAGTAATAACATTATTGAACCTACTATACTACTATACTATACAGGGTGTTTGGGATAGTATAGGCAAGCTTTGGAGGGGTGATAGATCACGTAAAAACAAACAAAAAATTTCTATATGACTTGGGTCCAAAACTCAACCATTTTTGAAAAAAACTGTCATAAACATTTAAGCTATAAACCGCTATAAATCAAAATAGGAACGTTTTTCATAAGTAATTTCTTCGCTAAAATAAAGATTACGATCTTGTAAATCCAATAAGTACAGTAACTGTGATATTGTTACCTTGTACCGCGAAAAAATAATATTTCTCTTTAAATTATCGCGATTTTAAAGGGTAATTTAGAGGGTTAGAAAAATACTATTTCTTTGCGATACGAGGTAACAATATCACAGTTAGTGTACTTATTGGATTAACAAGATCGTAATCTTTATTTTAGCGAAGAAATTGCTTACGAAAAACGTTCCTATTTTGAATTATAGCGGTTTATAGCTTAAATGTTTATGACAGTATTTTTCACAAATGGTTGAGTTTTGGACCCAAGTCATATAGAAGTTTTTTATATGTTTTTACGTGATCTATCACCCCTCCAAAGCTTGTCTATACTATCCCAAACACCCTGTATTATTGTTCATATAGAAAAAATAGAGTTTATAGACTAACAATAGAAATAATCATTTATATTTTCATATTCTAAACCTAAACTATAATACCCCAATCATCTCATATATCAAACTACTAAAATTCGTTAAACATCACAAATATCAGGCTCTACAATTAATCCTAAACAACTTTTAATTGAGGTTTGAACTAAATCCTTAACCCATATGGTTAATGAAGAAGACTAGATCATAAAAATCGAAGAGTCATTTCGACACATTGCCAGACAATGCATCAAAAAGTATGATCACCTGAATCAGTTCCAAAGTCTCTCAATCCAATTTCATTCCTGACCAACAGAATACCGGGTACATGAAATTGAAGAGCTCCGAACAAAAAGGATAGTCTGGAGGGTCGATGCGTCGCAATTTCTCTAAATAATGAGAATCGAAAAGCTAATTCTATCGGAGGGAGTAACGCGGCTCCGGCTAACAGGAGTTGGAGACGGCTTGATGGGATTTTAATTACTTTCCAATTGCGCCGTTGCTTCCTATTATTTCACATCGACGACTTCCGGCTGCACGCTGCTTGTCCTATTGTTTTTTTTTTTTTTTTATTCATCCCCAGCCTCGCCCTGCCCTCGTCCGCGCGTATTCGCGTATTTTTCCGCCGATGTATAATCGAAGTCGCTTATTGACTGAGGGACGATCGGACAATGAATCTTCTTTCGTTCTCTCCGCGTCCCTCTCGTTGTCCCCCGTCGAAAATATTTTCCGTTCTGGAAATCGTCGAAGAATAAACAGAGCAAACGTGGACGAGGGGTTCGCGACGGTAGGGTAGGGTTCAGTCAATTTGGGAGTCGGACGACCGAAGCGGAGAATCTGACGGGAAATACCATTTGACAATTTAGTAGTCCGGAAAGTATTTCTCTCCGAGCCCTCGGTCGATTGGCCTTTTCATCGACGGGCTTTATCGACGTTACCATTAACTGTTCGCCCGCTCTGTTATTCCATTCCCTTTTGCCGTTTATTTTATAAAGAGCCACGAAGTAAGGCGGATTAGCTACGTATTTATCTGTTGAAAGCTGGAATTCGAACGGGATCCGAGAGTCCAAATGTGAGCACGATGTCCTGGAAACTGCTTCCTCGCTGTGTCGTTCATTCTACCGTCGCTTTTTTTTTTACTCCCTGTTTCGGCTATCGCTGATAGGTGTTTTCAATGAAAGAGCGAACTTCTCGGTGGTCGAGGGGAACAAGAAAGTTTGACAAGCCGTTGGTGGAATTTCGAAATAATGGTCGCAGTTTGTCTGCGATTGAACGTAATTTAGGGAAAGTGGATTTCTGCGAAATGTTGTCTAAGTTGTTAGATAAATTTACTACGGGAGCGGAGGGATTTATTAGATTTTCCTTTGTGGGACCGAATTTCGTAGTGAACCATTATTGAGCTTGGTAAAAGAATAAATTTAATTCCATGAAAGTTTGAAATTAAACAATATATAAGAGTTCAGTGGAAAATTGTATTTTTAGTTCTGCTTTTAAGTTTATATTGAATTCGATATATTTACTTTTGACCTTGGTAACTATATAGATTTATTTTTGACAGTCCAAGTCGACGTATCTATCACTGTCTTAATTTTTTAGCAAATAAAGTATAGAAAAATGTACAGTAATAATGAAACGATCGGTTTTCTTTGAGAAAATATTTCGATTATTTCTTCGATCTTTACTTCGTTTACAAAATTTCCAATCAATTTGTTTTTCAGTTCGAAGTATAAAAATTGTAAATCTATTATCAACCTTCTTTTATATTTTATAACCATTTTCCATGAAAATATCTATTCAAATTTAAAAATTTATGCAAGCTTTAAAATTAAGAGTGTACTTTTCAAGGACTTTAAAAAACTAGGCACTTTGCGGCGACTTTCATACGTTTTCACTTTTTTTTTGTTTTCTTCTAAAAGGCTCATGGCTTGTGTCACGCGATCACAAAGAAAGAACGCCATGAAAAAACGTTCGAGGACTGCAAGTCTGCCCGCGCTGCATAGTCCGTGAAAATATAGGGGCGGAAGATGGCAGAAGAGATGGTTCACTAGCCAGGAGTAATCTGATTTATGTTTGACTTCGTAGGACGAGTCCGAAAGAGGAACTTTTTAAGAAATTGACTTCCAGAGTCCCGGAGACGACGCAGTCGGAAGGGTGGGTGAGGGTCGAAGGGGCCTGAGCAATCGAAAATAAGGGGTGAAAGGTTAGGGGAACGGGCAGGTGATTTTAATAGATTCCGACGTTTCGTTCCGCGAACTTTGTCAGTGAGTACGGAATACTTTCGAAGAGGGGACGTAGCCGCTATCGGGGACATCTTTTTCCTCGTCGGTTCCCTTTTCTTCCTGCTCTCGGTGTGTAATCCAACTGGATGAGTCAATCGATCGCGTGCGAATTTCGAATTTCCTGGGGTTCTCTGAAATTTGCATCAACGTCTTCGCGAGAATCACGGGGCTTTGCAGTGCAGTAAAAAGAAGTGTTACAAAAGTAAAAAACACCTTTTTTCAAGATAGAATTTTTTAAATAATCAAAGAAACATAATATTATATTTTTTATTTGAAAATAGTTTTGAATTTTCGGTCTTCTAACACGGTAATTATTCAAATCTTAAGAATATCTTTATAGCATCTGGCGTATAAATTTTTTTCATAGTAAATTTGTTTAGATTTAGAAAAACGGTGAGAATATCATTTTTAATTTTAACATTCTTTTATTTCTTCATACTATTACTTGATTAAATATTGAAGCAAACTGAAAACAAAAGGCGCAGAAACTTTCGACGAAGAAGTTCGTTTTAAAGTTTCGCAGAAATTGATGAGACAGTGGCGTAAAGGGAATTCTTCACCGCGTCGTTCGGGAGATTTATCGCAGCCCTGGAATCGTCGAACTATCCTTTTGCGGGACTGTGCTGAATTTATGGCGGATAACGGTATCAAAAGGCAGTCGGTACAGCGTTCGTTCCAAGTGCGAGAAAGGCTTTAGCTTACGCGAACTAATTTATTTTGGGCTCGATGGGCGGACCGTGGTTAACGATTAAGGCGAAGGGGTTCGGTAACCGTTTCTTAAGGTGTTCCGATGTTAAGTTCCGGCGTATCTCACGGGGGCCACTTAGGATGAGACTTCGGTCGCGGAAGTCGACGGTGATTTAGTTAAATCTACCCTTTGCCGCTTAGTTTCGCGAGTTAACGTCGCCAACTTTCCGAGAATTTACCTACGCGAGTGAGATAGCGTGTTTCCGTCGGAGGAAGCGAATTCCACAGATCCAAGTTCGGATGGTCCAGCTGTGAGATCTTTAATGGCGTTCGATCTCTTCTCTCGCGATAGAAAAACACGGTACCCGAACAGATGCAACGCACGGCGTCATCTAATTTCGATAATTCGGTAGTCGAGGTCGAGAATTTCGTCGCCGACGACGAATCGTCGAGGTGGTTCGTTCACTTTGCTTTCTTTCTCGTCGGACAGGTTCGTCGGCCGCTTCGACGACGTTTCAGCTTCGAATATCCGTGGACGGTGTTAATTACGACGACGTTAGCGAAGAAAGCAAGCAAAGTAGCAGACAAGCGGTTCAGGTGCAAGGGGATTATAAACATATATGTATACATGTTAGTAGAAACTTGATGAGTTTATTATCACGTTATGGATACAAAGGAACAGGTTGTTAGTCGTTAGTCCTAGTCTCGAGCGACGCGAGGTCGTCTCGTCTCTTAGGCAACAATGAATAACATCATTAAGTTCATTAATCGTGTTCCTAGTTTCTCTCTACTGGTTTCTGGTGACCCCTAGAACTTACACAATCAAACATTCGGTTCTTCCTGGGTCTAGATAACGCTTCGCACTAATCATTCGATTTTATATCTACCATTCTACCTACATTAGCATCTACGTCAACCCTCGAGATCGTTAACTCGGTATTTCCATATTTATCGTAATTATTCGCTAATCACTTAGAAATTCGCTGCTCGTCAGTAACATCATTACTCGAACCCGAAAGACACTTAGCGTCACGCATGTTCTTATACGCATGTTCTCATTTCTTCTCAAATAGGTACACATGAAATTAGAAATTAGAAGTCGTCGTTCGACTTAAAATAGACGCTCTAGGCTCCACCAATCCCTACGCTCGGGATCTGGCGTTTGCAGTGACCGTTGACGAGCTTCAAAATTCTACCTCTGGCGCGACACTGCTACGATCCAATCGTGTCCAACGGTCGTTCCGACGGTTAAAAGTGCCCCCAGCTGTTCGTGAGCTTAATAACGCTGAATATAAAGCGGCCTGTACGGCGTGCGCTCAGTGAACCCACCTTTGCAGTGGCCGAAGGCCTGCGTGACCACGTCTGCCTGGTGACGACAAGCGTAGAGCCTTAGCTCGCACTCGTTGTCGTACGTCTGTCCGTCGCTACCGCAAACGGGCACCGACGGTATGTCCGACGGACAAGAGGACGGACAGACGCAGTGCGGGCCACTGATCTCCGAACAGTGGCCGCCGGAATAGCATTCCAGCTCGTTGCAGGACGTCGGTATCGGTGGTATCGTGTCCGCTGCAAGCAGATAGAACGACGAGCGTTAGGATGTTTCACCATCGATTGATGCATCTTGACTATCCGAACTATGAGAACGGCTCGTCAGAGATTTTAGTGAATAACATGAGAATCTGGCGACGGGATTTAACGCGGGTATTACTCTTTCGAAGCTTAAAAACTTTTGTCACTTTTGTTTTCATAGAAAAAATATTGTGGGATTCACAGCTTTTCATAGGATTTTATCAGATTTTTAGCTATGCCGATACAATATTTGGACGAGATACTTATAACTGTTGAAGTAATGATGCTTTAATTTAGACTAGATGAAATGGACGTTCAATGATGATGAGCGTAGTAGGTCGTTTTTGGGTCTCTTTGATAATCTAGTTTAAGTTTCTATCTTTCGATCAGTGATGAGCAACAAAAGATGACTATGGGCTAAAGATTGAAATAAAACACTATACGCGGTCCGCATTAAATGTAATATTGAGTAATCAAATATACTAATCAAAGACTTCTAATTTATGCAGCAAATTTGTTATGTTTGACATAGAATAACAATAAAACAGTTCTTTTCAATGTGGTTTATCCTTTATCAGTAATATAAGTGATTTAAAAACTTTCTCAAAAATTCAAACCAATTGTTTAATAAAAATAATTTAATAGAAATAATTCAATAAAAAAAAGTCTAAGTTAAAAAAATATTAACATTACTGAGTTTTTTATTCGCTACTTTCTCGATGATAAATTTCCACTCTCAGCTACTCATACCAAGTGATGAGCTCATTTGGTATAAAGTATTTGTGTCAGCAATTATTCTCAAAAATCAAATTTTTAAGAATTGATCGTTGTAATTGACTCGATGACGAACGATTGAAAAATTATATTTGAGTTGTAGTTTTCAATAATAATGTACTTAATATTGACAATATCGTTGATGACAAACAGAAACAAGTTTTTCATTGTTTCTATTTCATGTGATTCAATTGCTTTTAATTGAAAAAAACATATATTTGTATAAATATACCTGTTTGTGTAATACGTATACATGTATTACTGTACTAATATAAAGTTAATTTGTTGCTCATCACTGCTTCAGATTGATTTATTGGACTAACAATGAGTCACAAATAAGTTCCGATGCATGTACGATATCTTTCCAAGAATTACTCATTTACGTATTGAACAACTAAATTTTACTAACGACTAGTATAAAATCGTTTAAACCTCTACATACTTTAACCCTTAGATATCAAAGCTTCATAACTCTGGATAAAGGGATAAAGGTAAACACTTTGTAAATTTTAGAAACGTAAAAGTAAAATTTAAAAACACGGAAAATTTGATCATTGCTACTACTAACTATTCTTTAATTAATCAAATACATGATCTGGTAGTAATTTCTTTCAGCGAGCTTCATGTATTAATTTGTTATAATTATTATATTGGGTTGCGTGGAAAGTTCGTGCTGGTTGTACAATTTTTGGCCCTGGAACTTCAGAAGCTCTACAGGAATAGAATAATAATGTTACACGAAAAATTGTTGAAAGACATATAATAAAATGAAGAACACTTCAATGATTAAAGCTACATTGAAGTAAGAAAAATGTTTTTCTAATTTAATCGAAGATTTGGCACGATCTTTCTGCTCAACCTAATAGGTCATTTGAACAATATTTATAACCTCCACAATGTTTCTCTCGCTTTACTACATTTCCCTGAAAGAGATCAAGTATTGAAAAAAATAGAATGAATCAACTTTGCAAAATCTGGGACTGTATCAATACAGTCACAAAGAAAAGCTATGGGACATAATTTCAAACATCAGTTGACATATGCAGCGGAAAGCAGAACTGTTGTTTTATTCACAAACAAAAATTAGGGAGAATATTCAAATTTGGGGGACCCAAGTTACGTCGCTAAAGGCTGAAACAGACACATTTAGTAATTTAGTCGAGTGGTAAGTATCTTAGTAATTTACTATGTATAAACTCTTTTTAGTATAACAATTTAGTAAAACAGTGTAGCTACTTGCCACTCGACTAAATTACTAAACGTGTCTGTTTCAACCTTAAGGGATCTAAGGGTTAAATAAAAATTGATTGCCTCTTAAAATAGAAATGTGAAAAATGTAAATGTAACTACCATTGAAGATCATGTAACATACACGAATTTAGTTATTGCAATTTTATTGTGAATGCTTTATTCAGATCAGAATGTAGTTCGATCTACCTATAGGGTGTAACTTAGGATACAGGGACTTTAATTTTATAAAGCTAGATCAAGGAACACTTTAAGGGTATTATTTATAAACGATATTACTTCTTCGTCTATATTGAGGTAATTACACGGATTAAAAACTGGAATAAGAATGACTGACACGTAGACAGCTTCCATTCACATGATACCTGAATAACATCCGGTAGGTGTTAATATCTTGTTGTGACCGACGCAAATCGTGCACTTCTTTCCTTGAATGTCCCCTTTGCAGAGACATTTGCCTGTCATTTGCTCGCAATCTTCTCTGTCGGATCCAAACAGCGAGCAGCCGCACGCTGAAGCATCATGTCAAAATTTTGTGCTGAGTCCCGTGAATTGTGTTTATATGTACAACAGTTTAAAATTTCAATTGACTAGAACTGACAGATAACTCGAGTGAGAATATAATTTAACTAATCTCTACCAAGGAACAAAAAAAAAAAAGAATCCAGTGAATTCTATCTATCATCAGAAATTGGACAATTATACATATTTATACTTTCGAGATTTTGGCATTGTCTGAGCTTCCTTACGTATGCATCCCTGATTTCCCTCGACGATTTTCGGTAGCCCCCAATATCCTGGCATGCATCTGTTACATTTCAGCCCACCCACGCCTGGCTTGCACTCGCACTGACCAGTCTCGGGGTTACATGTGTCAGAGATGCTGCCCAATCTGTTGCAGTTGCACAAACTGGGACAACCAGCGCCGTTAGGCCCGCGTGCAGCAGTTTTACCATCGGGACAGCAACCGTGCCAGGAATCCGAGCACTTCTGGACTTGGGTCCCTAGAGCTGAATGATTAATTTATTTTCGTTTATACCTTAATGTTTCCTTACACGTCCTCACAAGGTTCAACATTTGTTATCCATTGATAGCAGAAATCTACTGTGCATACAAATTTCTAAAACATCTTTTTTGAAACAATCTCTTCGTGTGATATTAAATTACTGCTTGAATAATAGGAAAGAAAATCTGAGAGCAATTGAAGGAAGAAACTGATAACGTAGTATAGCAAAAACAACGAGAAATATTGGCTTTCTGTACGTTTTTACTGCTCTTTGTGTGTTCTATTTTAAGATTTTTACCATGATAAGTAGATGGAATTGAATAAAATTGGCAGAGCTTAAAACAAACTATAGCAGACCTTTTCTGCAGCATCGAGCCAATCGAATAGTTTGATGACAATAACTACTGCTTGGGCAGTCTCTTCGGTCTGGTCCATTGCCACAGTCGTATTCCTTTCCGTTCTCGTCAACCAATGGAGGATCACCGTTGCAGGGTTTCACTTCCATGCCTACGTTAAAGGAAATGTCATTTAATACTCATATATTCACATTTCCAAGAATACTTTTCTATTAAAAGTTTACTAGAACTATTTCTAATAAAAGGAACAAAATTCATAAAAATGTTTAAATCCTCATTTTCAGACACCCCATTTAAAAGCTTACGACCCCTAAAAAATAAAATCGTGATCGGAGCACACACTCCGATTCAGTAGTCAATTAAGGACTCCAACGCTTCAAATAATACCACTACGAAAACTCTTCGAATTTTAACCGAAAAAAAAAGAACCGTGGAAGGAAAGGAACAAAGCACCAGAGGACGATACACCGTTATCGTTCCCAGGGCGCAGAGAAGCAGCTTGTCAAATAATTAAGCGAGCGGCGAGAGGCAGGCGGGTACGCTATGCGGACAATTAAAGTAATTAAAAGTAAGTTTGTCACAGTCGAAGCGATTAGCCAGCGAATCGACGCAAGTTTTCGCGCGAACCTTGGCAGAGGTCGAGGGGTCTGAGTCTCAGATCTTTCTGCTTCTGGCAGGCCTCCATTTTCAAGGCGCACATGGAGGAGTAAGTCTTGTAGTCGCTGCCACATACAGTGCGCATGTTTTCCTGGGAGATTGAGGCACAGTCAAACTTGCAACTGCACCTGGGGTAGTTGTCGGGGCCCAACTCGCAGGTTGCCTCGAAATCGCAGTTGATATTCTTGCAATCCTCGCGACCCACCGTGCTGGTCACGTCCACCGCTGTGGTGGCCAATCGAACTACCGCGGGCGTCGACATCGTGGCTATGGGGGGGATTACGGGGATTGTTAAAGCTGTTACTGAATGTTAGGCGCGCGGTTGGATTGTCAGTTCATTAGGATCGCAATGCTCGTGTTATCAGATTAATAATAGAGTTACAATGTGTTGGTAGACAATTGGACTTCTTTCTCTGTTAGCGGACACCCTTTGCAGCGATAACAGTCAATTAGTTCCGTGTCCGTCGAATTGTCATTTCGGTACACGCGCTCGGAGTTCGAGTAGAAAATTAGTGCACCTATCTGGGCTACTTCCTTTAAAAGTTTGCGTGGCTGCATTTGGTTTGTGCATTAATTATGAACGTACTTAACGCTGCCACGGCTAATCGTTCGCTGCAGTCGCCAAAAAATATCACGTGAAGGACTGGCAATTTCGGGTCCCTGTCACAGGCTGCCTTTTGCAATTCGCATTCGGTTGGATACGTCTTCCCATCGCTACCACAGACTGGCTCTCCGTTGGTCGCGGGACATTTATCAGGACACACGCATACACCTGCCATGCAGTGTGCCCCGTGGTCGCATTCGACGCGCGCGCATAGTTCTGGAAAAGGATAGGTTTCTTTTCCTCATCGTTTCAAGTTAACTTATCTTTAATTAGATTCTGTCGCGTCGATTTAAGAATAATATAAGAAAACAGTGTGTAACTGGATTGCTTACCACAGTCACCTTTGTAGCTGATAGTGATCTGAGTTTTCGAAGTGCAAGATGCTACCTTTAGCGAGCATTCGTTGGCATAGGTTTTCCCATCGGAACCGCATACTTTCTCCGCATCTGCAGGTTCTTTTCCCTGTAATCAGGAATATGGCATGAAATTAATATATGTTGTGCTTTTTGTTAAATTATTTACATTGAAGTTCCTCATATTCCTTTTTACTCGATGAAATGACGACATTTAATAAGTTTACTTCTTTGATAGTCTAGATTGATTCGTGTTGGTATATTATAAAAATTGAAGGAAAATAAAGATCAATTTGTTTTGTTTTAAATAACTTTTTCTGTACTTATGACACATCCTGCGGAACAAACTGCGAAGGAATTAAATTAGTAGACTGTTGAAATATACATATAATAACAAAACCACCAACAGTGATAGACAATTCTTTTATGTTTCTGAATAAAGCTTATATCGTTATATTTAAAATTAATTTTTGTCTCAACTAGCTTCACTATGTAGACTTGTAAATCCATATTCTGACTTTTTCATAATGTAATTCTTCAAATCTATAGTAAATATTATCAGTCACTAAAGTTTACATACATTGTGTAATGTTGTATAATTTTAGAAAATAGAGGAGTATTTTTTGTGCTCTTATAATTTGTATGTTTTTATGATAATTATGATATTTATATAATTGCGGCTTGAATAATAGTATGTTTTATTTTCTAAATATTGTAACAACTTTATAGATTTTTGCATGTTTATATTTGTCATAAATGCATAAAAACCAAAATATATAGGGTGTCCCAAACTCGACGCGGGAACCGGAAATGGGAGATTACTTGGGATGATTCTAAACAACTTTTTCCTTTGCAAAAATGTCCTCCGAAGTTTTGTTACTGAGTTATTAACAAAAAACACCGACCAATAGAAGAACGAATACAGTGGATGAATTTCAGAACGCGCCCCAGCTTTGAGTAGTATCGGCATCGGCCCGCCATCGTCCGCGTCATCATTAATCCGCTATACTCGCTCTCTGATTGGCCGACGTTTTTCGTTAATAACTCGTTAACAAAGCTTCGGATAACATTTTTGCGAAGGAAAAAGTTGTTTCGATTCACCTTAGGAATCTCCCATTTTCGGCTCCCGCGTCGAGTTTGGGACGCCCTGTATATAATTTCAATTATACAACACTTTAGTATCCTCATTATGTTTGAAACTCTTTTAGATTTCAAAATATTATATATTTATAGAGCGAATGTAAATCTTCGTAAAAAAATTGTGTACTCACTAGGCTATGTTTTGCAAAGTTAGTACTAATTGTAAATGTACTATTAATATTTTCAAAGTATTCCCAACATTTTGGAATATTAATAAACTATTCAATCCTCGTACTATTATTCACAATATTCTATTTTCCGAATTATCTCTATTTTTTCAATGTATGCAGACATCTGTGACTGACTGTATATTACACTATACGAACATTAAACAAAAAGAACTCTTTTTTAAAATAACATTATTATTATTTATCCAAAAATCTCTGAAATTAATAGGCACCTCAAGCATTCCCCATAATTTTCTACAATACTCAAATCGCCTATCTTTTTTCTTGTTACCATAAACCAATCAACAATCGTCAGTAGAAAAATTCCAATCGTTTTCCAATCGCTCTCTCTCTCTCCCTCTCTCTCTCTCTCTCTCTCTCTCTCTCTCTCTCTCTCTCTCTCTCTCTCTCAATCTATTCTGCCATAAAAAGAAGTTTCACCGGAACCATTAGTCCTAAACTCGTGCGTAAACCATTAGCAACCTCACAACCCAAAACCGTGTTTTACCCTCCCTGAATCATCCCTCACGATCGCGTCGCGAGATTCGCGGAAGGGAAACGGCAGAAAAACTCGGGGCAGCACGCGTTTGGCACTTGTTGCGCGTGGGAAGGCGCAGTCGGTGGGTGCGATCCTGACGTACGCTGGCGTCGCGACGTCAAGGGGGATGGGCGTCGGGCAGAGAGGCGAGAAAATAATGCGCGAAAGAGCGAAACTTAATTAGCCCGTCACGGTATCCAGCTGCGCCGTTGTTTGCTTATTACGCGCGTTTCACGCGCGGTGGCCGGCGCTTAGCCTCCGAGCTTTATTCCGTCGCTTCGACGCGGGTGCTTGCTTGTTTCGGTGTGTCGCGAGAGCCTGAAAGAACGCGTTCGCTCGGACGCTGTGCGCGTGGGTACATATGGCGGGTTGCGAGTGTGCGAACCGACATACGGAGGGCGGATTCCCTGTCTCATGTAATTGGAATACGAGGCTTAGGTATTTGTGGAGTTGCAGCATCTGAAATGGGAGGTAATGGGTATGAAGCTCGAAATACGATTGCATTGGATGTATCGGGACGCTTGTGGTGCTTGGATTGAAGAGATAGGATTGTTTGCCACGGGCCATGTTTGTTGGAGAATGTCGCGTAGCTTTGGTAAGTGACTTCTTTGGGGAGACGTTACTCGAGTCTGTGGAAATTGTTATGTCAGAGGACATTGCGAAGTGATTTTTGAAATTTTAAATAATTTGTTTTTTAGACGTATGGGAGAGTTTGTTATGAGTACACTGGAAAGTTATGAGGAAAATTTCTTCTTTATGTTTGATAAATAAATTATTTTTATCTTTTTGCGTAATTCTTTTTTCAATATATTTTATCGTGAAGATTCTTCTTTTAATATGTCTCTGTGATAATTTGTATTATATTATTTTGTTCATCTTTTTTTTTCAAAGTGAATTTCCATGATAGAAATTTTATCTTGAATAGAAGTTCCCATGGTTTTAATAATTTATCGCAGCGCTCCATAACCATTAGGTCTTCTCTTCAAGTTCTCTTCAGTAATTTTTATTGTCGGTGTATTATTGTGAAAATAGGCAACTAATGTCAAGAAACAAAGAAACATAAGTAATAATAATTTTTTTGCGTCGTCTCCGAAATTCGATGAAACCATTAGAGAAAAATAAAAAATATGATTTCGTCATAGAAGATCCAAAGATCGCCTTAGGGTTAGAAATGTTTAGACTTGTTTTATATAACATATAGCCTCCTTTATGACTTAGAAGACATCTTTTAAAAATTCGATAGTCATTTCATGGTTCTCAATTTTATTAATTTAGTTTTTAGTTCACTTTATTTAAATTCTTCTGAGATTTCAGAGTATAGTATTCAAAGGCATGGATATTCCTCGAAATGTTTGGATATAAAATTTACTTTTTTAGACGAGTTTCCATAAAACATTGCTTCCATAGTTTTCCATAAGTTTCCATAATTCTATATTTCATGCATCAATTATAATACGTCATCTAACTCTCAACTAATGGAAAAATGTATTTGGAATTATGAGAAGCTCCTCTATGAATACCATATGTAGTTCCATCATCCTATAGCACAAAGTACTTGGATAGTTTTTGAGGTAAACGGTTAAAATTAGACTACAATAAAATAGTAGACATGAATTCAAGCATTATTCTTCGTTAGAATGCTAGTTGAAGTTTAAAACATTCTCTAGGTTTACATAGTGCTCTAAACTTTGCTCCAAATTCGATTCTCCCAAGATCTCGTACGATTTTTCCCTTCAGAAACTCTACTAAGTAACAGTCTCTCTAAAGTTAAATATTTGCAATCAAAACTGAAACAGTATAAAATATACACCCGTGTTTAGTTCATCGTCCTTTTCTAACACAACAGACGTTATCATACTGCTCAGTTATTATTTTCCGCCACATTTTTTCAAGCACTACGTGGGAAAAAAAACTAAAAGCAATATTCAAAAATGCAAAAGTAGTTCTTAAATTAAGAGACTGCTAGCTTAGCGATCTGTTAGTTCTTAGATTATTAGATTGCTATAAGGTATGACAAACTGTCTAATGATTAGTATGCACCGCTTTCATTCGCGTATTTCAACATTTACTTTTCCATTTTCATCAAATTATTATATCATTATTGGTTTTACTCCCATGTCTGAACTTGAGGGAATAACGAAGAGCTAAGAGATAGCATTCATAGTCCCTCAATGGGCTCTAATTACTTCCCGCGACTCGATACGCACTTCCTCTTTTCCCCTTCTTATTATAACTCACGAGACAATTACGAGGGGAATCGACAGAACTAGGGAGGTGGCTGGAACGCGGCGATATTCCTCGTTTGCAGTTCAAACAATGCCCCGAGGCCTCATCTCTTTCTCTATGCTCCGATTCAGTTCTTCTAGTCCTACCTTCCCTCAAAAGAGACGGCAGGATTCTCCTTTCGTCCTCGCCTTCGGTGCTCACGGAATGCTGACGCGTTCGAATCCACTGGAATATTGTGCGTTCATGCGAGGAAGATCTAATTTCACGTTTAAAATGAGACCACGAGGGATTATTTGGCGATCTGGTACTAGAAATTAGGTTGATGCATTGCGATCCATTCGATTCGGAATAAAATATTTTCCACTTGAATTTAAATCAAATTATAAGTAAAAGATCAGTCGTCAATTAGAATTGTCTGCTGAGGTATCCTTAGATCACTTGAAGATATTCAGTTTCAGTGCAGTAGGATCTTAATTAATTAGCTTGATATTGCAGGCAAATCTGAAGAAACTTCATGAAGGAAAATTCTTTTATTTTTAGTAAACTGTTATTAGGGGTATGCAAAAGTTCCAATTATTTGAACATAAATAGGGCTGTACTAGGCGATGTTAAAAAATTTTAAGGAAAATTCAAGGAATTTTAAGAACCGTTGAGGAATATTCAAGGAATTTAAAAAGCATTTGAGAAATATTCAAGGAATTTCAGAAAATTTCAAAAACATTTGAGGAAAATTCAGGGAATTTCAGGGAATTTCAAGAAGATTTAAGGAAATTTCAACGGATTTCAAAATAATCTAAGAAAAATGAAGAAAATTTTAGAAATTTTAATAAGAATTTAATAAAGATTCAAAGAATTTCAAAACAATTTAAGGAAAATTTTAATTTGAGGAATATCTAGAAAATTGAAGGAAAATTAATAAATATCAAGGAATTACAGGAAAATTAAAAAAAAACGAGAACAGTTTAAGGAAATTTGAAGGAAGATTAAGAAAACTTGTGGAATTTCAGAAAATGTCAAGGAAAATAAAAAAAATTTCAAGGAATTTCTAAGAAATTTCGATGAAATTTAAGCAAAAACAAGAAAATTTTAGGAATTTTGAAAAAATTGAAGGAAATATGAGGAAATTTCAAAAAATCACTCATTCAAAATCATACAAAATTTTGATTATCGGGTCGTGAAATATCTCGTCAAAAGTGTGAAACGGCTGGTACCAAGTCGCGAGATATCTCGTCTAGGAATACGAAAAGGTTAATTAATATTTAAATGATGAATTGTTGAGAAAATTTCACGACGAAACGAAATAAAATAATCTTGCTGCATGATGGTGCCAGACCCTATATTGCTTTGATGACTCGTGAAATATGAATGGAGCTTAAACAGACTTAAACACTATCAGATTTCCGTTTATTCAGTTGGATGTAGCAGAAACTTTCCAGTATACAATTACAAATGCTGAAGAAGTTCGAAAATTTATTGATCACTCTATCATTTCAAAATATAAGGATTTCTTTTTATATGGTGTCCACCTTTTACCAGAACGGTAAGAAAAGGTGATAGAAAGTGGTGGGAAAAAGTTTTGACTAAAACGTGTTGTACTCTTAATAATGTATTAACAAAGAAATTTCTCATGAAAGATTTGTATACCTCTAATAAATTATAGATCAAAGTTGACTTGAGGTTCTCCCGTATTTAAAATTTTCCCTGTTTGTATGAAGGAAAATGAGGACAATCAATATAACCATAGAATTTGTTCCAGTAATACAATCCACCCCATCCGATCGAATGTTCGCCTTGGCAACGACCAACCTTGCCGTGGTCGCTTAGAAAGTGAGCTTAATAAGCTCTTTCGTACGGAGCAAGTCGAACAGCCGAATCTCCCACTAAATGTCTATCTCGCGAGACGATGGTACGTGTCGTCGCGTCGACGTAGACGGTCGTTAGGGTTGATGGTTTCGCGTCGGCTCGCCCTCATAACCGTGTTCGAGCATGGTCGTCGCTGAATTTCGGATGTCGCCCGGTCCAAAACGCGCGCGGGCCCTGGCCACGTCCGACCGCTTTTCCCTCGGATGCTTGTTAAAAAAGGAGGCATGCGACGGGCGCAGTTACGCGAACGACCAGCAGAGGCGACGCCCAACCCGTGGAGAAACCCGCTCCGGAATTGTTGGTGGTTTTGTCAGCAGGACGTTCCACGAATCCGTGAATTTCTGAAGCGGTCGCTTCGACTCGCGCTTCGCCACCGACGAAGTCTCGCCTCGGATAACGATGTCTCTCGGAGGGCCATGACGTGCTCTCCATTTCCAACGAATATTTGTGCTCCGGGGGGAAATTTTATTTCATGGGCTTCGAGAGAACCGTCGCGGATTACTCGCGATAAAGCTGATTTCCTCTTCTTCTTCTTCTTCTTCTTCTTCTTCTTCTTCTTCTTCTTCTCTCCTGGTTTCGCGGCCACTTCCTCTGCCGGCTACGTGCATAGGCTTCCCTGGCCGCCCTGGGGATTCCTGGAGCACCAACTGGCCGGGCTTTTTGGTTCCCCGAATGGGGAAATAATATCGTGGCACTGGGATCATTCGTGCATTAGTCTGAACTGGCCATGGAATCGCTGGATTTCTAGAAGCTGCCGTTGAAATAGGTACAGGATCAAGTTGGAGGATAGGAGTATGGTTTTTAACGGTAGCTTTATGGTGATAGAGTAGAAGGAAATATAGTAGTCGTGAAATAATCATTGGACTGACGCTATGGGAAATAGAAATCAAGAATAGATGATTGTTAAGTACATAAATATACATATTATGATGGTGCATCTACTTTTTGATTTTTAGTTTTCTATAGAAATATTTTCCTCTACTACTTATAATTTTATCAGCTTATATGACTGATAATAGTTAGATTGCACAAACTACAGATATTTTAGTTTGGACTACAATATTTTAAAAAGATTTCCTAAATGGAGCCAACAAGTATGTATTACTTATGTTAGTTTTAACATTTTCTACTTTTTCTTGGAACAGTATTAACCACTCCATTAGCTTTGTATAGAGAAAATTTCTTATCTTCACTAAAAAACATATCAATAATTTTAGTGGTTTTCAAGTCAGTTTTTTTTGGATTAGACTAGACTTTTATAGTAGACGACATTTATTAATAGACTTCATAAAAATGTAATACTTATTCTATTCATTTAAATAAAATTTAGAGTCTTTGGAATGTAACTTAATTTATTTAAATACTAACATGGTAGGAATATGTGTATTGTTGTTGTTCATAAATAAATTACTTTTGTTCAAACTTCGCTGGACTTTCAATTTCTTTCTCAGAACAGTCGGTTATTATTGACTTGTACTACTTACAAGTAGTTACGACTTTCATCCCAAATTTAATGGTTCTAAATTCTATTTAAACTTCTATAAAATTCAGATTTGGTTTATTTTACAAAGAAGAAAACATTTTCTCACTTTCCAGTATCATAAATTATACATATGTATTTTTTTTACCATTTACAAGGTTTAGTAAAAAGACCTTTTGTATTTTAATATCAATAAAACAGGCAAGGTAAATGCAAATCAAACTCTTGTTATACAGTCTAAAAGTAGATAAAATACAGTTCGTTTTCACGTAGAAGTCAATATAATACTTGTTCGTAGTCGATTTTTTGAAACTTTGGTATAGCTGTAATTGTTTGGCGCATACTGAATTAAATTCAGTTTCATTCAAACTATGAATAGTTTTTGATTACTACAATTTCTTTCTCTAACGTTATTTAAAATTTGATGTCTATAAACATTGAACAATAACTATCAATGCTCTAACAACTGCTATACACTAGGAAATTGCAGTCAGACAGTCGCAAATGATCCAAAGATAATACTAGATGATGCAAAGTTTCAAAAATCGACTTCCAGTATGCACTGCGAATGAACAATTTGCCATTCCTAAAATATCATACTTAAAATTTTATAAAAATAAATTCTATCTATGTACTTTTAGACTATACATTAAAATTTGAAATTGCGTTTACCTTGTCTTTTTTTTCAAATAACAATCTAGTAAATTAAATTACTGCCACAAAGAGTTAAAATTATACTTGAAATACTCGAGATATACGTAAAAATGAACGAGGTAAAAGCACCGAGGAATTAACAAAGTAGCAAATATGAATGTAGACGCGGGGAACGAGTAGAACAGAAATTGGTGGAAAAGCGTATAATGAAAAGGATGCGCGGGTCAGTTGGTCTGAAAAGATGATCGGTTTTGAGTAAACTCAACGTGACTGGCTGCACGGCGGCGTAACACCGCGTAATTCTGGCGTAAATGCGAAATACCGTGCAGGTGGAGCGTGTTCCGACTGGAACGTCAGTACACGTACCCAATGGTACATCCATCATCGCATGAATATTTTACTTTGGTTGCGCTAACGAGCTAGGCTTAACGCAACGATTGGTCGTGAGCACGTAAAGTCGACGAGATCGGCTCGTTTGACGGTTCATTATGTTTATACGGCTGCTATTTGACTTTTCGGGCCCCTTTTAAACAGGACATTTTCTCGGGCGAATGAGTCCATTCGTACATCGAGGGGTTTAGCGGTTTTGTTTTTGGTTAAAGTTTGGATTTTCTGGGTTTGATATGCACATGGGAATTTAATTTAGAAATTTCATGGAACATTTTCAGATTTCAGAAGATGCAATCGATATGACTGATTTTCTCAAAAATGTAGGCTTGATATTTAGATTTGGTAAGGGGTGACCGTGATTTATTTAATACATGTAATTGCGGAAATTTTGTCCCTATTGATGAAGGGAAAACGTCGGTCAGCAAATGGGACGAAAATTATAGTCGCCAGTGGATTCACGCAATGGACAATCGACGGTGGCTAACCGCGACTCTCGCGATGCGTTTCAATGCGATTTTACAAGGATTAACTCAATTATCTGAATGCAATTTGGGGATTAATCTGCCGAGTGTATTCGCATTTCAGCAGAGGGGTTAAGTGGATTTTACGAGTAAGCAGGTTTCTCTTCAAAGAATCACGCGATAATTTTGTCCTTTTGTGTTTTGTTAAGCGGATAACATGATCTCGAATAAACAATTACGCGCGCAAATTAAAGTGTGTAATCTGCGATTCAGATGAAGATAGATTTAGTGCTAATATGTTTAAAATCTCCAGGAACCCTTTGGTGCAGACTTATAAAGGTTTCATTAAAATGTTAGATTCTCTGATATTAGTAATTATATTGTAGCACATTTGATGGTTTATTTCATTAAACTTTTAATTTAAATTTTTGTTTTTTATATGAAACAATAGAAACTGATAGATAACTTTTAGAACATAATTCTTTTTTTTTTATTTATAGTAGGTATTGGCAAAAAAGGATTGACTGACGATGATGATCTCTGAATTTTTATGACGATCATGATTTTTAGTAAAAGTAAATCAAATGTTTTTACATAAACGGAAAAAAATGTAGACATATTACGTGATGGGTTTATATTACGGTTTCATTTAAGATAAAGTAGTTTGTTACTAGAATGTAAATCTTTATGCAAATTCATATATTTACATGCCTAAATAAGGGCTGATCTGTACAATGGTATATCATATATTCTGTATAATTCTTTGCATTCTTGAATACAGGGCCGACGCAAGACAGGTTTAATGCGTTCCCTGGAACTCGGCCCTGCGCATGAAAAGGACCCGCGACTTTCTTAAAATGTACATTTTTTAGTTTTTATAATTAATTTTGTGCGTTTCGTAAAATTTCGAACAGATAATGGGAAAGTTGAGTTGAAAACTACTATAGCCGTAGCTCATGCGAAGAATCTTAAAAAAGATGTAGTTCATGTTTTTTTATGGCATTCGAAATTATGGCATTCATAAAATGCCATAATAAATATGTGAATAAATATTCACAGTCTAATCACTGTTCTAAATTTATCTAGTACAGTAGTAGAACCCCGATTAACCGGTTCTTAAATATTTTCTATTTCTATTATTCTGCGTTTCGACTGTTTTCTACGCTAGAAACAACAGTACGGTAGAATTTCAAGTTAATCTCGAACTTTAATTTAATGCTGGTGTACTGGAAATAAAAAATGTCTTCATCCAGGAAATGTTTCAGTTTTGACTCTGATATTAAACCGGTTAATCGAGGTTCTACTGTACTTGTGATTCATTCAGAAGATTGTTCCTTATCAGTATTTGATTGTGTATAAATTATCCACGAATTGTCTGCTATAAGATAATTGAAAATATTAAGAAACATTTTCGTGGAATTCCAGTTTTCTTATAAATAATAGTAGCAACGATAAATTTGATATTTTGAGGAATACCAAAAAATGAAGAATACTAAAAAAATATTATCAATCGAAATTTTAACCAATTAATTTCTAAGCTCAAAAACAGATTCAATTACATCAAAGTACTTTCGCTTATTACATATCTTCCCAAAATAACTTCGTTCCAAATTTTACCAACACATCCATTTCCTCCTAAAACAAACCCAATTCAGCGACATAATGCGATCCATAATTCCAATCGAGGCAATCAAAATAAACTCACCCGATCCTCCTAATTTACAATACACAGGATTAACATCCCACTTACCGAGCTCTCACACTTGCTGGGGCAGATGCAGTTCGCCTCCCCGCTGCCGTCGATCTCGCACTTGGCGTAGTAGTCGCACTTCTTGTTCTCGCATCCGTCTGCAAGCAAACAAGCCCACGATCACCAATTAACGATCGTTCCCGTATTCCGTTATCGCGTTCCCCGTGTAACGCGAACCCCGAGACAATCTATCTCCCCCGTAATTGCCCTCGAAGGCAAAAAGACTGCCGCGGCTTGGCCGGCCATTCGTCATCGAGTCCGAGGAGGTTCGCTCGAAATCGCAGATTCCGCGATATGCCGCACGCTTCGGCCCCCTCCCTCCCCCCCACCCCGACCCCGTCTCTCCGCCGCCACTAATTCACCACGAGCCGAGGTGAATTGTTTCAAACGGCGCGCGCTACTTTCCGTTTCCGCGGATCGACGTCCCATTTAGAAAGCAATCTTCAGCCTAACCCTGTTGCAGTCGCCGTCTGGACGCCTTTCGGGCCCAGCGTTAACAACCCCCCCCCCCCAACGCTACAAGGTATTTGCATAACTGCGTCCTTTTCGGGGGAAGTTGTCCCGCCAGTTTAGCGGAGGACGGGCGACTGCGTCGACTGGATCTCTGGAATTCGGATTCGGAACAAAGGGAATGACGGGGGGCGGTGGGACAGACAGAGCGAGGAAGAAGATACAAACGGGGGTGGGCGGTTGCCATTGAAGCAGGACTTTCAGTCGAGAAGTTATCTTTAGAATTCATTGAAATCCGAGAGGAAAGGGGCGTTGGCTTACCCTCCTCTCTTCAGCAACGTGTCGATGATGCTACTACAGTGGAGGGTAACAAGCTTTCTGGGGGGTTTGGGGGCGGCCTGGAAACGGGGCGAGGGTGGAGGTTTCTCCGGCTCTCTGCGCTCGCGACTGGTTCCCGGCGCCTGCGATCGGTACACAGCGCGTCGAACTCCCGGAGGGGGTGGGAAGGGGACGAGGCTACATGCATATGCAACGTGCATGCCGCGGGGTAACAACTCATACAATTTCAGTGAGGGGGCGAAGTCGTCCGCGCCGTGATATGCATGGAACCGAATTCCGGCGGTACGTTTCAGAAGTTTCACGCGATTTTAAGCCATGCAAATTATCTTAGGAAGAGGGTGGTGCGTGGGACAGGGAGGATCCTTTGATTTGCGGTAGGCTTCTTTGATGGACCGGGGTTCGCTTGTCTGGGAAGCGTGATTGTGAAGGAAGGGCGACTGACTTTTGAAGCTGCGATTCATTTGTTATTTTTTTCGAAGCAATTTTCTCTGCTTCTTGTTGAACGATTGGTATGATACTCTCATGGAATATTTTTGTTATGTTGTAAAATAAAGAAAACGGCTGGTTTTTGTTAAAAATTAAAAAGAATGTAGAAGGGTTAAAATTTTCTACGTCTTAAATAGAACTTGTATCTTGTGTCCTCTTTATTTCATCAATATTAACAGATATTTCATCAACTTTAACGACACACAGTGCTGAAAAATCCTGAAAACGTGGCAAAAATTCCGAGAAGCCATTCATAAATTATGATATTTTGTGATTCGTTGTGTCAAAAAAAAGTGTATACATGGAAGAAAGAAAGAAAGTTTTTATTAAAGTGTATGAAAAGGACTCATTTCGCTGTGCACACTATAATACAATAAATACGAAGTATTTTCATTTCAGAAATATATAGAGATTCTCGTTTCGTTTAACACCCTATAATATCAACATGAAAAGCATTTAATAAAAAAAGAAACTGTTATATTTCTATTTTTCAATATTGCTTCCATGCGTTCTTATAGTTTCATTTCTGTTTCGTTGAAGAAACCCGTTATACATCTCATAATTTTTTCGGATTTTCTTTTAAGGATTTCGTGTATATTATCGTCGAATTTTTCAATTTCCTCTCTAATTTTGTTGTACAATTTTAGTAGAATACTTTATTATTTATCATTTGGTTCCTCAAAAAATTGAAGTATATCATTTGGATATTCTTTTAATCGTTTTGGATTTAAAATACTTAAATTTGATAAATACGGATCGGAATAAATCAGAATTCTAGAGTTAAATTCCCTTTGAATTTCTTTGAATTCCTACTATGTGGACTATAAATTAATATTTTATTGAACTGTTACATCTATATTGTACCGTCCGTAGAGATTGATAAACTTTTTGACTGTATGTAAGCAGTACTTTTCAAGAGTGGGAAAATTTATATTGTATCCACCAGGAATAGTAAGTATAAATAGTAAAATAGTATAATAGTATGCCAGCAATGCGTGTCCAAAAATCATAGTTTTCAAAAAGCCGACGGGCTGTATTATACAGGGTGTGACAAAGATGTTGCAGTTCCTTTAAAAAGGTGATTTCTGAGGCTATTTTAAACAACTTTTTCCTTAGCGAAAATGTTAGGTGGGGCTTTGTTAACGAGTTATTAACGAAAAACACCGACCAATAGAAGCACGAATACAGTGTATAAATTTCAGCGCGGGCTCGAGCTGTAAGTAGTATTGGCCCGCCATGGTCCGCGCCATCATTAATCCGCTGTACTTGCTCCCCGATTGGTCGGTGTTTTTCGTTAATAACTCGTTAACAAAGCCCCACCTAACATTTTCGCTAAGGAAAAAGTTGTTTAAAATCACCTCAGGAATTACCCCTTTCAAGAAACTGCAACATTTTTGTTACACCCTGTATTACAATATTGAAAAGATATAAAAAAAAAAAAAAAACAATACACGCCAACAGTCTTTCATAAGTTTTTTTGTATAGGTATCGAAAAGTAATATGTAGTATAGCAGAGTTATTTTTTTAAATTTTATGAGTTTATTTCTAGGAAAGTCACAGACCGTTTTTTAATTACTATGTTCATATTTATGTTTAGTTTTCGCCTAAAAAAGAAAATATTTTAAGACTAAACACAGAAACTACAAAAAATTTTTTCTTAAATAGCATATACCACGGTTGTTTTTAATACTATTTGGATTTTCCAAGCTATATTATAAACTACAATTAATATATTTCAATATTGCTACATACATTTTGTCAAATGACGTCATCATAAGAAACGAATTTCAGCCACGTTTTGAGGATTTTGCACCACTGTGCGACGTATACGAATTAATATAATCTAAAGTAAAATATCCACTTTACAGCATATTGAAAATAATACATTCAGTGATAGATGAAACGATGGGAAGATTTCACAGTCAGTGGGTCACTTACACAAAGGTATACTTTTTTTAAGGGTAGGTCAACGGTAAACCGCTTTTTCCCCTCTCTCATCTCCGCAGCGGTGCCGGGTTAAAGGATTTTTCGATAAAGATGCAAATTCTGTTAATGAAGAATTCTTAAGGTACAAAGGTTCATCGGCGATCAGCATGCAAATACGATTATGATATTGGGCGGGAGGTGGAAAGGTCAAAGGATCCCGGTGTATTGTATGAAAATGATGTGGTGTGCACCGAATGCTCGTCGAATCATCGTCTCCTTCGTTTTCCCCAAGTTTCGAGTGGCTCGCAACTCCTCCCGTTATAATGAGCCCCGACCGACCGGAATTGATCATCCCTCGATCCCTTCTCCTCTCCCTTCGTTCCGTTAATAAAGTTTCCTTAATTATTTACCTGGGGAGCGTCGCTATAATTGCTCCTCGACGCGATCAATACTCAATCAACGAATTTTGCGCGAAAAAATCTTAGTCGGACGAATCCAGAGGTCGGGTGGATAGGGTGCCGCGTAACGAAGTCGCGAACGAACGAAAAATTCCAGGAAAATGAGGAGACAGAAATTAAACGATGCTCGGGTTAAATTAAACGTTCGCTAATTCACCATTCGACCTCGCGATTTGTGTATTTATTAAACTGGTGGTCGCTGAATATTTCCGTCTCTCATTTACCGGGGATCATTTATTCAACTTCTTTACATGATTTATAATTCAATTTCCGCAGTTGCTTAGAGCTTAACCGTGCCCCGAATTCAACCTCGGAAAATTTCTCATCGAGAAATCAATTTAGCCTCAATTCTTCCTCAGAAAACCGATACTTTTCCCTGGATGTTATTTAGTACACTTAACGTTGCTATGGGATTTCATGAAAATTGACTAATTGCGACACCGCCTCTTACTTTACGCTATCCTAAAATTCATGAAAATTTTGTCGAAAATTTTCGAGGGGCACTATTTAAATATTAAAATTCAGAAATTCTTCTTTTAATCCTCAACTACAGACTTCTAATCCCTGACACGCAGTTTATTAGACCCTGATTAAAATACACCATTCATAAATAAAAAGAAAATGAATTGTAACCCGTACCAGATGTTGATCTCTCTATAACAATGATTGACCGTTTCAAGAAAAGTAGAAATGACCATCTAAAAGTAGCTATTAGTAATTTTGAAGATTCAGAAAAAATTATATCGAAACAAAAATAATCTTTACAACATATTCATCCTTCGATACTATTCCAATGGAACTCAACATTTTTTTAACATAGTCACATCTGTAGGAGATATTTATACGGCTACTTTTAGGTGGATCACCCTGTATAATACAATCCTTTCCTTTTGTAGTAAAATGTGAATTGTATTCGAAACAAGAATATTTAGATCATTGAAATAAACATACATTTTATTATCGAAGAAAAAGATTATGTTATATTCCTTATTTTTCTTAAAACAGTCAATCATTGTATACGGGGGTCAACAACTATATGCGTTACCCTATTTTTAATTAGAAAATATTTTACAATCACGCAAACAGAATTTAAGAAACTATAAGAAATTCCGAGTCAAGACTTTGTCTATTTGTTGCGAGTTGTAATAAATTTTCGCTGACTCAAAATTAATTCAGTCCTTATATAAACGACCCAAATAAAAGGCGCGATTGCGAACAATCGCGTACGTGTGGAGATGATTTGCGTTGGAAATGAACAGTGTCACATGGCAGCCACCCGTTGCGAGGCCCACGATCCAGTTGGGCGTTATTTCGTGTCGAGTCGGGGTGTATTCGCGACCGATTTCCACGAAGTTGAACGTTCGAATGAGTAACGCGAGAATAGGGCGGTTGTTCGTCAGTGGTTATCAAAAGTCAATAGTTCGAATTCGACAGGGACAGCAATAAAAGCGAGATTTTCATACCAATTGTTAAAGGAAGAAGCATTCTATCCTTCGAAAGATCTTCGCGCGTATCGTCATCGTTTGTGCAACAGTTTCAGCACTAGAAAGTGCATTCATAACTTTTCAGTGTCTTTTCTTGACATATATCATTTGAGTTTATTTAGCGAGGAGTATTCGCTTTAAAAAATTCAACGGACCCACGTCAGAAGCGCAGTTAGCCGACTACAGTTGAAGGCAAATCGAATGAAGGAAGTTGCGTACTGTGAGACGGTGGTCGTTCCTTTGTAATACACAGAGAACTTCGGAAGATAGAAGTTTTCCGAAGGGACAACTCAGAAATCCGACAAAAAGAGTGAGGGAGAAGTCACTGATCCAAGTAGTGCTTTCCCCGTGACTCGTCTAGATTGAACTTTCGAAACAATCTCTTTTTCCTGTTTCATCCGCAGTATGGTGCGGTAACCAAGTTACAAATAAACTTATCAATTGCTTCCACGAAGTTATTGGCGGAAAAAGGATCACGGTTTTATCCGGTGGAAAGACTTCTCAATTGCAATAAGGATTATAGAGTTGGCCGGTGCATTATAAAATATAGGCTACACTGTGAGTATGGCTTTAGAGTTTGTGGGTGGTTCAGGTAAATCTGGATAATACTAACTAAATATTTTTTATCACGGTAAAAGCTTGAATAATCGGCTTACTATCGGGAGCATTTTCTCATTTTCGATAGATTAATTAAGTTATAATTCTGGTTTTCAAAGTTCCATTGTTGTAAGTAAATCGCACAGAATAATTCAAATTATGATAATAGAAATTGGTAATGATTGAAAATCAGTTAATCGAAATCTTATTGTATGGAGAAGCCATTTATCTTACCTTTCTCAATGTTAATATTGAATTATCATTTCTGTCTCGAACTAAACGGAAACCAAAGAGGTGATTAATTAATTCTACAATGCTATATTTATGCATAATTCCGATTGAAAATGTGTGAAAATATCAATTAAAAGTATTATCAAACGATACAGTTTTCTATATTAATATATTTTTCGGAAATTACTAATTAATGATATGTAAACAAAGTAGAGTGGGTACAGCAGTATTTTATTCTATTAGCTACCGGTAAAAGTTTGTGCGACTGTCTTGTTAACATTTAACACAAATAAAAAATGTTGCAACAAAGGAATGAACTAGCTTATACAATATTTTTAAAACAAGTGGTAGAAGTGAATAGCGATTATATTGTTAGATAAAATAGGCTTTCAAATTAGTCCAAAGTTCTATTCTATGTATCCACAGAAATATTTCCTGGCAACTAATAGTAAGCCAGGGTTAAATTGTATTTTGAAAATAGAACGTTTTCTTTGTGTCAGTACACAATTGTATAATGAGTGCATCTGCATACCTATTCGATGCGACTAGTATTTTAGCTCCATTTGCATATCAAATGTCTTTACGCTTTTATGTCCGGGGCAGTTGCACTTTGGATATCCTATACTTGTTTTGCATGTACTTACCCTCTAAATACATACTTTCAATGTATATGTATCGTAATTTTGTATTAGTAAAAGAAACTCTTCTAAACTTTAATTCCTTTGACATTAGGTTGTTTATGCATTATAGTTCTCTTTAAACTCAACGCAGAAACTGAGCAAAAAAATGATTTCTTATATTATTATACCCACAAGAACAATAGAATTTTCTGGGTGAGTCATTATTATTCCCCAAAAAGTAAAGAAAATCCCTCAAAACTGAAAAACAACATCGCAGCAAGTCTAGCAATTTTACGCATTTAACGCGCTCGATTTACTATTTTCTCATGCAAAAAGATTGAAACATGTTACAATGCATTTCCCGAAAATCGCCCACAAAAAGGCAACTCGACGTGCATCGCCCAAAGGTAGGCTGCCTCCAGAACCTCGTGCCGGACAGATAAAATCGGGAATACAAATTGAAGAGAATTAGAGGGCCTTTTCAGAGGAATACTCACTGCAGAGTCCCTGGTAAAGCACGTTGACCTCTCGTCGACGTTGACAAGCCTCGAGGCGCAACTTGCACTCGTTTCCGTAGCTGATGCCGTCGTCGCCGCAGACTGGCTGAAATTCTGCCGGACAGCTTGGACACTCGCAGCTCGCCTTGCCGCCGATCTCGGCGCAGATCGAGCCCCACTGACAGATCTGCAAAGGGAATCCTTTTCAGTTCGAATGTTCCCGATCGTAGACACGTCGACGTTCCCTCGTCCCTGTCCCGTAGCACCGCCGTTTGACGAGGACAGGAGGAACCCGGGGGGGAAAAAGCGAGATTAATCGCGGCGGGTCGTCGCTGCTCTTCGAGTCTCGCCTTTCGGCGACAGCGGCCTTTTTGTCCGCCTGTTCCGCCGGATATTCGACTCGGCTTCACGCGTGTAAAGCCGATAATCTATCGTTCGCGATGTTTTATCGCGGTCGTGCAATTTAATTCCTACTTTAATTCCCCGGAATTTAATGTAGCCGCGCTTTCGGACTCCTCGCCGGCTTTGAGCGTCCCGCGCATTTTTCACGGCGAATATTGCGCGTCGCGATTAACAATCGTAACATTGTCGCGAGCGGGATGGTAGTAATAATTCTCGTAAATTTCGCCGTTTTCGTTTTCATTACACAGTAGTATTATTCTATACGCACGGCTGGAAATTGAAAGCAAACCGACGGTGGTCGAAAGGAATTTTTATCGACCGAATATTCTCCTCTTCTTCATTTGATTAAACGATTGTTTGACTCCGTGGCTTTTACCGCATTTAGTCTACTTATGGAAATGAAAGGTAACGCGGTTTGCGTTTGGATTTAATCTCGAGATTCGCCTTTTTGCTCGATCCTTTGAAGCCGAATTTAATTACTATTTGCGACGCGTGTTCTTTTATTGCAATTTAATTTAGTTCTCTGAAGGGCTAGAATTTCTTAGATCGGAATCATCGGGTGATTACTCGATCCAATAAAGCTCTCTGGGCTCTTATCAGTTAATGGACGAAATGAACGAGTCCCGTGGTGTCGTTGTGGCGATCAGATAAAACCGGCGTGTCAAGCTGATCCAATTTACGTAGATTCGGGCGACGAGGTTCGCGGATAACGAAGCTACGACAGGCACGCGAGATCGCGTCAGGAAAGGCGTCGTGTCACTGAGAATTGGGACAGAGACCACGAATACCAACGATGATTGCAAATCCTCCTGTTCGATAGCCGAATACCTTGAATAGAATCGTGAAACTTGTTACTAGATATGGGTTTCGACGAAGGGATTTTATGTTTCCCATCATGGGAAAACGAATTCAGCTCAAAATGTTTTTAATTCCAATTCGTTATCTAGTATTGATTAAAAGTGATACAGCATTGAAAAAAAATTTGTAATTTTGATTTTGTGTGAGTGGATAAGACTTTAGTAATCCGTTTCAGATTTTTAAAACAGCATTGCAAGATTTCGTTCGGTTTGATAACACAGTTTGTTTATTATTATATTACCATTATAAATAGTTTGACATACTTAGTTTTAACTGGGTAGGAAACTAATTAAAAATCGAGTAAAAATGTGTCAAAGGGAGTAGTTAAAATAGCAATTAATATTCTACTTGATATTAACACCCTGTTTTCTTCGCTAACGCTGCCGACAATGCGTTTGATTTTTTATTGCTGTACACTTTTAAAAAATCTGAAAAAGTTCTGTAACACCTGTTGAAGTCACTAATTTAATGTACAAGCGATATTTAAGTGAAATGTTTTGCAGTCAAAATGAAAATTCAAAAGGAAAGATATTTATCGAAAAACGAGTTTTTTAAATGAAACAATATGTATTTTTTAATGTCACATGAAGGTATCAAAACGAATTCATCCATATGTGAGTTAATAGGTTTCAAAGTCAAACAAGATCAGGAATGGAAGAAATAGATTGAACATTTTCTAATACATATTGTATTTACTAATACGTTGTCAATACAAATTAACATGCACGCACACTAGTAAATTCAATATTAGGAAATGTTCAATCTACTACTTTCATTCCTGACATTGTATGACTTTGGAATTCATTGCGTTACACGTGGATAAATTGAAATTAATGCCTTGACATTCATTTTCATATGACATAAAAACATATGCAGTATTCTATTTAAAAAACCGAAGGTCACCTTCGTTTCCCTCAAAATATTGCAAATGTAAGAAAATGATATACGTTGTCGTGTTGCTAGTAAAATATAGTGTAACTTTTTCCTCATCCATTTTTTTGTATTACTTATTATTTACGAAACAAACGTTGGTCCATAATACCACGGACACCCTGCATGTATAATTTGTCTAGTTTTCAACAGTCTTTCTTAAATTTTCTTGACTATTCCTCCACTGCGATACATTCTATAAATTCATAAGCATCATTAGTCTACGTTATGATGATTTCCACAAATCAAGCTCTCAACTAAGCTACTCTCAAGTTCAATTTTTGCCAAGTTAGAGGACATCACAACTGACCATTTCGGAGCAGGGTCCTCTGGAGCCGCAAGTTCCACTGTAGGCGATTTCGATGTTGGTCTTCGTCAAACAGGCATGTCTCTTCAGTTCGCACATCGAGGTGTAAGTTTTTCCACCGCGTGCGCAGACTGGTCTCATAACCGGCTCGCATTCTGGCCCACATTCGCAACTCGCGATTCCCTGTCGGTTGATGACACATTGATCGTAGGGGCCGCACTTCGCTTCATCGCATGGATTGGTTCCTGGACAACGGCGCAAATTAAAACACCTTTTTCATTGCGCGTCGACGTCAATCGCGATAAAAGTTACGTTTACTGTGTGTTGACGTGGCAATGGGTATCAGGGAACGCTTATTTTACTTGTGCCTTGACTGTTTTTAGGTGGAGGTGAAAGATAGGGACGGAAAGATGATGGCTAAGAATTGAAAATGGATTTGTATGCAGTCAATCGCTTTTTGATATATTAGGATTAGGTTCTTTAAACTCTTATTTGACAAACTTAAATCGTATTTTCTTAAACAAAATAGTCTGCGTCAACTTCAATACACTTCTTCCGTCGCGATACAAGTGTACAAATTCTTTTCAGAAAAACATTCGAAGAAGAAGAAGCAATAAATTAGTCGAACGAATAAATTAGTTTTATAATATCTTCTTTTTGAAACAGTTTGCTTTTCGAGGAGCAATCCAGGTAGTTGAAACAAATGGTAATCTTTGGGCGACAGATCAGGAAAATTATGAATAACAAACCATTTTTGGAATATATAAAATATAAAAAAAGATGCAAATTTTGTTTAATCTGTTTTTCGATATTTCCCATGATTTCAAAATTATTCTATAAAATTGACCAATGGAAAATAGTTTTACATTAGCGATGAATTATTTTGTTTAGACATAAAGTTTCACAAGTTTCTGAATTTTTAAATTCCCTAACTTTCCTTATAAGTGTAGGATACTGCACATACTTCATTATTACTAACACAATGATATAATTAATATTTACTATTAAATTATTATTTCATCCAATAATTAATCATTATCTAAGATTTACTATTCCAATCTATAAGATTTATTATATCTCGCTGTACATTGTCTTGGATAAACCTTAAGGATGTCAGATTTGAGTATGAAATTACCTGAGTTGCAGGCGCCGTTGTAGACTTTCCTGAGCGATAATCTCGATCTGCAGGCTTCCTGTCGGAGGTTGCATTCATTCGAGTACGTTTTACCATCGCTCCCGCAAATTGGCGAGAACTCGATGCCGCATTGCTCGCCGCAACGACAGCCCGGTTGCCTCGACTCGTCCAGCTGACAAATTTCTGGTTTTACGCACTCCACGCTACCGCAAGGATCTGGAAAATTAAATTGCGGTACGCGCAGTTTGAGATGGTGTTCAATCCTTTCACTCGAGGCATCTTGTTTGTTCGTAAAACGTTTTTACAACTGACTTTATATTCTGGTCTGACAGAAATTCCGTTTCCTTCATTTCTGCTATTTCTCTTTAAAAATATGTTAGATAAAATTGTTTTTCGAGGGAGAGCTTTCATATTGTCTACTAAATAGTCCATTGAGAGCATATTAATTGGTTCATACCTGTCGGAGGCAATACAAAATTCTTTTATATGTATCTGCTGCATAAGAAAGCTATACGTCAATATGTTAGTGAAATAATAGGTCAATGTTTATGAAATCTTGTGTATGAAAAGATCGAATACTAAACAAATATGTCACAGAAATTCTGGACAATTGATTCGGTGGTTTTTTCTAAAAATGAACTACAGTGACATTAAAAATAAGCGAAAATCTTTGAACGTTGGAGAAATTAATCTTTATACAATAGTAAAAGCTCACGCAAAATGGTAGAGAAATTGATTTGGTACTTTTTAAATCATGTAACTTTCAATTTAACTTGTCTTCCTACGGGAAAACATAATATTGAGAAATATGTTACAATTTAAGGGTGACAATAAACAAGTTCATGACAAAAGATTAATATTTTTGACTGGTTTTCATCACAAAAAGAAGCTTTATTATTATCTTGGAAATTGATTAACTTATGGTTGAAATCGTTACTGAAGAAGGGGAAGAAAAATGAAGAATTTTGAACAGAAAAGTCCGTTCTTAAAAACAAAAGGATCTTTATATCTTATTACATTCGATAGTGTGCAGTGTAAGTTTTTCTTTTTCTCTTATTGTAATCTTTGGTCCAAAAAATCTTTTTTAGTAATAGTAATTAGTAGACTGCGGATTTTATGCATTTATGGCAATCCTAAGGATGCAAAAAATTTGCAATATTATTAATATACGCTAAAATATACAAAATATCAAAAATATAACTCAAGTTAGAATGCTTCAAGTTCCCATTCTTTATATGTGCTTATCAAAATTTTATTTTGCATAAACATCTACAGTCTAGTAATTAGAATATTTTAAACCAAATCCAAATTTTTGGTTGTGAAGCTAAATAAATATTATATGTATATTATTACTATTATGAAAACTCTAATTTCTGTGGATTAATACTTCCCCGAATTCTATCAAGGATCTAAAATTCCATCAAAATAAGAAACGCGTTGAAAAATAAAATCACGATTCCCGACGGTAATAAACAGCAAGTTCGACGAGCATAACGAAGGAAACGCATCGCGGAGATTTGCTCGGTCTCCAGGGGAGGCGGTCTAGACGGAGTCAGATTGATAAAGGCAGATAGAAAGAGGCCGGTGAGAAGTGTGAGCGCGGTCTCTCGGAAAGGGCACGGGCCAAGGGAAGAGGGGGTCGAAGGGGTTACGCGTGGCACAGGTAGGGAAGCATGACCGAGCTGAGATTAATCTTCGCCCCTCGACCAAGGAAGGAAGTTGGATTCCGTTTCCTGTCCGTAGGCGGTAGGTTTCGACCTTATAGCGGGGGCTGACGCGGCAAGTTGCCGAGGTGGTGGTGGTGTTTCCCGGGGTTAGTTCCAGTTACAGACCAGTGGAGCGGCTAAACTCGACCCTTCCGCAACCACCCTCGTTTCTTCCACGCCCGCCGCCAGTTTAGTGGCTCGTCTAGAGTTGTAATCGAACCGCCACCCCTCTTCGCCTTGTCTGTCGGGTACAACCATCCCTATATCGCTTGTATCAGTTTTAATTTCGCCACGGTATCTCTTTGGACGTACGATTTATGGATCGATGCCGGTGCGATAGGATTTCTCCTTGCTTCGGGTATGAGCTGCCTCTAATAGGGATTGCTGGGGGGATTCTGTGTTGGATGTGTACGGGGTTTTGTGGTGAATTGGACTAGTCATGGTGGATGGGAAGTTTTATTGAAAAGCGTAGTCTGTGTGTTTTATTTGCTTCTTAAAATCGTTGGAAATGGATTCATTTAAAATGGAAATGATTTTATATGTTGTGATAGAATTTGTTTATATTTCTTTGAGGTTCTCATTTGGGAGTGCAAAGTGTTTAACGACCAGTATGTTAGTTTTATCTTTAAACAATTTTAAAGACGGATGGTAAGATTTTCAACGAAAATTTTGAGGTGTTCGTCCATGTTTCCTCTTTTAACTAAATTATTTCCTTAATTTCTATCTAAGTGAATATTCACCAAAATGTGATTTTAACATGAATATTCGAATTTAAAATGATCTTAAATAATTTTGTTGTTGTGCATTTTTATTCTCTTTCCATCAACCCTTATTACAATGTCTTTGCAACATCATTTACAAATCCTCTAAATTAAAGGATGAAACATTTGTTAAGAAAGCAAACGAAACAGTATCTATTAGGTGTACGAATTAACTCTTGGTTCTAACATTTAATCAACTGTAGCATCTATAAAAATAGAATATGGAACAGACATAAGTTCAAAAAATTCTCCTTGAATGTAACAAACAAGATAACAGCTAATAAATAACACATTAATCACCGTTTTCTTTTGGTATTCCAATTAAAAAGTAATATCTCCAAGGTTAAACAAATGATTTGCGATGCATTAAAGGAATATGCTGTATCTTACAGGACATGTAAAAAAGTGGTTTCAGAGTTCCAAAATGGAAATTTCGATCTCGAAGGTGAGAAACGTCCAGAATAAAAAAATTAGATGACAATGGATTGAAGCAACTGTTGACCGAAAATCCATGCCAAACCCAGTCAGAACTTGCTGTAACGTTAGGAGTAATTTTTATTTTAAAGAAGGCCGAGAATGAATGTGTATATTTAATAAAACTTACAAAGTGATAAAGAACCTAATGACTAGACAGCGGATATTATGCATTTATGGCAATGTTAAGTACGTAAAAAATCTACAAGGCTGTTATCATATGTCAAAATATATAAAATATCAACAATATTATTCAAGTAAGAATGTTTAGAACAATAAATATACTATTTTTCAAGTTCGAAGTCCTTATTTGTGCTTGTAAAAATTGTATTTTGCATAACGATCCGCTGTCTAGTAATGACCAACATGTCCGTAATTCAACGTAACTCTAAATAGTATTCCTTACATATCGAATGATTTGCAGAAACATTTACAACAACACTTAACAAAATGCTGTCCCCAAATGATTATACGATGATTACCTGACAGTCAACGTATTGTAAAATAAATGTTTTCCTCTCGTATTGAAATCTGCCACAATATTTCTCAAATCTCACATCCTTCAGACCACGCTTTAGGGATCTACCGAAAAAATATTTCAGACAGAACTTCCCTTCAAGAAGACTTTCACCAGACATTCTGTCCACGAGGTATCCTCGAGAACACGGTCTCTCGAGTCTCTAAGTCGGCAGGCCAACTTCACGCGACATTACGCTGATGCGGATTTCTTTGTACCGTCGTCAGATCCAAACGGAAGATCCTCTATCGACGTCTGTCCGCCGTTATCCCGGGGCATCGTCGCGAGTGCGAGTAACGACGTCCTCGTGTGGTCAGCAAACGTCGACGGGAGACGAACGTTTACGAAAAAAAAAAAAAGAGAACAGAAAAAGAACGTTAAAGACGTTTAATCGGTCAGATTGTTGCAAGCTTAGCGAAGGACAGATAAAGGGCGATTTTCGCGAGGGCGGAAGCGTCGAATCGTCGTATTTAAATTCCCAACGCCGCGGTAATTTTCCTCCCCCTTATAATTCACCCGTAGACACAATGACGAAGCAGGGGAGGAGGTGGTATTAAAATAACATTGAACGGTGGGGGAGGCGCGGGAAAGGGGAGAGAGAGGCGTAGATAAGGGGAAACAGAAGGAGGGAATGCAGAAGTGAAAAAAAAAAAAAAGATCGGGACAGGCTGGCGTCACTTGAAACCGTAAAACCCCTCGTAAATTGCCTTAAAGCCGTTCGATCCGTGGACAGGGTGCGTCGAGTCCTCGATTCTCACCCCGTTCCAACCCCCCGTCGGCGATTCCGTCGAACAAAAGCCATCCGGACGGGCGATAAAAGTGTGTTTAAAATTCCCGCGTCGCCGCGGGGCAATTGTTTTTAAGTCCGTCGCTAAGACTCACCCCCTTCCCCGATCGTCAGCTCGCTCCTTCGCCACGACCTTCTTTCCACGCTGCCTGCATCCCCTTTCAACGCTCCGCCTCGTCTAATCTCTCGAGTTACGCGAAACTTTCTACGTGGCCCCGGCTACTTTTTTTCCCTTCTTCCTCCTTCATCCCCTTTTCTCTTCTTTTCCTCGCTCGTGTCCTCGCGCCTCCCCCGCCCTCGATCCACGCCACTCGTTCTGGTGCGGCGCGCGTATTTTGCATTCTCGCGGAATAACTTTGAGAAAGGAATAATAAGCGAGGCGGGGAGAGGTGGCGAACGGGCCGGAGAGGGTGGAATACGAAAGAGGCTAGCCGCCAGGGTAAGTGGCGGATAAAGGGAATTGAATTGAGCTTGGTCAACGAATTGAAAGATCGCTCGGAACTTCTTCGCGTTCCACGCGGTGAATTCTTATTTCGCGCTTCGCTATTGTTCCGGACGGTTTATCTCTCTACGCCCCCAGCCACCGTTCGCGGGACGATCCCTCTGTTTGCCGTTTTGTCCATCGCGAACGAGAGAAACGCACAGCTTGAAAGCGTCGAACGGAGGGGAACAACGCCGGGCGGTTTTTTTTCTCTTTCACCCCTCGGTAAAGTGTTTCACGAGAGGACCCCGGAGGCGGGACAACAGTTTGCGAGACGGTATGAGACATTTTTCCCGGGGAATGTTGTTCGACCGTAATGTTGTGGTATCGTAAAATTTTGTGGGGGATGATCTGAGATGGAGTGCTGCGAGAAGGACGGTAAAAGTGTGATAGAGATGAGGATGGCGGGTTAAGTTAAGGGAAAGTTTAGCTTGACGCATTCTGAGCGGTAATTATGTTTGAAGAGGTTTGAGGCGAATTCGTTAAATAAATATATTTAAAAGCTTACGCGTTGAAGGTGTTAATATTTGAAAATTAAGGTAAATGACCCCATTATGGAACAGTTAAGGAAGTAGTCATTTAAAAATAATATTTATTATATTAATTTTTTACTAATACATGACAATATTTGAGTAAAGAATGAATATCCGTATTTATTAACGTCTCTAGTTTTTTAATGAAATCGATTTTGAAATATTATTTGACTGTTTACACAAAAATTATGATGAAAATGATATAAAGGACCGGATGTCCCCATTATTGACCGGATTTTGCCATCTAGCTATTATAATAAAAAAAAAGATAAAAATTTTTATACAGGGTGGGACAATAACTATTAGCACCTCAGATATCTCAGAAACTATAAGTTTTACAGAAATATTTGCTGAAATAAAATAGCACAGTACGAAGGGGGCCATCTGGTGGCGATAATAGTTTTTTTGCAGGTGGAGGTACTTCGGACATTTGAAGGTCACCTCCATTTTTTTAAATGGATCCGTATGTTTTTGCTTCCATATCGTGGTAGAGAATCTTAAAATGAGTTCAACGACCTATTACATAAAGTCATTGATGGTCATAGAAAGTAGAGAAAGGCGATTCATTTACTACTAAAACCGTAAGTATTATCGCCTTTTTCTACTTTCTATGATCTTCAATGACCTTATGTAATAGGTCGTTGAACTCATTTTAAGATTCTCTACCACAATATGGAAGCAAAAACATACGGATCCATTTAAAAAAATGGAGGTGACCTTCAAATGTCCGAAGTACCTCCACCTGCAAAAAAACTATTATCGCCACAGGATGGCCCCCTTCGTACTGTGCTATTTTATTTCAGCAAATATTTCTGTAAAACTTATAGTTTCCGAGATATCGGAGGTGCTAATAGTTATTGCCCCACCCTGTATTGTACGATTCTATACATATACATATATTTCTCATGACTGAATAAATTACGTAGATCCATATATTTTATTCGTTGTTATAAACAATAAATAATTTGTAACCGGTCGGTAATAGAGTTACGGTCAGTAATGGGGTCACCTACCTTAGTTAGAATTGCGAGAATATTTTGTAAAGTATAGAAAGTAAATTTATTTATTTATTTAAATTCACAAGCAAAGAATAAGAGCTGCCAAATATACAAAATATCAAAAATAAAATTCAAGTTACAATATTTAAAAAATAAGACATATTGTTATTCAAATTTTTTTTTGGAAAGGAAAGATCAAACAAGTTTCCCATTGCGAGGGAAAAATACTCTGATTGTTAGATTTGTTAAAAATGAACCAAAGTATTCTTGCTAGGATGAAAATAAATAAAGGATCCGTAAATTTAAACATTTTAGGCAAAGAAATTGTAAAGTATTCTGAATTTTTTTTTATACAAATTCTGTACAAATTTAGAACGATACAGTAACGAATTCGAATGGAATGGCGCGTCGACAATGAATCGAGTCGTACAGAGTTTCAAAGTGTCGTGAAAGGGTAGCTTGGAACTGGATCGAGTCGAGTGCAGCTGCATTTCCATCGTTAGCCAATCTAGTACTAAATACTATAGTATACATTTATTGGAATTTACTGTCCGTTTCAATTCTCCGCGTTCCATGACACTTTAACGCGAACTCGCTTTAAAAGCCATTCTCGTGCATTTCTCTTTCATTTTCGTGCGTTCGCGCGCGTAACTCGAATCCGCTTTCACTCGACGATCGCGACAGACGATTGTATATTGATAAAAACCGTAGATTACGCAAACAGGGAGCAGAAACTGCACCGTTTTATCGTCGGGAATTATTTAATTCCAGGCTTTTCAGACAGTACCAGGCTTTCGATCCCGATTGGATTGAGCTGGTTATGCGTTCGATTAAGACAGAGCCGCGATAGAGCAATTCCTACGTGTAACGTTGCTGAGGGAATAGTTTGGCAGGCATAGAGATGCGTTGTTCCATTAGACGAATTTTTAAATCGGGTCCCGGTGGATGCAACAGACAAGTCCCATCATCGAATGGCAACGTTCACTTAAGCTTATGCTTTGCGGAAACGCACAGGGAATTTGTTAGAAACTGGTCTATGAATCACAGGCTCGAATCGCAAACGTTTCAAGCCAATGCGAAGGAGTTTTACGGGAAAGTAGACGTTTGATGTACTTACTGACGATTCGAGTTTAATTGCTATGTCAGTATAAAGAAGATTTAATTGGGAACAGTTTGGACTTGGTTCCATGAATCAGTGTTGTAAAATCGGAGAAATCGTGTCATCTACAGACCAGCGTGTTATCTTGTTTCATGTATACTAATGACCAATAGCGACTCGCTGCATAGAAACCCGCTCTCGAATCGGAATTGGCAAGCGTTCCACTCATCTCGTGGTACAATCTAATCGACCGAAAAATATCACACAGGCGTCCCGGCAGTTTAACCAACTGCGCGCAGTCGAAAACGCTTGGGACCAATTGCACTTTTATCCAATTTTATTACTTAAATTCACGGCGCTTTTGTGACGCGGCAGAGTTAGATACACAGTGGTCTGCCGAACTATCGGACCACAGTATCTTCTTTTTACAAATGGCAATGAGTATTTATTTCATGGGGACATACAATGGTTAGATATTTTTACCCAACCACTGTATTTCGGTTAATTCAGCACAAACGTTCAAGTATCAACAGGAACATACATCTAAAAATCACTCAAACGGATTTCGTGACCCGAATGCTACCATTCGGCGAAGCGATTTTTCAGTGACGTCGTTTGGCCGACTTTTAACGTAAACCGTGAACTATAGTACGACGCAGAAACGAGTTTTAGTGGGGCGATAAATTCTGCTTTCATTGGCTCGGGCTAATTCCTGCGGCTTGATGGCGCGTTGCTTTTCAGAGATCGTTCATTAGGAGACAATAGGTTCATCCGCTTTTGGAAGTTTCCGTGGAGGGTTAAGAAAAGAGGTCGAGACCTTAGGGTGTATACTATCAGCAGGTAAGGAGTGTTGAATCAATATAAAGTGCACTTTTGGTACTGTAAAGTGGATTCTTGTTTGTTTTGACACGTTAAGCGAAGGGAAATTAGTTTGGGTGATTTAGTAAAAGGAAATATTAGGTGTAGAATTCCCGAAACATTCAATATTTCAAGAACTGTTACATTAATATTTTTTTTTGAGGTAGGAGACCAAATACTTTAAGGTTTGAGTAACGATTTGCATAGCAATTTTATAGTGCGTGTATTAACAAAATTCGCAGAGAGACGGTTTATGAACCCAAGAGTTTTTAATGCTTCATTCAACAACAGTCGAATAAAGCTTAGAAAAATTTAATGTGCACATAATACGAACTCTTCAATCCAAATGATTACCAAAAACCTCCCAAGAGAGACCTACAATGACTTTGCCGTGAACGAAACTTCCTCGACCCAGTTCCGATGTGTTAACAATGCCTCTTCCCAAGAGTCTGTCCCATTAATTACAAGCCAGAGGAGCCGTTCCCTTTTTCGAAGCCCGCATAAAGGCTCGCCGGGCGCTCGAAGGCAAAATTCCTTCAAAGTAGGAAGACGTTGGCGCGGAAGCGGTACGGGGTATCGTGTAAAGGAATTATGTACCGGGGCAACGACTGGAGTTTATGTTAACAGCGGCGCGGCGTCGTCGCTCTTTCTGCTCGCGTGCACCGACAGCGGACCACTTCCGTTCGATCTGCGGCGGCTCCCAAGTGCACGGGAAACCCTTGCTCCTCCCTTAACGGGGCGCCAGTCACTTAGTCTCGGAGCGCGTAAACATAAGCGCGCAACAGCATCCGCCCAGGAATATGATGGTAATTTACGGTGGCGCGGAGTACGACGCGGGATTCGGGGTCGCCTTCGAGGGGGTAGCGAGAAGAGGGGATGAAACCCTCGCGTCGGGGTGCTTGGGCTGCGTCGTAAACGGGCTGGTTATGCGGGACGAAGTCGACGCTGTTACAAAGGCCCGCCGCGATGCCACATCTTTGGTGAATTATGAGCGATCTCGCGGACGAATGCGGATGGAATTGAATATTCCGTTGCAACCCGCCTGGAGAGATTTGTGGTTTGGCTGGAATAGGCCACCGTCATCGTCCTCGGATAATTTAGAGGTAATTTCGGAAACGTCTGAGTGAAGTATGCATGGGGATGTTAAGCGGGATTGAGCGAGGTGAGAAAGTTGAGGCTGGAACGGTTTGATATCTGCCTACTCCAGTTTGTTTTTGGGACTTTCTTTTGTTTTTGTGATTAGGCACAGGACTAGATGTATAAAATTGGTTTAAGAGGTTTGAGGTTTGCGATTTCCTTGAAGAGGACCACCTGAAGACTTGTAAGTAGGTACACCCCCCCTCAAAAGTATGTGGACACTAACCATTTTTATGAAATTTGTGATATATTATGTATACTGTTGTTTTTAGACGGTATATATTGTTAAATTCTGTTACGTACATGTATGTAATGTATTCTAGTAATATTCTATTGTTTCCAAGTAATTGTATCCAACGTATGAACTCAAAATCAATTCCAATTTTATATTATTAGTATTATCGAAAAAAATAAAATTCTATTGTTTCCAAGTAGCTGTATCCAACGTATCAATCCAAAATCAGTTCCAATTTTATTTCTAGTATCATCGAAAAAAATAAAATTTTATTGTTTTCAAGTAGTTGTATACAGTGTTTTAGTAATACATTACATGTACGTAACAGAATTTAACAATAAAAACCGTGTAACAACAACAGTATACAAATTTCATTAAAATGGTTAGTGTCCACATACTTTTGAGGGGGGGTGTATATTGCAGATTTTTATGCATTTATAATACATTACATTCCCGTATAACGCGGTTAATACGTTACGCGCTATAGGAAATCGTGCTGTACGGGAATTTTTCTCGTATAATGCGTATAATCTAAAGTAACATATATGTTTGAAATAATTATTGCTATGCCAACTTTTATTTTCTGTTTTATCAAATATGTTCAAATATCAAATATGTATAAATAAATATGTTCTATGTTTTATTATTTGGCGCGTTGTACGAAGAATCGCGTTATATGAAAACAGTAGTCGCAATATCTTTGGCGTACTATAGGAATTCGCGTTATAAGAACTTACGTTATACGGGAGTCTACTGCAATTCTAAATATGAAAAGTCTATTGTTGACAGATGTCTAAACGTAATTCAAGTTATAATATTTAGAAGATAAGACACATTATTATTCAAGTTCCAATTCTTTAACTGCGTTGTGTAAAGCTTTAATTTTTGCATAAAAATCCACAATCTACTAATAAGAAATCAGCATTACATACGATATTAATTTGCTATTTGCAAACAAGATGCACTCAACTATGAACTATTAACTTCGAATATTTGAAATGGAGTTTCAAGGAAATAAAATTTCATATGAAAAATATTATTTTACATTTTCGACATAATTTTTCTTTTTTAATTTCGTTATTTAAGGTCGCATCAACCACTTGTGCGAGTTATTAGCGACCGAAGGTTAGTGCTTACAGTTTTGTGTATAGTCTAATTTGTTTGAGATATTGTAGTAAATTATTTACTGAATTACTGTCCTTCAAATTGCCTGCTAGGGTAGACTGTATTTTATATTATTATCTGATCGTGTTACATTTTCCGTAATGGATGATCGTGTGTTCGATTTGATTGTAGCGTTTTACATTTTTCGCAGGTTCAAGGTTTTTCCTTAGTGTAAAGGTGTTTGTGTGCAGTGTTTTGTATAGCTCATTGGGGTTATATTTAAATCATCGACAATCATTTCACCGACAATGTTTTCATCGACAATTACGTGTTTAAAAAAAATAATAAGACGAATAATTGAAGTTAGCATAACATACTGTTACTTTATTGATCTCTTTATTTTTTTTTAAACACGTAATTATCGACGAAAACATTGTCGGTGATTTAAACGTGTCGGTAAATACACATTATCGACGAACTCATCGTCAATGAAACCTTGTTGATGAAAATATTGTCGATGATTAAAGGTAATTCCTTCTTCTATTGTTGTTATTCGGGGTTTTGTTAAAATTTTGCAATTTTCTTATATTGTTTTCTTTTTGTCATGTCGAGTATAGTTTCCAATGATAGGCTGTTGTTGTCGTTTCCACATGTTTTCATACAGCAAACTTTAATTAATGAAGAGCTTTAACCGTCGTACGGTCCTCGGATGAAAATTTACTCATTTCCGTTTTGTAAGTCTTATATAATTTTGATTTCTTTTTAGTTGTGTTGTAATTTGATGTATTCGTTTTAAATATGACATTATAAGAAAAACACTTTTCGTTTATATTCCCGTCAATATACTCACATATTAAAAAATATGAGATTCTCATGCTCGATTATTTCTGAGAACCGCACGAGGGTTAAAAAATGTGATTTAATCTTTATTATAAAAGTTTCACCTCTTCCTCGCTTCTTCTCAAAGAATCGCAAAATTCTAGCAAAGACAGTGCATTTAATCTGCCTCTCCGGGACACTCCACGCCTGAAAACGTCCAATCTCCATTGCACGCGCTCGCTCCAGGAGCAAATCTGTTCCCCCAGATCCCCTTCGCGTTCCGCCGCGCCGACTACTTCTGTTTATCCTTCCGCGCGATCAATCGAACGTCTCTCGGCTGTCGCGGAAACAAACGCTCGAAGGAAATGGCCCGGCTCGCTGCACTCGTCTCGGCAAATGTGGCCCGGAGGCGGGTGCATTCGTGCCGCGCGATCGGTCCGTCCGCGCCCGTACGCCCGAGGAATACCTTCAGCCCCGGCTAGTGCGAGAATTTAGTTGAGCCCATTCTCTAGCAACCTGGGGGGCTAACGTCCCCGGTCCGTGGATCCGACCGCCGCCGCCGCCGCCTCTCTGCGCCGCTCGGCCCTTATTTCGGCACACTCGAGCGTGAAGAAAACGGCACGCTCGCCTCCATTTCGGATCTTGGATATTCACGGGAAACGAGCTGAAGCGAATTTCTCGGGGAAATGGAGAACGGGACGATGGGGCGAGAGATCTGGAAAGAAACCGCGCGCTTATCTCTCCGAGGGCTCGGTTAGGGAAAGTTACTTAGCGATCGCGCTTGGGGAAAATCGGGGACCGGGTCTCATGGTAATTGGATAATTGTGAGATTAGCCGAGAGGCGGACGACGAGATTTAATGGCATGGTGTTTACTGATTTCCCAAGGGTTTTTCTTGAATTTTGGACCTGATTTCTGTGCCTGGAAGGCGAAACGATTTTTTTTATACTCTGTTAGGATATAAAATTGTATGTTTGAAGTTGTTTTGGTTTACTGTAATCAGAGACAGTCTTTAGAGATAAAATTTATCAATTCTACGTATTAAAAAATTAATTCATTTTATTTTTGCTAGTTTGAAGTTATGTTCGGCCGCACGATATGCGAAGATTGAAGAATGAAATTCATAACGGATTTTGAAATAATAACATATTGGCTATAATGTAGCGTAGGATTTCCTTGATATTTTAATTTTTCGATTGTTTTTAATGCGACTTTTTGGAACAAAAATCAACATTTTCTTCAAAATACTGGCCATTCTCATAATTTGTTGAATTTAAAAGAAAATCTCTTATGAATTTCCAAGACTGCCAACTCGTCAAATTTCTATTTTTTTACGTGAAGAAATTCTGTACAACCCTTTAAATATATCCCTATAGCATACAAAAAGCCTGGAGTGTTTAGAATATTTTTTGTACCAGAAAAAAATCCTAAAGATTGCCTTTTTTAATAGTGTTCAGGATGGTTCCTTCACTAATAGACATCAGTGAGTTGCTTTAAAGTGTCGTGTTCGGAGTCTTGATATTATGATCTTTTCTCTTCATTTTATTGGTGTTCGATATCGATTGGTAAAAGTTTCGTGTTGCTTCATGTATGTTTGTAACGTTAAAGCATGTTTACACTTTGCGAGTAAAGAGTACGAGTAAACACGGAGGAACGAGTCCAAACGAACATTACGAGCGCGAACGAATGCCAGCCAATTGCGATCACCGTTCGTCTATACTTGAAAGAAACGAATCTGCAGCGGCAAATCAGGGTTGCGTCATTCGTTTGCTAGATGTAGACACGTCTTTATTGATCCACCATATTCTGTCTCAATTTTGTTTTAAAACAATATTTTATGAAACTAGAATTCTTTGCTTTGATAAATGTTTAAATCTATGCAAGTATCCTATAAACTATACGATTCACTTCGTAGAAAATGATGAAACAAGAACTTGCTTCGCCCCTCAACTGAACAGCCTCCGTTTCCTTTTGGCTGCTCAAGAAAATTGGCTCCCGAACAAAACATATTAATCGAATTACTACACCGTCGCTGCTTCAGATATTACCACTTAAGCTTCTCGAACTCTGACGAACGGATTCCAGAAGTACTCTACAAGACAACAGCTACAATAACTTGGAATCGGGGACAAGGGATCGACTCGAAGCCTCGGCGAACGGATAATTGGAATTATGTTAATGAGCTTCCATAACTTTCTTTCCCCGCAATCCGACATTATTAATTCTCCGCCGCGGCCACTGTTTTCCCAGCGACTCGGTCGACCTCGTTGCCGCGTCCCATCGCTAATTAGAAAATTATTCGTCCTCGTTAAAACGACGTACCCACCAATTGTTTCCGCCTATCAAAATCGAGTCGGGTATCGTCGTTCCCGAGGTCGCGCGATAACTTCCGTCGGAGTTTCCGCGAAGTTTTCATATCCACTCGGAGGGGACGAACCTCTCTCGATGTCTTTCAAAGTTTCCTTCCAGGATTCTGGTACGCTTGATACCCAATAACACGACTCGTATTGCCGTCGCCGATGGGATCGCTCTTCCCCCCTCTCACGCGGCCATTCACCGATGATTTTCAATACAGTTAACGTTGAAGTCCCCCGTTGTGCTTTTAATCGCGAGCTACAGCCGCGCTTTATCGCGTTCGCAGCTTTTTCACCTCCCCCCCCCCTCTTCCATCCCCTCGTTCTACGTTCGCTCCTCCGTTACTCTTCGGTCGGTGCTGCTACTACTTTCAATCATTGAAAAAGTTCGTCTGCCTCGAAAAACTCATTTTCCTCCTTCCGCCCTCTCCCCGTTCCCCTTTTTCAATTTACCCTCGAGCCAATCGTCGCTGACAGTCGAGCACCACCGGCAACTGTGGATTCCGACCGCGGCGAAGGGGCGGGGGTTGACGATCGAAAAGTCTCGAAAGTTTCAAGCTAATTTGATTTATCGTCGCAGCCACTTGAGATTCGCGACCCGGCTCGTTCCACCCCTGATTCGGCGTCCCCGTTGCCGAAGAAATTAGGAGGGGTCAGGGATCCGGGGCTGGCTTCGGAGGGAGGTGGCACGAAGACGGAGGCCTCGACTCCCTTACCCGCCCGGAATTTATTATTGATTTCGTCGTTCCGACGAACGACGGTGGGGACGAACGATTCGACACGATTGATAAAGAGTATCCTTCGGTTTCGCTGTTTGCGCGTGAATAACAATCGAAGAGCTGAACGGAAGCCTCTTTCGGAAGGTAAAAACCTGGGAACTCTCGTCTCAGCCAGTGTGTCATTGTTCACGGTCTAACTTGGGAAATAGAGAATCGAGAGCGGCTGATTGTTCGAAAGCTTTCAGCGTTTTAGGTATGAATTTTGTTCTCTTTTGTTTTGGATTCCTTTTTTGATATCGCGATGATATTCGGAATTGAATTGGTTTTTTGAAGCTCCAAAAATGAGGAACTTTTTTAATAGAAAAAAATACTGTATAACTTTATCCTTTTTATGATGTTTTTACTTGATTTTTGGACAGAGATAGTGAATACGATTTCGTTTTTCCTGGTCATGTGATATTTAGAAGTAATGTTACTTTTATATTCTAAATATTTTAAAAGATAGGACCACATGATAAATCCAGTAATTCACTTTTTTATGAATTTTTAGAGTTTTAATATAAGAGAGAAAGTTAGTTTTTGCAATTTTTAGTGGGGACGATAAAGAATTTATTCTTTGCTTTTAATTTTATTCAAATACAACTATTAAATTTTGTAGTAGTATTTTGTAATATTTTCCAGAAAAACACTTTTGAAGCAATGCTTTTCATAATTTCCGAAGTATTGAAGATTTCTCGAAAATTGTGTTACGTACTTTTTCTCGAAGTTACGTAGAAAATGAATTCATAAAAAATCGATTTTTGATCCTAAAACAGGAAAATCCTCTTAAAACGGTGGAAAAGTGTTTAAACGAGGGTAAATATTAAAGACTGTTACTTTTAGGATTGAAGGTTGTTTATACTTATCTTAAATAGCGACACTGAAGCATTTGTGGTTGTATTTCATTTTTGGGACTCCGTTAAATACAAAAGCATGATTGAAAGGGAAAATTTACTGTAGAAATCAAATCTGCACAATGAAAATATCTGCAGTACTATTTATATTTCCATTTTGTAACAATTTGGTATAAGTGTGAGTAAATTTTACTAATGTAAGTGCAAGTTGTTTAAGATTTTTCGAAAATCTATTCTTCTATTTTCTTTTTTTAAGAGGTAACATAGGTTCACGAAGCCAAAAAATGGATCATTGTTAGGAATTTTCTTTTGAAGAAGAGCGAAATACGAGGGTCGTCCGGAAAGTAGTACCCGTTCGCGTCCTGCAGAGTGCTAGCGACGCGAATAGCCGCCGTTTAAGGTTAGACAACTTCAATGGACTGCCTGCTCACTGTACAAGGACATCCACGTATCTCGGAACCCTTGCGCATAAACACAAATGGGTTCGGGTACCGCGATACGTGGATGACCCTGTATGGGAAGTTTCGTAGCGCTGTCATTGTTTTTATTGTTTCTGTGAGTGTTTATAATGTTTTAAAAAATTGAAAATCCCTCCACGTATACTGCTCATTGATTTTATGCCCCGTGGAACCACTATCAATGTTGATTCATATCGTGACACATTGAAAAAGTTACGGCGGGCAATTCAAAATCGACGACGAGGTCTGTTGTCTAGCGGCTTGATTCTCCTCTACGACAATGCCAGGCCTCATACTGCTGGGAAAACGTAACAACTTCTCCAACAATTCAAGTGGGAAATTTTCAACCATCCACCGTGCAGCCCGGATCTGGCTCCTTCAGATTTTCATCTGTTTCCAAACTAAAGGACTTTTTGGGAGGAACGAAATTTTAAACTGATGAAGAACTGAAAGAACAGGTGAATACATTTCTCAATGGACTGGCGGTAGAGGCATATGAAGCCGGGATACAAAAACTCGTCACACATTATGACAAATGCTTAAATTTGCACGATGACCATGTAGAGAAGTAGTTTAAGACTTGTTGTTAATAAATAAAAAGTTTTGTCAAAAAATATTTGTTACTTATTTTTTAATTCTAAAACGGATGACTACTTTCCGGATGACTCTCGTAAATAAAAAATGTTACAGTTGACAAACATCGTAAAAACAAATGCATTGGATCTCATGTATACATATTGAAAAGCATTGTATGCTTTGGGACGTTGCGTCTGGCCGTAACATCAGACACGTATTGCAAATCCCACCTTTACACACAAAACAAAATAATATACATACATATAAAATACATCGCGATTTTTCGCACGATGCTCGATTCGCGCGAAATCACGTTCACTGCCATCGTAGCCTAAACCGAGGGCTTATTAGTATCAGATCTATTATCCTTAGACACATTCATATCTCAGTCGAGATTTATCTGTCGCTTGTCCCACCAAATTGAAGTTTAAAAGCAATCGTCAGTCTGAAATTGACCTCCAACCCCGAAATAAGCCTCCACCACTGACAATATAAGACACTGTCCTTAAGGGTTGCCACCCCCGGCGTTTTTCGGAAATCGCTCCGCCAGTAAGGCAAGAGTAATTCAATTACGACGGAGATTTGCCCAGCCACTTTCCACCAGCCGTTCTAACTATAGATCAACAGCAATTACATCGCGCTGAAACCGTTCCTCCCCCAGGGGGAGGAAGCGTCGGCGTTCCCCCGAGCGTTTCGTTAACGGGCATCCGCGATTACAGTAACGGCGCCGCTTGGCGTGTTCGCTCGAAGAATAAGAAGCGACTCGACGGGGTGGTGCGAGCCGAGCCGGGGCGAGCAGAAGGGAACGGCAGCGGGGTGGACTTACCTAATCCTAAGTAAACGCAGCCACCTTCTCTCGCAGCTACCTGTCTGATCAAACATTTGTCTTTACTACTCGGTTGATTAAACGCTCGCCGAGTTTGTACTGCATTCGAGCCCTTGCCGCCTTCTCTGCGACCGAGCGAGGATACGCGTGTCGCGAAGGACGTTCCGGGACCGTGTCGAGCCGGGGAGGAAGGGAAAGTGAAAGCCGGAAGCGCTGTCTGCCTGGGGGATCGGGGACGGTGGAGGAAGAGGCGGAGCGTGGGAGGACAAAGCCGAGGATGTCGGGGAGTGGTACTGCGGGAGGGCGAGGGTTGTTTAGAACGGATTGGGAAGTCAGAGAAGGATGTTGGGAGCGCAATGTTCTCTGGTTATGGGTTTACTGGCGACTATTTAGTTTATGGGGAGGGACACGATTTTCGGATAAATTCACTTGATTTTATGTAAGGTTGATACGAAGATAATGGGAATTTATAATAATGATCAATTGTTTTTCGAAATGCTCAGTTGCCTTCGAGAAATCTTTCAACTGGAGGTAAAAAGTTGTTTACAGTAATAGCCACAATGATATTACTGAATTTAGTGAATTAGTGTGTTTTACGAGTGTAGCATTTCATTACCGAAACTCTAATACAGTAGAATCTGAATTAACCTGCTCCTAATTATTTCCGGTTTCTATTGTCTTGGATTCCAGTTTTCGATGCATTAGCGACAAGAATACAGTAAAATTTCTAATAAACCGAACAATTTATAAATTCTGCATGAAGGAAATATTTGAGTTTTGACTGTGACACTTAGTCAGTTAATCGAGGTTCCACTGCCTACGCTCTTTATTATAAACAACTCAATTTAGTTTTGAAGAAACTGTAGACAGTTTTGAGATATGGTGATTATTAGACTGCGGATGTTTATGCTTTTATGGTGATTTTAAATATGCCAAAATGTATAAGGATCTACATAGATGCAAGAATACATAAAATATCGAAAATGAAATACATTTTATAATATTTAGAAGGAGAAAGACACTTTTACTTCAGTTGTTTTTCTTTCTCTATGCAGTTGAAAATATGGATTTGCATAAACATCCGCAGTCTAGTGATTATAGTAATCAAGTTATGACAAAATATCATGTGCTTTGAATACAGACATACTGCTAATTGTACTAACAGGAGTGGGACAAATCATAAGTCAATTGCAAACGTAGAAACTATGTTCAGAATGCAGGGCATCATTTGACTGACTTTAATATGTTCAGGTGAACGTACATTATGAAAATAGAATGATAGATCAAGTGATAGGAAAGTTGAAGGAATCAAAGGAAGACAACAGTTCAAGGTTTATACACGGAAATATAGAAGATAAATAGTATGTGTAGCAAGGATGAAAATAAATAAAAAATGAGGGATGGCAAATTGAAGACGAATTATTGTGGTGGAGAAAGAAGAACGTAAATGATATCAACACAGGAGAGTAGAAATTAGTAAAAAGTGTAATACTTAAAGTAAATATAAAATTGTCTATTTTAAGAGCCGTCTACATCCAACTATAGGAGAATTCATAATCTTTAAGTTATTGAACATTTTAATACATTCAAAGAAAGTAAAACTGACTAAAAACGAAGATACTTAAAGTAAAGAGAAAATTGTAAATAATATTGAATATTTACAAGTATTCTCATACTTTCGATGATGCTACTGAGGTGTAATATGAAGTATAAAATAAAAGAAAGTAAGCAAACAGTCTATGATAATGAATAGATATGTTGAAGAAGAGTAGAGAACAAGATTACGCTTGAAGAGGAACCATGAATACTAATAGCTGAAAAGGTAAACTTGCAGAAAATAGAGTAATACGGTGAAATGAAAGAAAGTTTAATAAGAACGTTGAAAAATTGGAGGTTTCCTACGGAAACAAAAAGTTCCAAAAGGTCAAATATATCACAAAGAATCCGACGTTATACACAGAAAAAGATAGTAAAAAAAAATGTAACATCTCACAAAAATTGTAAACATCAGCCCCAAAGAACAAAAAGAAGGAAGAAAGATGAAATTTCTACAGCAAGAAAATTAATATGTGGGTATTGCCTAGGTAAAAATGTGCTTCAGCCATCGTTACCCGAGAAAGGGAAAGAAACTTTCAAGGCGGGGTATCAAAGACGAGGAGCGAATGAGATACGGCCAGAGGTAAAATTGAATAAAGGGACAAACCGATGAGCATAAAGAGATGAACGCTGACGACTGGAAACGAGCTACGGTGGAGGAAAGAAAGAAAGAAAGAAAGGGGAACGAAAGCAAAAGGAGAAAAAAGAAAAGGAAGAAAACCGGAGCTCACACAGGGAATCCTGTTTTTTCCTTTCTGATTGCCGCTTTTGATTTGAGAGTGAGCGAGGAACAGTGAGCAACGAGGAGGAGGGCAGTTGGACTTCGTTTCCCAGTAGTGCAAGATCGATTTAGTCCGACGTTGAGTCTCGGATGTCGCCCGTGTCTGGTTGCTTTTGCCACGGACCCACGTGCTGCAGCGGCGGCGTGTTTTCTTTTCATTCGCGATCACGCGAGCCGCGAACGATTCGACTTGCATTCGAACGAACGATGATGGGGGCGGAAAGGTAAGCCGGGCGCCGGCCACGCGGCTAATTTATCACTTTCTTTCCCGTGGCCGCGCGACGTTACGGGGCTTTCCGCCGCTTTCCACGCCGCTCCAGTCTCATCCCCTTCTCCTTTCCCTTTGTTGCCTTTGGCTTTTGCGCCTTTTGTCGGGTTTTCGTTTAATTCTTTGCTATTTTTCAATGCGCCATTGTCGCGACGGCCGCATAAACCGAGGCTGATTAATTCCGGCGACGCGAACCGTACGCGTATGCGGCTAACCTAAAGGTGCATTGTTTCTGGATTTGAAGCTTTTATTTTACCGGGAAAGTCGCCTCCCTTTTTTCGTCCTTTTAAGCGCTGATTAGCGGCGGTTGTTGTTAACCGAATGCGAAAGCGTACGTGTCTGGAATATCGGACAGCGCCGGTCCAGGAAGAGGGTGGAATGAATGGATTATAATTTCGGTGGGAGAAGGAATGAACAAGTTATGTACGTAGATCGTGAGGGTGAAGTCTTGGTTATTTTGTTACAGGTTCTGCATTGAATTTTGTGTTGCATATTATTATTGTTTCTTATATTAGCTTGTTTATAATTTTGTTTCCTATTAAATGTCTATCGATTTTATTACTTGTTTTACTATTTATACTCGCCTTTTTAATAGTAAAGAAAAAAATAGGTCATTCCATTTAAAAAAACGTTACCATTATTAAAGTTTGAGATGATGTGACCTTGAGATAACTTTTATCCTTATAGCGTAATTTCTCCCTGGAATACAGTAATTTTTGTAAGACATATTTTTTGTATTGAAACAAATAAAAAAATAATCAAGGGTGGTAAAGTTAGGTGAAATAACCTGCATTTATTGAAACAAATATCATTAGTGATGATGTTATTAGTGTTATTCTATGGCTTATGACTTTCAACGTGTTAATCATTGTTTTATTACTCTGTAAAAAATTCTGTATAGATTGTTTTAAAAACCGAATTTGCTTCCGTTTATTATTTTTGAGATACAAAAAAAATTTTTGAGTCACACATTGAGTTCTTTATAAAACATAAGTACTTTATAATAACAAAAAGAAATTGTTTTCAATTTTTTCTATCAGGAAATAGACTCCGTTTTGTTTATTAACATATTTTTAAACTCCTTAATGTTTTAATCATAAAATTAATCGATTTTTATACGAAAAATGTGTGGTCACTACTATGTTTTTGTTCTTCTGTAAAATGAACGAAAATTGACATGAGTTAGGTATTAAAATTCAGTCTGGTTCTGAAGTATAGAAATATTAACTAAAACCAAAACCCCTCTGTCTATAAAAAACTAATTTACATTTAGTGTGCAACGTTTTCTCGAAATTCCCTCATTCCTGGCAACAAGAACGGCGGAGGAGTAGCTTTAATTATCCAGGATTAACTAGCGATATACAGGGTGTTCCAGCGAACAGTGAACAGTGCGTTATTTCCTAACGTATTTGAGATACAAAACAAATTGTTCAGGTACAATTGCATGGTTCAAAGAGGCAGATTTATTAGCGAAGAAGAATTTTTGATTACATTATTACATTACATTACATTATTAAATCATTATTACATTTTTAAATAGAACTACATATTTTTTTACAGACCGCTTGTTAGTGCGTTTCAAGACAAATTCAATAACCCACAATATATACACCTTATTCAAGTGATTTTTCGGTTATTGCGCTCAAAAATGTAGTGATTTTCAGTGGATGAAAAGCTGCTAGTATAGGAAGCATCGCAGGTAGTCTTGAGTTTTGGGTCTACGGGCCCACCTATCCTACCACAGACATTCAAGGAGGTTTTCTTCGACGGAAAATCAGTAAAATTTGAAGCGCAATTTCTCGAAAACCACATGGAAAATGGTGTATACATTGCAGCTTATTGAATTTATTTTGAAACACAATAACAAGTGATCTCTAAAAAATATATAGATCCATTTAAAAAACCAAAATTTTCAATCATATTTTATAAAATAATAATGTAATAAAAACTTTGTCTTTGCTAATAAATTTTCCCCTTTAAACCATGCAATTTTATATAAATATAAATAATTTTTTTCTGTCTCAACTATGTTGGGAAATAACGCGCTTTTCGCTGTTCGCTGGACACCCTGTATATTCCGAGACTAATTAAAAAGAAACATCTTGAATAAACAGTAAAAGTGCAAGAACTCAGTTCCCCGACAAGAGACAGTAAAAGTCACAGATCCACGGAATGATATTTCCCTTCTTTCGGTGGATCTCGCCAGGTTTGCTGTGCAGAAAGCAATTCGAGTGCAGTGAAATCGATTCGTTGGTGGGGCGGACGACGGAGGGGAGGGCCGTAGGAAGGGAAATGATCCCGCGCTTTATGGTTTCCAGGCTCCGCGAAATAAGAATCCCGGGCGATATTATCAGAACTCGTACGTGGGTCGTCGTGAATGTAAACGAGCGAATCTGCCCGGAAGTAATCTCGATCGCGAGCATAAAGGCACGAGTAAATACGTGCTGACAAACCCGTGCTTAAGCTCCACGCTCTTCGACTTCGATTCAGCAAATATTTGTTTCTCCGGGAAGCTCCCTGGGTTGCTCGCGGTGTAGCGTGCAGTCCGAGCGTGTTTTCCCGTTGGATAAATAATCCCGCCGCGGCGAAGTGCATTTCTTAGAGCCGCTCGGCGTGTTTACGGCGCACACGGTATTACTACTTTCGCCGTCATTCCCTTTAATTCCACCCTGTTTTCCTTTCTCTTCCGCCGCCGACGATCGATGAACTTAACGACACGATTAACCCGGTTGCTTTTCAAAGTATATCTATTTTCTATATTATCCCAAGTAAGTGGTGGACTCATCTTCAAATATATAAAAAATATATAAATTCAGTTTTCATATTATTCTTTGTTCCGGGATTTTATAAATTAATGGGACACAATATTCAGGATATTTAAATTTTTGTCGTCAGACTGAAATGCATTAAAATCACTGATTAGGATATATTTTTTAAACTTTTTATATTAGATATTAAGATCTGCACAGTTGCTTGTCAAAAACTTAACAAAACTTGATGGAAGCATTATTAAATTATCAGAGTTGAGAAAAATGTAATTTGACTAGAAATCGTAATGTGATTACTAGACAGAAGATGTTTATGCAAAATAAAATTTTTACAAGCACAAATAAAGAATAGGAACTTGAAAAACATTGTGATTAATGTTTTAAATATTCTATTTTGAATAATATTGTTAATATTTTGTATATTTTGGCATGTGTTAACAATCTTGTAGATTTTTTGCATACTCAGCATTGCTATAAATGCATAAAATCCGCTGTCTAGTGATTACTAATTAAGTTACGAATTATTTTCTGTAATCGTTAATTATTAGTGACTATACAGTGAAATTGTAGTCACTAACGATTACAGAAAATAACTCTTATTTGAATAAACAATTACACTTTAATCACAATTTGCGATTTTTAATCCAGAGACTGCGGATTTGTATGCATTTATTACAATTTTCAATATGCAAAAATCTATGAAGCTGTTGATAGATGGCAAAATATACAAAATATAAAAAATATAGCTGAATTTAAAACATTTAGGAAGTGAGACACTCGGTTATTAAAGTTTCTATTCTTTATTTGTATTTGTAAAAATTTGAATTTGCATAAAAATCTGCAGTCTGGTAATCAGATTACATTTTGCCCAATTCTGTAAATTGTTAATGTTTACATTAGTTACGTTGCATTGGTATTTGTCAATTAAAATAAAAATATACTAAACTAAATGCTCTCAATGCCATTGTATTCAATTTTCAAAATTTACGCTGGTCAACAAGAAACAATGTTTTCAGTAGAATAACCAAACACAAAGTCCATAGAATGAAGAGGAAAAATTTCTATGAACACCAACCAACAACATGTTTTCATGAGATACTAAAGAAAGATTTCCCAACAAGTGGGTCGATAAGAATTCAACGTTTAAACGTTTACCCAGCGTGTCAGCGTCGCATATGTCAAGCTGACACTTTTCACGCCCCCGGTTCAATAACCCCGAGGGGAACGAATCTCTTGTTCTTTTCACGGTGGATGTTTCTGTTAACTTCTCGACGGGAGAAATAAGGAAGGCGGGTGTCAAGGTGTCCAGAGGCTGAAGTCGCAGGAAAAATACTCACCGCATTTTCCTTGGAACGCCACGGTGATACTAACGTTCTTCGCGCAGGCCACTCGATTCAGCTCGCAGAGGGACGGATAGTCGATCCCATCTGTGCCGCAGACAAGAGTCGATCCCTCGTGATCCCCTAAATTCGGGCAGGATTCCGGACATTTGCAGGTGGCTTCGGTCCCGTCTCTGCTTCGCACGCATTGCGAGCCCAATGTGCAGTTCAGGTTCAAACATGGGTCCTTGATTTCTGTAAAAAAATAAGGGTTGTCTTCGGTAATGTAACGTGAAATTTTTTTTTAACTTTTTTTTAATTGCCTTTAAAAATTTGTTTCAGAAGTATTTGAAGGTTAAACCATAGAACTTAGTTTATTAATCTTTTTTTTTTATTACCTCTTCGTACTATTTGTTGACCCTTTTCCTAAAAGAGGTCTTTAAGGGAACCAGTGGTTATTTGTTTCTATAAAAACCTGGCCTTGCATAAAAATTCGGAATTTGGTTGTTATTATAGTCTTTTGTTTTATAGGGAAAACCATTAAAAATTGCGATTTCTTATTTATTATGAAAAGAATATTCAAGACGCACGAGATTATAGTCTGAAATTATTTAATCGAACTTATCGAGGAATAAATTAATATTTCAATACATTATTAACTCATCAGTTGTTCAAAAAAATATAGTAAAAAAAAAAGAAATTGATAGAGGTTCTTAATATTTTTCTCCAAATAACGATTTACTTGTTAATTATTTTAGACTTTTCTTTTCTGCTTTTATCATTCGAAAATAGTAATAAATTAACAATAATCATAACAATTATAGAATATTGGCAAAAGAAACACATATTTGGATTCCTGTGAAACCTGCCTTAGTTTCATCCCTTAATCCTTCGCAAATCACGAGCAGTAAATACAATTCTGTCAGTATAAAAAAATATAAACCACCATTAAAATGCATTTTTATTCAAATCATACATAGGCTGTTCAAATTCGAATGTTACTTTTGACTTTGTCGCAATTTCTATTTGTTGAACTAAAGTGTGTTGATATTTGTGACAGTTGTAAAGAAGAGACGTCACGGTTAGTAAAACGGGAATGTTACACGATTGAACAACGCATCTTTAATTTGGTGAGAATTTCTCCAAAGTTGCCAGAAAATTTCGAACGAAATATGCAAGAAAAAATTGTCCATCAAATATGCAAATTAAAAGAATTGTCGAAAAATGTGATCGGAGTGGTCGATCAAAAGAAAATATTGAAGCCATACGTGTTAGTGTTGCTGAAAACCCATTTTAATTTCTCGCCGTTTACAGCAATTAAACATTAAAAAAAACGACTTCATTCAATATTCTACATATGGAACTCCATTTAAAGGCTTACAAGATACAGTTAACTCAAGAATTGAAACTGACTGATCACAAATTACGTCGTGAATTCGTTAATTGAGCCATTTAAAAAAAAAAGAAGAGAATAAAGATTGTCTCAATCAAATCATCTTTTCTGACGAAGCTCATTTCGAACTGAGTGCCTTTATTAACAAACAAAACTGCCGGATTTGAGGAGAAGAAAATCCACGGGAAACATTAAACCGGAATGTATGTATTTTCATTTGAAATAAAAATATTTAAATATCTTCAATATTTTAGACGTTTACTTAAAAATAACATTCGAATTTGAACACCTTTATATTTGTGGTTCAACAATGCTCAGGGTTAAACTAAATCCACAAGGTTTATGATATAATTTTTATTTTTATTCGCCTATGTTAAAAGCAAAGGATACAATTAACTAGTAAAAGGAAAAAAAAAACTAAAAATACCAGAAAAAGGAAACCGAAAGTTAAGATATAATAATGTATCGTTTACTTCTTGAGGTACTATTTCTCCATCGTTTTGCAACTCAGCGCAATCTATACCCAGAAACGAAAGAAATCATTTTAATCCTCCCCTTCGGGGAGGGACTATCCAGGAAAGATCGAGCCACGGCGACTCGCCGAATCGATAATTTTCTCTCCCCATCCAACGACGTCACGGTCGTTCCAGCATCAAACGTAATTACAAACCGTAAACACGAGGAAGGGGGTACGCCCGTGAAGCGGCGTGAAATTAAATCAGCGCGATTCGCGATGAATAAAGTATCGTCTAGCGAGGATTCAGCCCTGGCAGCGATAAAATACAGTTTTCCGCGGCGCGTGACCGCGCCACGGCCCTCGTCTCCTTTCTTCCCCGGGATTTAAACAGATAAAAACCGCCGGCGAATATTCAGCGGTTGGCTAAGCCGGTGAAAATTTTTAATGGAAACGCCAGAAAAGGAATATAGAACGGTAAACCCAATTAAAACGTTCGCCTCCTCCATCCTTCGCTCACTGCTGATACTCCGTTCCTCTCCGATAACAATGACACCGGGTTGTGTGTACACTTGAAATCAGAAATCAACTTTTCTCTATGCGATCGATTGATTTAACCGGTTCGTTTGCTAGTTTCGCATACAGGGCGTTCAACAACAGATAGGAGATTTAGAGTTAATTTTAGATTTTAATTAGGGAAATCAGGGTTGAGAGACTTTCGAAGTTATTGGTGGTTGAAGATTTTGGGAGAAATCGTTTCAAGCTTGGTAATGTGAGTAAATTACTTGGAACTGTGTCCTAAAATTGTACATAAAACTGTATTAGCCCCTCTGTTCAATTACATGCTTCTTCGAAATTATATTTTCTTCTTTAGTTTTTAGTACTTATAATTAGTGCTTTTTGATAATACATGTGCGGTCATTTATTGATTCGTGGAAAGTAAATTCTTCTCCAGTTAATTTTTGTATCGTAAGATTTTTTCATCCTAATTTTTAGGTATAGATATATGAAAAAATAAATTATAAATATATATTTTTATTTATTCTTTTTGTGTGGGGTCAGCGCTTAATTATTTAATTATTTATTTTTGTTATTCTTCTACCTGTTGTTGAACATCTTGTAAATTAATTTATACAACTATTTATAAACGAGTTCAATATTAATCTTTTAAGTCAGAATATTTCAAGATTTTGCATAACTAATGCTTTAAAAGAATCGATGTCGGTACACTCATTACGTTTAAAATAATTAGTATGTTGAAGTTATAAATAATTTTAGATTTGTATGACATGATTATTAGACCGTCTCACGAGTAATATAATATCTCTGGCAGTTATTTAGCTCCTAAAAAAGTTAATATTCTCAGTCCTAATATTGCTATTATAATAAATTCTATTTCCTACGATCATTGTCTTAATCAAGTAATTTTTCTACTCTTCGAATTTTTACATTTTTGAGTCAATCGCTTCACTTACAAAAGAACCGAGCACTAAAAAATTACCAAAAATATTTTTGGCGATTTTTTCTGAATTTGAATAGTAAACATATGAAAACCTTCCTCGACTCGATTTCCCCAATCCAATCACAAAACCGATTAACAATCTCCAGTACCGTGTCTCTTCGTTATCCCGTCCGTTTCGTCGCAGGTGGCGACGCAAAATTAATCTCGAGTATATTATTTCGCAGTAAAGGTTTCGAGGCGGTTCATCTTTCTTCGTTGGGCCTCGTTACGCGTCCCCGTGGCTACAAATCAAGTCTCGTTGACCGAGAACAGAATATGGAGAGGTCGCGACGGTCGTTGTTCCGCTCGTTATGCACCGGTGAAGTACCTTTTGGGAAAACGTAGCAGCACTGGGATATCGTGAAGCCGGCGCACAGTATCAGAACTGCTTTCCCTATCATTGTTCGGGTGGCCTCTTCCGGCGTGGCTCCCCTTCTGCAAATCAAACCGTCGACCATTCATCCGATTTCATCACCGCTCTTGCCGCGCCGTCGTTGCAATTGCTCGCCGCATTTCATCAACCGTCTTCTTCTCGCCTTTCGCTCGAGAGGGGACAATGAAACACGCCAACTGCGACCGCTTTGACAGAGGTCCGCGAAATTACGTGCGCCACGGGGAGGACACGCAAATTTTTAATGATATTTTGGAGGACAGTTGTGAGGCTTCGCAATTTTGTGGTTTTGTCAGTGCGACTGTTGTCGAGGTGAGAATATGTTCGCGGGGTTGAGAGTGTCGAGTAGCAGGTAGTGCTGTTGGACGTTGGGTGAGAATGTTTGTTAGGAGAGAGTTGTTTGGGTGATCAAGAAGAAATTGGGGTAAATTGTACGGACATGGAAACTGAAGTCATTACTATTAAAAAATGTGGACTGATTTAATTAATATCTCACAATTAATGGTAGGAGGTCAAATTCTTAATAACTTAGGTATTTTGTAAGCATGGATTTTTTAAAGGCCATATTACCTACTTAACCCCTTGCCCTACCATTTTTTTTTTTAGTCTACAAGTGTCTGAATTATTTCAAACAGTAGATAAAAGCATTAAACATTCAACTGGTAATTGCATAAGATCAAAAGAATAATGTCGGTGTTACCGAAAACTGTTTCAACTTCTCTGGTTTTTTCACTTGCAATAATTTATCAACGTTTATTCCAATACTTGAGATATAATTCGTATCACGAGTGTCACGCGTTATTATAGGTCAAGGGGTTAACCTCTTCACTAGAACCGTTCCTGGTGGGTGTGCAAAAGGTGCTTTTGTACCTAGACAGACAAACCTAAGGGCGATTGCAAACCGTTTACTGTATCCAAAATTTGGACCATAAGGTTGAACCACAAAACGTTTAGTTTAAATTACTCTTACCTTAATATCTCCTGAAAGATAGGTGAAAAAATTATAGGTTTGTTTATAAAAAATTCAAGGTGACTTTGAAAATTCTTGAAAAAAGGAGTTGAACAAAAATTTACTATAATCATCTTGCAGTTTTCTCTGAATCGTGCTATGAGTGATACAAAAATTGTCGATCGGTCAGCTAATAACAGATTAATCTAAACTAATCACGTTTCGTGTTTCAGCCTGTATAATAACAATGATAAGCAACATTTTTGTCGGAACTTTTAACTTTTTAGATGAATAGAATTCAATCGAATTGGTTTTGAATGTTGACTGTTGAAATTTTGTAATACTACAATACTTTTGAAATTGGAAATTTGATAAGCTGAGGATGAAAATTTAACGAGTTGAAATTCGTAAAGTGACAATTAAAAGAGAAGCTTTTATTTGAAAGGCTGAGGATGAAGATTTGACGAGTTGAAATTAGTAAACTGACAATTAGAAGAGAAGGTTTCGATCAACAAAGCAGGAACGGCCCTAGTTTTCAGTATTGAATTTATTGAACATGGAACAAATTTTCTTTGGATTATGTTTATTGTATATGAAATTAAATATTAACATCGCATAATTTATAATACATATTTTGTAAATAGTAAATATTTGAATTTAAACGAAGAATAAAATATACATGTATATATTTGGCAAAATCCGTGAAGAGATTAAATTCAGAAGACTGATTTACATATGTTCATAATTATTTTGGAGGGGAAATTGAAATCCTTTCGTGCAAGGAGATCGTTGTTAGGATGTCAAATAAAATTTGCTGGTATGGAAGTACAGTGTTTGTAAGAGAATTTAAAAAGAGAAAGAGAAGATACGTAACAAAGTAAACTTTACAAACTACGTTGAGGAGTTTAGGAAGATTTAGGAAGCAATCAATAAAGTGTATCTGAGTTGGAACAACTTCATGGTTCGGGTGGATAAAACTCAGTGAGTTCCTGCAGACACGTACATTTCATTCAAACCTTAACACTTCAGGAACTTTGGATACCTCTCTAACACATTCCAAACACTCAAGGTCGCCATATTAAGTATCTCAGCCACTCAAAGTCTACAAAGAAAATTTATAGTAATCTTCAAAATCAAATTGCTATCGTAATCACACAAAACATAAATAATTCACAGTTACAAAAGATTCTGTCGCAAGCAGAGAAATTGTGAAGCATTCAGCAAAATAATATTTAAGCTAACTTAATTCATACGTATTTGTCAAATCAGTGAATTTTGATAAATACTGCAATTAATAAGATTTGCAATAATTATTATACAAATGAAATTTACATTGCAACATGAATTATGACTATTTTCAAATTTTTATCTTCAAAATCAGAAGTTCGGACCTTCTAATAACGATTCGTCTTGGTAGCACGAACAAGAGCGATTGTTTCCGTTCTTCTCCGAAAAGCGATCAACACTGGGGGGCGGTAAATGGTCGCACGAGCGTCGAAAGCCACGCAGCTCAGCCGGATGATGGATCGCAGCCTCGTTTGCATTCAATAACTCCCCGTCCTGGTGTATTTTCGATTCGGCATTCACCGCAACCCGATTATCGTCGTTAACGCATTTAATTCGCCGCCCGCTACTCATCGTCGCGTCCATCGCGATCGATGCATTATTAATTATCGGCATGACAAACGCAATTAGCGGCCGGTTATCTCTCTCCCGTCGTCGGACGTCGCCGGTCGATCCGCGCTTCCCGCACGCGCAATCTTCCTAATGGAACGAATTTTCCTAATGTAACGTGGCCCGATCTTGCAAATCGGAGATCGCCGTGACCCGATCCCGGGTTTTCCAGAGATTCCTTGAACCCTGCTGCGCCTTGGAAAAACGAGTTTCTTTGCCGAACCTCCGTTTTCAATCAATCTTTTATGTAGCTTGTGGTACTAACGTTCATATCATCGAATTATTTAAATTGTGGCTTTGGAAGTTTATTAGTTTGTCAAGGATACAAAAAGGATACAAAATATTTACGTTCTTTTATTGGCGTGAGAATAAAAATGCTCTTCTGAAGAATCATTTGTAGACAGCGGATTTTATGCATTTATGGCAATTTTGAGTATACAAAAAGTCTACGAGATTGTTGATATATACCAAAATATACAAAATATCAACAATATTATCCAAATTAGAATGTTTAGAACATTAAACATACCGTTTTCCAAATTTCAGTTCGTTATTTGTGCTTATAAAAATTTTATTTTGCTTAAAGATCCGCTGTCTAATCATTTGAAATATATCTGCATGCGCATAAATAGAACAATAAAATATGTCTTTAAACAAATTTTCTTTCGAGCGTCTCAAACAAAATTAATCAAATTGGAAGTCTAAAGTTCTAAAAGTTATACAGTTTTTACATTTGTATGCTGAGAAGACAAAAGCAAAGACTCACATGAGAAATGCCTATTTTGAATGTTTGCTTATCCGGCCACGGAAGTAATCTTTCTAAATTTGTTAGCAGATCCGGGAGGAAACCCATTTTTCATTTTCTGTCTTTGCAAATGCGCATCAGTCTTCTTCACTTTAACTGCAATTGTTCACTTTAATTGCAATTCTTGCTTATTGCTCAACTTCATTAATAGGTCTATTAATTATTCTTATTGATTCTTTATACGAATCTTATTCTTTATTCTTCCGAACGATCATCCATCTTTAGCGTTACGTCGAACCACATGTTTCATATTGTCATCGTTCATTCTCTAAAGCGAACGGTACACAATCTCTATTAGTCTAAAGATGTTATGTTCGCACTTTAGAAATATTTTTAAATGCAAATGAGAAAAGTTTGCGTGATCGCTTTTGAAAAGAAATTCCACCGGAGTCAATTTGAAAGTTAAATTAACCTGAAATTAAGAATTCCTTGAGCGTTTGTTACTTTAGCGGCAATATCGCGAACGAAGACCCTTGGCGACTTGAAATTTAGTTACTAGGTTTGTGAAATGAATTGTGAAGAATGCTGCAGAATAATTTGCCGCTAATGGAAAGTATATAGGTTCGCTGAAGCGACGGAGTTTTTAAAAGTATGGCGATTATCTTGGATAAAATTCTTCGTTTAAAATTGCAAGGATTCGAAACGAATTCTCTGCTAATAAATAATTACGTTTTAATGAAACGTACAAATAGAAGCACTTATATTACAATGTAAAATATACTTTTTTGGACTTTCGTTGTCGACGACTATTAGATACCTATTTATTAAAATTGTATTCCTTCTTCTTTGTGTCTCAGGAACGCGAATCTCACTTCAGCGTTTAATTAATTGGCCGATTCATTTTATCGAACTCAAGATTAACATTTTCTATGAAACTATCGGACTGTACTCGACGAATGAAATAACATCGGACATCAGTTAGCTGCCTGTGGGATAGGTTCGAAAAGCCAGCTTAATCGAGCTGACGAGCCAATCTTGCCCGAGCATTGTTTGTTCCACGCTGGGAAATTGAATGACCGATTCGAACAGAGAAAGGTATTGTTAAGAATAGCGACGTTAAGCTTATTCAACTGCTATGAACCGTGATTTCGTCACAATTTTTCTGATTGACAATTTCTAGCCACCCTTCATTCCATTCGAACTCCGATCGGAATTTGAAGAGACTTACAATCGCTTTGTATTTTTAATAATAAAGTCCTATAGTACCTACACTATTTTCTAAAATTTCACAGTATGTTTGTGTGTAGCAATATAATGAAAGGTTAAAAAATAGATTAAATTTACGGCACATAAAAGTGGAGAAATTCTTTTACATTAATCACGTTTGCAACTTTTGCATAACAGTTTAAAAGGGCAGAACGCTGCACCAAGTTTCAATTAGTAGAATTGTGTATACATGGTGCACCTGTGCATAGCGTACTATAAAGTTTTGAAAAATTGATAAAAACTACAGAATTTATGCATGAAAAAATTTGTCCAAAGTATTCAACTTATGCGTAGCATAAAAAGGAGTTTTTAATTTTCTATATCGTGTAACTTGACGATTATACATATACTTACAGAGAAATAAATTGTAACTGAAAATATGGGATTTTGTATGAAGTTCAATTAAAATGCTTTTATGTATTTTCCAGAGAATCTAATACATTCAACGAACAATAGTTATTACTTCTCTACTTTACAATTCTATTCACAAATGAAAAATCAGGTCGTACAGGTTTGAATACTTAAACGTTTAAAAATCACAGAATGCTCTGGGAGAATTTCCAGCTTCGAAATTGCACGCCCTCGAAAATCGACGTTTCGTATGAAAGAAATATTAATTTTCATTGGTATTTTTCGTCCACCGTAAAACGAATATAGTTCATTTAACCTTCGTCCATTTGAGGACGTACTCGTCCAATTTCAGCCGGGTCAGACCGCGCGAGACGAGAGAAACTCATGCGGGTTCCTCTCGCATAGAGGTCACCCTCTCGTCCCACCCCCGGCCCCGCGGAACCGTCGACGCGATATCGTAATTAATAATCCATTTTGTTGGTTTTTGCCGGTGCGCCTGACCGTCGCAGTCCGCCGCTTACCGCTCACGGATAATTTATTATCGGCTAGCACCGCATTACTCCTCTACCGTTGCTCGCTTCTTCGTTAATGCTCGTCGAAATGTCTGTCAAACTGTCAATGCCATCGTCACCGCTGTACAATCGTTTTGTCATTTGTGTTCTAACGATGGACACGTATGCGCCGCGGTAAGGGTATCATCTGCTCGATTACAGACATTAATCGACATAAGCTCATCGCTGTCCCGAATCACTATCGTTTGCTTTCAGCTTCAGCTGCGATTGAAGAAATATTAGCGAGATATTTGGAATACATGTAACTTCATGCATGTAATTCAAAATACTTTGTGCAACTTTCATAGAATTTTATGAATTCCTCTCATCTGTTAATTAATTTTGATACACCAAATTTTTTAAATTGTACGTTATGAAGACAAAAAATTTTTTTAATGCTGTTCTTTTTTTTGAAACAATGCATTTCTTGAAAAATTGTGTGTGTGTTTAAACGAAATAGAGCCAGTAAGTATAAAATCGAGGAAATAAAAGGAAAGTAGCAAATTTTCATGTTTTGAATCATCAAGTTTTTCTGTTATTTTCTAATTTTTTTGTAATTTTTTCATTTTTTTCATCCATCTTTTCTGTTGTTCCAACTAGTCCAAGTTCCAATTAGTGAATTATTTTCTATTATCTATTTTAAGACACTGTAGTCGATTCGATTTTTCTCTTGCTCCACTTTTTAATTAAAAATGATCAGTTTTAAATATTACAAATCAACAATAAACTGTGCTGGAATGTACATAAATGATTGCAAATGTTAAATTTATATTTTAAATAACTTTTAAAGCACTTATATTAAACATGAATTTGTGGAGAACAACTTCGATCGAATATTTTGATTATACATGATGTCAGATAATAAGGTATTAATCACGGTATTCTAAATTTTATTCATACTCAGCATAAATAAATAAAATAAAAATTTTCTTCTTTAATTTTATTGTAACAGTTCAAGGTTACAATTAAAAGCTTTTAACAAACGACATTTCACAGGTAGTAACTTAATATAAGCGTGTGACATGTGAATTAACTTTCATGACAGTGCTTCTTACTTCTAATTTTTGGGTTTTTGACAAACTATTAAGTTATAGTTCAGACTTCGTTTGAACTCGTTCTGTATTAAGATGACGAGTATTAACTAACGAAGTCCTGCTATATCCCCTTTTTTATCCTCTCTAAAATTAAGTTCCTTTGTGAACGAATTTTCCCTTTCGTATTTTTCCTAACTATGTACTCTTATGTCACCACCAAAAAGTGAAAAATTCTAAAGTTTATAAATCCGTGACGATTTTGGGGATGGATGCCAAGTCAAAGGAAAGTAAAATTTCACAACCTTGTTTAATCGGCTCAATCACACTAGATGCTAGTAGAAATTAGAGGTTCTTTAAAAGGAACTACAATCCTAGAGTAAGAATTAGAAACTAGCTGAATATACTAGTTACGTTTACCTTGAATTAAAAATGCACGTGTCAGTAATTAGTAAACAAATTAAATGAAGAGAATCAAGTCTCTCATTATATAATAGGATGTCTTGTTTCTCCCTAGATCAGTAGTGAATCTAGAATGTAGCCTATTCCCCGCAGATTGAAACTCGCACACAGTAACGTGTTAGACGATGACGAAACGATCGGCTTACGTACCGATGATTGCCAATTAGCGGGCCATTATCGAAACGCAGGTTGGCCAGTATAGTGGCCTGGGCGAACACATCGACGGATAACAGTGGGAAGATGAAGGAGGTGGTTGAAGAGGAGGGAATAATGGGATCGAGGGGTCGGCTGTACGGTTGGTACACTCGAGCCGTGTCAAATGAGCCTCGTTAGGCAAACTTTGAGAACAGTCGGGCGTCGTCGGGTGCCAGGAAACGACCAACCGGACTTCGACAGTGAACGACGACGAAGGGTCGTACGAGATAAGAATTCCACCCTCCTTTTGGTCCACTTTGGCGAATATCTGACCGCCCCCGATGCCGCGGAGCCCATTAATCTACATTTGCGCGTGCAGCTGATGCGTGCAGCCTGCTCAGGCTTTTTGTTTGTTAACTGGAACTAATGGACCCTCGCTGGTAATTAATAAGAATAGTTGACGAGCTTCACTGAGAGATTATACGGAGTGGAGGCCGAACACCATTTGGATGGACTGAAGGGAGATTTTTAATCGTCATTTGTCGGGGTTCTGTCAGAAATTTCGGGAATAGAAATGAAATTCTGCTTTGTAAAAGGAGGAAAGACTTTCTAAATAATTATAAGTTACGGAAACTGTAGGTAAATTGTTGGGGATGAAAGAGAACTATTTATGGATTCCAGATTTCAAATAATTATTGAAAATATCAAACAAAGATGTTATTAGAAGTGATAGTTCAAATTACCTTGACCAATATATGTAAGTCATGGGATCTTGAACGTGGCAAATGAAACTGATTTCCGAATATCATTTCATCATTTCATCAATTCCAAGGGAACGTATCTCGCATCGTTTTGTATTGTCAGCTACATTGCCGTTTCGTCGAATCAGAATTATTAATGATCGAAATAGAAAAATACATTTCGAAGTTTTCGACATGGCGATTGCTCGAGGGTCGACACGTTTCGACGCAGAAATCAAGCGATCGGAGTATAACTTGTAAGAAACTGGGTCATACCTTGCGATTGGTACAACTTTCAGAAAAACTTGGGCACCGGTGATATTACAAATTATCCTTCTTCGTCGGTGTACAAATCTATACTTCTTGTTTTCAATTCTAGTCGAATCGTGATCTATCCACCAATACAAGTTATTAATCTCCGTAGCGCCGACTTTTTTTCTTTACCTTCAAAATAATTTGTTACACTAGTGCAACTAGTTTATTTTAGAAAAATTAGTTGATTGGTTCCTTAAAATTTCTTTTGATCGAAAATTCTGCTATAAAATTCTCTGTTGCCGTGCGTTTGAGACTCTCAATACCCCAGAAAATAAATTATTCTCGCAAGCAGTGGGGGACAAACCAATAAACGAGGACGTGGATCAGTATAAACGAGATCGAGGGAGAGACTCGGACTGCCGTGATCAACGATCGAGTTTCCCCTGTCGGTTGGACGATTCTATGGCCGTAAGCGGATATGGGCTGTTCGGTCAGAGCTTGACTGGTAGTAAAGGCATCAGATTGAATCAGAGGCTTGTGCGAGGCTCGAAAGGATGACATGGTACGTCCTTCTCGATAAGGCATGTTGCTGAAATTATGTGAACGGGATCTCCTGTTTATGTGTGCATGTCTGGCCACTGACGACGGGCTTAGGTTTTGGAATTTCGATGATGTAACGATGGGCAGAAAAATAGTCATTGTCGTTCCTCCATAAAATTCTATGGCAACGGTATTTACGATCGAGAAGATTTTCGAGAAATAGTTTTGAAATTATTCTGTCTTTTCCATTCAAACAGAGATTTTTTTTATGAAGCTTTTTAAAAGCGTGATTTTTTTAGCGATTTAGCATTGTACATTTATACATGGAATATTGGAAAAATCGAGACCGAAATAAAAATGCAGAGGATGTTAGACAAATCCGTTTGATCCGCGTGATTTTTCTTGTTTGCCGAGAAGACTGGAGGTTACAACCTGCACTCCCGACCGGCTTGAGAGGATTAGGGGTGTGGATGTAATCGAATTTTAGGTAGATCTGACGTGTACAATTTTAAAGTATGCTTTCCATTGCCGTTAAACATGTACTCGTATCGGTGGAAAATATTTTGTAAAATGTAGAGACAAGTATTTTTAAATATTATATAAAACTGTTTTGATACGTCGCGATCGAAATCACCATTTATAATTTCGCTTCTATTCCAATAGAAATACCGACTGAAAAATATATCCTTTATTCTTTATACTCTCAAAGTATTATATTATATGTAATTTAATGCCGCCGACAGTAATTACAGATAGTAGTAATCGTCGATAGTAATTTAATTTAATGAGGTAGCACGAAGAATTCACTTTGAAGTTAATTAAATAATTGATGAAGATCGAATTCAGCTAAAATGACAGCCACTTTTCGAGGCCTGATAACATTTCTGACAAATATGTTAGTAGTAGAATCATTAATAAATTATTGACATTTTGCAGAATTATTTACTCCACTATTCTATACATTTTTATTTAAATATTTTAGGATATTTTTCCGATGAAAGTATCAAATTTCATTCCATTAGATACAAGCAAATCACCCGTGTCCAACCTTTCTATAAATCGATCAAAAATGTTCCCCGCACGAACGAAGTCATTAACGGATCAAATCACTAATCAATTCTCACCTCGCCCGATGGAAACAATGGACTTTGTTCCCACTGTGGCCCCTGTCGACTGTCGAGTCTATCCGGCTGATCCTAACGCTGTCACAGAAAGGAAGGGGTGAATGGAGGCGGAGGAAGAGGCATTAAAAGCGCAATTATCGCGAGGCTTAATTACGAGGCTCTTGTAACATCACCGGCTTTTCTATCTCAGCCTACTCCCCTCCCTGCCCCCTGTTCTTTTTCTTCTCTTTCTCGTCGCGACGACGTTTGAACTCACAAACACGGTAATCCGATTTTCGTATAACCGTCGAGTCGTTTAACGAAACAGGTGATTGACTTTATGGTGGAGAATTAATTAGCCTTTATGTTTATAGTACTGTTTCATATACAGAAGCTGTAACGTGAGATAGGTTCTTTTTTATTATGTAAATATTTATTTTAGCAGCTTGCAAAGTTGCTATAAAATTAAATATAATCTGAAATACATTGTTAATAAGTAAACAGAATATTGAAAAATATACGGAATTAATAAGCCAATATTTTTGAAATTTTGTGCACAGAAAGATCAAATACTGAATCAAATTGTCACAAAAATTCCGGACAACTCATTCAACGGTTTTGACGGTTTTTTGTAAGTAAAAAAGCAAAATTATAGTTTGATTATTTCAATTCTAGCAATTGCATTTCAGGTACTAACAAACAAGATTATGATAAAAGATCAAGTATTGAATATATTGACCAAATAAAATAAAAAGTAAGAGTAAATTGAACTGAATTTGTGATAAAAATACACCATTACCATTTATAACTGGTTTTCGTCACAGGAAAAAGCATTATTATATGTTTTTGGAAATTAATTTATTTTTAACTAAGGCCTCGAACACACAAAACGCGGTAAGCGGTAGAGTTTACTGCGTTCTATCTGTCCGAGATCTAAGATTGTTACTGAAGTTCATCCTTAATGATGCAGATAGTCTTCAGTATAAATTTATATAGTTTTATTTATTCTCCGCATCTACTTATACTTAAAAGTATAAAAAACTTATTATTACTTAAAATTACTTTGAATATTTGATAACTTCTTACTAAAAATAAAAATAAAAACAAATGAACTCAAAAGTATATTATTCAAAGTATTCTCCACTAGATTCAATCTTTTTTTACCAACGTTCTTTGAGGAGACGAATGCCATGACGATATCAGGCTTGCTCCTTAGGTAAAAAAGATTCTGAAAGCGACTGCTGAATTTTTTTGTTTAAAGTTTTGCCTAAAGAATCCAGTGTTCTAAGCTTCGGAATGTGTTTTATCTTCAACGATTAAATTCTCTCGTTTGAATTTCGAGTACCATTCAAATATCACTTGTCTATTAACGGTGTTAGGCACATGAGATTTATTAACGCGAATGGCAGGTGTTTCAGCCTTTACACCTTTCAAAAGTTCATACCGAAAAGCTCCATTGGTTAAACATTATATGTATACATATGATATATCAAAATGACCGCAAGACACACTTTATCAAATGCAACAAATAAAACTTAAATAGGATTCAAAGTCACAGAGTTATACGTCGTAGTGCTGAAATTTAGTTTACAACCTAATAGACTAAGTCGCCCTACTCCAAATTCTCTAGTTTATCACACCTGCTTATCGTCGAAAATATAGACGTCGATACTCTCCGTTCAAAATCCTCCGCCCCCCACTTAAACTCTACAAAGTATTTCTCCCCTAAAAACTGTCTACACGGCACCAAAAGCTTTGCATTAGGCCATGTCTCAAGACACGATCGTAATCCTGAAAACAACGTTAAGACCGCTTGAACCTGGCGCTCATACGCTTTACGAACGAGCGGCCACCGTCGCTCGTATTCTATTGTATTTGATTTCCTTCTCGAGCCGCTGAGAGGCCTCTTTGACACGAAAAACGCGAGGTTGACCGTGTTCCCAGCAGCTGAGGGAGACCCTTCCAGGCCGTGCCATCTCTTCAGAGGCATAACGACGCGACAACGCGGCGTCGCACAGGGGGGCGACTCCGTAGTAATGTTGGACATTGGGTCAAAATATGAAAGTTCAAATTTAGGAACGTCAATATATTTTTTAGATATTATAAACCTTTCCCAATTATGTTCCATAGTGTTTTGACATTTTGCAGCACTATTTATTTCATGGTATCCAATATTAAATACATCGGTGAAATTTCGCTTTTTGTTAATTCGCGTGCTAGTGTCTTTATTTTACGACTTCAGCTGAAGGATGTGTGTAATATGTAATCTTCAGGTTCTAATCGTTTCAATATGAATAGAAAAGATTTCTAAACTGATAATGGAAATTTGTTATACTTTATGATAAATGTTATAAATATTCTATTGAATTATAAAAATTGCTTAAATTCGCCCAGGAAAAACTTTTTACTTTTTTGTTACTGACACTTTACAGATTATAATTACTCAAGTACTTTTTGCTTTTTGCTGCTTTTTCGGCAGAAATTTAATTTAATTCTCATTGTTGCACTAATTACAGCCCCGAATCTGGGACGTATTTACTACATTTTTTTCAACGGTAACTAATTAATACTACTTATTTTAAAACTTTCGAGACCATCAGATTCAAAAGATATAGCATTTGTGTGTCTCATCGATACGTAAGCCTTATCTTATTGCTAATTAGCTCAGGTTACACTGCTCAGAGCACGACATCGACTGAACGACTGGACCCAGTTGAACAGTCGCATTCGAGAAGTCATCGTCACTTTGCATCACGCGTACAACAGTTCATAGTACAGTTCATAGTGTAGTAATATTTAATTGTTTTTTATAAAAATAATATAACTATTAAACCAAGGAGTTCAGTAGAAATAGTGCTACGAGTTTATATAGAAGTACATCAACTACCACTATTTTACGGCCCTACCTCCCTCATTCTAGATTATTGCTTCTTTTTCACAACTTCTTTATTGCTGACAATCATGACACCTGAGCAATGACATAGGACTAGTGAGGTAATAGCATTAAATAGTGCTAGTGATTGTAGTTGTACGTTTTAAGTTACTGTAGAATTGTCACTGTGTCCCTTTGATCTTTTCTACAAATATAACATTTTTAAGAAATAAAACGAAAGAAATTTTTTAGAATATTAGGGTGTAATCACTGTTAAATCGAAGATTAAATTATTATATTTAATGAGACCATTTAAACTCTTTAACAACATATTATTGTTACTCTGTGATTATTAGTTTTGAAGATATAAGTGTTCAAAGTATGACATACTTCCGTTATACATTCGTAACTCATGTTCAATGCTGGGAAAGACGTGATTCTATAAAAAAAAACTTGAAAAATACATAACAAAATAGATATAATACCTTTTTAAACATTTTTTATGAACAATCTGTAAGGAATATTTCACTTATTCCAAACTTATATACGAATGTCCAACCGTCCCATTGACTCGCCCCACTGTGCGTCGATCGAAGGGCTCCGCCTGTGGGGAAAACGCTGGCGGCTCTGGGTCGCTCGTTTTCCCGCCTTTCACCCCGACGCGAATCCTTCGACGCGGCTCGTCTCGTCGTCAAATATTTCGACGAGCCGCGGGCTCTGCTCGCTCCGAGGTAAATGAAGACGCACGCTAAATAAATCGATAGCTTTTAAGTTCGCGAAGTTGAAGACGCGACTCTTCCCCCCCCCCCCCCCCGGGCGACTGTCTCAAACTGGATGGGGAAGATGGAGTTGTAAATACAGGATGTCTTGGAGTCGACGCGACGGTGGAGACGGAGGAGTAGCGATAGTGTAGGATAAAATGAGTCGGGATACAGGAAACAGAGAATTTCTTCGTGGTTTGCTTCGTATTTGAGAAACTGGAGTTTGGATTTCGATGGAATGTAAATATAGTGAAATGGGGGGTGTTTCGTTACAAATGAGAGAGATTTTACGGTGTTTTTGAAGAGTCTGAAAGTAAAGAAGGACGAAATCACGTTTGGGGAATAGTTTCTGAGGCATTGAGTATTGAGAATATTCATAGAAACCCTCTGACGCGAAGGATCTATGCTGCTAATGGCGCTCGTTTGCTAGTTTAGAGCATATTTACACTTTACACTTTGGATGTGCATCGCGGATAATCCGCAGGGAATGTGGGTGCATCAGAAGTAGAGCCTCTACTTTGGCCGCATTTACGATATTACACTTTGAATGAACGTTACGGATCTACGGCGTGAAGATAATTTTCATTTCCACTTCGGCCGAAACGAATTCCCAAAGCGATGAGTAAATAAATTAGAGCCAATCTACTTATGATGAATTCATATTCACTGTAGGTAAGTCATGCAGGTAATACATGCTGTACGTTGAAAGTGTAAAGTAACAATCCACCTTTAAACATGCGCTGGTTCAATTGAACAAAACTTAATACGAAGCAATACTGTCTATATACTGGTTAATGCTAATTAATTAAACTTCTTTATAAATTAGGTGTTATAGTATATCTATTTTACGTTGTGTGTCTGAAACCAAAAATTAATTGCTTGAAATACAAAAATAAAAAATTGGTAGACAAAGTTCTATTAAAATTACAGTTTTGTACTACCGTGCAGTAATTATAAAAATTGAAGTGATATAAAAATGGTACAGTGTATCGTGCATCAAAGAGTGAATTAACCACAGTCTTCAGCCTTAATTATTTCTAAAGTATGCATGTCGTTCTATATTTTTGATTAATTCGGTCTTGCTAAAAACGTTAGCCTAGTGAAAAAGTTTTGTGTTTGTTTCGAGAATTAATTTCCTTTTTGGTGTTTTTTTTCTTTTCAGATTAGCAGACCAAGTTTAAAATGAAGAAACTGAAAACAGATGGTGGTGAGTCAAGGTAAAACTTCAATAAATGTGTTTTTTAATGAATTTTTGTGTTATGATTTGATTATTGGTAGCATTTTTTAGAGTTAAAAATTGTTCTAAATTATGAAGTTCAATAAAAATTTGAGTTCCCAGTAAAACGAATTTTATTAGGTAAATCTTTTCATCTTTTAACTCATAATGACAAGTAAATGATTATACTCTGTGTATACTGTAATAAAAAAGCAATAGATTTAATATAGTTTGTCTATTAATTTATCTGAAATTTATTACAAAAATTATATCTAAAAATAATCTATTTTCACAGCAAATTCTAGTCTTGAAATTTCTTTTTTATCAACTTATTTAATTACTACTATACAAATTATTTATTTGCTGAACTAGATTGACTATCCTTCCCATGAAATGATCGCAGCGCAAAACATCCACAGAACATGTGATTTCCACTATTGAAAAAAACGAAAGTTTTCAAAGCAAACACAAATAGTGCCATTAATTAACGCACCAAATCGGTGAAACTAGTTTACGACGCGTTCTGCAAAATTAACGAAATTATTATCCCACGCGAATACATTAACGACTCGTTGTCGGTTCTATCGACAGCGTAAAAATTATTGTATAGGAAGTAATTATTTGCGAATGCGTGTCGGCCACCATTTATTGTGCCCGTTAATCCGGGGTGTCACTTTGCAAACCGTATTCAAGCTATTTGCACATGATCCGCGTGGTCGGCTTCGTTCGTTTGAAAAACCTCATTCGATTTTCATTTAACATTCCGCGTAATGATATTGCACGGGAGCGGGCCATGGTCTCGTTTCATTGATATTAAACGCGTACGCGCGCGTGTAAACCGCTTTGAATAACGCATGCACGCGCGCGTTCCTTCATTATTAACAACAATTTAATTCCATAACACGAAACACTCTCTCGTTTCCGTTGCTTGGACCGACGAGGTGCGAATAAAAACGGAGAAAACGAAACGTATCGGGTTACGAAAATAATTGTTCTTTTAGAATCATGCAATCGTTTGGATTAAAGGAACATTTTCTGAAATTCATTCCGGCTTTTGTAAAACGAGACCTGGGCGTGCTTTGTTTCATACCAGACGAAAATAATTGTGTTTAAAAATCACCTTAATTGTTTTTATATTTAATGCGAGCCATAGTGGAGTATCGCACTCCCGAAAGGACTGTAAAACTATTAATAATAATTAACATACAGTCACAGAAAGGTAAGAGTTGTGTTAAATTTTTCAGAATTTCGGTTCCTTTTTTATTGCTGTTTTGATAATAAATTCGAGAATGATCCATGCGATTTGAAATTTCAGCTTTTATGGAAATAGAAATACAAATTTCAAATTCAATTAAAGTATGGATATAACTCAGAAAAAATGTGAAATTATTTCCAACTATCTGGTTTTATTAGTTAATGGTTTTAATTAAAAATAATGTAGAAGTTTGAATATAATTTCTTAAAACATCGTTTGTTGGGTAAAGAAACTTTAAAATGATGGAAAGACAAATTATTCTTAGTCAAACAAATTATCATCCTTGTAATTATTTCAAAGATAATTTTATTCAAATAATGTCTAAGTCTGCTAACGAGTGTTCCGACTTTCGCGAAGTAATTACTTTTCTTTCACGATGCCTTGCGGTTCTGCTGAAACAGCAAAAGAGCCACGCTCGCCTCAGTTTAGATACGCAATCGATTTCCAACTATCTCTGGTCGCTTATCTACTCGCCTGACCACTGCCGCTCTCGTTTCACTTATTTGCGCGCTACTCAAAAACGGAACGAACTCCGGTCGATCTCGACAAAGCGTATCGCTAACATTTCATACATTCCAATTAAATTGAAACTAAAAAATCTTGGTAAAGAGAAAATAGCCTGTAACCATGATACAGGAACATCGAATTTAGGAAACTACAGGGCGTGCCAAACCTGTGTGATAATTAACCCCCATACATTGCTCCATAATGCGCAATATTTGTAATTGTGTTTCTGTTAATGCAACAAATATAATCGAGCATAATCAGGCGAAATCGTTAATGGCTTTAATGTCACTAATAGCATTATCCAGTCTACGCTTCACAGTGTTACAACGAATTTAACATGAAGCACGTGGAGGGAGGCTATATGAAAATTCTTTATGCTTCGCAATTGTCGATAATAAATGCAAATACATATATTGCAGTGTGTACTATTGAAATTAAGTTCGATTCGTTTAAATTAACCTCTGGTATATGTGATCGAGGTTATTGAAAATTCCCCAAAAAAAGTTTTATTGAAACAGAAAATTATTAGAAGAAATCTAATTAATTAAATACAATGAGCTTTTCTTAAGAAAATTAACTTTTCAATTATTAAGATGACTGTTTACTACAGAAAAGCTATATATTATAAGCAGGTTATGCATTTATGACAAATGTCAATAGACGACAATGTATATGGTTGTTTGGTGACTTTGAAATATACAAACAATAAATGTGCAAACAATAAATTGCATACTATATTATTCAGAAAATTATATATTTTGGTTCCTTATTTTGAGTTGGGACAATATGAATTCCATAACAAATTCGCAGTCTAATTATAAGTTTCCGGTAACACTACAATTGTGTGTTGAAAAATAGTTTTTTATATAACAAACAATTTCGAAGTAATTTATGATGGTTGAATGAAACGACTTACTCTGTACATAAGTTGTATTTCCTTTTTATTTTTTCTAACTTATTCATTCTCTATAATTTAAAAATAAATTAATTCTCCAATTGCGAGATACTTTACTTATTTTAAAATATAAAATATAAAATGCAAAACATTCGACGCTTGCGAAATAAAATAATCGGTCTAGATTTATGGTCTAGATACACTTTTAAATAAATTTGAATGAGTTCATTAACATGGATTCGCATTAATTCTGTGAGGGCAGAACTTTGTTAGATAATGGAAAACAATTTTATTATGATCAGTTATTGATAACAGTGGTCTAAATAAGTTTCATTGTTTTCTAACTTTCTATGTTTTAAACAGATATTACTTTTTCTACTTTCTTAATGTTTTAGTAATTCTTTCCTTTAATTTCCTGTTAAAAAAAAAACAGTTTTGTAAAAGTTGAATTCAATATACCAATAGTCTGAATAAATAAAAGACTTATTCTGTGTTCCTATGAAAAAAAAGAACAGGACATATGTAAAACATTTTGTTGAAGACAAACTCATTCATTGTTCACTCTCGATGATTCAAACTACGATGTTGAGCATACGCAACATTGGCCCTCAAAGCGTTAATAAACTTCAGCATAAATTTTTAACAAACAAAGTCTATAATTCCTGTAATTCTGTGCGCGAAATCTGAAATCCATGAAATCGCCGGGCTCCATAAATTCAGCGTTAAGGAAAGACCACAACACCCAAATCTTGTTGAGCGATCAACTAGGCGGTCACATCCAACCGTCTCGATCTACTTATCCTCCTGGCTGACCGTACACAGACCGACTCCACTTATCTCGCTCTTCCGTCGCTTTGGTTCTCGTGGCGAAAGCGTGGCACGAGTCACGGTTGCACGCGTGCACGCCGAGCGAGTTCCATTATCTATGCTAATTAACGTAACGCCGACCCTTCACAGAAGAGGGTTGGAAGGGGAGTCGGGATACGCTCGATGCCGTAAACGGCGGTTGCGTAAGAGAGCGAAAGGGTTAAACGGGGTAAACTTGAACGGCGACCTGAGAACACGTCGAGACGAACGAGTGCTCGTCCGTGCCCGATAAAGGCCAATTACACCGTTATCTGATTCAGACACGACAGCGACCGGCCGTGCCCTGTCCCGCCCGAATGATTTTTCGACTGAAAAAACAGGCCCGCGGTCGCGATCCGAATCGGCCTCCGTCCGCGCGCGACCGATCTTATCTCTTCCGGGATCTCGCCCTCACTGGATTTTGCGGGACGATTAATATTTGGAGAGGCGTCACGGATCGATCCGATCGCGAGATATAAAGCTGGGCTTACGTGTCCGGCGTAGGTGGATTTTCGGGAAAGTGATTTAGGTGGTATGAAACGGATGCGCGTGTGCTCTGGACTTTTTGCTTCACGCTGAACATCGTCGTTTGTGTAACGCAGCGTGTGAACAATGTACATTGAAATATTTTGGTTTGGTAGGACACGTTCAATGAAACAAACAATTTTCTGTGGTATAATGTTCGATCTGCTTCTAAAGCAGAAGAATCTGCGAATAAAGGACAGTTTTACAAATAATTAAACAATATAACACAGATAACACAAGAACAGTAAATTCACGACAAGGTATAATTTCAAATAAACAATATTTTCAACACTGTTACAAGCTCGGCGTTTTCAAACGAAATGCCGAATCGGGAACAAAACTCGAATAAAACACTACATTAAAATAGAAAGCACATTCACACTTTATTAAGTGCGTACTACATTCACTTTATACTGCATGTCTTAATGTAACTTGCAAACTATCATATAAACTATTTAAACGTAATAAATAGACTGTCGATTGTTACGCGAATTGATATTTTCACAGCTGCAGAGAAGAAAAGGAAGCTTTAGTCAATCTGTATCCTGTCTTCTTGATTTTTCTTCTTGAAATTTGTATATTTTACATGTTTTCAGATTCATGCAAATTCTGATATATTTTTGCACACTTAAATTTGCTATAAATGCATAAAAATCCGCAGTATACTAAAAAGTGTTAGGTATAGTAAAGGAAGCTGCAGCAGGATCTCGATATCTATTTCCAAATTGTCTCCTATTTTAATTTAGTCAGGGTTTCAATTAATAGATGCTCTAACGATTACAGTCCTACCATAGATAATTTAGTTGGCATTGTGCATATTTAATAAAAATGCGGTAGATGGCACAGGTAATGTAAGCAAAATTAGCAATTTTAGTAGATTAAATACACAAAATCAATACCACGTTTATACAGTCATATACTACATTACTACATATATCATTATTGGCTTCAATAATGTATTTCCATATAGCGGATAATATATTAAAATAATTATAATATTATATGGTAATAACATTACATTATTGAAATAAGTAGTAATTATAATATCATTGTAGCGTAATGGTTTTCTAGATTCTATTTCGCAAATACGTCCATTCAGCTCTTTAAGTGGGGAAATTGCATATATTGGGTTGGAACAAAAGTTCGTAGCGTTTTTCAATAAATTACTTTTGAAAAACGCGAAGTTCTGGGAGAATGGAACCATACAGACACCTTATAGACGACGAAAAATAGTAGAAGAAAGTGGCACATATGCAATTGAATAAATTTAAGTACAAGTATTTCAAAATTGTCTTTGAATTTCACTCAAAAACGTTACGAACTTTCGTAAAAAAAAAATTTGTATTACAAAATACTTCATTCCATTAAAGAAAATAAAGTTGATCTTCATATGACCTCTACACATCCACTCGCGAAAAAACCAACAGCACCAAAATATGCCCCACTTGATACCATTAAAATTTCCTCTGAAACATTTTTCGCTACGATAATTAATAGCGAGAAAATCAAAATGTCAAAATCGGGTGAGACACTCTGTATATATATTGTTTGTACAAAAAATTTGTTCATCATAAATGTTGGTTGCAGATGTCGCTATTGAATAAAGTTGTTGCAGCCTTACCACTGGAGGTATGAATTGTGCGGGCACCCTTCAATTTTGCTTAAAATGAAAAAAGTGAAATTACGATGTTTCTTATTATTTATGGAATTGTATCGTCGATGAACCAAAAATGCTAGTAAAAAGTATAAATTTTAAACGATCGCAGGGTTTATGAATAGAAAATGTGTTTTGAGGTAATTATTAGACGTATTTATGTAAAATAAAATTGTTTGAATTAATTTGTTCATTAAACATGTAAGATCACTGACTATAGTTTGTTATGACGTACTTGTATATACTGAGTCAGATTGATTAAGTAGTTTTTGTTTAATCATGTCTTCTAATTGAAAGAAATTAGTTTCGAGGAAGACGCATCTAAAGTTTCAGTGCAGAAAACTTATATGTAGTTTTGTGAAAGTTACAGTTGTTCAATGTTACTCTGCTATTCTAGGTGAATCAGCTTCCTCAAAAAATTAAAATCTCTATCTCCGATAGAATTATCACATTTACTATAACTTTTATTATTTTATAATACTGCGCGCAGTCGACATTGCTGCTTCTTTAATTCTAGTTCTACAAATACTTCGAATTTCGGCTTAAATCTTTAGGATTACGTTCTTCAAATTCACTAGTATTGATTAAGAAAAAAAATGTTTTTGGCCAGTTAAATGTAATTCCTCTTTTAGTCCTGTCGTTTATGAAGTCGATAGTATAGTGTATCGAAACTGAAATCTGTACGATGACGATGAAGAAAATTGTCTCCGAAGAAGGAAAAGGTTTCGTCGAACCTAATTTCTGTACGGGTAATTTCATTGGAAGCTAAAAAGCTTCGGATCTCGAGAAATCCACGAAATTGTGTGCCATGTCGCTTTTCCAATACGAAGTATCGATTTTAAGAAAACTTTTTCGCAGAACCATGGAACTTTTAATTTGCGATGTTATCTGGAAATCGCGACGGAATTTCCGAAACTTTCGAAACTCCGTGGCACATATAACGCTGTCGTGTTTTCTAACTTGAAATTTGATGAAAAATCGACGACAAATCTAGAACATTTATTATATTTTACAAATTCGCTGATAATGCTTTTAGTTATCTTATTATTTGTTTGAAATATTACAATTTTAATACGAGGTTTCGTTATAAATTGATACATTTCTGTTCGCCAAACTTTTGGTAAATAAAGTTCTAATTCAGAGATGTATGAAACTCTAGCAGACTGCTGCTTCTCGAAATATCCTTTTATCTTGTCACGTATATTAAGTTATCATCTATATACGGTATCAGGTCGTTGAAAACATACACCTCGGTATCCAAACCCTTTAATCGAAGTGTTTGCACGTCATTAATTTGACGCGGAACACCCGATCGAATATCGTCGCGATATTGGCGCAGCCGAGATCTACAACTTCCTGTTATTCTACAAAATTACGGTATAACATGCCGGAATACATACGTTAAGCAGGATTTAGTGTAATTGAAGCAATAATAGCGTGACGCGCGGAACCGTAAATGATAAGTGTTCTGCATAGGGATCGACTCACTGTTTCAGATGCAAGGATCGATCTCGAACGGGGTAACCGCTCGAGCGCGAGTAATGCGTTGCGTTGGTGTATTATGTGTGTGTATACTTTGACGCAAGAGTATGAAGCGGAAAATTGTAAAATGTAACCGTAAGCTGCCCGAGAAAATGAGATAAGTGTTCACGGTTAATGGAACCAAGAAGATTGTTTTGGAAAAGATAATTGAGATAGTGAAAATTTGAGCGAGGAAAGAATCATAAATGGGAGCAAATGTTTAGAATTATTATTTTTTTATTAAAATAATTTGCGACATAGCTTTTTAAAATTCTAAATTAATATTCTTGGCAGTGGTAGCGGTATTCATTAGTTTAGGCTAATTAAGGATGAACTTCAGTAACAATCTTAGCCTAGAGTTAATCAATTTCCAAGATATTAATAAGGCTTCTTCTTGGGATAGAAACCAGACAGAATTATTGATCTTTTGTCATAAATTTGTTGTTCACACTCTTAGTTCTGTAATATATTTCTCAATATTGCGTTTTCTCATAAAAATTGAAAGTTAAATAATTAAAAAATTACGGAATAAATTTTTCTTGAAAGTTTTACTATTGCATAACGATTCATTCTTTTAGTTTTCAGACATTTTCGTTTATTTTTAATGTTACTGTAGTTCATACTTACATGAAAAGTTAAATCATTTAACAACTGTTGAATTAATTTTCTTTTTCATTGTGCGGGGGGTTTTACTATTGCGTAAAGATTCATTCCTCCAATTTTCAAAGAAATTCATCCTTAAGAAATATGTAGATATGTTTTAATGGTTGAAATTTGTTTTGTGTCCTTATTTTCCTTAATTCTCGGAGCAATTCTTTCGCACCACGAACCAACTGTCTAGGCCTGTTTTCCGCAATAGTTTAGAATGTCTTGCGCAGAAGGTAGCTTACCTACTGAAATGTGTCACGATGCACACGCGTCGCGTGCAAACTCGCGTAATCGCAAGATAAACGCGCGCATTCACGAGACAACGTTGTTGTTCTTCTCGTTATCCTGGTTTACATTTCATGAAGCTGAACGAGTTCCACGGTTTCTGGGAATCTATTAGGTCAATGGCTCAAAATTGTTATTTTTTCTTAAATGAAATTCAATACACTACATTATTTAGTGTCATTTACTTAACCCTTAACTGGTTGTATGGTGAATTTCTAAACAATTGGAAATTGCTTCTTTTATAAATTACAGAATATTATGAAAATTTATTATGACTTTCAATATATATTACAAGATTACTGTAATTAATAGTTGCTAGTGATTTTGCAAATGCTTTAAAATTCACTTTTCACCTGTATAAAAATTTTACATGCAGTTCATAAGACCCCGTTATACAGTTAAGGATTAAATTACTAACTCTTAATAGTGCAAACTTATAAATACAGTTTTCGTTGAATGATTTACTCTTAACATTATTTTTATATAAGTAGATTTAAGAGCAATTGACTTTTCGGATGTCTAAGAACACGAGGATCGTTAACTTCTGTAGAACCGGAAACTGCAAAGAGTATTGGTAGAAAAAAAGTAGTTCGTTTCATTGCCTTTCACAGGCGGTTTAAATCCTCTTATTTAAGACGAATTTCTACCCTTTTTGTGCCAACAGTTATCGCCGTTCGGATCGATTTATCGCGCGTCCCGCCAGCAAAACATCTTTGGCGAGCGCGGATGTAATTGATCGATTCGCGGGTTATTTATCTGCCCGGTGGTCGTTCGGTCCTCGGTTGAAAGAGTGCAATTACAGGATTTTAAGAGAATCGATTGCCATTAGGATTTAAGTACCTCATAACGGCTGGAAATAATTGAGTTACGACCGAGGAGAGGAATAATTCGGTCGTTCTCGAGTCCGGAATTTCCAACGACGGAATATTTAATAGTGGCTTAAGCAGTACGAAGTTCTTTTCAAAGGAAACGAGGATTCCCAGTGCGGGAACTTAATTCGAAATCGTAGAATCGGATTGTGGGATTCGTGTAGCTGGCATTAAGTGGAAGTGGAATCCGTGGGAAGTGTTAGATGTGTTTTACATATCGCTTTCGAATGTAAAACATACCCATTGTAGTTTAAATCTTGCAAACACCTGAGAGATACTTAACAGAAATCACTGCATACTTTTCATACATCGTTTACATTTTTTGAACATGTTAATGGTTCCCAGAGATCAGAACAGAAATCATTAAAGCTCTATAGAATTGTTTCCGCTACTGAAAAGGCTACATTACACTTTAATAAAATGCAAAATACTTTCTTTGTTGTTATCAAGCATACAACTATAATCTACAATAATTTATTACAAATGAATTCTTTAACAAACTACAAATTCTTTCGCTTGAATAATAGCCAAAAAATGCACGCAAGAAAAAGAAAGTTAAATAAAAAATCATGCTTTGTAAAAGAATCATTCTTTGTGGATTTGTTTTACCCAATACATTTCACAGGGACACACAAAAAGACTGTTAAAACGACTCGATACATTCGGTGCCACTAGAATCTGCATAGAATCCGCTTCACGAGTTCCCAAACAAAGACTGAAATTCCCGATTAACAGAATCCACTAGTCCGAGTACACGGCAGCGGAAAGGAAGCCGTAAAACGGAAGCAAAACGAGCAGAACCGCAGGAATGCCGTGAGTATAAAACGGCGGAATGCAACGAGGGCTTCGCGGAACGTCGAAAGACGCGCGAGCGGAGGAAAAAATGGCAGAGATAACGGTCCCCGCCGCCCCCGACGCCCCCCAGGGAAATACGCGGGCGTCTCGTAAAAATAATGTGGGCCTCGTTTGTTGCGTCAGACAGTGATTCGTCTGGTTCGGGTCAGAGACGTGAGAAAATGGCGGGGACCAGTGGAAACTGGTGTATTTTTCATCTGCATACTTAGTGTCTGTTACCGGCAGTCCGTGGAAGAGCTTTCCTCTTCGTCTGGGAATTTGTAAGGACCGTGACAGAGGGAAAAGGGGATAGAGACAGGATCGAGGGAGATTCTCGGAGGAAAACAGCAGGAAAAGGTCCGACTCTACCCGGAAGGTTTATTTCTGTCAAGGGCAGCCGAATCTCTCGAGACAGATGATACAAGATCCTTTTCCTGTTTTAATGATTCGCTAGGTTCGCCTCTCGGTTACAGTCGAAACAGGAACCTGTCTTAACTATTACATTAAAAATGAGGCAGCAAAGAGAAGTTTGTTTTGCGTAGTGGGATTGGGAAAATTAAGGTCTTGAGCAAAAAATGTGACTACTAAACTAAGGATGTTTATGCATTTATAACTATTTCAAATATGCCACAATTTAGGAAGCTGTTGAAAGATGCTAAAAAATACAAAATATAAAGAAATATTAAAAGGTACAACATTTAAAATATGGCACGTTGTTATTTACGTAGTAAGGTAAACAACTTTTAATTATCAATATAATCACTCTTTATTCCAATACACTGCAAAATTTTAATTACCGTGCATCATTATTACCATTAACATCATTATACTTATCAAGTATTGTTTTAACCTATTCAACTGGAAGCTTTTGGACCTTACCACATAAGCTTCAATTCTTTATTCGTGCTTGAAGTAATTTAATTTTGCATATAAATCCGCAGTCTAGTGATAACTAAAAAATAATTCAAATTTGAGATTTAATGTAGGTTTAAAAAACTTGATTTTTCGAAAACGTGGAGGAATCAATTTGTACAATAATTATCTAACCCTGTTTTGTGCGAATTGGAGATAAAATATATGTATTAAACATTTTTATTAATTTTTTATAAAATCTGCAAAGGACTACTAAATAAAATAGCATATTTAAATAAGTGAAAATATTTACATATACACCAATTTAACAAAATTGTATGTTTGAAAAAATCTTGGTTAAATGTTCTGGTTAGGGCTATTATACTCAGAAAACTATCCATTGAAGTTTAGTAAAAATTTTGTATTTAATTTAAGGAAAATTTAAGGATATAAGGAAAACTACCAACAGATTTTGTTGAAAAAATAATTAATCATTCTATATTTAATGTTGGGCTCATGTTTAAAGTTCAAGAAAAGACAGTTGCAATAGACTTATTACTTGAAAGTAGCTTACCGAAAGATATTCTATGAATTATTAATCAAATTTTCTGACTTATCAAAATTTAACGTAGAGTATCATGATCCTTTAAAATTAAAACTCTAAAAAGCCAACGGAGACAGTAGATGAACGCCGTAAGGTATTCTAAAATTACAAACGAAATCCCATGTTACGAGTCCAGACGAGTTACGTAAAGCAACTCTGAAAGGGCTCGATTCAAAGCCCTTATCCGAGACCTTTGACTTTACTTGGAAGTCACCATGCAAGGGCCGATAGGAATTTCCGTTGCACCCAATTAATATAATTCTATGAAAATCAATATCACCCAACTTTTCTCGGAAACTCCGCGATGCAGTCGAGTCCCCACCATTTTCTTCATAGATTTTTGGGTATAAAAGGGCCGAGAAATTCGGACTCATGGGCTCATTCCTAATCCAGTTCGAGTTTAGTACGCGGCTTAGACTGGAAGCAAGATCGAGCAATAGTTCTCCTTCGAGCAGAGTTTTTAAGAGTACAGTACGTAAATTAACTTCACTGTAACGTCGTCTTAGCGACGCGTCCCCCGCATATCTCTGTGCGTAATCTAGAGAGAGAGGACTTAGTTTCCGCGACACTTGAATTCTTAACACTTGTATTCCTTCGAGTCAAACTTAAACTCGTAATAATATATATACATTTTATAAGGTTTGTTAAATTGGACTTAGTTCAATCAAAACCTTTCCTAAATCCAAGAAGAAGCGAACGCGTAACGATCCCACAATATTATACCTTTGCCGCTCGAGGTATATTATAACTTAAAAGTTAGGAGGCTATACTAACAACTTCGCAATCCTTGCGAAGGTCTCCTTTTCCTAACCTACAAGTGGCTCCCGGTGTTAGCCGTTGCGCACTGGTTCGTCCACGTCCCGTGGCTCCTGGCGAGTGCATAGTTACTCGCTGGTTCGTCCACAGTCTTTATTCCATCCTAGTGGCTCCCGACACTTGCCAAGTTGAGTGTTGGTTCGTCCACGAAAACCTACCTAATCCTAAGGTGGCTCCCGGTGTTAGCCGTTGCGCACTCGGTTCGTCCACATCCGTGAGGTGGCTCCCAACGAGTGCACAGTTACTCGCTGGTTCGTCCACGAAACAATAACAAAATTCCTAAAAACCTGACCCTCGGTCAGACTACCTAGCCCTCGGCTCGTAACACCCACTACAACAATGGAACAAATACAGTGGAGTCACTTAATAGTGATTCGAAACAAGCTCAAAAGCTAAAAGCCGGAGCAACAAGAAGACCGTAGAAAGTTTCCAAGGGAGAGAGAAGAGCGCACTCGGCGTCAGAACGAAGAGCACGGTCTGGTTGCGTACACACTGCGACTACTTTTAATTCCATGCAACTTGGCGAGTAACAAAGCTGAAAGACCGTCGCAAAAGGAACGAAAAGCAAGAGGAACTTGTGATCTCCATGTTAAGCGTGCATCCTAACTGGATATAAACATCGAGATCGGCGAAGGTAACCGTGGGGCCGCGTTGAATAATCCTCAAAGGTCGCTTCACTTTCTCGAGGGACGTCGCGAGGGGCGCCCGGGTCACAATCTCCAATGAAGCACGTAATTACGATCGTTCGTTTAGAGCGTCGTTTCCTTCCCTCTCACCTGATGCCGCGATAAGTACTTCCTCATTTTCCTTCCTCCGACGCGACGAGATCTGGAGGTTCGGCGACAAACGGACGCGGTTCGAGCACCGAGAGGCAGTAAAACATCTGGTCGCGAAGGGAAGAACGGTGGACAGGAATGCGCGTTCAAAAGCGATAAAGTTTATGCGCGCGACCATTTAATGTCGAGGAATTATACGAACCGGTAAGGTAAACGGAATGCATAATTCATGAAAGCGTGCTCGTGCGCGGCGTGTCGTTAAAAGGTGCTCAATGCACTCGGAGTAGGAGGAAAAAGAAAGAAACGTCGAGGGGGTGAAGAGTGGCGGTGGGTCGAGGTTGGGGAGGTGGTAGTACAAGTAGCTTTAAAAATAACACGCGTGGATAGGAAGGGGAGGACGTGGGTCCCGGAGAAAACAGTCACCGCCACCTTTCCACCCTCGTTACCGCTTCTGAAAACATTTATCGAGCGAAGTAATTACAACGTAGACCGTCGCGAGGACTGAGCTCGCATTAAGAAAAAAAACCTCCCATTGTTACGGTTGATCCCGGAGCCGTTTTATAAAGGAATCGTTTGGCCCCCGTTAATGAATGGGATTCCGATCGTTCGACAGACGAGTAATTATCGCGTTCCCTTCAATGGAACGCGCCCGGATCATCCGTGAACGTTGTGCTTAATAGACGCGGTTATCTCAGTTTTAGTAACCCGCGGGATGATGATCAAACCTCTACGAATCGTTTGTTTGAATTATTGTGCGGTGGAGTTGTGCTATAGCTGCGCGAAGTAATATTAAATACACTTCTCAAAAAAAATTAAGGGATCACTTCTATGAAGCCGAAAAATGGGGTCAAGTTCAAATGGTCATAACTTTGGCAAAAATGGTCGTATTGATAAAGTTAAAAAGCCGGGCTCAATCGAATCGGCAAACCTTGCGCTTTAAAATGAGCTTAAGATCATGATGCTGTGATTAACCATTATCGAGATACAGCGAGTTAAAGAAAAAATGGAAATTGTACCATTTTTAAGCATATTTGCGAAAAGACCTAGTGCACCGAAATGTTAATTAGATTGCAAAACTAAACAATGCGTCTTAAAGAGGAAAGCTTGAACTTTCTACTGCTTTTTCTATCTACGTTCTACGATGATTCTATCGCCTTTTAACAGCAATCAAAGTCAAAAAGATGGTTTTTGCTTCAAAGTTGAATAACTTTGCCAAAAAAAAAATCGTACAACATTCAGCAAACACTTATTTTATACAAAAAGGTTGTCGCTTTCGACTGGTATAAATGCAATGTGCCTAAAAAATGTATTGCGCCCCATGGAGTATTATAAATTTGGTCGAAATTTAAAAAAAAGTTTAAGCTGCCGTTTATATCGCTATAGCTTTGCCACAAAATAACAAAAGTAAAAACTGATAACAGTATGCGAAAGTAGAGATTTCACGCTTTCAAACGGCTTTTTAATTTTATCAATACAACCATTTTTGCCGAAGTTATGACCATTTGAACTTGACCCCATTTTTCGGCTTCATAGAAGTGATCCCTTAATTTTTTTGGGAAGTGTAGTTCCGAGGCTTACATGAATCCCGTTAGATATGGGGAAATCCTGAAGGGACACATTCGCGAAAATAGAATTAGAACAGCCTGGTGAGGCTTTGTTGGCGGTGAAATAGGAGTGTTTAAGTTATTTTACAGGGAGGTTTATTTGAGTTCTCACAAAATTAGTGATTTAAGGTAGTTTTATGTTGGAGCTGCGATAAACGATAAGAACGACAATGTGAATACGATAGTAAAAGAGAGAGAGACGTTTTCTCTTTTGTTCTCCTAATGTTTCGTCGCTCTTGTCGTTTATCGTAGCTCCAACATAAACCTACCCTTAGTACTTTCGATTTTTAGTGAGTAGATTCCGGTTGTCTATGCAAATTCATATTTTCAAGAGCATAGAATAAGAAATGCAACTCCAACTTTTGACAAAAAGTTTTCGATCAAACGCTAAGTAACCAAACTGTTTTAAAATACTGTAGATTTTGAGATGTAAAATGCAAAAGGAAAAATAATTTGAAGTTTTACTTATTATCAATTTTATTATAAATTTATAGAAAGAAAAATATTATAGTGATCATTGCAGCATTATTGGAATAAATACTGCTTCTAGAACATTCAATGACCAAAATCTTCCTTTCAAGTATCATTTTGTTCTTTTTACTGTTTTTTTCTTGGTAATAAGCAAACATTTTTTTATTTTAACATTCTCACACTTTTATATATTTAAACCATTACATTTTATATAAAAAAACTGTAGTCTTTTAAACTAATTTGGTATTGTTTTATTCGGTCAATAACTTTTTGTCGGGGGTTGTAACATTCAATAATATTTAATAAACAGTAATATTAAATGTTGTAGAATGCTGTTATTACACCATCCAAAGTTGTTTCATCATACTGAAGTTTCATCCGCAGCAACTTAATAGTACAGTGTCACAAATCACAATTATCCTCATTCCTATTGATCTAGTGTTTCAATTCACTAGGTATAAGAGTCTAGTAGGACTCCGAGTAAAACTTGAACTATAACTTAATAACATTCTACTTAACATTTTATTTTATAAATATCAAGTGAGATAATCGAGGTTCTACTGTAACTTCTAAAGATCACCGGTGCAATATTTCGAATTTCTCTCCAATCTCTAATTTCCCTGCGTCCTCCAGCAATCCATCAGCGAATCATTTCGCAGCGGCGCGGCTATTCAAAGAATTCCCGCGGAAATCCGCAAGGAAGACGAATGTAACGCAGAAAGCCGAGAACCCCTCCGGCATTCCCATGGAAGGCAAAGGAGGAGGAGGAAGAAGAAGAAGAAGAAACATTACAATTACTTTGTCGTCGTTAAAGCGTGTCGCGGGACGCTTAAAAGCGTGTTTCTCCCCTACCCTCCCTTCGTCGTCGTTCCCCCTTCGCCCTAATGCAGCCGGGTGAGTCCACGGTGAAAATAAATTAACGAAACACGGGCACGTATTTTCAGGCTGGTTATCGTCACGGGTGTAGCTGCATATACACGCGTGCACACGTCCCGATTGCATCGAAATTTATCTCTGGCGGGCGTGATTAATACCGCACCACCCCCGTCCGCTATATATCACGCGTAATGATGTAATAACCGGTCTGCACTTTCCGAGTACCACTCTCTCTCTCTACCTCTCGCTTCTTCCTTACGACTCTCTCGCCTCTTCTTATCCCCGGCCGCATCTGTGTTCTTAATAACGCCGAAAGAAACCGGTGATGGATGAAAACCCTGAGCACCCGCGGCTATCGTCGCTCTCAATCGTATTAAATAAACATCGGGTGTTACGCCGTCGCGACTTGAAACTTAACGATCCCCGCGGATTTGCATACCACGCGAATGATCGATCCCCCCCTCCCTGCACTCTTTTCCTCCAAACATTGTCAATGGCCATGCGGTGCGTTAACGATCCCATTAAAATACAGTGCTGCGAGGTCTGGGAAACAGATAAGGGATTTTTTATAGGCCACACTCGAATTCTTGAGCATCGACGATCGTTCGGTCGGAACGATTTACGCAATGATTTGCGGACGGGAGCGCGAGTTAAAAATCGATGATGATTTATGAACGCAAGATTTGTCGGTGATTCTTGGGAATGGTGAGAATTCGAGTTCTGATATTGCTTACTAGCTGCCGGCGACTGTTTTAAAATAGAAATTGATGGTGATTTGCGAGATTCGAAAATCTTGTGGCGATTATTTTAGTATGAAGTTATTTGGGTACTTGATTAGGGAAAACGATAGACTTAAGTGGAAACTATATGTTACAAAAGAGAGGTCAATAATCACAGAGAAAAATGTTTCAGACTGTTCAGAAATGCAAAAGTATATGAAATGCTAAAAATAAAATTGTTCAACATTTAGGAAATAACACACGCTTTTATTCAATTTTCATTTCTTTGCTTCTACAAAAACATGAATTCACATAATAATGGTGCAAATGCATTGAAAGGGCAATCCTGTTGAATCTAAAAGCTGGTTCTGACACGTTTAGTAATTTAGTCAAGTGACAAGTAGTTAGATTGTTTTACTAAATTACTCGACTAAATTTTAATGTTCATACATAGTAAATTACTAAAATACTTGCCACTCGACTAAACTACTAAACACGTGTGAATCAGCTTTAAGGTGGTCTACATTAACACAGTCAACAGCTGAAATGCGTTGAAATACTTGAAATATAGTTCCGAGAAAGGCAAGAATGAATTTTTCAAAGGGTATAAAAGAAATTTGAGAATCAGCGCATTAGACTTTCAACAGATTACAGAAAACATTCTTGGAAGTGGAAAGTAACCTCGAACGCAATTCCTTGATTATTTCTTCTCCGTCATTTTAATAATTTCAAAGGTTGCATTCAGATTATGCAAGCAAGGAGCAAAAATGAATGAATTTAAGCAACATTCAGCGCAGAGACTTAATAGCAGAAACGATGAATTTTTTATTTACTATTTTCTTCACTATTCGTCCCCACGGACCTCAATAATTGCGACTGGTTTGACAGAAGGCAACAGGGAATTGTACTCATTCAATCCGTCGAAGCCCGCCTCGTTTCCCAGCCATCCGTGCGGTGTCAATCCTTCTGCCAATTAACACTGGACGAAAACGGGATAATTGATTTTTTTCGTCGGCTCGGTCCAGCGCTGCTAACTCGCGGATCGTCGAACGGGTCTCTCTGCGTGCAATTGCCGTGGCTGTTCTCTCGTATCGCGTTTAATATCGGATTCGTCGTTGATGAACGACGTTCGTGCGTACGAACCCCTAATTGAGGCAGCTATTTAACGGCTACAGAATTTTTATCATTTCGATCCACGAAAATCGAATTTCCATTCCCGTTAATTAACGATATACGATGTTCGCATTGTTTTCGTATCGGGATTAAAGCATTCCGAGGCCGTTTAATTAATTACATAATTAATTTACACTCCTGTACACTTTGCATGAATTCTTTATACTAGCGAGTGATTGAATTTAAATTATAATATTACCATTGCGCAGGATGATCCTGAAATGTTGCTCAATGAAACGAAATGTTCGATGATTCGTTTGCAGGATCGTATTTCAAATTTATGGATTAAACGATTTTCGGGATTCGATGCGTGGAAAGTAATAATACAGAATTCGCTGAAGTAAATATAAATCGTTTCTCGAATGTAGAATTCGGTAGTCGCAGCTATAGTCTCAAGAGTTAGGATATTAGATATCCCCAGGGTTCCAAAGAATAAGAGTTCTGTTGATCTTGAAGATTGCAAGGGACCAGCAGATTCTCGAGGGTCTTAGACACCGCAGAAATCCTAAAAGTCTGCCAGAATTTTGATTATCTAGGGAGTCCATGCAGGTTCTCGCGAGCATGGAAATCCAGGAAATCTAACAGAAGTTCGAACACCTCAAGGGTTTATAGAAATCTCATGAGCCCGGAAAATTTTAGGACACCGACAGAATTTCAAAGGTTTCCGAGGCTGGTAATCCGGAAGGTATCAAGTATCAACAGTGCAGCAAAACCTCAAAGGTTTCAGGAATAACTAAACTTTGGAAGCTCAAAACAGTGTTTAACATTTGAGGGTTTCGTAGAAGTTTCATGCAGAAATCACAGAAATTTAGCATAATTGTAGATCCCTTGAAACCGTAGAATTGGAATCGCTACGACATGCACGGATTTTGATGGATCTGAAGTTTTTGATCTATTAGAATCCAGGGATCATCTCTCTCACTATTCTTAAACCAATTACTGCAGTTAAATTGACGTTGAGCTCATAATGGAAGCAGATATCTGGTGATTATCTTGACTATTCTCAGCAGTCTATTATTTTAATTATCTTCCAAATTTTATTGGATATTCTCTTAGCGTCAGTGCATTGATCAATTATACCCCCAAATTACAGAATTTCCAGTTCTCAGGGATCCAATTAACTCTCGCACAATGACAGCAGAGTTATTCCGAATCGCCTGTTTTTTTTTACACTCATGTGTTATCTCTTCATCACTTGAATTGTTGCCAACACGCAGCAGTAAGGGTTTTCCTTATACGACTATCATATCGAAATACTATATCAAAAGCAAGTTTGTATTATTTCTTTCAATTGTGACTTTTTTCTCTTTCAGTTCCATAAAATTTTTTAAAATCTATTGTGTTGTATTAAATAACTATTAAACTTTTTAGGTAGTCATAGCTATTTAATGATTAATGATTCAGTTTGTACATGGTAATGTGTTTACATATTAGGGACGTCGCAGTAATAACAAGTAACGATTCTTATTTTTGTTCCCATTAAGCTATAGTTAGGCTACCAATTCTTCACTGCTCGTAAATTAAATTATTCTGCAAATTAATTAATTTTAGTCTATTTCATGTCCCTCTTTGCATTTTAATACATTTTAAAAGTTTATGTCACGTTTATTTTTCTATTTGTGTTTATATTTATGTTAATATTTATTATACTCATTTATAATAATTTAAAAGTATCTATTCTATTAATTAGTTCTTCTTGTTCAAATTAGATGCGCTGTTACAATCGTCCCCAAGAATAGGCACAAAAGTATCAAATGACTCATTTTGAAGAAAGGCTAATTTCAACAAACTGCTGACATTTACTCCAAGTTTTATGCTGTCTAGAAATCAAGATTCACTATCGTATACGAGTTTCCAAACATCCTATATAATTTACAAGTTACAGATTCAGAAAGGCGAACTGTTATATTTGCTTCTAGTTTCCCCTAATAGAATTGTGTTTTAATATAAAGAAGTTGAAGCTATAAACAATTCAATGTAGGTATTACTGTTGTATTATAGAATATCGTAGCTGTGTTCGTTCCGTAACAATTTTTAGTAACTTTTCAAGTATCCTTCGCAGATACAACTCTCCCAGTGTTTCTCCTCGCTTAAAAATTCTTCCCCCAAACCAGTTCGTCGGATCAAGTAACGCGGCTGAAAGGCAAGCAAATTGCCAATTCCACGTCAATAGTTCCTCCCTCGCCTGTTCCACTCAACGTTTCGTTAATTCCTTCGCCGATATTCCGTACGTATACAGGGGATCGTTGTTCTAACCAGTCGATAATGGCTCCTGAATTTCTTACTACGCACGAGTGGCGCTTCAGATACGGGTGCAGAGACAGGTGCGGGTCGATGTCCGTCTCGTGTAATACAACCAGGTGCCACTTGAATCGGTCACGTAACGTCGGATTAATATCGCATTAATCGTTCGCTATTATGCCGTTGTCGTGCGATGGACACGATACCGCGTCGCCTTTTGCACCCTTACGTGATTTTAAACACTCGAGCTACCTTCGCCGTCGGATTCCCACTGCGTTCTTTGTCACGATCCTCGCGTTTGCATGGGTCTTTATCCCCACGAAGAAAAAGTCGCCGCGGATGGAGCTTTAATTCAATAACACGTCCCCTCGGTGACCTCGTTGTGACACGGGTTCTCCAGCTCCGCGTCGATGGTCGCGTGAGCGCTCTTGGATCCCGGGTTCGCGCGAACTTCCACCCCGACTAAGGATTTGATTGCGTGATGATGCTTAATCGCGGTGATTTCAAAGCTTTGTTAAGGATTTTTAATTATATATTTTTCTTTTTACGGGGCAACTTGATTTTTTCGAGGAAAGAGGTAAATTAAACTTTGTCGCTGAAATTGCATCTTGATGCAAGTGGATTATATGTAATGAATACACACAGAAGGCTATACACATGCATATGAGAGTCAGAAATAAATTTATTTTCATGGAGACAAGCGGAATTTTCGTTCGGACATTTAATAAAGTTTTCCGATCGATCCAATATATTTTATTATGCATTTAATTTTTTAATTTTACTGCTCTGCGAGGTTCTTCATAAAAACACATGGAATAATCCCTCCATCTAATAATTATTTGATTATTCGTATGCAGCAAGCGTTATTTTTGAATATTAACGTAAAGATAGCATTTACACACATGGCTTGCCAAGGCTTTTTGCAACATTTTCTCATAGAGAGAAAGCATAAACGTGAAATTACTCGTTCCAAAGATAATTGCAAATTAGATTTCCACAATATTGTTAAATCCACATGCCAGTGTCACTCCTTTTCATTTTACTATCGCTAATGAAGACTGTCGGGTTCCCATCAACAGAATTCACCACTGAAGCCCAAAAATTTCACAAGTTCTAATTCCGTTGTCACTACACGGTTCACTGCACTCGTTCGTTACTTCAGCTTCGGATATTACGAACTTCTCAAAATAACCTTCAAAATTACACAGTCCCTTATCAATTGTCGAGTCCGGTTCATAAATCCAGGAAAATTGCTACAGGAAGAAACGCCGGCGAAAGTCGAAACGCGACTCGTATTATGATTAACAACGGCTCTCATTCCCAGCACGCGATCCGCCGGCGATTTTTCGCGGTCGAACAATGGTAAACTCGATTTGGTTCGCATTTTAATTCGATAATGCGGCCCTGAAGGCGCGCGATATCGCAGCTGCGCCGGGGTCGCGTGAGTCCCCTTAATTTGAACTCGTCGGACCGACGGTCGATCGCGGCTCGGCCCGAGGAACCAGGCTGATGATTATTTTTGCATTTCTGCTTAACCACCGGAACATGGTCGTCCACTCTGCCTCCTGGTAGTTAGGCTTTCTTTCTTCTTCTGGAATCGATAAAATCACGACACGACAGGAATTCTCGTCGCTCGACAGCTTTTGCAACAGATTAGTATAGAAAATCGCTATTTACTATATCTATAAGACACTTGATAAAGATTAAAATGTTTTAGCATAAGCAACTTTAGCTCTTGTTGCACCTTTATCAACTTATTTATCAGCAATTCTATCAGGGAAGTCGTAGATGACAGTATCTACGAGTAAGAATACGTGATATGTTAATAAATACTGTCAGTTAGACACTGCCGTCTTGACGAATCGGTCAGCGATATTTTTGTTAATATTTCTTTAAAGCTTTAGGACAAACACTTTTATGCTTACTTTTCTATTAAGAAATTAATGAGCTTTCGAACTGTCACAAGAAATAGGGCATTTCACTTAAAGCACAAAGTATACCTTCAAATCATCTAAACACCTCCACTTATAAAAAAAGTCGTGTACACGATGCGATGTCTCCCTCGATACCATGCAACCTTTGTGGAAATAATTTTTTGTACAACGCATAATTTAGAAATTAATCGAAGCTATCAAGTCAGATGCTTCATCCTGTATAGGCCTTTGCTATGACGCTAGGCGACGGTGTATTATACAGGTGTTGCACGTTCCCTCAGATATGTTAATTAATTAATAGGTTTATTTTCTTCAGGTTGTGTACAAATTTCATTGTTACCCTGAAGATGGCGTTTCGAATGACTAGCGTGTAGCGGTCCTTAGTATTACAATGAATTACTAATTACTACAATATTTGTTTGAATAAATATTTAATGTTTAAAGAGTTTTTAACAATGAACTGTTCCGTTAAAGGTCTCAATGATCTCTGGTTTCGTTACCATCAACAACTTAATAAATGAGTTTCGAACATTTAAATATCGCGCTAAAATCGAGTTTTACATCAAGTAAACCGTGGACAAGAATTATGAAGTTAGGTCTTCATTAGGTCTTCATGCGAGACGCCATCAGTCACATAGAAATGTGACTTGAGATAACTTCAGACTATTCCGGCTGCACAAGCGTCTTTCATGTTGCCCAATGAACGGATACTTCCTATCCTCGGATATGTGTGCTCATTAGACGGAAGATCTTCTAGCGACCGCTAGAGTGCGTCTGAGTAGAAATATCCGTGGTAAGCGCTTCTATTGGTTCAGCGCGCTCAAGTGGTGAGGAGACAGAGTTTTATTTCGAATAACGAATAACAAATAACGAGTAAGTTCCCAAGATTTATTCGTGAATAACGAATAATGATTTTATTCGAAGAAAAATTATTGGTTAGTCACGAATAAATGTGTATCCATTCTTCGTTAGTCACGAATAAATTTGTATCCATTATTCGTTATTCGTCATTCGAAAGAGTTCCACGGCGAATAAGTGAGAGACTAAGCGCCGGCCCGAGTGCAGCCGAAAAGGGATCGTCATCTGTTTATTCGATCTTGAAAAGCTCGCGTTCAGATGGGTGAGAAGTGAGAACTGTCAATTTAGGGATAGCCTCACATACTCACACGTTACAATATACAAGGTATTCTACGAACTCTGTCCACCTGTATATGGGCGTTATTTCAAGCAGTGCATTACATGAATTTACATATTTTAGAAAGTATAAAAATGTTAGAATATGTTGCAATATTATAAATTAAAGATAGATAGATAGATATATTTACTACTCGTGATTAAAACAAGCGATTCATGAAAGGATTCACCGATTTTTAGTTTCTTTTTTTTATTCATATTTCCCAATTTTTAGTCTAATATTCCTGACCTATTTCTTTTTTCATTGATTTGGTTAGAATGAAACAAATTGAATATTAACGTTCAATAGTAGTTGACTCTCAGGATTCTTCGCTATCTTTATCTGTGTCGTATAATATCAGGGCTTTTGGACTCACTGTAAATGGAACGTGGATGTCGTTGCTTTAGTATTGGTGCGGGTCGAGTGTCGAATGGCACTCGATGAGTCGAAGAGCGCTGGGTTGATGCGATACGATCTTTGTTCGGAGAATTATTTGAATACTTTCTTATTCGACTAACCTTTTATTCGACTAAAAAATTATTCGTTATTCTCGAATAATTTTATTTTATTCGTTATTTGTACTCGAAGATTTATTCGAAGGGGAATTTATTCGAAAATTCATTCGAAATTTTATTCGAATGAAAATTCATTCGAATAACGCCCAACTCTGTGAGGAGATCGAGCGGGAGTAAAGTTCTGTGATCATTTGTGACGCACTTCATTCGCATACATGTGTACCATACGCGAAGTTCTGCCCATGACGCCCCTAGCGGCGACCAGAGGATCTTCCATCTATTGATCACAAAAAATCAACCAGACAGGTGCTTTGTCGGAATACCTCTACAATGTGTGCTAGGCGCAGACAGCCGTCGTCAAAGTGATAAAGTGGTATTGATGTGTTTCCGTAAAGTCAAGGCGATGTCTGGATTAAGTCTATACGTTTGTCTTTCGATTTGGTGTTTTCTACAGTCGTAAAGCAACTGCTTGGTCGAAATGATTTTAGATTAGAAAAGTTGCCGATTGCAGGTTTTGCTTTCTTTAATAGGTACTTGTGAATGCTTTTAGAGTGCCTTATTCTATGTTTTGTGTCTATTCTTGTGTCATGCCATCTTCTATTCAGGTTATAAGTTTATACAGCTTGATAAAAATCTACAGTAACTTAATAATTCCATTTATTGTTCCATTCTTTTTTTTTAATGTTGTGAATTCATTTGAAAAAGTCCAGCCAAGTCATTCTTACTTTTAATGTGACATTTAAAGACATTCTTACTTCTTAATTCCAAGAAAGAGAGTTAAACAGCGTTTACAGTTACGTTACAGCGGTTTCTATTACCAAGATCTCTTCGCTAACAAAATCAACTACCAACTCGATTTCCCAATTAAAACCCTCCCAGTGAAAACGTTTCTTTTTCCCCCATTGGTTTCCTCGGAACGGAACGTCGCGGAAAGGAAGGAGAAATCTTCGCCAACGGCGTCGTCGATGTATTTTCAAGCTTTTCACGACGCATCCCCGCTGAGACTAAGGGAGGAGAGAAACTTTTAAAATTCTTTCTTCCTCCCTGTCGTCTTGTTTCCCTAATTTTTCTTCTGTTTTTCGTTTGACTCTCCATAGACGAAGACGGCAAACGAAGTAAAGGGGGCAGGTTGGCCGTTGTTCTTGCGCGACGCGAAACAGGCGAGGAGAGGAAAGTTTCATCGGGGCCGTATGATTACGGGAAATTATACGATGACTTTTACAGTGTCCCTCCCTCCGTCGTTCCTCCGGCGTCTCGCGGAAACGAGAGACAGGGACGCTAAAAGGCCTGGGCGGAACAGAAATCGCATAAATGGGGCGAAAATTCATAAAGGCTTTGCGAGCCGTGTCGGCGGATATCCACGGATTTCCGCGATAAAAGTCGAGAGTGAATGTAAACGACGAAAGTTTTCATTTCATTCCGCATTCAGACGCGTCCCCTACTCTCCCCACTGTGCTTGGCAATTATTTTCCGCGGCGTACCGCCTCGCTATCCCCGCCCTCCCGCCGCGTCCACAATCGCGCTTAACGTCGTAATAATAGTAATAATAAAAATAATAACGGCGGACAAGCAGACGACGAGCGCGGAACGACAACGGCGTACACCGGGCGTTTTTTTTTCGAACGCGTTACAGCCGCGCGATGGGTCTTTTAAAAATTCAATTACAACTGAAGCACAAGAAATTGTTATTATCGAATACGAGTGGGAGTCGTCGCACAGTGGGGTATTATCATCGAAAAACCGGAATTAACCCCATTACAAAATTTTGCGTAAATTGCAACATTTTTTTTGGTCGAGGTAGTTGAACGTATCAGGAATAATACATGAATATTTTTTTTTTTTTTTAATTTTTACACCCTTGAAGTAGCTTGTGTTGTCGAAAGTTAAGAAATTTTATAGCACGCTTTTCTTTCTTCGTCGCGCTCTGAAGCATCGTTCACATAATAACGATTCTTATATGGTAGGAGTGTGCGGGTACCCGAAAATACGGGTACCCGAGCCTCGGGTCGGGTCGGGTAACGATCGCGACGGGTCGGGTCGGGATCCCGAAAGTTTGTCGACACATAAATATATTCGGGTACCCGTTATTTCGGGACCCGATTTCAATTCGGGACTTGGCACTTAATTCAGTACATAACTTTTCATTCTGGTTTTCTACTTAAACTGTTAAAATGTAATTTTTCTATGAAATCAGATGAAAGAATTTGTAACTGAGGAGAAAATTATGTAATATGGTGTGTATCGAAAATCTGGTCCCGAATTAAAATCGGGTCCCGAATCGGAAATCGGGTCCCGAAATGACGGGTACCCGAATATATTTATGTGTCGACAAACTTTCGGGATCCCGACCCAAACCCGAAAAAAATTCCCGATCCGACCCGATCCCGTAATTTCGGGTACCCGCACACCCCTATTATATGGTTTAAGAAGTTTTATGTTATGTAAGCTTTTTAGCAAAGTATATGTGACCCCTATGGACAATTTTTTTATTTGTTTTTGTGTATTTCTACCGTTATTAATATTTATAGTTATTTTCTTTACGATAATAAAATTTTATTAATGATTTTGTTATGGTGCTGAGTGGTGTCATGGCGTTCGGTAACGATTTGCGATTACAATGCAAAAAGAATTGATTCTGAATGTAGGTTTTACAGCAAATTTAGGGTAGAGCGACAGCCGAGAGTTGCAACATTTCACGTAAGTACGTCCGTTTGTTTGTTTTCGCCGAGATTCGGGGAACTGTTTACGTTGTAAACATTTGAGATCTTCTACTACGATTGACAAGGACTAAAATCTAATCATCATCAAATTCAAAGGATTAAAAGGAATTTTGCAGTAATAATGCCTCAAGGTTAGCGGTGTTATTTTGAAACAGAGACTAGCCCTAGTACATAGACGAGGCAAATACACTGAAACAGGGTATCGATTTATACGACATTTTTCGTTTCATTTGAGGCCCACTGTCATTCCTGAAAATGTTTAAACGTATGTTGTTCTAACCCTGTATATTCTTGTTAACATCTGGTATATTAATGGTGTACATAGTGAAATATTAATCAGAGAATCGATTTTAGTAAAAATCAATAAGTAATTCCACAATTTTGACCAGCAATATACATCATAAATCAAATTGTATGTATTACTTATATATAAATGTTGCAAAAAATATTGTTTGTATCCCGTAAAACATGACAAACAATAAGAAACTTTTTTGTTTGACACACTTGTCTTTAAGGATTAAGTTCATTCCTTAGATATTTATTTTGATAAAATTCATTCAAAGAATCAAAACGTAGAGAACTCAAGCTTTAAAATACAGTTTTTTCATTTGATGAATTTTAGCAAAGTTAAAGTTTGTTCCGGTTTTTCAGTGAGAATACCCCACTGCGCGTTGGTCGACCGCCCGGAGACCGGAATAAAACCGAAACCGAATTCGTAGGTCGCGTTCGTATCCTAGAAATTTCATTCCGGCTTTATACCTCGCGTTCGTGTTCAATAATAACGGGGGCCGGTATTGCCTCGGCGAGTCTCGAATCCTCTCCGTGAAATATGAAATGCGAGCATTATCGAGTGGAAGTGAAAAATTAGCTTGGTTTAGAAACCTTTGCGATGCTTTGGCTGGGGTTTTTAGTATGCCGTTGGGGGATTTGTAGGCTCGCGCTGGAAATATTTAATTCTGGGAATCGTGTATGGATCGGAACACCTCGCAATCGCAGTAGTCACGAGGTTTCCTTTATCCTTGTGCGATTTCATCTGATAACAGCGACGTAGAAATGTAGTACAAAAATAAACACAGCTATGCTGTATATTTTTAAATTTTAATGATTGATTTTAATATACGTAGGTGCAGTTTTATATTGACTTCCTTTACACCTATAATTCCTTTAATACTCCCTGCACCTCTTAGTTGTAAATATCTTTCAAGGAGTTGGGCCACCTCTGGGAATCTAAAAATCATATCTGACTTTGCCAATTTATTGCAAATCAAACAAACTGCTTTATTAAAAATCTCTTTGGAAGTAAATTATTTTGCGTATATTAAGAAGTTGAAAAATATTTTTTCCTCCTTTTTTTTTATACGTATACAATGGTGAAAATTTGGCTCAATTACCAAACCATATTTTTTTTCCGGGGTATAACATTAAAAACTATGAAATACATTGAAAAGCTATAGAATTACGTAAGGATTTCTCAAAATATTGAATGTTGTTTTTATAATTAATAATAATAGTAATGTCTTTAGTGCAGACGATGAAAAAAAGTGCACAGACAAGAAAGAAAACAAAAAAGCAAAACGTAATGGATGTGTAAAAAGCGAAGTTCAATCAAGTGACTGTTTTACAACCTAAACCTAATTAAAATTTTGGTACGCTATTTTTCTAGGAAAAAATTCTAAGTTTTTTTAGCAACACCCACATTTTTTTTAATGAACAGCTATTTTAAACAATCCCTACGAACTTTTATAGTCTTTCGTATCTGGGAAATGAAGATTCTTTTTAATCTGTTGTAACATAAACTGTGTGACTAAAATACTGTACACCGTTGTGAATGCGCGAAAATATGATGCGACTATTAATAGTTTAATAGTTTAACTCAATTAAACAAACTGTTCCTTTTTTATTTGTAGAGGTATTCTTTTTGCAAGTTATTTAAATATTAATACACACTAATAGGTACAGGCTCATTAGTAGGGATCATTATCATGTATGCAAGTGGCTTTAATAATCTGATCATCCACTGTAATGTCCAGGGTTGGATATTATCCTAAATAAATTATTTAAAAAATAATCATTAAGATAATATATTATTTTATCTTACTACCTGTTATTTCAAATAATCATGTGTTAGTTTATTTGAATAGACAAATGTTTCTTCTTAAGATTCTTTCGTTATTTGGATTTAAGATAAAGTAATATTCAATTTTATTTTTTATTTTATCAATTATTTATTCAAATCATTTCTCAAATGCTCCCTGATCTCTCAACTGCATTAGAAATACGAATTTACGTATAATATTTCACGCATACAAATTCAGGACTCATATTATTGAAAGATTAATATACAAAAACTGTAAAAGCAATTTTAATTTGCTAGATTTACCACAATATCAATGTCTTTCTAACAAACTGTTTAAAGCTTTAAAGCAAGAACCGTTTCTGAAGGGAAATGTGGGTGACCTATAAAAATTCCCATATTCTATGTTCAATAATTAATTTATTAATACTTTAATTGACCGAAGTAACAGAAATAACAAATTATTCCAATAAAAAATTATTTGAAAATAATTGATTCGAATTGAACATAAAGTAAGATTGATTTTCTTACGTTTCTTCTAAAACAAAAATAATACAACATTTTAAATAACTCATTATTATAAATAATTATTTGTTATCCTATTTCACATAAAATGTGTCCAACCTAATATTCGCAGTCTATTCATAAGAGCATGCATCAATCACTTGCATTTCCCATTTTCCTCGCAAGCCTTCCTCCAAAACAACCCCATCCTCCGTAAACCTATAACCCCACCCCCGAGATTCCCTATCCGCGAAGAAAATCAGGATGATACAGAGAGCAGTTCGTGGTGCTCGCAGAGGCATAAAGAAGAAAAAGGAAGTGGGTGATTGAGACGGCGGGGGTACGGACAAAAGTGACGGCAAGATTGCGCAATGCTCGATACAATAAATCGACCCAGAATGCACTTCGGGGTATTTTCGTTGGGTACGCTCAAGCAGGGGTGGGCCCTCGGGGGTGAAGAGCGGGCGAGGCGGTGGTGCAGACAGAGGCGGGCCGGCGACGGTGCGCGGAGGTCGGGATAAGCCATAAATAAACGAGAACACCCGGTATAAGCGGGGAACGTTTATGGCGGCCGCATACACGGCCGTATAGAGCCCCCGGTGCAGCCTGGCTAGACACAAACTGCTTTAAAGTTGCACGAGGCGAGATCTAAGAGGGCGGCGGGCGCATCCACCGTTCGCCCCCCTTTTTTACGTTTTTATTATGCCGCGAGCCCCCCTCCGGCCACGGAATATCAAAGTCGCCGCGGGGTTGGAGTAAATTCTCGAAGAATTAAAAACCGAGCCTGCATCGGACGCAATCTACGCGAAATTATTCCGCTTGTTACCCTTGTAATCGTCGGGATGCGTTTTCATTAAAATGTAACGACGACGGGCGAGGCCCGGCCGCGCGGGACTTGAAAACCCACCCGCACCCCCTCGTACCGCGACGCGATAACGCCTTGCATGGGGGCGGTTCGCGTGGCCAGATGGACCGAACGAGCCAGTTTGCTTAGGATTATTGAATTAATACGCGCTGAGTAACTGAGTACACTGGACGCGTCTGGAGAGATATTGGGGATTTAATTGACACGTTTTAGTGGTCGAAGGACTGTGTGGAGCGAAGGGCCAGATAGGGAGATTGGGATGTTTGTTTGGAGAAGTTGATAACTTTCATGGGTTTGATTTAGACGTAACTATTCTAGCTGAAGGTAGAGACGGTAGAATTCTATATCATATAATAGGATGTTTCGTGGATTTGTGATGATTGTTTGATGAATCTGTACAGGGCGAAAGAAATAGGATAATGCATCTAAATGTTGACCCCTACATACAAGTTCCCATATACCTGAGTGACTCTGTTCAATGAATGATCGTCCTAAGAAAAGTAGAAAATATAATATAATTCTTTTCTTATGTAATAATTAATCAACAAATTTACGAATATACAGTATTTTCTCCATATAGGCTCGAAAAAGACCGTACGATACACGCTCGCATTTTATTCCCACCACTAGCGGCATCCGTCTTTGAACCAGCGTTTTTTTCGTGCGCTGTCTCTTTCTACATTCGGCACATTACAAAGAAAGTAGTATAAGTAGTACCCTACGATATAGGCTGGTCTCCGGTCTCGAGAAGAGAGCCTATATCGAGAAAATACTGTATGCAGTTAAGAAAATAGAAAGGAGAAAAATGAATTTTTTCAAACTTCTATACTAGAATACCCGCTTAATTGAGAACATTTCTTTTCAATTAATTATGCAAGGAATTTATAAAATACTTACAAGTATTTTCGAATTATCCATTTATTTTGTTTATCAAGAATTACCACTCTTTATTAATACTGGCGCAAAACAATAAAAATCCTACAAACTAAAAGAAGTTAAAATAGAGAAACGTATATGAATTTGTTTGCATGTATAAAATTAGAAAAGTAATGTTGCTAATAAATAATATTATGACTTATTCAGATACTCGAATCATCTGATCTGAACCCTTTGAATGTTTCAAACTGTTCGAAACAATTCGAACTTACTCGCTTTTCTGAATATTCCACAGCTCTGTTTAGCACAGATACAGTCTACGAATTCCTGTTTTCAAGTAATACACACTTTTTACTTACAAAATAAAGTAAGATTCTGTAAAAATAAATGCAACCGATTAGAGGAACTGCTGAAGAAAATTGGATATTAGATATTAAATATTTCTTAGGCTTGTCATCAGAATCAGTAATTTCCCCAGACTATTCACTACTTACTTACAATTTACTAAGGCTTACACCGACTTTAATATGTAATACTACTTGTCTGACTACAAATTCTGTTACTACTTACGCCAAACAGAAGAAGAGCACAACGCGATTGCAACTTCACACACGATTGTTACTCTTGTCAAATTTCAATGTAAATAAAAAGCGTTTACAACTGAAGAAATATTAAAATTATAACTGTTAGCGGCTCGTTTGAACTATTTTCTAGATTCTCGACTCACGTTACAAAAGCGAACACTGAATTACAACAAAATATAAACCGACGAAATTCCATTCGACCCATTTTCAGCCACAATCCGAATTCCATCAAAGGCTAAAGTTACCCCGAAGTTATTATGAAAGATCGTACAAAGAGGCTAACAGAGTTACTTTATACGAAAGCGTTGCGCAAAAGTATCGCTTTCCCGCGAGAGCAGGAGCGGGGAAGGGGTCGAAGGCGCCCGAGGGCGAAAAGAGGCGGAAGAAAGTGGGTGGCTCGGGAGTGGTTTGAGCCGGGTAAAATGTGTTTCAGGAACAATTTCCCAGCGACTGATCCCGGGCAGAGTCAGCCGTCGCCGGCTCGCGAACACGTACGAGCGGTCAAAGCTTTGAGGCGCGTCTCTCGCGCGGCCTCTTACCCAAATACGCGGACGGTTTCTAATGAGTCGGCCAAACGTGAACCTCCAGCGGGGTACGTTTGCCCGTTGGGGGTGACCTTTCGAGTCGGTTGGGGGATAATTCGCGCGTCTTCTTCCATAAACCGTGTAACCCCTGCGCGGGATGCGCCGTGAACCGCGGTGATCTTCAACGGCGCGGCGCGGCGGGAGGCCGACGAAAACTCTTCGGGACACGAGCCACTCGAGCTTGCGACCGCGGAACGGAATTCAAAACGGAGGTCGGCTTTACGCTGCTGTTTCCTGTGACTAAACTTGAAGGTTTTAGCGGCACGCTTCTCGGCTCAAAGTTTGTACGTGAATATTTTGTTGTTATGTTTAAGAAAACAGGGATTTGCTGCGAGTGTTCTTAGGATAGAAAGTAATACATTTCTTTTGACGAAACTGTGCACAGAGTTGTTCACTGGCACAAAGTAAAAACATCGTTTGGTTCGTGCTTATGCAGCTGATGCAGCTGCAGTGCAGCTGAATAGTGCATGGAAAAACTCTTAAGGGATTATGCCACTTTGAAACCTTGTAAAAATGGCTATTTTCGAGAATTCTTTTTAAGACAATGATGGAGAAAATGAAAAGTCTGGCGGAAGGAAGTTATTGTACAAGTATTAAAATATTCAACACATGTTTTTGGAGATTTGAGGCTTTCACGGCCCAGCGTCATACAGTTCTCACTGTTGAAGCTTTCGGGTGTAAGCCGTGTCCATGAGGAAATGTTTTCCCAACGTTTCGCTAGCATTTCTGACCTATATCAACTCCTTACATCCTAGTATACATTTCACCATGGAAACAGAATCCGAACAACAAACACTACCTTTCTTTGATGTACTTGTGACCAGGAAACCGAACGGCTCTCTAGGGCATCAGGTATACAGAAAACCTACACATACCAACAGATACCTACATGCCTCCTCCTATCACCATCCATCACAGAAGAACTCAGTAATTAACTCTCTTATACACCGAGCCATTAATATCTGTGAAAAAGAACACCTACCTCAGGCACTCAACCACATCACAACCAGCTTACAACAGAACGGCTTCTTTAAACACAAAATAACTCGCACCATAAACAGAATCATGAATCCACCAAACAAGCAATCCACCCCAGACAACAGTGACAAACGAACTACCACCTTCCTCCCATACATACAGGGTACAACTGACCGCATAAGTAGAATACTCAAGAAGCACAATATCAGGACCATCTTCACTACACACACCAAAATCAGCCAAATCCTCACCTCCCCGAAGGATCCTCAACCGCAGCTCTCATCAGCAGGGGTATACAAAATACCCTGTTCATGCGGAAAAGTCTACATTGGCGAAACTGGGAGGAGCGTGAGCACAAGGCTCAAAGAACATAAGCGCTGCACCAGATTGGGATATGTACAATCTGCTGTTGCTGAACATTAGAAGGTAACAGGACACAAGATACTCTTCAACGAAACGAAGATCCTAGCCAATACTAAAGGCTACTTCTCCAGAAAACATCAGGAAACGTTGGAGATAATGAGGCACCCTAACAACATTAACAGGGACACTGGTTACTACCTGAACCCAATCTGGAGCTCCCTCCTCCCAGTTTTTTAAATGTTCAGCTGAACAATTGAAAACAACACCATACCATTGGTGCTCAGTGAACCGGAGCATCGTTTCATTGGTGCTCAAGGATTCAGAACTTACACTCGGTACACTTAAATAGCGCACCGCGCCAGACACACATCAGTTTCAGTGTGTCTTTCGATCCCCTGAAGAAGCCAGCTGCAATGCTAACGAAACCTTGGGAAAACATTTCCTCATGGACATGGCTTACACCCGAAAGCTTCAATAGTGAGAACACATTTTTTTTGTTTCTTTTTTCAAATAAAATGACGTCGCTGGAACCGATACACGTAAGCTTCCTTTTTGGAAACGCCAAATAACTGGAATATGATTAAACCTAGAATAAAAACCTAAATATTTTCATTTTATACGTGACATTTATTAAAGAAATACGTAGCGATTTTTTAAAATATAGATCTTTGTAAAAATGGTGAACATTTAAAAAAAAAATGTCATTTATGACCTAAAAATTGAATATAAAAATATTTGTAACATGTCAATATTTAACATATTGTAAAATCCCTACGTATTTCTTCAGATCTTCTCCAAATTATTTTACGGAAATTTTACGGAGATATTACTTAATTGTACGGAAATTTTAGAAATGTTTCAAGAAAAAGACGTTTAATGTTTCACGTTCTAATACTTTGTGTTTAGAATTGAAAAACTAAAAATTATTTTTGGTCTGCGATTACGCCCTGCACCTTATTGCGACTAATAGAGCCATATTTTGAAGACTATTAATTAATTATTATTCGAAGAAAAAAAATTGTTTTCGGTTTTTTTTTCATTTTCACAGTTATGTAACCCCTTAAGTGAATCCAGGAAATAATTTGGGTAAATTTAGGAGAGACGCCACTCTTTTTTATTAAGAGCCAATAATAAATTTGCTTTTATCTCGCTTTTAACATGACTTATTTTTTTTATTACAATAACAGGCTCTTATGCTATACAAAAGCAAGAACAGTTTCAAATCTTTCTCGTTTGAAATGAAGAGAAGTTTATAAGAATGATGGATTGGCAAAGTGGCGTCTCTCTTATGTCTTGTATGAGAGATGCCACAGTTATAATAGCAATGTCACATGTAAAGAACAAGAGTACATGTGACAAACTAGAAATGTAATATAATCTGAAAAGGAATCTATATGAAACATTAAAATGGGTGCATACTCTATTCTATCTCCGTTGCATTTATAATAAGATTTTGAAAGTCCTACATATGTTAAATTTTATAGTAATTCTTCACAGACCCAATGTCAGTAATTATGTAAAAAATTTGGCGTCTGCTCTTAAGGGTTAATGAAGACTCAGCAAGCACTAACTTTCTTCTCCCGCGCACAATATAGGTAACAACACGTAAAATATGTATACAGTTCTCTTTCTCTGATGAGAACATGTTTCAAACATGCTGTACCTCCTTTTGTAGCGTCTCTCCTGAACTTACTCTATGCAAAACTTCGTCAAAACTGGGATGTATCGCTTACCGACATTCCCTTACAAGATCATATTTCCAGCGTAACTTACAGAAAGTTTCATTAAAAAATCCTCGAAAAAGCCTCGAAGGTACATATTCATCCGCACAGTCCATACGCAATATCCGCAAACAATGCTCGCAAGAAGTTCGCAAACTTTTGATAACTACTAACGAGTACGTATTTATGATGAGTTCGCTTTAAATTTTTCACTGGTTTCAAAAGTGTTCATACTGCCGACGAACACGGTTTTTGATATATGTTCGCGGACTACTTCCGAACGCAAGTATATACAGCATTCAAGAATTTAATTGCGAAACTTGCCTAAGGAAAATAAATATAGTAATGAGTGGACGTGAATAGCGTCGCAGAGTATGATCTTAAGTGTTAATTAATTAATACACTAGCAGTAAGAGTATAGTAATATCTTAAATATTAAATAAAATATTAACTCGACAAATTGGAACTTGAAAAGTAGCTTCGCCCTTTGCTTTCTCTGTGAATTACTACCCTTACAAGCCCAAAGCTTGGTTTCAAACTAACAATGACAATTTAAAAAGTACCAAATCACTTCTCCCCACAGTCTGGTGTCGTAATTTCTTCCAAACAACTCTCCCCAGCGAATCCATCGCCCTCCCTTGGAGAGAGGGACGAGCGGCAAAAACCGATTACTCTGCCGCCCAAACACTCGAACGCTCAATTATTAACATTTGAACGAGCGTTTGAACGTTTACTCGCAGTTGGGGCGCATCTCATTTATAATTCTCGCTCATTTCAAGCTCATTTATTCCACGGGTCCCCGAATCTCTCGGCGGGCCGTGCCTAATTGGATTTCGCCGGCGTAGCGCCCCGCAGGAAAATGACAATGCCGTCGTCATAAAACAACGCCGAATGATTTCCATCGGGGATCCATTAATGAGATTTGTACGAATCCCCTTATTTGTATAAATCGTTCCCTATGACGAGCAAATGTTTAAGCGGACACGATTGTGCCCACTGAATATCGGTGACCGGTGGTCGGGTTAAATTATAACTCGGTCGCCGATTGGCCGGAACAAAACCGCGTTTCCGGAAAAATCGCTGCTCGAAAAGCGACGAAGGGGCGGAAGGGTCGCGAGGGAATTCGCGAGGGACGGAGAGCAGATTTATGAAGGAATAAATTAGAGGTATCGGACTTCGAATTACAACGCTCTGATTGACCGACGCTTAGGTACGTGCGAACGTAATTATGCTATGGAATGAAGTCTTTTGGTAACCAAGAATGGAAGCTTTTAGAAATTAGGATAATTTCGCGGCAGAAGGTCATATGAGATACATTAGTAACTGGCTATATAGCTCGGTTTGCATTTAACATAGGAACACGTGAAAATGCAAATATTTACGAAGAATAAAGGAATAGGTAAATAATTAATAATAATTAGCTAGCTAATTTTATGCCACAAGTATCAAAATGATTGACTTCTTTAATTATATGTATGATAAAGATATTATTTCAAAATTATAACAAGATTTCTAGTATTTGTGATAAATTCTCTTTTCCATAGAATCTTTTAAAGGTCTTACTGAATCTTTTTCCTAGCCAATATATCATTCACTCCCACAATGATCGCTTCTTCAATTATGTTCGGAAAGTCATCAATACCCGTGGTAATTGGTCGGAGGACAAGAAAAAATAAATAATTGAAGTGACTGGCTATAATGACGAATTTGCAAATTTCACGTGCATGAAAACTGTACAAAATTTAAAAGTAAAAAAGTATTCAACCAAAGAGAGTCTAGTTATTTCATTACGGACCTAGCAGGTATGTCAAGGGAAATTATCTGTTCGATAATTTTAAAAATAGTATATTGATATGCTATGTTTTTTTTTATATTTATAACCTAATTTTTTTATTACCTTGTAAGAATGTAGTTAAGGTTTATATAAAAATCAATATTAATCTTTCAATTTTGTTAGTTTTCATTGAAATGCGTTCCAAGAAACCTAAAACTATCTCTCTGGGAATTGCCTTAAACCTTTAAAAATTAATTTCGTAATATGGACTTGTAGACTGAGGATCTTTATGCAGATTCAAAAATTTCGTCTTCAAATATGATAAATTCAAATTTGCTAACGATGATGATATTATAGTACTTAAGTCTTATTAAACTGGATTTCATCTTAACTAATGATTGTTATTCACCTTCAGCTTGAGGTAATAAGAACGACTCACATATAAGTTTCGAAAGAACCATCGAAACCTAGAAATTTCTCTGGCACTACGCATTATATTGGATTAGCGTAGAAAATTAAATTGTATTGCCATTCCACTGCCGCTGCCAGGACGATATTACGGTTTCTATTTCTTATCGCGAGCAGTAATAATTAAATTTTGCTCCTCCGAGGGTGCGCGAATCTTTATTTGTTTGGAGTCGAAATGAAAGGACGAGAGCCGTATCGTATCGCTCTGGTTGGTGGAATGAAGACCTGAATTTAATTAGGAGAGGGTAATCTTTTGCGGCGAATGATAATTAAATTCTATTTTACTGGAAGAAATACTTGTTGAAATAGGGAAAACGTTTTGGAGACTGTCTTGTGAACTATTTCGCTTGTATACTGAGAAAAATAATGGAGGAAAAATTATTACATTGCGTAGTAAAGAAACAGGATTTGCTAAAATGCGTTCGTTTCTACTACATTAAAAGGAAAAATTAGCACATGTGTTTCAAAATTTAATAGACCAATGTAGTAAAATTCACGGAAGGCTGTGATGCGGCACGTCACGTCGCGTCGAGCGCTCGCTGTTTCTGAGCACCACTGTCGGCAACTCGGCGCCTACGGACCAATTTTGCTTCCTACTTTGGAAAAAATATTTGTGTTCCCACTTTTCCAGAACGTTTCCTTGAGAAAAAAGTTCGCTCTATCGCGTGGCGTGGTTGAATTTTACGCTGGACCCTTACTTTTTAAGATATACTCAAAAAAACCTCAAAAAATTGGTGTCAAATCGGTGTTACTTTACCTTTAATGACTGTTTAGATATATATAATCATTCAGAATACAATAAAAATTGATATCAGTGTATAGAGGAAAGTCTACAGAATCATTATATATAAACAAAACTGAAATATCTTTTGTAATAACGTCACAAAATTAGTTCAAAGTTGAAAAATGTGTAATTTAAAAAAAATTAAATTTCTCAAAAACTAAGGGTGATAGAAAAAAACGGATTTCAGATTCGTGATCAGTGCACGAAATTCTATAAGAAAAGTATAATGAATATCGGAACACACATTGGCTGTTGGACAGTGTTATTGTATAATTGTATGGTTTTAATATTGTATTTACAATTGTATAATCTTTTACTAAAAAAGTGTGATATTTTAGTCAACATAAAAATAATTCTTATAGTTGTCTGGTTGTCTGCTTTTTCACCATTCAAAATTACCGCCGCTGGGCTATCAGTCAAATGGCGGCGCATTACGTGACCACAGACGCCGACAACTATACCGACAACTTCGCCGTTATACTGTGGCGAAAGTTCTAATTTTGCTATATTCGTGTAGTATAAATCAGCACACGAGGTTGTAGTTTTTACCAAGTCTTCAGAACCAAATATTACTACACTGGTGTAGTAAAAACCTAACTGCTTTCACAAATCCTGTCGTTTTAGTAGAAAATGTAGTAAAATTTCTTTCATTTTTCTTTCAGTGTAGGTGTGTTTTTTTCTGACTCGATCCCCTTTAATGGTAACTGGCATCGGTCCAGAATGTTGGGAAATAAGCAGTGTCGTAGAAATAGTTAATATTAACAATAATCTATTATTTGTTGCCCAACATTTTATTTCCCCCTCTCTTTATCAACATTTCGTAAACTTATATAAAAGAATGTTGAAGTAACATGAAGTAACGGAATACAGATGTTTCTCATTTCTCTGTAGATCTCAGACTAATGTTATTTTCCTGCAGGGTAAACGCAAGATGACGGTAGAATCGTGCAAGGAACAATCCTTCACGCAAGAATAAGTCGAACGAGCAAAATGAATTCCATTAATTTAGAACGTTTTTTTCCAGGTACTAGTATTGGGAATTCGTGACTATTTACAGAACTGCAACGTTGTTGTGCAATGGAAAACACTCCAGAAAAAGTGATGTTATCTCCCGAAAGGTCAGTGGGTGCCCTAATTCCGTTATCTTCGTGCAACCGTCGGGCCGTTCCTTCTTTCCTCCTTCCGGTGGAAACGTCGGTTCAATGAATTCGCCGAGCCTTTGGCCGAAGCCGTACAATTTCAGAGGGGGATTAAGTTCTGATTTTAGCGCGCGTTTCACCGGCCCGAGAGGATTTTCAAAGTCAGCGCCCAGCTTCCTTTCGCCCCGAAAAGCGGCAACGCGGGAAGAGAAAGGGACCCTCGTCAGAGGTTGGCTGGTTGGGTGGCCCCTCTGTACTCGTAATCTAAATACAGATACAAAGACGGGGGTAGGGCAAAGAAGGCGGTGGGAAAGCTTTCGTTGCATCAAAGGGACGACCTGGATCACGGTTGCATCAAGAGGAACCGCCGAAAGCTCTCGAGGAAAAACGGCTTCTCGCTGACCACGCTCCGCCGGAACGCCATTTATCGTCGATATCTTTCCCCCTTCCGTAATCCGCAGCCAATTAACCAAGCCAACATTGCCGCTATTGCTTTGTGTCGTAATTAAAGGCGGATTAATTAACCACGCAAAACGCACAAAGGAGGAAATTAGCTTAGGATTCCCTGCGGTCGATTGTTGGTTGTAACATAATTCTTCTGGGTATTTTGTTACTAATATCGATTGATTGATAAGATAAAGATCAGAAGTGGTGGAGGTTGTTTATTAATTAAAATCTGTTCATGCGCTCGCTGCTTTGATACAAATTAGCAAATAATATGGACAATCAAATATTGAGGTACGTTTATTTCTAAGGATATTTGATTGAGATTAAATATTAGAATTGTTTGGGTTTTTAAGAATATTTGTTAAAGCTTTTATTCAAGTTATCTATATTTTTATAAGGAGTTTCACAGGCGTTATATAACCTCATCTTGTAATAAATATCTTTGATTTTGTCCACGATTTAAAAAAAGTCGAAAATTTGGGTAGCACTCTTTTCATATTTAAAACAGAGCAACTCTTTTCTTTTGTCTGTTATAATATTTAGATTAATAGACCAACATTTATTAAAGTTATTTTAGTTAGTATTATAGTATTAACAGTATAAATATTTTGATGCAATTGTTATTTTATTAAATAACTGCTAATACCTTCTGCGTTCTTCAAATAGTAGAACTTATAGCAGAACTAGACACAGATATTAACTAGGAATTTCTGATGTAAACGATAAAAAGTGTGAGTTTTTGGCCAAGAGTAGTTTGAAAGCGTGGAACGAGTTGCTTCGAGTTTAGGACGAAGTCTAATAATATTTCAGCAGAATATGAGAGCTAACAAAAGGTGTGAAGACATCTCGATATTATATAAAATGCTTTATCTGATACTGGTTTGGATAAAACAGTGGTATAATAATTTATTTATCTTTCTACGTTGCGTTGAAGAACTCCCTATTTCGCTTCAGAGCAAATACCGGCAAATTCATCTTCTTCCAATAAATTCCTAACATTTGACACTTTCATGTGATGAAAAATTATTTATTCCCAAACAAATTTTAAAAAACTATTATTCATCTCACATTTGGTTGAACAAAAATGTATTCCAAATGACGTAGCAAAAAATAAATGTGATAAATAAGTAGATAGCAGATCTTTATGCAAAATAATATTTTTACAAGCACCAATATAGGATTGGAACTTAAGAAACATTATGTTTAATGTTCTAAATATTCTAATTTCAATCATATTTTTAATATTTTGTGTATGCTGGCATATGTTAACAATTTCGCAGATTTTACTTATAATTAGCATTGTCATAAGCGCATAAAATCCGCTGCGTATAAATAAGCTACTGATTTTCTTATCTGTAGAGTAAAGCTAGAATAGTTTATTTCACATTCTATATGTCGTATTATATTATAGAATAGTCTGCTCCATATTCTCGTATAGAAATATATTATTTCTTTGCTTAATAATTTTAAATTCCATATAAAATAAATCTTATTATGTATTCTATATAGAAATGTTTAATTTAAATACGTACTCCGAGAAAATAAGCTTATGAGAATCGTTGGGGAAGAATTCTATTTCGAAGAATTTAACGATTTACTTAAATAAACTATTACTCTCAGATAATTTCATTAATTTCAAATAATTTCGTCATTTTCAGTCAACAATAACTCAGAGTAAAGTTCATTCAAAATTTTATTCAAATAAAACACAGGAGTCTGCGGTTCGAGAACATTCAATTAAACGCGGTTGTGTCGAGGGAACGCACAGTATGGTAACTAAAAGTCCTCGTTTGTCTATAAAATGCGCAAATCAAACACGATATAAACCGCACAGTTTGTGCGATCGCAATAGTTTGCTAACTTTCTGTTGGCACAGCAATCTTCCTGTCAAAATAATATGATTTGTAAACAACTTGAGCGAACTCAGAGTCACAGGCTTTGCGAAGCCGTAAAGAAATGGACGAGGCAAAATTAATATCAAGAGTGACCATCATATCACATCACAGTCAGACAAAAATATGTATAAAGAAACGAAAAAAAAATTCATAGGATCTATAGAACCAACCGCAGTTTAGCTTTAAAAGTACGAATTACATTAGATCACAAGAAATGTTCGAGCATTTACGTCAAAGTTGGGCAAAATGTAATCTGATTACAAATCACAAAGCCTGATTAAAGTGTAATTACTCATTCAATTACACATTGTTTTCTGTAATCAATATAATCATTATCGACTACATAGTCAAGTTGTAGTCAGTAACAACTAACGATTACAGAAAATGACTCATATTTGTGTGAACAATTACACTTTAATTACAATTTGTGATTTCTAATCAGATTACATTTTGCCCAATTCTGATTTACGTAAAAGAGTATAAATAACTTGAAAATATACAAAGCCATGTATAAATTTGAAAATAAGTATAGAAAACATTTATTCGAATTTTATTTTTCTTTACTCGTGTCTGCATTTGCACAAATTCTAGATATGAGCCTGAAACGGTATATATTCGTTTAGTTTCAATTTGAAGCATCCTTTAGCCTCGATTTTATTTGAACCGCGGTCGCGTGCGCCCGTCGTTAGCGTCGAAGAGCTCCGGGCGCGTATGAAACGCGCGGCGAATAAAAGCTTGCGTTTGAAGTGCGCACACCATTATAACCAACCCAATGTCTTTGGAAACAGTTCTGAATCGCCCGTTTGAAAACGGCTGCCGTTTACCGAGCGTAAAGCGCGTAGCTCCGGGCCCGTACGTTACCGCGTTGCGCGTGTATTGCGGTTCGGCTCGCGGATTACAGAAAACAGACACGTGTCTCGCGCACGCGGCGGAACGCCCGCCCGTGTTTGCGCCGACGGATATTACGCCCCCTCCGCGCGAAGTAATTTCTGGCTAAAACTATGAAACGACCGTGTAATCCGCGGCGAACGCTTCGGGAGGGAGGGGAGAAAAAAAAACGGGACGGCGCGGAGGAAGGGAAACAACGGTAACGCGAAGTCGGATATAATCCTGCATCACAACCAGTTAAGCCGCGGCCCCGCGCGCAGGGTTAACGCGATTAGCTGCGTTCCTCCCGCATAAATTGCACCGCGGTTTCGCTGCTGTCGGAAACTTTCATATTCCCTCCTCCCCCGAACCCTTGCGCTCCCTTCCCCAAACTTTCACCCTCTCCGTCCTGTCACTCGCAATCTCTCCCCCCTTGCCATCAATTACCGCCACCCTACTGTCCTCCACCCTCATTCTTGTTCCCCTTTTCGCCTCCTCGACAGAAGAGGAGACGAGAATCCGAGAAAAGCTCGTTCGAAAAACCGAAACGCTCGGACCGACTGAAAAATGGCGCGACGAGAAGCGGTGGCGACGCTACCGTCGCTCAATATGGCGACCAGATTACAGCCTCTCTCGCACAGAACAGACTCAGGCATACAGACCACGCATACTGGCACGCTAGCACGAGGTTACCACGATAGGTTAGGTCCTTCCCTCGCTGACAGGGGGTTGGAGGACCACCGTGGACTCGACTCTCGTCGCTGACCTACCGTGCTACCCTTCCGTCCTGACCTCACGACTGACCAACCCGTTCTCCCTTCCGCGAAATCGCCGTCGAATGATCCCTGGTAGATCGCCGCGTGGCCCACTTTTATCGACGGGATTCCGTGGGGCTGGCGGCAGCCACGGATTTTCCGGACACTGAGATTTGTCTCCGGCGAGTGCCACCCCCGAGAGGCGCTGCCGACCTCCGATATTGATTTTCCGGGGGAAAACAGAATAGAGGTGTGCCTATGATATGCTACCGACCGGGCGACCATCGGAGACGAGGGGCAGAGGATGGGACCCGGAGGCTGTCACGGTTGACAGACGGAATACGTACGGCGCACAGTGGTTCAAAATCTTAGAAATCTGGTCGAAATCCTTGAATATAAAACGTTTTGGAATTACTAAACTGCGAAATTTATGTATTTATGAGAATGCTAAATATTATAAAAATGTTGGAGGTTCTTCACAGATGTCAAAGTATGCAAAATATCCTAAATATTTACTTCAAATTACAATAATCAGAAAATACGACATACTTGTTTCGAAGTTCAATTCATTACATGCGTTTCTAACTATTTTGTTTTGCATAAAGTCCGCAGTCTAGTGATAACTTTTCAGTTTAATTGTTGAAGAATAGCAAATGACCATATAAATAGAATTATATCCATTCCTTTCACAGATTTTACTTTATGTAGTAATGTTTCTTTTCGAGGAACCGTATCTGAGTGTTTCTACATTCACTTTTGATGCTCCATTGAATGATCTTATTGTGAAAAATAAAATAATTTTTTGTAGCTTTTCAAATAATTAACTAAAACCACATACAATGCAAAAGTAAACTGAAATAATCAGTTTCTTCGCTCTCCTGCACAATTTCATTTTTGCCTGATACGTGGCATTATGAAAAATGTATCGATAAGCTGATCAGCATTGGTATCCGTTGTTTTGGTATTGGTATTAATTGTAAACGTCAATTTAACCAAAACATATTGTTACAAAAAAATGATGTCTAAAGAATGGTCGTATGGGTCGTTTTGGTCCCTTTCGTAGTTCTTTTACTAAATATAGAATTTCTGCGTATCGAATTTTTTCAATATTGAATTAGTATAAGAGCTTCTATAGATTTACAATTTTATAAATATAGAATTTCTATAGATACAGAATTTTATAAATATAGAGTAATTCTGTAATATGGCATTACAGAAATATAGAAAATATTATGAAATATAGAAAACAATAGACTCTTAAAATAATAATATATTGTCATTCAACGTTTTTTAGTATTGTTCTACTAAAAACTAGTAGGTATTTTTGACCAGGATTTTCGGATTCTGATGAATATGGAGAACTAGGCTTTTTCAGGTACGAATGGAAAAATTCGAGTGCCAGTTGAGGTGAATAATTTCTCTAATAAGAAAGATTTGATCTTAAATACAATAACTAGTTTAATACAATTAAATATATTAAAAATACATTTCATATACTGCATTTTGTGAAAGAGCAATTGTAATTCTATACAATATAATATACAGTGTAGGGTACTGATTTATAGAATTGCTAGCTATATTCAAAATATATGTTTGGAAAGTATAATAAATTATTCATAATCAGACTCAATGAATTCGAACCTAATATATTTAGTCATCATTGCAGAAGTTTCTTCTATAAATAAATATCAGCTTTATTTCAGGTTATTTCAGTTCAATCCATTTAATGTTAATATTCACAGCTACCTCCATTTACAAATTAGTTTCGAATTTTTGGTTAGTGGAGTACATCTGACTACATGCATGGTTATACTACTCGTAACTTAAAATATTGAATTTGTTTCCGGTTTTTAATATCTATTTAATGACTATTCTCCTTAACATTTCCTCCGAACGTTGGTATCTAACAAAAAAAAATACTCTACACTAGCAAAACATCAACAGAAACAATTATGCTTATCTAATACTGTCCAATGTTGTTTATCCTGTACATCCAAAAGTAGAACGCTACATGGAGCATTAGAATTATTTAATGTAAATCCCAACAAACATTCTGCAATTCTACGCAAACTTTGAAGATCATTTGTTCATGTCGGTAGGTATCCGCGCTCCTTTCTTACATCTGGCCTCGCTTTGTAAGTTTCGCGGCTCGATTCCCCGGCTCTTTTCGCGCAGGAAATTCTCAAAACTGCAGGTGAAACGCGGTGAAACCGCGCAAAGCTTCTCATATGCTTTGCCCCTGTGTTTCTTTTCGCCTCTTTCTTTCGTTTCTTTTTAGTTTTCTTCGCAAGCACCGCGAGAGCCAACTTCTTGCTGGATGCATCAGGAAGGCGTTCGCACAGCCTGACCTGGATCTTTTCATACGTTCAGACCCGGGGAACATGATATTCAGCGTGTACATATTCACAGACGTGATGGATAAAGCGAAGGGATCAACGACACGCGAAAAATCAACGGCATCTTGATTTTTTTTTGGGATGACGTTTGTGCATTCAACTTTGATTGCTGGAGTATCGTCCGCTTAACACTCTCATTTTTACTTCGATGTCAAACGTGATTTTCGTTTAAAATGATATTTTGTATTCTTTTGTAATCTCTGAACGCGTAATGGGTATTAAATATTTTGAGAAGTAAAAAAGAGAAATAAGAAATCGAATAATTGAAGTTTCGTATGAAATGATATGTCGTGATTAGAATGCGAATTTTTATGTAAAGTAAAACTGTTACAAGCACAAATAAAGATTTGGAACTTAGGGAACAGGATTTTTTATTTTTTAAACACTAACTTAAAGTATATTTATAATATCTTGTATATTTTGGCATTTATCAACAACCTCGTAGTTTTTATGCATTCAGAATTGTCATAAATGCATATAAATCCGCAATATAGTCATAATTATTCGTTTTATTATTCGATGAGAATTAGAAATCTCATTCTATTCCTGCATTTGGTTATTGAGAGCTATTCCTCGTTAATGGATCCGGGAAATCCGTTCTGATTAATTATGAGAAACGTTATATTACATATATATTTCTTTTTACAGATCGTTATTTGAGTGTAAATTAAAGATTTATTTTAATTAGAATAAACATTACCGCTTCTCGATTTCTCCATTTCAGTGTCTCCTTACTTCTGTATACTAAAAGTGATTTTACTGTACAGAATAACGTACTCTAAACAGTACAAAATATTTCCACTATAATTGAGGTTGAAACCGATTCTGAAACCCAAGTTGAAATTACAGTTGCAATAGCAGTTCAGAAATTCCTACACAGTCCTGCAGTTTTAAGTTGCCAATTTCAAGAATTAGTAGCAACTATTATCGAAACTGTTAATTATTACTAACCTATATTTGCATATAACATTGCAACCACTGCTATCATTGATTATGCAGATTATCGTGTAATACGTTTTTCTTTGTCGAAGATTCGCGACATCATGGATGCGCGTGGCCCCTTGACCTTTCGTTGCAACAAGCAAAGAAACTGTTTTACCTGTTCTCGTTTTAACGAGCGGTATACATTTATCGTACTTGCAAATAGGCCGACAAACTTGTCCATGACCCGATAAAAAAGGAAACGACGTAGATTCAATCCCGTTCATTTCGATTCGTTGTCCTAAATTACTCGAGTTAAATCCGTTTGAATATCGAGGATTATCAAAAGAGAATGAGATGATCGGGTTATCGGATATCGTGAAACGAATCTTTGCTTTCTTGTACAAGGACGAATTTAAATGGCAGGCTAACGATTAAAGATTGAACTGAAGGAATATTGTTACTTATATTTATCCAGCTCTCACTGAACTTTCTAAATTGACATACATTTGCGGAAAATAGAATTATTCATTTCTCTGCTTGAAAACGTCATTTAATCTGTTGTTTCATACGATTAATTAAGAGAAAAAATTAATTCACATGAATTCAATCGTGAATAGAATGAATATTATTTTCTGTAATCGCGTATTAGCTTTCAGATAATTTTACAGTTTCCACCTTGCGAAATGTTTACCCTTTTAAACTTAAAATTTTTTACGTAGTATTTATAAATAAATAAATATAATATATCTTTATTTTCTATTATCCTTAACATTAACATGAAAGATATGAGCCACGAAGACATATGTAAATTATTTTCAAAACGATGCATCAAATTCTGTGCAAAATCATTCCTTATATCGAATCACGAACTTGCAGCGAATACAGTATTTCAAATGCAACACCATTTCTACTTCAATCTCTCCATTGATATCGTTCCCTAATTCCTCAAGCTTACCGCCAATTCTATACACGCTTATCCCCAATTCCTTCGTCCGTATCCGCTTCTCCATCGCTAATCGAAGCCGGTATCGCTCATTCGCTTTGTCGAGGCGTCAGGAAACGCTGTATCTCGAACGTGCAGATAGAAAAGCGCACTCAAGGTCGACGATATTCCGCCTTAAGTCAATGGAAGACGGAAAACCCTCCATGTACCCCCTTTTCCCTACGGTGTACTCGTTCCGGAATCAGTTTCAACTCTTTGATTCCATTTCTCTGTTTCGCGAGCATCCCTTCGAATGCACCTATTCCTTTCCTTCCCTTCCTCGCAGCGCCATCCGTCTCTCGTCGCCGCCGGAGTTCGAAAAGGAATTGACGATAGATACAGGTGGGATTTATTTAAATATTCAGGGTGCACCCGAAGTCGTGAGCGCGTTTCATGGACGAGGAGGGGCGAGAAGGAACGTGGGGCGGACATGGAAGATTGATGCAGCCAGAAACATATACAGGAAAGTTTATACCAGCATGGCTCTGTCCGGAAACTCCTTTCGATGACACTGGAACGCCTTTATTCTTTCGCGGGAATTCCAGGATAAAGAAAATTGCATTCGAACGATCGGAATACTCGATTTAAGAATTTTATAGATCGCTGTATTTCGCAATTTTAAGAATACACACGGGAGATTGTTGAAAAATATTATATAAAGTGATTTTTTTTTTATTGAAGCTTAAGTAGAACTCTATTGACAGTTATAAAGTTGTGTATGAGATTTGCATACGATCATAGTTATGTTTAAATGATATAACATAGAAAATATATACCAAGTAAACATTTGAAGTTATACAGAATAAACGTATGTATATATTTTTACACTTTCAGACCGCATTTTTTTAAAAAGTTACATATAAATTTAACAAAAATTACAATAAAATTTAAAGAAACCTTATTTATTATTTGCAATTCTGCATGAGCTTCCTAAAATGGTTCTAAGGATTCGATTAATATTTATTAGAAGATCAATTTATTATAATATCGAAGCACTTATTAAGTAGGTTTCCAAAATTTCAAAGTACTCATTCTGAGGCTCGAAATAAGGTTGTGTAGGTCGAATTCTTCGCATGTACATTAAATGAACATTACATTTCATAAGTTATTGGATTGGATTTGATATTAAACTTGGTCCCATGACTAATCTGTACCTTTTTGAGTGTTTGTTGTTTATGCACTCAATTTCAATGCAAAGTGAAGGATAAGAATAATTGAATGTGAAATAATCGAAAAAAGAAGGAGAACTTTGCAAAAAGCTCTGCATTCCTTAAATTACTTCTATTTAACTTACTATTAGATATGCTATTAGATTTGGTCAATGTAAAGATAAATTCACTATCATTGAGCTTAACTACTGAATTCTGAATGTCGAAACAATCAAATGAATTTAAAGAAGCATACATTCCACTTAATCTTACTTTAGAGTTAATATACACTCGATTCTTCACAAAAATTGATCATATCATCATCTTTTCATGATGTACTTTAAAAGCGAAATTACTTAACCCATTATGAGCCCAATTATTAAGGGCCCGCTTCGGTCCTTAATAGATTAAAAATAGTTACAAATAACATATATGCGATCAAATAATATTTTTGTGTCACTATAACGAACTCACCCTTAGAGCCGATGCACGCGAGCAACTAAAAAGTCGCTGCGATTCGACTTCGCGTCGCTCGTGTGCGACGGATCTTAATCAGTTACTGACAAAATACCTTTACTTAAAGCACTATTACCTATCGTTTCCTGCATTTATCATCCGCTTTTATCATTTCTTTTCCAACTTTGCGAAACCGCCGCGGTATTAATATTACCGGCAGAATGGAACAGGAATTCTTCTTTGTATTCAGCAAAGGGACAACAAAGGGGCAAGAAAATATCAAGCAATGTAAAGAAACCCATGCATCACGTCAACGCTCCCCTTGGGAGCCGAGAAAGATACATTTACATCCTCCACCCCGCGAATTTTTCAACCGGTCTCGCCCGACCATTATGCGCGCTATCTTCCACCCCCCGTAACGCGACCTTTCCGGGGCCATCCTCTATGGTTCCAACGAATTCGCGAATTCGCAATTGTGATTTCGCGAACCTTCCAGGCGAGAAAGGACTGTTGAGTTCTCGCGTGGTCCGGTAAAAAGCCAAAGGTGGGTGGAAGGCGTGGGATAAAGAGAGAACAAAGGTTTCCATAGGCGATTTAAACTTCCGCTCCTCTGAATTCGACGGGGATGAACGTAGAATCGACGGAAATTCATCGAGAAAGTTTCTGACCGTCTTGTCTAAACCGGCTGCGAAGGGATTACAAGTTTGCTCGAATTGTTGCTAGCCGGCAACGAACTCGACGGCTGACAAATTGGAACGAGAGCACGTCACTCTTGCATTCATTTTGAGCAGTGAAGGAGAATTGAAATGTTAAGCCGCGAGCAGAACGCGCGGTTCACAAGTTGACGCCTTTGACTGCCGAGGGAATTTATTTTTGCGAACTTTTTAGGCTAGTTTAAGTCGAGAACTTCAGTCGCGTGTCTCGTGGGATTTTGGTATGATGATTTTGCTACATCAATGAAGCGCTTTTGAATGACTGCAGATATAATTTTCGGTGAATTGAATCCAAAGTACAGGTTTAACCTCATTATTTTTTTAAATGAAATTTAATTTCCGGGAAATTCATTGAGATTGAGTAACAGTGCTTGTAGAATCTTCATATAAAAATACATGCGACGCTACTTTATGAGATAAAAAGGAAATTTATTAAACTTTTGTAGGTAATGATTTCGTCATAAGATTAAAAAATATTTACCAGAAGCTTTATAACATGATAGAGTAATAATTTGTAAAATTTATGAAGAAGAAGTTTAACAAAAATTATTTAAAATTAGTATGTATGATCAGAAGGATAATAACTGTTTTGAAAATAAATAAGAAGTTAATTAAGAATTGAATGCCTAACAGTTTTCCAATTTTTAAAATAAATAAAAAGTTTTTCTGCGGTTTGTTTAGTTTATCTAAGAATGAAGACCAAAGGCAGAAGTGATTAATTCGTATCATTTGCATTACTTTCAATCGTTTAACATAAATAATCGCGGAATAGCAGTTTATTACAAACCACATTAAATTAGTAAAGGAAATTACAGTGATTGCATTCACAGAGCGAACATGATTTAAAGCAGCTGACTGCATTCACTGGGAAGGCATGGAATCGCGTTACGTCCGCTATCACCGACCACTTAATCATCAAGTGCACGAATCATCGAAGCGAGGTTTCGTCATGTGTACGAAACGGCGCGATAAGTGCCTGCGAAACAAATTTAACTCGTAATCCAAAAGTTGTAGGTTTCTAACTCGATATTTGCCTGACTAGTTCCAATTTTCCACGACTCTACTGAATTTTAAACACGCAATCTTTTCCCTGTTGCTAATTATTTAACTTCGAAGTACTAAGAAAACTAATTTTTTTATTCTCTGTTGGTTATAATTTTCTTTGTAATGAAGTGACAATATCAGAGAAACGATCAACAAATATTGGATAACAGTAAATATTCAAACAGCTGTCCTAACCGCGTTAAACATACAGTAATAAATTCACAGGGGATATTTCCGGTGGAAAATCGCGGCAATTAGAATGTTAAACAATCCCACGGGCTGATAACTTCATCCCCTTTATCAATTCCAAACTCTGACTACTCTGTATCTTCCCGTGTGCCGATAAACTACACCCACGCAGTACACACTCGAGCGAATTCGATCGTTTGGAAATTAATTGAAGGAATCGCACGAGCTTCTGCAACGAACGCTCGGAAACTAATTACGCGCGCCGATATACCGGTCATTATTGTTAATTACATTTCGCGCGCGCGGTGGTTGACCCGTGAATTAAGAGCCGCGACCGAACGCGATCGGTATTAACGACGGATTTAACCGGTAATGCCGATATAGCGTGTCAATCTGCATTAGCCTAACCGCACGGGCCGAGCTCGCATGCTCATCGAAGAAGTTAATATCGTTCGCCCCGTCTCGATTTCTAATTACCCACGCCACCCACGCCAGTGGCTTCGTTCGTGTGCTCGTTCGAGATCTCGAGTTTCCTACCCTGCAAATGATCGAAGTGATTTCTTTGTAGCACCCTTTCGCGTCGGCTCAGACGTTTCAATTAAAACTTCCGACTCTAGATTGTTTTTATTGTCATCGGCTGCGTTATTACGGAGGCCATAAGTGATAATTATTGTTGGTGCATGTGAAATCTTAATCTTTAAAATAATGCCAATCGAACAGAAGTCATGTATTATGCAGTGTATGAATTATTTTTGTTATATTCGAAGTGATAAGATTGACACAGCAGTTATTTATTTTTCTGTTTTGAAATGTTTTATTATTTAGATGAACAGGTCATTATGCAGTTAGTATATTAATGAGGAACTTGAGATGATGGAAGTTTTCATTTTGAACCCTTGTGCATTTAACAAACTTACTGCTTTTCTTTTAATAACATTATTTGACAGCAATTATTTAAAATTTTGTGCAGATTATTTGACTGAAAGTACAGTTCAAATAATTGCGCAGTAACTTATTTATAGTAGCAAGTGATTTTCATTTAAATTATTTCGTTATTACTGACAAATATGTGTGGGATAGTTTTATGAAAATAATTGTTTAAGGTGATGGGATAAATTTTTGATTGACAACAACAGAGGAGTTTTCTAATCATTTTAAATGTCTGAAGATGGAATCCGTCGCTGTAGAATTTATAATAATTAAAATACAGTTTCATATTTGAATATTAAGCTCGTTAAGATTCTGCTTCAATTGCACGCAGACGAGAGCAATAAAAATTAACGAGTTCAGCATTAACTTTCTATCTCCACCATCCTGGAACGTATTCATTAACGGTCGGTTATAATTATGATGGACACGCCGCCGCCTTAATTATATAAAGCTTTGACGGAGTCAACATGGGAGAAGAGACACGATCAAGGAATTATATCTCACTACACGTACAAATAGCGAATTGATGAATTGGGTAAACTCCTGGACAGTTCTTGTTTCTCATAATTATTGCCACACTGCGACTGGAAGTCGATAACAAAATGCTACCGCTTGTAAAAGGAAGAGGCCATTGACATTGGTTTATAAAAGCAGATCTCCAGAAAAATTTCCTTCTATTTTAGAAGCTTCCCTGCCTCTTATTTTCATACGACAAGCGCAAAAATATTTCAATCAATGATGCGTCCTAAAATTGTCTCAAAAACATCTCTACTCCTCACTCGACTGTCCAAGTTCAACGTACAACTACGAAGTTTCTTTCAGCTCACTTCAAACTAATCAAAATTATTCACAAGAAACCACCCACATTTATCATTTGGAGAGTAATATTACCCGAGAAAACGGTCACGAAATTAACTCATGCACCTTCATTAAAATAAACACCATTCAGAATGAAAACCAACAAAGGACTCGCAGTTTCTGCCACCTTCCTTTGTCTCGGTCTTGCCTCACGGTTATTACCAGAACGAACTCGTGCTACCTTTTCCCTTAGTCACGACTCGTTCATACATACAATTAGCGTGGGATTGTCGGTGAATTAGTCGCGGGCAGGTTTTACGATCCGAAAACACGACGGTCTTCTCTCGAATGGCCGTTCAGACGACGCGACGCGACGTTCCGCGTCGCACGGATCTGAGTCACTCGCAAACCCTACGCCCGCGAGTTCACTCGTGCAAAGGTGGTTTCAATTTGCGGAGATGCTCCTTCCGCGTGAGTCACGCAAATAAAAAGGTCCTCGCGTGATCCGTTGGTTCGTGGGCACTGGAAGGGTGTCGTTCGAGCTCGCCCATTATACTTTCGTCGCGATCATATTTTAGCTGAACCCTTTGTCATCGTTTCGGGCGTTTCTTGAATTCCTAAGTAATATTGTATACAGGGTGCCCGGAAAATCGTGGTACAATTTGAAGGAAGGTGATTCCTTGTGCAAAAATACATCGAGAATGTGGAATGGAAAATTTTGTATAATCCTTCGATTTTGAGGACATCGGCTTTGAAGTTCTATCAAGAACATTTGCACTTGGTTATACGGACTTCTTCGTATTCGGAACGTTGTTTTTATTTGTAAACGTAATGAAACTATAAATGAATTAGGACAGCGTTTTTACATGACTCGGTCGTTTGAATTGTTGAACTGTTCATGCTTCTGTAATCCATACAGTAATAATTTGTTTGAGACAAAACTGAAAGCGTTTTCGGCAATTCGTAGTCGAAGTAAATAACTGTATCATTGATGTCATGTGTAATAATTCAATCCGTACAAAATCATGAAATCATTTACCAACAGAAACATTAAAATTTAAGAAAAACCAGTTCTACCAATTCTCTTAAGTGCAAGTGTCTTTGATGGAACTTCAAAGTGGATTTTTTCTAAAATGAAGCCACATATAAAACTTTTATTTTTGATACATCCTGTATGAAATATTTTTGAAATCGTGGGATGGTAAAGTGAGATGTTAAGGCGAAAGTCAAATGTATCATAATTTGAAATTTAAATAGATTTTAGAGGTAATTTTTATAGGATTTCATTCTCTTCTCGTCGAAAAATTGTCGTGGTATGTATGAAATATGTAGAAGCAAAATCTATATAATTATATTCTATTTTGGAGAGGAAATCGATACATTCTATTAAAAATATTTTGCAATTTTCATAATTCCAGATATTTTACAGACAAATATTTATATATGATATATGAAATGCTTGAATGTTGGCTAACAATATTTAGTAAAATCTCCACCATGTTGGGAAAGTATATCAAAGATCTATATTATATGTGTCTTTCAACCCTTTAACATCCAGACACTTAAATAGTAATCTCAAAATTATGTAACTAATACATATACTGTGTTTTGTTATTTTAAAATCAACTGTAAATTATCGATTTCATTTATTAGTTATCGCATGTGAATACCTACAATATTAGGCATTAAGAGGCACGGAAGCAGAAAAGTAAAAGTAAAAGCAGTTCATTTAAAATTAATGCTGTACCAATGCAACATTGGGAGTTAAAAGGTTAAATTAAATTCACTTTCTATCTAGTAAATATTCAAACTGTGCGAATTCGAGTAATGCAATGAATTTCTGGAATTAATTACTCGCACTAATCGAAACCTACTAGTAATTTTGAAAATTCTACGGTATTCCAAATTCGCGAATTCTACGTAGACCACCGAGGTCGACGGCGAATTCCCAAACAGCGAAGCTGGCAAATGCAGCAACGCTGGAAAATAGCGAATCAGAAGCAATTTCAGCAAGAGGTGTCCCATTGCATCGCGTACACCTTATCGCGACGTCGGATTTCCGTAGGTCCGTGGAACACGTCGCCGTGTAAATTACACGAGCCGCGAATCTAATAGAGATTACGCCGGGATATCAGAAGCGAAAGATCCCTCGGCGTACTCGCAATTTCGTCCGGGAATTACCTTTTCCGTTGCGTCGCCTCGGTCGCGGGTGCGACTCCTCGCACGTTAACGCTGCGCCGCGGCTCGTGGCATTCGGCCGAGCAATGAATTAGCATTATTAGACGCTCGCTGATATACATACCTAATGCTTTGTCATCTGCAACAGGTGGTTACATCGAAACGCGCGCGGCACCGCGTCTCTGCGTAAAAGAAAATGACAACGACCTCGGGCCACTCCAATTCGAGAGGCTCGTTTGAATTTTATTAACGATACGCGGTGGACTCTTCGTTTCATAGACGCGGGGAATTATTTTATTCCGGTGTTGTTCCGAAAGTTTTTTTTTTTTTTTTTAATGGAACGCACGCGGTGCGGCGCAGCGCGGTATGGAATCGGAGGCATGCTCGAATTTTATTATTGACAACGGGTTTGACATTAAAAAGCGAAATAGATTTCTCGTTTGTTGTTTATCGCCGTTTCTTTTTGTGGTTATTAGATAGCAACGTTAGTATGCAGCGCTTTTTCTAGCTTTTCTGGTTTGTTATATCGAGAGGAGAATATAGGAAAATATAGGAAAACGGAGAGTTTGGATTTATGAAATCTATGGCATTGGTTTTTTTAGAAATATAATAGTAATTGCTTTTGTAGACTATTTCTGGGGAAGTTGTGTATTCGAAAATGCTATGATATGGAGTCGACGAATGTTGTTTCGCCCACGCATCTGCATTTATTGATTCTTTTCACATACAAATACATTTAAAGCACTTTGAATATTTTCGTCCAATAAGTAAGTAATGGAATTGAGAAATGTGTTAGGTTTTTTATGCAGAGTAATGTTTCACAGAAATCGTCATTAAAACGGTTTCTAGTCTATAGGCCTTTCTCAAAGTTACAATTAACCGCGTAACCATTACTGATCAACAGTTCTTACAACAAATAAGTTCTTAAATTTAAGATTCAACTATACTGACCAATTAACTATTAAGGGGAGGTTCCGGTCTAGAAACGTAGAATAGTATCATTTTGTATGTTAACCTATGGCTTTCAGTACTTTATTATATATCTTTTGAACATGTAAACAATTATATATATATATATGTATTATAATTTTTTTATCCAAATATTGAAATGATCCATTTCGGTTTTAATAATTAATGCAATGTCTCTTTAAATGGTCGGACGTATAGGCTATACGTACAAACTATAGGGTATAGCTATGCAACTTTAATTATAATTTTCTTTTAGCATTTTTGGATGCTTTAAAGGTATAATAATTTTTCTCCAATTTTTGCACAATTCTATTTATCTAAAAAATGAGTTAATTTGCAAAAACTTAAAATATCAGTAATATTTGTAAAAACTTAAAAATTACTACAAATTCAATGCGTGGTGCAACCATCACCCTACTTCAAATTTCGTTGATGCGCCCCTGTAAATTTTTAAGAAAGTTATATAATATCATACTATAGTGACAAGATATTACACTGATCCGTGAACTTCAGATTCGATGACACACCAATAATTAACCCTTGATGAAATGATCGAAGTAAGGGATACTGTACGAGTGTCACCAAATTTAGATCTGATCGCGTTCAGACTAATAGCTAGTTAGAAGGACAGATCGCTCACATATTCACCGCAGTTCCCGCGGCTTTCGATAGCTTTGAGACCAGCTCGTCCGGTCTCCATAGTTCGTATCAGTGGCATATCAAGGGGACCGCGTTTGTGGTTTCGTCTGTTCGCTCGATCGGCTAACGGTCACGATCAATTTAGTCCAGGAAGATACGCAATCGACTATCATTCGTACTGCCTTTGCCGAATTAATCACTGGAAACCTCGTTAATTGAGCAAAATCGATGTCTTTTTGGCAACTGTATCGGTCACATAAGGAATATTATACGTATAATAAGCATTATGAAGGGTGACAGACGCATTTCCTTATTGTTCATAAATTAGGATATTATTGAGTATTCCTAAGCTTGATAATAATTATGAGCAGTGATTAAACCACACATATTTAAATACTTGAAATTAAAATAAAACTCATTTAGAAAATTGCAATATTTCTTACATTATGAATTCACTGCAATGGTTCAAGAATTTTCAATTTTACTGATTTTACTTTCCCTTGCCATGCCACTAATTTTTTTTAACTTTGCCATCCCTATCCTCCTTTCCTTTCCTTGTCATATTACCATCCCAGAGATCACAATCTGCGCGAGAATTACCAAGAAAATTAACAAAAGCTTTTATCAAATCCAATGCAACAGAGAGAAGACCATCGTAAAAAAAGAAAATGATTAACTCCGGACAGTTTCAAGTTTTAATAGAGATTTCATGGTACTAGGTTCATTATCTGTCACACAAAGAGCACACAGTTTGACTCGAATTTCAACGCGGAAGCAGTGCCATGGAATGCGGTTTCGAGACAGGACTCAGATTAAAGGCAGAATAGATTTAGGTTGCAGATGTCAGACGGAAGCCAGACGGAAGTCAGACGGAAGTCAGACGAAAGTCAGACAAAAGTCTAACGAAAGTTAGACCAACTTCGGTCTATCGATTTCTTCCCACAAATGAGATTTCGTATTGAAAGGCTCGTGCTTTGAAATTGGACCAGGGTTCGTGCGAAGTGTTCTTCTGGCGCGATCTCTCGTGGAAGAAATAGAAACACGATTAAAAGTGGATGAACGAAAGTCTCGGAAATGGATTCTGGAGGATGGCGAGACTGTTGACTGCCGAAATCTGTCCCTTCAGTCTTTAAAAAGCTTGCTAGTGTGTGCTAGGCAATATGAACTCGATCTGGAGTCGTACTTATCGCTTTCGAAAACTCTTATAATAATTAGAGAAATACGATTCCGTAAATGGGACGGAGAAGAGAAGAAGGACGCAATTAAGTAAGTATTTCTGAATGGACTATCAGGAATTCAGGAAGTGACTCAATATTCATTGTGAGTTGAATATGACTGAATAATCATTTTACGTCACTATATTTAAGATTCTAGGATAGATAATTTTAGTTTTAATCTTAAGGAACTCGTCAATCAAAGAAGAATAATTTAGATGAACTTGAAACTTTTATTTTCTGTTTAACGTGCCTATTTCCTATTTGATATTCTTGTGTTATTAAATCGTATTCATAAGAGCAAAGTAAAGATCAAAATGTTCAAAGTTAAAATGTTATTTCTGAAGAGAATTATAACTTTCATGCTTTAATTTTTTCATCAGCTTATCCTTTCTGGAAGAACTTAAACAACCTGACTCTTACAACACTTGAGAACTTTCCTCTAACTTCCAGGAATTGTAAATTATCGTACTTAAACATAACGAAATACAATTTATACTAATTTTCAAGCAACTCCTTTGAAAATATTTCAATGATTTCATTTCCGTTATTTCCGTAACTGTTACAGTCAACATCGAAACTGAATATCTATGTTATACAAAAACGCTGAAATACAAACATGCGTGCCAAAATTATTATAGTTACTATATGTATATTAAATACATCATCAATCGGACAATATAATTCTGGTTTCACACTGAATCTCCGCATAATTTCTCACTTGGTGCCAACAGCAATTCATTCTGCCAGTTCCTTAACAGTATTAGGAAACCCTTAAGCTACTCTAAGCACTGCCGGTCAGGATTGGTCGATCGACAAGAGATGCACGATCAGATATTCATTGGTTCCCGAATCGATCTGCAAATACGCGCCACCCTCGATGTGTTTACACACCGGTACTTGCTCCATAATACGCGTTTATGTTCCAAGCTGTATATTTGCGTCCCTAAAGGAATCGGATATACGGGTTTACGGCGCCGCACCTATTCAACCATAACAACTGTATCGACTGTTCGGTAATACCTTGGGATTGATCAACGCTGATTGAATTTTCCACTCAATTACCGTCGGTCTTTTAAGAAACGTCGAACAATCTTCAACGGCGCACGCTAAACAATCAATAATTCTAGATATGGAAATTAGAACGTCGATAACCAAACCGTAGAGAACAAACAAGGTTATTTTTCCAGGAAAGATTTGTCTGATACCTCGACAATCGTATTGAGTATCTGTCAAGTGAAATCATTTAATATTATTACCACGCTGAGATTTTTAGAATGTACACTTTCAGTCATCCGAACTGCTGGTTTGCGTAAATCTGTATCTGGATTTCTTTTTATGTGAGCTATATTTGGATTTTAAATATACTGTTACAAATTTTAAAACTATTTCCAAATTCGAAAACATTACTTTTTTGCCCCGCAGTTTCGAAAAACGTCTTGTCACATGGTTACCTACGTAAAGGTTATAATTAAACTGCAGATGTTTATGCAAATTCATATTTTCAAGAGCATAGAAAAAGAAACCCAACTTAAATAAAAGTGTCTTTTACCTTCTAAATATCATTGAATGCATCTTATTTGCAATATGTCATATATTTTTGCATTTATGCAAAATTTGTGTGCATATTAGGACACTTGAAATCGCCATAAATGTATAAACATTCGCAGTCTAAATAGTTATAATACTTATCCTTGTGTTTACTAATAATTACAAATCAATGCGTATATTATTTAATAATCATTTTCTGTTTATACCCGTCGTACTAATACTCTCCTCCGTATAATAATACATTCTCTCTTTTTCCAGTTCGATCTTTTCTCCCCCTTATTGTCTTTCAACACTCTTGAACTATCCTGTTCACATTCCTTGTCGTACAAACAGTTTCTTTCAAACAGTTCGTACAAACAATTTTAGTTGTAAATAGTTAGTGATGATTTGTGAGAATGAATGGGACTCTGAAGTTTCACTTGGACTTATGTTAGAGAGTTAAAGGAACCATTGCAGTCAGTCCAAAATTCCCATTCAGAAAGTTCATTTCTCTGCTGCATCTACAGTGCACTAATTTTCCAATACTGTTAAGTCCTATTTTCAGAATTAAGTCTTTGAATGGATTGACTCAACACACAGACTAATTGTAAGTTTATGTTGCGCGATTCGCAAAAGTGGTGTACGGCTGAGAAAACACCATTGTCTCTCACAATCAGTCCTTTTGTGGTACTAAAACGCTTCTGAAGTCTAGGAATATATTTTTTTATTTAGAGTCACACCACCTCTATGGGTTATTAGTAGAGATGTACCGACTAGTGGCCGACTAGTCGGTTAAGCCGAATAGTCATTCGGCCAATTTTGTAGTCGACGACTAGTCGGCAAAAAAGGCCGATTGATCGGCCTTGAATTTTAGTAGCAATAATATCGTGATATCACAGAAAGAAAAAAATGTTTTCTGTCTGTTGTACTTATATTTACTTATTTATCATACTTATACATATCTGTATGTAACATAATTATAATTATTATATAAAACATTAAAAATAGTAATTATTATTTATTTAAACCTACTAAAAATATACCAGTTAACTAATACGAACTTTGGTTATTATTTTTTTATTTTATCGAAATAAAAAACTCTTTAAAACAAAAAACAGAATGCAATAAAATAATAAAATAAATGTAACAATTCCCTTTTTGAATAATATTAAACAATAATAAATTTTGAATCTTTTTTGTAATAAAGGTGAGCAAAGTATGATAATTAAATTTTTTTAACTCTCCGCATGTAGGAGAGTCCGAAAACGGACGAAAGATAATGAAAATGAACGAAGTGATTTGCCTCATTTTATAGCGGCGTGGTGTACGAAAATGATCGGCATAGCCGACTAATCGGCCGACTAGTCGGCTTCTTGGAGGTCGATTAATCGGCTAGTCGTCTAGTCGGCCAAAACCCTAATCGGTGCATCACTAGTTATTAGCGACTATATAAGGTTACATATTTTGCATTTTACGTATTTACATTATATGTATTTTACATTTTGATGTAGTGTGTGCTTACGTGTTTACAGTCTACCTTCGTGTGTTTGGTTGCCGTGTTTGCCGTCTATTTTTGTTTTCGTGTTGGATTAGGTTACATTAATTTGATTAGGTTTATGTCCTCATGAAAGCGGATGATGGATTGGACAACTTCGTTTTTGCGTAATACTACTTGAGGTTGCTTGGAAAGTTTCTTTGTTTCTTTCCTTTTGGTACTTTGGAAAGTCGATTAGGATGTGTTTGACACTTATCCCTTCATTGCAAGTATCGCACATCTCTGGTTCTTCTAGAAATTTTCTACGGAAAGTAGTTCTATTTTCATTTAATCGTTTCACGTTCCCGAATTCCCGAACCTGGATAAATCTCACCGCATTCAGTACGCAACCCAAAGTCTCTATAAGACCCGTCAGCGCGAAGGTTCCTCGATCGTTTCGGAAATCGTAATTGGGCATAGAGGGTCGTTGGCGGGCTTTGCAAGCGAGGCTTACGGCGGTCGTTTCATACGCGGCGCTTACCCAGTGTAAGAACGCGGTTATGCGGGTTAACGGAACGACAACGCGAGCCCGATCGCTCGTACGGAGCGAGGGGTGGCTGATCCGTGGCCGCTGTAAAGCGTTGTACGCGGAGGCAAGGGGCAGGACGCGGCACAACAGCGCTCGGATCGTGTACACCCAAATTGGACGGGAAATTTAGTGGCCTGTCCCACGAATCTCGGGTACCCCGACCGCTCACTCCCCTCCCCGCCCTCGGTCACCCTCTTTCCGCCCCTTTCCAGTCGCCGAAACCGAACCATCGGTCTCGTGCATTACCCTTCCAGGCCCCGGACCCGCCGCGCCACGCTCTCGGGTATTCGCGGAAAACGCGCGCACGGCAGCCAATCTATCGGCTTTCAGCCAGCCCGTCTCCGTTCCCGTCGCTGATTCCGGGAAATAGAAAAATCGCGGGGCGTATCGCCGGTGATCGGGCCGACGTTCGCCCCTCGGGCTTTCGCCAGGAATTCCGTTGATAAAACGGTGCCACGGTCGCGTTCCACCCTCTTACTCCGCCGCGTCCGGCCGAGTTGCCGATTCTGTTCCTTCGGCGGGGCAACGATCGAGCTCGCGCGCAGATCGCCTGGGGGATAAGTCCTGTAAATAAAACTCGCCGTGTAAAGGGGAGCGTCCTGTATAAAATCGGGGGTTCCAGTGCGAGCTTTGATCGTGGGGGCGGAACGGGGTTGGATTGGCTTGCTATGGCGATGTTGCTTGGTTTATTTTAGGGACGTCTGCGATATTTCGTAGGCTTTCGGCGAATGGGTAGATTTTGCGTGGGATGAAAGGATTGTTCCTGCGTAGAAGGGTTTCAGTGGCTTCGAGAAGCTTGAGGAAATTCAGTTTTTCATTTGGTTCTTGATTTTTTTTAGTTTAGGAAGATAGTAATTTTTTGTGACAGATTGTGCTCGATGCTTGAAGAATGTGTATGTATGTTGATGAGTTAATGCGGAATATTAATAAAGGAATTAATTGTAGAGAAGATTCTCGAGTTTATGTAAAATTCACTTTATTTTATTTAGAAAGCTATGGATATTTGCGGGTTTCAATATTCGTTAGTGTGCACTTTCTTTAGAATCAGTTTGAGAACGCGGAATGCAAGGTTTTTATCTTGGTCATGTGATGGTTCCTGGTATTTCAAACCTAATTTGATTCTATATTTTGTAATTAATTTAGAATCTGTTTCCATTGTAATTACTAGAAAGTGAAAGTTATGGTATTTGTGTGAAGATGTTATCACTTTGCATTTATTTCATAGTTAAAGGAAATTTAAGTAGAATTTTCATTATTATGCTTGTTATCATCTCAAATTTATAATATACGGGGTGAACGACGAAAGTTGATCAGCTTAAACTAATTTACAAAATTTACAATCTGGAATAAATTATAGCTTGAACTCTCTAAAAACAAATATCACTGAATCACTGCGGATTATTTCAATATTTACTGAAGAGTATTTTAAAGATAAATCCTAACCCTGCCACGGTCTTCGGATCTTTTTTGACCTATTAGAGTATTTTATTGTCATAAACAACTGTTTTATTTTTTAGGCATATGTGGGTGTTACGTCCCGTGACGTAGTCGCTCCGACTGTCATGGCTGGGGCGGTGATTTGGGGTTCTGCCGCTAGGTGTTCGGACACTCCAAGAAATCTTCAAACGTCTCAATGTTTCTCGCAAGTGGTAAATCAAGTCTTCGTTTGTATAAATATAAGTTCCGAACATTAGTTCCCATGCGTCTGGGGCAGGGGTCGTCAGTCGTAGCCCTACTGATGAGTCTGACTTGGCGATCCTATGACGAAAACGCACATCTCGCTCTCGTCGTACTCCGTGTACGATCCTCATCAATTTTTCTCTCTCGTTCTCAGTTTCGTATTCCGTGTAGGCCTTATCGGCACTGGGTACGTAACAGTGGGAAATTCAGTTTTCTTGCTCCTTAACACTATATAAAAATAATTCATTATTGACATTTTTAGCAACACTACAATAATACAAATTTTTCAATAACAGATTTTTAAGGGAAACGTAACAGAGTTAAGAATATATATTACGCAGTGAATTATATCCCCAAGATCATGATCAACTGAATCTTTGATGATTAGTCTACGGATTTTTATGTGAAATAAAATTTTTATAAGCATAAACAACGAATTGGAACTTAAATAATAGTATGTTTAATTTTCTTGTGAATGTAACTTGTATTCTGACATATATCTTGTAGATTTCTTTCATACTTAATGTTGCCATAAATGCATAAACTCAGTAGTCTACTGATGATTCGCTGAAGTAAATCCACTACCTTTTATCACATAAAAAAAATCTATGAATTATTTTAGCCCATCTATTTCAGCCTTATCTAAATTCACAGTATACAAAACACACCCAGACAGTATATCAGTCGTCCCAAATCGAACCAAGAAACACCCAGAACTCCGAAAATCGACTCCACCTCCCCGGAACGAAAGCCACAGACATCCAATACTGATAAAGGGCACTTCACGACTGCGGGCCTCGAGCCGGCAAATACAATCAACCGGTACAACTGGGCGGAAGTGGTATCGCGAGAATAACGAAGACCAAAATAATTCGTCGAGCGCGGCACTTTCGTGGCGTTCATAAATTGTTCCCAGGGCATCGTGACGGGGGCGGCTGGGTTGCTGGGTGTCGTTCGAAAGGCAAACGAAGAGAGGGTGGAACGCGGAGGGTTCCGTCGCGGTGTGTCGTTAAATCGACAACGAGTATCGGGGCGTAACGAAGTTTCCACGCTAACGTCGTTCCGTTTGCCGATCGGATGTCAACGGGCTCTCGCGTCAGCCTGCCACTTCCGGTCTTCAACGAGATTATCCGGTGCGACCGCAGCGGCTCGAAGAACGGCGAAAACGGAACCGCGGGGGCGGGGGGAGTGCGGCCAGGGGGTGGTGTGACGAGCAATAGCAGACCCCGAAACGTTTCCGCGGTTTGTCGGGTTCCTCTTCACGCTCGACCCTTGCATCGATGGTGAGCCCTTCGAACCGAGCGTTTACAACGATGATTAAACCGCGCCGCTTCGAAACCGCTGGCACGTGTGATTTTACCGTCCTGAGAGCGCCGTCGACTTGCTTGCCACATGCAATGCTACTCAATACACTATTTTTAGATAAAATGGATGTTCGGACGAAGAGGACACTTACATTCTTTCTGAATTTCGGTGTTGATAAATCAAATTTTCATGCGCCACGTAATGTTTGTTGGCGCATATTTTTTAGAATCTAAATTGAATTTCTTGTAACTGTTGGTTTCTGTGATTTCCTTTTTTTAGGAAATTTATTAATTCTTTGCTCTATAATAATGACTCATACTCTTGGTATACAAAGCGTGATTAAATTATTAAAAATTATGGAAAGGAAAAAGATACAGCTGGGTTTAAAAGCCAAAGGTATATTGTATTATCTTCGGAAATTATACAATTACTAATCAGTAGTTTTAGGATTTTATTCGGTATTTAAAGTAATTTACATGTACACAAACTAAGAAAAATCGTAGGGCAATGGGTTAATTTTCTCAACTTTGTATTGAGGAGTATGTGTAGGTCTTGGTTAATGCGAGTTTAAATAGTGCGATATTTGATTTTAGTATGAATTATAAAATGATACCAGGTCGCATTCAATGCGAACGAGAATTCAGTTAGTGCGAATTTTTTCCGCAGAAAACTTTTTTTCATTTCATAAAACTATGAAAACAATTAATCTTTCGTTTTTACTGTCTTTAAACTTAAATTAGTTTTAACATGTTTAGTTAATTTAATGAAATATACATATATACCTATTTAAAATTTTTTATTGTATACAAAGTGAGGCAAAATTGTAGTACAATCCGTCAGGATTTCATTCTGCGCGAAAAAATAAGAAAAAATAGAGTATACTACTTTTTCGTCTGAAATGTCGCTTCCAAGAAAATTGCTTTTTATTTTTCGAATTCCACGAATTTTTTATTTGAAATACCTATCTAGTATTTTTAATATAATTGTGAATTTGTTCTGTAATACGAGCAATTTGAGCAACAGACAGAGTCTATCGTAAATGTCTTATCAATTTGGAAGTATAAAGAGCTGAAGCTAGAGATTCAAAGGTTTGAAGTTGAACATTTGAAGAATTCAATTGAAGATTTGAAGGTTTCAAGTAGAAAATTTGAAAATTTCAGGTTAGAAATTTGAAACTTTTAAGTTTTAGAGATTTCTAGGATTAAAAGTGAAGATCTACAGGTTTACAGCTTGAGATTTGAAATGTTGAATATTGATACTTGAAAAGTTGAATATAGAGATGTGTAAATTTACAATGGAAGAAATAGTATAAGCAATTCGATAAGAATTACTAAAATTACTATACAACACAATCTTCATTGTAATACAATTCACATTCCGTACATCGTTTAATAAAACAGATTTTCTCGAAAACGAAGCTTTAGACAAGAAAGATTACATCGCATTTTTTCCCAATTTCACGTAGAATCACCTTCTATCCGATTTCACTACTTTTTCCGTCCCAATCGGTATTTCTTTCAAATTGGAACCAATTTCTATAGATATATCCAGTATTCAAATAGTGCAAATTCGCATATCGTGATCAATTTCTGGGATTTATTACTCACACTACCGAGATCTACCTATATAACACATTTATTTTAATCGAGATCTGTTCTATTTCATAGAATTTCATAGAACTTCCTCAATAGTTCGCATTACACTTCTTTCAGCCCTTTTTTTTATCATGTAACACGCAAAGGCAATGAGAAATTTTGCAATTATCATGAACAGTAGAATTCATTTCGATATCCACAGCGGCTTTTCAGCGGCACGAAAAGGAGAAATAATACGTAAGCGTGTTCGCGGTCGATTAAAATTCCCCTCTTTTGTCCGCACATATCCACATCGGTGTGGAAAACCCTTTAATCTGTATTGTGACCATTTACGGCGACTACTAAGCCCGGCTTTAATATTCCCGGAGGGTCACGCTCGAAAGAAAGGGTTGAGTTTGAGGCATTGCATATACATGATCTTTGTTCACCGTACATTTTATTTGCATAAATTCACCGTTCCACCAGTGAAAATTTCTATCAGTCGCTATTCATCTTTCTCGAGCGGATTCGTGTTCCTTTTTACTGTCATCCCTTTAACAAATATTTCTAATTTTCTACGGCTTCGGGAACAGAAATGTTCGTTCCATTTTTTAAATGGATTATCAGAATCGCCAATTCTCCGCGTAAGTTCTTGCGTTGATTCCCGCGGGTTACGTATTCTATCGCGTTCTGTAGAAACGCCCTTAATCGCTCTCCGATGAATCATCACGCTCTCATTCGCCACGATAGTTTACCGCCGACTGCGAATTTGCAGAAACAAAAACTTGAAAGGATACCGTGAAAATCGATGAAACGAACGCGTTGGGCGGTTAAAAAGTCGGGCGAAGCTTTGAATGTTTTTGCGGCACAACAAACAGTTTTTTGAAAGATTTAGCGAATCTATAGCAATCGATTATATGTGTAAGAAATAACCTGTTTCACGATTCTTTGCAATTTGATTGGGAAACTATTCTGAGAGAAGTATCGTTTAATTCCGCTCAGTTTGTCGTTCACAGTTTCTCCCGCAACGCAGCACGTTACATGTGACAGTAATTACACAGATTCAACGTCATTTCGAAACTCCCCCGCGCGTCTCGCGGCGTACGTAAATCTACACTTTTACACCGAATTGGACGCTTGAAAATTTACTACAACATTTATCTTATTAAATATATACGTTGTCAACACTGTACCGATATAACACGCTCTGTTTCATTTTATTTCATCCGCTTCAATTTCTACCTGCACTCTCTATATCGTTCCATAAAATTTTAATGCTCCAACTGTTAACTAGATCATCTCGTAACCTGAAACACCCTAGGCGTATTAAAAATTTTACATTTAAAAATAATGAAAAGCGGATTGTTCACTTTGATCGTACCGGGTGCGGATTAAAATTATAATTTCATTTTATTTTTGGCTCCTTTATTGCCCGTAGTATCTTTCACATAATCCGGCAAAAAAGAGGCAATACCTAGTCATAATCATGGCCCAGAAAGAATGTGAGAAACGAAATGAACTTATATGTAGTTTTGTTCAGCGCTGTGGGGCATGAATGGAGTGGAGTGATTCGCTTTTTATTAATTTCCTTGCTAAGAGATTTATTTCATCTACGGCAGAAAAATTTCCATGAAGCGAGATCATCTTGTTTTCCTTGTGATTAATAAATTTGATTCATTTGAGATATACAGAATGTCTCGGTAATTATAGTATTACCTAGAAAAGAGTGATTCTATGTGAAAAAATTAATAGAAAAATGGAGAAATTAACTTGTTTCGTCCGAGGCTTTTCTGTGAAATCGTTGCCTATGAAACACACGTAATTGGTTACCTTTAAATCATCGAGAATCATTTCACCGACACTTTTTTCATCGACAAGGTTTCATCGACACGTTCAAATCATCGACGATGTTTTCATCGATAATTACGTGTTTAAAAAAAATAATGAAGTCAATAAAGTAACAGTATGTTATGTTAACTTTAACTATTTGCCTCACTATTTTTTTTAAACATGCAATTATCGATGGAACCTTATCGATGAAAACATTGTCGGTGAAATGATTGTTGATGATTTAAAGGTAACCCACACGTAACTGTGTGAAGTAAATATTATGGAAACGTTTGTGGAGAAAGGGAGAGTAGATATTACTTTCATAACGCGGTTACTATTATTCTCATTCTTTCCTACGCAGAAAACATTTATTGTTAATTTTCTAGAAAATAAACCTTTATGAAGAAAAAAACTGTCGATTCGCACAAAAAATTCATCCCACAAAAGACCCCTTTCTTCTCCAATAGAAGGACTCTAATCACCCTCCAAAGCGAAAAGTCGTGCTCAAACGTCAATTTCCACCGCGCAACGAAATCAGCTTCTCCAAAAATTCTAATTGCCTAGCCAATTTCGAGGGGCAGGAAGCGGTGTGAGGAACGTCCTTGGCGGTTCAATATCCGGCGGAGGGTCGTGCGTGGGGTGTACACCTCATATTCTCCTCTCGTGAACTCGATGGGTAGATCCGGGTACGGGAAGACGAGCACGGAACAGGGGGGATTGGAGGAAGACCCGACTCTGATATTTGGTCGCGGGGTTCCGTTTCTGTGCGGCGTCGGCGGGTGGATAGGCGGCGATCGTGCATGGGGGTTGGTTGGTTGGCTGGCTGGCGGAATCAGTGCCGCCGGAACTGCATCCTGGATCACATCCTGCCGCGCTGCGTTCGCTTTTCCGCGAGCGTTACCGGGTATCCTGGTTTAGGGCCTTGCTCAGCAAGGGGCACGGGGGTGGTCGGCGGCTGGAATCGTGATGTGAAACCGTTTCGTTCGATGCGCTCGCGGGAGAAAAGAACGATAATGAGGGCTATTCGATCGAGTCCTCGAACCGCTGCCAGTCGGTGGGAATATTTTCGGATTATTGCTGATGCAAGCCCATTTAATTTACATTGATTATGCTGGTATTGCTCCGTTTCAAACTGGTTTCTGTGTTTATTACATCTCGAAATTATTTGGGGGAACACGAGTCTTTTTACTTGTTTACATTCTTATTTGCAGTTTGGCTTGTTTCAGAATATTTTCATTTTATTTTAGGATGTTTTGGTTTTAATCGAAGGTATTCTTTCGTTGAACTATATTTTCTTAAAAATACAATTTTCATTTCTCTAGGACTTTAATATAAATTCAAATTTGCCTTTAAATGATACTTATATCGTATTGCTTTAAAATCATAGATGCTTTTTTGTATTATACGTTTCATTGCTATTATTAGAGAGTCGATATTTATGCAGATTCATATTTTTAATGACACAGAAAGAAATAGAACCTGAATAAAAATTTGTCTGACCTATTTGTCAAAATTTGTTAAAAAATTTCTTAAAAATTTGTCTTATACGTTTTCGTATAACCGAAATTGTCCCTTTATTAATGTCTAATTACAACACGTAGAATCGTGAAAGAAGATTTAGAATTTATGAAGCAGACAGTAATTACAAAGTTGCACAGGAAATGCTTGGTCAACAGAAATTGTAGAATTAACCCAGTCTAGTTACATTATTGGGTTTGTCTGTACGAAGTTACTATTTTAAGTGGGAAAGTTCATGATACAATTTTCAGTTTTTAGACTTCGTATTTAATCACGGTACTTGCAATAGCTCTGTACTCACACTAACCACAGAACTCTCGTCAGTAACATGAAAAGTTGGAGTTCTCTAATAAAAACTTAAGAAACTTTATATGTAATATTATCTGCAATCGTTAAAAATAAAAAAAATGATAACACTTTAACTCCAAAAATTAATTTTTAAATATAAAAATTTAGGAAGTGTTAGATAACTCTCAGCTTTATTTATTTTTATAATTCTTTTAACTTCTTGTTTTTAGAAATATTATTTATGAACTGGCAATTTTTGTGTGTTTCTGATAAACGCCAATATGAAGAATATTTATAGATTATAAAATATAAAAAACTTAAGAAAATTTAGCACATGTTGTATTATTTAAAAAATGAGACACACCGCTGTTAAAGCTTTAGTTCTTTATTTGTATTTGTAAAACTACGAATTTGCATAAAAATCTGCAGTCTAATCATTTAATAATATGGAAAATATTCATCAATTAACATTCAAAAAATACGTCTCATAGCAACGACATTAACTTCGTTAGTTAACTATCTTATTTCATAAAAATGTAGTACGCCAAATACTGTACTTTTACTTCATAGTTAATTTTAAATAAAATTTTATTATTATCCTAACTAAACTAACCTAATTGGAACAAAACTACCGAAAATTTCAATTAAAATCATTAGCAACCTTTACTGTTTGCTAATAAAGGAGTAATTTATAACTGGTTTGACTTTGACCCGAAACATTTTGTTGTCAAATTCAGTTCTTTAATTTGAACATACAATTGAAAAATATCATGGAAGTTTTAAATGTTAAATTCCTGAGAAAGTAAGAGAAAATAAAAATTTTGAATCCAAACCTACTTACGCAAAGTAAAAAACCTTTTTTAAAAACACATTTGACTGATGCGACTTGAAAAATACATAAAATAAAAAATAAATCTGTACTTCCCTGAAAATACTATATTCTTTCATACTATATCCCCTCCCCCATTTCTTCCTATTTTTTTCACGTAGAATTACCTCTGCCTGATTGTACTATAATTTCCTTTCCACCCAGTATTTTCGTTAAGGTGGAACCAATTTCGATAGACATATCAAGCATTTCAAAAGTGCGAATTCAAATTTCGCGATCAATTTCTGGGATTTATTACTCACCCTATAATTGAGTTAATAAAACATGAGCTACTCCTAACTTAAAATTCTAGCAACCTCTAATTGATTCTAAAATAAATAAAATTATAAATAAATCTGTATTTCCCTGTGACTACTACATTCCCACCACCTCCTCGAGAAATGTGGCAGCCCTGAACGTTCTCCAATAAATAATGAAATAAAAACCGAAATCCTAAACACGATCATGTCCCATCAACTTCGTGAACTCGCCTCGCAGAAAGTTAGAAGAACCGTGCAAGAAAGTAATTTCCAGTTCGAGGTACGGCACGAAGTGATCAATGGAACGGACCGTAGGCGAGATAGCGGCGACATCGGTTATCGTGTACTCGAATAGCGGCATTACCGGTTTAATATGGCCCCTCATTGTCACCGCATTACGAACGTCATGCCTCTCGCCCGTAGATACCGGCCTTTCGTGTGTGTCCCCGCGCGAACGTGCGCGTGGAAACGGACGATATATCGGGGCAGATAGCCTTTCGGGACATTGAGCGCGTCCTGTCCGATTGAACATCCTGCAGCGACCGCGTCCTCCTCGCCCACGAAATTCTATTTGCTGAGCCGTAGCGCTCGTACGCTGACCCACCCATGGCCCTGTATCTGTTTGCGGCCTGTCCCGTCGCCTGCCACTTAAGGTTCGGCCGGATTTAATTAGCCAACAGACGCGCGCTCGCAGGCAACTGTCGATTTTGACGCTGACCCTCGATTGGCAAAACCCTATCGGAGGTCAAGCGACATCCGCGAGCTTCGACGAAGTCCAACGCCACAAGCCCCCACCAGCTTATCTCGTTAAACGATCTTTCGTATTTCATTTTCACGCGAAAATATCGCCCACCCTTCTGAATAGTAAAAGCCAGACTAATCTACTGATTAGCATTCCTTTAATGCAGGCTTGCAATTTAACTGAACTCTTCGGCCGATTCTCGAAGGCGACGCCTCCTTTCTCTCGCCGCGCGTCTCACTCCCAAGGGCGGCCAAAGTGCTCGACGGGCCTCAGGGCCGTGCCATATGAATTGTTATACAGAGTGTAACGAAAATGTTGCAGTTCCTTGAATGGGTTGATTCTTGAGGTGATTTTGAACAACTTTTTCCTTATCGGAAATGTTAGTTGGGGCTTTGTTAACGATGTACAGCTGATTAATGATGAGGCGGACGATGGCGGGCCAATACTACTCACAGCTGGAGCCCGCGCTGAAATTCATCCACTGTATTCGTGCTTCTATTGGTCGGTGTTTTTCGTTAATAACCCGTTAACAAAGCTCCACCTAACATTTTCGCTAACGAAAAAGTTGTTTAAAATCACCTCAGGAATTAACTGTTTCAAGGAACTGCAACATTTTTGTTACACCCTGTATAAGACGAGAAACAAAACACTAGTGGAATCGACGTAGAAGTCTTTGTTTTAGGGATTTCCTAATGTTTTAGAACAGTGGTGTCAAACTGATGTATGAATATGGGCAACCAAATTCAGTTTAAGAAAATCTGCGGGCCGCAGACATGAAGAAAAAAAAGTCTCTTATTTATAATAGAGAATAACTCATTTAAACTTTACATTTATTTTTCTTTAATAAATTTACAAAAATTAAAAGACTTAATATTTTTCACTAGACACTTGGCATCTTTTTGGAGATACTATTTTATCGATATCGGGTGTAATTTTTTGGGATAAAGATATTTTTAACATAGATTTTAAGTGTTCATTTGTTAACCTCACCCTGTGTGAAGTTTTATCAGTCTTTAAGACAGAAAATAATTGTTCACATAGATATGTACTACCAAACATTGCCAAGATTCTCGTAACAAACATACGCATTTCAATAAAATGTTCCGGCAAGTACGAATAAAAATCTGGAATGTCAATTTCATTATATTTTTCCTTCAGCATTGTGTTGCATTGTATTTTTTTGGTAATAAAATTAATTTCAAGTTTTGGGCCGCGGGCCGCACTCGAAGGTTTTGCGGGCCACTTGCGGCCCGCGGGCCGCGTGTTTGACACCATTGTTTTAGAACATTTTTATGCCAATGTTCGTTCTCGAAAGTGCGTAGCGTTAAGACAAAGCAGTGCAAATTTCTAAACGATACCTCGTTCTCGTATTTGATGCGAACAGCGGTGTCACCCCAATGCGCCACCAACAATTCATATGGTACGCGCCTGAGGCCCGTCGAGCACTATGGCGGTTGCGGGGAGTGAGACGCGCGGTGAGAGAAAGGAGGTGTCGCCTTCGAAAATCGGCCGAGGAGTTCAGTTAAATTGCAAGCCTGCTTTAATGGAATATCGTTCATTCGATCGGTTTTCGTGGTTCTGCTTTTATGTGTTAGCTGAATGGGCGCAGCTGTGATTTTTATCCATCTTACTGAGAGTCGAATGAATCTGTACGAGTTGATTGATTATTGAGGGGGCAGGTTGAAGGGTGGAGCGTTGGAAGAAGAGGGCGAATGTTATTGCAAGGGGTCGAGTTAGGGAATGGAGGGTCTTCGCCGAGATTGTGGTCGAGTGTGGCTTTTGGGTCGCAGTTTGAGGTACAGGTTTTATTCGTCACTGTCTCGAGATGTTGTTAGAAACCAGAAACAAGTTTCTTTCGCGAGGGAAATATATTTTTAGGATCGACTTGTGTGATATCCATGCGGTTTTATCGTGTCTAGGTATCACTAGTTGCGAGAGAAACGAGATTATTTAATTTATTGACATTAACGAGGAGAACCTTTTTACAATAACTTTGAGAAGTTTAAAAATTAGTCAGTGGTAACAATTTGTGTCATGTACCATCAGGATGTAACAAAAGTTGCAGGTCCTTGAAAGGGGTAATTCGTAGAGTAATTTTAACCAACTTCTTTCTTAGCGAAAACGACCGCAGATGATTTGTTAACGAATTATTAATGAAAAACACCGATTCTGTCGTTCTTTAGTTTCAACAAAGGCAGAAGCCTCTCTGACGACGCGTTTCCAAGATTCCGGAGCAACGATCTCCTGATCAGCAACGCACTAATTGATCTCCGTGACCGACTACCGGGGAACCCATTATGCCGGGTATAACTCGTCGATGTTATAAATATTGATAGCGAAAGAGAAAAAAAGCAAAAAGGAACGAGAGAGGCAGGCTCGAATTCGATTTACATGAGGAGTCCATTTATCGCCGTGTTGGTGCGCGTGCAGCAACGCGGGTGCACGTGCAGGTACACGGGCCTGTCTAATGGGCAATTTGAATGAATACGATATTAAAGCCGCGGCGCGGTGTTGTCGACGCCGTGTAACCGGTCGTGCAGCATGGTCACCCTCGAATCAGGAAGAGGGGCAAGAAAAATAGCTGACAGCGAGACCAGACACGGGCCATTAGCGTTGCCATCGATTCGCGTGCGCCCCGTCACGACGTATTGTCAGCGAGAAGCGGGGCATGCATCAAAACACGCTTCCTGATTGCGCTGCCGAGGTCGCGTTCACCGCGGTACGATCGTAAATTAATATGGCGCCGAGCAATGCCACAAAGGAACACGGTTCCGGCGAAATAATGGGATCACGATGCGCGTGGAACTCGGAGGAAAGTTGAAGGGACAATGGTAGAAACTCGTCAACTTTTGAAATTGTTCGCTTGCGAGAAATGTTAAGTCCAATAAGTTCGTACTGATTATTACACGGATATTTGTATTCATTTATAGCAGACCTTAGCAAATTTATTTGCAATGAACATACGAAATGACTATTTCAAATAATTTATTTGGGACCTTTATTTTCAATGCTACATACATATTATTTGAGAATAAAAATATAAGCGTATATATTAAACTAGCAAAGTTTAATAATGCATTCATTTGAGATAATAGCAATTTTAAGTAATGATTTATTTTGTTATTTATTTATTTAAAATTCAACAAAAAGTAATCTTCAAAATTGTGACGACTGCAAAGCAATTATCATAATAGAACGTCTGATGGTACACTGCTCAAAATACAGAAGCCACAGACAACGTTACGAAATTGAACCGACACTAACGAACAATCTCATTCAAAGCAAAGAAAGTTTCATAAAAATTTTAAAAGTAATAAATCTATTAAAGTAAATAGTATAATAGAGCTTATGTATTTGGTAATACATAATCCAGCAGTTGATGCGACTTTAAAATGAAGAAAAGAATGAAAGAAATCTTCAAAATGATATGCAACAAAAAGTCTTTATTTTAAGAAACCTTTATAACAATCTACTTTGAGTAAAATTCTTAATTTAAAAAACTCACATGTGAAAGAGTTTTGACTGGGTTTCTGTAGTATTGGAGTGACAAAATATAATGGTTCCATTGAAAACATTTATTATTTCAAATGATTAGTTGCCTTATTGCAAATAAAATATGCCCAATCCTGCTCTAGTTTTTGTTCTTCTTTCAGTAGACACTAAGGCAGCACGGTTAAATTCTTTTACTTTTTATTGAAATATTTCATGTCGCGGCACGAATTTATGAAACAACAATATTCACAGAACAGGTTAATTTACATGTTTGTTTTTAGATATTTCAGAGCCCAAATTGCATAATTATTTGTTCGGAAAATAAAGGGAAAGTTATGCAAAGTATTTATAAAGTTTGAAATATTGTACCCTGTAAAACTCACCCCATTAACGTGTTTTGTTCTTGCCTTGTTGGAATAAAGATCTATCAGCCGAGTAATTATTGAGAAAATCGACAGATACATAAGTTCAGAAGATAATGCAGTGACTCACAAATTTGTTTACAAAGAATGAGTTAAATTTTTAAAACTTCTAAACAAGGTATTTGTCTTTGCACAATAAAAGTTATGCGATACTGTGCAGTTATATACATAATTCTGTGTACTCACAAACACTTTGGAATACATGTAAATGAACCCTGTAAATCACTGTAAGACTTTTCTATTTGACAATCCTATCGAATATTGTCAAAATTTTACCATTCTCTTTTGATAACAAAGTATTTTTGTGAAGATAGTTTTGGTAGTCTTCTTCCAAACCACAAGCTCTAAATTACAGTGCTAATGAACATGACGGAAGGAAGCATATACAAAGAAAATGAATTGCCTTGGTCGTATTTCGCGAAGTACTTAAAACACGATTAGTGCTAAAGTCTATTAGAAATTTTAATTGGTAAGAAGAAGTTCGCCTCATAAAAGACAAGCATGTTACTTCTTAGCGTTCCCGCTTGTGTTATCTGCTGTAACCTTTCCTCAGTTTTTGAAGTTCCTGGCAAACTGGAGTGTCGGGAAAACAGAAATTGCGTACTTTAAATGTAGTTTAAAATTAGTTTCTAGGGAAACTCCTTCACAAGCGAAGTTACAATTTTTAACTGGCTGAACAGTGCGTAGCGCTGCAGGAAAATGGAAGACCCGATCTACTAACTATTCACTTGTTCTCGAAAATAAATTTTAAATAGCAGTCTATTTGGCATAAATATTAAAATTAAGTGGCATTCAATTTAGGAAACTTTAACTACACAAAAGTCTGCAATTGGAGCTCAGATTTGTATAAAAAGTTGAATAAGCACGTCGCGTAGAATATAACGTAAAGTTTGGCTAATAGTTTCACTCCCGTGTAAAAGGAACGTGATTCCATCAGCGTGTTATCACCGAGTAAAGCAGTTTTGACATTCATATCTACATTTTAATCGGCCACGGAACGAATGTTCCGCGAATGATATTTTTCCTTCAACGCAATTTATTGTCGTTTAAGTGGGAGTTAACTGGGTTTCATGGGTGCGCGTCACGATTGACATTTTCATGTCGCCGGCTACCCGGTGCGTTGATTAAAAACGACAAATGCTGCACGTAATTTTCGTCGACGAGTCAAAATTCATATCCCGCGACTCGATTGTTGCTGTTCACGCCGAAAACGGGGTAACGTTTTGTACCGTAACGATAGCAAAACTGCGCTCGACGCGTTCATACGTGTCGCTCTTCATCGTCGACGATGAACAATTGAAAGAATTTCTATGGGAAGATTTAATTCATCCCTGGCAGATTGTTATTGAACTATTATCTTCCCGCGCGAGAAATTCATGAACGCTTTAAAAAACAATTTCCTTTTGAAATGCCTGTCATTCCAATTACAGACTCTTTAGATTGGTCTACTGTTTAATTTCGGAGGCATAGAAAAGCGTTTTACAGGGAACAATCGTGTAGTACCGAGCAAAATTGTTTCAAGTCTCTTTTCTAATTACATTTTAACTCTTTATTGGAATAAATAAATGAATATAATCTTTTTGTGCTTATAATACATTTCGGTGTCATGATTTTTATTTCATTAAACATACAGAGACGTTTGTTACAAACTTCAAATATTTTTTATTTCTGAATAACTCTTTATTGCTGAATTTCACAAAACTAATTTCCATTCTTTAGTCAATTTTGATTTCTTTATCAACTCTGGCCCAAGATATTACAAAAAATGTTATAGTTATCAATACTGCATGAATTTTCCCTAAAAATTGAAAGTGATTGATATGAGTCTGAAATTATATAATAAACAATCTTCTATAACATCGCAGAGTAAGTACAGAATTTTTTATTTCAATGATTCTTTTTAATTCTGCAAAATGGCTCAAGATACGTAATTTTCTAAAAATTCTTCTTCCCTACGTGGAACAAATTAAAACAAGAAAGACTACAATATTTCCGAAAGCAAAAAGTATTCGCAATAGATATAAAATATGCAGCCAATAATTTCCCCTCCAGTGAACAAATTAAAGAGCACAAAATTCTCTCCCCTTCGATGCGCAAAAATTTCAAGTTCGACTCGTTTCAACGAAAATACCGATTACCATTTCCTTTAATTCCGTTCGCTCGTACGATGCGAAATTTTACTTTCCAAGAGTGGCGCATCCGCGGCCGCTGATTTCCATAATCGTTCCAGTCGGAGAAAATAATTTTTGCGGCTGGGCTCGCGCAAAAATATCACGAGAATATCGATAGAGAGGGGGGTAACGGCGGAGAGGGGATTTAATAACAGGCTGAAAGGAAAAATGGAAATGACCTGTAATTAAATGTTTAAATACATCGAGACGCGATAACGGAGAGTGCCGCGGCCACCCCGCACCTCGCCGCCCGAGCTCGTTATTATTGTGCACCACTAAATATGTGCATACACATGCACGTCTGTGTATATAGTAAATAGTAAATATTTCTACGATCATTTGTCGCGTTATGGTTATAAAATTAACCTCTGGAATATGGAAATCGGGTTAGCGATCGTCCAATAGCCATACTACGCGGCGGTGATTTTATTGAAATATTAACCGATTTGCATCCCTGCATGAATTTCACTCCGCCCTTCGTCCGTTCGTCGCATACTTGCCACTATTACAGGGGCAGAATATAAAATTACGCATACGGAGATTATTTGCTTTTCGTTTATGAAAAATTATGTCGCGTTAACTTTTAGCGCGGAATATTCGACCGATATATGGGATTAATACATAATTAGCCGCTATCGCATGTTTAAAATCGTGAAATCGTTAATTCTGCGCTTATGGAAGAGTCAGACTTAAACTTTGAAGTTAAATGCTGTGACTTTTGTTCTATTTCCACTTTTAGTGAAGAGAAGTTGCGGGGTGAATCAGTACTGTGACAGATGTGCTACAATAAATTGTACAAGAATTTCTATTTCAGTGTTTCAATTACAGGTGGAAGATTTCTGACTTATATTTGTTGTCTAGAGTTTCAGAATTAATAATAAGAATCTAAATAAAGTCTTTCTGAGGTCATGTCCAATTTAAGAATACCTTGAGGTTTATGAACTGACATGCACTCAGTTTCCATCTATTACAGTGTCCGTAAATAATATTATTTTCTTCGTGTATCTAATATTACATCACGTTAAAGTTATCAATTAAATATTCTTGACTAGATATTCTTGTACTTTTTCGTTCAATTACCTCAGTTTATTCTAATATTTATTAGATATGGACTACTTTGCTTCTTTATACTATTTCTATTTATTAAATAATATGGACAGGGATTAAGAATTACAAAGTTTCTTAAATTTATAGAATATTTATATTTATAAGACTTATTGCTTCTAATATTGTGGAAAATATTTATCTTCACTTCATCTCTGGGGAGCACTTAATGTTGCTGTTATTTTATTATCTAGAATCTATGGAAATTATTGGCAATTATTTGAACAGCTATAAAGTTATCGTTATCAGAATTTTATTCATAATATTATAGGATTTGCACATTTAATTGCATAGATTAACAGTTATTATACAATGTTAATGATACGTAATTATAAGAAATATACATATATAATTACTGATATTATTCTATTCACCAAAGAACTGTAAAGTTGCTTTTATCATGCACAATGGAAAATTGATAAAATTGATATTATAATCTACAGAAAGCTTACAAATTTATTATATGTTATAATGATCAATCTATGTATGAAATTTAGGACAAGTTTATTTCTTGCTAAAGTCAAATTTAGTGGAGCTTAACATCACATATGCAAAATATCAGCATCATAAAACATCATAAATCCGTTAATATCACCAATGTTATAAGTAGACTACGGATATTATATTCAGGAACTTCGTATATTTAAAGTTGTGAATGCATAACGTAGAATGTAGATATTTATACAATTACGTCAATTTTAAATATTCAGAAATGTAGAAGGAAAACAACAAAAATGTATGAAGTTACAAAAACAAGATGTTTTTTATATTACAATGTTTAGGAAGACTGTCTTTAAAAATATGTATCATTTTTTTCCGACCTTTCACCTTTAGTTATAACAACACTTACATATACATATAGTGTGTTTATGCCATTGTTCCTAAAGGTTTTATTGCAACTGATACATTTCAGAAGAAAATTGAAAGAGGAAAAGGTTCCACTGTTTTTTTTATACGAAATATGATGATAAGAACAAATTATTAGGAGTATACAGGAGTTTCCATCGTTTGAACATGAATAGTTGTGAATACTGTGGCAAATGACATTGCGATTAAAAATGAAAGAATATTTAATTCATAATAATAATAAAATAACCATAATAATTAAACGACGAAACTATTGTAATGCCAGGCCCCATGATGCTTCAATGACCTATTGTTATAGCCCACATATTTCTCAGACTTAGTTCTATCAGACTTTGATTTCTTCCGTTCTATGCAACACAATTTTTCCAATACACGATTACAAAATACCGAAGAAATTCAACAAATATTAATGACTTTATCATTCCAAAAAATAAAAATTTCTCTTTACGTGATATCTATATAAGAAAAGGAGATAGAAAGTGGTGGATAAAGTTTTATCTCCTATGAAAACGATGAAAATTTGTGCACACCCCTAATAACAAAATGTACACCTCTTTTCTGTCCTATTTTGCTCTAAAATTTATACTACTTGCGTAGAAAGTGCTAATAACTAATAGCATGAAAATCCCGTGCGTGTAATTCTCTGCGGATGGAAGAATATCAGCGACCGGAGCTGCCAGCAACTCGATAAGACCGTAATCTCGTCCCGCATCGATCGCACGCAAAAATTCCCTCCCCGGTCCACTTAATCACAAGCCAGAGGCTTCCGTACGTGGCTCCTTTGAAATTCCTACCGAGGGGGCGCGCGTTCTCGCAGCGGGACAAGCAATCGACACGGTGCCCCGACAAGCCGCCGTTCCGCGGTTATAAATTCGTGAATACGTAAACCACGGCAAGAACGACCGCCGCACACGTCCGTCTCGTCATCCATATTCATGGCGGTGGCCGCGGCGTGTCTACGGACATATAATGCACGGCCACCTTTTAATTTCGGTGGCCGCGGTCTGGTCTGCGAGCCGGCGCGCATAAACCGTGGCACGAGTGTCCGATCGGGCTCGTAAATCGGCCCTCGCGTGAGCCCCTAATCACAAGGGAGGCCCGTCGCTGACGTTTAATGACGATAATGACGACAACGACGACAACGACAGCTTATTGCGCCGACGACGTCACCGATAGACACTCTCCTCGACGCCGTGCGCCTCCCAGCGCGAAACATTGTCGACCTTTTACCGTTATTTATATTCTTCCCCGGCCGAGATTGAACTGTCGAGGAAAATGACGCTCGCGCGTTTCCTTGAGCTCGACCTGTGTCGATATCCTTGGCACCGTGAAAAAGGAAAAAAAAAAGACCGGCTGATTGAACCGCGGGGGCGGGTCGCGAACCGGGCTCCTTTTGTTGGACAGGATAATTGCTTGAACTGATCGAGTTGTCCTGCGAGTTAATGAAGTCTCTTTGAACGAGTTCGGCGCTCGGGAATGTTGTCTGAAGTAGAATGGGCACCGCGCTGGTTGGTGTGTTTCCGTGTGCACAATCGGCCGAAGGTTATCTTGCGTTCTATCACACCGGCGTGTTGCTAGTAGTACAACCTACGATTGCACTATACGTTTCTTTCAGACCCGTCATTCGCGAAATTGGCAATGCATTTATGTTGCACTGCGATAGATATCTATCGAGTTCTTCGTCGATTCTGCGGACAGGTGCTTCTAGGGGCAAGTCATAGAATCAGGTTGATCAATGCTGGTGATAATATGTGGTCTTCTTGCTTTGGAGGTTCGGGATCGTTAATTTTGAAAATAGGTGAGCAAGAAGAATATCTACAGGTTAGTGCAAAAGTTGCTCTCTGATTTATTTTCCTTCTAACTTCAATAATTATAGATTTGAGGCTTTCACGACCCGGCGTCATACAGTTCTCAGTGTTGAAGCTTTCAATAATTATAATTAACTATTGTTAAATATAATTCAATAATTATAATTAGAAATGTTCTATAAGTTTTTTTACATTAATCCTTAACAATTAATTCCGAAAGGTTGTTCCTTCTACAATTATTAAACTACAGTGAGTGATAAAATTGTTAGAACCACCTACACACATTGAGAATTTATTATTCATGTGGGCCACAAAATTGTTATAATTGTTTTACGAAACTTTGATGTTCACGAATTGAAAATATATCTTGAGAAACAATATAAGTAATATATAACCTACTTTTGCACTGTGGCTCTAATAATTTGGTGATCCGCTAATTTCTAATTATAATTATTGAAGTTATAAGAAACTAACTCTTGCACCACCTTGTACAAAGTCGTACATGTTTTGTTCTAATTTTCTAGGTTTCAAATTGAGAAGCACTGAATTGTATCCATATTTATTCAGGGTTGGATATTCTGCAGTAATTTTAATGTAGAAAGTGTGAATGAATATGAAAAGTTACGTTTTCCATCATACTTTAATGTACAATTTTTCGATGTTAGTATTTCATAAAACACAAATAAAAGTAAAATAATCTAGAACAATATTTAAAAATATCATGCATCAATAATGGAATGTAACCAAATATACTGTGTATATATCCATATTTATAGGTATACGTATTTTCAATCAAATTGTGTTTATATTTTGTTGCAGAAAGCTACACAGAACAACTGCAGGATTTTCCTTCTTTTTCTTGCACACATTTTCATGTTCAATTTATTCCTTTCTATAACTAATGTAACAATGATCAACTTTTTCATGCCTGATATACTGTTTCCAATAAATACTGATGTAAACGGAGAATTTATTTATGTACCGCTAGGATAAAAAATAAATTTTTCATTTTGAATTTCATATGAATACATGTATATGCAATTTATTGTTTTTTACTATGCGTGCAGCTAATGTCCATTAAAAACAAAACTCTACGTTTCTTCGGCCAAACGTGATCACGAGCACAAACAAATTATAAACTCGTACAATTCGTCATACTTGTAATTAACCAGTTCCAAAGCAAATAAAATTGCACGTAGAAATTTCTACAAATAACACCAAAAAAAAAAAACGCCTCTATTTGCCCGTTATAATCGCGTCCCCAGGATTCGTATTCTCTTCCAAAATGGTGCAAGAGAGAATCGGGTAACAAGCTCCTGACGTCGAAGATATTTCACGGGGGAGTTGAGCATAAAAACGAATCCTTGTTTATGCACGGGCAATTACATCCAGGGATAGAGGGTAAGACGGGCGGAAAGGGGTGTAACAATAATGCCGCGTTCTCGCGCGATAATTTATCGCTGGTTGCGACCCGACTCGCGGAGGGAATGTACGCGGAGGCAGTAAAGATAACATTGAATGCGAAAAGCTCGGTTGTAAAAGGACTCTGATGGGTCTCGCGAGCGGTAGAACGGGGGGAGGGAGGTGGAAGAGATGGATCAGGGGGCAGGTAAAAGCGACGGGGAGAAGAAGAGGCGCTCGGGGTAATCAGAGAGCGACAGAGGAGGTTGCGTCGCTTGTTTTCGAGGTTGCCGCGCGAAAATTAATTTTCCGTCGCTCGTAAAACTGTCGTAAAGCCGAAATCACGCGTGCGGCAGGTCGAAAATGGCGGAGTCACGGCCGCGAACGATCCCGATCGCGTTTCACCGCGTAACGACTGAATTATCGATAGCTCGAGAATCGTCGGTGACGGGAGGGTGTCTCTTTTAATATCTGCCACGTCAGCTGCAGTTGCCCTCCAACTTTCGCTGTTTCTTTTTTTTCCCACCCCCGCGACCCCCGCCTCTTTCTGACCTCTCTCCATCTTCTCGCTCGCTCGACCTGCCCCTTCCATCGACAGAGGAATTCTAAATTTCCCCACGGGAGTTCGTTCTTCCGATCTTCCCTGCGGCCAGACTTTTTCCGTTTTCCCCACATATCCTTCTTCCTTCTCCCTTTTGCCTCTCCACCTGCACGAAGATGTCTGAAACGGAAACGACTCTCTTTCTCTGTTCCACGCCCGGTCGGCATTAAATTCCTGTGTGGCCAGAAGCAACATGGGGATGACTTAATAAAGCGACCCTCAGCCAGAAAACGATCTTATGGAACTCTGCCGAACCTGGATAATTAAGTCGGGGTTGAAAAGGCGGCGTTTTGTCGTACCAGATGGGGTCTTTGGTCACTGTGACTTGAGGTTTAACCAAAAGTGAAGGGACCGACGAGTATCGGACTTCAAGTTTGAAATGTTAGGGGAAAATGAGGTAAAGCGAAACGACGAGGTAAAGTGAAATAGTATTTTTTACATATTATTAGTGGCTCTCTGTAGCGGCTATTGCAATAAGTAGACTGCGGATTTTTATGCAAAATCAAATTTTTACAAGCATAAATAAAGAATTGATACTTGAATAACCGTGTATCTTATTTTCTGAACATTACAACTTGAGTTATATTTTTTATATTTTGTATGCTTTAGTATGTGTTAACAATCTCATAGATTTTATGCATACCTAGTATTGCCATAAATGCATAAAATTCGCAGTCTAGAAATAAGTATGTAATTAAAGACAGTCACTATCAATAGTGGGATTGTTTTTTGATGCAGCAAAACACTCAGATTTTTTATATAGAATTTTAGAATTGTTTGCACTGAATTGTTTTTTTTTATATAGACAGCTAAGTAGTATCGTATTTGTGTAGAAATTATGTTTCTAGATTTTCATTTAGATTATACTCAACTGTGTTACATTAACTTTATTCTGATACAGTAGGAACTATTGTAACCCATAAATTGTCTAATAAAATTACACACTTTTTTATCAATGCAGTTGGGACAAAGTAAAAGAAGAAGAATAAAATCGTGAAAGAAGAAGAAATCGTCAAGTTGTACCTCACTCTGGCCTTTAGTTTTGTATTGATGACTGTTGTATAAAAAAATATAGTATTCAATAAAAATACTTAATTTTTCCTGACTTGTCTATGTTCTAATTTATTTTTCACTTGTTCTCTGCAAAGATTTCAGTTTAGCTTGTCAGTGGAGCAAAGCCAAAACATTGTAAAAGATTTTTTAAATAAAGATTTTATAATATTCCACAAGTAATATTGTTTTTATTTCATAGATTTGAGAAGCCAAAGGTCTATACTACAATATAGTGAATTATTATTTATGTGATTTTTACATGTACGTCTTAAATCTTACATTTTTAATTTTTTCCACAATCTAATAAAGAATTATCACGGAATTGGTAAAAATCTATCAAGCCTAAAATCTTTGTCAAGCCTTGAAAATTATTTGACACGTATTATTTGTATGTCGATTAGATTTATATTCGAAGGGTGAAAATTATACCAAACAATTGAGCTTATACCTTATGCAGTAGGAGCAAAACTACCATAACAAGCAAGAAATACATTCTTGAAGCCAATTTGTGTTCTAATAATTATTTTCTGCTTTCTCTAAACTCTCAAATGAGGAAAAGCGAAACATTTGTAAGAAATAAGAGAAACTCTGATGAATTCATGACAAAGCGTCGTGGCATGAGATTACGGGAATAATTAAATAATAGGCGTCACTGAAATTGTGTTGCACAGCTGCTGTTATAGTGATAGTAGATTCGTCCATCTTTTTAGAGCTTTCACGCAGTTCATTGGCAGAGGTATGACGGTTAATTTAAGCGTAATTGAGGGGAGCATGTTACGCGCGAGTGCATACGAACTCTGCGTGAAACAGTCAGCCACGCTCGACTAATTTCATGATTATTTCATGAAGGAGGGCGCTAGCTTGTTGCGCGGATTACAAATTCAAAGATCATAACTTATTTATGTCACGACGCGAATGCGTGCCTGTGTTACGTTTTCAGCAGAAATGAACTGTAGCAGGCATTGACTCGCAACTTTATCGATTATTCGGGAAAGCTTGAGAAAGTGGGCGCTGCGTCGCTGGAAAATTTCTTGAGAACTTCCGTGCTTTTTCAGGCTTACCTTGACTGATCGCCTAATTAGTGGAACGCTTCGTGAATTATTCAAAAGGTGGACGAGTCTCGACGTTCAGTGGGGGGAAAAGAATTTTCATTTTCTATACCGAAACCTTCAAGCTGTGAATTTGATTAATGTAGAGCGATTGTAACAAAGTGAATGACTGAAATCTCCCTATATTTTCAAGGAGTCGGTTAAAATAATTTTCATCTTGAAAAAATTGTCTTGAATACTTACGAATAGTGTCGTATAAAGCTTGATTTTTCCAAGCTAGAAGGCTGAATCTTAAACGTTGAGTCTTGAAGGCTTAGTGATACATAAAGCTCAAGCTCTTGAAGCTTTAAGACTCAATCTTAAAAGCTGAGTCGTAGCTCAAGCCTTCAAAATTTAAATGTTGAATGTTTAGGATTTAGCCGTTAAGGTTACAGAGATTAAACATAAATAAATTAGCAGCCATTTGGTGCTACATAATAATTTTTAATATGAGGAATTAACAAGTATGCGGTGGTTTCTACTTATTTTGTAAAAAAGGCAACCATGAATTCAAGTGCGTAACAGCCCGAATTGTTGAGTTGTTTGCTGTGTTTCTTTTTCTGTTGTAATTAGGTTAACAGTTTTAGAAAATGCTTGTTTGCTTGAAAAACTCTTAGCTTCCAAAGAATTATTATTTAGATATTAAATTTGTACGATTATTAAAGTCAATAATATTCTATGGTTCTATTTATAGATAATAATACATGTATACATACAACCAGAGACAGAACAACAAAATTGTCTCAGAACTCAGTGAAAGAGAACAGTGTGTATAAAAATCGAAGACTAATACAGACACTGAATATTCGGAGGTTCGAATTTTTGAGTTTCAAGGCTCCTTAAAGATTCTAGCTCTTATGGCTCAAGGTTTGAACTCAAAGGGTTTCAGCTTTCACGGCTTGAACTGCGACTTGAACTCTCAAAGCTCAAAACTTAAAGCATATTTTAAATTAAACATCCTCTAACAAATCCTAATATCGCGTTCTCCACATCACAATACCATTTGTCACGTTCCGAAAACAACCTCAAACAGATTGTAAACCTAAACCACCAAGGCTCACGTTTCCACCCTAACCCTCGGCTACCCTCGCCATCATATTCCTGCTACCCTCCCTCTGCAAACCAGGAAACGCGCATTACGTCGCGTCCATCCGCTTCCCAGCAAATTGTAAACACGCCTTTACGCCGCGAATCGTAAAGGTAGACCGTAACAGTTGGGGGTATGGGCAGGTTGCGAGCGTATTTCAGTGGCGCGGCGCAGGGTTTACAGCGCGCCGTGAAACGAACTAACAGCGCGCGATTTTCACCCTGCGCGGGTGGAACAAGCGCGTTGCGGGCCGGTCGCGTCACGTAAAAGCGGAAGTGAAAGAGGCCGGCCGGGCTGAAATGTCGCGGGGGTCTCATTGTTTCGTCGCCGGGGCGCCGTCGGCCCGGAAACACCGCGAAACTTTCCGATTGCTGGCGGACGCGGAACGCCGAAAATTTTCAACCAAAGCGAAAAGCGGCTGACGCAACGGGTAAGCTCTGCGCCCGCGGGCTAATTCTGTTGTTAAAGTCTTTCGCTCTCTTCTTGCTTTACAGCGTTGTAACTGCCACGCCGTGTAGCCGCGGGATGAAGTCCTCTGCGTGTCATGAATAGCTGAGACCGACTGCGCGTCTGTCGTTTCGGTCGAGGAACCTGCAGCTGTGGCGCTGGTTTTACTGTTACTGGTCTTTTGACGGAGTATGCAGAGAAAGTACCAAGTGAGACCGAATTTGGGATGGAATGGGGGAAGTAACTGGGAATCTTGGAGGTCAATGATGGTTTAGGGTTGGGACGTTAGTTAGATGCTTTTTGCAAGATTTGATTTTTGAAGATTTGTTGCTCTAGTGAAATATACTGTTGCGATAAAAATTGAATTCTAATCATTTGGTATTCCAACGATTTTCGAAGTTTTTATGTGCGCGTGTTTCATTTCTAATGTGTTTGAGGATGAATGTTGAATATATTTATCGAGCAGTTTTAAAATTCAGCGAGGTTACTTTAAACACTTGCCGTAAAGGAAGGAGAATATTTGCATTGCACAGAAAAATGGTTGCAACTTGGAAGGTAGACGTTCATATAAACCCCTTTTACTGTTTCTGCGTGTTGGATTTATGTCTAAAGTTACGTTCGCGTATTAGGAGAGCACCCTGTATATACGGGGTAGTCACTCAAATAATCTTCTGGTATATAAAACAGGATTCCAGAAGGAATATAGTTTCTCGAATAAAAGTACTTGGTTTCTAGTATGGTATGTGACAAACAATGCCCACTCGCGTTAATTTGCAAAAATGTATGGTGTCATCTGTTTTATCGAACGTATCATTCACGCTTTTTTCAAATTGTATCGCGACTTCTGGTCTACCGTGTAGAAAACAGCACGCGCAGTTTATTATCTTGGAACTGGAACTCTTACATTGCCCGGAACTGGAATCCTTCAGAATTCCACGGCGAGAAAACCCAGATATATGGTATTTTATCATAGTAAATTTTACGTTCAGTTAGATATGAGGACGAGTTTTATGATTTCTTTTACGCCCGACGAAAAAGGGTGTCGTAACACGGAACATACCATACAGAATTTCCAATACTAAGATGACGAGCAGTCAGTTACCTCAAATTAGTCTCCAAAAAGCCAACTTTCTTAAGCCAAATTAAATTAGAAACAGAATATGATACAGGAAATGGGAATTTTATCGAAATGGTATTATTACTAATTCGAAACGATAATGATGTATTGAGTATTATAGATGTCATAAATGTCTTTGTTATTAACATTGTATTTTATTAACAATAATGGGTTATTAATAGTTTTCGCGAAACATTGCACGAAACAAAAAGCACAGGTGCATAAAAAGACCAGAGACGTACTACGGTTAAAACAGCGAAGGTAAAAGGGATTAAAACATTCTCGTTACTCGCTGAAACTACCCCTGAAGCAATATGTTCTGAAATTCACCTCCAGTTACAGCAAAATATTATTCCTTCCATTAGAGCGGTTTTACTTTAGTCTCAATACGTTTATTAATCGAAGCATCAGTAAAAAATTTAAAGCAATCACTCCAAATTGCAAGGTATAAACAGAAAGTATTAGCTATAATAAACTACACCATCCAACATAAAATTTTACCAATTATTGTAACACAATAAATAGAGAAAATACATTCCTTTATATCAGTTTTACCAATCCAATCACTCAAATCATGAACACACTAAAAAGTATCTAATTCGTCAAGTTAATTTAAAATTCTCAACATCCGTCTTAATCAAACATAATTCATTAATTGCCTAAAAAACGATGTCCATTACCTTCCAAAAAATACTTTTCCTACTTCCAATAATCACATTAATCCGACATTCTCACCACGTCAGACATCCGTTTTTCACCGCGCGCACCGTTATTCGCATTCGCCCTCCCACCCTCGTAAATTACCCGCGTCCGCTAATCGCGTTGCCGAACGGACACAACGGGGCGAAACTTTCCTGTAAATTTTAGGCCCTGGGGGGGTTGAATTCAACCCCGCAAAAGGCGTCTGGACGGGAAACGACAAGTGGATTCCGTTCACGGGACGCAACTTTTTCGCGAACGACCAGACGATCGTTTCGACGTCCGTAAATAATTTCCTCCGGATAGGGGGGAGGGGTACTAGCCGTGGGGGTTGTCACCCCTCGTTGAACGGGTCGAGTTACTGGTCCACCGCGAAACTTTTCTGCTCTCCGCCTCTCCCCCCGCCCCCCAAGGGAGGAGAACGGATTTGTGGCTGGAAAAGTGTGAGCTGAGCACAACTTCCCTCGAAACTTTTCTCGGGGTGAACGCGTAAGGCGCAAACGAAACAGAGAGGGTTGAACAGTTGTTTCCGGAAGTTACACGGACTCCATTGTTCTGGCCTGTTATTGGCTGCGGGCTGGCGCGAACACGACTGAAACGAGCTGCTTCTTTCGTTCCTGGGATATACACGTTGTGTCGTTTTCGAGGGGCGGTTCTCGACTAGAAATAAAATTGTGTGACTGCTTTTAATCGGGGCACTGCATTTGGTTTTGACCGCGATTTTCTGTTTATGGGATTAATTTTTTATTTCTTGGGTGATTGGTATTGGTTTTTCTGTTATCCTTGTATTTTTAATTTATTTGAATAACTGTAAAAATATTTTAAACGAAATAAATATGCATAATGCAGTTACCAGTTTCGAAACAATTTTTTTTTTTGCAACGGGCCATTGAATTCCTGAAACTAGGTACCTTTGAAAGTGTGTAACCCTATCTTTTGTTTTGCATTTTACAAACATTTTCAAGCTTTTCAACGCTAACGAAATGAATACCAGCGAAACAGTGATATTCAGAATCAGGGAAACTACGATTGAAAAATTTGTTTACAGACAATTACAATATTCGTTCTTAAACCTTCAATTCTGCGTTGATTGTGCGTAGCCTATCATATCGGCAGTGTGATATCGGCATTTTGTTAAATGTTTCGAATCGTGGCGAAATCGGCCGTTTTAAATCGATTGTTTGGAAGAGGTACAATTACAGCGAAGAACACAGAGGAGGGAAAGGGTCGATGAAACTCATTCGAAATTTCGTTTGATGTTAAACATATTGACGCTACGAACGAATTTTGAACGGAATGTAATTTCGAGGGGCCAAGACAGTTAACTGGAATCTGCCCCGAGTTATAATAAAGTACCGAAATTTGCCGCTAAACGAGGGGCAAAACAAATACCAGTAAATACGTTTAGAAACTTTGAGCAACTGTGTGGAGTAGATTCAAATTTGGAAGCGAGTTCGCTCGATAATCGAAGTAGACGAAGCCTGTGTTTAGTCAGACTTGCAAGTAGATTTTAATGAGTTCGAAAAACATTTTTCGGGAAATCAAAAAATCGCCGATAAATAGTGCTTGAGTAACTGCCTATTTACACTTTCCTAAGAGTTTCCTTGAAAAATTTGGTAAGAAATTGTACATTATTATTTAGTATTCATATAGAATGATTTAAAGGTTCCAAGCTAAAGATTTGATCATCTCAATTTCACTTTAGGTATGCTCTTACTCATTAAATTTAAAAATTGAAATACTTTGTAAAATAAAGAATATTTCTTAGATTTCAATATCGATGCACCATCAAATCTTTTTTCTTGTATCGCGTTTCCGGAACGTCAAATCGCGGTTTGCAATATCGACTTCCATCAATACGTGGTATAAAAACCTCGGAACTGGTATCAATATAAAAATAGCTATACCTTCCACTCATTTTCCAGCAGTTTTTTTTATCACTGTCGGTTGTCTCTTCGTACCATTATTCTTACTTGAACGTCTTTCTACCTGTCCAATGTCACTTCGTAGATCTACATAATTGACGCGGCGCAACAATGTTCATCGTAACAGCGGAGGACTCTTAAAACCTTCCGCGTCAAAAGAAGACGTTTACCCCCGTCCGGCAAACGGATCGATAAGTCGTAATTTAATTAGGAACGGCGGTATTTATTGCCAGAACGCCCGTACCAAAATAATTTGTAGCAGTACGTGCTTATGCGCCGGTAAATTATCAATTAAGCTCATAACAAATCGTCCGACCGCGGCCACTCTGTTCGATCCACGAACAGTCGATATTTTCCCCGTTCGATCTGCTGAACCGCTGGTCACACGAACCTCGAAAACACGGATATCAAGTGTGACCATTAATTAATGACCCAATAAAACCTCTGGCCGCTTATCAGAAATCATTTTAATCCTCAATTAAGCTGAGTGTCTTTCTCCGTTCGACCGGATATTACGCGGACCGGCAAACACCGCATCCGATCAATTTCGTATTTATACGCCCCCCGCATTCAGTGAATCTTTCATTATTCGAAAAGCCAATGCGCGGGCGCGACGTTATTCGAACGCGACACATACTTGCGAAACGTTCCCCGCTGAATATTTCATTTGGTATCGGTTAAAATTAATTCTCGTCGTAAATGTTTATCGGGAGATTGAGACACTGTGGTTACACATATTCCAATTTTATATTTCTGATAACGTGAACGGCCATGGCTGAAAACTCGTAAAAATTTATGAATTTGCGTGGATTCGGTCGTTGGACAGGTTATCGAGAAATTTTGTTTTCGCTTTAATTGGAGCCATCGAAATGTGGATTTTAGATTATTTTAGGTACAGTAAATAATGATTCGTTCCAAAATTGAAAAATTCAAAGTCTGTGAAACTTAAATTTTTTTTTAATAAGGCACGTAGTGTACTGATGTCTTCGTTCGATACCAAATATGCGCCACACTTCCTAATAACTTCAAATTACATTTCCTCCACATTGAGTGTAATTGATAATTAAAAATAAAATATGAGTAACAAGAATTTAAATTAATTTGTGATGGGATCAGGGTTGTATCAGTGTAATACGTCCAGAAAGCAGCAAGTTAATTGGGATATCTTGGCCGTCTGTCTTCTCTTAGCGTTGTGTCATTATAGTTTCGTGGCTTAAAACTTTGCTTTCGGGAAAAGTTCTTGGTCATTGCTGTGAAAGATGAAGTTCATGGTCCAGGTGTGGGGGAACGAATTTCCGGGACGGGTACAGGATGGTTTTGAATGAGTTTGGGATAAGTTTCCGCGGTGAAAACCTTGTTAGTTCTTCCACTGTTCCCTCAAATTTTACAAAGTAAGTAAAAGTGCGTCAAAGTATTTGAGAAAAAGTTTACATTATATTTCAGCTATAAAAGCGCGAGAAGAACAAATAGAGTTGTGAACAAGGCGGTAACTGCCGTAAACAGTGGTTTGTTAAATTTTTATTTCGCATTTAGCAAGATTAATCAATGAAAAGCTAAATTGACGAACATTTTTTTAGAATCTTACAATAACTACATTCGCGGCGTAGCAAAGAATAAAGCTCATTAATAAATTAATCAGATGGTATCGGTAATGTTCCAGCTGACATTTCGTAACAAACATTAAAAATTAATTTTTCAGTACCTTTAGTAAAAAATATGTGTATTGCTACACGAGCAGTGCACAGATCATTCTGCTAAGTAATAATAAATAACATTGAATAATAAATCTAATAAATGAATTATCTCTTTCAATGAGAATTCTTTTCTCAGTTAATATTAAAACCGTAAAAAGTCCGAAAATAAATGGACCAATTATTAATTCAGAACGTACACATAATAAATTCTCTTCAATCACGATTTTTCATATCCGAATAAAATATAAAATACCGTTCATATCACGTTAAAGTATCCTTTCGTGTTGCAATTTTATTCCCAAGTAACGAATTTCATGTTAACGGATATTATACGGTCACGTGTTATTTGCTGGCTCGTTAATAAAAAAAAAAACGCTATGGGGCAAAAATCTGTAGTAGGTGACGGAACGAGGCAGTTGTTGTAAAAATACAACGTCGAGGCGAGAAATAAATTCTCGGTTTATCGTTTACAATAGATATTACCGATTTTAGTTGGACACAATCTAAATTCCTATGTGCCGAAATGCACCTCCTACATCCTAATCCAGACGATTTTTAATCCGTTAATCTAGAATATGAATTTCTGACGATATGAGAACGCGTTTATTTGTGTTTTAACGAGCATTCAGCGCAGTTGATTTCCTTGAAAACGTTAGAAACTATCACCGATATTAAAAAATGCAAAGAATTCATGCTATTACACACGAGAACTATTACAAATTATTTCTATTACATAATTTTCCTCTCTGTATTAAGAGAGTTCATTATTAAGTATCAAGGACCATAAAAAGGAGACCAGGTTTTCGCATCTACAGCTGCAAGAGAGATATTCCAGCCTTTCCGGATAAATCACACACGTGCAAGATCGCGTTACCCGTTGCGAGGGAGGAAATGAAATAAAAACGGATTAAACGAAAAGCAGAAACAGCACGCAAGAGCCGCGAACGCGGAGGGAGGAACGAAATGAAGAGCGGGATAATCTTTATTTCTATTTTCGCCGGGGCGAGGGTCCGTGAAGTGGGACTCGCGTCTTTACGGCGAATAAACTGCTCGTAACTCCGATAGCGTAATGATCGGCTGGAGGAACGTTGTTCCGAGAGATCGGGCGAACGAGAGACAAAACTGAGGGGAGTGGAGCGGAAATCGTAATACGACACCAGAATTGAATGATGCTTTTACTATAAATGAAACGAGAATCCACTGGTGTTATATTTCGCCGCTTTTATTTTTAGAGAGCTCAAAATTATTAAAATGTACAGACTTTTATTTTATACTTTAATGTATGTCGAATTATTGTACGAAAAACTCGATTCACGGTCCGTTTTAACGAATATTTTATTCCTTTGAGAAAACGTGTACTTTCTGGATTTTCAATGGTAATTTTGGTTCATATATTTTTTAAAAATTTGGATAATTTATTTTCTCTCTTTGATCAACGCGACTGCAGAAATCAATTATTTACTTCGTGTCTATGGAATTTTTTTTCAATAATTTTTAAGCTAACGGAATATACTGTTGGTGATTAAATCTTAATTTTCACTCTATAGTACCTAGACGTTAATATTATATAACAAGTGTGCGTGACTGCATTATCCTGAGAACACACAGTTTATGGTCTCTTGAAATTGTCACTAGGAATAGTTAATTAGTGCGTAAAGAGCCATGGCTAATTTCATTACTGTCAGAATATATGAATATTTTCGGGTCTTTATGTTAAGTGTTGCGCAAACCTGTGACTATGAATGAACTTTATTCTATTGTTTGATTATTCTGTTGCTGTTATTATTAATGATAGAGATCAAATTTCTATGTCTTCAGAGATCGTTAAAATAGATCTTTATTAGCGCATAGAAAATTCATGATAAAATATGGTTTGAATACATATACAGTGACTCACAGGCTTGTCCATATGTACTCCAAATGTTAATACATTGTAAAAATTCACAGTACTAATTTCTCTTTTCCATTTAGATCGCTTCCAGCTTCCACGATTAATTGTTGCTCAGTTTCCATGACTTCTGGCAAAAGCAAATATCATTTTTACAGTATAAACATATTTAATGCGTTTTTCATGAATAAAATTGGGAGTCACTGTAATTCCTGTTTGCCTCATCGATTCATTAACCCTGAACTCAATTTCTCCAATTCTTTTGTTCACTAAGGACTTTCAAAGTATAGTTTACTGTCCGAACTTATTTAATTTAATCCAGATGCAAGCCATCGTTCTACAGAGAAACTTCTGCGCATTGTTATTTCGCAAGCTTGTACTTCTGTCGCGTCACTGCAACGCCTATACTACTGACACGTTTCATACCACGTGAGTCAGTTGACGATATTTTTCAAGGAAACTTTCTACGAAACATCCAAACTTCCCTTTCTGTGTTATGTTGAAAATGATTGAAAAAGAAATTTATACCATTAACTATCCAACATACCTTCAATTTAACAATCGAATTTTTGTTCAATCATAAAATGTGGTTCTAAAGTGCCGAACTACAAAATGCTAGTGGTTACAATAGCAGAGGTTATAACTCTTCACCACGAACACGATGGTTTCCATCCTCAAATGGAGGCTCCAAATCAGGAAGCAAAGGTGGCCCACCAATCAGATAGCCTTGTGGTCAGTCTGGTGTACCAATCTGGTCAACCTCTGGTTTATTTTAATTATTTAAATCCTTTCTGTTATACCGAGCCCGCATTGACTCGACTCGATTTGCGCAATCAGCTTTTCTCCATCGATTTTCGACAACCTGCGGCTTGTTCAACCGCTGAGAAACCTCCACGTGGTATATTTTCGTTGGTTGGAATAATCTATGTATCCCCGGACCCATCACCCTTCTGAAAATCAGGAACTGCACTGCTGTTGAAATCGACACACCTTTCGAATTTTCCCTGAGCAACCAGCCGCGAGCATTTTCGAAATCGCAGACTCAGCTGTAAAATCGTAAGTTTATCCTGTGGGGTCGCTATTTTTGGACTTTAGGTCGACGTTTTATGGTTTTTACTATTTGAATACACGCGGTCTAAAATGAATCTTATGAAATTATAATATAAATTAAATAAGACTCAACTAATTGATGTTTAATTTATATATTTAAAAATGTCCAATTATCTGGAGAAACCTCTTTTAAGGTATTCCAAACAAAGGAGAATCAACTGTGAAAACTCTTCTGTTGACTTCGAAGAGAAAAGAATATTACATAAACAGTGACCAGAAACATTAATTTTCTTTAGTTAAAACCTGTTGTATTTTCATCAAAGTTTTACAGATGTTCCTGGCAAACTTAATATTCTACATGCTTCTATGTTGAATGAAATCTCGAGAATGACGTTCAGTATAACTACACAACTAATTAATTAATTAAACTTTACGGAGCTCTTGTTAGACTTCGACCCGAACAAAATGTGTTTACAGACACGAAAGCTGGAGTTTCTGAACGATCGAATGGTATACCTTCATCAGTGAGATGAGTAGAAAATGCTCTTTCGTAATTGAAGCATTGAATCAGTCTCCATTATAATACGAAGTAATAATCGTTCTTAAAATACTGTTCATTATGCTGATATGAATCTATGAAGATGGTCGAACTAATAATTTCTAGAAAGCAAGCAACATTCCGGGACTAAAATTGAATTGTAAAATTAAACATTATCAAGAATTCCAAACAGTAGAAAGTACAATTTTCCTCACTGTAACGTTTATATTTTTGTAAAATAATAATCATGGAATCTTTGTTCCCTCTTTCGAACAGAAACTAACCACACCATACCGACTAAATGTCTACTATTTTCATACAGAAACAGGGTCAACGAGATATTTGAGTCGGCAAGGAAGCTATCGGAGCCGCGACCGCAGCCTTTGGCGCGCTGATTACGCCTCGCGGAAAAGAGCATTCACGGGTTTTACTACATAATTGCACAACGATATTAGCGAAGGTACGCGTAACGCGGTGTAATTTAATTATTCCGTAGGCGAAAGCGAAAGTAGACGACGACGTTGTTCCTAAGTAGAAGCATTAACGAGGGAGCCCCGTGACCCTCGGTTGTAGTCACGCAGAATTGCATTCATAATGCATTCTACGTAGCCCTGCGTCGTGAATCGTGCGCAAGTGGACGCAGAAGGCACGAAACTGCGCAAATTGCGACAATGCGTTCTGACACGGACGCGTGGGATAGTCACGCGACGCGTCGAACGTCGAGGGTTGTTCAACGACCTCAGTGGAACCGGTCGGCATATAGTCAGACGCGACATCACCACTGATCGTGCTTGGAAAGCAAAATGTAACCGATTATGCTATATTTTTACTCTATACTATTGCATATCTTTAGATGAACCAGTCAGATAGTTAAAACAAATATTTCGCTTTAAGAAAATACCTACAGTGTTTAGTAAAAACATGAAAAAGATGTGATTTGACTTTTTGCTTGGCGATTTCTATTAAAGTGGAGAAAAATGTTAGTATGCGGAATATATTGGGGAAAATTTGAGTTGAGCTTCAGGGAATATTTGCTGGTTGTCAGGAGAAGGGAATTCTGTTTAGGATTGAGATGTGGGATGCTTACACAATTTCTCTGATATAATACGTTTGATACATACATACATAAGAAATAAAAGTTGAGATACGATGTTTCAGTGAATGATTTTACAAGCTACAAGTCTGGCATTTGCTTTTAAGAATCCATAGAATACACAGAAAATTTTCCGTAGTGATAATCCTTTCATTCTCAGAAAGTCTGTAAACAAATTACTACTAATTATATTTGTAATTTTATCACTATAAACATTTTCCTTAAATTTCACACAACACAAATTTTTTAAAAGCAATTCTTTTAATAGCATTTATACAACTCGAAGTTGAGTATATGTATAGTATAATACATTGAGTAGATTAACTGTAAAGTATGGATCATATAGTTCTAAAAAAGGATCCGCTAACCTAAAGTATAATTTTGTTGAACTCCGTTTGCTTTGGATCTAAATGATTGAATCCTGAAAGTTGAAATTCTTGATCGGTGGAGCTTTTGAATCAATATTTTTGAAATGCTCTTTGCTCCGCAAAAATGGAAAAAAACACAGTTCCTTCTAATCCCTTTCCATCTTTTGTTCTGTTTTCTCGTTTCTCTTTTCAATTTAATATGTTCTTCATTATCCTCCCTTTTCTTGAGTTCCTTGCTCCGGGCAAAGTAGTATACAAACAAGTATGAATATAGGCACAACGGTTACCAAGAATATGTCTGTCCGGGACTGTTAAACAAATAAGATGTAAATCAAAGTAAAAATCTGAGCAATCCGTAATTTAAGAAGTGAAGTAAAAAGCTAATTCCTATGCATAGTCGTGAATAACGTCTAGAAATAGTCTTCTCGTGTTTCTTATATAAACACTGTTGGAAAATCTTAATTGGGGCTCGATCGATCCATGGCACCGTAGAATTTAAATTAGCGAGCAGCGTTTGGAGATTCCGGGAGGTGTGCCAATAATTGTCCAAGCTGGTTCCTGCCAGTCGCACCAAGCGCTCCCGATAGGAGACCGGTATCCTACATTTGGGACGCACGTGAGCCACATACGTGTTATCTCTGGGCTAAGGAGTCGTTGGCTCGCAACAGTTGCACAATTTACGAAGAAGAATGGTGTCGAATTGCACCACGAGACCCGCGCTACCTTGGCCCTGCTAGCGAGAATGGGGACAGCGACAGGAGAACTCCCTATCGCTTTGCTACTTTACTCAACTGCATCAATTACGTTCGTCGACTTTCATGTGTCACTTGAGAACCATTCGTGGAAACACCATCGACTGTGAAATACTTCCATCCGTTTAAAACACAATGAGTATTGTTTATCGAAATAATATTTTATTAGTCAATTGTTTTGTGGATGCACCAATAAATGAACACTCACCAGTGAATAAACATTTTACACAGAAATAAATAAAATAAATTGTTAAAATAAGTACGTAAGTTATTGTTAGTATTGAATCTTTTCAATTCTTTACTTCATATTTAAGCCATTTTCGTGCAATATGCTGTTTAATAACTTTATTTATTTATGTGTACAATGTTTATTCATTGGTAACGTGTTTATCTGTTGCATCTATCCTATGCTTCAAGCAGTAACACTGAAGGAAAATTTAAGAAATCTAAAGGTGTGTTTACAACTAGCAAACGAGCGCGAACGAACGTGAAGATACAGCAATAGAGACGAACGCATGCGAACGAATGCGACCGACATAGAGTCGATTTTTCGAACTTGATTCGTTTCTTTGACACACGGAGGAATGGCGATCGCAGTGACATTCGTTCGCGCTCGTTCGCTAGGTGTAGACATGTCTTAATAATCTTTTACGGTAGAATAGGGAAGAGCAATGGTTTTCTCTCTTGTATTATACTGTTTTGAGATAAAAATACAATTTATGCAGATACTATCTGTATAAGCTGAATGTTTTTTTTTTTAAATATAATATCCTGCGGAGGAATTAAGAAGATTGTCTTTCAATCCGGTGCTGAATGTAATTCTCAGACGACGCAGCATCTGAATTTGTGCTTCTGTGTTTCTCCGGTTATGCAATTAGCGATGAAGTGCTTGTATTTTACCATTAAAAGTGATTTAGCATGTAAAAGATACCCAGACAATTAATGAATACCGTTGTTTCTGTAAAACTGAGGATTGCATGCAGATTAGTTTTCTTAACTTTTTTCTAATTGTTAGAATTATTTCAAAAGCTTCTTTTAAGGGCTATTTGATATAAAATTATTTGTAGTATCATACTTTTAAATTTCACATTCATATTTCCTTCATTCCCTTAGTAATTACGTAAATTTCAGCTACAAGCTAAATGCTTCGCAGCAGCACCCTGATTATGCGCCCTTCCTAGAACTGGAAGGACCCAGCAACTCGGTGAAATCGCCTTAACGGCGGAAACGTCGTACTTTAAGACGTAAAACGCATTTGCAGGCTTCAAAAGTTCCGTTTGCACTGCCAACTCCGCTTCCAACAGAGGGTCCCCTGGACTTGAAGCGAGTAATCCTTTTTCACGACAGTTACGACAATATTCGTACAAAGAACGTGAAATCCTTCGAGGATTCCTCTCGTTTCGCGCGGAACGCTTCAGCCCGCGAGAAAATTGTCATTATCGCCGAAAGCTCGACCATCCGTCATCGTTTCGAGCAAGACGCTGAACGCTCCCCTGAGGGCAGCGCAGCTGACAAACAACTTCGAATTTCGCAGCAGAAGTGCGCGACACAGATACCTCGATACATATTACAAAAAAAAAAAAAAAAAAAAAAAAAACACCTCTTCTTTCTCGACGCAACATATTTCCAGGTCATCCATTTTCCTCCGCCCCTGTTCCGCGGTTCTAGGCGGGCCGCGGGCAATTCGACCCCGACGATCACTCGCTCGTTCCGCGGAAATAAATAATGCGGTGTCGAGCGATGTTCGAATTGATAAATAATCAATCGTCGGGTATCACATCGCGGCAAATCGTCGCGTCAAAAACACGAGGCGCCAGAAACGGCCGGGGCACGATGACTCTGCCGCGGCGACAGCTGCCAGCAACACCGTCGATTTTACGTTTCGAACGGCGACCGTCGCGCTATCCCCCACGCCGCTGCGTGTTTTCCATCGCGTCGAAAAGAGCACCCAGAAAATAACCGCCCCTCTTTACAACCAACCCGTGAAAATCTGTAACCGTTTCCGATCCACCCAGCAGCCCCGTTCCCTCTGAAACCGTACAAATATTCCGGGCTCGCGCCGGGGCTGACGAGGGGGTTGAATCGCGAAACTGAACGCGATACCGTTAAAATATTTCCGGTCGAAAGCTCGCACGACGCGAGGGCACAATGGCGTCGCGGCGAGGGACGCAGGAAGTACAAAAATAGCGCTCTCCTCGACTCGAGTGGCTCGTTTCGACCCCAAAACTGTCCCTTTTGGGGGCGCACGTGGCGGTCGGGGGAGGGGGAGACGGGCCGTAAAATTTAAATTCTAAAGACCATCCGAGGTGAAACGACGTCGGGGGCGTCGTCTGGCTTTGGCTTGACCCAGCTTTCGCCTCTGTAGAGTCACTTGCAAGACGCGCACGTTTGACTGCAGGGGAGGTCTTCTCGCTGGCTTGTTCCAGGAATGTGCGTCGATTTCTTCCCCCTGCTCCCCGCCACCCGTCTAATTTTAGCCGCACTCCCATTTCCTGGAACAAAATGTGCGCCCCTCGGGGCTACGAAGTGGCGGCCGCCTTCTCGCGCCCTCTGGTGGCGCTTGTGGAACGAACAGGTAACGCGGAGGCAGACCGGCCAGTTTAGGTGGTAAATACATGAATGCAGGATGAGCAGGACCGTTTCGCGTCTGTTACGACGTCGTTGGATCTTTATGAAAATGGAAGGTGCTGTTTGCCAATATCGCTGGACCCGCGGCTTCGGCGGGAGAGGGTTGAATTTACTCTATAAAAATCGATGGTCGCGTGTTCGTGGCGAACGGTCGGTTGCGAATTGATATTTTTGTGTTGCTCCGTTATACGTTGCCCTTTTAGTTGCAACCTTTTCTTTTTTTTTCGTTTTTCACTTTTGTTGCTTTTCCCGTGGTGCAGGCGAAACTGCACCGGTGGCTATTGGCGGAGGATATACCTGCGAGGATTAAAAATTTCATTTCGTGCGTGGATAATGGAGGAGGGTAGAAGTTACTCGTTCGATGAAAAAAGACCGCGCCGAGGATCCAACCATGAACAATGGGCGAGAAACGGGACTCTCGTTTTTTTTTCTTTGTGTTGCAAAGACAAAAAGTATTGGTGTGTCGCGCTGGGACTATTGATTCTTTTCGGATGCGGAAGGACGATGCGATTTAGTCGTAATGGGTAACTGAAGTGCACTGATAGCAGCGGTTGTTGAGGAATTTTTAGTTAGTTTAAAAAGTATACAGACGTATGAATTCGTAATAGTTTACGAAGTAGAAGAGTTTCCAGATATTGCATAATTCATTACCTCCATCATTTCCAATACCTTTGTTTTTAATATTTTCGATACTTGAAATGCATGCAGGTTTTGAAATTTTATACTCAGGAATGAATTCTTCCACATCTATAATAATACATCAAGAAAAATTTGGGCAAGCATTATCTTTCAAGAATATTCCTACTTTAAACTGAGAAGTAGTGCAATATTTATACAATCATTGAAAATGTCACAGAATTTCATAACGTCAGGATTCGTAATGTTCAGAAATATGGATCATCCCGAGAAGGATTGTAATGAGTTAGAAATTCAGCAAACAGAAATTTTCTCACTTACCAAATGGAATTCGAATCGCAGATACATTCTAGCGACGTAGAGTAGAAAATCCCATTTCTCCTATCGGTATTTTTGCTAGAAAATTTGATTCCGCTGCCAGAACGTCAAAACAAATATTTTCTTGAGACTTGATGAAAATTCCAAGCGCGAAGTTCCATCGTCTTCATGAACGGATAGAGATAGAAGAGAAAAATTCGATTCGAGGAAAAGATTGAGTCGTCGGTACTCCCGAGCGAGGGTGGCGAAAACTTTTTCCTAAGATTCCTGGTGTAATTAGTTCGCCCTTCGACTTAGAGCGATATCATCGAGTCAGTGTTTAGCCCGGAGGGTTAGTGGGATCAAAATGAAAAGAAATTCAGGTCAGTAAAGATAAAACAGCTTTCGTATTTCCACCCCTCCGCCCCTTATCAACATTCTCTCTGCCTGGTGGCTGAGTCGAAGTACTTCCTGAGGGGATCTCTTTGCGAGAGCCCTGGCTCGCTTCCGTTGGTAGTTGTGTCAAGAAGGGGGTGGAAGTTTTCCAGGAATCTCGATATAGGAACGGCTAGAGAACGAACGAAAAGAGATATCGAAATTGTGCTTGGACAAACGATACAGGCAGCACGAACGCGAAAGGGAATTGGAAATGTTTACTTCACTTTTATCTTATGGTTGTGCTTCAGTTGCATCCGATTCTACATTTTTTATCGTTTGGATGTAGAATATAACGGTGCTCTCTCTTTTGAGGAAAATATTCTGTACGATTGAGGGGGAATCGAAGTGTAAAGGAAAGTTCAATGGATAAATCGGTGATATCGTCGTAGAAAGTAATTAATGTCATTTAAATAAATCCAAAGGCGCAGTACACACAAAATATTCTATTTATTTATTTAACATAAAGACGAGCGTGAAATTGCTCAATTTAGAGAAACATAAAATGAAATAGCATAAAAAATAATTAAACTTAACTAAACTAACATGAAATAAACTAATACTAAACTAAAAGTAAAACTAAGATAGACACTGGACTCAAGTTTTAAAGCAGAGGAACTAGCTATTAAGATGTGAAAATAGTATAGATTACGAATTAATAGCATTGACAGAGCTCTTAAATGCATTGATAGACTAAAGAATTCAACATGAAAGATTAAAAATCTGCGGAAGGATCGAGAGCAAGCATCAATGTTAATTTTTAATGCTGTATAATAACATAATAGCTTAAATTATTCAGTATTTTGAAAAGAAGAATAAATTCAGCACTCTTCCTACTCTGGTATAAATTTAATAAAATCTTTCTTCACAGAATAGTCAGGCAGTGGAATAAATATTATCGTGGAATTATCGTCAAGAAATATTCGAAATGATCCATTTAAGGATGAATGTTAGTAACATTAGTGAAAAGGTAATCAATTTTCAAGATATTAATAAGGCTTCTTCTTGTGATGAAAACCAGTAAAAAATTTTGGTCTTTTATAATAAACTTGTTTGTTGAAATGTACTTGAAATGCAACTTTTAGCAACTTCACTCTTAATTTCGTAATATATTTCTCAATATTGCGTTTTCTCCACAGACTTCTATATATAACTAGACTGCTAACTCCCCAAATTTCGCTTATATAAAACGACCGCGAAACGTATGTACTGAAATACCTCATTGTGCGCATGCGCAAAAACGAAGTGATAGATATATGTATGCTATTTTGACAGTTGTAACAAATTCAAACGAATTCTAACCAGAGTTTTAGAATTCTAACCGCAGTTTCAAAGTATTTACATACGTAAATCCGTCGTGTACGGTAGTATATATAAATATATAAATACATAAAAAATGACGATTGCATGTGCTGTAAAAAACTGTAAGAGTTCAACGTTTATTTCAAGCGGAAAAATAATGGATTTCTTTTTCCTCATCCTAATATGATCGCGCATGTTCGACACACACGCATGTCGGGAATATTTAACATTACTTAATTTTCTAAAATTATATTTAGTTTCGTTATTTTATAAAATTATATTTCATTTTATTATTTCATAAGGCTTTTTAATGATAGTATTAAAAATATTTTTATACTTATAATTAGCAATTATATGCACACATTATATGTAAAGCATTTGCGTATACTACAAAATATCAACGCTTCAAAGCGCATGCGCAGAAAGAGATCTTTATATACCACTTATATACTCGTTTTGTACATAAGAAGTGAGGACACCTAACATAAAGAGTCAGCAGTCTAGTTATATATAGAAGTCTGTGGTTTTCTCACGAGAAAACGTGTTAAATTGAAAGTTAAATAATTTAAAAACTACCGAATCAATTTTCCTAAAATTTTGTGTGCGGTTTTACTATTGCATAAAAATGTATTCCTCAAATTCTTAAAGCTTTTCGCTTGTTTTTCATGTTACTAATGTTCATACATAAAACAAACCATAAAATCAATTTTCCGGCATTTTTTCTTTCTATACACAAAATTTCATAAACATTAGCCTACTATTTCACTCCTAATTTTGTAGTTATATTTCTGAATAGTGAGTTTCCCCATAAGAATACACGTTAAATTGAAAGTCAAATAATTTATAAACTACGGAATAATTTTTTTTTTCACTTTGCAGGAGATTTTACTATTCCTTTCTCCAGATTCATTTCTCCAGTTTTCAAAGATTTTCGCTTATTTTTAATGCTATTGAAGTTGAGCGTTAATTAAACAAATATTTTCTTTGTTTTTAAACTGAAACCACGTTCAGGTAAAATGAGACATACGATATGACTTCAAGTAGACAAACCCTCCAGTAGTAGAAATTGTATGTCAATATGTCTGATACAGGTTTGAACATAACCATACAAACATCATGTGTCAAAGTGCCATCGTTTTATAAGAGTAGCAGCAGAGAAACAAATCCATGCGTGACTATTTCGCCGAACGAGTAGAACGGATAGCTGTATAATCAGGCTAGTGGAGTGAGGCTATAGTGAGACAGGCTAGTAGAATAGGTCGTCGTGTGGTTGGACAAATGGAGTACTATTCTATTCTCCCGAAGTAGAATGAAACTCTATACAGTTAGATAAGTAGTACACAGCAGCGGTGCCCTGAGGCAAGTAGCGCAGACCCGTATTACTATCAGCCGAGCAACGCGGACCATTTAACCCTCGATTGTCTTGTAGAGTTCCATATGACTCTGCGCGTGGGATGCGCGCACTTGTGAACAAATTACTCGTTGTCCCATTTTTCACGGCGCAAGTGGAACAAAACAACGTATTGTCAGAGCAGATTGGTAAACTCGACGACAACGGCCATGATTACGCTGTAACTTTATCTCTACTGGGTAAACGCTCCTGAAGGAGGCTAAAAATCCGTTTGTACGAATTAAGTTGAGAACAGAAAATATCAATTAGGTAAATGAAGGAATGATTACTGAATTTTACATGATGTTTTTCTCGGCACTCGAGTAATCTTTATCGAGGGTAGTTTCCAGGACGCGAAAAGTTCGCAAACGGGATTAGCGGCAACAGAAAAACGAATTGGTCGCACCAACGAGCATGCACGACGGCGTTTCATCTTCGTTCCATTTGCGGCGCGCGCTCGCAGCAACGGAATTTTCATTTCCGCGCTTCGCGTGTCCTTCCGTTTACGAAGCACAAGCGATTACGCGCAAACGATATCCGTCACATTTCGGACGATTTTTGAGAGTTTCAGGAGTTTCCCGAAAGTGTCCACCGCGTGATCGCAATTGAAAGTCCAATCGGGCCGCTTTTTTTTTTCGAGGAGCGAAGCACGCGAGAAATTTCAATAAAACGACGAACGATAGAAAGCGTGCGCACACGCTGCGCGGACAAGGGAAATTTGCGCGATCCTAGATTAAAGCCTACGTAAATGCGGAGAAAAATGCGAAAGTTTTGCAGAGTCTGTGATCGGGCGTGCAAGGATTAATTTGGACGTACTTCGTAGTCCAATTTCTCGGGGCACGGAAATTGCGACCGTCTATGGTTTGTTTGCGACGGAACGGTTCTGTGACGGATGCCGTTGCGTGTCTGGTATCGTTCGGCGGCTTTGTTCGTCCGTAGTTCAGCTGACTTGTTATCGACACGCTTCTAAACTATTACCCATTAGAGACTCTGCGGTCTTTGCGAGGGAATGTGATAGTAAGTTCGAAACATTATATTTATTAGTGTAACAGCTCGTTCACACGATACGATTTTCTTCTCAGTGCACGTGACCTATTACAATAAAAGTTGTTACACACTATGCTGAATCCATGCATTCATGGGAGCTGCACGTAAACATAAGGGACTTCGTGAATGCCTCTTTCAGCTGCAACTGATTCGTTATTTTTTCCGAATCGCTCGAAAACCCGTATCGTGTGAACGAGCTGTTACAGATCACTTATCTTTTATGGTAGGTTTATGTTAGAGCTGCGATAAACGATAAGAGCGACGAGATAGCAAGAAAACAAAAGAAAGAACATCTCTTTCTCCTTTACCATCCTATTCACCTCCCTGCTCTTATCGTTTATCGTAGCTCTAACATAAATCTACCCTTAAGAGTACTAAGCAATCGTTTTTATCGAGAATGAAAAACTCAATAAAGAAAAATAAATAAACAAGATAAAGAGAAATCATCATTTTTTTGTAGATATTCTACAAAATTGGGTAAAGTATTAGAAAAAAAAAAAGTATGATTGGGTCAGAAAAGATTCAAAGACCGCCCGAGGGTTAACATTACTGTGATTACAACTGTAGCCTATAACAAATATGGGTATAATTAAAGGAACAGCTCTAAGAACGTAAAGCAAGAAATGGTCAACCTTAGCACTTTGCGGGTAACCAGACAATGAAGGTGAAAAATTCGCAATGGACTCAATCTTCGGAACCCTGCTCAGGGCAGTAAAAAGTATACTAACATCACACCTACTGTTTCTCGGAGCTATTTTCCCGATTATACGTCGAGATATTTAGGAGGCGATATGAGATTCCAAACGGGTCATCTATATGGGTCTAGAACAAGACAGCGAGACTGATATCTGTATGATATTTGACTCAGTTTTGCAATAATAATGTCTTAAATTGCATAGCCTGGTAAATGCATAGATACAGATAAATTTGGTAGTTTAATATACAATATTTTATGACCCATTTCAGATTCTACCACCTCATACAATATTTCAACCCATAGACCATTCGCCCTGTTTAATTACGCTGTCACTCTACTTGAGTTACGTCAAAAACAGAACAAATTCGCGTTATAAAATAACATCAACACATGATAACATAATGCAGTAAAAATTACATTAAAAAGGTTTTACTTTAAAATTATAAAAATTACTTTAAAATTATAAAATTTAATTATATAAAAGCGCTTAAAGTATTAAGCAAACGATTGGTTGCTTTTTTATAGATAATAAAGAAGCTAACGTATGACATGGACTGTATTTCACTTCTTACTCACAATTAGATAACTTTGTAACCATAGAAATTAATCTGATTAGTTATTAACTGTCTCTTGTGACGACGTAAAAATTTGTTTTATCTAAAGAAATGTATGGAAGTACGAACTCTGCTCTACCGATGCATTGATCGAGAACGCCACATAATCGCGAGGTTCGAGTTCCAAAAAGTGTACTGAAAAAAGAACCCCGTGTTATCAAAAGCAATATAACTGTTTTAAAAAGACTATGCCAAGCCGTATTATGTAAGCTCTACTTCGACCATCAAATTGAGCATGAAACCTCCCCCAGTGCAAAACTTTGAAAAGCCCAACGTTATAAACTGAAACCATCCGAGTATTTTCCTTCCCCCCGCGAAGGAAAAAAAATCTGAAAAATCGATGAGAGAGCCACTTTTTCCAATTCTCATACCAACGGTCCCCTTCCCTTCGGCAGAGAACAATGCCGCGAGGGAGTGGGTGCGCGCAAGATAAAATGACGGAACCACGTAAAATCGATATCTTCATTGTCGCTGACAGGTCATCGGTTCGGCGACCTTCTCTTTTTCCGTTTTATCCTATTCCAACCCAGTCTCCCTCGGCAGGTTTCCGCTTTTCGTCCTTCTCCCCCCCCTTATCCCTCTCGCTTGGTTTCTCGCATTCTGGCATCCACCCTCTCGCCTCCCGTTCTCGTTCTCTCCTACTCTCTTGGCGGTTGTCTCTTTCCCGGCAACGTCGACGGATGCGAGAAGGACACTAAGTATGCATAGCCCGGTTTCTGGGCTCGAGTACGCGTTCGGACTTCACCTTCCGGTTCGTAACTAGTTGGCACGGAGCCATGCATAGAGGCGCACGCTAATAAGTGTACCGCCGCTCACCGGGCGCTAATATTCAGCCGGCTGACAAATGCTTTAATACCTGCCATCGGCAATACTTGCAAACCTTCACCTCGTTACACCGACCATCCCTCCCTCCCTCACCCTTCGGCCTCCTCGAGTTCTTTCTTCCCCGTTGCTTCCGGCCGCGAGCCTCTCCGGACTCCTCCTTCCACCCCCTTCGACCGAAAGAGCTCCAGCGAGAAGCTTATCGACAGCCGGGCGGACGGGACTCGCTTTTCTAACGGGTTGAACGCGAAGAAAACAATAAGTTCCGTGAAGGACCGAAACTTTATAATTGGGTACCTGCCGAGTGGATATCGGGATGGTAGTTTGACTGGTTTCTCTTAGTTTGTGCGCGTATTTGGTTAAGTATTGTGCGCCGACAGGCGGATGGGAAAGTGTGTTCAGTTCGACGTGTATTAGGACATTGTGTAAGTAACGGGGTATATGTTTTCTAATTTTACGTGAAAGACTGGGAATTATTTTACTCTCACACTTATTTTAGATCCTTTTCTTACATAATTATGTTTTTTAAAAATATCTTTCAGTTTCATATTTTCTGTTACTTGATATTACATTCATGATTGAATTGAATTGATTATGAAAATCTATGCACATCAGGGTTTTCGAGAGGACCACAGCAGATTTAAAGAATGTCATGGAAAACTGCATGAAAGGTAAAAGGTTGTTACGAAACATAATGGTGTACAGTGACTCAGGCATTTATTCACAAAGAGTATGTTCAATTTGTTTAAATTCTAAAAAGGATATTAGCTTTTGTGTAATTAAAATTATGGGAACTCAGAAACAATTGAACGTTGAGGGTGGAACGACTTCAATTAATGCAGAAGATCTAATACTGAGAAATTTAGTCAATTAACATTTGGAATGTATGTGAACGAATTTGAGAGTCACTGTATAACCCATTAAATTAAACTATGAACAATATATTTTTTCATTTAAAAATAAATAAATATCTGCAGTAGCGTTTCCTCGAATTTAGTAGGTGTAGAGCGTGAGTAGCCAGACAATTAAGTGAGAATCGTGTTTGGTCAGCCGAAGGAAAATATATTGCGAAGTTGAGTAAAATTATGTGAAGAAGTTATGTTACTTCGATTACAGAAACATTCAACTTTCGAAAATACTGTGTGAATAGCTGTGAAAGAGAGAAAAGTTCCAGAAATTGTAGAAGATATAAATTTGTCCCTATATGAATTTATAATTTTATATACTGAAGCTTATCGAGAATTTTTATCTATTGCGGAGGTAATGATAAAAAAAACATTGCCATGAAGAATTCGAACAACCAATTAAAATATAAATCACAGAGTTCTTTTGTATGAAAGTTGCCATTGCTTCAGTAAATATTGATAATTTACAAGCGAAACGATGTCAATATTACAATTTTTAAGCCTAAACTATGTAATACTGTCTTTATGGTAACTTTATAATTGTTGCAACATTAGAGTAGAGTATACATATGCATATGAATTCCCATATGCATTCTACACATTTCAAGACCACAATTTTTTTTGTCAAATAAATAACGTACCTACGTATATTATAATAATAAGAACGCACAAGCGAATCAGTAGAATAAGTATCTTTATAAACTGACTCTGAGATAAAATTTTACTATCAGATAAACAATATATTAAATTTTATGCAATGAGGAAAATATGAAAAATATTAACCACACAGACAAATAAAGAATATTTAACCCCTTGTCACACAATTTTTCTACGCTACAAATATATTAATTATTTTAGCTAGTGGAAACTTTTTTAACTCTTCTTATTATTCGCTTGTAAGAATTTAATATCTATTCTAATATCTAAGACATAATTCGTATCATGAGTGTTACGCGTTATTGTAGGACCAAATGTTAATAACAAAAGTTTATCTCCTTAAATAATCGTGTGTAATATATTGCAATTGTTGAAATAGAAACGACTATTTCTCTTTAAAGTTCCATTGTAATTGGAACCAAAATCTCTAGGGTCCCATTTGTCTTGCACACGTGCTATTCCAAATCGAATGGATACCTATCCATATTTCCTGAACTTCTCAGGCATCGACGTTACACATGCGACAGGACGAAGAGACCCATATCCACGGATCCTCCGCTACAAATTGTTACTTCGAATCCCGTGAAAAATGCCGCACGCTATTTTTCAGGATTAACCTGGCCAAAAGCCTGCGGAAGCAGAAGGTGAAGCCTGGAGGGTCGAAGAGAGATTTTAAAGGACGTCGAGAGGACAAACGGCGAAGGACGGGATGGATAAATACAATGGGAACGGAAACGATATATTTCTGTCCAGAAGAATATTTAATACTTCGTTATATTCAGTTTTCCTACGTTTTATGCTACTTTAATTAATATCGTAATAAGATAACCTCTGTGTAGCTATAAGTTTAGTATTAAAGAGCTAATTGCAACAACTTTTTTTGTATAAGAAGCTGCATTTTAATTTTTAAATGCCACAAAATTAGAAGTGATATAATAATGTAATAATCAGCACATGTAAGAATATTATTTTGATAACGATTTCTAATGATGATTGACATTAACAGAAGAGTTTCACTAAATGGATATAAAAGTTTTGATTAAATTGGAAATCACTGTCTGCTTTGAAGCGTATTTGGCAAACATTTTCAACGTAGCGAGAAAAGTATAAATTCACTCCTAGGACCGGGATGGGGTAAATTTTCACGAGATCAAAGAATCTATTTTGACCTACAATTCCACGAAATCCTCATGTAAATTGCACTGATCGATTTTCGAAGAGGAAACAAAAACAAATGGCCCTCCTAGATCGTACGTGACAATTTTCACGCAATGATTCTCGAAAAAGAGGCAAAGGCAGCCGGCACGAGGGAGCAATAAATCGAGAAGACGAAACACGTGATGGAATACGAGATAAACGGAAAAGCTGCTATGGAAACGAAGGGGAGGAAAGTCAGCGCGAGGTTGGAAAGGGGGAGGAAGATTTACAGACAGGTACGTTAGGAGGAAAATAGAGAAGTCTTTATGGCGACGCATAACTCATGCCCCTTATTGAAACTTCCGCTTGGGAATGGATTAAGACGGCTCGTACGAAATTTGTCGAAATTTCCGGGCCGCGTAATTTATTCCCAACTCGGTTTCAACCGCTTCTCGAGGGCCTGCGACTCTTACCATTTTCTTTTACTAACTTCCCTCTCCTAAGTACACTTTCATTCCCTATTTTTACAGTGTGTTTTACATAGTATAATTAGTTAAACATAGCGTCCAGTCCCTTTTTAATTAAACGAGTTCCTAGGTTTAGTTATTTATTTAGAAATCATTTATGATCAAGATTCTGGTTCCTAGTAATTTAGTTTAGTAACTAGAAGCGCAAGTTTTATGAACTATCCAGAGTTCAGTGCCGTATTATTGACAAACAAATTGATATTGCTTTCCCTTCTATTCGTATCCTTGCAACCCGCTTTTTCAAGCAACTTCGAAACTTAACCCCTCTTTAGCAAGTGCGTCGCGAAGCTCATTAACGTCGGGAACTTGAAATTGGAGAATCTGTTCGCGCGACAAATTTATGAGAGGTTATTGTCTTGGAGCAACTTTGTCTCACAATTGTTATTCGGTTCGTCATGTTATCAAAGTCTTTTACAATCATATTAATAATAATAATAATACTTTATTAAACGGGTCAAACAACCCTTTGGTACAATAGATTATTACATATACAAATAGCAATGTAGACAGTTATATTTAAATTTACACAATCAAAAGAAAATAACAATAGAACACTCTATCAGCAAAAATCTAACAAAGAAGCATTCCGAAAGGGGTCGCGATATCAAGCAGTATCGAGATAGAGAGAATACAATAATAATAATAATAAAAGGAGAATAACAGAAATAAAATATATAAAAAATAAAAAATATCGCCGACTATGAGATATATTAGGTTGGGGAAAAAGAAATCCATTATGTTTACGTTTATTTCAAGCGGAAAAATAATGGATTTCTTTTTCCCTAACCTAATATATAAAAAAAAATGAAATTAAAATTAAAATAGTAGTCTGAAACCTGTGCCAGAGAAGCAAGTTACAAATGCGAGGAATAGCGAACAACATTTCGAGCAGAAATCTTAAAACTATTGTAGGAGTTTTGGAAGAAATAACAATAACTATACAATTTTGTTACTAAAAGATTTTTATAATATGTATTAGTATAACGATAATGAAAAATGAAACAGATCACTATGTAATGAAACAGACGAAATAAACCCTTCCGTAATTCAGAAAACACGGTAATTTATTTTACAATGGATCATCTTGCCCTGGGTAACTGTAATAAAGAAGCCAGAACCTTGTTGTACATTCTCTCTGAGTGGAATATATAAATAAAAACGTAGACAAGTAAATTATGGTTGAACAACATAACATATAAATACTACGGAAAGCAAAATCCTGCGATGGAATATGTTTTTTCAGCAAAATACATAAATGAAAACTGAGCCAAGGGCTACAAAATCAACAAAAAAGCCTTCCAGCAAAATTCACGCTTCAGAAACGGATTTTAAACCAAGTGCTTCCTCGTTGATACCACATAACACAAACAAAGGTACACAGGAAATCAAAGAAGCCTTGCGACTATTTTAAGTTGATTAAAAGTACCAAAACCTGTTTAGCCGCAAACAAATGTACTCAACGGATTTACAACAGTAACCGGAATGCCGCAATTGAATGAAATGCTAAGCAAAGGGGTTCCTTTACTGAGCCGCGTCGCGATATTCCCACGTACTACGTTCACCCTCTTATCTGTCCCTCTAATTACCAGCAGACGCGTGAACGGCGTCGGTCGTCGCGAAATATCGTCGCGCGGAGATTATAAAGCTCGCCCGGCTGTTCCGTAATCCATACGCGACAATGAGAGCTCACAGTCTATACTCTCGCGGTAGTATCGCAGGCATGCAATCACAACGGATGTTGTTATTTACTTTACATCCGGTTTGTGCGCAATCTCTATCGCACAAACACGCGTCGGTATACAGAGGAGCGTGTGTATTCTGCGACTCCATCGGGAGATGGATATTCAGCAAACGAAATCTACGAATTGAAGGTGGGTGCTATTGAATAAATATCTGCGAGCCATCGTTCTGGGTCACGAAGATGGGTGTTCCTTTGTTTTTCATCAGAGATGAGTATGAAGTTCGTCGTATGAAGAAGACTGACAAGAAAATATTCTGCGCAGGAAGTAGATATAACAAGTAGATATTGATACTGTTAGAAGCCTTAAACACTGTCAAAATGATCTACAGAATATTAGCTGCTAATGGCTTGTCCAATATAAGAAAGTAGGCTAAAAGGATTCTAGGTACTCGACATTATCAGAACTGCTACCTAATGTAACAATCATTTCTTTCATTGTTGTATCTAGTATAGAATCTTTTTAGGCTAAACAATAGGAGATTCAAAGATTTCAAGGCGCAGATTTAGAGATCTTCAGAGTTAAAATGAAAGGTTTAAAGGTTCAAAGTTTGAAATTTGAAAATTTTAAGTTTTGAGAACTTTTTGGAATTGAAATTAGAAGTTTAAGGACTTAAAATTCGAAATTTAAAGGTTTGAAGTTGGAAAATTTGGAGATATCAGGATTTTTCGAAGTTGAAATTTAAGATTTGAAGGTTTCACGTTAGAAATGCGAAAATTTCAAGTTGAACAGTTGAAAAGTTAGAGTGAAGGATTCAAAGTGTAGTTAGTTTTTAAATTTCTTCTTCCAGATTTTTTTATGTTTCTACGAACAATCAAATTTGCTCAGATTGCATTGTATTTTAATTTTTCAACAATTTCTAAAGACTTCAAATTTCATCGTAGTATTTAACATAGAATGCTTCCTTGTGATGCGTTGCAAAACGGTAAATCTTCGAGAAGGAAATGAAAGATACGCTAATTTTACCTCGAGATAAATTGGTGATCATATGAAGTGATGACTACAAAATAATTTCATATTCATTGGCAGATGAAATAAAGGTTAAAAGATAAGCGATACGATTAGCGAATAAGATAACAGATCAATTTTGTGGATGTAATACATGTATATTCACTTATTAATTGAATAGAATCAGCGAGAAATTAAGGGATTAAGGAATTAAGTTCATTTTAATTTAATATAGTGGCATAGGAGTTGCTAAGGTATAATAAAAAATAATTAATGTAATTACGCGAATATTTGAAAAATATCAATAATTGAAACACTTTGATTCTATGTATTCAATTATTTAGAATAAAATTCACGTGAAAAATTTTGTATTACAGTAAAATTATCCATATTGTGTTTGAATTGATAGTTCCTTCGAAAGGATGTCAACGTTTTCTTTTTCGCCTAAATATATATGTTACACACGTAGCGCTATTCATCTGCATGCTATCTAATATTGCCGAGAATTCGCAGTCATATCGTGCCACATTTCTCGAACTCGCACATCTGCCCTCTAACCTTGTCACCCTCCCGATATTATAATACTCGAACTTCCTTCGACATTTGCCAATAGATTCTTGAATTATACCGTACTAGCACTTTTTGATCAATTTAACCCTAAAACACAAAGGTTATTCAATATTCGTTTAACAAAAACTGTTTAAAAATGTTTTACTCTCTGCAGACTTTAATTTTCTTGTAACTGTATTATTAGAATTCAAAATTGTTGCATTTTAGTTCATAGAATAATGTTACCGAGTATTGTACGAGGCGTCTGAAGTTGTTTAAAGGAAGTTTCGGAATAAAAGTGTTCGTTAGCAGTGATATTTCATGTATGCGAATCGCAAGTTTCAGTTTGTCGGTTGATCGGTATTGAATGACTATTTTAAATTTCAAATCCCAGCGGGATCGATATGCCGCGCTTCGGAAAAGTTCGTTGATTTATATTCGACGTTACGATAAAGAACGAGACTCTCTTGTAATGGAAATTAAACAGAATGGGCAATGTGAACTCTCTTATGTAGATATCGATGTAAATCTTAATTATTTCCAAAGACCCTGTGCTACAAAAATGACGTACAATAACTTATAAAATCAATTTACCTACAGTTAAAGTCATACTTCAACTTGTAGAACAGGATAGTACATAATTGAATTATGTATCCACCCTGATTGTGATACACAACCAGAGCTCATAATTTTTTATATTGACATATTACTGTTGTTGAACATAAATTTGCCAATATCGTCAGCTATTTCAATAATTTTCATTATTGTTCATTATTGTTGCAGAAGCGATATTTATCCTGACCTGATTTCATACCTTACTTTGTCATCATCTTTATCGCATTTTATACAACACAGTCAATGTTTCTGGCGTCTGACAATTGAATGCATCCCATTAAAAAATTTCATATTTTCCTTGAGTATCTATATTCCCATGCAGCACTAAATGCAAAATATTCTCAAACATATTTCTGTGGTTATAAGAAAAAAAAAAAAAACACGTGCCACATACTTTCACTTTCGATTTATTCGCGTTTAAAGTTCTGATTACCAATACTCGTTTTTAAAGAAAACGTTTCTTCAATATACTTTCTATCTGGTATTAATATAAATTTTACTATCTAGGCTTGAGTTAAGACAAACTCAATTATTTTGAAAATGTGACATGCGCCGTTTTTCCTTGCAGTCATAGATTTATTTAACAATAAACTATTAAAAAGACTTTAATATAATAGTACAGACTTTTTAAGGCCTCCACTATTGATGTCATTCTTTAAATAATTTTTAATAATAGTTAACCTTTAGTCTTTTCTGAACTTTGAATTTTTTACTGCTAACAATTCTTCTTGAACAATCTTTAAGGTCTCCCATCGCTTTGGACGAAACTAAGGACGAAGTGTAAGTTCCACGAAATAACCTCTTAATTTTTCTCTGTGCCGTTAATCTCAAACACAAAACTTCCAGCAATAATGGTCCATCGTAACACATTGTTCCATGGCTCAGCTTCAATTTGCTCCGTTTCGCGTTCCTAGACGCGCGACATTCGCCACGAAAGTTTAGAAACGCCTGGGATAAAATTTCTTTGCTCTTCGATCGGAGTTTCCTCCGTGCACGGAATACGAGATGCTGCGTGGGTCTGCACGGGCTTGCACCCGCATCCGCGGGGGTGGCGAGGGACGAGGAACTCTCATAAACAGAGGCGTACGCGTCGCGGCGGGACGCGGAAACGCGTGCTCTTACGATCGCGCCAGAAGGATGTAGAAAAATGTAACCGAGGCGAATCGTGCACCGGGGAATTCGGCGGCTCTTGACTGTCGAGAGTCTCTACGCGGGCGCGGGTGGGTCACGGTATGGGTGTCACGTGGTGGATACGCGACGAACACGTTGTTCACGTGGCGTCGTCACACAATTTCATATCCGTCCGAAATGCATCGCGTTCCTCTCCTTTCTTTCCTTCCCTCCGTTGCTCCACGCTCCACTGGTCCGGCTTCAGCCAAGTGCGCGTGAAGCACGAAACCGTAGAGGGGATGGAAAAGGCAATTCAAGGTGGGAAAATTCGTGTACAACGCGAGAGAGCTTTACGTCGCTTCTGAGTGATCTTACAGTGCATTGTGGATTCTTTCTGTTTAATAGTTTAGAGTGTCTGGTCTTAAGGCGGGTTCGTTCTTTCGTTAAGTGCGATTCTTGATCTAGTAATGTCGTCGTTGCATTCGTGGTTCCATATTTATTTGAAGGGTCAGTTATATTCGGGATATTTTGAAATTTCTAAGTTAATTCGATATTCGTGCAAAAGTATTTAGATTATTCAACTGGTGAATTATTATCCTTGATATTACTTTAGACAGTGCAAAGTGTGACAATTTGCTTCGACTTATTTACATATTTTATTGTGACTCGAAAAAATTTACTTTATGTACCTTTTCTTTCATTAAGCGTAAGACATGTTGCAGTCAAAATTTAATCACATACTATATAGCTAATTAAAATAATGTAAAGATCTTGTTGTACCTTGTTTCCTTCATAATTAAGCAACATTTCTTTTCAGAGAATCAGAAATGTGATTTCAAGTAAACGAAATTTCTTCACAAAGAATATTTCCGACTGCAAACAACATGCATTAGTAGCGACAGAAATTGCATTAACTCAAAAATATCAATATTTTGCAAAATAATTGATACAATTGATAGAATATAATGAAAAACTATTGAAAGAACATGTAATAATCAGAGGTTGAAACGGTTCCGAAAATAACTGTTTCAAACTGTTATATTTCGGTTCCTACTGAAACGTTTATGGAGAACCGAAATGATGTTATAACTATTATGGATATATCTGGCCTATATCGGTTCTATAACTGTTATTTTACGGTTCCATAACTGTTATTTTTTGGTTCTTTATACAGAACTGTTAAAGAACCAAAAAGTAAGTGTTATTTTTCGGATCTTAATACAAAACTGATAATGAACCAAAAAATAATAGTTATAGAACCGATATAATATCGGTTTTGAAGAACCAGAACCGTAATCGATATAGGCCAGAACCGATATATCCATAACATCGTTTCGGTTCTCCATAACTGTTTCGAGAACTAGAACCGATATCATAACTGTTTTAAACACCTGGTAATAATAATTTGATGCACTCACAAAGTTTGCAATGTATCTAAATATTCAACAAAATGTGTTATCAAGGAGTAGTGAAATTTTATTGGCCATTACTGTAATAAAATTCTAACACAACTGCAAGGACGTACAAGAAGTACCATAAAGCATGACGATAAAATGTGCAAAAAGTGTCCACACTCTTTTTGAACTCTTTCAAGTAAAAAGTTCCTAAACTAAGACGAAGGAGATTGATGGAAGATGGGAGTCTGCTCATGCGAGCATCGCATCCAGTCTGCGCAACTATACGTCATAATTTTTGTAAAACGTATAAAACGTCCACTTACGCCTCCGACTATAATAATCATTATAATCAGGTTACGGAGAGACGAAGTCACCTCATAGGAGCTACGAAGGAACTCGTAGCTCGCATAAGATGGAGCGGGTCGCCCACACAACAATATTTTACCTTAATAGAGGGGAAAATAGTATCACACGCAATCGCGCACCCTATACGCTGTTACGTCGCGTCGGTTCAATGTCATTCTAAATCATGCTGTAGCCGGATCGCGTAAGAATGCCGGCAGTGGAATTAAATTTCGTAGGCAACCGTTGCGTCGCGCCTATCGGGAAGGCATGGCTGAAAAGCTACGGGGTGGAAAGCCCCGCGGCCGCGAGAAACATTGTTCTCTCAGCGTGTAGGAGCTCGCTCGCAAGCGCGTGGATCCTCGTGTATGAGCATCTGCAGGACGCCGCGCCTCGAACCCCTAGTGCCATCAGTTATCGTCGCAACACCTAGGAAATACCGGCTCCCGCCTTACCAGCGGCAATAATTGAAGAGCTTCGGCGCGACTAGTTGCCTGCCGCGTACCACGCGGCCCGAAATTGAGAGCGGGGAAATGAAGAACGCCCCTTGAATTAGGGGAACGACTATATGTTAGTTCTCAAGTATGAAGTCTTCTGCTGGCGGAGTCGTTAAGCTGTCGAGAATGGAAATCCCTGACGGGTGGTTACATGTTTACGACTAGACTGCGGATAGAAAATATTTGTAATGAAATTTAAGGAAGCGATAATTAAACGAAATGGTTGAGAGGAATTTAACATTAAGAGAACAGTAACTAGAAAATTTTAGAAACTAAAGCTGTTAACATTCGACTATTCAACATATTCGAATAAATTAAAGTATTCGCATATTCGAACATTATTCGAATAATTAGAAATATTGGAATATTGTAATGTTCAAGTATTATTCTAATAAATAAGAGTGTTTAAATATTCGGTACGTTAACTATTCAAATAACGTTCAAAAATTCGAATACGCCTAATTTCGAATAGTGTTCGACTAATTTATTTATTCGAATATAAACTTCTATTTGTACTAGTATTCGAATATTCGAATATTCAAATAGTTAGAACATTCGAATATTCTTAACAGTCCTATTGGAAACGTCGATGACAGAAATTATTTAATATAAGTAGAAAGTTTTAAGTGCAAACATTATATATGTGGTCAGACAACAGAAAACTTTTGTATAGCATGAAATAAATCATATGTATTAGAATTTATTAAATAAATAGACGACACAGCATAGTCAGATGAAAAAGACGAAGATTTTACGTAGTTTTATTTTCAAACTTTAAAGAATCCTGTATTAGTAGAGAAGCATGTATTCCATCACTGAAATTTTTAATAATGGAGAAAAGTATTTCTGTGACTCCTATATAAATTTTTAAAAAGTTAGGTAGTTATAATGTCACTATAAATCCTTTATTAAAAGTAGAAAATATCTGTTTGAAGACAGACAAATTGAATCAATAGTATTCTTTGATGCGCAAGCAGAATAAAATAATCTCTATACCATCGAAAATTAAATAAACTTAAATATACAATTTAGAAAATTCAATTCATTGATTCATCCTTTAAATACTGTAAATGTTATTTTCCTCTTAAGGGTAATAAAACAGGTAATAGGATTTACAATTATCCATCATCCAAATTTTTTTTATTTACTTCTATAATAGTTTTTAGTCTATCTATTAATGATTTAATCTCCTTTCCATAATAAACGTTGGTTGCTAGCTAATTTTTATTAAAACATTGACTCACGCTTGAACGAGATCTACGCAAACAAGAAAACACGTTTATCATCGCCATAAAATAAGTAGAACATGCCCCTATACAGACAAGCGTTAAAATATAGCCTGTATGAAACTAAAAGACACGTGTTTTTTACGATCAGACAAGTACTATTCGCCCTACGTGATCATCATACGAGCACGATAATACCGTTGGCTATCGGATAAACAGAATGAAAGTGGCGTGTGGTCAAGCAAGTGAAACAGAGCCGCGTATGCACCGACACACCCATGGGCAAGGGAAACAGAGGACATTCGGTTTATCTCGAAGCATCCGGCAAGTAATAAAGACACATTTACGAGCGAGTTCGCTTGGAAAACGATAAATACCGATACACGGCCGACGCGACGCTAGACACGTCTGATCGTATGAAGGTTTATTCTACTGGCACGAACAACGCGTTCTTCGCCGCGCTAGTCTGACTAGACGCAGTATATTGGTTACTGTCATTCATCTGTTACGAGTAGAAGCAGCGGCGTGGTGTCTGGGCGTAGAATATGCACTCGGCGTGAAAACAAATGGCTCCCAGGGGGATGCACGGTTTGTGAGCGAGCTCGTTACGCTGCTTTCCAATTTCTGGGAAAATCGAGGGGAAATGCTTAATTTTCTGAGAGACGTTGACAGCTCAAGACGAATTTTATTGGGAAGTGGAATACGACTTTGAGGCGATAAAGCAAAAGAACGAAGTTACACTCTTGACAAAAACTTCAAATTTGTCTATATTGCAAATAAATCATAATTATTAAAATATTGTATTTTATTTAGAATCCTATTTAAAAGCATTGCAAATAGTTCAGACAATCTAATTTATCTAACTAGCAATATATTAATTAACACGTATTAATAATTTTTCTATAAAATTAAAATAGATTCCATTCCAAAAAGTCAAATACAAGAATGTTTGCTTCTAAAAATAGTAATTCAGAGCGTTGATGTTGGAAACATTAGGTACCTTTGGGAATGGTTGAAAAGAGAAATCTATGACTTACATTGTTAGCTTTACGACCACAGATCGGTTAGCCAAAACGGTAATTCGCATTGATGGAAGATAGTTAAAATTGCAAGAACCCGGAAGGGTGATGGGAGATTAATAAAATGTCAGACAATGTAATTACTGGTGTCGAAGCTCGTTGCAATCACCGTTTAAGCACACGCATACACACTCAGAGAATTGATATTGATTATTATTTAATGACACCCGTGTCGACGCATCAATTTCTCGCGAATGATATACGAGGCGGTCATTAATCGCGTGACCGTCCAAGTATAATGCTGTCGAATCGCGCGCAAATAGCGTCTGGCAATCTGCTAGTGACACTATTAATACTTCGGAAACGGGCTGACTATCGAGCAATCTAAACGACTGTTTTCCCTTCGGATCCGAAGTTTATATTAGATAAAAAAAAAAAATACACTATAAAGATCTTTACAACTTAGATGGAATTATTTTTAATATTTTTTTAATATAAGAGGATGCATAGGAGGTTCTATTTAAAATCTCATTTAAAGGCGCGCAAAGTATGAAATTAATTATTGAAATATGAAATTTATCGAGTGAAAAACTAGCTGAAATTTTCTAAGCTTAAAACTGATTAAAAAATAAAACTTCTCAGTAATAAAATTGATTTTCGATTCCGTTTTGGCCAAAGCTACTCAGATTTAAATCTGACTGGAAATTCAATTTTCTCAAAATTAATATTGATTTTCTCGTTAATTTTGAAATAAATTCCTTATTCCTTTTTAAAATTGAAAATGTTCCTTCCATTTCTGACCTTGTATAACCTTGAATGTAATTGTATAGCACGCGAAAGAATTCGTATTGACTCACGCTTTCAAAAAATATAAAAAAGTATATGACATCCTATTTAAAAAGCTAATGGTCACTTTCATTTCTCAAAAGCTAGTGCAAATTAAAAAGAATTACATAGGTCATTGTATTGTTTACAAAAAACAATACTACTTTTTCATCCTTTATTTTTTTCTGATACTCACTATTTACAAAGAAAACCGTGGCTAGAAATAGCGTGAACACCTTGTATAAAAGGACTCCAAACTTTACGTGCACTAAACTTGATCCTATATCTAAATACCCTTCATTAACCACCACTTCCTACTTACAAACTTCCTATCTTGGAATTCCGAAGTTATCTGTCCTGGAATTTGGAGAACCTACGTAGGATCTGCATTCTGTATTATAACAAAACGCTCTCGAAATGCATTAAGCGTTTACGCCCTCGTCGAAATCTAACTGAATCACAGTGAGGGAAACCCACGGGAGCTTGGATCGAATTTATATCCTTCGATGGATATTTTCGTGAGGCTTCTTTGACGTGCCCGCCTCTGAAGAGCCGCGGAATGATACAGGACCGGACAGCTTTTCAGGATGAAGTCCTGAGAGGAAAGAAAGGGAACCGGGAACGCCATTTCGTGGAATGAAGATGTATGCGAGGGATCGACGCATCTCTCGCAAAGAATGCACATAATATTATTACATTGGTGACACTTCTACGAAAATCGATGTAATCGTAACGTGAAACACTGCGAATTCATGTTCCATAGTCCCATGATTCTCTCCCTGAAGAGACGAGATTTCGGACGAAGGAGAGAAAGTGAAATGATGCATCGACGAAACAAAAATGATCAATATTATTGAACTTAAGGAATAGTTGAGACATCGAGTCCTAATCGAATGAGAAATGACTGCATTGCAGCAATTTAATTATTTGCCATTCACGGTATAGAATATTCGATCAGTGTTTTAATCGAAAATCTAACTAATTGATAGCGATTTGGCAATGAGGCAATGGTAAATATTGCATCAAAGCGGTGGTCCAATTTTTCTCTGAGCAAGAACACTCTCATGGATTAATTATGCGATTAATGGTTGTGACTGATTGAAGTTTAAATTATTTATTTGAGAATGTTTGGGAGATCCACGGAACGATACACTGCATTCGCTTTTTCTACGATGTCCGTAATTCAATTAATGAAATCCAGTTTAATAAAATAATTCTTTATATTATTATTTAATTAATTCAGAAAAACACGACTTCTGCATCTCAGTTGACTAAAACATTTAAGTTTTCTCGTTTACTACTTTCATTTCCATTTACTCTAATTATTGGAAATGAATTTCACTATCAAGGGTTTGGATATGAAGATAATAGCACGCTTCGAACCTCGACATTCAACTTCGACCAACTCCCTTTATAACTATATACTTCGTTAAGACACTGATTTCCAGTCGCGAGCTAATTGACTTCCGGCCGATTTGCATTATGGATAACTGCTGAAGCGCGCGAGAATCGATTCAAATCGAATGAACGTTAACTGACGATCGTGAATTGGATTTCAATTGTACTCGCAGCAGCTCGCGGTATCGTTTGACCAAGGGAGATATTAATAAGTCAGCCGAGAATCGCGAATTTTTACGGCGACAGACGTCGTCGGATCGACGGCTCCGTCAAAGCCCAATCAGATGTAATTAAGTTAATCGGAGGCTATCACTTCGGTACACTTCATTACTTCCCCAGCTAGGGGACTCGATCGCTGCCCGGCCAAGTTTTATCGAACTTTCTGCTACGATAAATCGCCGATATCTCTTCAGTGATTCTTATCCGCCCATTTCGAATGCTGCCTTGTCGAAATGGAACAAAGAAATTGCACATTCTCGTTGCGAAACCTAAAACCACCCGAGAGCGATTCTCAGAGGCAATGGCCATTTCGGTGAGCTATTTGCACCAAAACAAAATTTGTAAGTTGATGGTAAACAAATTCTATAATAAAAATAATGGGTATATTGATCATTGGCACTTGAAAATTTGGAATATGAGAGATCAAGAAGCTTTTCGAAGAAAAAAATGCTGACGCTTATGATTGAAACTTTGTTTATTAAAGTAAAGTCAACTCATCGAATCCCCGAATTCGTTTCAATAAATTTGATTGAAGTAATTTAGCTTTCGCCGAGTGTAATAATTTCGCAGATTTCGCCAACGGTTGCGAATTTGTGATGACTGATAAAAAAATTCATCCATTAAAAGGTACTTTAGCATAATGAAATGGCGAAAAACGTGAAAAGGAAATTGCTATAGTTTCTCCGTGCGTGGCGAGTAACAATCCCCAGGAGGAAGGAATAGGAATGGTAGCCGGACATTTCCGGTCGAGTGATGTGAAGCGGAAACGAAGGGATCGAGGGTCGGAAAGGATTTAAAGGAATTAATTTCATTCTTCGCTAACCTCTTGAACATACACGTTTAGGAAAAAATAGTGGAAATGATCTTTGCTAATCACGAAAATTGGAATACTTGTCCGCTTTATTCGCGTCTATTTTTTCTGAGGAATCGTGTTAATATTAGGAACAGAAAAGTAAAAGAATCTTTAGAACCTTCTATAGAAAATAAATCAACGATACTTAATTTTATTCTAGTCCTTAGTTTTATTAAGCTCAACTATTTCAGAAAGATTGAAAGGTTCGCCAAAAATACAAGCTTCTGGGTAATAAATAAACCCTTCGTGTTGCATATTTATTCTCAAGAATTCTATTTTCACACCGAACTAATCAACAATCCAATAAGTTATTTATATGCGCCACTCGTCACTTGAATCGAATATTCACAATGACGAGCTAGCGGCGCCACGTCAAAAGGCAAAAATTTTTCAAAACATCCAACGGAGATGTCCCGTCTCCCGGAATTTCGAAACGTCAACGAAGTCAATGGACAAAGTGAATTATGGCGGACAGCTTCCCGATCCTTTCTTTCTGCAGCCCTTTGTCCACCGAGCGAGTGCATTCCGAAAGCTTTCCATCACCCCCCCCCCCCCTCCCCCCTCTATTGTTCTTCCGTCCACATTACAACCGAACGCAATGCTCGAGACTAATACAAAAACAGGATCGCTGTGTGCGCCGTCAACCATCCGAATAATACCTCGACGTAAATTGAAGACAGAGATTCATCAGGGAATCGAGGAAATCCGCGGCACGTAGTCTGAAGGAGGCAGATAAAGCCGTCCTCGTTTCCCTCCGCGCTCGGGCGAAACAACGAGAACGCGCGAAAGCTCGCTTAAGACCGCTCTTATCATTCACCTCCCTTTCCTCTGTCCTCTTATCTAAGCGAGCGTTTATTCTTTTTTATTTCACGACGGGACGGACGTGTCCTGCAGTCGTCGCCGATAATAGAAAAATAGGATGAACGGGAGGAGGACTCTTCGCGGGCACGCTAATCGAGGGAAACGCGGACGAGAGGAAATCCGCGCGCGGAAAAGGATACGAATCGTGGACCCGAGGAAATTCGAGGAGGCTCTTAGGGTAACGACGACGCGACGGTGCGAGTGTGGATGTTAAAAGGGAAAGAAAAGGGGACGACGGGAGGATAACTCGACTGGGAATACCGTCGGCGACGACGAAGGTGTTCTACACGACACCGCGACGGTACTCTGGCCTTGTTTGCTAGCATAATAATTTACGCGCACATGAAAAAGCTGTTAGAGAGAAGATGCTGGGGCAAATAAGGATTCTTCGTGTGTTACGAGAACGGAAAGCAGTTGAATGATGGAGAGCCATGGCAATGGATGTCGCGAAGCTTTTCATCATTTACACCGATGCCAATTCAGCAAGGATTTTACTAGGTGAAGAAATTTATTACGTAGAAAAACGCATGTAAGTTAAGAAGGATTAATAACGAATAGACTGCGGATGTTTATGCAAAATGTTCGGAAACGCATATAAGGAATTAAAATTTGATTAACAATATGTTTTATTTCACAAATATTGTAACTTTAACTATATTTTTGGCAATTTGTAGAATTTCGTATATTTCGGTATCTGCAACAACCTAAGAGTTTTAGAATACAGTGTTGACTCAAAGAACGGCTGAGTTTCAGAACCGAGAACAGGCCTTTTTCGAGTCGGGTTTGATCTCGGTCACGACGGAACGAGGAGACTCGCACCGACGAAGAAGTAGTGAGCGTACAGAAATCCCTTTTTCGAATCAAACTCAGGAGTCGTTCTTTGAGTCAACACTGTAAGATTGTCCTTATATCGAAACAGAACTGTACTTACAATTGTAAGTACTTTTTTTTCAAACTTCTACACTCTTGTTTTATAACCTACCACTATGTAAATTTTGTAGTTATAACATTTTCCGTACATTGAATAACAGTTATGGCTATATAATTTATATATATATTTGTTTTTTTGATCTGAAATTAACCATATGGCCGTTATCATTTTTATGGGATACACATTTATGAGTTTTCTGTCGTGAAGATTACATTCCAAATTCATTCTAAAAATTTTATTCACTTCTAAAAATATACATCAAAATATTCTCAAAATTAAGAAATGATCCATTTTTTTAAGTTAAGAAATCACCATTCACGTTATCCTTTCATCTATTAGAAATTTCTATTAGAAATGTAACAGAACATAATTAAACAGTATGAACAATAACAATAAGCACTACTTTGAGTTTCACAGTGACGAAAACTTTCATTAGAAAATAGTGGCGTCAATTTTCCTGAAGAAATTTCTGCTCAGAATCTGCTACAAAATAAAAGAAACTACTTGCTGAACTTTAAAACCCCAGGAAGTTAAACTGAATAATTCAATCTACGGAATAGAGACATTCAACACAATTAACAGGATAATATAAAGGAAAAACCCTTCTAGCTATGCATGAATATAAATGAAAAAGATGGTAGAAAGAGTAAGGCAAGAGAAAAAATACCGCAAGGAAAGCAGTTTCATTCAACTTAAATAACCCTTTGCCGCTGCCCGAGGTATAACGCGACGCATTTAAAATAATTTCGAGTTTCCTTCGCGAGATTCTTCTTCGTGAAATAACGTCCCCGGACGGCTTCGAGTGCAGCGTGTCAAACCGTTTCTTTAAGGCATCCTGAAAACGTGAAAGCCCACGTACCGAGTACAACAACGCGCGGAAAACCTGTTAAATCTGTTCCACTGTCTCTGCCGCTTGTCAGCAGTTTCGTTTAATAACACGGAAGTTCGCCGAGCGTCTTGCGAGCGGTTTGCTCGCTGCGCAGAGCTGCAATGAAGTAGAACTACGCCAGATAAGATAAGGGCGGAAAGACACGAAAGTAGCAGCGAAGGGAGGTGGAACAAGGGAAACGGCGACCGTGATAATACGCGCGTGCTCGAGATCGTTCGACTTCCGAACGAGAATTACGACGATGCGGCTTTCCTTTCCCTTCTCTTTTCGTCCATAAACACATTTTTATGCAGCATTTATCACGGGGAGCAAGACAGGAGCTATGAATGACAGTTAACCATCATTATTGGAATTGAAGGCCTTGCGGCAAGAAGAATGCAACATCATTTTTATCTACTTCGAAGTAAATTAGAAGAAAGTGTTTATGAAATTGTTGCTTTGACTTAACATCAACACGAGAAGACTAAGAAGTATTGGTAATGGATAAATGATGTTTAATTCTTTTTTATGTCTTTTGTACATTGTAACTTTATTTACTAGGCAATTTAATTGTTACAAAGAGAATTGCATCCCGTTTGCTGCATGGTTCTCAATCGCGGTTTTAAGTAAATTGACTAAGGGTTGAAATTATTATATTCTGAAGAAATGGTAAATTTGTTAACCATTCCTGAAGCAAAAGTAGCAAAAGTAATTAGAACTTCTGTACATTTTTAGATGTTTGCTATACCTAGATACATTCAATTAAAATGAGTGTCGTCTGGTAGAAGAGAAATACAGTCACAAAATACCACGAATATTATTAAAATAGATTTAATACTAACGAACTGACTTGAAAATAATTTGCAAAAAAATTTGATAAAATTTCAAGGTACTCTAATGCCTGCATTCATGCGTCAATGGCGCAAAAAGCTCGCAATCATACGAAAATTCGCAGACTACAAGGTATCGAGGTAAAAACTTCAGTAGTAAAAATATGAAAGCCAATTTAAAATTTCCTCGAATCTACCAGTTTCTTTTACTCGCTCTTTTCCGACGCCGTCCCAGAATTCCTCACACAATCTCTACTCAGGGTCTCGACAATTTTCGTGTTCCACAGGGCTCGAATACTCTCGACGATCCCGCTCCGGCTCGTTCGAGCAATCGCGAGAACTTGAAAGAATTCCAAGTAATTTCCATGAACACGTACCCGCTTCCCTGCTCCCGATCCAAGTAATACATTCGATTCACGGGGAGGCCATAAGATTTCCACGGTGGACCTGTTCGCCGATACTCGGGGGAAACGTGTCGATACAAGCGCGTGTAGGCTCGTTTGAATAAAAGATCGTTTCAAGAATCAGCGCGCCCTGCGAGCCACGGGTGAGCTTTCCAAAGGCGCAAAAATCGGGTATCGGAATATGGTTAATTCATGGTGGTAGGATCTCGTCGGATTACCTGCGATAAAAATGGAGTTATAAAATACATTTCCAACAGTATGTTCTGTTTTTTCACGTTCCCACCTTATGTGCATTCCTAATGCCTTCAAATTTTCCCGGTATTCTTGAATGGAAAGCATTTTAAGTTTTACTGTGTGCTACCATTGACTGAAACTACCACTGCTTCTTGCTAATCAAATTAAGCTACATGGACGAATTGGAAGTATCGATTTTTGGGGATCGATACAAAATAAATTTAATTTAAGGACGACTAGGAATGGTCTGAATTTTAGCCGAATTTCAGAACGAACAGGCTGAACTTGTCGGCTAGAATTGCAGCCGAATTTTAATTTTTACTTTAAAATATACCATTAAGAATTTTTATGATAGGCATTTGAATAAATATCTAGTTAAGTATTCCAAAAAACTGACATTAGTTTTTATCTTTGAATCATTTTCAAAATTTTTTAGCAATAAAAAGAAAAGCTGTGTGTTGTATATCTTCATGAACAGATTATGGTACTGGATCAATGTAAGAAAATTGAAGGAATGCAGAAACAGCATTGTAATAAGTTTTTTAGGAAGAGATGGGTGTATTATTATGGCCCTGAGGTAAGTAATTAGCCGGAAGTATACAATATTTTTCTGGTTTTGCTCTAAAATGGTGTATTTAAAACATTGATCGCGTTCTTTTTAATTCGTAAACATTTCTGTACCAATTGCATCCAAATTTAACAGATACGTTCGACATGTGTGTCTTTCTACCCACTATCACGATTTCCTTGATATATTCAAGATTGTAAATTTGTAGGTTAAAAAGCCAGTGATATTTATGCAAATATATACAATATTTCGTTTAGAAAGCAACTGCTTCTTTAATTTTCATTTTTGTTTTAATTATTTTGATGCAGGCCATAGCAGCACACGTACAAATTAAGACAATGTTTGTGTTCTTTGTTTCAAAACGACCACAAAATTTTAGATTATGACAGCCATAAAAACAAAATTTTATATAAAAAAATTAACATATGTTAAAAAGGTTATTTTACAAACCTACGTAATTTCAAGTTCATATAATCTCAATCATTTCTTCTACAAAATTTTAAGAAATTCCCATATTATACGGCCGGTTACACTAACATAATCCGTTAAAGAAACACAATACAATTTCGCTTGGCCAAAATTATAAAGTATAAGACTTACAGTGTTAAACAATAACAACGCACAATAAATACAAAAGCATAATACATACAGTCCTGTATTTTGTACTTCGTTAATTATTCGATTAGCTAGTCTTTATCAAATTTTTATAAAAGAATGATACTTATCATTATGTGATCTGAATATTTAACAATCTAAAATTGATGTTGTCATTTTTAAAGAAGCTTCTCATTATTTTTATTATACGCACAATTGTATAATATGACATATTATATTGTATTATTATTATTCATATTGAAAATTTGTTGTATTTTTTGCTTAGTTTATGAAAATGCTAATTAAAAATAAATAATTCTATCTTATGTGCAATGAAATTTAACATAAGTATAATATTAAGTCTCTATTTCAATCATTTTTAGGATATCTTAAAGCATACCGAAAAGCAAGCTTTACGAGATAGAACAGTCTCATTGGCGAATAAAAAACGAGCTCGTTGAAAGTTCTCGCGACGGAAACACCGGTAGACATCGGACACGCATTCCCTGAAAATTACAACCGCGACAAATGGGTTTACGTCAATCCCGATTCCCGGTCGCAAGCATAACTCCTCGTTTATACCTTTCCGAGGCTTTTTCACCTCGACGCACGCGTCGAAACTCTCGGATGGGACGTATCGAAGTAGACGCGGCTCTATTTCCGCGTCCGACGATATCCGCGCGAATAATGTGCCCCGACGTTCGCGAGTAACCCGATACCAGGACATTATCATTATTGCAGGATATCGCGCAATAAGTTTCCGTTTTGCATCGACAGATGCCCGACCAGGTGGAAATTTACAAGTATCCGGCGGAACATCATTAAGGGGAATCGAAACGCGGTCGAACGAGAGGCGTTATCGCGCCGGAAAATATTTTCGAGACTCGGAATATCACGTATCTTGGAAACATCGTTTCCCTCGGAAGAAATGGTGGAAAAATAGAAGACTATATATTCTTCAATGATCCAATTTCAACGTTTTTTGCTTCTCTCAATAGAGAATATTTACTGCCTCGTTTACCCAACAGGTTTTCTGTGAATTTTTTTCACAATTATCGAAAAGCTGTTAAAGGTTTTTCTTTTTCTAAGATTTAGAAAACAGGAGCATACTATCTCGTAATATCTCCATTCAATTTTCTTCGTTTTCTTGGTGAAACATACATATGTAGAGAGAAATATTACTTACCACAAGCGCCCTGGTGCAACACGCGCGTAGATTTTCTCTTGGGGCAACTGATTTGCCGTAGATGACAAGAACTGCTATAGGTCACGTTGTCGGAGCCGCAGACAGGTTCAGAAGTCGAAGGGCAATCGGTGGGACACTGACACAAAGGTTTCCCGCTGTCTGACATGACGCACGTCGCTCCCCAGGAACAAAACGTCTTCTCACAAGGTTCTGCAATGAAAAAAACGACTAATTTGTAGAGAAAGCACGTTTATACACTGTTACGTGGCTGATAACACAAGTAAAAGAGCAAAAATTCTACATGAAAGAAAGTAAAGTACAAAATACAAATTTGCTACAGGAAAAACCCGAGTATGCTTGATCGTGTCTCTACTAACAAGTTTCACGGTAGATCGACTTTGCCGGAATTTCTTTGCAAATATAATGCTCTTTTCACTTAAAAGCTTTGCTGCAATATCTAGGAGCAAACAGTAAACGGAAACACTTTAGCTTTAAATATAATTTATTCGGAAGTGAAGTAAATTTTTAAGACGAATTTCGGGTGATCAGTTCTGGAAAAAAATGTTCCTTGATTATAGAAACCTTTTTTGTTGCGTGATTTAACATTTAGTCGTCTGAGGAAGGGGTTATTGAATGTGCAATTCAATTAAAATAGGAAATTATGTAAACTTCATTGACATCATACAAAAACAGGAAGGTATCAAAAGGGGGTTTGAATTGTATTTCATTCATATTCTGTATAGCTGGGACATAATTAGATTAAATATTTAGTGTAAATGAATGCTAATTGTAGAACTTTAATCACAGTTTTCTGTCGAAATGTAATATGTGAATACTCTTCAAATAAAATAAATTTTTCCGGGGAAACATTAAAAATTCGTTTCTGAGTGAAAAGAAGCTGAAAATTGAACGTTGAATGCGTCCATGACTGGTTATACGCTTGAACAATAGAAAGTCTCAGCAATTCCATCTACTCCAAAATCCGATGGAATTTTTGTAGCTAATTGTAAACCAGTTTCAAAAAATTGGAACGTAAAATTAATTTCCTTTAGACGTGAAACGAAAATGTAAAGAATGGCATATGTTGCAGACAATTAATTGCATTTGCAAAATATCTAACAGGACTTCAAAAACAAATATGTCAATATGAAAATGATTATTTTCATCGCAGACATTATCAATTTTCAGCTCTACTTTGGCCACTATTAATAGATTTTGGCCCAGTGCGTTTCTTCAATTACAAAAATAGTTATATTTAAATATTTTCCAAGAATTGTCAAACTTCAGGAAGGATCGAAGTAAATTGTTATTGATATTTATAATTCTCGTTTCGTGACATTAGTTCCAGAAATGCAGGATGTTCAAGAAAAACTGAAGGAGAACAAGTCCAATACTTTGTATAAATATCGAGGAACAAGTAGTAAGTTATTTATAATACCAACATAAAAAATGTTTATATCTTAGAAGCGTATGAGATTCCGACTTTAGTTTAATAAGTTTCTTAACTCAGCGTCATGCGTCAAATCTGCCGTGTTGAATGATTTTTTGAAACACCATGTATAAGCGGTTATAATAACATACCGATAATAGAAATGATTGCACATTGAAACTCTCGAACATAATACTCTGGGGTTAATAAGTAATCTCAAACCTCTGCTAACAGACATCCCCTAATTATTTACTGAAACAAAGTTATTTCTCCATAAATTAAATTAATTCATTCCCCTTAATTTAATAGTTCTAATATTCCTCCTAATAATCAAATTGCTCCTCCCCATGGTAACTCCGCAACTCATCAGCCGAACTATCCGGAAATCAGCACTAGAGAAACTGAACGGAACACCATTCCACTGTCCTTACACCCCGCTTGAAACACAAACAACCAGTACCATCATTGCTTCAACCCTCTGTCAAAGCGACATCGCGATCCTTCGCTTGTTCCCTCGGCATCACGAGTCTCCCGGGCGACAGTGGACGCGAATTCGAGTTTGCGATTATGTAGGGAGCCGGTCCGTGTCTCTAACGATCCCCCTTTTTAACGAAGTCCGTGAAACATTCTTGAGGGTGGTCGAAGGGACGCTCGGGGAAGTTCCTGCAGTCCGAAAGAAACTTGGAGAAACTGAATTACTGCAGCGCCGAGAGCGGGAATTCGTGTTTCGAGGGCTTTGTAGTTCTTACGCCGCCCGGGGACAGTCGATAAGAAAACACCAATTAAAGGGAGTCGCTCGACGAAAATAATTAGCCCCCAGACCGATGATGGTCCGAGGGGATGGACGAAGGGGCGAGGAACGAATAGGGGATTCCTCGGTCGGTCCACGACGTGAACGTCACCCTCCGTCTCCAGGTCGGCGCACCCTTTTTTTTTTTTTCTCTCCTCGACGACGTCTAGTTTTTTCCTTCGTCCTCGCCGCCCTCCGAGGAGAGATTCAAGGAAGCGCAATCAATTTTCCGGGAAAGTTGGCTCCGGCCCGAAGGAAGGCCGAGTCGGCTAACCTCGACGGATAATCCGAGCACCGTGGTCATTAATATGGCGGACAAGTTGATCCCCCGTGAAAAAATCGCCCGACTTCGCTAACCCCTGCGCCTCGGTCGATCGCTCCTCGCTTCTTAGCCTCTCGACGGCCCGAATTTCCGCGCCCGACGCCCGAGGGGTGTGGTCATTCGTGGGTCGGTGACGAGGGAAGAGGGCGATAAAGAGACGTTTTTACCCTTTTGACGATTCCCTTTCTTCGAGCCGAATTGACGGGCGCCGGGGACCGCCGCGCCGGATGATGTGCTCCCGGATTTGCGGTTTTGCTCTCATCCAGCCGGGAAACGCCCCGAGGGCTCAGCCGCTTCAAAGCGTTCTCGTGTTACGCTTTAATGCTGCTCTCTTTTTCGCCGAAGCGAAGCAGATTTTTGTAATATCTCTGGGGCGGCCTGATGGCCCGCCGCTGACTTCTGGGAAGCATTCTTGGAACGCGCGGATTGTCTTTGCTACGGCGCGGCGGACTGAATGGGTTGGGTCAAAGGGAACTTAAATCTTCGGTTTCAGCGACGCCGGAGTGTTGTCCAGGGAACTTTTGAAGATTATTCTCCGTTCTTTTAATTTTAGAGACGTTGCGAAAGTTTTCTGCCCACTGCGACTTGGCTACTACTTATTCATTAGTTCACGGATTTCAGAAAGTGGAAATTGTTGGTTGCGTTAAATATTAAAATATTCAAGGCATCATTTATTTCGTTGGACGCTCCAGGTGCATCATTATGGGATTTCAAGCGAAGAAGTCTATTGCAGTTAATGTAACTTAGACTTATTGTATTTTTACATGACTCACGAATTTGTTCACGAAGATTAAGTACCTTAAATAGGTACGTTTCAACTGTAAAAATGGTATTTGCCTTTGCATGATAAAAGTCATGGAAACTGAGTAACAAGTATTACTCACAGAAGCTGGAAATGACTGAAATTAGAAAAAAATTAATACTGAGAATTTTACAATTAATTAACCTTTGGAGTATGTGTGAACAAGCCTGTGAGTCAATGTATGTTTATTGAATGAATAAGAAGTTAAACTTTGGAAAAGTTCAAATTAAAGATACAAAACCGAAGATTTAAAGATTTCATATTGGAAATTCAAAGATGTCAAGCTGCAGATTTGAAAATTTAAGACTTAAAATTGAAGATTTGAGGATTTCAACTTGAAAATGTGAAAATTTCAGATTGAATATTTTAATATTTGGGGCATTAAATTTTAAAGATTTGAGAGTTCCAACTTGGAGATCTGAAAAAGCTGAAGTTGGGGATTTAAAGACATGAAATTGAAGATTTAAGTAGTTAGAGATTTTCAGAATTGATGAGAGATTCAAAACGTTGCTGAAAAAATTGGAAATGTCAGAATGGAAAATCTGAAGACTTCAAGTTGTAAATTACAAAATTTGAAATTACAGATTTATATTGTTTACAGTTAAAATGGAAGATTTGAGTATAAGCGCGGGCCAGAAAATATTGGAATACATTATCAGTAAGTAAGTTTTACTCATCACAAGATTCAATTTTTTGGCAACGATAAGAATTAGAAATGAATTCTAGAAAGAATAATCTTAGAAAACTAAGAATTATGTCACGTTCTATACAGTTTTGGTCTGTGCTCGTTCATTTTGATTCCATTTTGAATTACGGGTTATATTTCTGTGCTTCTGAAATAAAACGGCATCCACTATATTTTTAAATTCTTATGGCGTGGTCGTTGGAAATCTTACTCCAGTTTTGCTTTTGGAGGAAACAGTTTCTTGAATTTATTCTCTTTCTGCGGAAAGCGCAAAGTATAATTTACGGATCTCAATCTACAGCAGAAACACCAATTGATGAAAAAATGTAACTTATGTCGTTTTACCTAACGTCAGCAGATTTAGCTTTGATGATTTGTTTGTACTTTTCCTCCATATCAAATAATTTCTAAGAAACGAACATTTTAATAAAACTATTTGAAAACCTTTGTGGCTATTTCCTCAAAGAACATATTTTATTCTAGATACAAGTAATTTACAGATTACAAAATAATTGCTGTACAAAATATTGCTGATAATATACAAAATAATAACTGTAAATATTGAGCACATACAACATCATAAATTAATAATAAGAGAATGAACGGAAATTCTACAGTTTCGCAAAGAAATATTTTTCAAGCATTTAAATGCAGCCAATGTTTTACGAACAAGATTAATCTCCTTCAGATTTCCGTTTTAACAAGCACCGACGATTGACACAAAGGATTTTAATAAGAATTGATGTCCGTTGGAAAGTCGTTTCCCAACGAAGTAGGATTTCAATCGCATCCACTGCAGCCGATCCTTTCAACGATGAAAAGTATCGAAGGCGGAACGCATTCGTTACGCTAAAGCTAAATAATTTGTTTTCGCGGCGATTGGGTAAAAACCTTTGTAATTACGTTACGCTGACCATTTGCATCGACGGAACAAAATGGCGAGCATCCAATTAAGGTCGCATCCAACGTTTACGCGTTTCGTCGCGCCAGAACAGAAATTCCCCGATCGCTAAAAAATGTTTTCGTTAAACATGCAAATATTTTCCAACCGCGCGTATAGCTGCCCGACGGGATCAACTGCGAAACGCTCTGACTGCGTCGATGCTTCGGCAAAACGGATACCGGGAAGAGAGAAAGAGAGGAAGAGAGTGTAGGCTGCCGCCCTTGGCAATTTGCTGCTCGTCGAGGTCGATCTGCGAAAGTCGATAGTGTATCGTGAAGAGTGTAATTTCAACGATTCCGTCGGGACTCGGCGAAGTTGCATATTCCCGGTCGATTGCGTGGGTTGCGTCGGCCTCCGCACTTACAGTCGATAATTTTTTAGAAGAAAAATGGCGAAGGAACGCGCACAGGCATTGAACGTATGCAAATTCCGCGTAACATTACGAGCTGCTCGATTGCTTGGACAAGGGGAGCATGGAAATGAGCTCTAGAGCACTACGCTCAGTGAAACGTAGTCGGAAACGGTTACGTTTCTCCGTTCTGAAGAACAAACGCTCCCTTTTTTTTTTTTTCAATTTCCTCTCGTGCGAAACTGTTTCGCTGTATGGTCGGGAATTAGGATAACGAAGGATGTGTGTTAGTCGGTCGGTTATTCGACCTCGAGGGTGTAAAAGAAAATGCAGAGGGTGTAAAGTTCAAAGTGTTGGCAGCTTATGGTGAAACGGAGCAGGAGAATCCAAGGGAGAAGTTATATGAAACTTTTATTTATGAAAACGTCCGCAGACGTAACGAATTTTTGTACCATTCGGTATTCATTAAATTGCGTACGATTTAATTGAACGAGAGGCTGTATGAAAAATTGCAACGCGGACCCTATTATAATAGGTATTTGATTTCAAACGGAAGTAATTAAATTCGCACGTTCCGCAACCCGCAGATGGGTTACAATATTTATCAGCAGTAGAAGTTTCATTAAACGAATGTGTTTCATGATTTAATGAACGAGCATTTAATATACGGCGAACTCTGTAGATTAAAATAGAAATAATGCAGAACCAAACAAAGTTACAATTATGAACAATTTAATATAAATAGGATCATTCTACTGCTAAATATTGTAACTTTCTGTGAACACTTTTATATTCCGTGCTTTATAAGCGTTTTATTTTATACCTAAACTCATAGTACAATGGAACAGGGCGCGATTCTACATGAAAAATAAGAAAAAATTGAGTACCACGTATTTGCAACTAAAGCAACTAAATTCAATTTTGCTGTTGCTTAGTTGTAATACGAATAATAATTTTATATGAATTACTGAAGAATTACTAAAATTACTATATAACTTCTATCGATTTGGAGATTTTAAGAATTGAAGTTAAAGATTCGAAGGTTTCAAATTAAACACTTGGACAGCTAAAATTGAAGATTTGATGATTAAAGTTCAGAGATTTGAAGACTTTTGAAATTCACAGTAATCAAGATTTTTTTAAGTTAACAGAGATTTGAGAGTTTTAAAGTTTTGAAAAGCTAATGATTTGAAGATATGAAACTGAGGATTGTAAAACTTAATGTTGAAGATTTTACCAATTGAAAAGACTTAAAGGTTTGACACGGAAAATTTCAAGATTTGAAATTTCAGATTAGGAACTTTATGATTTTAGATTGTAGGTTTAGAGAATTTTTAGAATTAAAGTTGGAAACTTAGAAACACGAAATTGAAGATTTAAAAACTTAAAATTGAAGATTTTAACAGTGGAAAAGATTTAAAGACTTGTAGCGCATAATTTGAAGACTTAAAATTGATAATTTGAATACTTCAAGTTGAAAATATGATTTCGGGTTGATCGTTTGAAGATTTTTAGAGCTCAAATTATAGTATATGTAGACATGAAGGTTTGAAGTTGAAGATTTGAAAAGTTAAAACTGATTTGAAAATTTGAAAGTGGGAAGTTGCATTAGGAGTTCTATTTACTGTTTTACGATTTCTACCGTAATAGTCATCATGAAACAACAAAAAAGTAAAGGACCAAGAGACAAGTCACTGCTAAACAATTAATGGTCGTACAATTTTAGGGCTCGTTATTTAAGCCAAGGTTCTAAAACTGCAAATTAATCCAAGATTAATCGTTGCTGAGCCTTCAAGATTCGAGAACTGCTGCTTATCGTTTCTCATCCAGCGAGCATTTCATTGCAGCATAGCTGCTGGTTGCTTACAGGAATATCTTGATAGGATTTCGAAACACGGTTGTAATTAATTTCCGTTCCAAATACAAGAAAGTAATCACCGCGTCTCATGTTTGCTTCGCACAAATTTGTTCACGTTTATTCCCCACGAACTGGACGAGATATTCGTGTCGTTTGGAGATCCCAGCCTTCCTTCTTTGGCCTACAGATATTCTAGGAATGGGGTTGGTTCCTTTCTTGCAGTATACGTTGATGCAATCGCCGCGCTACGATCCATATTTCATGTAGTTTACAACGTTAGAGAAGGCACTTTACTATGTTACGGTAAACAGTTAAGTAGTAACGCGCCGCCTATAGTCGGCCAGTAGTAAGGGTCAACGCTCCGCGCAATTCGATCCTGTCCTAGGGTTTGTTCCTGCTAACATTCCTGCGTTTCAGTTTATTTTCTTACACTATGGTGTTCTTAACCGCTATCGTGATGCACGTGGAACTTTGGATTTTACAATAGAACTTTAAATTTACTTAGAACATGCGATTTCGAACGATAAATTTATACTTACATTTCGTATTGCAAGTTTATTATTTTAAATTTGTAAAAATTCTGGCTACTGAAACTGACAAATTGATCGAATGTTGCTTTTATAGTTTGTTTTCAAATAGTTTACTCGTAAATCAATTACCTGGATGTTTCTTTGAAATGATAGACTGCAGATGCACGATAAGAACAGCAGAGATAATATTGCAACATTTCCTGTAGTTTTTATGATACTTCTTCTAATTTCAATTCGTACTAATAGTGATTCAAACAATCTGATCTACAATTACAATCAAATAATAAATATCTGAGAGCTTTTAGTATAAATGATAATATTAAAAATATGAATGCCGAAAGATACATAAATATATAGATTAAAACAAAAAAGAGTTCAAAGATATCGTTTAATATGTAGAAAGAAATATAAACGTGGTTCAGTATAAATAAAATGCAAAGATTTTAGATACACATTTCCTACTTATTGTTTTATCTCTAATTTAACACTTTAAAATCTTCTAAAATTAGAAAGTCTAACTTCCATAAATTCTAAACGTATTATAATCATATAAGAATTCAGACAACTTTTTAATAACTTCAACATTTTCTAGAGTTGTATTCTGAGAGCGATAAACGGATGAATTCCCCCTACAAATTCTTTATTTGTTCTCAACTAGTAAACAAACTTTTCAGTTTTAATATTACATTACTGATGTATGAAATTCACTCTAAAAAATGTGCCTCTATCTTCAACTATTTTTAATCACATAAGACGATTAAAAAGACCTTAATTTTACCACTCTGCAGTCTTATAAAATTTTAATTTTGAACATCCAGCCAGAAAACTGAGAATATAAAAAACAGTATTATGGAATTGCTTTTCTGTTCACAACTTCATCCGACGCTTGATTTTTGATGTCATTTGCAAAGCGATAACAAACACTGACGGCCAGACCTCATGAATTTTTCGACATTGGTTGCTTTGATGTCGCCAAAGCAACGTTTCGGAGAGTCGATTCGCGAAGACCACTGAACCGTGCACTTTACGAACTGAGTCGGTTGATTCGAAGGCAGTTTTCCGTGAAACGCGTTGAAAATTCGACGAGCACAATGATTTCCTATTTGAAATGTCGATCGCCTCTATTAAAACAATGAATTAATGCATGAACCGCGCCGGACTGGACCACGTTTATTATCATGCGCAATCTGAAAGGCGACAATCGAAGACGCAGAATAACCGCTGAAAGAGTACATGATAATTTGGTTTGTGAGCCACGTCATCTGCATAAAGAGGCTGTATTCATAATACTTGCATTACCAGCGTGGAACCTGATGAAATGACAAATGAACTGACAATTTCATGCTTCAGAGGAGGTTCGAAAACGTTCACAGTGCGGAATATTGAAAATATAAACTCGATCCGAAAGTAGTATCAAAATTTACTACAAAATATTTTCAAACAACACAGCATGAAGAAATATTCATTAATAAACATAATTCACGAACTTTTAACGGTTGCACTAAACTACTTAATTTTTTGTTTCACAGCCTGATACATGCAAATTTACTTGCCTTTACATTTCTTATCGACTGAGATACTTTAACTTCCTCTTCAAACAAATAAAAAGAACTCTTCAAAGCCCACCGGTTCGTAATTACAGCCTCGTGATTACCCAATAACAGGAACCTTATCCTTTTGAAGCAGCCAAAGTGTTAACACAGCCCTACCCGCCATTTCTTTCCCCCGGTTTTTGATAAACAATCTCCCCTCTTTCCGCTCGTATCGCGATGTCGCGAGTAACGATAATTGCCAGCGGTCGAATTCCTTTTGCGGGTGCCCGCGTTATCTTAATTTCCTCGGGTTCAAGGGACGCGGAAACGTGAAGACAGCGTCGCGAACGAGCTCGTTCGACGATCGACGGCCTTTAAACGGCGGCCATTTACCCACGCGACACTCGGCGTCTTGTATATCGTCCTTTACGATCGTTTTAAAGCGGCGCTATGTTCCGTGCAACGTTGACAGCGCATAACTGACCACTCGTATCGCGATAAGGGCGCGAGAGATAACGGTGTGCAAGGGTGGTTCCGAGGCACCCCTCGACGCCCGAGATTTTAGTGGCTGATAACGCGCTAATTTCCCCCTCTCCCCCGCATGCGAATATATTTCGCGTACACGCCATTAGCGGCCCCGGCCGTTTAATTAAATAACATTTTCACGAGAAATTAATAAGTCCGCCCCGTCAGGCGGCGCTAATGGCGCCGCATAAACATTTGTTGTCGGAACGTTCGTTTGTTGCTGTCGCGATCACGAGCACCGACGAATAAATTATACCGGTTGCTTGGGTCACGATTATTCTTTGTATTAATTTCATTCCGGTGTCGGTTTGGAAGTATTCGGTATCATGAGCGACAAATTCGGAAACGCTGATGTTCTGGATGTTATAAAACCGCGACGATGGAAACAACATTAAAGTGACGGGGAAGAAAAATGAGAATATACGAAGGAACATGAATCTCCTAAATTTTAATGACGCAGATTGAATTTAAATCCTTGATTCCAATGCGTTATTAAGTTCTTTTAATAGTAGGGTTATCGGGGTAAAAGGACGCACTTTTGCTATTTTTGCTTCACTGAGCCGAAACTATCATGATATTAGGAGCACTTTTTTGCGCTATCGGTAGCATATTTAATAGACTCATAAAATGTAACGAGTATTTGACGATAGGCCAAACGGTTCTTTTTAAATTAAACAAAAGAGTGACTTGGTCAGACTGCGTACCTTTACCCTGACATGTGGGTAAAAATACGCGTCGTGTGGGTAAAAGTTCGCATGTAGAGTAAAAGTATGCATTCAGGTGTAGTAAAAGAAAATGAACAAATAATACACAGATGGAACATATTTTTATATTATTTTTAATAAATGAAGCTAAAGATGACAAAAACAATAGAAATTAGGAACTCCAAATTCAGGAAACTATCATAAAATTATAATTTTTCATAGATTCAACAAAACGAAATTGTGCTCAAGCCTTTACCAGAGCAGATATGTTATTACTCTAAATATTATTAAGCGTTCAAAAACAAGTAGACAGTAACCTAAATACCAGTGCGTACTATTACCCCCGTCCTTTTACCCCATTTGACCGGTAACCAAAACAGTTCGTACTAGTTCGAATTCCAATAAAGTTAGGTTAAAATGTTATTCTGGAAAAAATCGTTCAATGAGTATATAAAATCAACAAAAACAACTTACCTCTAAATATACATAAATAATACGTCCACAAACTTTTCCCTGATACGAAAAAGATCGAAATAACACGAGAATTTTGAATTTTTATTTTTAATTCAGAAAGCGCGACTCGTACCGCTCAACAGGCGTTAACCCAAAATGGCGGCCCACGCGCATTCGATCCTGACGAGCCAGCGTCTCCGTCCTCTCACCCCCTCAGAGAAAAACTGCGTACTTTTACCTGTTGCGTCCTTTTACCCCGAATGACCCTATAGAAAATATGAATTTGAAATTTGGCAAATTCATCTTCTATTTTTTTCAGTTTTCTTATTTGAACACAATTATTATAAAAATGGTTATTAATTTTCTACTAGTTCGTACATTTCATTGTTTTCTTCTCCACAAATGTTGAAGCGCGTTGAATGGACCTCGAACGGATGAATTATATTTTGGTTCCCCGGAAGGGAGCTGTGGTTGCACGGTGGAACAGTGAAATTTTGAATTTCAAACGGGTAAACAGAACTCCCGTGATTCGATGTCACGTTAAACGCCTCGTGGAACCTCGATGGCTCGAGCCACGGGCGGAGATTTATCCGACAGTACCTACGTAACGTTATTTGTATTGATATCACATTTGAATGTTAATTGAACGCATTCCGGGTATCTTACTCAAACTACGGGGAGCTCGATGCACCGGTAGCCTGATTCCTCTGCAATTTGATTAAAATTTGTCGGGACACCGATTCCAGTCGGGTGATACCAATTTCCGGTGACAATGTTGCTTCTAGGTATTATGTTAATCGTGAAATTTTGTCAGATTTTTCAATATTAGGTCGGTTTACTATTATTAAAAATAAATTACTACTTAATTTTCGGCGTATTCTGTGTATTCTCTTTTTTGAAATTAATTGCTAGACAATTCTGACTGTATTAAATGTGTTAACATATATTAATTCTACAAGCTATTACCAACTTTAATATTCTGTATCAAATAAAAAATTGTTAACTTATAAAATCTGCTTTAGCATATCCTTCATATTACATTTCGCATTAAATAAGTGAGTCTTGCCAAGTTTATCCTAATTATTGTCATTTTCTCTGTTGCAGTGGATAGGAAGTAGAGCACGGAAGTAGGTGGCAAGAAGACAAGGCAAAAAGGCGATCGCGTGAAAGGAACCGTCCTTTTGGTGGTTCGATTCGAGACCGTGTCGGCTTTTTGCGACTGGCTCGCACTTCCTTCTCAAGTCGATCATCCGTCATGATCCGTCTTGCTCGCCTATCGAATGGAACAGCCACGTTTCTTCAGGAAAGCCGTGCGATCGCGTCTACAGACATGTTTCGGAAGAGTAATGGTTATCGAGTTAGGCACAGCGGGACGGAGCAACACTAACCACTATTTTACGCCACTGATTATGTTAAATAAATATGGTAATGATGACGTGTTCAACGCACCACTCGTGTAATGATATTCACGATAAATTGAATTCCCTTATGTCGATTTCAATTGCCACACGATATATAATTAGTTTCAAATTTCTGTCAGTTTATGATTCTGATTTACAACATCGTGCTGATTTAATTGTCATTTTCGTGCCATTTGTAAATTAAGCGCTTCATTCTTCGGATTGAAGCAAGAAATCAAATCACTGGCGCCATTAATGAGTACTAAATTAAATTACTGTGAAGGAATTAATGGTGCAAAGTAAAGCTGTAAACATTCGAATAATTCAAATAACTTCGAAAACGAATAATTTATTCAAATAATTAAAAGCATTCGAATATTAGAACATTATTGGAAGTATTCGAATATTCAAATATTCAAGCATAATTCGAATAATTAGGTGTATTCGGCATCATAGATTTTTCGTACTAACAACACACTACTCCATATTTCTAACTTTGCGAATAATGTTCCAAGATGTAAGTACCCCTAACTGTTCAAATAATATTCGAACATTTGAATTATTCAAATATCAAATTTGTTATGAAATCTAACTAAATTAAAATTCAAAAAAAGATAAAAAAATTGTCGACCTCAGTTCTTTTCAGTTCAGTTCACTATTCCTATATTTTAACGGTTTCATTTATTTTTTTAACTATATAATTCTGTAAAAATAAAATAACAGTATGTAAAGAAAAATCTATGGTGATTTTAAAATATCCTGAGTGCTTCTATACACTACTAAATATTTATCACTGCACTATATTCTTAAGACTAATGTCTTAAGACTAATTTCTATATTAACTTAGTTTCTTGTACTTTCATATGCAAAACATTTCAAAGACTCATTTTGCATAAAGCAATTACGTCATCGCATTAAAGAAAGCAAATTGTAGCTACATTTTACGAGTGTATTGCTACACTTAAAAAGAACCGACATTATAGATAGATAAAATTTGCACCATTCAACTTTTCTCTTTCTCCTACCAAACAAAAGATACCTTTTCAATGAAAGCAATAAATAGGGGAACCCATGGGAGTTGAACCATGTTTTACTTGAAAGTTTATTAAATTGAATATATGAGACGCATAAATTTTATATTCATGTCCGTAAAGTTTTATTATCTAATTATAATTTGGGGGTTAAATAATTTCAAGGAGTTAGTAAATATAAGCGTTATATTAAATTTGTTGAAAATTGAGATTCGACTCATCTCTCCCCGAACGTTATGAGATTTGACCCACTATAGTAATTCGGAAACACATGAAAAAGATATTTTCCTTTAGTTTCTCACAAATAACAACAAATTTCAGACATAGAAATAATTATTTTATGCAGTTTAATTGAATTTTTGTTCATAATATTACCAAAAGTAAAATCTTCTCTTTCCTTATTAATTGTCTCCGAAATGTTTCTCTAAATCATTTTCTTCTTTCATGTTATTTCCTGTCCTTTTCTATAATTTCTGACCTTTTAGCTTCAATTCGCACGCTATAAATTTACATGAAAAATGAAAAAGATTTTTGAAACGGTTCAATTTTCCCAGATGGTCAAGTCTCCCGGACTCCCCCTAATATATCTTCCAAGTACTTGATATATCGTCCAAGTACAACACTTTTTCAAGTTTTCCATTCTCCACGCTCCTTAATTGACGTTTAATCACGAGACAGGTGTAAGCCGGGCGTAATCTCGGTGTCGCGAGTTTCTTCGAGATTCTCCTCTCGATAATCTTCGAACGTCCCACGGCGAAGCTCTAATTGGCAAGTACAAGAAGCGTCGATGGGTGCACCGCTGGGCGGTAGAAATGGTTGGGGGGACGCGGGTAGGAATCCAATAACAGTAGAAGGCGACATTCCTCCACGGTTCATTAACCGGGACAATTATTATCCGATTGTTGAAAGGGCAAACTCGATCCAGAAGCGGGGATTTCCTAGTTGCCAGCGAGCGTAATTATTCCGCATGCCACTTGATTAGTCCCCGACGAGCTTACCTAACCCGTCGTACCCGCACTTAGCCTCTGGCTGTACGTGTAACGTTCCCTCCTCCGCGCGACCTCGCCGCACCTCGTGCCGTCTCACGATACACCACAATTTCAACTTTCAACTCGGACCCCGCGACTCTCCGTGCGAATACAAATTATTCGAATAAACTCCGCTAATTAGCCGCGTCGCCCGCTGCCCGGGGAAACACGCCGCGTTTTTGCATTTCCGTCGTTGCACGCGTTTCCGCGAAATTACGATTGTCCGAGGAACTTGACATTGATTGGATAATGGGTGAAAAAAAAAAAAAAAAAGAACGAAACACATGCACAGTCAGTCGCTGGACTGCGTATATCCTGCGAGTTTGCAGGTTTATTGGGACCAATTTTGTAAAGTTTATCGCACTTGCGATGTGCGCATGCAAAATTTGCGATACTCGTATGTTTCTTTTTCATACGCGGTATTCCACGAATGATTGATCAAAAATGTTGAGAATCTTCTACATATACCTATAATATTCTAAATATACCATATTTTTACTGTTAAATAGTTTAATAGGTTTACTGCTGTAGAGTTTTTGGTATTTTTTGAGATATGCATTGTGGAGTGCGTGTACAGGTTTCTATGGCTAAGTTATTTTATTAAAATACTTTTATTCGTTTTTCAGAATTTTTCAGAATAAAGTGTGATTCGTTTTGCAAATTCCCGCGTATTGTTCTCAGTTTTTAAATTATTTGTGAATAATAAAATATAATCGATAATTTCGTAGAGAAAACTTTTCACAGTAATTGCCGACTAACTGAATAAAAGTGGTGACACAGTGCTTCGACAGATTTTTTAAATCCAAGGCTTCTAAATTTTTGACAGAGTGCAGAGATACAATAAAAATTTTATACAAAAGATAATCAAACTAAGAATTACAAGCCTCTGTACAGAGTCTACATAAAATTACTCAAAATAGATTTACTTTAGATTGAAAACGTTATTAATACAGATTTTTAAATTGAATTACAAACTGATAAATATAAAACATTTGCTATTTTCATACTAAATATGAAACATTTAGATTTTAGATGAAAAGCAAGTCGCTTGTTCTAGAACGCTTTAGTTTGAACGAAGGGAAACGTCAAAAGGCGCAAAATTTACTTATCGCCTCATTATAACATTTCTTAAAAGGAATTCGATCGATTACTGTGATCGAGGAGGTGCATAGTCGTTTGTGCTACCCCTCCATCTTGAATACATCTCGATAACGAATATATCCCGGGGTGATCTACTTCGATCGATCGCCAACGAATTCAAATGTCCGACCAGGCACGATCTCCTTACTACTGCGGATACTTGGAGCTCAGTAAGCAGCAATTGAGCGGAAGGCATCGAGTGAACCAATCGTAGCCGGCGATCGTTGTTATAAATGGCGCGCGATTCTCGCGAGGACGAGGTCGTGGAATGGACGGCAAGTGAAATTCAATTAACGTCGATTTCGTTAAACGAGCCGCGTTTAATGCGACGCTTCAAAGAATCGAATGATGGAATTCTAATGTCCGGGGCTGGTACTTTCGACGATCGGTCCTCGTCCTACAAAATCGATGAAATCATAATGATCGAAGAGAACTATCATTCTATCACAATTATGTGCTTTTACTTTCAATGTTTATTAGTCAGTTAATAACATTTAAGTAGTCTTATTAGCCGTTGTATATCGTGCAACTTTGCGAGAACAAATTGCACGGTTTCGTGTGCCGAATGCATTATTAAAAATGCAAACTAGCCGTCGACGTTTATGGCGAGCAAACGAGCGTAATGATAGTGTGACAAGTTATTTGGCTATCGAGGGACTCATTGACGGCGTTGTGTTAGAAATTTCAAGCTTGTAACAGTTGATGCTGGAAATCTTAAAGAAATCTGCCGACTTTCTCATCCCTTGATAATACTAATTCAATCTTGAAAATGACTTTTAGAGGAAAACATCCTTAGTAGAAGGTCATGATTGTCATGATATCAAGTAGATTTTAATACTATTAGAAATCTTAAATACTGTCAAAATGATGTGTAGAATATTAGCGGCTAATGGCTCATACAATACTAAAAATAGTCGAAAAATATTGTATGTTAATTATTATGATACCTTTAAAAAAATCTTTAAATCTGGAATTTTAAGTCTTTAGAAATTATTGAAAAATTAAAACACAATACAATCTGAGCAAATTTGATCGTTTGCAAAAGTATAGAAAATCTGGAAAAAGAAATGAAAGAATTAACAACTATGTTTTAAACCTTTCCCCTTTACGTTTTAACTGTTCAACTGTTCAACATGAAATTTTCGTACCTTCAACTTGAAACCTTCAAATCTTTAATTTTAACCCTGGAAAGTCTTGAAATCTTCAAATTTTTCAGCTTCAGACCTTTAAATTTCCAACTTCAAATCCTCAAACTTCTGATTTTATCTTCAAAAAGTCCCCAACACTTAAAATTTTCAAATCTCAAACTTTAAACCTTTAAACCTTTAATTTCAACTCTGAAAATCTCTAAATCTTGCGTTTTGAAACGTTTGAATTTCTTACCTTTTAGCCTAAAAAAATTCTGTGTTAAATACAACGATGAAAGAAATGGTTGTTACACTGGGTGGCGCAGAAGTTCTGATCTTGTCGAGTAGCTAGAATCCTTTTAGTCTACTTTCTTATATTGCACAAGGCATTCGCAACTAATATTTTATACATCATTTTGACAGTGTTTAAGGTTTCTAACGGTATCAATATCTACTTGATATCGCGACCCTCTACAAAAAATGTGTCCTAATTGCCAGGTGGGACTTTATCTTAAAACTTGTGAACAACGTATAAAAGAAATAGATATGTTAGTTTTAACCCTTCGAGGACGACAGAGATTCGCTAAATTATTCTATCATTTAGTTAACGGAGAACCAATTAATACGTTTAGCAACAGTAACAAAGATTGTGATTCTTTAAAGTTATTTGTTTGAGAAGAAAATCGTTCCTTCTATTCGCAAAGCGATCCCGAACTTTTAGTCAGCAATGCGAGTTATCTCTACAACTTTATTTCAGAGAATCAACCTAATTATCCTTTCGATTCATCCCCTCAACCACCAATATTTTCCTGCACTTATCGATTCTTCCGTGATCTTCGGTTTCTTCCGAACACGTTCTCCTCGATCCATTTCGGCACGTACCCAAGGGAGTTCGATTCCTTTGATCAAGGAAATAGAACTGATGAGGCGGTTCGAGCAGCCAAACCTCCTTGTCGAGGAATGTACAGAAGCGTTCCCCCTCTCCGACGATGAAACGGTCCGAGGATCATTTATTAACTTTAAACTCTCGGTTAGTTCTCGTGCCGCGGGCAATTATCCGACTCGAGTGGGTCATTTACAAGCTGTTGTGCCGTTAATGATTCGATTTGAATACGGGATCAGAGGTGGAAAAGCCTTTTCGAGACGAAAAGTCTAATTGTTGCCGAGAGACATAAATTGGGCCGCGAAATTCTAGCGAAGAGATTTTCCCCCTTGTCATTTTCTTATCATTTATCGTGGAATATTTTTGATCGTATTAATAGCTTTGAGCAACGAATTACAGCGGTTCATTAAAGAAATCCTAAATTGAAACCAGAAAGCATAACGTCAAATGGAATGTTATTGACAATTCAGATTCAATGTCTGTGTAAACCTGCAGTCAGAATTTTGTTTTTAGAACAGGATTGATAATATAAACCAAAGAGTATTATTAGATGGTCTAGATCTTCTTAAGTATGGGTTGAACAAAACGGTATATTGGAAAGTATAATGAGAATGGACATTTCTGTTTATACTTTGCTGAAAATAGCTGATAGATCAATAGATGGTTTGGTAACAATGCGATGCTATGGATCTGTAGAATTTTTTTTATCTTTCAGGGCAGATGGCGTTTAAAATGAAGTTTTTGAAAAGTTCACATCTAACTGGGTAAAAAAAGAACAAAAAGTTAGAGAGAGTTAGTTATTTGAGTAAGTTTGGTTTCAAGAAATTCAATAAAGCACCTCTCTTCATTATTCATCAAATAAATCAGGTTAAAAGAGAAAAATAGTGAGACTATTTTAAAATATTGATACCCTTAAAAATAGTTTCAAGACTATTTACAGTGTAATCCAGTAGCATAATTTTATTTATTTAAAAATCAGAAAACAATAAATCTATATTTAATATAACATATAATCAATTAACCTCTTTCAAAACTTACAGTTTTCGGCGGAAATTCCCAGTATCATAAATCCAAAAATCTAATGCACATTGTAAAAAAGGTAAATAGTAATGGCGCTATTACTAAGAGAAAAAATTCAATGTTGATCCAGTTACGACGGTTAAAGCTGGGACGTTGAAACGTAGACGCGAGGACAAGGGAAACAAGGGGCGCAGGCGGCCCCTGCGCGTCGTAAAAACTGTCGAGCCTCGTGGCAACTTCGTTCCTCGCGTTTCAGCCGGCATTAATCCTTCATGGTCGTATTAAAAAAAAAGTCTTCCCTTCGAGGCTGGCTAAGGAGGAGCTGAAGTTGGAAGGGGATGAAAAAGCTTGAGCCCTGCCCAGCGATACCGTTCCAAGTTTAATCGTTTTTAAAAACTCGTCGAGAGGAACACGCGCGCGTGGCGCTCGTAAAATTATCCCTGCAGGAAAGAATATCCCTTGTCTCCGCTGTGATAGGCGTCTTTCACGTCCCTCCGTTACAATTGGTGCGCGATTCGATTGCGCCGGTTTAGGTCGTATTAATTTTACAGCGAGCTATTGTCGTACAAGTTTAATGAGCTTTACTGAAAATGAACGCTTTAAAGGGACAGCGCAAAAAATTTTTGAAGTTTGATCATTTATAAGTAGGAATACCAATTGACTGTTTGTGTATTAACTGCTAGGCGATCAATGCTACTAGAAGCACCTGAAACCAGAAGCAGTGTTAGTGAGCATTAAGAAATGTTCGTAATTAAATTTCCTCGGGGTCAAAATTCTAAGGAACGCAATTGGGGAAGTTAAGAATTACGTTCGAAGATAAATATTCGGAACACAGGCGGAACGCGGCTGTATCGCCGAGCAACGTTATACGGTTAATTATCACAGACGGTTCTATTTACGCTAATTACTTCGGGGGAGCAGAAGTGCAACAGTGATCGATGCACAGCGGCTCGTAATTAGTGTGTATGTACGTGTATTCACAGGGAAACCCACATACCTTCGCGGGGAACAGCAAAACAGAACCAACACGTACAAATTGTATCAGAACTGGTTCGGTTTGCAATGGAAGTCCGCGAACGAAATTCGATGGATTCGCAGTTTATTTCGCTACGCTGGCTATATTCTTTCAATTGAAAAATATCAATAAAATAACACGTATCTGTATTCTATTGCTAACAGTATTTAAGGTAATTCAGTAAAGTCGAATATTTTCTGTAACACTGATTTGATTTAATATTAATCTATAAGATTCTAAATCATTATATCGACTGTCCTGATATTTTAGGTCTAATTCAGTTTAATGCTCAGCACAGAACTCTCAGAAGTTACCCGTTATTATATGAAACTTCTCGTAGATCTAACATTTCCGCCAACCAATGTATCAGACGTTGTTGTAGACAGGCTAATATGCATGCCAATCAACTCGACTTCTTTGATTGTCCGATTGAATCTTTTATCAATCGTTGTAAGTCCTTATCGAACAGCGAATCTTAATGCTATTATTTCAATTGTATCAAAGGTTGCTATCCCGTTAAATAAATAAATAAATAAACACCAAAATGTAGTTGTTGGAAAGCTTTCAAACAACGAGATTATTGATTAGGTCTTCGAAGATTTTAAGTATTGATCACTGAGTGTTCTATTCTTCGGATATTTCGATAATTTATAAGGTTTACAAATAAACTATCGTACGTACAATGTAAAATATCAAATGCTTACTGTAGTATACAGGGTGGTTTAATAAGAATTAACTCTCGTAACACTATAGTTTTTAAGTCATGTATTATATTATATATAATATTATTATTCGATTGTAATATTTTTTCAGTAATTGGAGAAATTTTGGAGATTTCAAGATCACTTTATACAGTTTTTTCATATTTTCAAAAGCAACATTGAAATCTATTGAACCACTATGTATACCTTATATAAATTTTCTTTATATCGTCTACAGTAATCAAAGATTGAGAAGGAAACATTTAAACACTCTCCCAAGGTTTTCTTCGGCAAAAGTACCAGCGATTCTCGACAATTCGCGAAGCAAATAAACCTGGAACAAATTTTCTCGGTATCTGAGCGGATCACGGTATCGATTGAGCAATCGCTCCGAGTCCAAACAGAGCATTCATCCAAACCAGTAAACCTAGATCGAAATTCCCATGCATCGAGAGGGAGTATCGAGGCGAAAGGAAGACGACCTATATATTTTCGAAGAGAAGAAAGCCAGACGTGGTGCACCGCGATGCTCGCGTGGCATCTTCTGCTTTATGGAGCCGCGCTGGAAAGGGCACAGACGAGAGGAAGAATTCTAATGCCTTGAAGCGGCGTTTTCAAAGCGGTTTACGGAAGTATACAAATATGAGCGATCTGTCAAGTGCTCTTGCGACAAGGGGGGCGATACGGTTTCTGAGCTGTTGAGTTGTAACCTGAGGGGCACCGTGAGGCGAGAGGAACGCCGAAGTTGTTCCCCGTAATAATGTGATCGAGTCACGTTAGTTCTTGCCAGGGAACAAAGTTTTGTCGCGTGTTGCAACAATAGAGACTGCTTTGTATTTAGTTCTGCGCATTGAACTCGAATCGAAATTTTCGTTTCATCCATTACCTACTCTGTTTTTAAATTTGTCAATGCATTTTATACCCCGCGAATAATAAAATATTGAATCGGAGTTCATGATTAAATTGTCGTAGACAGTGGACGAGAATCGAGTATAAAAAGTGTACAGAGTTTTTTTACCCTTTCGTGAAAACTGAAAATCGTACTCGATGAAGTAGACGAGGTCGAAATTCTGTCGAATAAAATCCACGTCGCTTGCAGATTAACGATCAAATGCTCTCAACTGCAGGACTTTACGCGATAAAACGATAACACTCAGTGATTGGTATTAATTTATTTACCATCAAGAGGATTTAGTTCTTCGAACAGTTGGATTATTCTTTGTCTCTCTGCATTCGAAATATTTAAAAATGTATACTGCCGCATAACAATCGATCCGTACACGATGCTGAATGACGTCTAGAGCTTTTATCCAATAAGAGAAGCTTCAAATTTTTTGACCCGATATGTAAAACAAAATTGATTATTAATTGCTAACTGTGGATTAGTACTCCTGAAAAATTAGAGTTATATGTCTTATATCATATCTTATCCTGAAGCCTTATGGAGAACTGTAATTTTGAAGGACCCTGTAGAAGGCAAAGACCCAAGACGTCTCGGCTCGTTTCGGGTAACTAGCAATGGCGACACGCTAATTTACGTGCACACACGCGTCCCGTGTCGATTCGCCCGGATGCTGCCCAGTTGTCCTGCATGATGCGCCGAGGCTGCACCACCAGCATGTTCGCCATAGATAGATCGTTATAGGGCCTTGGCAACCTGAGGCTAATTACCTGTTCGATCGAGTAAGATAGGGCACGTCGTTACTGATTGTAAGACGGATGCTGTTCTTGCAAATTGTTGTCTGTTGGGCTTGACATTGCTCTAGAAACCAGCGTGTTTCTGACTTGGAGTATGCGATAAGGATAGTTTCTGTAAGACGGAGGCTTAAGCATTTACTCGGTCTACTGGTTTAGAGTTTACCACTAGTTTGAGTAGTTTGATTGCTTCTAACTTTTGATAATCAACTAACGCTTTTGCATATTTATATTGATTAAACATTAAGCTGCGCATTTTCAATACTGACGTACCATTGGCGTTACTTTTTTTTATAAACAGTAATCATTCCATTGTGCCACAAAACTCATTCGTGTCTTTATATTAAAGAGAAAAGTACGAGATGAGATTTTTTAAATAGTAACAACTGAATAATTAAACTACATTTAAGCACTCATTTTGCATAAACGCAAATGCAAAAATATGCACAATATAAAAAAATTGAATATATATTTTTATATTTAATATTGCTTATAAGCGTTCAGACAGCGATTCTTGTAAGATACAGTATCGTAATATTGATTTTGGTATCCGCGATCGGTTGGCTGACGGCAACATTTTTGCGTTCAAGAGACACAGTGAAACAAATGAGAGCATTCGCACAGAGTACAGGGTCATCCACGTATCTCGGAACTCGTACACATGATTATAAATGGGCTCGGGTTCCGAGATACGTGGATGACCCTATATTTGACAGTTAAACGAGTATTGCATTCACGTATGGCTATAAAGGAATTTCGTGTGAAAGCAGTCTCAGAAGACGAAACACATTTTTGGTCTCGCTTCACTTATTTATTTGTGTCCTTAAAAATATGAACTTGCATAAACATCTGGCGTCTAGTAATAACTCTAAATATAATTGATTCTTGACATACAAAGAATTGATAGTTCGATACTTTAGACAAGAAAAGTTTTTTTATCATAACAATTTCAATACGAGAAGAATATTACCATTCTGCCTTTGATACCTCGTTTTCCTTTTCACACAATTTCACTAGACATAAAAGTAATTCCTAGAAAAAAATCCCTAAGCGAAAAGTGCTCATTACCAACATTACGATAATACCATAAAAATGAATCGAGTAAAAGAAACGCAATAGTCACGTCGTTTGAGGGTATTAGTGATAATGTGACTACGCGAACGAGGAGAATCGAATAACACATTTCTGTGCGTTAAATACTCTTTCCTAGTATAATTACTGCATCTTATATCATTTATTACTATATTAGTAATTTAATTATTATTTTTACTTTTCCTATGCCATAATAAATTAGAATTATAAAACGATCTTTTCAAGAAATTTCAATAGTTTCTTAAGCTTCAGTTTAACATATCAATTGACTGTAATATCTGATCAGAGCACGAACGTTATCAAATCTAGTATAATTTACGACTGAAGTTTTTACGATGTACATAAAGTAATATTATATTTTAAAATAGAAATTGAATTTAGAATACCGAAAATTCGTTAACTATTTACTTACGATGCAAAGAAAACCCTAAACCATGAATCTCTATTAAATTACTGCTTTGATGCTATCAAAATATGGATCTCATAACGTTCGTTATCTCGTCAAGTAGCGCTATCGCTATTCCCACTCATAAACACGCAATTCATTAATTTAGCAGCTCCGTCTCGCAGCAGGATCCCATACTGTCTTGTCACTCATTCCCCAATTAACAGTCTCTTTGGCAGATCCTAAAAATTTCGCGAAAGAGATCAAACGTGCCCCAAACACCCATTCAATTTCGTGAAAACAGCCTCACGACGCACCTTTTGCGTTCCGTCGACGTTAAATGCGAAATGCACGCTCGTTAGAGGTATTCATCGTGGCGCGTTAAGGGAACTACCGTGTTGCGTGTACGCGTTTCACGGGAGCACGATAATCGCGCGCCGGTACAGCGGGGGGCGGCGGCGGGTCGAAGGGGGCGGCTTAAGGGTAAAGAAAATCGCGCGACGATTAACCGTAGAGCCCCGTGTATGCGGTATTAGCATTGTAATTGCGTAGGGTGAGGTTGCGGTTCGACTGCCCCCCCCCCCTTCGACCGTCCTGCACACCCCCTTTTCCAACCCCGGCCTTTGGCCAGCGACCACTGTCGCGCCGTCATCGTAAAACGCAGACTGCCGTACGCGCCCGATCGACCTCAGTTGACCTATCCTAACCCACTGCGGCTTGACCTAACCTTCTCCATCCTCCCTTTCGAAGGGGAGAGCTCGATGACCGACCGCGATTCGCGGATGCCCGAGTCTTTGCCTCGTTCCCGAACCGGGTATCGCGATTTTCGTTGACGTCGCGCGTCGGCGATCGATAAACCTCGGATATCTCGTGCGACTGATGCTCATCGATCGTTCTCACCGATACCGGAGGAGGACGGTATCGTTTACGTCTTATGACTTCGATGCTTCGCCACTTGAAAGTCCGCAACCTGTCCTGGAGGTTCGATTTTATGAGCTGCTGGGGGATGATGAATAAAAGGCGGATGGCTTGGGGAATGAGATTTCCGGTTTCGCGGATTTCGAGAGATTTGTTGACTGGATTTTGTAAACATTTTTCGAGATTTATCGCGAGTGGATTGCTCGGTATAAATTTGTCTTAAAGTTCGCTCGTGACTTGGATTTCTGATTTTGTAATTCCACTGTAGGCAGTAAAGTGTTTACAGGGATTTATGGAAATTCCGGCTGAATAGTAGTAGTTGAAATCGCGTTTTTTTTTAGGTGAATGGGCATCCATACAAATCCATATTAATCTAATAATCCATATAATAAATAATATTTACCCATATTTATATGTATTAACTGTTCCATGTTCTAATTACATTTGGCAGCCCCGAGTACAATTATATTTATTCTAGCTGAAGCTTCAATTGATTTTCGTTGATATCAGGTGGTATGTGTCCACTGTATTTGTACTGACATTTCAGCATGGATTTAATCCATACAATAAAATATATCCAGTAGCAAAAAATATACTGTAAATATTCTGCATTAATGTAGCGCATCGAACCTGTACCTATAATTTATACGATAAGTAAAACTGTGATACGGAATCATTTGTAGAAAAAACAATACATTTTTTTTTTAAATCAGAGAAAACATTATTTTCCATTTGCGAAAGATATAGTTCAGGCCGAAAAGAAATTGTTGTAATCGATGGAGTGAGACCAGTAAGAGATTACCGCTTTGTTTGAGTTTTCGTTGTTTCCCCGTACAAATACTTCCCGCAGCAGTAAAACTGCATTCAACGAAACGTTGTGTAATGTGTAAAAAACAATAGGGAATGTAAAGAAACATAGTATTAGTGTCAACGTTTTAATACAGCACTATGTACAATACCACGTTTCATTTTCGAAGCGAAAAACGTTCCCAAAAAATACATACTAGCGAAATATATTGCAAACTTGTGTGTTTAATCCCCTGGGGCAAAATAAATGACTCTTATATTACTGGTACAAAAAATAATTAAATTTGCCTCTTTGTTCCTTCCTCGTTTCTTGTAAAGAAATTTTGATTCGCAAAGAACAAAAGACGAAATAATTAACCAACGGGAAGCTGCGGTGAAACTCGCGGGGACTATAGAAAAATGTGTCGTTCCGCTGAACTACGATTACGAAATAAATTATGAAATAAAAAAATGCAGCAACCGATAAACTCTGATAAACAAGAGTCTAGAAAATATCAGATTATCTCTAAAACGTAGGTATATTTCCTTCTTCATGAGGCCTTTATCGATACGAAATCAAATGAGGCATCTGGAACCAAAGGGTTGCAAGTGACATTTTTTTTTATATCGAAGAGACTGAATTTATTTAAATTATTTGCTTAGCAGTTAACTTTGATAAATTACAAATAACATTCACCCTGTCATTTGAAATATTAAGTCAAAATTAAAAAATCAAATGAAAGTGTCTAAAAGTCACATTGAACTTCCTTTCTTGCAAACATTACACATATGTTTCTTAATATTTCAAATGGCAGAGTGAATTTTTTTTTATCTTTTGATCGGAAGTGCAATTCTCGAGATAATACAAAACCTGATTTTTCGCGATTATTGAGCCATCGATCACGAAACGAAAAAAATGCTTCGAACAACAGTTACGTACCTTGTGGCGTAGAATTTGAATCTATGATAAAAAATAGGAGTTTCCACTTAAAATTTCAAAGTTGTCCCCAGTCCCACTCCCAGGAGCGGCACAGGCGGGTTCTTTTCTGTACAGGTGCATAGCCCCATTAAAATCATTGCGAGTTTATTTGGAACATTTTTTTGTACGATGCTGAGTTCTCCAGATATTTGACAGTCTCAAGTTAAATGAAACACCCTGTATATCTATGAAGAAATATTGCTTTCTTTGGTTTTATCATAAAAATATCATAAAACCATAAAACTTTTATGTACCTCAAATAAAAGCATCGAATAAATAACAGCGAGATGATATTTGATCTAAAGAACGTAACGGGCAAAAGTCACTTTATGAGACATCTCGTTGACGGGTACGAAAGGTCCAAACAAAGTCCTCGATAAAGGTTGCTCCACCCTCTACAAGTCAATCTGCTAACCGTTGCTCTCTCCACCTTTTCATTCACCCAAAGAAAGTCAGAAAATTTGCACTTCTTCGAGCCAATAACAAGCATCTCCCGTTGTCGTCCCATTATGACAAAGCTGCGTGACACACCTCGCGTTACGTAATACCGCGTTGAAAGCTCCCGATCGATGCACCGTGTCCTTATAGTATTATGTTCCTTATTAGTGCGGAGTGTGTCGCACGTTGCGTAACGGAACAATACGCGCATTACAGGAACCGACAACGGGAATAGGGATCGATAGCTCTTTCGAAGCGGGCCGAACGGGAAAAGTGGAGACGCGGCGATGCGAAACGCGGCACCGACGCGGTTTTCCCCGCGTCGCGGGAGACGCGGAAGCGCCTAATTAATTAGTCCGGCTGGGCGTAACCCATCCGACGATTATGTAACCGGTTGACAGTCGACTGGATGCTGTAATTACACCCGCTACGGAATATTCAATTGGATACCTAACTCGCTAATAATCGACACGAATGTATTAACGGAGCGTGGAATATTGATGGCGTACTAATTTCGCGCGACGACGACGAGGATCGCGGGGGATCTTAGAGACACTCTCATAGAAAATTAATACCGGAGACGTCGATTCAGCAGGTCTTACTTACTCGGGGGTTTCGCTCGGCGTTTAATTGGATTTCACTTCCGTCGAAGCGGGATTAAACATTTAACGAGCCGTGGCCACTTTGTTACGTCGATCGGGTTTCTTGAAATGTATCCGCGTTTGACGCGAAATACGTATCCACCCTAAAAGCATGTCGCTATCCACGGTTTCTAGTTCTGAAGTCCTTGTCTCATTCCCTTTGGCGTCGTCCTCTCGAGGACAGGGACTCGCATCCGACTGAGGCTGACCTTAGAAACGTGACTATTAAATTGTAGGGGAGAGACGCTATGAAAGGGACAATTTTCTTTGGTGTCTGATAATATCGTTATAGATATTTAAAACGTAAGTCCATTAATAGAAAGTTCATTAATCTCTAATAAAACTATCATTAATAACTTATCATGAAAACTAACAAACTAACACACTAACAAACTAGGTTGTTTTTAATGGGACATTATACATCATAAGCAGGATAAGTTAATGAAAATAAACTTATGAGTATACATATAATTATAATTCTAAACCTTAATACTACAAAACATTAGAATCTACGACCAAATTAACTTTTCGTACTATAAATTATCACTATTTTCCACGATATAGAAATAGAGTGTAGCTTATTTTTAATAATTTAACCGCTTATTGATTAGAAAGCAAAAATGTTTATAAAACTTGTGTCAGGAATTTGTATTACTGTTGTAGTTATGAAACGTATTTCCCATTCAAGATTTATTAGGTGTTGTCCCATTCAAAATCATAAGTGAGTATGATATAAAATAATTCTAAAACATAGAAAATAATCAATCAAGCATACCTGTTAGATATGTTCGTTATACTTGAATATAGGCTTTTTCAGTGATATAATACTTGAATAATACTTTATCTTATAGAAGAAAATTTTACTTATTATTATTAGCCACGATATACACGAGCGACAAAACGTCGCTGCGATTCTGCATACTACTTTGTTTTTCACAAACACAAATAAATTGGGCAACGTCAATGACATGAAATCGCAATGATCGCAGACAATAGCAGCGACTTCGTGTCGCTCGTGTACATCGGCCCTTAGACTGCGGATGTTTATGCAAATTCATATTTTTAAGACCATACTAAAAGAAGTAAAACTTGAATAAAGGTATGTTTTACCTTGTAAATATTTTATTTTCGATATTTCGTGTATTTTTGCATTTATGCATATTCTTACAGATTTTCTCCCATTTAAAATCGTCATAAATGCATAAACATCCGCAGTCTAATTATTATATTCGAAAAATTGCAACCGACAATTAATATTTTATTAAAATTCAGACTGCAATTGAGTTTCGTTCAAATGACGAAGCACTAGCGTTACTGTAAACAGGAAAATGAATGTTCGTGTTTAGAATTTAGGCAATAGCATTTGTCCCATTCAAAACTTATCCCTTTCATAGCACCCCTATGAATGTTTCATAGAATTATTATTAACAAAGATTTGAAGGTATCTAAAATAGCTAAATTCTTTTTGGTAAAGAGCTTATCAATAATTTACATTCACATTTAGAAAGTAAAACGGCGTAAGATATATTTTTCAGAAATTTTACTTTAAAACCGGTTTGAGATCTGTAACGTATTTATATTTCTAGTTCAAGAAGAGCGAACGAAGCGAAGTTGTTTCTTTCAGAAGAAGAATATAACAAGGTACAAGTCTACGATGCAGAATTATCATTATACCATCTTTATTGCGCATGAGCGAACAGATATAACAGAAGCAGAGGAAAGATGATAAAAGAAAAGAAAGGAAAAATCACTGTGTAAAAGCGAGGCTCAGTGGAATAACTGCTTTGCAACCTAATTCCAGGATAAATGTCCAAAGCTGCACCTTTCGTAAAATGGATGGTTATTTTAACCTACAGTAATGCTTTATAGCTTTACAGATTTTTCAAACGTGTTTTAAATTGAAATACGATTTTTCTATTCTTTCGCTTTTGTTTACGTACAATGATAAAACAACAAAGAACAAATAGTGAACAGTAAAAATAAAATAAAATAAAATACTTTCAATAAAAACATGAAGATATAGATATAGATATCATTTTACTGAACCATCTCAAAAATATCCACCTCGTTCATTAACTTTAATTGTAAAAACAGTTATGGTAACAAGGAACATTAACCATAGTTGACATTCGTCTCTAATATGTATGCAAATCATTGAATTCGTGTATCTAGGTGGATGAAACTAGGCGTCAGTGCCAATGTTCTTAATTCATTCACGTTCCCCTTTAATACTGAGCAACATCGATCTTGAAGATCGCTAGATCGTCGATACAAGGTGTCATGATCCCATTATTGCGGGTATCGTGTTCCATGGCACCTGGCTTGATACTATCTAGTTTCACGATCCCGAGGGTCGTTGGTATCGGCTTGCATGACCCCGTGGTCATCACACCAAGCTTCTGGGAGTCGGCAGGTGGTCGTTATCAAATCTCATCTCTTGATGTTTACCAACAGTTCCTGTTGCGATCCGAATCTATTACCATAGCTATAAAAAGTCTCAAATCGCTCCCAAAATACTGTTCAAATAACGAAATCATCGCCACGAAACATCATGTTTATTGCGAAATCGGTCTTCGCGAAATCTCACACAAGCAATTTGAACTTATGTCGATGAAGAATGTTTATCATTGCACGGCGAATTGTCTAATGAGCGACCGCACAGCAGATACTGGGTCCATTCCGACCCATACGAAGAAGTTGTAATCTATGTTCCTGAAATTGACCTTCTTGATTAAATATTTTTGTTTTTCTATCACTGAGTTCTTGTGTTTTCTTATTATGCCAGAAACAGCACGATCCTCAGGATTTGAAGCGCTTTCATCACCGCCTGCCAAAGGAAATACATAATTTTCATGGTCCTCTATTTCAGATTCATTGTCACTACATGATATAGTAGATCTTTTATTTAATAAAATTTCATTATTATAATCGTTTTCACTTTCAAAAATTTCAGAAAATGTATTGCGTTCACGTTCTTTACTCATTTCTAAAAGTATAAAAGGGTAATAACGAATCTTCTTTGCTCCGCCATCGTGAATACTAAATGATCGCGAATAAGAAAACATATTCTACTGGCGAATAGTCTTGGTGTTATTGTTCCGATAATGTGGAAAATTCGCGACAGATTGGCGGCACAGAATGAAGGTACATCCGTGTCTATATTGAACGACCGCGACTTTGAAGCCAACACTCGTACGGATCGGAATGGACCGGGTATCCGCCAGACGAGGGTTAATAGCCTCCTCGTGAATATTGCCGGGAGTCATCGATTGCGAAACGCGTGCTTCCGCGAATCTGAGCTTCAAGAGATACAACCTTTCCATCCGTCCCTGCCTCCGCCATACCCTACCCCATTTGCACGCCTATGAAGGGCCGATAGAGAGCAAGACAGAGGTGGGGTACTCGGCCACTTGCGGAATACCGTCAAGAGGCAGACAGCTACCACTAATCAGACTGTTTCCACTTAATTTGCTGGGGTAATTAACCGTCCCATTCGCCTGTGCGGGCCCTGAAGCCCTTCCTGAGCCTGAACCCAGATACTCTATTATGCGCGGGACCTATTGTGTCCGAGAACGACGTTGAGGGTGCGAGTTACGGAAACGTACGATTTCCCATGCATTCACTTCGCTCGTCTCCAAGCGTTCGAAAATCATCTAGGTGTGAATTCTGGATCTAGGTGATGGACCACGTATAAAGTCAGACATAAAAACAGGAGCTTCTTAAAACATACGGTGCTTTAAAAAAAAGTTCCCAGATTGGTATAATACAAAATGTCAAACAAACTTCTATTGTCTCGTTTTTTTACATACATTCCTCTGTCTATCACGCGCTCAACAAAATATTCATGCAAGCCTTGGAAAGTCTTGGAAAAGTCTTCGGGAGTTATCGCATTTAATTGCTCTCTCACAGCACATTGCATCGCCTTTACATATTTATAACGAGTCCCTTTTAATAACAATTTCATCTAAGGGAATGAGAAGTCAGCAGTTGCCAAATCTAGCGAATTTCGCAGCGGATGTGACAATGGTGACATTTTTTTAGCCAAAAATTCTGATATTATTAGAAGTGGTTTCAACAAATTGGTTTTAACAAATTTCGCTCAGTTTCTTCTTGCCCAATTGGTCGTATTCAATAATGCAAATACTACTAACACTAATTCTTCATTCGAGAGCAATCATTCTTATCATTAGATATCTATTTTTTGACAGTAAGGAACAAACGAATTCAATATTCGTTTCGATGCATCATTTTCTCTTACCTCCAACTTAAAGGCGATTTTCTTAAAATTATCTTAATGACTATAACACTACGGCAGAATACAAACAATCGCGTCCCATTTGCTTTTTATACCATTTTGTAATTTTAAATGGCAATTGTTCAACTTTTAAAGCATAACTTAATTGAACAACCAGAAAACAAATGTACATTGTGAAGTAATAAAAAAAAAAAAAAAGAAATATAAGAAACTCCGATAAGCTCGTATTTCTTAATCCTAATGTAATTTGAAGATAATCCCATTAATTCACCTTCAAAGAAGTCACTCTGGAAAACTTTTGAACGCATCGTATATAACCAGAAAACAAATGTTATAATACTGTTAAGTTCATCAGTTCTTTATATTTTTTATTTCATAAAAATATTCAGTTCAGTTTCTGAAAGAGTCTCATTTAATTTTTTACTGGTTTATTCCTCAACTAGGAACGCTTCTCTTGTATTTACTAGAAAATTATACGAGTTTAAATTAAAGTACCTAGCCACTTTCATGAAATAAATAATTTGATTATCGAAGCTATCCAAGACAAATTTCATATGCATCAACTCAATACTTTACTTGCCCGTATTCCCTTTACTATCGTTTCCTATGTGATCCATTCAGACGTACCTTTTCATGAAAGATGCAAAGTTCCAAGAAGCTCGACTAAAAATAACTAACAAAAAATTGTCCTCGCTCGACATCAAAGTAACCGAGGAGAGGGCACGTCGAGAAGGAATATTCGATGACTATGATTCCCATTTCTAAAAATGAAACTCCAGCAAGACTTTCGAAACCTTCAAGTAGGACTCCCGACAAAGGGATCGACGATTCATTGAACATGGTTATGTGAGAAGGGAGCAGAGTTTGTGCATAACAGATTCTGGTTTTTGTTTTTGAAACGCGTTCATTTTTCACGAATATGTGACGTAGTCGACTCCGACTCGGCACTACGTGTTTACATAATTGACTCCTTAAAATTTTAACGAAGTTTAGGTCGTAATTCGCACATTCTGTAGATAAAGTGCCACGAAACCTTGGAATAGTTCTGTCTCACGCTATTTCCATTTCGCGATCGCTCCTTCCACGCGAGACGTGACATTCGTGACTTAATAATGGAGTTCAAGGATTGCCTTGATATGAGAGTCATTTTTGTAGACGTCTATAAGGACGCTGATATATTTGACACATACTTTTAGTTTTATTATAGGTACTTTATTCTTTATGCGATTGTATCACGCCACGGTGTTAAGTTATATACTTTCCAGAACGTATTTTAAATGAGCTTTTTAGATAAAATTAAGGGAAAAAATTTATTGATTTATATCTGTGAAAATTAAATGCATGCAATATTATATTATAATATTGAAACATTAATCGCTAGGCTGTCTGTGTATTCTACGAAACAAAAATTCAATTTATATGAAAAAGAGAAGTAAGAAGAAATCGCAATGTGTAAATTGACAACACGTCGTTCAATACACTGCAAATGTATGTGAAAATGTCTTCCTAAATCACTCAACCCTTCAATCTTTAGTTTGATTAACAACGAAACAAAATTCCTAAAGGTTTTCCAGAAGTTTTGCAATATGGTAAATTATACAACGAAACATTTTCTTTTCACGTGAAATATATTTTTTAATCTCTATGTCGTAGCCAAAGAGAAGAAATAAGATTTCAAACTCTTGATGGGGGAATTTAAAACACAACAGAAAAACCCATCAGGAAATAAAAGTTAATTTAAACTGTTTCTCTTTTTCCCATTTTAAGGTCCGTATGATCTACATTCGGGGATCGCGTTAAACAAGGAAGAGGGACAAAGATAAATGTTAACGAGATTTCTTACGTCTATTATTAAAATGCGGTTGTTGCAAAACGCACATTCTCCTTTTTGCCGCAGTAAATCTGCAGGACGAACTACACGTGATAGAGATGCTGTTAATGCCCAACCATGTTGGTGCTTAAAATCGCTGAAATCGTATTCATTACAAACTTTCGTCTGGGAATTGCGTGATACAATGTTAAAATCACTTCGAGGGGATTTGAAAGTGACAAGCGTGCAGAAGAACGAGTCGACAAAGTTCAACGTCTTTTATACAAAAGAAGAAAAAGGACACATAGCATCGCGCTAACACGAGAAACGTCCGTGCGTGCTTGTTACTTTGCAAAACGAGGTGTCTCGCGGGACTGTAATATAATTACTTCATGAAAGTGCAACGCCATATTTTACGAATTTTTTTGCCCCGGGCTCCTGGATTATGCAATGTTTGTTGTTCGTTTTGAAAATAAACGAGGATTTTTAATCAACCAAACAATTAAAAAATGTGTACAAACTATAAGGTATGGAATGCGCGGGGCTTTTAAATGAAAAATTCTACAACGAAGGTAAATTTAATTTTTGGGAGAAATGACAGTTGCTAATGAAATGTTGAAGTCTTTAGAAATTCGAATTCTAAGTTTATTAAAATTAGAATTCTAGTTTATTATTCAACTATTTTATATTCAATTATCAGAAGCGAAATTTGAAGATTTCAGATTTCTTATTTAAAGCTCGATTATAAAGCTCGTTAAAGGTGAATATAAATACTGTTGAGGCATCGTGGGACCAAGAAAATCGAGCAAAAACCAGAGACAGATCCTTCTCTCGGTGCATACATAGTGCTCTGAACAGTCGCTGTTCAAGCTGACGGGCAGTACGCGCAATTATACCGCGCAAAACAGATTCATTTGTCGGGACTAGGCAGATATTGCTTCGAGGGAGGCTGCAGACTGACAGGGTAACTCCGTAAGCTCGTATTCGGTGAACGGGGGTTACGTTTCCGCTCGAGTCTCTCAAATATCGCGGGGATAGTCAGACAAGGGGGAGGCCGATGCGTAACAAGGTGGTTAAGTATCCATTATCCGTTCTGTCGGGTCGCGACCGCGGACAAAAAGCTCGCATCTCCACTAATGGTTGGTTTGGACCGCCGCGCCGTTGTTCTGCGGTCGAACAAAAGCCCCTCGAATGCAACGGTCATGTTCCCGCCTCCCCTTTCTCTTCTTCATCTGGCAGTTTTTATACGCGTCACTGTTCCTGTCCAAATCTCCTCTTCTCCACAGGATTTGTATTAGAAGATTTATCCCAGGTTGAAGAAAACCTTGCATAGGCACTTCGCTAACGGCGTGAGGAGGATACTAATCGACGTTTGAAGGCGAAAGGTGTCTCTTGGGTACCTAAGGACCCTGAAAGTCTCAGTGGCATCGAAGATCAGGAGTTTCTGGGAGTTTCTTAGACTCCTTCGGGGCTTTAGAGTCTTCGGAACCTCTTGAGATCTTTGGAGACCTTAAATTCTTTGAGCTTATAATCCTATCGATACGGTTTCATTAATTGTTTCTGCTTCGACTGTTTTGTATCTTGTTTTTGCCATTGGAACTTTTATAAATCTATTAATATTTTTTTTTTCTTTATTTATCTAATATTATATGAGTGCGTTCTTTAGCCTATTTAAAACACATTTTAATCTAATACATTCTTAATTTCTCTTATGTATCCTTAGTTATATTATTTTGTTCTAAATAGAATATCTCTTTAATACATTTTTTATTCTTTGGATGTACTTTAATGTTTGTGGGGATTTCTTCTCCTTCTCTTAAGCTTTCGGTGAAATAGCAGCAGTCTTGCATTGTATGTATATCTGATAGATAATTCTGTGTTGCAGCTTTTATATGTATAGTGGTTGTTCGGTTTCAATCCCACTTAAATGTTAATAACTTTTTAACGGCTTGAGTTATCGACGTGATTCTTTATCCATTCGAAAGGTCTTTAAAGCGTGCATCCTTTGCTCAAGAAAAGATTATATCCTTATCACTAGACAGCGGATCTTTATGCAAAATAAAATTTTTGTAAGCACAAATAAAGAACTGGAATTTGAAAAACGGTATGTTTAATGTTCTAAACATTCTAATTTGGATAATATTGTTGATATTTTGTATATTTTGGTATATGTTAACAATCTCGTAGATTTTTTGCATACTCAACATTGCCATAAATGAATAAAATCCGCTGTCTACTTATCACACAATTACTAAAAACGAAGGATGAAAGGACATATTTTTGACTTAAGCTTTGAAAATTTTTACCTTGGAACGCTCATATCTCGAACATTTACAAATAAACTGGGGGCATATGAGTCCTTAATAGTACTCTAAAATCTCAATATGCAATAAGAAACTTCAACTGATTCTAGCTGAAATGTGATAGCCACCCCCAACCTGTTAAGGGTCGTTTCCACCATTTCATAGTTCTACAAGTGTGCAAAGTTTTACCAAAATCCGAGAGTGACAGTTCCGTACTGTTACTTGTAAGACATTAGAAATAAAGAGATATTAAAATTATATAACGTGCCGTTAATTTATATAACACCAGTAAAAGATAAAACCATTAAAAGTAACCAATGTATTATTACTATCTACCACTTCCCCATGAATATTTTCTGCATTCGAAAACACTATTTCTAGGACAATGATTCGCGATTTCTGAGAGAATCGAAGTACGAATGAAATGGCAAGAACAAAAAGTTCGATTCGACTACAGCTCGCGAGTTACTTTTCGCCAGTCAGTTACGTCGATCCTTCAAGTCGTAGGAACTGTTCTTCAACCGATTCGTTGCATTATTCATTCGCGATTGGAATGCAACGCGGCTGAGATGGACCTCGGAGAATAAGAAGACGGCGGAAAACAATGATTCAACGCGGTGGCGGAGAAACGGGGGGAAGTGAAAGGGGAAACAAAGGATTCGTCAAGGCGAGTACACATCGGCGGAGGGAAGTCACGTACTTTATAAAAGGCACTGGTCGCCTCCCGGAACGGTGGTGGTAGTGACGAACGTCGAGTACGAAGGTAGCGACGAAGAATGGGGGACACAAAAACGATCGTATTTGCCAGGACGGAGAGGAGAGTCGTATCCCCCCTGACAGAACATATGGTTTCCGTTGCAATATGGTGGGAAGAGGCGCTTTTACTCGATAAATGCCACGAAAATGAGCTTTTTTCAGGCATCGCCCCGTGCCGACGCTCCTCAATCCATCCTCGAGTCTTTGTCTCAGCAGACCACGTGATTTTTCGAGTCCCGCCCACTGTTCCGGTAACAAACGACCTCCTCAATGGGGTCCCACATTTTTTCGGTTTTGCGCTCGCTCGGTCGCTTTTTACTTCCCTTTTCTCGTTTCTTACCCGCTGGGGGACGATTTATACCTATTTATCCTTGAAACTGACTTTCTTTCTGGAGGATGAGTTATACGCGCAATTGCGTTGGATCGAGAATAATTGGGAATATTTGTTTTCGTTGGGAATGTACCGCAGAGAAATTTGATGATTCGAAAATGGTAGTTTGGGACTATGGAAGACGTAATAGTTCAGTATCTCTTTTTATTCCTTTGTTTAGAATGAAGTGTTTTTTCCACACTGAGAAAAATAATGGAGGAAGAATTACTACATTGTGTAGTAAAGAAACAGGATTTGCTAAAATGCGTTCGTTTCTACTACATTAAAAGGAAAAATTAGCACATGTGTTTCAAAACTTAATAGACCAGTGTAGTAAAATTTACGGAAGGCTGTGGTACACAGCGACATCTACGCTTCGGAAAGAAGTGGCGTCTCGTGACATAACCTCAATTTGTTTGGATTTTAGCATTGTCTTTTCAATGCCTTTCAATGAATATCGCATAAACGTCCAAAAAATAGTATAGTTAATATTGGAAAAACTTATTTTCTGGCATAGGTATTTGTTACGGGCCGTTAGCAGTTACTGAGCACAAGCCTAGTTTCATAGGGCTTCCGTTAGAGTGTTCTCGTAATAATCATCTTTCTCGCTAGTGCTTGACCCTAGCCCTGTTCATATATGTATAAGACGAGTTCCGAAATAATCTTCCACGGCTCAAGCGCGGGTCCGTCAGCATAGGTCTAATGAGATAATGAAGCCAAGTCTTCGTTGATCCGATGGTCCAAAACGAGAATCGCCATGGTGGGGGGGCCCCTTCCCTTCCCTTCCCTTCCCTTCTCTTCTCTTCTCTTCTCTTCTCTTCTCTTCTCTTCTCTTCTCTTCTCGTCTCTTCTCTTCTCTTCTCTTCCATCCCAAAGTTTTCCTCCTTCAGTCGTGTCAACACTTTGTATAACCAATAATAATTCTCTTATCTATCCTACACCTCGCCTTCCCCGTCGCCAAGCATACCCCTCAGTATTTCCATAAAGAAAAACTCTTTTTAGTTTGAGCGAAAGTTCCAATTTTGCTACATTCGTGTAGTAAAAATCAGCACAGGAGGTTATAGTTTTTACCAAGTCTTCAGAACCAAATATTACTACATTGGTGTAGTAAAAACCTAACTGCTTTCACCAATCCTGTCGTTTTAGTAGAAAAAAGAAAAATGTCTTACTTAATGAATTTCTTACTTTCTTAAAAATTTCGAAATAGGTAAGACATCAGTTATAGAACGGAACTATGTAAACAGCACTTGAACCATAAAAACCGCCGATACCAATGTAAGTCTTACAGACCTTTCAAAAAAAAAAAAAAAAAAAAAAAAAAAAAAAAAAAAAAAAAAAAAAAAAAAAAAAAAAAAAAATCGAATAGAGTATAAATCAAGATTTCTAGAACCAAACTATTGTCACGCGCATTATACTAAAATATAGAATCAACCACGTATATTATGCTGCGCGTCTCATATTCCCATAACAGTTGTTAATTTCTGCAACCAACCAGTTGTAACAGAATGAACAGTTAGTTACCAAAACTGTGTCGGAGAATTTAAACACAGTTCTTGGACCGTGGACACAGGGTTTTAATGAGTGTGCTTAATCTTTATAATATCGGGTTCGAAGTCTGACATATGCCATAAATACCGTGTGCATCCGTACCCCGCTTGATATTCTGAAGATCAACGCCATAAAAAACCCAATTAAAAAAGTACACTGGAAATTATTGAAATTTGAAGAAGATTCCAAGAAGCATATACGGACCTAACTGATAAAGCAAAACACATAATTTTTGCTTAGATCCCTTTCATCAAGGTATAGTTCATAACGAAAAAGCTGACTTCCGTGCAAAAGAAGAAATATCGCTGTCAATACAAGCATCTATAAAGGGAGAACGGAATACGCTATGCACTGCAACCAAAAGAACAAACATCCACGAAATGGTACGACAATTCAACCAGCCAATACCTGAGCGAAATATCAACAGAAAACAAAGAACGCTCAGAAGTGGACATTCCAAAATAACTCACGATTATTTGCTAAAGAAAACCGAATCGCCTTTCTGTGGATTCTGAAACCTCAGACTATTGATCAACCATCCATTGTTCGATTATAATACGTTAAATTAATTTAAAAGCACTAACCTGTACCAAGGAGTTTAACTTTCTGACTATGGCAAACTAAATTCGTCACTAAGGACTTAGTAGTATATGCGACAAAGGGTGGACCGAGGTGAATTCGATCAAAATGACAATTCAGTTCGTAATTTCACGATTGCGATAGAAATAGACATTCCAATTGTTCATATTACCTCATCCATCTTCCCTGAACTTATTACAATAGTCTATTAATTTTTTAAAATCATTGTTCAGTATCGGAACACATTTTCAATGAGGCATGGACGTTATGATTTTTGTGCAAATGTAAAATATGTAATCCATAATTTCGTATTTAAAATGAAAAGGAAAGCTTGAATGTTTAAATGTATTTATTATTGGTAGTTTGCATGGTGTTTGAAGTTAGCATCTAGTATGTTTAATATATTACAATATGTTTAAATAATCTATTCACTTTGAAACTCTTATACACGGGGTTAATCGAATTACATAATTGCAAGCTAATAAGATCATTCTTTTCCTTCTTCATTTAAATGATTTTATTGTTATAAATATGGTAATTATTTATATACATGTGTCTAATATGTTGAGAATTTTTAACTTGTGCTAAAATAAGCGACAAAAAAAAAACAATATGATTGTGAATAATGTACGAAGTAGTATCAGTTGATCTCATTATTATTAAATTATACTTTCTCAAGTAATTTCCTAAGATTTTGTTCTGAAAATTTCCATTTTTTTAAATAAATTCTTGGGCGAATCGGATATTTCTCACTGTTTGGTTTTGTGATTTACAGAAGAAAAAGTTTGAAGTTTCTATTCATTAGGTATTACTAATATCCACGCTACGAATTTATAGTAGGAAATTGAATTTTCATTGTTTGACAATCCTTTATTTATCATTAAATAAAAAGTGATCTGATTCGCCCCGTTCTAACCTGAAGCCAATAATTAAAAAAAGTTTCTTTTATTTTAATTAAACAGTTTCGCACCAGTTTCTTTAATTCAATGAAAAAAAATCAAAGTTTCCCAGACGGAGATATTGACGTTAAGAAAGGTCAAACGTTATGTTAAAAGTGTTAATAAAACTATTAGATAAAAGTATATCGAAGATTTAAAGATTACTTTTAATTGGTGAAATCAGCAAATTTGTAGTACATTTTCTTTCCGAGAATTCTAAGATTTTAAAACGCCTGCAGCATATTCCTCTTTCACAGTTAGCACATTAATGACCTCGCGTCACTTTTCACCTCGGGCTCGCTATAAAATATAAAATTTCAACGCAGCCGTCGAGGAAATTTACAGAAGGATCGTCAACAAACATCAAAAGGGCAGGAGGTGTTTGCCTCGGGACTGGCCGAATTTCGCGGGCATTTTTTCCATCCACGCGAAATGAACGCGGACCCGCGGCGATGGGCGCATTTAGCGCGGACGAAACGTATTTCCTGCACGATCCCACATAAATTCCCCGCTTCTGGCCGCGGCCGTACGTAAAACCTCCTGCCTTTATGTACGACATTATTTTTCTGTTATACGAGTGTACACGGCCACTGTGTGCCGCGTTACTCTGCGTTTACGAGCACCGACGGGGTTCCCCTCGAAATAGAACGTAAATACGCGTCTCTATAGAATTCGGGGGACAACCGTGCGCCCTTCCGTCGCGACGATCCTGAATTATGCAGTTTCTTTTCACAGAATGTAAACACCGCCTCAAGGACCGCCTCGATTTGCCTCGTATTGACCGAGGTTGCTACCCCCGACTGACAAACAGAGTTTATTAGCCGTGGTCGTTAAATATTTGTCGGAAAATTCACGGAAAAAGTCGTCGATTCCGCGTCATCTTGTGTATTCACCTTGCGTCCAATATTCTTCGCGGGGTGGGTTTTACCTGCGGTCCTTGAACTCCCAGACCAAGTAGTTCTAACGTTAATTTAATATTTGTACGTGAATGTTTTCCACAATATTTGTTGCCGGTTCTGCAGGCTGCTTCGAGTTCTGCTCAGACATTCTAAACGGCTAACTGGAAGGAAGGAGAAGAGGAAGAAGAAAACCAGTAGCATAGTTCAGTGATAATTTAAGCAGAAGAAGCGAAAATTGGAATGCACGAATTTGAGGAATTAGTTATGTACCAAGTGGATTGTGAAACTGGAACAAATCGCACCTCCCGTTTAATTGCAAATAAAAAAATAATAATAAATGAATAGATTGATTAACATATGGAGTCTCAACTTTCTGTGATCGTATCTTTTAATCAAGTACAAATATGCAAACGCACTATTTTTTTTAAACAGAATCGTGTATTTTGTTAACGAAGCAGGAAACTAAGTAATAGAAAAAATAATACCGCGTGAGATAATACCATGAAACCTCGATTATTGAAACACTACGTATTGGTACGTTCTGTTAAACATCCAACTTTCGCAAAATTACGTATATTAAAAAATTCGTGGGGTTTAGTAATTAAAAGAATACGGGACAGAATTTTACATAACATACACTTTTCTATTCCACTTGGAAATATATGAAGTTGTACGCAATAAAAGTTGTTCCGCCAATTATTAGTTGTTATAATGAAGGTTCTACCGTAATTTAAAACTTTTAACTGTTTATTAATTTCTTTATCATTTTCATCGAATCGAAATCCGAGATATAACATTCAAGTTACACAACTCACCTAGTACAAGAAATATTCTTATTCACACGACGAATAAAACTAATTTACAGGACAGCGAATAACACTGATAAGGATAACATATGCTGTCGTAAGATGAGTCCCGAAACACGACAGAAACGGTTGATTAAAGCAATTCTATGCAAATCTAGAACCTCTGTCGTGTCCTGGCAGGATTCCTGGCGATCACAGCGCGGCGAAGTGTTAAAGAAAATCCTCTCTAAACCCACCCCCTCTAACGTCCACTAATCCACTACCACCGAGGATGGAACGAATCCAAAGTGTTCCATTTGTCGGTGATTTTTATCGTGGTAAACAATAGCCTCTAATTACAGCACGATCGCCAAATTCATTAAGCTTCTTAGCTAGAAGCTGTTCAATCGTTTGAAAGAAAGAGCGGGACAATTACCCGGCTACGGACGAGTAAAACGAAAGGAGGTATTAATTACAACGGTCTAAAAACGGTCATTACATCGCGTCAGGCATTGTCTCGCAGATGATAGTCGAGGAAAATACGTCTCCTCGCATTTCTTGAATCGCCCCGCAGCACAGTGGTCCGGATCGAAAAATTTAGTGACTTTTTGTCAAAAAGTCAACTTTCTCATATTGATATCTACTGTATGTGTATTATTTACTAATTGTCCATGAGTCTCGAATATAAAAATATTACTTAAATCTAATGGAAACAATAGTGGCAATGGACACTTAAAGTTAAACATTTTAGAAGGAGTATTTTTCATCCCATGAAATTGTTTTCTTTTGTTAAAGTATTCTGATACTCTAACTCAATATTCTCATTTCGTGTTTTTTTTAAAATAAAGAGTATTCTTTCGTAATACAAAAAGATGCCTTACATTAATAGTTACTGTATCGAATATATTAAAAAAATAATGCTAAATGAAATATAAACAATTCTCAAAGTTCTGTACAAATACTAAGAGATATCTTTTAAGTCCCAAGGAGTTCCACTTTCTAACAAATTAGAATGTTTTCAATAAACTTTCCTCTACATAAACATGCAAAAATCAGTTCCACCTTCGTCCGGTTTTTCAAGTTATTATAGTTCAAAGCTGTCGATGTTACGTAGCAATCGCTTTTGCTTTACGCACTACATTCGTATTCTCCGACCCAACCTCTCAAACCGATGCAGAGTTCTTCTCAAAGAACTGTTTGGATTACAGTCACTTGATATGTTTATGCTATGGTACAGATAAGCCTTCGAATGAGTCTTCGACTTTCTGTCTGCATTCAGTTAAAAGAGAACCATTCGAACGTCCACAGTGAGACTGTCAGAGCATTTTTCGCGTGTTGAAAGTTACTGTTCATTTTTATTTCGTTTTAATCATTTCATGTTGTGTTATAATAATAATTCGTAGTGTTTTAATTTTCTTTATGAACTAAACTTAAGTTATATTAGTGTTTTTACTGTGTGTGAATTAAATTTAAGTTATATTATTTAGTGTTGTTTGTTATACTATTTTGGTCTATTTTATTTTACATCTACATAATACTTCATTAGTTCTGTTTGGTAAGTACAAATGACTTAAAAGCTTACGTAAGTCATTTTTTACATTTGACATTTTCTTCTTTGTTATTTAGATATTATTTGTTCTGTGAAAATTCAAAGAGAGATATGGGTGATTATTTATTTTTGCACACGAAAATATCTGAAAAGATCAATATTTCTTCTAAAAACTTAGAAGTATTAAAAATATATTTAAAGTACTAATTGTATAAATGTTTCAGGCAGCAACGTCTTTCAATTACACGGACTTTTAAATAAATAATGATAAACAAAAGAATTTGAGAGTGAATACTGACAAAGCATAAAAAAATATTATTTTTTAAATATTTTATGTTATTAATTGTATCTTATTATTGTTATATTATAAAACCTATTATTAACCTAGTAATAACCCATCACCTCTATAGTATTCATTTCAAATTTGGTATCAATATACATTATGGTTCAAAAGTTATACAAAAAAGTCACTAAATTTCTCGATTTGGACCACTGTGCGCAGCTACCAGCATCCGAACAGCTTCGAGACACGGTTCTCCCTTTTTTTTACGGACCATCGTCCGTTTAGAGAGGACGATGGGTCAGGGATGATCGAAACTATAGCGACACGAGAGTCGAGAGATCAATTGTCAGGTTTGCACACGGCAGTCCTGTTAGTCTGTTTTTCGCTTTTTTTACCCTTTGAGATTCACTATCTTCGCGTCGAGCGCGGGAACAGTTGACAGCGCGAGCATCGAAGCAGCAGCAAGAGCGGAAACGTGGTTTCATCGAAACCTATACCTCCTGGCGGCATCGCTGGAGGAGAGGACAGTGCAATTCGTGCTGCATCTCGATTGAGAGATCAATTATTTTCAAGTGGAAAAACGCGTCGCGGAAACCGCTGAGGAAATTCGACGGAACGGTCGTTGGGGTGGCAAGCGCGTCTTTTATTGGTCTATTATTTCTGTATGACTGCACGAACGATATTCGGAGAGAAATCGAGAGCCGCGCATGTCTGTTGCACCAGTCGCAATAAAACTGCCGCGGAATTTCTCCAAAGCGAGATGAATATCGCAAACAGAGCACAAAAGGGATCGTCATCGAGCCGTGACGTTGAGCATCAATTATCGACGGATCCTCGACAGAGCCATTACTCGAATGATCTCGTAGGTTTTTCGCAAATGGAAGCACAGTTGCCATTATGTCGGTTTTGGTCGTCCAACGATAATTAATGGCATTATTTTTTTAAATTCTGTTTGGAACGAATACTAGCCGAGATATGAATCTTTCGTTCAATGAAAGCCTGACTATTTATGGAGTATTTTATACCAGGAACACGTCACGATTGGAAAAAGATTGTCGCCTTTTTTGCTGAAGATGATATTTTATCATGAACTGGATGTAAGAAGATAAGAAATAAGTTTGTTTAATGACAGGTTAAATATTTCATACTTTAAAGACGAAAAGGCACTGTTATTTTTCTTTTAATAATTTCATTGTCTTTAAATTCTCAAATACACCGGGATTAGTTTATATATTTTTCAAGTCTCAATTTTTTTCGTTTTTATTTTAATTAATTTTTTAATAGGAAATATACTAAAATATACCTTGAATGTTCTTCTTTATACACTAAAAGTGAAATCTTGATAAGATGTGTAGACAGTGAATCAACAAATTTTTATTCCATGAGCAGAAAACTTATCAATTTACCCTACTGCGGGACAAAGTGATTTTTCTTAAGGCACATTGATACGTCTGTAAAATATCTTGATTTAACTCTTAATAATTACCTTTATTAATAAAAATATATTATTTTAGTATTGCTGATTATAATATAACTGCAATTTAGTTACATACATACACAATTGTAATTCAGCTTATTTGAATATTTCTATTTCTATTTATTACAGAAAATGAAAAGTATATAAATTAAATAAATAACTAATAAATTTAAAAAATAAAATTTCAAACATTATGGTGTGTAAATCAATTAAAACGTAGACCCAAATATAGGCAAATTTTTAAATAAACATACGTCAAATATTTTCATTTTAATAAAGTTAAGTTTAAATGACAGACTAAACGATAAAGAATTGATTACGTTCCAAATTTAAATAACAATTAATGTATCTAATTAATTTGGAATATTTGGAGTAAGGTGGAAATTTTATCAATATACCCAAAAGCAAACGTAGCAAAAACATAGAGAATATAAACCGAGTAACAAAACGTAATTAATTTTCATTTAAATTACTCGATGTAACATTAAACTATTCCAGGATATCAAATTTTTTTTTCGTCTTCCCCCCAATTATAAAATCAATACTGTTGTTTACTTTGTCTCTATAAAAACGAAAATCATTGACAAAGGATTCTTAACGTCATATATCACAAATGTACGCTGTATCACAACCATGAAGTGAACATGAAGCTTCACATGTGTCGCCCAAAAAGAGATGTGTATACCTAATGTTGAAATAGTTTTTCTGTATCAACTTGCTCCTGTATTAATTAGCCCCAGTTTACCCTAAATATTTTTCCAAGAAAAGCTGAAAGAGTAACCTAAAATTTTTACAAGGATTAAATAAGGCCTAAGGGTATCTTAAGTCAACATGATACTCTTTTGATTTTTTCTGTTATTTATAACGAGATAGTTAACGTGACGACGAGATATCGCGTTAGAGCGTAAATGGTTAGAGAGGATAATCAAAGTTCATGAATTCAGTTAAGCTTGGAAACACGCTTAATGCTCTCGGTAGCCGACGTCTGGATGGCCTAACTCAGCACTTTGATATTTCTTTGAATAGAGATCTGTGTCGCGCGATAGCCACCCCCTGTATAAAAGCAGCGAACCAGGAAGAGAGGAAATCCTTCTATCTTTCTGCCTTGCATGCTGTTCGACACGATTGCTGACGCTACTTAGCCTATACGTCGTTTTCCTTCTTCACCCTCGTCCTTCCAGTTTCATGGAAACTGCGCTTTGAATAATAAGGAGCGCGACAGAACCTCGATTCGCATTAATTACGATATGCTGCTACGTTCAGGTAGATCAGAAACGAGGAAAGATTCTTTGGCTTGAAATATCCTGTTAATTTTAATATTAAATAGGAACGGAGAACTTTCAAATCAAAGTTTAGTCATTTTCTTCTATCTCGCAATCTACTTGACCATTTTTCTTAGGTGATAACTAAATGATTCTCTTATTAATCACTATTCTGTTAATCGAAGGCTCAGCGTATTATCGGAAAATATTTATTAAATTTATTATGAGAAAAGTGCGAGAACAGTGATTATGAAAGTGATTCGTAACGCTTACATTTTTTAAAAATATTTGTTGAATATGTAAGCCGTGTGAATTTTGTGCCGTACTTTTTAATTTGCGGTAGAAAGGGTATTACAGTAGTATTTGAGTATGTGATTTTGCAGAGCATTCATAACTTTTTCGAATGAAATGTGAATTAATTAATGGCGCAAATGAACGATGTTATGCAAAAGAAGAAATTTATATGAAAAATTAAGTCCCTTTCAGGTAAGTTTATTTTCATGGCATATTTTAACACTTTAAACTGTTATTTTTCCAATCTGTTCATTTTCTAATCTGTATAAACTCTTTCCTTATCTTTCCTGTTATTAATATATTTTAAAGCTTTATATTCATCAAGGGGATGAAAGCATTAAATAATGAATCTAACCACACTCTGAATTTAAATCAGTCAATACACCAACGGCTTCTTTACTTTTAGTGAATAAATAATTAATTAAAAGTCATTTTGAAGGAATCTTCAACAATATTTCAAATCAAACAATATTCAGATTTTGTTCCTCCCGAAAATTCTTGTATATTAATAAACTTACGTACCTCTAGCCGCTACAAATCGCGCATTCATCCGTGTGCACTAATTTCACAATTGCCCCCAAAATGTACTAATTGCTTCCCTTATAGACCGTTTCATCGCACCCACGGCACGCCACTTCCAAACACGCGGAATTACAAGCAACAATCAACGAGCCATCCTCTGGCCATCGGCACCAGCGACACGCAACAATTTACCGGCGAATTGTCAATTTATCCCGCACCGACGACTGCGCGACGTAAACTGATCTAACTATGAGTGGTAATTCTCACCCGTACGAGTCGGATTCGGAGGAAGGGGGGTCGGGTTTTAGGAACACGATACGGTAAGGGTCGGACGCGGGGGGCCAGGGGATTTGGGCTGTACACGAAGGACCGTGCAAACACGACACCACACGGACGAGCGCAGCCAACGGTGGCGGATTATCAAGCGCCGGCTGAGAATTCTCCTGGCAAGTTGCATCGGTTTCCAATTTTCCGTACCCAGAGCATCTTCGCCGAGCGATCGCGCTAAATTTCAATCCGGGCAATCTGGTTAACGATAATTAGTACGTAATCTTGCCGCGTGATCGGCGCGTCGTGCCCCAGGAACATGCTGTCTTTCAGCGATTAGTTGACAGAGACAACGATGCCCTTGTAATCTCGTTCTTAACGTATCGGTGATCTGTTGGTCGAAATTATGCTTCGAGGCGAGAGAACGTTCAGTGTTTCGTGAAGCCATCAGCCGTCTGCTTGATGATGGCGGGAATAGGATATTAGGGGAGAGGTGCGTTTGTCATTTCGGGTAAAAGATTTTTCAATCCTGGAGAATACAAAGAAGTGTGGAGCTGTAGATTGATTTGTGGTTGTTGAATAATAAAATGGAAGCTTTTTCTGTTTTGAGGCATCGTATACTATTCTCGACATTGAAACACGATCAATAGGTTGCGAATTTTATGCATTTATGACCATTCTAGATATTCTAGAAATTTTCAAGCTTGCTGACAGTTACCAAAATATACAAAATATCAAAAATGTAATTCGAGTTGCAATATTTAGAAAGTAGGACATTTTGCTATTCAAGTTTTAATTCATTATGTGAGTTGTTAAACATTTTGCATGAAAATCTGTGGTCTAATGATTAAATTTTGTGAACTATTAAGGATCAATTGACTGAATTCTCTCTGTATCGTAAAAAATAAGAATGAAAAATTGAAAATTATCTGAATGCAGTTGCATAAAATATCATTAATAATTGCATAAAATATCATAATCACCTGTTTAGGTGATTTGAAGTGGAAGTGCTCGATGTTTTAACACTTTCCAATCTCTTATTTCCCGGTTCATGAGATGTTTTCTCCCAGAAATGAAAATTGTGGTTAAAGACAAACGATACCCTTTTATGTAACTAGATGTAACCATAATATTTTTAGTAGTTTTTGATTCTTTTAGTATTCTACTCTAGAAACATGTGTTTTTTGAAGAAATGGCCAACTTTAAAGAGCTGTAAAACCGACATTTTTTGACATTTTGAAAAATCCTTTGAAATACGTCTATATGCCTCTAAAGACTACAACATATCCGAATTTGAACTAAATCCGAGATGTTACTCCGAAAAGTGTCCGTTTTCGTGTGGAATGACCCTTGGGTAATTAATAATTACTAATTATCAACTCCGTATCCGAGAACCAAACTAACCCAAGTCCATTTTCGTTACTCTTCAGAAGAGCAGAAAAACAGTAGAAAATGAAGAAGGAGCAGTAAAATGAAATATGTAACTCAATTAGAAACCAAAGTGGTCTTGGGTAAGTCTGGCTCTGAGGTACAGAATTATCATGCTTCAATTTTTCATACCAAAAACGAGTAGATACGGCTACAAGAAGTCTGCCCAAGTTAAATTTATTCCACTAACGTACACGCCTCCCAAAATCACTTGCTTCCACGTAGAAAATATCGACCCCTTTAGAGGCAAAATGGGAAAGAATTGAACAGCCTTTATTTAGAAACTTCGTTCCATTTCCAGCGAAGGAGGTAATGCAACCAGGCCAATAAAGGGGGAAAGAATGTAGAAAAAGGACGCGACAGAACGAGAGTTACGCAACAATAACCGGGCAATACGGGGGAGATGAAAATCAGGGGTGAACTCAATTTCCCGCGTTAACTCGACCGACAAGCTGCTAGTAACAAGAGTCCCAAGCCCGATCGCTTAATATTCATGCAGGACGCGACGGAGGGAAGCCAGCGTTACTCTCCAGCGAGTACGCAACTTTATGGGTGCTTTTGCTTCGAAACGGTCGGCCGTGGATCGCATGGAAAGTCGAGCTTGGAAGCTCCGCCGCTGTAGGAACTCCCAGCGATACACAAACGAGCGCTGTTTCGCAAAGAATTTCATCGGAACGACCGATTATGCAAGGCGTCCCAGAAACAACCGGCGAAACTTTTCGAGACTTATTCTAGTCTCCTTGGGGACGAAGGAGATCCAGATACGTGCATGAAATCACTTCCTGTTATTTAGTTATTAATACTTTGAAACTGTTGAATATTTAAAGTACACATTTAATTTAAAATAATGGATTTTATACAATAATAAGGAAATTTGGAATATGGGATTGAATGTTCTGCTTGGAGAGTTATTTCAGGATTAATGCTGCAACGGTGCAATCCTCCCTTATGGAAATGTATAATACAAGATTAATTATATTGGAGAGTTTAATGCAGAGAAATTAATTCTGCACGGGCCAAATGTTTCTCTTATCTGGATTGTCTTAAAATTATGCTGCGAATATTTATGCAAATTCACATTTTTATAAGCATGGATGTAAAACAGTTGTAAGCTGTAATTTATTTTTTACATTCTCCATTTCTGCACATTGTTACACCTGTTTTATATTTATATTTCTTATAAATGTATAAAGTAGTAGTCTTCTTATAATTGGGAAATTTTTAAGAAAATTTCTGTATAACTCGAAAATGGAAGTTTTCTTATGAAATAACATTTTTCGTTGCACGATGGAACAGATATTTTGAAAGCCTAAAGCTAATTTCTACAGCATTTATAGGTAGTTAGAAATAGTAGAAATACCATTTCACAAATATCTGTTTAGTATTTAATCAATGTTAAGTTACCCACTAATTTCTGAAACGTTTTTTGACTTTGTAGATTAGTTTCTAATATACTAGAAAATATGAAGTAAGGTAGCCAAGGATTAATATTAATAATGGAATGACCTGGCAGTCTGGCAGTAGCAATGATTTTGTTTAAGAAAGCGACGAAAACCGGTCACGTAATTCTTCCTATTACGAACCAAAGGCGCCAGCGAAGGTACAGACTTCGGCAGTTTCTCTATCGGTTGTAAAACGATTACGTCACTCGAGCTTCGTACTTGCACCTGCTCTCGACTTCGATCGTCCTCAGGGAATCGTCCCAAGGACTGCAACTACCGAAGCGTCTAAGTGACTGGTCCCACTGGTAGACCTTTCCGAAAACAGCGAAAATCCGTCGATATTCATATTACACCAACTTTCATTTTCTTTCAGAGATCGATTAAAACAAACCAGACAGTGTTTAGCCTTTAATTAGGTATGTCTAATTCTATTACATGACTGCAAGTTTCACGTTTTCTATACGCGAATCAGAAAAAGTGGTACTATTATTTAATTAACAGAATTATTTTCATAAATCTCTTCTATGTTGAATTTAATAGATGAAATAATTATAATTCCATAGGATTAACAATTTGTTGATGACAAATACAGCATAATATATTGGCCAATAACATGCCAATTTATGTAAATTTTGGTGTACATACGGCTGGATCCCTGAACGATCAAACAGAAATAGCAAACGCTATTTAAAAGTAATACTTAACGCTAACAGAATACGATTCTAGAGTAAGGATTCGATTCGAAGAGACAGTCGCAGATTTCTATTAAGATCCCTTTTAGTGAATCGGTACAAGCTTTAATCTCCAGGAGCTCCACCCCCGTTCCTCGATCGTTCTCCATTTTACGAACATTTCTTCCCGTCGCGATCTCTTTTATGACAATTCAGTCGTCCGTGGACGCGCCGTGTCCTCTGTTCGAGCAGCGGAACATGAGAATCCGTCAATATGAATGAAAGACGAGGGGCATAAACGGGCCGGGAGACCAGCTGCAATCGCTTTCGACATAGCACGGCCCGTGCCGTTTAACTTAGCGATCCCGTTCTGCTTATTGCGCGTTCGATAGAATAACGGAAGGCAGAGTTCGTCAGGGGGAGAGACACAGGGATCCCATCGACAAAGCGGACGATATCGCCGGGAATGAGCCAGGATGTAAGGGAAAGGGAGCTGGAAATGGAAAAATTTCGTTTCAATCGAGTTTCTTCGTTTAACTAGCTCCTTCAACCTTGAATGATTCTGAATGCTCTCGTCGCGCTTAACCATCGTTAATTTGGAGCTGACGAGCAGGAGCTGCCTTTCGTTCTTTTAGCTTTTCAACGGATTCTACCGGATCCCTGAAGTTCTTCGAATATTCTTCAATATCTGTAGAATTATACGGTTGGAGGAGATAGAATGTGATAGGCTGTTGAGAAGATCGTAGAATTTTTCTGCTACAGATTAACAATTTTATTCTTTTGCTACTTTGATAAATAAGAGGAGCAATACAAAGAAATTATAAAAGCAAACAAATTTTAATCCTACACAATTGATTTTTTATTGAAATTCTGACATTTTCCGATTCGTTTAATAATGAAAGCACTTTATAACATTACATTGTACATTTTTAAATTACTGCATTCATTACAGTGTAACACAATATCCGACAGAAATTCTTGGACTATTAGTTATCACTAGACTGCGGATTTTTATTAAAAATAAAATATTTCCAAGCATAAATAAACAATTGGAACTTGAATAATAGTATGTTTAATTTTCTAAGTATTCTAACTTAAGTTGTATTCTTGATATATTGTGTATTTTGGCGTATATTAATAATATCGCAGATTTTTTACATCCTTAGGATTGCTATAAAGCATAAAGTCCGTAGTCTAGTTATCACCATGACTAATCCATTACCTAAAAATATGAGTGAGTTAATTATGCATGAAAACTAAGCAACTCTTCAATGCTAAATTTCAATCTATTGAAAGGTAAGAAGACGATAGAAGAACAAACACATAATCGAAACTTCATTCCATTATAAACTTCTAAACACGTCAGCCGCACAGTTCGACTTCAACTATGACGGAGGTAACTGCGACTTGGTCGGCGAATGAATGGAGCAACGGGAAATAATTAAGTTGGTGTGTTAATTTTACGAGTCGAACAAATTGCGTAAATTTCAGATCCAATCAAAACTAGTCCGCCATGAAGGCAATTCCAAACGCGACCATCTAGAACGGTCGATAACGTTTCTACGGGGGGCAGAGAATGATGTTTTGCATAAATTTCCGTTGCTCGTTCTGTTCGAAATGGACGTCAAATTGTCGAACGGCTGGACGTCCTGTTTTTGAACATGATTTGCTCGACGATTGCATAAATGCACGGAATTGTCGATTTCGAGAGTCTAGTTTAACACGGATTTGGAATAATATGTTGTTTTAAAGTCTGATATTAAATGCTTGGTTAAGTAGACGGTTTGATTAATTGTTAATTATGAGGAGGTTAAAAAATGCATAACATTGCACCATATGCAGTTAAACAGAAGAACGGGAGATTGCGTATATTGCTCAATGTTATTAATTAGTATTATAATTATGTGTGTATAAATAAGTTTGACAATAAATTTTTACCAAATGAATCTCACTTATTAATTTTCAAGCATTTTGTGAACTTTAAAATATTTCAAAGAAACGTTTTATTAACTCTCTTATAACTACAACTAATTATAAATAAGAGGACATTTAGTGAAAGCAGAAAATTTCTCGAGCATCTGTTTACAAACCACCACAATAATAATTATGAATAATGCAGCAATACACCATAAAAATTCAAGAGTTCAATTTACGTACTTGAACGTCCCTACAAGATGGTGAAAATTTGTCGACGCTAATAATGATCGATATGAATAAAATGGAACATCACGCAGGTGAGATGAAGATAGAATGCTTTTTGGGTAAGATCAATAGCGTTAAGTTGCAGAGGACGCGTGAAGCATGTTGCAGCGGAAAGACTAAATCGAATTAAGGGGAACAGGTAAATCTATAGTCGGACGCGGTAAGATAGAGGCTTTTATGAAGGTACACCTGCGCCCACCATCGACGGTGGGTTCGTGTGTCGCGACGACACAGTTTCAACCGATTCGTCGTCCCTTGTTTCACAAGGCTGAACTGACCTCATAAATCAAAAAACGGACAATAGAGGCATCCAATCAATTAGATGCGTTCGCGAGAAAAATGGCATCGCCAATTCGAAACGCTCGTTACTTGCTAACGTAACGAGCGAATTGACGTTTCCACGGGTTCGGTCAACTGCGGGGGAGGCAGAAAATATGTGTGTATGCGGGTGGATCGGCTTGTCAAAAACGAATCGCTCGTAAAATCCTTCGCGCTTCTATAAATTTCCAATTAAGTTTCGACGATGCATCGCCGCCCGCTCGATGCGCGTCCAGGCGAAGAGCATTATCCTCTTATCGGCAATAGAAATGTGATATCCGTTTGTGTTTCAAGGCTGAAATATTGAAGATTTATAGATCGTAAGGTTCTTTGGATTACAGTTTTTAGGTCAGCGAAGATATAGAAAGACGATAACTTCAATAATTTGAAGATTTGGAATTAGGCTCCGTTTATTTGATATCTGATCACTAACTTTTCCTTTGCTGCTTTAAATATCCTTCAGCATTTAATTTATCACTCACACTTCGCATAGCCGTTAAATAATTTTAACTGGGAGTGATGGAAGAAATAATCTACTAAGAACCAGTGACTTATAAAGTTCGAGACTATGATTGCGTTCCTTCGAACGCAATAACTCGAAGGAATCGTGTCACCTTTGACAAAATTGTATCGAAGTGCCTCGAAAATTCGCCAGTCAACAATCTTGCGAGAATCAGGTCGATCATGGCCCTCCAGGAGATCAATTGGCAATTAACCTTCTCAACCGGTAGGGACTTTATGAAATCTCGATTCGATTACATCGAAGTATGTGGCAGGCCGGTAGGGAGATTGAACGTCACCGTTCCTAACAGCGGAAAATTGGAAATTTACCTAAGCAATTTGCGAGCTGCTCGATTCTGTCATTGACAACGACGCTCGCGCCGTAGAGATTCTTCATTATTCGCAACTGGGTCGTTCTCTTTAATGGGCATGGTTTTAAGCACCGTTCGAGAAATCAGCTACCAGAATTTTCTTGAGTGCTCTTCGTGGATTAAATGACTATATCTTTCATGATTGAAGAATATTGCAAAAGATGAACTGATATTATTGATTGGTAAGGAAGAAAATATGCTAAGTGTGTTACGAAGACTAAGAAGCATTTTCTTAAATATTTCCTTTATTGGCTTCGAACGTTTTGGCCTCAGGGTTGAATTTTATTTTCAATTCCTTGCTTTGAAAAGATTTTATTATTTTTGGGTGGAACAATTGCTTTATAATTTAAAAAATATAATAAGTGCAATTAAGAACGGAGGAGAAATTAGAAATAACAAGCTTAATACATTATAAGGAAAGCAATACTGATCTAAGGCATAAGTAAATACGACAGCAATCCGGACTAAGAGAGATTAAGTTTAAAACTAAGAACAAATAATATTGTTTCCAAATGCATATTGTATGTATGGACGGAGAATAAATTATTATTATTATTACAAGGCACTGCTTCCCGAAGTAGGTGACACCGACCCTAATGGATCCTAGAACGATTCCGGGGGGTGATAATAGCTTCACATGCAATAGGGACGTTGAATAAAAGTAAATCACAAAATACAACTTGTAACCGATCAGTGGTTAAGTCTGCCGAAATGACGAGGAATTTAAAGTTGAACTCAAAGTCTACCAAAAGTTCTATCTGCAAAGCAGATACCTAAACTTTATCCTGGATTATGTGTCATAGTACAAGTATTTTTAATTCCATTCCCTTCGTCATATTTAGTGGACCGTAGATTCAATGCGATCACAAATCTGCTAACTAAAAATAGAAACCAACTGCAAATAACTGTTTGCGATGATTTAAAACCGCATATTAATGAATTGATAGCAACGCATCAGTTTCACCCTTCTCATTATAATTATTTTTAGTGTTATTCGTGATTTTTATCTTAACATTATCCTTCGTTATTGTAATTTTCTATGTATAATGTGAATATTACTATGGTTGATTTCAATAAATAATATTATAATTTTAAGCTTCAACGTGTCTTATTTGTAATATTTTTACTTATCATAGATAAATACAATAAATGCAATCTTCTTACTGCATCTTTCTGTTCGTTCACTCAAGAACGGCAGATTTTCAGAGGCGAGGCGCTGAATACTTCATAATGTAAAAAAGGAACGATAAGGCAAAAAACCCTGTACAAACAGAAATAGATTCTTAGTGCATAGCGATTCTTAACGCAATCCTCTTCATCCATTCAGTTCGCTTGAACTTCCTAATCGAATCCGACGCATCGACACCTTCCTCCAGAATAATTAAGAATCGATTTCAGACTCCATTTCAATCCTATTGTGTGAAAGTTTCAAACTTCCTGCTATCCTTGCTCCCGAAAAACACTCCGGGTCTGTATCGGAAAAAGCAACACTGTTCGTCGCGTAAACTATTCATCCTGTCTCTAAATGTAGACTCCGCTTCAATTCCATCTGCATTATCTGTTGACACGAGTCGACCCAACTCTCCGGGAAGGGGTTACAGAAAGGAAGGCGTTTGTGATATTAATAAAGTCGAAGGGAAGAAGCTTGTGAAAAATATAAAGGTTCGATATTGGAAGAAAGCAGCGCAAGACGTAGCGGCCAATTGCGAGGGACGGTGCGGGAAACTGAAGGTGGTGCGGCGAGCAACTCGAAAGGGGACGGTGAAGGAAGAGGTGTAAAATAGCTAGGCATCAGTCAAGCATTCAGGACACCAGATAGAAACGTATTGAGGGAGCAGGACAAAAGCCATTGTCGAGTTGGTCCTGGGGGTTGGGCTCGGTCCGTTGTCACGTCCGACCTTTCTTCCACGCTTCTGCACGGAATGTACGCGCGCGGATCGTCGACGCGACCGGGATCTCGACGTTGCATGGAATCACGCGTGACGCTCGAAACTCCCTCAATTATTCCCTGCAATCGGCCGATCCTTCAAGCAAACCCCGCCACCACGAAGCTGCGAGCTTCATTCCCGTGGTTCCTCGCGTGTTTTCACTTATTTCTTCGATCCAAGTCTTATTTGCGATTTCTCTCGTCTCTCCTGGACGCTGCGCTGGTCGCCTTTCATCCTCTCTACTTTAAGTAGAATAAACAAACGTGGGTAAGACAGGTCCGGAGGAAGTGTATTCAATCCTGTTTACTTTTTCGCAGTTCGACGCCGACAATGGAAATTGAAAAACATTAAGTGTTTCTTTTTCTTTTGATATTTGACAGCCTTGTAATTTATTCACTTTCAATGAAAGCTTTTAGAAATGTTTCTGCAAAGAATAAAACGTACGGCATCTCTATATTCAAGTTTAGCATCTCCAATAATGAAAACCGGGTCAACGCTGGCACTGTTGCAGCTTCACTGAAACGTTTGACTAAAAGGGAAAAAACGGAGCGAGAGGATATCACTATCTGGGCGACTTCTCTTCCAATGGAAATATCATCGAAGCATCGGGTCGAGCGTTGTGTTTGACTCGTTTGGCCGGGCATCGCGTCACGGTTCAGCGGAAACTCGAAGCACTTTTCGAGCAACTTTTCGGGAGTTGCGGTCCGTCGCAGGCCAGCCCGACGTGTTCGTGGCTGAACTATTAAGATCGACATCCATCACTGTCGAACGAATCGATACGAGAGACCACACCGCCAGTTAATCGACCAAGAAAAAGTACGAGCCGCGGCGGCCGTCCGAAGAAAGTCTTTCAACTATCATAAATTTCTGGAAGAGGATAAATCTTGACAACGACCATTCTTTGAACGAAACTTCGGCTTATCCGCGATGCCAGAGAAATTCCATTAACTTTACGCTCGAAGATGTTTGGCCAGAGGTTAACAATGACCTATGCTATCTGCTAAAAACTTTGCCTGTATTTCTATGTTATTTATCAATTTTTAGAAGCTTTTTTGGAAAATGTATGAATTGAAACACAGAGCAGTGAAAATTAATGTACAGTACTTTCTATATTTGTGGTTATTGAAACTCTTACAAGTTTCAGATGTACAATTGGATCAAGTATCTAGCCGTAATAAAAATAGAAAAGTTTTTTTACGTAAACTTTGTTTTCGTCTTTCTTTAAACCATCCTCTTTTATCCTTGTTATTTTTCGCTCTACTTCGAACGAAGTTGTAGCAAACTCTGACACCACCGATCGTGTTTTCCTCTCAGGTGTTTGCGGCGGCCATTGTTATCTGAACTGTGCATGACTATTGTGACTGAAGTTGAAGGATGAAGCGAGTCGGATGCCTCTGTGGAAGCAATTACAATCGAGAAGTAAAAAACACCTGAGGCGTTACAATTAATTATTAACCATTGTGAACATAATTTTCTATCAAGAATATCAAAATACTGTCCACGATAAAAAATTTGTCGAAATATCGAAAAAGTAATCCTATAAAATTCCTTTGCAGCTTTTTAAATTTCCATTAAATTGTAAAATTATTCAGCGTAATCCTTTAAGCCAAGAACAAAAAATTCTGTATAACTTTTATGCATGAAGAAAATTTTTAAAACCTACCTAGCTTTTTAAATCCCATACTAACATAATCAAAAAAATTGGTACGGCTTCTATATAGAAACTTGTAAAAGTTTCCTAGAAAAAGAAAAGTATTATTACTGAAGCTCACAAATCAAAATCAAAGTTTTTTAATGAAAGACTAAATAGCGCTTGATGATCCTTTTCCACGGAGAGGCCCAAAGAAATCGGCTGAAAAGAATTAATGGCTAGGAAAACTTATGATCTATCATCTTCGACTCAGCAAAAACGAAAATTGCTACAACCTAGATGGTATCAGATTAGATTGCACTCGACTGTATAATGCACATTACTGCGCACTCCTGACTCGTTCCGATGTCCATTAAAAGGAAGCCTACAAACGATGTTTAGGTTACGTGTTATTACAGCCCATTCGTTCGTAACAGGCGATCTAGCGTGAAAGTAATTACAAACGAAGGGAAGTAACAAATCGTTCTCCGCGGGACGGCAGTAATAAACTATGCCGAGTATTTTAAGTAGTCGAGCCGTTTCATTGTCAGATACGGGGCAGCGGTGTTCTAGAACGCGATTTCCTCTCGTCAAAACGACGTCACTCCCCACCTCTCAACCATCCCTCATTTTATAACCGACGGGTTCTGTAACCATCCTAGACAATCTATACCACGGTGTAAACCGCTTTATCGCTTCCCCTTCGCCCTCTATTTTGCTAAACCGAACACGGTCTTCTTCTTCGCAGGTTCGCGGAAACCCGAACGCATCCACCCGAGTAAAGACGGTAAAAACGGTTTAAGGCCGGCGCGCGTTATGTCGAAGCGCAGCGAAACGAAATGCAGCGAAGCGAAGAGAAAATTTTATAAACAATAGAATCTTATGGAGCCGCGCACATTAGGCCAAAGCGCGGCGACCGATGTGATTCCATCATCGAGAAATACGTATGCTTCGCGTAGCATCGTGTCGCTTCTGTCATGTGAGCGAAGCCTAGTGACATGTTGAACGAAATATTCATGGTATGGTATAAACATCAGATTTGATAATATTTGTAGAAGAGGAAAACTTAGTGCTTTTGGTACAACGATATAAAGAATTATATGATTTTTCCAACAGAAATTATAGCAATATCGAAGTAAAAGAGAAATGGAAGAAAATTGCTCACGAAATTAAATTAATCGGTGAGATACCATTTATTAATATTGTTTTTCAAAACTTTGAAATGCAAACACGGTTATATACATATACACATTAATTTTATTGTCGAAAAATAGTGCTTAAACTCTTAAACTCTTCCCTAGTAGGTAATGCATTTGTGGATGCATTACCTTCAATTCGTTGTAAATATTGTAATGATCGATAAAGTAATATTTCATCTGCTACTTCCAACATTTGAACATTCAGGTTGTATTTTCAAACGTCTTTAATAAATTCGAAATTTCTACTGTTTTATATACTTGGTCGAGGCCTCGCTCTTCGAGACAATAAACTCTTTTTCTCACTAGGCGCATTCTTATTTACTATACGAAGCAGCCGGTCAAACCAAAGATTGGCATCATTCGGTGCAAAAACTTCGGCGTCTTTTCCTGTTTACTGATAAAGAGTACAAATTTTATGGGGACGTAAAATCTCTGGGAAGAATCGAAGTGAATGATTCTGTCTGAACGATATTAAAATTTTTATGGAGTTGGTTATAGGCACTGCTGGGGCTGTCTCATAAAATCTGGTCCTGGGTGATTCATAGTACAGTTGGGAGAATAATTTTCCATTATATTATTTTGTAAAAATGTTGTGAAGGGTCTGGTAAAGGTGTTCTATTGTTTCTTTAAATAATTGGCATACCTCCAAAGCCTCTCTATTCTCAATATATTTATGAAGCACAGACAATCCATTTATCCCATGTCTTCCATTTTAAATATGCTTTTCAAACATTACGCTGATTCACTAATTTTATCTAATTTTTTTAACAAGAAAGTTAATAATATTTACTCACTAACAATCGTGTTAAAACCTTACAGCGTAGTGAGTAGAATTTAATGTTTTTATTTTCGTAAATTGGATTATTTAACATTAAAACAGCGGTAGATATTCACACAATACTAAAACACAGATGATCAGTAAAAAAGAAATAAAGACAGTGTCGAATAAATTCCGAAGTATTACAAAGTTTCGGCGTTCTGAGTTCTACAGAAATCGAAACGATCGTCCGTAACTTCAGGTATCTCCGATAAAGTGATCGCGGCCAATCGGATCGAGTGTAGTAAAACGCGGAGGGGAGGGGCGAGTATCGATGTATCGCAATCCCTCGGAGGGATTTTCTTTTCTCGTCGCGTGTCCTCGGGCTAATTTCTAAAATCCGATAAACATCGAACCGGGGGGTTGGGGGGTCGGGTAGGGAGTACAGGAGCGGCGAACGAGGAAAGTCGAAGGTATTGACAGGGGGATGAAGGTACGACGGAGGTAACGAAATTACTTCTTGAAAATCCCGGCGTGGAAACGTGAGCAGAGCTAAAGGACTCGAAGGACCGATTTTCAGGATTGCCCCCGGAAAATCAATAGCTATCCGTGCTTTAGCCGGCTAACAACGGTCTCCTGACGAAGGTCTCCCTGTGCTCGCGGAGAATCTGAGCGAAAGAATGGTCGATAATTGAAAATATTGATTTACGACCCGCCACCCTTGGCTTCGGTTTCACGTGTTTCCCAAATGTCTCTCTTCTTATACTGCTTTCCGTCGATCCGGCACGAAGCAAACGTTACGCCCCTGTATTCTGGACTCGACGGTGTTGATGAAATCAACTGAAGAAGGGAGCGTGCGGCGTCTGTAATCTACCCTTTGCTGAGAGTAATTGAATTTGCACTTGCACCATTAAATAAACCCTTTCGCCCTTAAATAGATAGTGCGCGAATTTAAATTATTAGGAGTACTGTGATTTTATGTATATTTAAAAGGAGTTTCAATTCCACTACGTTTTTATTGATACTTCAGAAGGATATTAGAAATAATAGCTTTACCCTGCTACGGTTTATCCTGAAAATCCTCGATGGAACAACTTATATTATCATGCTATTAAAAATGTAGGTAATTAATTTTTAACATAGATATTAACACTAAACTTCTCACATTTTTCCCAAAAATGAAACAGTTTTTAAAGGAAATAAAATACTTTAATGGGTCAAAATATACCCGAATAACTGTAGCTGCATTATAAAATTCAGTGAGATCTTTAAAAATAATCTCTATTAAAAGAATTTTTTTTTAATTTTGATTCTAATTACATTCTAATTATTTACATATTTCTATTTATAATCGTTGTAGAGAGTTGATTAATATACAGAGTGCTAATTTTAACTACAGCACCTAAATTATTTCTGGTACTATTGAAAGTAAAAGCCAATGACTAAATAAGATAAAAATGATTTCAAGGCGTGTAGTTGATGGTGATAAAAACAATGAAGTGACATCGAAGGCAACAGAATCAGTTTTATTTTGAAGAACAGACATAAATAATAAAACGAGAAACATAATATTACCCTGTATAATAATGCTTCATGTTAAATTAATTACCCTGTATAATAATGTTTCATGTTAAATTAATTACCCTGTATAATAATGCTTCATGTTAATCTTGTGCCTTTTAAATCTGTCAGTACATCCTAGTAATTTCCCTCAATTCACAAAGCCAATCGAAGTATCAATCTAAATATTCTAACAGGTTTGTCAAACCCATAGAAAATGTCAAACAATTAATAATCGAAAATCCCGAAGCCAATAGCGAATCGAGCCAATGGTTCGCCCACACGAACGTGTCGATGACAGATTTGTCTAGGGGTTGAAGTTCTCGCACTCTCGGACGTCAAGAGTCGTCGCGATGACTGTGTAAAAAAGAGTCCTCGTGTGCCGTGCTACTCGACGTGTCAGAGGCATCGCGAGGCCGTCATACATTAACAGGATCCCCGTGGATGGCGTGAAAACTCTTGGAAAGCTCTGATCCGGACGAGTGGCCGCGGAGCGACTGAATTGTCAGACTGCTGGCAATCTTCGGGCCCCGTGACGTGAAAGGCTTTCAGCATCACGCGACGGGACTAATTGTGGTATATCGTCCTAAATAAAGGTACATTGACGATCTGCCACGACAATGTCAATAATTACGATGGCTTCGGGGTGTGTCAACTCAGCTGCTTTTTTTCCCCCTTAACTATTTTCCATTATCGGTTCGAATTGACAAGCATCAACGAGGAAACTATTGATCGAGAGGAAAGTGTGCTTTATAGTCTGTCCTGAAATTTGAATAGTATTACAGAAAAGTGTTATGTATGATAGATGTTCAATAGCATTTGAGAGAAGAATTATCAAAGATTTAGATATTATTGCTTCTTTAGTAGCTGTGCAATTAAAATAATTAGTCCTTGTAGAGGAATTTCTACAAATTGCACAAGGAACTATTATTAAATTTGTTCCGCATACGTTTACATTTTCACGTCTTTAAAATACGATCTACAAGACTACAATTTGTCAAATTTTTGATCCAATGTACACCGATATAAAAAATTATTGCCTACGTTACTTATGGACTTAGTTAAAAATTATCGTAATTCAACATTCTCTAAGATTGTTAATACTCATAAAAATTTGTTCAAACAAGAGGAAAATTAAAACTTGAACCTCGGATTTTTTGACACTTGTGTTCGATTTTATTTAGGATGATTTTCAAGGAATGAAGTTCTCTCATAGAGAGGATTGTAAACATCGCAAACATTTTTTGATATTTTAGAACAGACGTACCTCACATATAGCAGTGTTCACAATTTTGGCGTATAGTGCCACAGAATATGATCCTTTATTTTTAAAGCAATCCAAACTGCATCCGGAATGGACGTTTTTTACCGAAGCTACAACCATTTACAGAATCGTCTTTTTATGGATTACTTTTGTTTTTTTCTTCAGTCTGTTCCTCCAAAAAAAATCAATTGTATACCAATAGTGTAGACATATTTATTTATTTCACAAGACTAAAATTAAAACAACACTACTGGAATAAAGAATGTTAAATAAATAACAATTTTAATTTGAATCTATTTTGAAAATAATTACAAAGAAGAAGCTTAGAAACAAAAATAGTTCCACGAAGTTACTAAAAGATTATGGTTTGAAGAATTGTGTTTGTAACCAATTAAAAACTTAATTAATTCTATACATAGAAGGTATAATATCAGTGTTTTTTATTTTTTTTGCTCTGTACTTTTGATTATGTAATTGTAGTATTGCTTTAATTTTATTCTTGTTAAATAAGTACCATACATTTTTCTACTTTACTAGTTTACAATAAAATGCTCCTAAAAAAATGCTACAATGTCATACCCGAAAGAACCTATAAACAGGACGACATTTCTGTAAATGATTGTAATTTCAATGAAAAATATCCGTTTGTGATGTTTTTTGGTCATACTCCAAAATTGTGCAAAATGTTGCTTATGAGGTACACTCGTTCTCAAATATCTATAAATTTTTACAGTCTGACAACCGTCTATACATACAAGAAACGACTTTACCCTTTGAGAACCATACTGAACAAAATCTTAAGTTCAAGTTATCATCTATCCTTTGCTTCAACAAATTTTAATAAATACTAATAAAAGTATGAAACGTAGAAGTTTAATGACTTTTTACTAATCTATAAGTACCTAATGCAACAATTTTTGTCAGTAGTGTACATTGAATAATGCCTAACAGGTGTACTAGGCTTACTGAAAAAATACAGTTCCCCGAAAACAATGAACCTCCGCAGAAACAATGCGATCAAAGGACGTTGCCTCTGGAGAAACAGCGACCGTTTACTTTCCCTAATTAAACGTTCGCGAAGAATCGAAGCGAATCGCGCGAGCTCCTGTCAAACAACCGGACAAAGGGTGAAAGAACGGCCCATCGTTTCGCGCGAATCGACCAAACAACGGGACTTCCCTTTCGACGAGTTCGACTGTCGGAGACCAATTAATTGGGGATAACAGAGTGCGTGCTCGAGTTTCACGAATCCGGCGAGGCCAGAGTGGCTCGTACGAACGAACGAGCTTCGGGCGCGAGGGAGGATAAAAACAACAGACACACGCGCGCGCGAGTTCGCATTTCTCGATGGCAGACTCCGATATACCGGCCGCGTATTCGTCCCTCTCGATGTCACGTGAACGATGACGCGCGGCTGACAGGTCGAATCGCGGGAAAGCGATTCCTGTGCGTGACATCCGGTCACGCGGCGCGTATATACGAATTTCGACCTGAATCCAAACCCAGAACACCTCGTGGCGGGCAATCGCTCGAAATGGAATTCGACAGGTCACCCCCTTCTCTCTCTTTCCCGACCCCCTGCTGCCATCACCCTCCTCCCCCCTTCCACAGTCACCGCCTCCTCCGCCTCCCTTTTATCTATCTCTGCCCGGAGAACCGTCGTGGCAGCCATTAAACGTCAACGACAGGTCCCCGATGACGAAGTGCCGCCGATGCACAATGCCTCCGAGTGCAATCGCGTCGAAACGAGTACGCCCGCCCCCGCGATCCTTTGACGAACTACGCGCTACCTGGATTTATTTGTCTCGCGCGAGGGGGTTGGACTCCCATGGGGGTGGCCAGAGATCAAAATCTCCTCTGTGGTTTTCGACGGCCAAACGAAAGATTAAGGTGATTGAAAGCGTTCGTTGCTTTCGAGAAGCGAAGATACAGGAAGTTTGGAGCGTTAGAAGATGCGGTTTTTGGAGAAAATTGGTCGAATAGTGAAACTAGATGAAGGTTTTGTATTTTTAAAATATGAGGTGAAGTTTGAGGTTCGAAAGAATATGAAGAGAAATTATTTTTGCAATACTTAATATTGACAATGTTACAAATACATTGCTATGTGAATATTGCGAAGAGAATGATGCAAGAAACTGGGGTGAGAATAATATCGAAGAAGAAGAATATTCTGGGAAAAATAATACTCCATCTGGAATACCCTGAAACACTATTTATTTGAGCAACCATCTTGGAACGAAATAAAATGCGATATGAAAATGATATTTTTGCAAAGCTGTAACGAGAAAAGTTTTCAATCCTGAAGAAAAATAATTAGTTTTAATGAATGGGCAGATAAGGGCTCAAATGTTTTTGATACGCCATATTTTTCTGAGATAAGATCATATGTATCACTCAAAAGAAAAGGTAATACTAGTTTTAATGAAATTGTTATGCTTTATGTGATAAATATTCTTAGGGGCCGTTTCCATTAGAGCGTCCAGTCTGGCATGCCTGTTTTCTATATCTGCGGGTATTCTCGCTATGTGAAAGCATAGAGTCGAACCAAGACTTGGTCGGCGTTCAGAGAAAACGACCGAGAATGCACTCCCTAAGCCTGTAGAGCTTTCATTATAAGTCTACCGTTTTTACAACCTTATGGGTATCACTCGATGCGTGTGCTATCTAAGGGCTAGCGGCGCATAGTGGTGCGAGCGACGTGGACCCTCTACCATATTTACTTAAGTCCTGTATCTGTACGATTCCTTTAAAGTTTCGGCGAAAAGCTGACTTCGAATGGATACGGCTTGAGCCGAGCGCTGAGCACTATTTATGAATGACATGGCCGTCGAAGGCTGTGTCCTAATGTCATTTAGCACTCTCTCTCTCGGTTTACACTACTTTAGACACGTACCAGAGTCGAACGCTTAGCTGTGCAGATGACCAAAATCCTGTCAAATCCTCAAATCTCTCTCGCACGTAAAAATGCCAGCATTACTAGGCTGGGCTCGACTCGGCACTCTAATGGAAACGGCCCCTTAGATTGAAAGCGTGTCATTCATTCATCCGTAACGTTCCAATGCATCGGCCAGTCCAAATAGTTAGACATACTACTGTATTAACTCACAGTCATAAATCTAACTAGAACATTCGGATGTGGAATCCTAAAATAATGATCTTTAATAGTTCTATTTGAGAGTTACGGAGTGAGATTTATTATCACTGACAAGTAGAGTAACCTATATTAAATACTTCAGTTATGAGAACAATTATTCACAGTAGTTATACTCAATAATGCATCCCTAAAATAAGTAAAGGTTCATCAATAAAGATTCAATTTCTATTCATCAATGAAGATTCATTGTAAAACGAAGTTAAATCCTTCAAATTTCAATAGCTATAGAAAATTACACTTCCTAATTTATTTGTATTAAATTCTAAACACATTTCATAATCAGTAGACGGTGGATTCTTATGCAAAATAGAATATGTACAAACGATAATAAAAAATTGAAGTTCGAATAACAATGTATCTTATTTTTTAAATATTGTAACTTGTATTACATTTTTTTGATATTTTGTATATTTTGGAATTTACCAACAACTTTGTAGATTTTTGCATACGTAGAATTGCCATAAATGCATAAAAATGCGTAGTCTAATCATCATTATAAACGTTTAACTTTTAAACCCAAGAAACTTTATCATGCAGTGTTTAATTCTAGCATAAATTCAGAAGTATCATCGTTTATTCATAAATATGGAATAATAAATATTCCTTCCTTCACTAATATCACCTGTACAACCCAAAAACTGTCAGGCGTGCAATTAAAAAATTTGCACCGCCATGGCCGGTAGTTGATCGTCCTATTTAAGGACGGTCACGTAGCGCGATTTATTATTACCATGACATGGGAATCGGCGTCTCTCGGCGCCTCGACGCCCATCGTAGTCGACCGTGAGCCCATCTAATTAGCGTCACGCTACGAGTACCCCTACAGTCTGTCCCGACGTCAGCGTCGAGGGGCTCGAATCAAATCGCCCCTCTTCCTCGTTTCTCCCGTCTCCTACATATCCTGGCCACGTGATTCCGCCAACGGCCGGTCGTGAATTTGAAGTTGACGCTTCCTCCGTTTCGGCAGAAGAACGACATGACTTGTCAACTCGTATGCAATGTAACGTTGATTTCAAATTACGATCACGTATCGGACAATATAGCGGACCCTTCGATGCATCGCTTTCCGGTGTGAAAAATCGTCAGGAATGCATGGATTTTAAAAATTATATGACAAATTCTATTTTGAATTTAAAATAATAGGGAGTAAAAAAATTAGCGACAAAAATGTTTAAGATATCTTAAATAAAGTTGAGATTTGAAGGAAGAAGGCTATGCGATATTTTTGGGCAATGAAATGAAGAATGCTTTGGTCTCAATATAAGATTAATATTTTTATTGAAGTCGAATTTATATCTAACTGTAGGCATTTTGACTATAATTAATTGTGAAAGTAGTCGGTTAGACTTGGATCAATAATTTTGCAAACGGGAAAATTGGTCGTGCAAATACAAAAACGAGAGTTAAGGTATGTGTCCATTTGAGAGCAAAATTGAGAGTAACTGTCTGCAATTGTCAAATAATTATCTGAAAGTGATGATATTTGCAATTTGCAATTACTCTCGAATCAATACACAGTAGTATAACTATCAGACAGCTACGTTCACAATAGGAAACTGTTTCGTATAATGCGTAGCTGTCGCAAGAATTGGTCGCAAATATTTCGTGTATTGCAATAGGAATATTCCGTAAGGTGTAATCGAAAGATCATACATTCGAATTAATTGAAATGTATGAAGAACATCAAATGTTGTGGGATAGTAAACCCCAAGATTATAGAAATCGGGGGAAGAAAATAAGATTTTTAATGAGAGTTTGAGAGTTCCATGGAAGGAATTCAGCGGAAAATGATTTACCTACAAAAAATTTATAAACGAGATTATAAAAACTTGATGCTAAAAACAGTAATGTCACCATTACGCGTTCGCGAACAGAAATAGATTTTATTATTAATTATTTAAGGATGTTATTTATGTTATGAATCTTAAGAATCTGTGTTGAACTCCTTTTAATTGATTAATATATTTTGTTGAAGTAGGAGACCAAATAATAGACAGTATATGTACAGGAATTTTATAGTTTGTTTATTAATAAAATCCGTAAAGAAACGTTTTCTGAACCCAAGAGTTTTTAATACTATATTAGTAAGATTTTCGTAATTACGTATCTTTTTCTGCAATGATTGAACTTATTTCTTCAATTATATATTGAACTTCCACTGTGTTCATTCGTACAAAGTTACGAAATTACTGGGTATCTTCAGTTTGAAGTTCTTTTATTGGAGATAAATATGCCCCATGTGTTTGCCTGCGCTCAATCCATGGAATTTTTACGTTGTTTTTTCCTTGTTTTTAAGTAGTGTGCGCTATAATTAAAGCACTGAGTTTTTTTACATCCATGTTCACGATTTCACTTTAATTTTAGTTTGAAAGAAACTGACTATCTCTATTGAAAACAGATCTGAGAGTTCTATCAGGTAGTAAACTGTCGGAGAGTATTTATAATAACTAGACAGCGGATCTTTATGCAAAATAAGATTTTTACCAGCACAAATAAGGACTCAGAACTTGAAAAACAATATATTTAATATTCTAAACATTCTAACTTCAATAATATTGTTGATATTTTGTATATTTTTGCATATGTCAGCAGTCTCATAGATTTTTTGCGTACTTAGCACTGTCATAAATGCATAAAATCCGCTGTCTAATAATAACTATCGGAGAGTAACGATTGTCCAAGTTAAGAGTTTTCTAAATCGAGAGAAACTCTCAAATGGATTGTTAAATGGAGTCCGTGTGAAACAATCGATCCTAGTGACTGTCAAGCATAAATATATTTTCTGTTTCCTCTAAACTATTGAAAGACTATTGAATATTAAGTATTTGAACGACAGAATTGAGAAATAGTAATAATTACTTCAAGAAATAAATTGATTCAGAATATGTAAAAATAAATAATGAAGTCCACAAAGTTACAGTTCTTCCGTACGTATAGAATTATTCATACGTCAGTGAATTTAAAAAAAAAAAGGTAACAAAGCTATGAAATAATACAAAAAAGTTTATTATAAAAGTTGCGAAAACTGTTCGAATTCTCGAGTTTCCATCTCAATTTTAACAGAACCTCAATTTTCCAAATTTTCAATTTCGAAGCTCTCCACGTCCACCCACCAGCAACTATCGAAGCCATTCAATCAACAGAATACACAAGTATCGTATTCCCACCGATACAATTCAAACTCCACCTCGAATTCGCAGAAAAGCTCCCTAATAATCACGGTAGTACCAGCAACGATCTACCACGTACAACTGATTTGCATCCTTTTTAAGAAGAGTGATCCTACAATGGTAGCGTCTTCAAAGCCTCGTCGACAACTCAATCCCCTTGCCATCTTCGTCTATAGACATAGGCTCGCCGGGGCCGAAGTCTAGAAATTAAATTTTGGACTGTCCGCCGCGAATACCAAGCAGCTAGGTCCGTACAAGAGCCAAACTAACCCTCCCGTCACCCCGCCCCGTCCCCCGTTCCCTCTTTCTGATCGTTCGTCTTCCTTCTATCGCGCGAACGACGCTTGAAAGGGAGAGAAACCGCTCGACTATGATAAGAAGAAAAGAAAAGGATGGGTCGGTGGGTGGAGGTAGCGAAGGCGTCAGGATGAAGAAGGCTCGGCAATATGGCCGACCGGACGTCCTGTCAGGACAAGATATAAGGGGCTCTCTGTCCCGGAGGATTTGGCACCCTTCTGCCTCTGTCTCCCTCCCTCAGGCCCGATTTCTCTCGCACGTTTTTCCCCACCCTATCGTGTGTTTTCCAGCGAGACCTCCTTCGGCGGTGAATCATACGTGTTGGAAGACATCGGCTACGTGACGCGGCGGAAGGGAAAACTTGATTTTCCGGGTGGAACGCGCGCCCCGTGTTCTCAGCCCCGTCGACTGGATGATCCGAGCCATTCCGACTGATACGAAATCGATAGAGTTCCGATTTCGGCCTCGAGCGTGACACCTTCCGCGCGATTCGTGTGCAGTGAATATGTTATTATTGCGGATGCTGCGAGTTTGATACGGTTGCTTGCGAATTTTAAACGGAGTCAGAATATAGAGTTGTTATGAGATTAGAAATTAGAATACACCTAAATAGGGTGAAGGCACTGATACTCTACCACTTGAAGCTAAATATTAACTAAGAGTATCAACAAATAATGATAACAATAACCAGTGAATGTTGTAAAATATATGAAATACATTAGAATTGACACTAATAAGCAGACTGCGGATTTTATGCATTTATAGCAATATCAGATGTGCATAAAATCTACAAGACTGTTAACATATAATATAAAAAATATAATCTAAGTTAGAATATTTAGAAAATTAAACATACCGCTATTCAAGTTCCTACTCTATTTGTGTTTATAAAAATTTTATTTTGCAGAAATATCCGCAGTCTACTAAGGCATTTATAGCAATATCAGATGTGTACAAAATCTACAAGACTGTTAACATATAATATAAAAAAAAAAAAAATAATCTAAGTTAGAATATTTAGAAAATTAAACATACCGCTATTCAAGTTCCTACTCTTTATTTGTGTTTATAAAAATTTTATTTTGCATAAATATCCACAGCCTACTAATAAGCATTGTTTATGAAAAGCATAAAGAACAATGTTGTTGGCAAGCCTAATACTGTATAAAAAGTATACATTAGTGCAAAATAGTCCACAATATATTATCATGTAACCCCTAATTTCATTCCATATCACGTAAAAATTCGATAAGGACACGTTTTAGGTCACGTTCCCATTGAGTGTGATATCCCAAGCACGAGCCCGAGCCAAGCTTGGAAAATGACGGCGGAGAGTAGCTCGGCAAACTTCGGTGGAACGAATCGTATCGCGAAGCTCAATCCCGAAGTTTGCCGAGCTACTCTCCGCCGTCATTTTCCAAGCTTGGCTCGGGCTTGGCTCGTGCTCGGGCTTGTGATATCACACTCAATGGGAACGCGGCCTTAGAGTTTCCTGATTTATCATAAGAAACCTCTGAAATTTTATGAAAACTGTCGCGTGAAAGATTGTACAGTGATTCACAGGTTGTTCACATGTACTCCAAATGTTAATTAACAGTAAACTTCAGTTTTTTCTTTCAATTTAGGTTATTTTTAGCTTTCACGTTTAATTATTGCTCAGTTCTCATAATCTTGATTGTATGCAGGCAAATATTTTCTTTAATGTTTAGACAAATTTAATATACTCTTCGTGAACAAAGTGAGTTGCTGTATTACTAATATGTTTTGTTAGCACGTAAAAGTTCTAGAAAAATAAATAATTAGTGTTAAAATAAAGTATCTGACTTCCTGCGATACCCAACCATGTAGATATTTCTTAAAGACCATACCGCATAATTTTCCAGTAAAGAAGGTATACAGCTGAATTACACTATCTGCTTCTACTTGAAGCTTGTTTTCGGGCATATCGTGTTCAAAATAGCAATTGTACATATAGAATTAAAATTTGTTTGCAAACCATTTTAAAAGCATTCGTATTTCGAAGTCAAAGATTCATCCCTGCTGCGTCCCCCTTAAAAATCTGTTTTATTAAAACTTTTATTTTTTAAACATTATTATGAATGTGGACAGCAAAATTTTTATAAAATCTCAAAGAACAACAAATGTATTATAGGTATTATGACTTTCTTATATTTTTCCTAATATTTGAACAATTATTTAAAGAAGTAAGATGCATGGTTAGGTGGAAAAAGGACCTGAAGACCGTAGCAGGAATAAAATACAATATAAAATTATCATTTAATAAATCTTTTTGGGAAAGTAACAACTTCAGTGAAAAATAAAGTAGCAAGATATTTATAACATTTTTGTAATATTTCCTGTATTCGATAATCTAGAATTCTCCTAGAGACATTCACAGCTACTTTATTATTTCAATTTAATTTATCCTACTCCTACCAATAAAATTCCTTTCATCAAAACGAAAACTTTTTAATCCTACCTGATTTTCACCAACCACCCCTACGAGTCCCTAAACCAGTTTTTCCTCTCAAAATTGAAAACTAGACTCAAACATCACGGATTACCGAATCAAAACAGCGTGTAATTTTACTCCTAATGGCGTTTCCCATCAGAACGAAATTCCTCGTCAACTCGAAGTCAAACGAGGGATTTTCGAAGCCCCACTGCAACAATAACAGCGAAATCGCGTGATAGAAGTCTGGAGCGGTTCAAATATTTTCTTGGAATCGCTATAGTTGTCGACGAAACACCTCGGATACCTAATTGCGTTAAAATTCACCTCCAGAAAAATCTCCCTTCTCGCTCGCGAAAAGAAGCGGACGCCTGCTTTGATCTACCGTTCGTGTTCGTCTATACAGCACGAGCTTCACACCTACAAAGTCAATTTAATTACACAGCCTCGCCGTGCCGATAGTTTACGTTGCCGCTTTGAGTCTCGACTCTCGACGATAGAATGCACACACGCGAAAGGATCACTTGCCGAAGAGTTATGCGCGCGCGAAATGTGGCTAATTACGTGAGTCGCGCGAGCCGAAAGCCTCTGCCGCTTAAGAAACGCGCCAGCCACCCTTTATTGTCGGGAAGAAATTACGGGGAGAAATCTGCTACAAACTACAAACAACCGCGTGAGGTTCGGAAAATTTTACTTCATTTACGCGGCGATATCGAGTTCGAATAAATTTTAATGATAGTAGTTGGCATTGAACTTTTAATTGTAATGCTACGAAAAAATGGCTTTTACTTAGAAAAATAGATTTATAGAAAGGAGCAGTTAAAAATATTTCAATCGATGGATTAAATGAACAACTCTACAGAGTTTAGACAAAAATATAAAAATAGTGACAGTGTAAAATAAACTTTCACTAAACCTTTACAGACGCAGAAGCTGCTTCTATATTTAACGACAGAGGCACATCGTTCCCTTTAATCAGCCTAATTGATTCACGCAATCGAAAAGGCATATCAACATTTATCGAAGCGTATCATTGTGCTCTGGATACGATTATCGTGTTTCACTGTCGTAAGCGCGTTCTATTATTAGCTGCACTTATTATTTAATCCAATCGATTCAACGTTCTCCTCTCTTCCTACCTACACGGTTCCCCGGGCTGTTGCAATTACTATATCGAACCTCTACGTTCACCCTATTGCCTTTCCTGCTAATAACATTCAGTAAGTTCACCGTACTGGCAGCGCCGAGCTATAAGCTAATGAACTTGGAACAAAGACACTAATGTTGGCATGCTTCGAGACACAGAAGACCCTTTCAGAACGTCGCCATTATCGTCGTAAGGACCATGTCTTCGACGGTATCTTTATTATAACGTTGTAACGCGGGCCTGGAATAAAGTCTGGTATCGATCACACGCCAAGATTCCGGGTTGCTTAATACATTCGCGAGAAATTTGAGTCCCTGGAGAGCTGAAATACGTGTAACGTTGCATTAAAAAGTGCGAAGTGGTTTCTCTGAAAATATTTTACTGAATATTGGAGAAAACTCTTTTTAACCTTTACATGTGACTGACGTAAATTATTTGATATTACAGAAAGCGTGGAGGTATTGAGCCTTTAACATAATTTTTTTTCGTTTTAATGGAATTGTATGTTTATTTTAACTCGGGATCTGATGTTGAACTTTAAATTAATTTTCTGCTTTTCAAAAACTTATTCTATGGAATTATTCCCTATTTCTCTGAACACGGTACAAAGTTAATTAATAAATTTCCTTTTATTCGCGTCTATACTCGCAAACTCTAAGTGATAATATGAATCCAAGTGCTTCGGGCTCTTAAAAGATCTCTCGAAATTGTTTCAGATACTTTGACGGCACAGACACGAGGCGTACAGCTCTGTTCGCGAGAGGATGCTCGCGTGAAAATTAATTTATCTAAAATGACCTGCCGTCTTCGCCTATTGACTTCAAGTATCGCAGCAACAACCGGGCATGTCATATAATAACGAAATTATCTCGAAGATGCATCGAACGCTAAAACGGGGACAAAGAGAGCCGCCCGTTTGACGATGGGACCATTTCTCGCTCGATTATATTACGTATATATCGATCTCCGATGTTATAATTACCGTTGAGAGAAAATGGGATTTGCGATTTCCTTTGACGCCCCGGGTACATTAACCTCTGGTGAACGCCACTTAGCCAACTAATAGCAGAAAGATCACCAAATTGACGCGTCAAGTGAGAACCATTACGATAAATTAATACATTATTCGCGATGGCAATTATCGATTTCGTTTATCCAAAGATTTTTTTGCCGTTCGGTCAGTTCGCCGTTCATCATTTCGGGCTTGAACAATATTAAAATAAATTATTTGAAGAATAATTATTTGAAGTAATCATGTGTTCGTTTATTTGAGCAGACAAATCATTTTTTGAGGGATTATTTGGTTATTTGGATTCCGAATTATTGTATGTTATTTTGCATTTGATTAAATATTTATTTAAATAATTTTACAAAGACTCTCTGATCCTTTCACGTCAACATCGACAACTGTGTTAGAGATGTGAATTTCACACATATTATTGAATATAGAATTTACACATATTATTAAAAAGTCAGTGCCTATACAAAAACTGTGTAAAGGTAGTTTTCAATTACGACGATGTTTGCTAAGATGTTAGATTTACCAGAATACGGATATCTTTCTGACAAACAGCTTAAAAGAAGTACAGTTTTAAAAGTAAATTAAATTGAAATATAAAAATTTCCACATTATTTGTTATTTATTCCAATGAAGTAACAGAAATAATAAATCATTGAAATAAAAAATTATTTGAATCGAACACAAAATAAGATAGATTTTTTAATTCTACTTCAAAAACAAAAATAATGAAGTATTTTAAAGAACTCATTATTTCATATGATTATCTGTTATCTTATTTCAAATAAAATGTGCCCAACCCTGCAATTGATGGAGAAAAGTGATAATCAAAACAATAATCTATCAATAAATTCCATAGTTCTTTATTCAGAAATACTTGATTTTTGAAACATAAAAATTCAGAAACGCTGTAAACTTTCCAAATAACGTAATACTCAGCACCAGCAGAAAAGTTGAGAGTCCCTTTTAATCAGATGCATTCGTTATTCCCGTAAATATCAGTGTCCTGAAAATTTGCAAGTTGATTCGGAAATCAAGAATGCTGAAGCGAAGAGTTAAAAGTCATGGGGGGAAGTTAGACGGAGTTGGAAGGAGCCGGAAGTTAGGAGTTAGGAGGCAGTCTTATTGTTAGATTCAGTTAAAGCACACTTTCTGAACGCACGGGTCTCGGGCCAAGTTGTTTGCTAGAATCGTGTATATTTCCGTGGATTTGTGTGCGAGGTAGTTGTTTCTTGGGCTGGTAATTTTAACTGTGCAGTAAAACTCTTTCCTTTTCACATTTCTATGTTATACAAATATGAGAGGAAGTAAACATACGATTCGGGACACATTTAATATTCATTAGATGCTATAATTTTAAATTCGTTCAATAACTTCGAAATTGAAACCCTTTGAAAATTGTATTTCGTTGCTAATTTTTTAACGAGTCTCTTAATATCGTATTTTAATGGACTTCGTATTAATATATGCAAATAAGGAAATCAGTCTTGTCTCACTGAATATAAAAACACATTATATTAACTTCGATTACTCATGAAGTGCTTCTGCTTTTATTTTTACTAACACCGAAGATAAATTAACGACGAGAACGTTGCACAAATGTTATCCATCCTCGTTCCAGTCACTCGATATAACTGCATTACGCACTTCGTGTCCTCGATCAAAGGCTCCCTTTCCTCCGTGGCACAAATTTTTTCGAGTTTATCGTTCCCATAGAAGAAACCTCGCGTCCTCGACGGCGTTTCCTCTCGCAGGGGCTAATTAAGTCAGCCCGGTTAACAAGGGCGTCGGACAGCAAGGCAGACGATCGCAATGGGAAAGATGGAATCCGCGCGCATCGGAACAAGGGACAAAGAGCTTTCTCTCGAGAGCGTTTCCCGCTCGATTATGGATCGAGCGGTAATGGATGGCAATTACTGTTGAGTGCAGACTATAATGCAGACCCGATAATCATACCGGCACTTATGCTCGCAAATGAGCCAAGATGAATTTACGCGCTTTCGCTGGTTCCAGATACTCCTGATCATTGAAACGAAATAGTTTTGAGTGGACAAACGTGTTCCTTGGCACTGCGTTCGCACCAGTTCTCCTTAATTAGCCGGTCACTAATTATCGTTATATTATATTCTGATTATTCGAAGCCGGTTTAGCTCTCATAAAGTGGGGATCCAGAATGGGAATATCTTTGAGACGCCGACGTTGGGATGTGTTGTATTTAACGTGAAGATAGGAGGTAATTACTGTAATTAATCGTGGAGTTAAGAATGCCAGATATATGAATATTTTTAGGTTTGTAAATTAGGTACATTTTCCCACTCATTTAGATATTTTTAATTCACTTGTCTCAAATTAGAGGTGTATAAGAGATCTATAAGAAACCCCGTAATTTTCATATCCATAAAATATTCACATTTTATTTATATATATTTAAAAGCTAAATATCTGGAAATGAATTTGTAAGAAACAAATGGACTTGTTAACTAATTGCTTCAAGAGAATTCATCTTAAAAAAATTGACATGTCCTTCAATAAAAGATTATGGAATTTAAAAACTGAAAATAGTGTTTTGGAGGATTTCATGAAATATTTTTGCTTAAGGGCAACTCAACGTCTTTTTGAAAAAAGGATTGAATATTCTGTGATCTAGAGTTTTCGCGAGCGAAACTGGGATAAGGGAAGAAATCACGGAGTTAAAGTAGCAAGGTCTGCGCTCTGTCTCAAGTCTGATGAGAATATCTCCCACTCGACGTGGAAGCTACCCTCTTCCTGCGTTTGACACTTTCCATTTGTTCTCCAGAATCTCCCTCGTTTCTCTTTTATTCTGTCTCATGCATGCAGGGTGAACTATTATATTTCTTGAAGTTCTTCTGATGCTACTCGTTTGGTCCACAGAGTGTATGTAACTTTTATTACTTCAAATTGCTCTGTATTTCAGGCTGACAATGCCAGTGGCTTCTTTGAGAGTTTCTATTAGATACATTCTTTCTGTAAGTTTTGAAATTGTTCTTGAAAAACCTTATAAGAACCTTAGTTAGAATATTACAGAGTGTTAGCGAAAAGTTTTAAAATTCCAGGCTACTTTGTACAAACAGTAGTATGTATATTTCTGCATATGTTAAAATACTTGAAAAAAGTATGGATAATAAAAATAGTAATAGAAATTGAAGCTATATGCAAAACTTATATCAGTATTTTCATTTAATAACCAGTTACCATTTTTTAGAATGAATATTATAAGAAATTTTTGTTTCACATAATGTCCTTCCGATTCAATTAATTTCAGAAGTTCAAACAAGTTTAAAAATATGGTCTTGTGTATCTTGTATAAAAACTAGGATGTCGATGGACCATCGATCGTCAATAAAATCATACTAACGTCTTCCCACCTTGAGACGCGCCCAAGCGCCACCTCAATTGCGCTCCTCATCTTTCTTCGATGTGGTCGGAATCATTCAAAAGCTCCGGTGAACTTTCTTCCCGCGCCCGCAGGAATGCTATCTCATTAATTCCCAAATATTCCTGTCCGGGCCAGGAGCAAAGCCGCGTGCAGCTCCCGTTTCCACGCGGTTCGTCTATCATCCAAATTGAGTAATAAACCCTGGCCCCGCTCGACCCGGCTCCCGAACCACTTTAAAAGTTAATCTTGGTAGGCGTATCAGGTTCCACGGGGACGCGGCGCGGCGTTGGTCCCCCTTTCCTTCTCCCCGGAGGGTTTGTTCCTTCTTCCGTCCTTCGTCCTTATCACCTCGCACCCGCTTCATTCCCCCGTCTCCTATGGAACGCGGACGCATATCTTCGTCCCCAGTCAGAATTTCTACGGGCTGAAGCGACAGGTGCCGTCTTCCGGCGAATATTTCGCCCCCATCCCTCCACCCCTCGTGCCCCGTGCAAGCGCGCGACGTTTCGACGTAATTACGAGCAGACGATGCCGTATTTCTCGCGCTGGGAACGCAAATATCCCGGGCAAAAAGTCCTCGACGAGGGGGAAACAGGGATCGCGTGCTTTTCGTGGACCCCGGCTGTCGCGCGTGTGTCACCCGTGTCTCGTAAATGAGAAGAGGGAAGATTAAAAATGAGAGAAACGAGCAACGAAAAGCTGAGATGATTGAGAAAAAAAAAAGAAGAAACTAGCTAGTCCGTGGTGCTCGCTCGCTTCGCGAGCTCGCGGGTGGAGTCCGTGTTGCTCGCTCGCTTCGCGAGCTCGCGAGTGGAGTTATTGTAGCTCGCTCGCTACACTCGCTCACGAGTAGTGATGCCTGTAGCTATTCATGTTTATTTTGTGTGTGACCCTTTACGGGCCACGCAAAGAACTTCCCGATTTGCGAGTTGTAATTTATTATTACCATTATTAATTGTCACTAATTAGAAAATTATTCGTATTCGGAGAAATTTAATAGTTTTCTACTTATCAACATTGTTGCTATATGACGTCGCATTAAACGAACATCTATATATACATATAGGGAGAGTGTCCCATTTTAATCCACCACTACGGACAACTTAAGAAATATGCATTGGATCAAAAAACATCCTGAATAAAAGTTTGATGGTTTGGAGGGGGACATCTGACCCTGTTAAAAAATTTCATCCCTACCCCCTGGGGTATATATGTATGTATGTGTGTGCTGTGTATATGGATATTATGTATATTCATTTGTTTTCAATATGTAGTTATTGAGTATATATATATTTATACGTGTATAAATATACTCATATATATATGTATTTATCACAATTATATCATTATAATTATATATTGTAATATATATATAGGCGAAAAATCGAAATTTCGCGATTACAGCGCCACCTATCGCGAATGAAAAAAAATGTTTGAAATAAAACCTACATATTTTGTGGCGTGGAATCCGAATCTGCAATAAAAAGTAGGTGGTCCTATTTAAAATTTTAAAGTAACCCCCCCCCCAGGGGGGTAGGGGTGAAATTTTTTTGACAGGATCAGATGTCCCCCTCCAAACCATCAAACTTTTGTTCGGGATGTTTTTTGATCCGATGCATATTTCTTAAGTTAGCCGTGGTGGCGGATTAAAATGGGACACCCTGTATATATGCATATATATATGTGAGTGTGTGTGTGTGTTATATAAATATAATAATAGTAATAATGTATGTATATATATTATTTCAGTTTAGTTATTCTCTCATAAATTTATATTCTCCCATTTAGATTGCGTTATTCTGTTAGGTTTTCTTAAAAAAACTAAAAAACTACTGGACCGAATTAGAACAAAATCTATTCAGCTCTAAGTTACATTGATACACATCGATTGCATCATCGACCATTTTGATCTGACCATTAGTTTTTTAGAAAACGTTAACGAAAAATTTGATCACATACGTACGTACGTACGTACGTACGTACGTACGTACGTACGTACGCACACACACACACACACACACACGAACAATTTGTTAAAAATAGCCTAAAATTACTCCAATGACCTTGAAACATGGAGATCTGCTAAAAAATCGATTTTTCATTTTAGGGGCAAATACAATAACTTCCCTATAAATCGGGAAGTTAATAAACGGTTGCGATGAAGAGCGTGAATCCTGGGTACATTGTTTTGATTTTTCTTGTGATATGTGAATTGATATTTTGTAAATAGATATCATGAACGTAACAGAAAATAAAGATATTTTTGAGATATGAATAAAGTAATGAAGCAGCTTATAATGGGAAAGCAAAATACTACAAAATATTACGGTCATAAGAGGTTTTCATTGCTCAATAGACCCTGACAAGTTTGACGATATAATGTATCGTATTGTAGTAAAATATGTGAAATGTACCAATTCTACTTTTTCGCTTCGAATAAAAATACATGGAAAATTTTATTCAGTTTGAATTATATATTAACCAAAGTATAATAAATATACGATTTTCTATAGCTAGAAATTGCTGCAAAACCTTTCAATTATAATAACATCGAAGCCTTGAAATTTTCGCGATGGCTTTTTTAAAGGGACTGGTTTTTCAAATAAACTCCCTCATTACCTCACTCATTTCCATACAGCAACGACAAGGCTGTTCCACTCTGAATATCTGAAATATTCACTATCCTCTATACTATTCGCAAGAGTAGCTGTGATAAAAAGAAGACCCTTCAAAGCACCGGAACGCGATTAATCTTGTCATCCGAGCAAAGAGGAAAGACTCTCGAATTCAATAGCTGACGGAGCTCCGAATGAACAAACAAAAGGATCCGAGGCATAGTGCATTAGCAACGAGACAACGATTCAGAAACCATGTCAAGTATCGTTCAGTATCGTTCCAAGAGAAACGGAATGAATAGTTAAACGGACCGACGAGCGACAGTCAACAATGAAACATGCAATCCCGTCCTGATATTCCGATGTGCGGATCCCGCTATCGGTTTCCACGAGGACCTCACCGCCTCCTCTACATTTTTTTCCAGATTTCAAGGATCCATTTCGAGCCTCACGGCTGAATAATGAATGATACCAGCCGTAAAATAGGAGCCCGTTCTGCAGAGCCCTAAGTCGTGTTCTATGTTTTACGATACTTTCAGGATAAATGATTCACCGGGAAACTGGCGCATTCCGCGTCGGTCACGGGAACGTGAATTAGTCACGACGGCGAGTGTACGGTTTCCTCGATGCTTTTTAACACGAGCATCAGGTGTTATGCTCGGGTACATTACCGAGATCTTGGCCGCGGGATTATTGAAGAAGTCGAGCCACTTGAAACCGAGACTTCCAGCTTTGCTCGCGTCGAGGGTCGATGCTAGTGTTTCGAGGGGATCGCGGGGGATGAACGTTTCCACTTATAGCCCATTGTTGGTTGAATCGACACCCTCCATACTTAAGCTAGACTAATTTAGTTCCAGGACTGTCAGGAAATCCTAGCAAAGACTAATGAATATTCGTCAATTTATAACTGAAGAGTATAAATATAAAAATGTATAAAACATAAAAAATGAAGCATGCGATACAACATCGGAAAGACAAGACATGCGGGAACTGTCGTGTGATGTGTTCTCGATCTCAAAGTTACATGTTCACAGGCTCTAGTTCTGAAGAAATGCGAGAGACAACAGATGAGTAACAAGACAGAGTGAGATAGCAAATTGTTCAATCTGAATTTATTTCAACTCTGTCACTCGATTCTTAAAACTATAACCTTGAATGTCGTATGAGATTCCATGTGAATTTAGACTGACAAAAATGTGCTTTTTATGCTTATAGTAGAGACATAGAAGTACATAATAAAAATTATTGTATGAAAAAAAGATTATTATTATTAATATTATTATTATTATTGTTATTATTTTATTAGTAGGTACATAATAAAAATTATAAAATGAAGAAATTATTTATCTCATTTATCCTCTTTACGGACAAACTTTTAAAAATATGAACACTTTATTAAAATAAGGCCTATGAAAATTATTTAGAATTAAGCTGAAAGTAACGTCGAAGCTTATCGACTTCGACCCAACCAGCAAACGGTGCGAACTGTGCCATTTTAATAGCAGCAAAATTTGAATAACCATAGAAACGCTGTTTTTGTTGCTTCTTTTTGCTATTTTCAAATCGTATTTGCAAATCTAAATAATTTTCATAGGCCTTATTTTAAAGTGTTCATATTTTTAAAAGTTTGTCCGTAAAGACGATAAATGAGATAAATGAGACAATTTCTTCAATTTTGTTTAAAATTCATTTATTTCAATTTTTTTCTTATAATTTTTATTATGTACCTACTAATAAAATAATAACAATAATAATAATAATAATGTTTTTTTTATACAATAATTTTTATTATGTACTTCTATGTCTCTACTATAAGCATAAAAAACACATTTTTGTCAGTCTAAATTCACATGGAATCACCTGTATGCGAATTTTATAATCTCGTGTGGTTTAAGCTATTCGAGTTGAAACGTGCGGATATTTTCGCACACGACAGCATTCTCGCACGCAGAATAGGCTCATCTATGTTGTTTTCGTTCTCGCATGCGAAATCTCATACGACATTCAAGGTTATAATGTTAAGAATCGAGTGACAGAGTTGACATAAATTCAGATTGAACCATTTGCTATCTCACTCTGTCTTGTCACTCATCTATTGTCTCTCGCATTTCTTCAGAACTAGAGCCTGTGAACATGTAACTTTGAGATCGAGAACACATCACACGAAAGTTTCCGCATACGAGACGTCTCGAATGACTCAAGAATAGGGTCCCAGTTTTTGTTTAAACTTGAGGTCTTCGTTCGTGTCTCTAAACACTGACTTCAAACCTTCAAAAAAAATATTTCCAGAAATGAGAAACTCACTGAACAATCAGCACGCTAATGAATCCTAAACTTCCGAAACTGTACAAGCAACTAGTCCCAATCCCTGCCAACCCTTCGCACAATTGTCCACGCGTACCCAATCAAAATCTCATACTTAAACACCCGCTGCAACTTAAACGGAAGTTTAAAGAACCCCGTTACTACCTTTCAATCTTCCTCCGTTACCAGGGAGTCTCTATCATTGCTCGATGAATTCCCAAGTCCGCCGAAGCCTGGCACAATGGCGCCGCGGAACGAACTTCGGGAATTACTACGGATGCAGCGTGTTTGTAATTGTCGCGCGATCAATCCGACCGAGTCTTTCCGGATTCAACTGGGTCGTGAACAAACTCGGGAGGGAGGGGGTTGCGACGGACAAAGTTACAGCGTTTCGTTGGGACAATCGCGAGACAGACGGAAGCGGGATGGAGAGGCGGCTGATGAGAGGGAACCAGCCTCGAATCGAGACCGGGACAGAGAAGACGGGCAAATGGATGTAATTCCTAATGGATGGAGCGTTAGACGATGGTGCCGCGGTACCGACGAACGTTAATATCTACCCGGGGACGAGATCGCAAAGTTTTCAATTAACGCGTGGAGAAACGAGAATTAAAGCGGCCGAGGGAGACCTAGAGGCCCAATGAGTCGTACCTTGGGGGGATTACGCTCGTCCACCGCCCCTCCTACAGCTGGATGACCCTACCATTATTCAGGGATAACACTTTTCAGCGGTATCGCGCGAAAATGTTGATCGCGCGCGGATCCAGCTCGAGCGTAACGACGCGTTAAATGAACTGGCGAACCGTGAATTTGTGTGAGGCTGAGTTGAAAAGAAAATGACAAAATTAAGACGTGGATTTTTTAAATAATTGTTTCTGGTGTCACGGTTGTTGATCGCGAAAAGGAAAAGATTCGTCGAGAGTATGCGCGAGTTGCAGGAACTCTCTTTGCTAGAATTCAGTAAAGAAAACTGTCAGTTTTTGCGATTAAATACCGATAAATATTTAAAAACTACAATTACTGTTTGGGATAAAATTGAGACTTATGTAAAGAAAGAATTTATTAAAGAAAGAGAATTTTTTCAGACACCTCCCATAACTTTCTACGAATTATTTTAAAATCACATATTAATAGTAATTTTTCTTTTGGTCTATTGTCTAATTTTTCTGTTCTTTTGTGTTTTCTGTTTTAGCCAAGCGTTTAAATTAAGTATTTCAATAGACCTTTTAATAATTTCTTTTAAAAATTCTACAATTAAGATTATATAGATGATATAACAGCCAATGTACTGAACAAAATTTAATCCGATTTTTTATCGGTATCGCAAAGTAGCGTTTAACTTGACTTTTTAGTGCGAACAGTATCAAGCATCAACACCGTCGGAATCGCTTTAAAACACAGGAGTTGGCTGTTTGCTCCAGTATTACTTAGAGACTACGAAGTCTTCTTCTTTCTGGTATCACGGTTGTTGATCGCGAAAAGGAAAAGATTTGTCGAGAGTATGCGCGAGTTGCAGGAACTCTCTTTGCTAGAATTCAGTAAAGAAAACTGTCAGTTTTTGCGATTAAATACCGATAAATATTTAAAAACTACAATTACTGTTTGGGATAAAATGAGACTTATCTAAAGAAAGAATTTATTAAAGAAAGAGGATTTTTTCAAAGACACCTCCCATAATTTTCTACGAATTATTTTAAAATCACATATTGCACTTCATCACGGGATCGATAGTTTCATGCTCAACCCCGAAACTCTAAAGCAGACCGAGATGAAGCTAATTCAAGAACGCCGGAATTTGGAAGTTCAATGACGAGTTATGGTATATTACTGCCACATTCTCTAAAGCGTAAGAACGTTCCTCAGACTGAAGATAGTGGAGAAAATAGTTGAACAACAATTTCGAAGCACTTTGATCACGCTGCCTACCACTACAACACGATTTCCGTTGCAGCAAAATTGATTCAAAATGAACACCTGAGAAATTGTGGAAGCAAAAGCTTGTTGCAATTTGAAGCTACTTCAAGAACGAGACTCAAGAAGGTGATTGTTAATTAGAAGTTCAGGAAGGTTTGTTCATCCAGACGGTCAAACATTCTGGATCCCCGCGTGGATACGTTCCCACGACTCTCGATGCCGCACGTACCGAGGAAACTCGAAAGACGTGACGTCAGATGTTGCGCCATTAGGATTCCTAAGGACACTTCGGAACTTCGGCAAGAGTTTCTGGTATGCATGCAATAATCGGATTGGATTACTCGCTCGGGTGCTCGAGATGTACAACCGCGAGTGACGAGAGGATATTGTGTTCGAGTTTGAAGGATTTCGAAGGGGACAAATGATATTTAGGTGCGAGGTTGCCTATTAAATGCAACCACCTCGAATCCCTAACACCTCTATGAATCTAATCTCTCCCTTGGTGAAACTCAGACGATAATTCCTCTAGCTGCCAGCATGAGGTCGACACTTAAGTGTCGGAAATGGAACAAAGTATAACCTTGATGGTTACAGATAAGAAGACTCAAAGCGTGAGTATCCAGATTCCGTTGCAAAGATATTTCCACGACAGCAAACAGAATACAGGGAAGACTCAACTCTTTCACAAATCGAATCCTATCTTCAGCCATAAGTGTGCAAGTTGATTCTCCTCGAATAAAGAATCAAAATCATATAAAAAGATATAACTCTGGATTTTAAGCAGGACGCTTGACTGTAATCCAAGTTAAACGCATCGCAGTTCCTACGGTGTATTTTGAACGCGAGTCAAAGCGACTAATTCCACTTTCTGAGCTTTATTACATTATACTACCCGCGCATTTGACTTGGTAATAGAATTAAAAGAATCCAGAAACTAAAGTTAATCGTTTCGACGTATAAACGATTCATATATCGAGTCTTTGATTTACAATGTTCTACAGTTAAAAAATAATGTACAGAATCTGCATGGCGAAATAAAAAGCACATAAGCAAAAAGTTTGAGATTCGATGAACAAAATTAACTGAAAATCCTATCGATCATTGCTTTCAATATGGTTCATTTGTAAGTATGCAGCTTGCAATCATCAAGGTTCTATTACGCCGGAGTAAAAATCGCGTAGATTTCAGAAAATATTCTTCTTTTCCGTCTCTAAGGAGACACCAGCCCGACTCTGAGGAAAGACACACTCTCGATATTTATTACGATCAAGAATTCCATTCATAACGATTTTTCGTGCCGGAGGCTTGTGCCGGGCGAAGATAGTGTCGGCTCCTGTCCGATCCTCCTCGCTTTGAACGCAATTTCAGTCGCTTTAATGGACTGGCCGGAAAGATACGGCGATATTTCACGTCGGCGGAGACGCCTCCATGTTTGTGACACGGTTTCGCAGAATTCTTGCGATAAGATCCGGCGAGAGAATTGTGAATCAACTGACAGCAGATAAACTCGAGAGGCAAGAGGCTGGAATGGGCGGGGAGGATAGTAGGAGTGGATGAAGGCGCGAGATCCTTGAAGTTTATTAAGATTAAGAACTTCATTCGTAGTAATTCCGCCGGAGAGTACACCACGCCGTACTGCCAGGCTTTTCCTATCTTCTAAGAAGACGGAACTCATGGGGCGAGGTCGGGCACGGAGGAGGGGTTGGATGCTGTACGTTTCCCTCGAAACGCCTGAAAGGTATTATAATTATTTCACGAGGACTGGGATTATTAAAACGAAAACAGACGCCTCTCGCGGGAAAAGCAACGTATTACCCTCGAACCGAAAACTTTATACGAGGCGGGCTCGTCCCGTTGATTTTTCGCCGCGAATTACGCATTCCTTCGCGCTCGCAAAACCACCCCCAGGAATCGTAATGGAATTGAAAAATTAGACACGAGCAGGGAAATTGAATCGGAGTGAGTTGCGTGTTATTTCTGATCAGTGATTAGTAGTCACTGAGTAGCTTCGAGAGGAAGCTGATTACAAGGTGGAAAAGTAATTAGTGCGCAGGCTTTTTAGTCACGAGTTCTGTTGCTAATTTTAAGGGTACAGCTTCATGATTATTATGGCTGGAGGGTTGGTAACTGCAGTTCGTTAAAATTTTATTAATTAAAAATTTTTTGAAGTTCGCAAAGCGGATTTTTTGTGTTCGCGGATAATTAACTGCTGCGTTCTGTTTTTCAAGAATGTTTCGTAGTCTAGTTTGGAAAAGGAAAAATGGAAAACTTCTTCTTTTACTGTATTGCAGATTAGAGCACATAATAAAATGAGGATTTTCTAAATTCCTTCAACTACTACATATCCTATCATGCATCGAGTCTGATTATTGGACTGCGGATGTTTATGCATTTATGACGATTTTAAATGTGTTAAAATGCACAAAAATGTGTGTAGATGCAAAAGTACATGAAATATCGCAAATAACATATATTTTATGATATCCAAAAGGTAAAAAACACTTTTATTTAAGTCGAATTCCTTTTTCCATGCCCTTGAAAATGTGAATTTGCATAAACATCCGCAGTCTACTGATCATTAAAAAAATCAATATGAAGACCACAGAAAGGAGCTGATTATTTAAGGAATTATTTTCAAGATTTGTAAAGAAATATACGTAACGAAGAAATTTCTAAATTAATGCTTTTTTAAAATATCAAAGCCTTATTTCCTTGCACTGTAATCCAACTTAAAATTTTACGGTATATTCTGTTGGGAACCCGGCGAGTGTATAACACCGATTATATTATAATAAATATATTTCGGGACTTGCACGGATTACAACATAAGACTTAAACTCGGACGCGACTAAGTACACTGTAGTACAGGATTTGGAATGAATGAGTACAGAATCTAGCAATGGATGAGAATCGAGTGAGAGCACTAGCGCGTTTGTGAAGAACTATATATAACAGAGTTTAGTGGGGAGAAAGTGAACTTGGGCCCTTAGTGACTAACGAAGGATATGAGTAACAAGACTAACTAGGATGTTTACGAAAACAGCGACGAGATACGAATTATCGGGCTAACACTCTGATTCATTGTTAGCGGAGAGTTAGGCATCCAAAAATTCATACATTCGATGGATTCCCAGTTGTAATAAATATTGTGATCTCGTCACTCGCAAAGCATAGAACTTGTTAATTAACCTCTTCAATATTCTCACCTTCGCTGCCCAAACAAGATACACTCTAAAAGTGCATCAATGCCATCAATTGCACCCTCCCTGTCCCAGACACTAACAGATAAATTAGGGTACCTCGGGAGCACTAATTCCCATCTAGGACCTTGCTCCGCGCCCCAAGGGGAAACCGCCCCATGAACCCTTGGAATAACGAATTCAAGCAAACAAAATACCAACCATTCCTCCTCAAAATCTCAAACAGAACCGCATCGTTGCTTCATGACTGCCAGGGGTCTAAAGTTATACAAAAGTAAAATACTTCCCATATCTTCTCGTTCCTGTCCATTCATCCAACGATCGTAATTCTATTAGACTAGCGTGCTCCTCCGAGAAGGAACATAAACATTTCCGCGATTGAAAATAACGACGGCGAGCGTTTCCCGCGCGTTCCTCGCGCAGCCAAGGAACGCCAGAATCGAAGATGTCGGCTGACTCCGGCTCACGGCGCGATTAATAACACTTAGGTGGCTCACGAAGGGGACCCGCGGTACGGTGTATCCGCTGGTATTTATTAGAATTTAGTGGGCGGTCATTACTCGGTGCGGGGGGGGGGGGGGGGGCGCTTTTAGAAGGCGACGCCGCCGCGGCGCGCCCGGCGATCGTAACTGCAAGAGTTCCAACGAGCTTGTTCTCGACCATTTTCGGGTAATTGTGATCTACGAGGGCCAGCCGCGGTTCGAGACGCGAATTATTGTGCAGCGGAATCGTCCTTTCGAGCCGCGACACATCCGTTCGGTTAAACTTCAAACTCGAGGTAAGTAAATCCGAGGAACGTTTCGGCTGGGAGATACTTTTTGCGCCTGTTCTGGGGATATCGATGGATCCTTCCAAGTGGAGTTCAGGAAACTGAACTTACGAAGGAGAAACTTAACTTATTAACAAGATAAGTGATTTTTATCATAAGCGATAATGTCAATCGTAATGCCGTGTATTTTAGACAAATAAGGACGAATAAATAAATGTCTATGCAATCTACAAATACCGATACTGTACGTTTCTTGCGGGATCTAAAAGAAAAATTAGACAGGAAACAATGGTAGCTATTATTTTCTACCCTTATCCCTATCAATATTAATTTGCATGCACCTAACCCCCAGTTTGCATAACACTATTTCAATCTTATCACGATACGAGATCAGAAGCAACGTGATAAATACCTTCGGCTAAGGGGGAAAAGTACATCGCACCCGCGAATTCAAAAGATCAGACGCGGATAGGTATTTATATTTACATTATGCATTTATATACCTTTTTTTAATAACAATATGGTCCAAATTTACATAGCATCGATTGCTTTTAAAATCGAAACGAAGCGTTAGTAATTCGACATTCTGTACCCAATTCTGCAAGTGCTACATGTTCAGAAATTATTCAACCCGTTCCAGATAAATACTCTACTCCGCTCAACGGAGGTTTAAGCCTACGAAAACTCCAACAGTCCATTCCATATTTCACTCTAAAAAAACAGAACAGAGCACCAAAGTACAATCGTATTGTACGAACTCCCGTAAGTACATTCTCAAGCTTCATTCAAACATCGAATCGGTACAAAGCCCTCGCGTGGAGCTCAGAAACGTTCATTCTAGTAGCAGATTTGATTGGCGAAAGGATAAGAGGTTATTAATCCAGAAAACATCGATGTCGTTGAAAAGAACTCGGTGAATACATCAAACGCTTCGCCCGGTCGGAATATTAATTGTTTCGCCAGCGGAATTTTTAATTGGTGTTCGCGAACGTTCGTTAGACTGGCGAATCTCAACGACGCCGCTGCGCTGGCTCGAGTTAATTAGAAAACCGTACGTTGCGCGTCTGCATTAGCAGAAAAGCGGCGCGTAACCTGCCCACCGTTTCGTCGATAACGTTTCAATTTAATAACGCGTACGGTGAAACATCATCTCGCGGCGCAACTGATAACGAGACGATAGAATACCTAACGAATTCCTCAACTCGAAACTTCCCTCGATTTTTCAAGGATTAAATACCCATCGAACGGATCTTGTTTCGCGTTCTCTAGATTTGCGTTATACCAATGCTATTGCCATGGCGTATTCGCTGGTAATTACGCATAATATGCACGAACTTTTCAATTTCAAATGAAGCTGTTTTTGCTTAGAGTTCAGTTTTATCTTTTATTTCTTATTTCCCACTCTATTTTATTTAGCTTCTTTAACTCCTTCATTGTGATGCTGTTACTTGATAGTAATTTTTCTTTTGGTCTATTGTCTAATTTTTCTGTTCTTTTGTGTTTTCTGTTTTAGCCAAACGTTTAAATTAAGTATTTCAATAGACCTTTTAATAATTTCTTTTAAAAATTCTACAATTAAGATTATATGGATGATATAACAGCCAATGTACTGAACAAAATTTAATCCGATTTTTTATCGGTATCGCAAAGTAGCGTTTAACTTGACTTTTTAGTGCGAACAGTATCAAGCATCAACACCGTCGGAATCGCTTTAAAACACAGGAGTTGGCTGCTTGCTCCAGTATTACTTAGAGACTACGAAGTCTTTTGTAATTTTGTTACGGAGAACGCTTTTAACAGTATGCGCCAGCTTTTTCTACGAAATTACTTCGTCGAACCCTTTAATTTTCTTTCATAAAGTTCGACGAAGCCCTGCGCGTTTCAGTCTCGACGCCAGTTCGCTAGCCAACTTGGAAGTTTGACGTACTTTGACCGTGACGTAACCACGATCCCTCTCACGAACCGACTCTGTACAAAATGGTTCCTTTTTTTCTTTATCTCAGAAGGAAACGCCGTGTAAAGAAAATTATTAACACTTGGTTTCTTTCATCCTGTTTGTAGGTAAGCAGGATGCTTTTAAAAAAGGTTTTAGAATAAATGAGGCGGATAATACTCAATAAACTGAGGAAAAAAGTGTTTAATAAGGAAGGACGTAAAATTTTATCAGAAATACAATAGATTTGCTTCTTTCCATTCGTCGCTCGTATAAATAACTTGCAGAAATTTGATTAAGTTTAACCCTACTACTTGAAAATTTAGAACCGTACGACTTTTATTAAAATTTCTTCTCAAAACTAAACAGTTCTTCAGAAAAATAAAATACTTAAATGGATCAGAGAAAAACTCGAAGACCGTAGCAGTGTTAAACAGAAAAGCTTAAATCAAAAGTTTCAGACGAATGTCCAATCCCAGTTTCACCGAATGTAATTTAAAAATGTTGCAACTGGTCTAAAAGTGATCTGCAAATGCAATAAAGAGTTAAATAAACGTTCTGATTAGAATCTTGTTATCCTTGCTGGCCGAGGTTCGTTACGGAGCAACTGGGTAGAACTAATAAGCAGGCCAATTTAGTAAGGACAAATACCATTTCGGAAAGAAGCGACAGACAACACTTTATCCATATAATGGACCAGCGAAAGTGCATTTGCCGTGTTACCAAGAGACCATTAAATGTTTGGTGAAGTTCAACGACGCAGCGATAGCGCGGGATGCATCTCTGAAAGACCGAAGTTCGAACGGCCGTTAATTAACTCATACCCGCCAGCTAACCTGCCGGTAATCCACTTTGCAGCTGCAAGTTACGCGTCCCCGACTCCTCTAATGCGCTTTTTATTGCGCATCTACACGAAATTTCGCGGCGAAATTATAAATTAAATTGCTCGTGCCTTCTCCCTCGGGGAACTTGCCACTTGGACACTTTCGGGACGACATTACGCACGTGCTGCTACTCGTTTTGATTCACGCTCCTGACTCTTCGTTGCCCTAAGTGCCTTCTGTAAATTATTACCCGGTAACGTGCCAAATAATACATTCTTTGTACCTTAATTGTATTATCATTTTTTTTTTCTCAGAATGAGGAGTTGGATATAAATGTAGATGAAACGGAAACGAAGAATTAGTGAAACTCAAATGCAACAGTAACAAGTAGATTGCAAATCTATACTTCTACAAAGATAGTAAAATAATTGAAATTCGATTTTCACAATCCGAAATTATGATCCAAGATAGAGTAACCAAGAAGGGGCAAGTAGTTGTAAACAGTAATAAAACAGACATGGCGTTAAGCGCATAGTTTATGAATCGTCAAAATTCTAACACATTTTTCTGATGCAGCTTTTTATAATATCTATATGTATATTTTTAGATAATGGAATAATCACAGCATGTCCCAAAAAGAAACAGGAACTGTAATAGGTAAGTAGTTACATGCAGTAACAAGGCAGACAGTGAATTACTCGCGTGGATAATGAATTTCCAAATTTCTCGCATGCAAAAAAATATAACCCCTAGGTGACTTTTTAGAGCCACTGCATGATTTTTTAGTAACCCTGCACAGTTGCAAATTAATAACTATTTAATAATTGTTTATGGAATGATATGAAGTTTTATATAATTTCCCACTATCTCATGATATTTCGAAGAATACAAAATAAGATTCATTTATATTTATCAATGCAGTAAAAATAATTATTAAATAAATTGATTAGACGCAAATTGAGGGACAACTGAAGGGTTAATGAATGAATAAAATTTTCTACTTTTTTCATCTAGTTTTAACTACATGTGTGTATATTTCTGTCGCATATGCATAAAAAAAAGTGTGCAATAGAATTTGCAAAATTTTAGGCGCGGTCCTGGCACCGGCACAAGTATCGACTCGATACACGTCAGCGAATACATTCAGTTGTCGAAAACGGCGTTTCGCCATTACGGTCGCCCGCGATTTTGGTTAACGGCAACTATGACAGCGCGCTAAAATACGGTAACGGTTGGCACGGAGTTTAGTACACTTTAGGGAACCGTAATGCCTCCCTCAATAATAACAACTTTCCGCGCTACGTACCGCGCAGCTGCGTATCAGCCGAAAATTATTGACAACTATTACGGGTCGACGAATCTGAAAAACCATCATTGTCGTTTGACATCGTAACGAAAGCTTTCAACGACTCGAACGTTCCGTGCGTTGGAAACTCGGCTAACAGCGTGCGAGGCGTTTCGAGTTTTCGGAGAATTTATCCTCCAAGAAACAGAATATCGATGTGGTCTCTTCGATAAACATTCCGCGGCGTACCGTGCATAAATTGCGATTTCTGCTAATTCGTCGCGGATAAAATTCCCGCCTTGATTACGTTCGATCGATAGTTCCAGACGCATCGCTGCTGTATTGCGAGTTTCATTCAAACCGATTTCGAAGTCAGTCCCCTTCGGATGCCAATGGCAATTTATCCGTCGGTAACTATGTTAACGATGAAAATCGAAAAGCATCCTGGAGCGATGCTGGCTTAACGGGACCTTAAAGCGATTCCCGGTGAGCGAGAGTGTTCTAATGAATATACAGAACTTCCAGCTGACGTTATTGCCTTTAACGTGAATTATTACTTTTAATAACTTAGCGAGGATAGAACACGAAATAAAATGCAAACGAGTCACCAGGTCGCCAGAAACCGGAAGAAGTTGAAGAAGTCAGTGGCAATGGTTAAAGCGATTGAGAGAAGTTAGCCCTTCGACTAGCCTGTATTTAATATGAAGTTCCCACTCTTTTTTCTCCTAATACAATGTGTTCAGGGAATGAATACCTAAACTAGGTGTTCTCATGCTTATAGAAATGCGCGAGGACTTTAGAGCAAACTGAAATCTCGAATAGATGAAGAAAATTGTGGACATTTTGCTTTATATTCTTACGCAGATTAAAAAATGTGTGCATTCTATGAAAAAATAATAAAAAATGTGGGGTAGTCTTGAGCATTCGGCAAATGTGAAATCACTCAACACTTTCTGACTTATAGGAAGATGTTAATTAATTCCAGAAAGAAGATCTTACTGTTCCAAGTTCCTTCCTGGAGTTATCAGGATTTTTAATTAGTTGCTTAAATCTGAAGATTTTCTGTGAATATTAAGTGGACGGAGTTTAAGTCAGATTTTTCATTAGAGTAAAAAATTACCGTCAAGGGATTATAGAACGTTTGCAAATTTCTGAACTTCTAATTATACTCAGAATAATTTATTTTACAAGACTTGAAATGCTGTAAAGTTATTATGAATATTGTCATTCGGTGATCTTCTACATCAAAAATATTGGTTTACCAATTTGATTTCGCGTGAAATTCTTCAACAATTTGGAGACTAATCCTATGAGTATCCAAGCATTCGTTGACGAAAACTTCCGGTCGCCGCGCCGACCTAAACTTTCGTCCTCGAGAGCACGACCGACCCCCGAAGTTTCGAATTCGAAGACGAAAGTTCCGGTAACGCGGAATCGGGTCGGTCCTCTGTGACGTAATGAAGGGTCCGAGCGAAGGAGAGGAGCGAAGAGTCCCGGGGGCAGTTCGAGGACTGGCGCAAAGTGGTCTCTGAAGTAGCGACCGGAAGTTTGACCCTTTTCGGATGCATTAAAGTTGGCCGCGCGACGACAAAACTCACCCGTCGACGGATACAATGGCCGGCGAAAACGTGTTGGCGAGATTAGGGCAACCGGAAGCGGGAAGTGTGACGCGCTAAAAGAAAAGTTAACGCGGAAGTTTGCTAGTAGGGCGCATCCATTAGACGCGATGGGTCAGGCTTTACGGTTAGGCAATTATGAATCATCGAAGGGGTTCTTACGACCCGTCTGTTAAGCCTCCGAGCAATTTAGACGAGATTAGAACGACTATGGGGTAGTTAGCCCGGCCCTAGGAAGGTAGTATTTCATATTAATTATAATGCGATTTGATAAATGCGGGCTCTGTGTAATCTCTGAACGGCTGCCTACCTTCTTGATGTTATATCAATTTCTGATACTAATTTCGTTTATGCATGTGTTAAACTAGTGATATAATAAATTCGTGATGGGTAGAATATCTTGCGACAGAGAATACTTAAGTGGGTTTTCTACTTTAGACGGATAAAATTATTTATTATTTTTGTTTTATGTATTTTAATCCTTATAGACTTATAACTGTGGGACATAAGGCTTTTTGATGAAAATCTGCAATTAGCTGAGTTGCAGAGGTTTGAATGAACAGTAGTATGGGTCATCTAAGCAGCATGAAAAAATTTAAACGTGTTTTTCTCAAAATAATATTAATGCTTATGCAGCAATTCCCTGAAATTAATCATGTGATTCCTTATTTATAGCTATTCTGAGATTTCCTAAGTCAAAAAATAAAATAGGTATCTCATATTCTTATCTTCTCCTCTGTCCTTAACAAACGTGTAGTTTTCGTTTGAATCACGATCCTTCATTTTCAATAACTTTTTCTATTTTTTTTTCAGGAGATGAAAGAATAAAAATTTGGTACAATTCGCGTTACTTTACTTTAAACCGCCGCCATTGTAAAAACTATTGTTCAAATTCTATATCCGGGGTTTAGACTAAAAGTGCACTTATGTAGATTGTACATCAATTTTTCTTTTTGATTTTAGACCATCCATTCATTCGGTGGGGAAAACGCCTGAAATCAATGCAAAATTGAACAATTTTTTAAAATGTTCAATAGAATCACTTTTATAACCTACATACACTGTAATGCCAAACAATGCCTATCTTCTAGAAAAAAAAAATGATTAAAAACCATCTAAAATCTACGCCTCCCAAGTAGAAAATCTCTTTAATATTACAGAATTCGAACTTTCATATTTTATTATTTGCAGAGTCGCTGAAAGATCGTCTTTTTGTTAGGGTGAAATTTTGTAAGCTAATTTTGACCCGCTTCTACATATCTCATCGATTTGAAAGTTTGCATACATTCGTAGTCTCAACGACAATACAAGATTCTAAAAAAATTGTTCTTTCTTTAACTCAAAATTAAGAACTTATTCATTTTTCAATTAGTTTGTCAGGATGAATACTTAAGGATACTTTAAATAGATTATAATTATAATCCAGCATAAGAAGACCAAAGAGCATAAAATAGAATTATAATAAAAATACACTTTTTAATAACAAGCTGTTATTAAATATTAAATATGTACTAAAAACCAAATATAATTTTGATACCGGTCTAAATAACTGCTGTAGGAAAATGAACTTATATGACTAAATAAAAGCGTGGGGTGCAAATTTGTATAATAAAAGTTATACAAATATAGCTAAAGATCTTGATGAATAAACTTTCAATTGAGGAATTAAACTGCTCGCAATCAAATAGAAAAAATTGATTCACCAAGGATGCCCCATGTTTCTTATGTTTAGTCATATGGAAATTTTTTCACGACAGTCATATAGACCGGTATCACAATTATTTTTTCTTTTCAGCACATTTTTAATATTTAATAAAACTTTGTGTTTAAAACATGTTTATTTCCTATAATTTTATATGTCTTCGTTTTATAGAAATATAAATATTTTCTATAAAATAACCTTGATCACAGTTGCTTCCGCTTTCCATGGTTCTGAGCGACTAAAGAGCATATTTCACATGGGATACCTAAAATTTCAGGAATTCCAAAAAGCACCCTCTCTGTATATTCAATATGTCCACATTCCCAGCGATCTAGTTTTCCCTTGTCCCGTTTACCTCTTCCCAACCACCAAGCTTTTATGTGCTCCCAGCAGATAGCAGTTTTGTAATGATCCGTCCCCAGCTGGTGGACAATTCCTTCCACCAATACCTATCTTCATTCGAATCGCAGCATCGCAAGAATATTTCTTTCCGGTCACGTTAAAAGATACGTGTAGAAGATGTCGGCATAGTATCCCATAGAGACGACAGGCCCGACGAAGCATCTTTATACCACGATCTAAATGACTCGGTCCACGACGATCCTTCCGTCAGTTTCCCCTCTGCCGACGAGCTCTTCATCGCCGCCACGGATTTACTAGGAGATTGGGTATATGCGGTTTATACGTTATTTTTCCGGGTTCTTCAGAGGTGACTGCAGCCAGCCAGAAGAGGCTGCTCGAGAGGCCAAGAGGGATCGTGGGGATAATAATGTGTGGTCCGAGGTCTGGATGCTCTGCGCCCCTGTGTCGTGATTTTCTCCTCGTTACGCGCGTCTGCTCGCGCGATCCCTCCCGCCGCGCCGTCGGATCTTCCATTTATTCCGCGGCATACTCGTTACAGTTCGCGAGTCTCGCTATGCATCACACTTCCTTTGCAGTATAGTATGAACTGGTAACGGGGACAACCTGTCTGTGTGATAGTTTCGCTGGGACCCCGAAGTTTTGCTGCGGCTCAGAAACGTGGAAAATTGTTTACAACCATGAAATCGGACTTTACTTTCAGAATTTCATGTGTTAAGAATATCCACATTCTATTTCATTTTGGTTACATACCATGGACAATAGAATCTTCTCAGATAGTTGACAAATTTTTCGAAATAACCAAAGACATCCTCCAAATTCTATTTACGGAATTAGTGATCATCCAAACCACAAACAAATATTCATTAATGGTTCAAAATTAAAAGAAAGGACAGGATGTGCATTATCTGTTGCGGAAGATACATCACTCAAGCTGCCAAATACCTTCACGATCTTCAACAGTGAAGTGAGTAGTCACCAAAGGCCACAAGCAACCGTACGTCGAATGTATAATACTCCACCCGTGAAACATTTAGCAAACATGTCAAACAAACAATTATGAAAGAACAAATTTTCGATAACGAGGAGAAAATTCATCCTGAAAGGTTTACGTTAAAGTTATAACTACTCTGAAATAATGTTAGCAATAATTTGTAACATTATTTCATAACTATATTGGGAACCAGAACCTCAACCTCTTGTTTAGAGGAATTCAATACAATAATTCACTAATTTTCTGTCTCACATCATGCTCAGAACTGATGAGTCTTTAATAATTCACCAAGTTGTAGATAGATAGCAGCAAACTTCGAACAGATAAGAAGCATTCAAAATTAAAGCCAAGAGAAATGTAACTACAAGCTCTGAAAATGTAACTCAGCCTAAAGATTTTGAAACTTCTATACATATTATAGTAACTAAAAAACTCGTTCACGAGAGATTATATTAAACTTGTTTATACTTTAAAATAGCTGTTTACTTTTACACAATAAAAGTCATGGAAACGAAGCAATAATTAAATGGAAGCTAGGAACGATTTAAAGATAGAATTAACACTATGAATTTTACAGTTACCTAACGAACAAATCCGTGAATCACTGTATTTTCCTCTTTAGAGGTCTCGTTAAGAAGATAAACGGAATGACAAGGAACCCTTAAAAAATGTATGATAATTTCCAGGAATATCTTCTTCCAACTCATCTTTTAACGCCAAACTCTCCCTCGTTAAGCTTTGGAAAATTCTCAACTCTTAAAAGCGCCCCTGGCGCACACAAATCCTTTCCATTCCCAACCCTCGACTTATTCACAAAACCATCTTCCCTAAATTCGCTCGAAAAATCCCATCCACCCCATTCGAATACCACGCATCGATACGAACGCGCGTCCATCTCCCGCGAAACTTTCCGCGAACCTCGTTGCAAACGCTCGCGAGACCCCCGTACACCGCGCAATTACGCTTATGACTTTTCCCGGCGGGTTGCGTTTCGAGTGCACGCGAGAAAGATGAAAAGAATAGACAGCGAGGCCGAGGGGAGCAAGCGGGGAAGGGGGTCGAGGAGGATGGGAATAGGGGGACAGCACGTAGTCAATATTTGCATGCCGCGAGGCGGCCGGAAGTGCACTCCAAACGACGGAGACAAGAACCCCGTGCCTGGCCAACCACTCTTTCCGGGTCGGACTCGCCCTCCCCTCCGCACGAGTGCAATCAAGGGTCGGCCTTTTGAGGGCCCTTCTGTTGCCGAAGCCGCAGAGTTGCATCTCGCAAGATTCTTCCCGCCACTCTTCTCACCCTGTTTAAGATCCTTACCGGCCGACCAATCGAAACTGGTCCACCCTACCTCGCCGCCGGCTGATTTTCTGATGACGTCGCGGCCGATAATTATTTCTCGGTCGTGTCGTGACTATCTGACCCTATCCGATGACGATGACATCGGAGTACACCTCGTCTTTGAACCAAGGTAAATATATAGGCTCCTACAGGTCCAACAGTGGCAAATTTTTCAACTCTACATAACTAAACTTAAATCAGTGTCATTCTGTAACTAATAACTAATCATTCGCCTCATAGACTTTGAAAGAAAACTATGTATATCTTTTATATCTCTTTTATTTATTGTAAGCAGAATATAAATGTTACAAGACTTATTATTAGTTTTCATTAGATTGTGGATTTTTTAAACACTTTAACTTTAATTATATTTTTAATATTTTGTACATTTTTGTTAACAGTCCCGCAAATTTTGTGCATACTTAATATTGCCGTAAATGTATAAAATCCGCAATCTAGTCGTTACCTAAAAAATAGGAAATCGTACGAAGACTATATTAGACGAATGTTTAATTATCCAGAGTTAATTTAAGAGGAAACTACTCTAGAACTTTTAAAAAAAATCAATAGGTAAATTTAAGCAATCCAAATGAGCTCATAAAGAAACAGAAGGATTTATTTGCGGACCTGGAATTGCAGATTTGAAGTATATATTTTACAAACTAGTGGGACTAATATTAAGAGAATTAATTGATCAATATAAATCAATCTTACTTTAAATTAAAGAATATACTTTTCAACCAGAAATGAATCTCTAATATTTAACTTTTTCCAAATTTACTGATTTTTGAGAAAAGTAAAATTGTGCAAAACTCGGTTTAAAGAATGTGTCATTCTAAATTGTCAGAGAATACTAAAATAAAATTTTTAAACCTGTAGGTTCACTTCCTCGAAAATTTCATGCAGTTCAAAAATATGTTCCACTTCTTTGTTTCAGAATTAAAGTTTAACAAATTAACAGAGAATTTTTCGAACATAATTACCAAAAAAAGGATTTTCTCAGTATTTTAATAAAAAAAAATTACATCGGAGTACATTGTTTTAAATGGTGAATTCGTGTTAAAATTATGCTGTATGGCAAGCTTCCTATTGTAATTTAAAAGTAATAACTAGACTGCGACTTTTATACATTTATGGCAATATTAAATATGCGAAAAATCTAGGAAACTGTTAATTCAAGTTACAACGTTTAGAAAATAAGGTAAAAGTAAAATTTAATTTTTCTTAAAGATTCAGAGTGTATAAATAAGGTGCTGAAACCCATAGATTGTCATTTTGTATATTTTGTTATAAAAAAAATTCCAAAACATGATATTTTTCTACACTTTTAAGCAACTTTCGCTTAAATAAAAAACCGTGTAATACCAGTAGATAAGAAGACAACATTAAAAGACACCAGTTTTTATGGTATTCTCACATACTGGAGGTTCTATTAACACTATTAACACATTTATGAACAGGAATTCTGTCTTTAAAGTCGGTAACCAGTCTAAATTAATGAACACAAATCGGAAATATAACACAGCCCCATAAAAACAGTTTAAACTACCTAAAGTCTTTCGGAGTAAAGTTTGAATGAAACCCTGAAACTACTCTTTCAATAAATTCAACAGTTGTGTCTATTTTGATATGTTATTCGACTCGGTAGTTGTCTAAACAATGCAATACACAAACCTTAAACAATAGCAGCAAAAAATTTCCAACAATGCTTACAATCAGCTGTTAAGGATCTATTATCGTCACTAAAAACACTTGAAATAGAAGACTCGAAAATAATTGGTGATTTGATAACGTTCTGAAAATATCAAGCTTCCAATAAAAAGACTCCTGTCACAGGAAGATCAAAAAATATGTTTATTGAAGCGGCTGGATTTATATAGAATCAACGAAGAAGTAGCATAGTTTTCGAATTTATCTCGAGGCCAATGATTTAACGCGATTTGACCGACGAGATTAATAGAGCGCATTTCAGGAGTCAGTTCAGAGACGCTTCAAAATTAAAACTGGCAGATGAGACGCGCACAGTGTTAGATTCGTGGTAAAAGTGGATTAAGGGAAACCTCCTTATTTAAACTCGTCGAGCCGTGCGAGCATCGAGCCGGCGTTACCATAAATCGATATTTCAGTTTAGCTCGTATCGCCAGTGATTTCGCGTCTAAACTCCCACACACTCGTCTGCAGCACACGTGCACACGCCTCCGAGAATTTTGTTCGAGCGTTTCAGCCGCGAAACCGAATATTATTCCGAAAGTTCGCGGAGCGAGAACGTCGCATGATCGTCGCCGCATGCGACGCAGCCCTTGTATTCCGACTCTGCTTCGACGCAGCACGTGCCATTACGATATTCGAAATGCCGAAAGTCCACGTCTGAAAACGGCGGCGGTGTCTCTGAAGTCTAAGAACGACGGTAACGTCGCCGAACTCTCCGAAACTTGGCAAAGTTTACGCAATCGCGCGGCTAGAAAACGCTCGAGCGTGCCATAAGATGTGGCTACAACGGCAGTTGAACGCGGCGCGATTCTTTGGGGAAAAGTGGCTTGATTATGTGCACTGAAATTTTTCTCTGTACGAGTTTGCTTTTGAAAAACTGTAGTTTTAGGAACTTACAGTTGGACTTGGGCTTTGTTTATATTTGACCACGTAAGTCATATGAAAAGAAAGTAATGTAATGTTGTAATTTCATTTGAGGACCTCTTAAAAATTTAATCAATCTAAAATGGAACGTTATTCCATAGTAGAATAAAAAAAATATTCAAGTTAAAATGACAGTGTTCTAGAAGACTATAAAGAGTTTTTATGGTCCAGATGACATAAACCATTCAAAGAAGATTTCTGTCTCAAAAATCTTACCTTTAATTTTATTGACACCTGAATGAACACATACATGCAAATTAATACCTTACAGATCAGAGTTCAAAAGTTTTCCATTCGGAATATTGTATCTCTTTTCTTCAATGAAATGAGCCTATCATCGTTGTTCAATTTGTACATCCAGTAGAAAAACGAAAAAGATAAAGAGCCCTTGTACACACCCATACAGGCGAATAGAAGAGGAACGAAGAGGATTCTGGTCACTTGTTCTATGCAAGTTCCATCGGCAAGTTCGATTTCGCTGGACGTTAGAACTACCGTTTCGATTTTACGCTGGTAATATCCAAGAGATACGGACTATCAGCAAGGTGATACCCGCTGAAATACGGGAATTATAAAATAAACCAGCAGAACTGGCGAAAGGAAACGAAATATTCTAGCCACGTGCTCGAAAATTTATCGTGAGATACAGCGAGTACGTAAGAGTCCCATAAAATGTCAGTACTTAAATGACGAGGTATTCTGTTTCCTTGCGAGAGAGTGTTGCGTTTACTTATTACACGCGATAGTAGAACTATGGACGATCGAAGTTATTTTAACGGAGTTGTCAATATACTTAAAATTCGGTGTACAGCAAATCTAAAGTTGAAATTTATATTCAATTCTACGGAAATTAATAGAATTAATAATGAGGAATATTTATTATAAGACATAGATATGGATTACAGGTTTAATGCTTCAGCATAATAATAGAGACAGACAGAACTTAAAATATTACTAATTACTGTATGTCACGACAGAGAACAATTAAAAGGTTTCATTAAAATTTCAAGAATACATAAAATTTAGAATATTTTCGAAATTCATCAGTGTTAAATGCTGCCATCGTGAAGATTGTAATTTAATACTCTTAAGATTTATTCAAATAAACCAAATTGTTTTCTGTTCACACATAAACTACTAACACTCGTCGTAATCGAGAAGTAAATCTCAACAAATTGTACAAACGCAACTTATCAAAATCCTCCAGTTCACGGAAGGTAACAAAATTTCCATGTCCCTCGCAAATTCGATTCTAAAGTTCGATTTGTAGAGACAGTGGTTGATTGTGAATACTATGGGGCTATCTTTGAAGTACACTTGCCGCTACAATTCTCAAGGTACAGTCTTCCCGTTGTAGATGACAATATGCTCATGTAAGCTACTTGAAATTCATCGAACGAGACCGCTAGGGACACTTCTCGCTCAGATGAAATTGAAAACTCGATTGGAGTCTAGATTCCACAACACACAATCCCGTTGAATAAACTGTAAAGATTCCTAGAGTGTGTCAAGAATTTGAAAGAGGTACAAAGATTTGGTAAGTGGAAATACATTTTGCGGTTTATGCTTGAAGACAGGTTTTCATTAGAAAACAAAATTGCAATAGCATTTTTTATGAAAACCTTAATGAATAATTCTTTCAAATTGTTTGGATACATTTAGGTATTTCAAGAATGTATCCAGAACTTTCATAAGAAATGTGGTAATTTGTTTAATATGTTTAATTAACATGATAAGGTATTAATCCATATAGAAAACCGATAAGAATTAATCCAAAGCAGATGGTAAAAATTGAGTTGGCAGAAAACTTCGGGGTTACAACCGATGAATTCGCCTGAATTCAACTGAAACAATTGTGTTTCTTCATAAATATGTATTAGAAACATATACAACGTTTTAGTTTGATTAAGTTTACAGCTTTGTTTATTTAAAAAATACTAGGAGTATGCGGGTACTCGATATTCTGTATTCGGATCGGGTCGGGATCCCGAAAGTTTCTAATGTTCGGATACCCGAAGCTGAATTTAGATCGAATATGATCTGTCCGAAAGTCTTTAATCGATAAATATGCTGCTTTTTCATAATTTTGTGTACTCTAACTTTCAGGTCAAGAATGATTTTCTAATTTTTTATTACAATCAAATGTAACAGTTTAAAAGGAAAAAAAATATTGTATGATACATTGTGTAAAATAATATTTTATTTTAAATTTGAAGCAAAGAAATATAATTGACAATTAATTCTCAGTATAAACTGACAATTATTAATTGTTCTACTTTTTCTGATATTAGTTTTGTTCTCGTGGTTGTAACAAAATGAACGTTTAGAATTTGGTTGTCGTATCGTTCTTTCCTTGTGGATTTTTACATCTAATTATACTAAAAAAAATACGGAAATTATTTTAAATCAGAAAATTAAACTGTAAAATACGATTGAAAAATCATAAAAAAGCATCATGCTCATACGGTTAAGAACTTTCGGGATACAGACAACATTCGATCCGAATTCAGCTTCGGGTACCCGAACATTTCAAACTTTCGGGATCCCGGCCCGACTCGACCTGACTACAACTTCGGGTACCCGAAATTGCAGGTATCCGAACATTACAATCCTTCGGGATCCCGATTTGACCCGACCCCATCATTACACGACCCGATCCGAGGCTCGGGTAACCGCACACCCCTAAAAAATACCAAAATATGGATATTTTCGATCAAGAAAAAGAATTCCTCCTTAAAAATCACAAACGTACACGGTATTCAACATGTTAATACCGCTAGGAATTTAGAAGTTGTCCCATAAATTTCGCGCCCGAAGCTTTCTGTCAAGTCGAGTTCCTCGACTTTCCCTCACACGAGTTTCTATCGCACGATGCTTCCTCCTGTCTCCCTCTTTATTACTTTCTCTATCCCGCTATCTGCCCCATTTACCACGCAATGCGAATATAAAAATTTTCGTTTCTCCATTCCCCAGGCTGCAGTCTCCTGCGGGCTATTTTATACGAAGCCCGCATACAACACCGTAGCCTCTGTATTCGCGAAAACGGGGGCTCCTCGTAAATCCCGACACCGCTAAAGTCGACGCGTCATTTCCATATAGATTTCACCGCGTATAGGTCCTTCCATTTACGGGCATTTGCTTCCTTCGTTTTCGATCGCGATGATGACGGACCGCGGAGCGTTCGCATGCGTTAATAGGAAGCGTCCGCGTCGAGCCGACTGTCGCGTATTATGCAATTGCGTCGGGTAATCGAGTGCCGCGATCGAAACGGGTTTGACGCTCAAGTGGAAACCCGGGGAAGGGAAAGAGAATGGGCGATGAGCGTATTAGCGAGCAACAACGCCGTCGCTAATGGTTTGCGAGGGCGTTATCTGATTACTAATGTTTGGATACTGATAGGCGGTGTGATTCGATTGAATGACAATTAAGTAAGAAACGTGAAGATGAAGTATTTGGTACACTTTCAAGTTTTCTTTTATGCAATAGAGTCATTCGGGGCAAAAGGACGCAGCGGGTAAAAGTAAGAGCCGCGATTTTGGGTCAACGCATGTTGAGCGGTGCGAGTCGCGCTTTCTGAATTAAAAATAAAAATTTAAAATTGTCGTGTTATTTCGATCTTTTTCGTACCAGGGAAAAGTTTGTGGACGTATTATTTGTGTATTTTTAGAGGTAAGTTGTTTTTGTTGATTTTATATAGTCATTGAACGATTTTTTCCAGAATAACATTTTAACCTAACTTTATTGGAATTAGAACTAGTACGAATTGTTTTGGTTACCGGTCAAATGGGGTAAAAGGACGGAGGTAATAGTACGCACTGGTATCTAGGTTACTGTCTATTTGTTTTTGAACTTTTAATAATATTTGGAGTAAAAACATATCTACTCTGATAAAGGCTTGAGCATAATTTTGTTTTGTTGAATCTATGAAAAATTATAATTTTATGATAGTTTCCTAAATTTAAAGTTCCTAATTTCTGTTGTTTTTGTCATTTTTAGCTTCATTTATTAAAAATAATATAAAAATATGTTCCATCTATGTATTAGTTGTTCATTTTCTTTTACTATACCTGAATGCATACTTTTACTCTACATGCGAACTTTTACCCACACGACTGCGTATTTTTACCCACATATCAGGGTAAAGGTACGCAGTCTGACCAAGTCACTCTTTTGCTTAATTTAAAAAAAAAACCGTTTGGTCTATCGTCAAATACTCGTTACAATTTATGAGTCTATTAAATATGCTACCGATAGCGCAAAGAAGTGTTCCTAATATCATGGTAGTTTCAGCTCAGTGAAGCGAAAACAGCAAAAGTGCGTCCTTTTACCCCGAATGACCCTATTGCAAAAGTTGTCTACATTTCTCGAGATTTGTAGATTCTTTCCTGCTTTTCGCAGTCTAGAAGACATACTTGTACAAAATAAAAAAAAAAGAAAAAGAGAAAATTTTCATCAGTGTGACAGAATTAGGAAGCATAATACTCATGAATGATTGCATGAGAAAGAAAGCAAATAATTGAAGAGCAGCGAACCTTTCTTTCTTGAAACCTATTCAGTTATAAGTTTTTACGAGACTTTAATTGTCCCAGAAATCTCTTAAGAGGTATATTTCCATTTTTCTATCTTTTTTTGTAAAAGCTTATACACTGGAATCGCTAACCGCAAGAGTGATAGAATTAATAAGTAAAAGAAATTCACTTTTAATTAGTACCACATTTACTTGTTCGAATCGCATCGTAATCGATCAAGCGTCTGTGGACTTCCTCATATTTTCGACAAGGCAATCGCAACGAACTGTTAGGATTAAACGAATTCCAGTCGCAATTTGTCGATGAGGCTAACAAGAGAGCGTCGAATCGATCGAGGCACCCCGATAGTCGAAGGTTCTCCTCGGCATCATTCGTTATTCCACGTTCGATCGGAATTCGGCCGAAGGTATTGGGAACCACGACGTCGCATAATCGGCGTCTTTCGACGATTCCTCCGTCGAATTTCTCAGGGCTTGGCCCCGGCTAGGACACAGCCACGACCACGAAATGACACCAAATAACAGCCGCGTGCGGTGAATAATATTCGCGGCGTGCCACGCCGCTTTTCCACCGCTCTACATTCACGAGAATTTATCTCCGCGCGGCAACGACATAATAAATAGGGGACGTCTGCGCGGCTTTTTGACAAGCTCGAGGAGCTCTGCGCCGCCTTCGCGAGCCACTTAGCTCTCCCTCCCGTCGGTGACGAGGGTAAAACGAATGGCGGGATACGATGGGATCGTAATGTTCCTTGCGGAAATCTTCTCTTCAGCTGATCACTCACTTTTTGATAATGCTGCACACTTCGAGATTGCTTCGACTACTTTGCGAAACTGTGAGTATTTGTAAAATGGACGTATTTGAAATTAGGAGCTATAAGTGTGTGTCTATATAAATTCTTTTCTCGTATAGTGATAGGTAATATAAGTAACAATATATCACATGAACTGGAGAAAATTTTAGAAAATGGATTTATAGAAATAATCTGGCTATCAATTATTTCTCTTTTTTTACTATTCAGAGTTTTAATTTTTTAACGCATTAATATATAGAAGTAGAATTTGAACCACAATTTAATAATTATTCATTACATATTAGCATTTTATATTAAAATTATTAAATCGGATGTTCGACGTTTACTGCATTCGAACATCTTCTATTTAGGATTCACTTAGTACTTAGTATCTTTAGACATCATTTATATAACTCTTATTTTTTAACACAGTATAATCTCGATTAACACAGACTTAATTATCTCCATTTTTATTAATCAGGGATTCAATCATTAAATGCATTGGGTGTAAGAATACAGTAGGACTTGGAGCAGAACTTGAACCATGCTTTAATAATTTTACATATTAGAAGTATACATGCTATCAACATTACAAAAAATGCTAGGAAATATAACTTGGAATTTAAAAACATCTGAATGAAAACATTCAAGAAGCCGCACCATTCCTAAAGAATGAAGTTACCTCTATTCTGTCCCATTCCTAAAGAACGAAGTTCTGGAATAAAAATGTCCAGATTCCAGTCCATAAAATTTCCACACAGAATTTTTAATTACCGCCCAGGTGCATTCCACTCCTAAATCTCCATTCCCTGGTCGACCATTACATTAATCCGGGTTTAATCCACAGGATTGTCAAAATATCCTATTACGGGAAGGCGAGAGGAGTCCTCCGGCGCCTGTCAGAGAGGAAATCGCGGTCGAATTATTCGGATTGGCGGGCCTATTTCCGATCCTTTGATCGGACAAGTGCGCAGCCATCCTGGCAAACAAGGGGGAACACAAGGATGTCGGTTGCGGAGTACGAATGCCTGCCACCATTCGCCGTCGCGTTGCCTGTCTGCGTGCCCGTGTACGTGGCCAATTATGGAGCCGGGCCTTAATTAGCAAGGAGCGCACAAAGCCGTGCGCGCGAGCGCGCGGGCGCACGGGCGGCTGTTCATCTCGCTCCGAGTTGATACTCCAACGACTGAATCTCCGTCCTCCGACAGCCACGCTGATTGCACCTGATATCCGAGCCTGCTATCCTTGACCCGCGTGGAATCTCTCTTGTATACGAGGATGATTGATGCATCTTCTTGGATGGGCAAGACGATAATCGAATGACTGGTTCCTTTGTGACGAACGCTCACCGAAGGATCGAACTCCGAAGCTCGGATCTTCGGGCACCGCGCCGGACCAATTAGAACACTTAGGTAGAATGCTAAATTGCACTTAGGGATTTGGAGACGCAAAGCTGTCGGTTTCAAGAAACATGAAGGAATGTATGTGCGCTGGTGTTACAGTATAGGTACTGATTTTTGCTCGATAACTGAGATCTTTGGGGATCGATGAAGATGAATTATAAAAGATTGAGTGAGTAGAGAGAGGGAAGGAAATGTGTTTGATGTATGGTTGTAAAAGTAACAGTAGAACTGCCAGAACTACTTCAGTACAGGTTTTATCAGAGAGATGAGTATTGATTGAAGAAAAGTTTAAATTAATTTAAACCCACGCTACTCCTACGAGGAAATTATTAACAATGAAAAATATTGAGATAGTTATTCAGAGTATAGTGCAAGATAGTGTTTGTTAATTTTTCGGATTTTAGAAGTTGTTAAACTACTTCGAGATGAATATTTTTCTCTCATTTTAACCAAAATTAGTGTAGTCTATTTGCATATAATGTCAGTTAGTAGCAAAACTACTTGAGAATCTCCCTTCTCATATCACACTCCGAAATGCATCAGCTGGTAGAGACAGGTACCAAGTCTACTTTTGACACCATCTGATAATCCATCTTCCAATCGTTTCACCACATAGTAGATATGGAACTACTGCCAACTAAACGGGTTCATGTCACGAACGCTCCGAAATTCCAACTATCACTATCTCTTCAAAACCATAGCAGAAATGTCTAAAAACTGGGCTTAATTTTATCGAACACGAAATACAATATTTTTAAGAAAAAGTGAAAACCGTTTCCTCCTAATCAATTCTATCGATGAATTCGCCAAGAATTTCTGATTAGAGAAAACTGAAAATCCCCTAAATACATCATAAAACACAAAAGGACGAATTTTTATCGAACTCCAGGCAGCAATTGTATAAAGCAAAGTCATTGAGACTCGAGGATATGGATTGCGAGCACGGTCGCCTTCGATATTGCGAACTTTGAGCCGAGATCAAAGGATCGCGATTAGGTTGATTAAATTGGAACGGCGCACGACCCGCGGGATATCGAGAATCGCATCAAAGTGTGATTCTGTTACGTGTCACGATCCGAGGTAACGTGTAACCGGGCCATCTTCCGTCGCGGCGCTTTCCCTACCCTTAATTTATCCAGCGTAATCGAGCATTTCGTCACCGTGAATTATTGTCTAAATATATGCCCGGAGGCAGCGCACGATTTTGCTACTCATTTACATTGAAAATTGGGAACGATGCACGATATACCCGGCAACGCGGCCCGACGCTCGCCCGGCTTTTCTCATCGATCGATCTTCCCTCCGTCAACCGTTTTGTTTCGTCCAACTATGTCGCGTGCAAATTTCACCTTAATTAAAAGCGTCACGTGCGATTGTCGAGCTGAAGGATTGCGAACGCGCCAGGTCGGCTGCGGTAAAAATCACGGTTGTATAAATCAACCCTGCCACGAATTCACTAGATACGTTTGCCCTCCGTTTCGACTGTGAAATCGTGGTGAAACCGAGCGAACAGAATTAAATGCGTCAATTACCTATTTGCTTCTTTACGCCACTGTAAACATTTCCTATAAACTAAATCATTTTGCAATGAAAAATGATTTGGTTACTGAGCTTGCATTCGCTCTAAAAAGGGAAGAAACGAAACGGATAGGAACGTTCGCGCTCAATCAACCGTCGATCGCAATTGTTTATCGATTTCCATCTCGAAACCCAGGCATGCAGTAATAGACCGCAGGATGCAAGTAGTAAGCGGTTCGAAAGAAAATGTAACATAATTATTTCGATGGAATCTGGTCGAGCTTAATCAAGCTGGGCACCGGGAATTGGCTATCCAAAAGCGGCCGGGTATATCGACATCCGAGAGCGTTCCTGTGGCTGCGTCCGAACAATACATCGGCTGTACGGCTGTACAGCCCATTCCTCCAGGGTCAGGAGGTGCTCGCGGCATCAGCCCGAAAACCCTATTCAATTATCTCGCTCGAGTACACCCGAGTTGTCCCATCCCGTCACGACGAACACTACTCGCGGTCGCGAGCTTCCGAGCGAACTTAATTATATGTGAACCGCTTTATCGAAATAAACAGTGCACAATGCCGTCGACTATTGTCACGTCGAACATTAGGTTGCTCGGAAATCGGGCGATAGTTAGTGGTCCGTTCAAGTTCGGTAATTACTGAACCTGGTTTCTAGCAAATAGTAGCTTGTTACGGATGTTCCACAGTTCCACAACAGGTGGGGAATATCGCAATCGCAATTTTGTTTTTTCGTTATTAATATTTAAAGGCTTCGACGATAAGTATTTGGGATTAAGACTGGAACAGATACGTTCAGTAATTTAATCGAGTGGCGAGTAGTTACATTGTTTTACTAAATTACTGAACTTATGTGAATCAGCCCTTAGAGACTGCATTCAAGTTAGTTGGAGAACAGAACCGTATTTATATTTTGGGAGTCCAAGGTGTATTATGAAGACTTTAGAAAATGAAATTTATTTCAGCAAATGAAATTATTACCTTTTCACGTTTCAATTTTTAAAAAATAAATAATTAAGGCCATTTTCTAGCTTTGGTTTTAAGAAATACAAAGTGTGATTCTACGTGAAAAAATAAGAAAGAAATTTGGTATAATACTGTTTTGTTCGAAATGTTGTTTATGGGAAAGTTGGATTAAAAAAAATTTTGTAAGTGATTGGATACGATTTAGTTATATATTTGTAATACGAATAAATTGATAATTACTGAAGAATTCCTCAAATACACAATATATAATGTTTATGGTTGAAGTTCGAAATTCTAAACTTTAAAGTTGAGCACTTGAGGAGTTAAAAATGGAAATTTGAAGAAGTTTTAAGATATTAGTTTAGAAATTTGAAGCTTTCAAATTTCTTCAAAATCTTCAATTTGAAGATTTGGATTTATGACTTTCAAAGTTTGAAGTTAAAAATTTTAAGAATTAAAATTGAAGATTCGCAGATTTTTAGGATTTCACTTTAGAAATTTAAATTTAAAGATTTCAAATTGAAGATTTAAACATTTTAAGTTGGAGATTTGAAGATTTCAAGTTGCAGATTTAGAGTGTTTAGAGCTAAAATTGAATATTTTCATATTTCAATTTACAGGTTTAAAGATTCTCAAAATACAGTTTTAGAAATTAAAATTAAATTTGAGAATTTCCAGTTGGGAGTCTGAAAAAAATTCAAGTTAGGATTTTGAAAATATGAAAATGAAGGTTTAAAGACTTGAAGCTGAAGATTTTAAGAATTTTTAAGGAGCACCTTTCTCACTGTTTGAGAAATAAATATTTTAAAATGCAGCAATTTCTGCTATATATATTTCTTGTGGAAAATTCAGTTTACTTGGTTGGTATATTAGCAAGAATTTTCACATTTTTAATACTTTATTTTTCGAAACTGGGGGAAAAATGCTTTTAGAAATTTTTTGCAGTTGTCCGATGTACATTATTCCTGCACCTAAAAAAATTTGATCCGCTGGTTAATTTATTTTATGTAAAACAAAGTGTAATTACAGACTTATAAACACAATCCTAAAATTGTTTTGTCAATGAAATCGAGATTTAAAAAACTTTTTTTTTTCAACATAATACAACGGCGTCAAGAAACAGAAACTGTACAAACGGCAGCAAGTTTGTGGCAGCGAATCATCGTAGTAAAACGCAAAATTGAAAGGATTAAAACATAAATAATACTGTTTGTCATAAAGTTTACCGCTTGCCCCAGCGGAAAGTGTTCAGTGGAAGAGCGGTTCGTTCAGAAACGTCTCGGGTGTAGCATATTTGCCGCGCATTACCGCGAATAGTTGTCGTTGGAAGTTACGAGGGAGCTTAGGCAGCCTTGATCTTCCGGCACGTCTCATTTCCGCTTTGTCTGCGCCTGTGACGCATTCAGGTGGTATGCCAAGAACGGTAAGCAGCAGTGATAGTTTGCTTTAGTTTACTAAGCCTCAGACGTCTCAGGTTCAAACGTCGTCACATCGAACTTGGTCGACCCTAAAACCACAAGTGCACCTACGAGCCGCTTTATTCGTCAGGTCCTCAACAGACATCGAAACGTCGATAGGGCATTAAGAATAATTCTGCCAGACTGAATTAGACGCTATAAACTAAATTCAGAATAATTAATTCGCAGGAAACGGGAGATCGTGAGTACGCTATACGTTTCATTTAGCTCTGAATATTGCAGATTTTGTTTCAGGTGAAGGGAAATGAAATGTTGGGGCTAAAAGGAAGAAGTTTAGATTGACAGAGTAGATAAGTTATTAGTAGATGGAGACTGTAAGTATAAATGGACCGTCAAAGTTAGACTGTTACTTTTTATGAGGCTAATCTCTGATGATCCACATTTTGTTAGACTTTCTTTTACATCAAATCGCGCAGAGTTCGATTGCTGCAGGATCGCACTTCATAAATCAGGTGCTTATAATTAGCAACATTCAAAATTCTGCATGGTTGCATCAAATGCCCCCAGCTCCTCGAGCTCGTCAATTTATACGCGCCAATCCATTATTTAAGAAAATCGCAAACGTTTATCCTAGCAAACTATACCTCTTATTTCTCGAAATCTGTTACTATTAACCGTCTGTGCATGACAGCAAATGCAATTGACCACAACCTGGACATGTTCTGCGGTTCTATTTCATTATTCAAGAAACAAATTTATGATTTCTTTTAACTCTTCTTTTTCTATTGTCATGAATACGTTTGAAATTTGTCTTTTGTTTCCTTTTCTAATATTTAATTAACTTCGTTATATATAATTATAATTTAATTTTATTAATTTCTTTATACATATACATGTTAATTCGTCCTCTAATGTACTACTACTAATTACTTGTGCACTAATGGGAATTCCTTCCCGTAAATAAATAAATAAATAAACATGTTCCTGAGGTCCAACCTGCTAATGGTCAAATATGAGACGTTGTGCGCTTTAAATAATTTTTAGATGAGATAGAACTACAAAAAATTTCTTTAGGTTACAAATATTCTGTAATAAATTCCATAGTTTGGAAGATATTTTTAAATTCTCTAGGAAGCAGTAAATTACCAACTCTATTCCACATAATTCAGAAAATTTTCCTAGTTCTTAGCTGAAGAATCTCATCCAAAGAAAGGATGATTCGTCGGTGGATTAAGTAACGAGCAAAGATTAGTCGTCATTACATCACACCGTAATGGAATCCGATTTTCAGCTTCTGTGAAACCATTTCCGCGCGTACCAACGTAAATACGTTACGTCAATCTGATCCTTCGGCGACAACTGGGTCGAGACTGGCCTCTAATTGGCTACAGTCTCCTAGCGCGCCGATACGATCCTTGTTTCAACGTAGGCTGGAGTACGTAGGCTGGATGTACACATATTCGATAGAAAATCCATTTCAGGAAGTGAAATTGCGTCGACTTGTAATAACATAGGATCCCTCTTTCTGCGCGCTTATTTATTCCATTTAAAACACTACAAACGAATCCGTGTATACGCTTCGAAATTTAATGGAAGAACATTCAAAGCTCCTAGTCTGAATATTTAGATCCCTAAAGTTAAGATCACTAAGAGAATCGAAAAACTTTCGCGTTTGCCTTTTAATAGCCATAAAAATTCAATCGACCGTTCTTAAAAGTATCCCGCTTCGACCGCGAGATTGAGCTCGACTAATCGAAGTTTCTACGATCAAATTTTCCCCGTGATAAACTTGTGTCTGGAGGATAATCGTGTTGGACCGATGGCGCTGCAACTGAATTGATTTTTATTTATCTGAGGCTGTTGGAATAGAAAAGTTCTTTCGCAAGAAACAATTTAATTTAAAAACTAAATCGCGAAATGATTGTTGTTGGGGATTTGACAGTTAGAGTTTAATGGAAGCTTTGTGACCGATCACTCCACCAACGTCATCTGCGTCAAAGCTGGTTTTGCATACCGCCAAGGGTTCAGATTGAGTTGCAACGCTATTGTACAGTTCTAAACTGGAGCTACGTGATTTATATTCAGTGAAAGCGTGACAGGAATATCCAACAAAATTTACGTGGATCTCGAGCGACTTAAGGTTGCATGTTTTAGATGGTAAACGCAACGAAACAATTTCATTCAAGTGATTTTCCAATTCGATGCGAGATACGATGAAGAAAAAGATAGCGTAATAATAGATTTGTAAAAAAAACTACGTTCAATTAGATTTGCATGTTTACTGCTACTTAATTAATCACAACTTTCTGAGTAGAATATCATCTACAATTATATTGACTATATCATTTCCGTTCCATAAGGGTTCTAAAATCAAATTTTAATAAAAAATGCCTAAAAAGTTCTTTCTAATCTCTATGTGCAAATTAATTTTTTATTATTTCAAGGAATTCTACCAAAAAATTGTTACATTAATCTTGTTATCAGATTCAAATATTTGTCCGTATTGCTGTCAACGATCGCAGCCCCTTTCTCTAATGATTGATTATCATAAGAGACAAATCACCGGAAAAGGAATCGGTAGACGATAAATCGAGAAACGAATCATTATTAATTTATCGCAGGCGATTGATCGCTATTAACAGCTTAATGTTCGTTTGGATTTGCAGCGCGGTGATTCTTGAATCTCGCATGTACGCGGAAAAGTCGAAACGATGCAAATCCGACGTCTATTTTATTCCAGCTGTTAATTCGGTGTCGGATTTCAATATCCATCTCCATGCCTCTTTAACACCGTGATGAATAATGACTTTGTAAATGCCAGAAAGGATTGTGAATGGAACCTGTATTTCTTGTTTCATAATTCAACCTGATTTTTAATGGAGGTATTTCTCTCGCGCATGGTTGCTTTTAATCTATCCAATACATTTACAACTTATTCCACAATAATAAGCGATTGAAGAATAAACAATGTCAAACTGACCGAAAGATATTGTTGAATGTTTCTGTGGAGGAAACTATGATGATACAATACTAATTAGCATGGAAAGTAGTTATGGAAAACCACTAATAATTCATAGGAATTTTTAATCAAACTCAAGGATTGATTTATTGCGTATAATATTTCAGACACAAATCAGAACACACGGACGTGAATAATAAAGTCAATGCTATTAGCTCCCCAAACTTGACAATGAAATATTGATATTAGCAACCTAGAATTTCTCAGTTGTCGGAAAGATTATCGATTTCGATCGCCTGTAGTGAGGCGGATGGGCTAAATTATGCACGATACTAGAGAAATGGGTGGTTGACACGCATGGAAATTCCCGCGTTTGTTTCCACATTCCAGACAATTTATTATTCAGTAGCGATACTACAAGATCTAATCTCGGTGAGTGCGCGGTGAACTAACGCGAATCCTGTGCCTGTACTCTACACGCCAACTCGAATAATTTATCGATAAACAACAAATGTAGCTTCACACAAACAGCTCTCGAATTCTGTCACGATCAAGACTATTTCTTCTACTTTCAGTTTATTATAAACTATTTTTCTCATTTTTCTCTAATTGTGTGTAAGAACAAAAACAGAAGTCGGACTACTAGAAAGTTCAAGACGATGCCAGGTGCTTCAATTATTAGTATTTTTTTCATTACATATCACACATAATACTAGTTTTCCGAAGGAACTAAGGTACTTTTAAGAAATGACACTCGAAAAAAATTGTTTCTAATTTTACTATCCCATTGCCAATCTAATTATTACAAATCTCCACTAATTAACCAACTAATTAACCCCTCAACTCTCAACCAATTTAGCATGGAATTATAAACCAATTATCACGTTTAGTCACAAATGCTAATTTAATAACAGAGAAATGTTATTTCAAACATTCCTTTGTTCAAAAATAAAAAATACAACAGAGTATTTTTTTTATATAAGAGCATTATTTTTATTTGGAACAACTTTTAAATAAAACGTTTTGAACTTGTTTCATTTTTACGTATCACTTATTCAATTAATGATATTATTTATGAACACACTGCGGATTTGTGCAAACTCATATTTTTATAAACGTAAAAGGCCAACTGAAACATAAATAGACGTGTGTTTTATGTGGACATTCTCATACGTTTTCACACATTTAAAATTACTATAAATGCATAAAAATCCACAGTCTATTTATCAAATATATCATATACACGTTTTACTGTATTTGAGCACATTTCAGTGATGACCTGTTCAATTTCATGAAGCTACTGAATTATTGTCAACTTGCTAGCATATGCTTAGCATCCGTATTTATAAAATGTTTTAATCACTAAAATACACAGTTCCAGTGTCAAACTCTCTGAGGTGAATTATCAGCGTCAAAGACGCTGTATAAAGACGCTATAAACAAATAACAACCGATAGCAAACGCTATACAAACAAAATGACGACAAAACAAAATAAGATAAATGGAACAATAAGTGACCGAGCACCAGTCAGTGACTGTTATCTCATAAATAGGTATATTAATTATGGCATCGCCATTTTTAACCACAAATAATTATATAATAAAAGGGTCTTCGGTCGCCATCTATGCACCAACAGGTATTAAAAATGACTAAGGAAAGTTTTATTCTAATTCTCCTTATGTGAAAACAGTTACTCGCCGATGCTCGATCACTTATTGGTACATTCAGCCTAGTTCCCCTACATGAAAAACACCGTGCAGAAGTAAAGAAACTAATAGCTGAAAGTACGAATTGACAACGACGATCAACCGCGAATAATGGCAGACGAATTAATAAGGGATTGCAGCTCGCAAGTACCACCACTTAAAATTCTTTTTCTGGAAGATTCTCATTCCGTCCCTCTACAAGAAATTTCGCGACGAGTCGCGCGCGCCTGGGCGTGTATCTCGCGTCGGCGTGTGTGTGCGCGGCTGCCGACGGCGACACAATGAAAAGTTCGCCCCATTGTGGCGAACGCCTTGTTGGACAACGTTGGCCGGAAATAAAGGGTAACTCATACCCCCGGGGGACAGGCTGGTCCGCCTCTCGAGCGGCTACAGGGCGGAGAATAAGGGTCGAACGTAGAAAAAGGGTTAACTCGGCCCAAATACGCTTAGCGTGAGCCAACTCGTCGCGGTAGTCGCCAACTTTTCTTTGTCCCGGCCGAAACCGGATGGCTCCCAACCCCCTTCCTGCGCGCCATTCCTCTCGTCCAGGGGGTCGCAGGTAGCCGGGGCAGACGGTACGCGAGACAATGTCCCCGCGAAGAGGCTGAGAAAGCCTTTCGCCGGGGAATAATGACGCTCGCGTTTGATTTATTCCACGGCGAGCGTTCTCCCTGCCCTCTGACCGGAAGACCCCTTCCGCGCGGCAGATTTATGTTTCGGATTTATTAAGCGCGGGTGGTGGGCGGGATGCCGGAGGGAAGGGGAATAGATCGAGATCGCATGAATTTTCTGGTCCCCGCGTAAATATTTATGCCACGGAAAACGTGCTCCCCGCGACGTTGCTTCTATTTAGTCAACTGATTATCGGGTGCTCGCGTTTTTCCCTTTCGGAAGGCCATTGTGCGGGATGGCTGACCGGAAACGGAATGCCTAGATGTCACGAATATAGATTTTAGGACGGGAAAATGACTAAATAGTGGTTCTTTTGGTTTCGATGAGGGTGATGTATTTTGTTTATATCGTTGAAGGAAAAGTTGACTAGAATTAAGGAAATTGTGACGTTTTTTTCATTCTGTGGTCCTTCGGGATTAATATTTAAAGGATGATACTGATGTTGTTAAGAAATAATAACACACATTCTTTTCTAACAAGTATCAATCTAGCAAATTTAAAAAAAAATTTGTGATTAAAGGAAATAATATTTATTTACGTATTTCTTTAGTTCTATGCGCTTTCACATAAAATTTTTGCCATTTACTTTTAAAATAGAGATTTGAGGCATGTAGTGATATTTTTAGTACGTAGCGAAGAAACTTTTTGTACGCTCAGTGACATTGATTCTTGCCCATAGGGAAAAAATAAGATGAGGAAAAATACCCATTCCCACTAATATATAAAAAATATACAGGGTGTTTGAGAGAGTATAGGCAAGCTTTGGAGAGGTGATAGATCACGTAACAACAAACAAAAAACTTCTATATGACTTGGGTCCAAAACTCAACCATTTTTGAAAAAAACTGTCACAAACATTTAAGTTATATAAACTGCTATAATTCAAAATAGAAACGTTTTTCGTAAGCAATTTCTTCGCTAAAATAAAGATTACGATCTTGTCAATCCAATAAGTACAGTAACTGTGATGTTGTTACCTTGTACCGCGAAAAAATAATATTTTTCTAACCCCTTAAATTATCGCGATTTTAAAAGGTAATTTAGGGGGTCAGAAAAATACTATTTTTTTTGCGATACGAGGTAACAATATCACAGTTACTGTACTTATTGGATTAACAAGATCGTAATCTTTATTTTAGTGAAGAAATTGCTTACAAAACACATTCCTATTTTGAATTATAGCGGTTTATAGCTGAAATGTTTATGACAGTTTTTTTCAAAAATGGTTGAGTTTTGGACCCAAGTCATATAGAAGATTTTTGTTTGTTTTTACGTGATCTATCACCCCTTCATAGCTTCCCTATACTATCCCAAACACCCTGTATATTCACATATACTACGTACACTACAGTGTATACTGTATATACTGTATTTTATATATTTCAGTGGGAAATGAGCATTTTTCCTCATCATATTTTTCCCTAGGGGCAAGAATCAATGTCACTGATTATGCCATTAGAATTTAAAAGTAAACTGTTTACAGTTACAAACAAGTGAATTAAAAAAACTTGACAATAAATTTTAATTACTAAGAAATACGTAGATTTTAACAAACTAAAAGACAACTATGAAAACTCTGCTAATATTAGGTTGGGAAAAAAGAAATACATTATTTTTACGTTTATTTCAAGCGGAAAAATAATGGATTTCTTTTTCCCCAATCTATTATTTACCCTTTCTATTCCTTGTCTAACGTAAAGGTGCGTCTTCACCAGAATTCACAAACTATTCAGTATGACAATTGAATTTTGTGAAAATCATCTGTTTTCGGTCTTTAAATAGCTCGTGTAACATGTGTAAAGGGATGAAGTAGTAATTATAGAAAGTTTAGGAACTGCTTACAAACATTGTATACGAACAGTGCTCGCGAACTGTTGGCTGGTGTATACGCAGCTTAAGAATAACATCGTATCGCGCATGAAGTGGGATTTACAAAACATTATATCTGAACCCTCATTTGACCGCCCACATTTGTCTCTGCGTCGTTCGTGTAATTACCGTGGGTTTACCACGTTGAAGAAGCCACGCGCTATACATTGTTAATTAGTAGAAGACCTCTATGACCAATCGTATGCGTCAGATCGGTAGGCAGCCACGGAAACACGGAAACTGCGCAGAACAAAATCGGTCTAAGCCTCTTTAGTTATTCTTACGTTGGACAGACTATAGAATCTTTCTTCTATAGGTATTAAATTAGAATGATCTGTACTATTTCTCAGTTACAAGTAGCATCTACTCCTTGTACGGAATGCATTGCTAAATTTCGAATATTCTAAGCGAAAGCTATTCGATGGAAAAAGTAGGAGAAGAAGAAAAGGAAAGCGTAAATTCCGAGAACTGAATTCAGCTGCCAGTGCGCTTGACTTTCTCACCAAAGGACGAAGATAGGGTGTACATATAAATCAAGCACCTTAAGCCGGAATAATAGACTTTCGATTCCTTTCTCGCGATACGAAGCCGGCTTCCGGTGTGGTCTTGTTGCTTCAGTTGGTTTCCCGCCTTTATTTACCGGAAAATTAAACGGAAGCGTTGCCCGAGCTACCCAGCTTTGCCCGTGGACCTGCTACAACGCGGAGGAACGTGAATCCTTTAACGTCTACGGCTTGTTCAATTTGCAACTGTAAGCAGCAACATGCAACTAATTTCTTTGCTGTTCGCCGTAACTATAATGTGTCTCGTTTCTCTACAATCAAATGGCAGACAAAAAAAAATTAGTTTCTTCTTCTTGATACATTTCAAAAATATTTCGCTTCAAATTTTATTTTAACTATTATCACTGAAACACTGCAGAGCTTGCAATATAGATTATCAATATTTCTGGACCGTAAATCGAGGGGTTTTGTTTTGCCAATACTTGTGTCTAAAGTTACGAATATCAAATTCATATGTTGAAAAGCACGAGATTCTCGTTAATAATTCAGCGTAACTTTAATTAAAAATACTAAATTCTGTCTTCCACACCTGAATTAATGCGCGCGTTCATGGAAATAAAAATCTATCAGCTCTCCCAAAAGAATGAAGAGAATAAAGGAAACGAAAAGTACATCTTTTCCTTGAATAAAAGGTTGCAATTATCGTACAAATCGCACTTTAATGAAAATTAATCATTCACCGTCAACAATAACACAAAATAGAATCCAATGAAAGTGATCGCGGATCAATTAATGGTAATTCAATTCGCGATGAGATTTTCCGCGCAAAGTCTTCGCAAAAGAGCGTTCGCATTGAACAGAAAATTGAAAGCCAGCTCAGTTTTCATTATTGTTCAACGGTTGATACTTCGGGTTCTTAGTCGTTTGGCGAGTACACAGAGGGAAAGCGCGGTATTAGGTACGACTCAAGTTTGTAATATACGATCGACTGTGTATCGCGACGCCGTGGCGTAATAGAACCGCAACGCTTAAGTAGAAACTCGTTGGGAAAGTAAACTCCCGACGTTACGTTTAACGTCGCACAAAGCGTCGACGTAAGATTGTAGTAATGGTTCGCAATCTAGCCGTCAAAGAAACGATCCACCCGCGCTGCTTCGCGGTACAATTTGTTCTGTACGACCGTTTCGCGGCATCATAATTATGTTTTTCAGCGAACTGAATGCCTGCTCGCCGTGCATCCAGAATGTGGAAACGGTTCCCCCTTTGGGGCTATTCAGAATTCGTTTCGCGGTTGCCTTTGGGTCCCATGACGTACGTAAAATGTGCGCTTTAAACGGGTTATCAATAATTAATTAATTAGTTATTAACCCCTTGAGAGAGGAATTTAGCTATAAAGCTGAAGAAACGTTATTTAATATTTCGTTTCATTTATGTTCATTTTATTTTACTGCGCAAGATTTTACGGTAAAAATTCATTTACTTCCGTGTTCGTGACGTGTATATTTATCAATACAGCATAATCTTGATTAACCAGCTTTGAATTATTTATTCGAATATCGTATAACCTGAAGTATGATTTAATAATGAGTAAGAAAAATGCTATGATTTTCAATATGTTTAGTTTGGAACATTGAATAATAACATGATCTGATAACGGAGAACTAAGAGTAAAGATTATCAAAAATGCATCAATTTTATTGTTTCTACTACAATTAAATTCTAGCAATAGACGTGCATTTATATAAATATTTCCAAAGAAATCATTGAGTATAAAGTAGATTTTTTATTTCCAACTTGCGAGCAATATTTGAGGATACAGTGTTACGTCAATAAAAAGAAAACTACTTTTGAGCAGTTTTGTAACTTTATTACCGATTCCTTAAGCAAGGAATGCTAGTTTAATTATGTTTAATAAAATGATAAACACTTGTTTCTCAGTATTTCCTACTCTTTTCTCCTACTCTTTTTAAACACAATAAGAAATTATAGGAAGAATCCTTATCAAAAGAATAATTTAATTTTCTTATCATTGTGGAGAACGTTCACATGTCTTCATTAACCTTCTAAAATAAACACCGAATTTATAAAGTAGAAAAATAGGAAATAATGTCTGAAGACTTCCTAACAAAATTTAGTAAGTTATGTGTACGAAAATTAGTGGAGAAGCTAAAAAATATATTTTGTCGTGTGTCAAGGTGCATAGCGTCCTAGAGAGACAAGATAATAGAAAGAACGAATTCAAGTATCAAGAGAAAATCGATTACAATTATTACAAAATACATTCTATCTTCACTTCCAATGCAGTCGCAAATCCTTTTACACGCAAATCGTAGGACGCTTGATACAGAAACGACGACTCGATCAATTTTTCATTTCCCTGACAGCTTTTCGAATCGCTCCATCGTTTCAGTCTACAAATGCTTCCCGCAAAAGCAGTATCACGCGACAAGGGCCAACAGAGTGTCTTATTTGAGAACCTGTTTGCGACACCGTGCGTTCTATCTAACACACATATGTGACCGAAGTTTCGAGTTTCCTTTCGCGCCGGCTGAAAAATCTCTTTGAAGCGTCTGCGCTCCTTTGAAGATCGCTCCAGCGCACGCGAGATCTAACTCGCACGGGGGGAGAGGAAAAAAGAATTGCCGATCGCTTGTGAACCTCGACGCGCGTTTCACTGTTCCTGAAAGAAAAGAATCCTCGGGGAAGACGGCCCCGTGGCATGGTCGACGCGTAAAGTCGCGTGACGAGTTCTCCGCGCGTTATTTCTCCTTGTAAAAATGCAAGGATCCGGGGCGCCGCGGCCCACATTTCGCCTTTCCCTCCGTCGCCGTATTTATTTCACTTTTGGCCCGGGTCTCGTTGCATTGCGTCACGTAATAGCAAATGGTCGAGGAGGAGGAGTTTAAATTGACGGAATCGTTAGGGTTGAACGTTTTCGCGAGCGAGCGAAAAGTGACGGAGAGGAATACGGACACTTTAGCGAATCGTTACCGCCATCCGATCTGCTCGCGGCCCGCGCTAACGATCACGTCGCATTTTTAGTACAGTCGATATCGTTGAGAAATTCATCGAAAAGGAACCGTTTCTGAAGATTGACGTCAGTGGGTCACGATATCGATCTACTTACTTCATTAGGATTCCGTGCCCTTCTAACTTTGTCCTGGTCGCTCCGCTCATCGATACTATTCAATCGAAGGAAGTTCGTATTGTCTCCTTCGGATGTTTCTAATATTAAACATTATTCTGTTTGAAATCTTATTATAACTCTCGTGTTTAAAGTGTTTCTGATCTCATTTGCCACATAATTTAATACCTACGCCATTACTTGAAATGTACCTAGACTTCTAAATTGGACCGACTTTCTACAAAAAGTTCAAAAAACATTTGACCGAAGCAGGAACAAAGCTAGAAAAAAAAGTATTTTGTAACATTGTTAAAGCACATATTTAGAATCCGCGTTAATTGGAAACACCTGCGAAAACTCAACACGTCCGTACTGATTAACGGCAACAGTAACGATAACGTTCTCATTATGTGCGAACCGACGAGGACCAAGTACAGAAGCAGGAAGAAGGAAGGACAATTAAAAATAATGAAATATGTATTGCAAGGGGGTTGCAATAAAACGGAAGATATCATACACCGTTGAGAATAATTAAATTTCACCGATAAACGTGTATCGCGTCCTTAACGCGAGAATATTTATTACCGAGCGTTCGGATTGCGACCGATATCTTGACCACGTAATAAAATAACTCGACTTCTGTAATTACTTGGAACAGAGCGGCGCGGTGAGCAAACTGAAACGAGTTCGCGTTGAATTTTTCGTGGGATCGCATGTAAAAAATTTACGAGATTCAATTTAACTGACCAAAGACCGCAAACGTTACGAAAATTTGTCCGAATAACAGTGCTGTGGGAAATAATTTCTCTTGAAAGAACGGGCGACGATTCGTAATTACGAAAGGTATTATTTATGACTGAATGAACAGTGCGTTCAGGATATCTGAGGTCTCGAAAGGACAGGCCTCTTACGTCGTCAGGCTGAGCTTTTCATTACACGCGATCGAAAATCGATAACTTCCGGAAATCACGTACCGACTCGCGTCGCTCGTTTCCGACACGCGAATTCCTGAAACGTTCGACGCCCAGCGTCGAGGTCATCACCCGCATCATCTTCTCGTGTTTTCAGTGTAATTCCACTGCGAAAGGACGTATTCGAAACGTTTACTGAAATATGACGTACACATGGCAGAGAAATTAAAATAAAATCCTGCAGCTAGGGGGTGGCAAAGAGAGAAGTGAATTTTTTTATGGGGAGGTGTTTTTCTTTACATGTTTAGAAGTAATGCTAAGACATTATTTTTTTCTTGCAGTTTATGTGAGATGAAAAATTGGGAAAAACTCCTTTAAGCTACTGATATTGTTAACTAGTTTCGTTCGCAGAAATCACCGTTTGTTTAAATTAGACAAAAGAATTATTATTAGAAGCTTTTAGCTTAAAAAAAAAAGAAAATCAAGGAACTTTTCAGTATGCTCTACAAAAATTTCATGCACATTATCGCGAAATATCTTCGCTCCATCATTTCCTAAATTTTAAAAAATTCACGGAATCAACTTTACTTGAAGCATGCAGGTAGATATAAACTCTCACTGCCAAGTGAAAGAATGATATAAACTCGTAAAAAATATTAAGAGCAGTTTTTTGATTACAGATAAACATTTCGGATAATTTCTCCTACATCAAGGGACGTTCTAAGTATTCTGTTTGATGTATTCGAGGGTTAACTAACGAGTATGTTTCATTCAAGTGTACCGCGCACTGCGTTAATTTCGTTTTACAAAAATCCGAATATTTTGACATAGATGTAATTTCGTAAATTAAATCGCGAATCTCTAACCGACTAATTAATTAGTAAAAAATATCACTCGAAACGTACTCATATTCCGTGGAAGTTTAAACATCTCATCGCTTATTACTACAATTCTTAAATAACAAAATGTAATGCGAATAGCGTGTTGCAGAGTTTTACGTTCGAACCACGTGAGTAAAGTCTATGAATAAAAATAGGAATTTTGTCAAAACGTTTATGGGCGTATATTTATACAATAGTTTCTCTTCATTCCTATTCATAGAATATATTAAGAGAATTTGACTGAGAAGTCCTCGAACAGCCTACATTTCACTCTTCCTGGTATCAAAACTGAGACGATTCCATTTTCGAGTGGCAGCTCACTCGAGTGCAAAAGATTATCCAATACACTGAACAAAATAATGAAAAATAAATAACCGAAATCTGAGGAAGGCTTTTTGGAACCGTCTTCTAATTTCTCGAGGATGCAGTCTATTAAAAGGAAAAATATGTAATTCTCAAAGCAATTTAAGTTAAAATAATTGCAGCACTATGCAGCCTTATTCTAATAAGTCATGAAAAACCTCCTACGTGATTTGCTTAAGCGCTAGGTACGTCTAAACACTGACTAAACAACATTCTGTATCTCTCTAACTCCAGCACTGTTGCGAATAGTACACGTTCCCTAGGCGGCCCGATATTAAGGAATAAATCGTAATCCGCATAAATGCCAGCGCTTTAATTCAAACCGGGCGTTACAAGGGGTTGTACACATGTAGCTGTTACATCGAGCATCGTCGACCTGGCCTGAAGCAAGCAGATAAAGGGAGGTTGACACGTCATAGGTGCGCGTGTTCTCGAGCTCGTTAAACCGGGATCGATATTCCCCGAAAGAGGTAATGCAGCATCGACCTTAATGAACACATCAAACGGCTACAACTACGTAAAACGACCGATCGACGAGAGGATCGATCAAGTCGAGGAACTAATTAAACACGACATGCGCCCTTTTTCCATAATTTCTGCCTCACACGCTGGGTGTTCTATATGAACCTAATTCACGTGAATATTAATGAAAATGATTGGTTATGAGGCGAAACATATTTCTGATGAATGTTAAGGGAGTTTAAGAAGTATAATCAATTTATCGTTTATCTATTATTGTAATTATACATAGGACTGTGACTTTTAACATTTTCAAAGTCCTTCTTATTCTAACATGTTTCTTAAATATTCCAATTCCCAATCTTCTACTCATATGTACTAGAATGTTTCTATTTTTTTTTAAATTTCGAAGTATACATAGGTAGCATGCAATTATTTCGAAATGTATACATATGGTGATCCACTTTCGTTTAATAAATAAGTAGTGTGAATAATATAAGTATGTACGTAAATGTGCAAACTCTTTTTAACTTATTTCACTGTATCTAAAAAATACAGTAATAACACATACAGCATATTAAACGAAGCTTATGGCAAACAGACTATGTTAATTAAATTTTTAGAAAGTCGAAAGTCTTCAAGAGTCAACTGTATAATATACTACTACTTCCCGTACTTCTCTAAAAGCAATGAAATTTTTAGAGAATTTGGCTCCCGTTTGTGTGGCTGAAATACGCTCGTACTATTCTCGCGGCATTTTTCCGGACGGGAATCACTGAAAAAGTATTAAAGTTACCAGTGACAGTAACAAAGGATGGCGAAGATTAAATGTCAACCCGATTCACAAACAAATATCCCGAATAGTTTAAAGTGGAACCAGGTTAAAATATCAAAAAGAGCATTCAAAGGGGAGGGTGCGATATTCAGCGAACAGGTAACGCGATATTCGGTGCTCGACGCTGCTCGGCGTGGTCGCACAATCCATTTTCAATTTCCACCGGCGGTCGGGAGGGTAAAATTTTCGATGATTCCGCGAAAGCACGAATCGAACGAAAAGACTGAACGATTCGAGAACGATCATTTGGCAACGAGCGATCGAGACGCCCGAGAAACTAACTCGAAAAGTGGATTTACGTTAGAGGATCGAGCGCGGTAATCTTATTGGTCACCTTTACACTTGGTCCGTTTCGTTGCTCCTTACTTCGCGCTTTCGACCGACAGCCAATCAATGCGTCCCCCCCCCCTTTACCTCCTACCTTTCGTTTTTCTTTCCCCCGTCGTCTATCCCCGGCTGCCCTCCAGTCACGTTAAATTCGAGAAAGCGGGATGGCAGACACGAATCGCGGGAATCGACAAAAAGGATCGTTCGTTGGCATTGAAAACTCGCTGTTTCCGTGCCCGCCGGCAAATCGCTTCTTTCTCCATCACAGAAAGCCCCGATGAACTTCCATTGGCCGCGGGAGTCGAGGTATCGGGTGTGCACGTATCTCGGAATTGAACGCTTCCCGAGGAAGGGTGGCGTTCGATTTTTGCGCAACGGGGACACTCCATTGTGAATGTTACAAATGTGCAAACAACGTACTCGAATGTAGCATCGAATTTACCCGGGAACCTTTTAAAGAAAAGTCTGAGAAAATTCGAGGAAGTCGGTTGCTTCTACTGCGTTTCGTATCACACTGAAACAGCACAAAAATCTCAAGAGACTCTGAAGTAAAATCTTATGATTCGTGGTAAAATTAATCGTGCACTTATAATCTTTCCGCGAAATGAATTCTGAAGCATTATATTTATATCATGTGATCGTTTTTAAATCATAAGATGTTACAGTTTGTATTTTTGTACACTGAGAAAAATAATGGAGGAAAAATTACTACATTGCGTAGTAAAGAAACAGGATATAGTGAAATGCGTTTCTTTCTACCACATTAAAAGGAAAAATTAGCACATGTGTTTCAAAATTTAATAGACCAGTGTAGTAAAATTTACGAAAGGCTGTAATGCACAGCGACACCTACGCTTCGGAAAGAAGTGGCGTCTCGTGATATAACTTCAATTTGCTCGGATTTTAACATTGTCTTTTCAATGCCTTTCAATGAATATCGCATAAACGTCCAAAAAATAGTATAGTTAATATTGGAAAAGCTTATTTTCTGACATAGGTATTTGTTACGGGCCGTTAGCAGTTACTGATCATAGGCCTAGTTTCATAGGGTTTCCGCTAGAGTGTTCTCGTAATAATCGTCTTTCTCGCTAGTGCTCGATCCTAGCCCTGTTCATATATAAGACGAGTTCCGAAATAATCTTCCACAGCTCAAGCGCGGGTCCGTCAGCATAGGTGTACTGTGATAGTGAAGCCAAGTCTTCGTTGATCGGATGGTCCAAAACGAAAATCGCCGTGGTGGGTGGTGGCCCCCTTCTCTTCTCTCTTCCATCCCAAAGTTTTCCTCCTCCAGTCGTCTACACTTTGCATAACCAATAATAATTCTCTTATCTATCTATCCTATACCCCGCCTACTCGCCTTCCCCGTCGCCAAGCAATATACTACTCCTCAGTATTTCCATAAAGAAAAAACTCTTTTTAGTTTGAGCGAAAGTTCCAATTATGCTACATTCGTGTAGTAAAAATCAACACACGAGGTTGTAGTCTTTACTAATTCTTCACGACCAAAAATTACTACACTGGTGTAGTAAAAACCTAACTACTTTCACCAATCCTACCGTTTTAGTAGAAAGTGTAGTAAAATTTCTTTCATTTTTTCTCTCAGTGTACCGAACGCATTATACAGTAAGACTCTGAAACTAGTATAATATTTAGAAATAATATAAATTGGAAATAATTAGCAACTTACTATTTTTCTTGAAAACATGCACTGGGAAAAACCGGATCTTAATTTATAGTACATAATCGAGGAAATTTTACTGTAGCACTATTGGTGACCGTGGTCTGGTTACTACTACACCAGTGTAGTAATTTTTGGTCGTGAAGAATTAGTAAAGACTACAACCTCGTGTACTAAATTTTACTGTATAATGTAGTAAAGTTTGAATTTCGTTCAAACTAAAAAGACAGAGAGGGGGCCCACGATAGGTAACGTCGGATCCGCTCAGTAGAGGAGTTATAGAAAGTCGACGATATTAGAAGAGAGAACTCCGGGTGGAAGAAGAAAGACGGCAAGAGGGGCGCATGGCGATTTCGTACGGATCCGTCAAACAAAGCAGACTGACTCCCAACTTCATCATCAGTAGGCCCATAGTGGAATAAGAAAAGGTGAACCATTCCCGAGATGCGCAGTGGTTCAAAAGTAGTGGGGGAACTGGCAGGAACTGTCAACCAATTAGGCTCTGACCCAAAACCTGGAAATCCAGTATGGATGCTTTTGCACGCATGCGTAATGATACCTTCGAGAGACAAAGGGGGTAGAGGCGTCACGTGACTTTTCAGGATTCTATAACCCTACTAAAATGATGTCTTTACGGAATCTCACTTTACGCCTTCATTTCTCATGGAATCAAAACAAAATATAGCTCATTTTGTAGTTAAAGATGCCTTCCAACGCAGGCTGGTCCTCATATTGCTCAGAACACTCTTTAAAAGACATGAAACTATTATTAAATTGTTTGTTACGTTTGAAATGCGCGAACACAAAGTTTTGGGGGGTCAGACACGCTTTTTATTGGTTGCCCAAACCCATCCCAGCCGCCATTATGCACAATGGTTCCACACCTTGTCTTATTCCACCCCATGAGTAGGCCTATGCTGACGGACCTACGCTGCACGCGCGCTTGATTATAGAAGATTATTTCAGAACTCGTGCATATACGAATAGGGTTAGGATCAAGCACTAGCGAGAAAGACGAAAGAAAGATTGGATCGAGAACACTCTAGCGGAAGCCCTATGAAACTTTCACTGTCGAACTGGCCTATGTGGGCCTATGCCCAATATCTGCTAACGGCTGTGGCCATAACAAATATGTCTGGAAATATGTTTTTCCAATATTATACCATTTTTTGGACGTCTATGCAATATCCATCGAAAGGCATTGAAAATATGGCTCGTAGCGATATAGAATATACTTGTGAGGACACAACAGCGCTAAAAGCCAAGCAATTTGAGGTTATGCCACGAGACGTCACTTCTTTCCGAAGCATAAGAAATACGCTACAAATGCATACAGATGTCGCTGTGTCTCACAACCTTTCAGAAATTTTACTATGCTGGTCCAGTAAATTCAGAAACACAACCTATTAAAGGTTACAGTGCATGTGCTATTTTTTCCTTTTGGTGTGGTAGAAAGAGTCACACTTCACAGTAAGGTGCTTCTTTACTACGCAATGTAGTAATTTTTCCTCTCCGATTATTCTCAGTGTACTGTTACTTTTATTACTAGTAGTGTATCAAGTAATTAAAACCCTGAATAATAAAAATCTTGTATAATGGAAACCCGACTGTACTTTTACGTTTCAGTATTTGGATAATAATGGTACTCCGTTTAATTACACTGATAGTGGTTACACAGTCCTGTAGTACCCATAATCCCGACATTACGTATTCAATTCCTAACCGCGCCGCTATGGGTCTACTTTACACGTTAATACGACTTGATAATGTCGACAGACTAGTGCAATACACAACTACGTATCGTTATCCTGCCATCAAAGCCTCTCAGAAACTCGCTACACCGTGCGATCAGACCACCTCAAACCCGCGAAACGCAAACAGAAGCACTTGTGGAGGACTCCCGACATAAAAACAACACCGCTATCGTAACCGTAAGGCGACTTAATTCGCCGTAATTCCCACGCAAGCTCCGCGATAACACCCCGACCGCGTCTGATTAAACATTTCCTATTCTACTAGCTGCGCCAGGGAACACAAGAAACGCGTGTAATCGCGAGGTTACGTTGTATCAACGGTCCGATCGACACCTTCGCGATAGCGGTCGATTGAAATCCGGCGAACGGACTTGCCTCGTCCCGATTAATTTCGAAGGAGAAGCCGATCGCGTGCGAACCGAATCTACGCCTCGCCGACAAACCGAAATAAATCACCGGAGCCGTTATCGGCGTGGGATCGACGGTAATATCGAGGCGAGAAGAAGAAATTTATTCGCGCCTCGTGATACCTCGTGTCCGCGGGAGCAGTTCGATCCCATCGCTAACAGGATCCCACCACGTATTACGTATCTATTTCAGGGCGACGAAAGTCGCGAGATCGAGATTGGCCTTCGCGACAGATATAAGGGAACGTAGATAGGTATCCCGTTTCCCGGCGCACACGTACACACATACAGACACACACACACACACACACACATATGAGTGCACACGAACGAACGTGCACAGATTCCCCCGACTTATGGAGTCCTAAATCTAGCCGATATCCCGATAACTTCTGCCGTCTATCGACTGCTGGACGGTTTCTTTCGGATCCTTTGAAGAATTACACGGAATACCTATTATCCCCGGTTGCTCTCGCCTTAAATAAAGCGCGCAAAAACGGAAAAGCGTTCTCGCAATCGTCAGCGAAAATCCGGAAAATCGCCGCTGACCACGCCCAGAAACGTGATTCCGTCGGGGAACGAGTCGAAAAGGAGGAAGAGAAAATTCGGCGGGGTTCGATTTCGATATCAGGGCAGTGTATTCGATATTGTGGACAGCAATTTGGGGACGAAGGTGCAGAATTGGCAAGAAGAAATTTTCATTTAGCTACCTGCAGTGCGGTCTAAGGTCGAATTACGATATTTTGAAGAAAATCGTTTAGAAAATTGTTTCTGATACTAGTTAATAAGAAACCGGTGGATTTGCCCGAAAATGTCAAACGTTCGGGTAGAATATTCCTCTGTTTATACCAGTGGCGCTAACGGTTTAAGCATTCAGAGTTTAAATTAAAATATCATCGTGTTTATTCATTTTTCTTTTTCTTTGATTCGTTCGATGCCATAGATGCATAAATGCATATTATATTATATTCATTTGTTCACTCTTTTTTTGCCCGTTCGAAAGAAAAACACTAGTGTTTCGTATGCACAGCTATTTTTTTATTGTTGTTTATTCCGTATCGAGGCAACGCGGAAATAAGGGACGAAAAAAAGAGTTCCCCGTTCGATTGCTGCAAAACTGGTGGCTATCGGTTTTTGTCGCGTGTGGGATCACGTAAATCCGTGCCCGCCAATAACCCGCTTTTTGGAATAAATAACGCTCGGTTTGTTAGTTCGACAACTTGTTTGCCGCAAATACACGGCTCCGAATACGTGAAATCTTTTAATGGCCGTTATTCCTCCCAGAAACGACATTAACCGTTCGTATAGCATTTAAATGTTCGATTGTGCTCACTACCAGTTATTTCACGTCATCTTCTGTGACCTGAATTATCTGCCAGTCAGAGCTCAGGAGATGAATTATCGTTGTTTTGAGTAATCATAGTAGATTTGTTCGTTTATCTACGGACATTATTTTAGTGCAATATCTCACTATCATATGAATCTGTTGACTAAATAGAAGCTGCATGAATGTATATGTGAAATTATATACATAATGCATAGTCCATAGAAAATTTGGGATGCTTCAAATAATCAGCATCCCAGCTTTGAAATTATTGAAAAGACGCAGTCTTCAAAGGCCAAACAATTTTTCTCCAGTTTTACAAGAGTATAAAGTATGAATAAACTTCAGAGGAGAATAAGAAGAAATAAAAGTAAACGATTGAAGAAAATCCTCAGAGTAAGGTACCACGACCGATGACGACAAGGAAATCAGTTAAAAATCAACAACTTTCAGGGTAGTGTAAGTCAACTCGATTATCGGTGACAGAGTAAACTAAACGTTTACAGAAAGAAGATATTAGGACTAAGGGAAGCTTCGATTAGTTCGACTTCAGGTGATTAACACGAATTAAATGCAGGCTAAAGCATCCACCATTAATCGCGCAAGCGGCAGTCCTGCTTCCCATCGAAAGAGGCGCGTTCGTGTTTTTTTTATCTAGACTCATTCTCGATCCTCTTTTTTCCGGGCCCGGAATCCCTGCAAAAACAAGCAACCATCGCAGCTGCAAGATTTTTCAGGGATAACATCTCGTGACAGAAAGATAACATTCTCCTACAACCCGCCCCTCGACGTGTCAAACGTGGAACGCTCCATCTATTTACATATAGGGTGGGACGTTGAAAACATATCACAGAAAACCTTTTGTTAGTTTTCGTGGATAATATTGAAACACTTATAATGGAACAATACAGCAAAACAGAATATTAACTGATGAATTGGACGTTGGGAAAGATAGTGTGTGAAGTTTTTCTATCATAACTTTATTAATGTGTTTGGCACTGGATTTTTGAATAATAAATTCTTAGAAATTGTGCAAATAACTATTGTAAATAGATACAACAAATTTGTTTCTGTTTTGACCAAATTTTGTAATGGATGTTTTCGTATTTCGAACACCCGTAATAGGGGTGAAACTAGGCCTCTGGATCGGTGGACACTTGTAAGAAAAACGCACTGCAAAATTGTTTATAACAATAAAAATTGGTGTTCAACTTTTTTATTGTACAAATATATTCTACTCGATGAGTTGAGATAAAGTCTGGAAGGAGCCATATAAAGAAACTAACTAACGAACTAAGAAAATCATTCGCATCGATATCGATTTTCTAGCTCAGCGCGTCAGCTGTGAGGTAGGTCATATGGCTCCTTTGAAACATCGAGTAGAATAGATTTATGCAATAAAAAATTTAACAACAATTTCGCAGTGCGTTTTTTACAAATGTCCATCGATCCAGAGGTCCAATTTCACCCCTAACACGGATGTCCATTACTTTTTATACACTCTGTACACGCTTCGATAGCTAACGTCAGTAATTTTCAAATCTCATATAGATTGATTATGGGATGAAGTTTCATAAGCGCATGTATTTATTGATTGTTTGATATAAGATATAGGCCACATTAAATTCCTGTACAAATGATCCCTTAGCTTCCGGCTAAAGCATCTAATAATCTATAAACTAGGTTATCCAATAGTTTCGTTGAACCAAGGACTTCAAAGTAACCTAATGCACCCTCTGCTACTCACACATTCCATTGACTCTATTCAGGGAACACTCGGGCTGCCAACAAGCCCTGCAACACTGTTACACTGCGTTTACTCCGAACAAGCCATAACTAATAAACGCCGCGGAGGGAGGCCTACACCCTGTACAACCATAATCGCTGCATGCCATTCTTTTTGCGTCTCCAAAGCGGACGTCCCCGAGACGGTGAACACACCGTCGCCGCAATGTTTACCCGGTTCCCTTTCACGCGGCCCACCCGATACACACAACGGAGGTAGAAAACAAAGCTCGTCGAACAAGCGAGGCCGCGCTTGTACACAAAGAGAGCCGCAACGTACGAAGCTTCGACAAGAATCCATAGATTTCCCAGGCCGCTGCGGCGTGCATCTCCATCCACCCCATCCACGGTGTAATATAAATCCGACGGCAGAATAGGCGCGCGAGAACGCTGGCACGTGTAGCCGGCGCGGCGCGTCGCACCGCTTACAAATGGCCATGTACCTTCTTGCACGCTGTCGCTGTCACGTTCGTGTGCGCAACACACCAGGTTCCACGCACACGCGCGTACACGCGATACGTCTCCCGGGCTACACGTACACACGCGGGACGTCAAATCGCGTTTACCCCCATCTGGGGGTTAGCGCGGAGCGTGCGCGGATTTTCGTTGTGCTCGGGGGTACGATAATTCAGCAGAAAAACCGCGAAACATTTGTCCGGCCGGCATTAATTCCGAAACGGCCGCGCGGTTCCCGGCGAATCTGCATAAAACCGTAACGCACCACTCGATAATTCGACCGATATATCGCGCGCGCACCCCTGCCGTCGCTGCGGCGGGAAACGATACAGGCCTTCCCCTTATTTCAACGACTTTTTCACGTAACGACGAGCAAATTTGATCGCGGCGAAGGGGCGACTTCCGCCAGACGAGGTCCACCTCGCGCCTCCCTGTGCGCCACCCCCGCGACAGCGGTTCCGGAACGCGGGCGACGTCGCTTATTGAAAGTCGCATTTGTTCCGGCCCCGTTCGCGCGTTGTTACCGCTCGCAGCTATTTTTTGTCTTTTATTCTCGGGCTACCGTGCATTTTCGGTATGTCTCCGCGAATGGATCCGCGGGAGGCGCGGGTGGTTGTAGCTGTGATATAATAACTTGCGGAGGGATGGTATGATGTCAGCAAGATGGGGATGCAGAGATCGGAGAAAGTGTGTTTCCATTGTGATGTATTTAGGTCAGATTAGGGTTGTGTTACTGTGATTTTTCTTCCCTGTTTGCTTTTATTTTGGGAAAAATTGAAAATATGGAGTTTCAAGGGTTAGAGAAGATGGGGAAAGGTGAACATGTTTATTTTGTTTTTCTGTGAAAGGTTTTATACTTTCTGGGAAGCTTGAGTCTAAGAAGGTACCCCAGGTGTCCCTCGCCTATTTGGTTTTTGAAGTATGTTATAGTGAATAGCGGACTAAAAAATAAGCGACGCGTATTTATTTATGGACGGAAAAGCAGTTTAAGGGGATGAAACAATCCTTCGAAAGTAGAGGTATCAAACGTCGATATCACTGTTTCACGTAAAAAAAACTTGAAATGTAAATTGTGTTTTCATTTCTTATTCTGACACAACTTTTCGCGATGGTTTAATCCGAAAAAATTGCGTTTATATAAGCCAAGCATATCGACGTACATAGAAAACCGATTTCTCTTCATGAAAGTGCTTTTTTGCCGATAGAAAGATACATGTCGCTTATTTTTTGGCCCACTATAACATATTTTAAAACGAACCAAATCGATGAGGAATCATGAGATTCCTCCCTTGTAAGTGGGAGTATTAATAATTAACTTTTCCCTATAACTGGATTGATTGTGAGAATTTTTATAGATTTACGACAACTCTAAATATGTAAAAATCTATGAAACTATTGAGAGATGTTAAAATATTCGTAATATCAAAAATATAAGACAAGTTATAATATTTAGAGTTTAGAGAATAAAACACTCTGTTAGTCAAGTTTCAACTGTTTATTTGGAATACTGTTAATAGAAATTTGATTTTGCATAAAAATCTGCTGTCCACAAATTAAGGTTCTATTTGTTGGGCATTGGTCAAACTGACAGTAGTGTAAAACATAAATCGAAGTAATCGATGGATTGAATTGTTACAGAATCTCTGTAAATTGAATCATTTTCACCAATACGTCAAATGGTGAGAGAAAAGCAGCAGGTCTGGGTTATTTCTATCCCTCCACTGTTCTATTATTTTTAACCCGCTGTAGATGTTATATTTCGATACTGCTACTCTAACTAAAGGTTCATTTCCTTTTCATCTTTCATCACAAATTTAATAACAGAGAAACTTGCAATTGCCATTACTGTTAATTTAAAGCATGTTTCTTTTATTATTACTGGACTGCGGATTTTCAAGCATTGATGGTAATTTTAAATATCTATCTATATGAAGTCGTAGAAGCATGTAAATAGACATTAAAATGTATAAATTATAAAAAATAAATTACATTTTACAATATTTAGGAGGTAAAACAGTTTTATTCAAATTCCAGTCCTTTTATGTCTGTAAAAATATAAATTTGCATAAAAGTCCACAGTCTAAATATTATATACCATGAATCACAAATTACTTCACGAAGACTACATTAAATATGTTTAACCCCGTTTTATCCCTCTTAAAAATGCAGAATTGAACAACTTTTATTTTTATCATGTCGTTAAGAATCTGGATAAAGAATTTTGTAACCTAACTTCAAATTTTTCACATTTGTTTCAAAAATACAACAGTTATTTAAAAAAATTAAATACTCTAATGGGTCAAAAAAGACCCGAAACAAGGTTAAACTGTAAAAATAATATTCGTCTTTGCAGAATAAAAGTCACGGACACTGAGCAGCGATTAATTATGGAAACTGGAAACGACCTAAATTGAAAGAAAACATTAATACTGTGATTTTTACAGTTAATTAACGTTTGGAATAAATGTGAACAAACCTGTGAATCACTGTACAATTTTTACGCAACATTTGTAATAAAATTTGAGGAGTTTGTTCTGATTAACAAAGAGATTCTAAAATGTGTCTCTCTCGGATTTTTACGAAATATGGGATGAAATGTGGGAACATGATAATATATTCTGGATTAATTTGTACCAATGCGTATTTTTTATAAAGGATTAAGCTCACCAAAAAGATTGTTCTTTATGCTTTTTCATAAACAATGCTTATTAGAGTAAAAAATATTCTACCACGTATCCAAAACTCAAAGATTGTACAAGTTAAAGTCTTCATATACTAAACAATTAGAATTTTAATTTAAACATAGTATTTCACTTTTCCCAACGAAACATTCTACACAAACAGTCCAAAACTGGTACAAAATAATTTTCCATCGAGTTATAGCGACATTCAAAACCTTCGTTATTTCATTCCACGCATTTTTTCTATTTTTATTCATCAATAACCCCTAACAATACCTCAACGAGCATCAGAAACAAGAAGGAAGACGAGCACACAAAGTACAAAATAAAATTCCGTAGCGTCGTCCCAGCAAACTATTAATTTCTTCCCATCCTTCTAAAAAGACAAAAAAAAAAAGAAAGGGAAAAGGCCAGAAAAGCAACGGCTGGTGAGGTAGGTTCTTCGCAGTTTGCCTGGTCTCCGCGACTGCGAGCGATGCTCGCACGCCCAGCGAAAGGAGGAGCAACAATGGCTACGTCGAGGCACATACGACCCCCGGTGCGTTCGTTTGTTTTAATTTCTCGGCTTCTAATTAAACCACGACCAGTCGAAAAAAACGAGCAGATGAAAAAAATAGAGAACCCGCGTACACAGGCATTTTTTCATACGTACCGGTGCGCTGCGTTACAAACGTCAACGGGAACGCGGAGAACCAGCGGGGGTGGAAGGGGATTTGGCCAGACGACGAGGGCGAAGGGCGGAGGGGAGGAATCGAAAAAAAACAAAAGGGAATGTGGGAAGAGGGTTTCTAATACACTCGAACGGGGAATAATTAGGGGGTCGCGCGACACTCGACGATTTCTATTGGGCCCTCGAAGGAATATCCGTCATCAAAAACCACTCGATATCTCGCAACTTGGCGACAATTTCGCAAATAATTATTGTACGAGAGACACAAAGCGGTTTTCGAGAGCCTCTTGCGTTCCTCCCAGAATCCAATTCCGCGCCGCCTCTTTCAAATCCCTTTGTCACCCACGATAATCCCTCCCGGTAGACGTGGTCGAGTTGACGATGTTTCTCCCTCTTACACGCCCCGTCTGCTCCCTGCCCACCCCGTTCGCCACCTCCCCTCTGATTCTCCCTTGGTTTCGTGTTTCTCCTTACCCTCCTTCTACCACCGCCCACACCACTCCAATTTTAGCCGTTCCGAAATTCCATTACCACTTCCGCTTATGGATTCTATGCTCGTGCTTCCTTTTTGCACACCGATGGTGGCCAAGGAAGGATGAAAAAAGGTGGTCGAGTTAATAGAAGATTATGGCCAACTTTAATCCCAATTATATCCTTGGGGATATAAATAGAGCCGGCCAGAAGGTTTCCCTCGCTATTTATTCCGGTACATACTGGCTTATCTTAAATACTAGGAGTAAGACGCAAATACATATATTATGAAGACGCAAGTAGATGCAAGGGCTAAGAAAAATATGCCTCTTGCATTAAGCGGCATTTCCTGTTGAGAATTGTAATTATTTTCACATTGAAACTACAAATGAATTCTTTTCGACGAACTTATTATTATTATGTCGTCTTTATTACACCAGAAAATAAAAAGATACAGAGTGCGGTGTAATAGGCGAGACTCAGCGGAAGCTGTTGTACGGACTGGTGTATGAAGCAATAGGAACATATAATAGCATAAGAGTATAGAAGTAAAGACTAAAACAAAGAGTAATGCTGCTAGGTACTATGTGAAACTTAAGTTATACGCAATAATTAGTAGTTGTGATTGGAAGGAAGAGTGTGGAGATAGGAATAAATAAAAGAGCACTTAAAATAAACATGGGTGAGTTGAAATGAAAGGTTTGGCTTGTTTTTTAAAGGAGGGAAATATAGGGGAGGAGCGAATATGATTAGGTAGGACAGAAAATGGAAACGAAGCGCGGAATTTGACAGATCTGTGGAGCGGAATAGATAGAAGGTTGGCAAATCTGGTAATACATACCACAACTTCTTCACACAATCACTATAGTAATTTGATTCTACATAGAATAAAAAATTATTAACCAGGAAAACGGCGTAAGGTTTATTTAGTAACAATGGGAAATATTTCAATGATTGACCTATTATATATTTTTCTTAATACAATTTTAACTTTACCCAAACATCGAAATGAATTCACTTTTACACCTAATATATCCTTTTCTTTTGTCATATTACTCGCAAATTGTTCAAATTCCAAATTTTATTGATAGAGCTAATTAGCATTTCTTTGAATTTAAACAAATTTGACATACTTGTGAACAAATGTGAGTCTATATACTCATTACCCAAAACATTTATACACTTCTACTAATCATTAATACATAAGAACTAATGTAAAATATAGAAGTATTGAGACAAAATAATAAACAATTATAAAATATTGCGGTATCAAAGTATGAAAATTTTAGGAAAATTATGTAGCAAGTAATGTAATGAATATTACATAATTTTGTCAGTGCTAATAGAAAATAAAAATATGAATTCATGTCTTTTTAACGTACCTATATAGAAATTCAACGAATGGGAGTTCTGAGTGCAATGCCTGCAGCCACAAGAGAGATTATTTTTACAAACCCTCTTTGTGCAAAGCGGAGTGAAAATCTGCTCAGCAGGAATTAAAAATAAATGTTCCGAAATGAGTCAGGATCATACCATAGCCTTTGACTTTTGATCCTTTCATAACAAACGCTAAAGATCCCTACTAATTTTCTAAAATTTTCTGACGATTTCAGACTGTCCTTGTACATTAGGGTAAACTATCTTGTACTTTTTAACTTATATTATTTTCAAATTTTTTAACTTCAGAAATATTTCTTTTACCCTTCGAAGCTTGCAACTTCATAGGTAATAAAACTAAATCTTTGTTAAAAAAACAAAACATAACGAGATTCCTCTCATTAAAGTTTAATGAAACGCGCACGAACTGAAAACAGTGCAGCTGAAAAAGGAGTTTTGCAACAAAGGAGTAATTTCTCTGTTGCAATTTCCTTTCAGCCAAAGAACTACTTTCCTTTTAATTACAACATGCGTTTCTTCTAGATTTATTCTCAACAGTGTACACTGCGGAACCCCTTGGTACATAAAATTCAAACATAATCATCTCAAAGCAAGAACCAGAGAAGAGCGAGCAAAATCTATTCCGTTTTTCTATATTCCGATTTTGTATATGTTGATCGTATCTTCAATTCAAGTATACCCTAAGACAAAGAGTTTTGAGTATTTATTCATTCACCTATTGATTTATCCTCTCTTTTTGTTCGCACTTGTGAAATCCCAAACTCCAGCGAATTCCGTGCTGCTTTGATTTCACGTCCACCTATTACCCTCTGTGCCTTTCCGTCACCCCTTTTGTGTTTTTAATTTGTTATCGAGTGCCGCTTTCAGTTTGCAATCTACGCTCGACACTCCAAAAAAAGATAATCTCGCAGTACAACCATTGATACGTCGAAAAAAATGGGAAAAAATTTCAACGCGTGTTTCGCGTTATCGCGAAGTAATTAACGTAATTTCGATGCGATTCGACGGTGGAAAAAATCGATTTTACGGCGAGATACGATTACGATCTCGTCATAAACAGCGGGAGCCACCTGCCAGTGGGAAGAGATAAGGCTGATGAGGATGGAACGAAAACGAGGCTCGAGATAAGTAACGTTTTATGCAGGCGTTACATGTAAATGAAGGAAGAGGAGAAGGACTCAAGAGAGAGAGTGTAGTTTTCGAGAGAGGAATTTAAGTGTACTTCAATCTCGTCGGAATCTCTCTTGGATTCCGGGACTGAAGAACAAAAAAATCTGATTCTCTTCGTTCAATTTCACCCTTGTCTGCTCCGCTGTTTCACTCGAATACGAAACGAGGAACAGTTCTGTGTAACTGGACGGTAGGAAACGCGGATCAGTTTTAAGGATCCGTTGTCCCGTGTCGCCTAATTCTGTCGTAAATACTCGCTACCGAATCGTCGAAATTCTTTAGGATTCGTTCGCTGGCTGTTTTTAATCAAATCGACGGGATTAACCTGAGGAAAAGCGAAATGAAATTTCGCCCGAGTGGCACGTGTATGGAAGAGCTTCGGTGAAAAAATATAAATAAATACTGAATGTTTATCAACGAATCCCAAAGCCATACAATATTCAATCGTCGAATGGAACGCTCCTGAAATTCGGTTACCTGCAGATTACGAATGGAAAATTGAACACGTCAATGTTGTGAGCTCAAATTGATTCCTCGAAATTGATTTGTATCGTAGTAATTTGTTCCCTTTTTTAAACTTTTGAAAAGCTGGGAAAGAAATTTGTTCAAAATTTCCATAGAAAATGGAACTAATTATTTTGTGATTGAACGTGCTTGTCTTAAATAAAGTTACTTCATAATTATATGTATAATATATCCAATCATAACTTGATTGATAAAATTCATAACGCGTAATTAAATTGGAATATGAATTGGTAATATTATAATTTAAGAGTAATTTAATAATAGTGAAGCAAAAGATTGAATGTTTGTTTATGAAATGAGATTTCTGTAAATTCCTTTACAAACTTTGTCATATTGTCATTCTATTAATTCCACTAATTAAAATTGAAAATTCTATTAATCTTCACATTTTTTATGGAAATTATTGTTAAGTCTTCTGTTTTCAAACTTAGTGGAATCTAATAATACGGTATATTTAAATGGTAAAGCAATTCAGAAGTTTATTAGATAAGTTTATTTCAACCTATGAGTTAATTTCAAAATGATGTTATTAGAAATCGTCGACAATTAAATTAAAAGAAACACCTGTTATCTGATACTCAAAAACGAAAAAAGGTCCTACGAGAAAATCCTGGAACGCGAAAACCCAGTTGCCGAAACCCAATTCAGAGTGGCGATAACCTCCTAGCCGGATAACCTTCCAACACAAATGCCGAGTCCTGCGACAGCGCATCAGTTTATCGAAAGCTCTCCGACGATATCGACAAACGAACCACTCGAAGCTTGAAACGCGGTGTGCTAGGTAAGCGCATATGAAATGAGGAGGAGCCTGGGAAAAGAAACCGTATATCGTCTATCCGAGGCATGAAAAGGGCTGGTTTCTCTAGACTCCGGCGGCCTTCTTTCCAAAAGAGCCTCTAATCTCTTAGGAGCGACGATGTCGCTACCCTTCGGGTGCTAGCTCGTCTCGGCTCACCCTTCTTTTGGCTAATACGCGTCGAACGGGGTCGAGGAGGGCGGTTATAGGTCGTGGCCCGTGTCTCCGGCTGAACCTGTAGGATTACCAGGCTGCCTAATCAGCTAGATTGCTTGCAATTTGCCCATCTTATCTCGCTACATTTTGCTGCTCTCTTTTCGATTCTTCCACCCTCGAGGAACAAGTTACGCACCCTCCGTTTTATCTTCAGACTCTTTTCTGCATACCCACACCTTTCTTTACGTTTCAATATATTTTTCATATTTATACACCATTTCTTGTATTTATGCACCTTTTTTTAGCACTTGCCCACATTACTTTAAACTGTATACAGGGTGTCTACAAATTTCTGCCGTTTGAAATTGCTAATAAATAGCAGATGATGGGAACAATTGTAAGAACATTTTTCTAACTGATTTTTATATAGATTATTAATATATTAAAGTTTTCAAGATTATTTAAAGGTCACCTTGCGTTTTTTTAAACGCAACCTTATATTTTTGGTATCGCAGAATAATCCAGCAAAATAGAGCATTTAAAACACTATTTTTAAGTAAAATATTTTTAATGCAAGGTCGAAACAGAGAAGATATTATTGACAAGGACGAAAATTGAGATTTACGTTCTTTCACAAAGTTTGTTTACTTTTTAGTTGAACATTTGGAGAATTTGGTGCTTTAAATTCATCTTTTTTTTTGCTCTTTCATTATATGGAAACAGAAGTATGAAATTCCATTTAAAAAACATGAAATATTGAGATTAACATGAAAAATTTTTTGTACATACATATAATTATAATTTACATAATAAACAATTCAGAAAGAGGTCTTGAACTTTTTCGCATCGTCTACCGTGTAGCAGTTATTTCAAACAGCATAAATGTATAGATACCTTGTATAGCTGCATCTATTCTACACACTTTGCATTTTTACATCCAGTTCTATACTTATAAACCCTTCTTAATTTTATATAGCCTCCTTTGTAAATTTTCTTTTATATTTATAAATTCTATAGCACGTATTCTACTTCCTTTCTTAGAACCATGTACTTATCTTCTTCCTTGCATCTATTTAGTACATACCACCCTCTTTAAACCTTTACAGGTATACCTTCCCTTATACTTGTACATCTTGCCCCTTTTATACATAATACCTATTTCCTTTTTCGCACCTATACGACTTCCTCTTGAATCTACAGCTTTGTATCCATAGAAGAAAATCTCAGTTGCAAAGTAAGAAAAGATTTCTACTTAATATAGTGTCTCTGCCTTTGATTTTACAGATCCTATAATTTTATATTGGGTCGAAATATATAGTAGAGTGATCACCACCCTCGAATATCTGTTATTCTTAAAGATACGTTAAATGTCTTGAGGAGAAAGTTGTATAGTTCTATGGGGTACGTACATACAATGTCACAAAAATTATTCTTTCCGCGACGTTTTTTTAGAGATATCGCACACATATAACCTTCGATGTTCTTGTGAAAACCCAACATTGCTTCAGAGCTCGTTTATAAAACTCTATTGACGTAAAACGATCACTATTTCCAACATTTGTGAAATGAAGCTGTTCTGCCTGTGTATTTTAACACTTGTAAACCTTTTCCTTGCTGTGACAATGAATAGCCTTCAAATAACTACACTTACTATGTTACTAAATTCATAATGAAATAATCTGTCTTCGAAAGTATCTGAAAATTGTCCCCATTTTAAAAAAACCAAGGTGACCTTTACAAATCTAAAAAAAAAATGTTGCGAAAACAGTAATTTTGCTGCCGAATAAATTAAATTAGTGGGATCAGCTTGTCACATGAATGATTATTATTGCATAAGTCGATTACATTTCTTCAAGTGATAGACTTGTGAATATAATCGACTTAACCAACAATAATACTCTGTGTGACTAAAACTGAGTAACCTAATTTTATTTATTCGGCAACTTACGATCTCTGCACTGTGCATACGTACCTCATACATAAAACTATAGAATTTGTTGTTACAAATAACATTGTTGTTAAAAATAACAAGGATATTCAAAGGTCAAACGATAGCTGGCTCACCCTGTATATGTATGTACATATATCCTCCTCCCTCCTGATATCTACACATTCCTCTTTTAAACCTACGCGCTCCTCTAGTACACCGAAAATGCTCTCTACCCGCGCTGGTGATTCTGCTTCCACCATTTCTCCGATTCTTCTGCCGTCGATGTCGAAGGCGAGGCCCACGTTCGCCCAAATTCGAGATTACGCGCATTTCGTCGGGGAAATGAGGAAACCAGTGGTTTTCGTGAATCTAGACGGTGCTCGTGAATACCGTTCGGAACCGCACGTGGAAATTTCAATAGTGGAACGTTGTTTCGCGGGATGGTCCAAACTTCCTTACGACTGCTAACCGATCGAACTTGCACGCCTGTCGAACGGTGCGGGACTCGTTTGGGCTTTTCATGGAAATAGAAGCTCTGGCAGCTATTAGAACGAGAACGGCATTCGACTTCCGCGGAAAGTTAGAGGAGTGGGGGATTGGAAGCGTCGGCAAGGTGAGAGTTTAATGAGAAGTACTGCTAATGAGTTCGGATGATTTTAAGGACGAACGAGATTCCGAAGCAATTTGTTGTCGCAGACTTGTGGGTTGAAGGAAGTCAAATGTGCAATTCAAGTTTAATCCTTTAATCCCACAGAAGAACAGATAAAGCTCTTTGAATAACTCCCTAATACGTAGAAATCAATAAGACAAGAAATAGAATTTTAATGAAAATTTACTTATAATTAAAATCTATTATTGGGGGGTACTTATACTTTAAAATTTTTTGAGAGCTAAATATTATCGAAGGGAATGAACATGATTTAACAATCTTGAAATGATTTAACAATATTTTTAACAGTGCTTCATATTCTTTCTCTTGAAACCACATTATTCAACCAAAACGAGAGACTGTATTTCTCCTTCCTTTGATACACTTGGAAAGAATTTTGGAGACGTGAGGAAGTTTTCTACTGTGAAGCATAAATTTCCAAGAAGAATGTGTTTGAACTATCACCAAACTCGAGGGCACCATTCCCTTCTTTCACTGTCTACCGCTCTTAACCAGACAAAATTGTTTCCGAAATCTGTCCTCCTTATCCCGGTACATTTCGCGATCTGGATCTATTTTCCTGCACGAGAATCCGCCTTCACGCATTACCGAGAATGACCTTTTTCGGTAGAATTCTTCTCTCGTTTCGCCTTTCCTCCCGCCCTACAATGTACGTAAATCTTCCCTCACCAACGTCGTATTCTTTTGTCCCCGGGTGCAGGGAAATCTTCGGGGTGCAATTGCAGTCGCGAGACACGGAAAAAAGGAGAACTAGATTTGAATAGATTCTTCTTATCGTCCTCGAACCTGTTCCCCTACCCGTGAAAAGGAAATTTCTCTTCAGCCGGAGTGTCGTTTTAGAATCACGATCGCAATAAATAATAAATTAATCGATTCCAGACTTTCTTTAACGTTCCTCATTTTCCGAGAGAGCTATCGCGATTAAACTCTATCAGAATTGCAATTAGTATCGGTGAACTCAATTTGCTGTTCAATTATTTTCAAGTGTTCCATAACTCGAGGCAAGATCCGAGTTAAATTGTTACAGTGAATTTGTTAAATGTTTGAGTGCTTTCAATGGGTCATTTGCTTTTTCGAGTTTAAAGAGGTGGAAAATATTTGAGTTAATTTGTAATATCTACATAATTGATGAAATTTGGTACGTTGTACACAAGGACTGAAGGGAGTTATACTGTATAATTGTTATATTTCTGAATATTGGGAGGATAAAATTCATAGTTGTTTTTGATTGTTAATTGATAAAAATAAATTAATGTTATTTCTAATATTTCTTAGTAGCTCTTAATAAATTACGTTCGATTTTTATTCAAATTTCACTCGCTGTATATCTTCTATCTCTTGAGATTTAAACGAAAATTAAATACCACAGAGGAAATTAAATATACCGCTTGTAGGTAATTTTTGAGATTGATTGCATGACGAATGATTCTGTGACGAAGTAATTAAAGATGAATGTAAACAAAATTAAATATTGGATTAACTGAAACATAGACCGTATTTATTTTTTAAATTATGTAGAAGTATGTCGTTTAAAAATTAGTGAAATGCGAAATGGAAAAGCTTGAGTAAATTAATTGAAGTTTGTTCACCATCAGTGACTGATTCTATATTAAAATTGCAATTCTTTTAACCGAAGGAAAATATTGAATTACCTTCGAAGAAAAAGTTTACTTAGTCAATTTGAAAAACTGTTATGAAAGCAAGCATTTTCATTCAAATTTAATGGAATATACAGTTACCAAATGCAATACTGAAATTGAAACAATATTTAAAAGCCATAATGAGACTCTGTAAGCTGTAATAAAACGTTTCTAAAAGTTTTGCTTCATCAAATGTGTATTTTACAAAAACTGGTATCAATTTTAGTGTAACAAACTATGGAAGGCGAATTATAATAAGTAAAACTGTACAGAAATAGCAAAAGCAATAAATATTTTCAGTAGCATATAGATTATTGACACCGAACAATCTGATAAGTAAAAAGTAATGCAATATTCAAAAAAAGACTTAAAAAATCAGAGGGAAACTTGGTAGCTCATCTTAATAGGTTCTATCAACCTTTATTTACCCATCTAAATTATCCTTAATCACTTTTTCTTCAAAGGATTAATGATGTTCGAAGGAGTTACTATTTCATTACAATGCAACTTCTCTCATTAAAAGACACACAAGTATAAAAAAATTTGGAGGACCTCCAAACGCAGAGAAAACCCTTCGCAACAGAAACGTAAAATAGATTCATGCAACACTAATGTTATATTGTTAGATAAACACTCACCGGCGTTATTACTGGCGAAATTTGGATCCTTACCTGAAACAGAGGAAGCAGACGTTGTTAGCATGATCAAGTGTCGTCAAGGATCGTACACAACGTAATACAGACATCGATTCCGGGGGTCACGTACCCAGACAGCATATTACGTTACAAGAATATATACCTACGCCGGCCCACGCAACTAATTAATTCCCCATGCGACGTATATGAATTAATGTATTATGAAGCCACCGGATATAAACGCGAAAACGTTTTCCCGTGTATTAATAACGATCACGTTGTAATTTAACAGACCCGCGGGAGAATCCGTTGCATCGTAAAATATTTTTATCGCGACCGTGGCACGCACTTCGAATCGAGACACGATATTTCCTAGTAGTTCTCCAAATTAAGCGGTGCTTAGGGTCTGCAAGTGTTCTCAGAGTCTCTCGTTTTGTAAGGTACATGATGTTTCGAAATTGAGGAACGAGTGAAAAAAATGTAAACAACGAAACTAAGTTCTTTTACCTTTTTGAGATACGGCGTACACAAGAATTTGTAGTGCGCATGCATTCACACAGGAGAATTAATTAGTTAAGAATAGATTTCCTTAATGAAATCTTTTCGTTAATGTCTATGTATGTGTTAAGACTTCCTAGTGTGAATGTCTCTAATGAGAAGCTACTTAAACATAATACTTAAACATAATAACTTGTGTACTCTATTTATTTTTCATTTGCAAAGTTTAATCGTGTAAATACTTCGTGCAGTATCTAACATTTGTATAAAATACAACAGAAGCAAATATTTATCTTCGAAAAACAGAACGCAGCACAGTAACGATTTCTATAATTTATGTGAGTCGTTTCACTGAATTTCGTTTACACAAGGTGCGGCAAAAAAACCTTCCGTATTTTAAAGGACAATAAAACAGGCAACATTGTATTTATAATTTTAACTTGTATTTACAATTGTAAATAACAATGGTCTCGAAATACAATACTGTTTGTTTTCATGTAATTTTGAATATGATATCTTGCATCTCCTGGCGGGTCTTTTGCGACAGTATGGCTACAATTTCTTGGCATATAACAGCCTTTAGATCATCAATAGTCGATGTTTGTGGATCTTGACTTTTTAATAACTTTAGAGAAAGAAATCGCAAAGAGCGAGATCGGGGGATCGTGCTCACCAACTAACGTCACCGTGTGATCAGATCAAAAGTTGTAGAAACATTCAAAAGAAATTTTCGATAGCAAACGCACGATAGATCAGCCCACGATACGATGACAGCTAAAAACGGTAAAGCAAATGCTATCGAATAACCCTGCCCATCAGTCATCTCACCACATTAGCAATGGAAGAAAAGCTAAACGAAATCCAAAAAGTCTTTGTGCCGCATTCTGTTATATTGTACTTTATAAATATGAATCACACTTTACTTTACTTTTGCGAAGAGATTGCAGTGCAGTGTTTTCCCGATAACGACTAAAATAATACTAACTCTTTGAAGATGAGCTTGAGTTTATAGACGTAGCGGCATTTAGATTGTCATGCCAAAGTCACAAAAGCAATAAAGTTAACAACTTACAGAGATACGAGTGGCAGTCAGTTTTTATGACTCAACGAAAGTTAATATCCGCAGACTATTTGTTTATCTGTCGTCTCCAATTTCTTTTCAATGGACATTTGTTAAATATTTTCTGAATACAATTCTGTAATAAGCAGGATAAAATACGCGTGAAGTGAAATTCAAATCTTTTATTATAAACGCGTTATAAACAATATTTATTCAGACTAGTAATTTAATCCGTAATGTTTCCCAACTTTTTACTATATATTCATCTATAAACCACTCCTGAAAATTTTGTATAAAAGCTGATTAATAGACTGCGGGTGTTTATACAAATTCATGTTCTCAAGAACATAGAAAAAAAATTGTAACTTAAATAGAAGGAGTCTTGTATTTTTAAATATTATAAAATGTATTTTCTCCTTCGGGGTTTATCATCGCATCTACTTCTGGGTAATTGACGACGCTATTTTTACTATATCAAGTCCAGTAGGTTGATCTCCTTCAGGTAATTTAAGATATCTTGGATATGGTCCTGTGCTTTTAGCGCTATCTCTGACTTAAGTTTGTATTTGGTCCTCTGGGAGCGGAATCTTTTGCATTCGCATAATAAGTGATTTATTGTAATTAAAATATATTTTATTTTCGTTATTTAATGTATTTTTGCATCTATGGACGGACTTGCACATTTTTGCACATTTAAACTCATCATGCATAAACATCCGCAGTCTACTGATTAATATAGTCTTGATCTTCTCTGATATTAAAATTCACATACTTCAACTAAATTTCATATTAAAACATTTTGTATTATTAGGGAAGAAAATGTTTCTTTAATTTAAATCTTCATAAAAGTTACGAGAATAGGAATAGTTCTCAAATAGTACTCAACATCTTGAACCTTGAAAATTATAATATATTGTAATATACGTAGAAAATATAATACATAATATCCTAAACATGCCTGACCACCCCACCCATTAACAAAAATTCTGCAACGCGTTTGCCCTGTGCCGCCAACCTCTGTCACGTCGCTCTTTTCGTCGAGTCAAAAATAAATAAGAATACTTTCAACGTTTCCACGCGTCGTTTTAACGAGTCCCGCGGAATACGTCCAACGAGCAGCAGCGAAATCACTTTACGCGCAACGGTGTACATGCACGTGGATACAGCTGAAAGTTTGTCAGTTACGATACTGCAAATATGCTCGATGGCGAGGCGGGGACGGAGCAGGCACAGAGGGTGCGCACCAGAGAAGAATTCCGTGGAGGATTTCGCGAGAGCACGGAACTACGCAGGATGAAGTGCACAGCGTGATTCAACTGCATAATGCGCGTGTATAGAGGATACAGTAACTTTATACGACTCCGAAGATGCGTCGGACTTCGCTGTTTATCGCTCCGCGATCAACTCCGTTACGCAGTCTCCACTATAAAACATTTTTCTCACCCCCACAATTTTCAAATTGTCAAATAGGGATTTAATATGATATTTTTTCAATTTGCATTGTTCATCGATTACTCTGCAAATATATGTTAATGATAAACTGTGAAAGACGTTACAAAAAGTTTGCAGTCTTTTATTTTACTAATAGTGTAAAAATATTATTGCGTTATTATGATTTTTCATAATTCGTTTTTTTTTTAAATGTGATAATGATGGTGTTGTTATCGAGAAAAAGGGTTAAAGCTTCTTTTCGTGACTAGGTGCTGACATGCGGTTACTTTGATAAATTGGGTGTCATTGACCTCCATTGAAATACTACTGACAATGTTCTCTACTCTGTCCGTTTATTCAGTAAATTTTTTATATTTACGCATCGACAACGGCAGTTTGTTTATTAACTGAAAAATTTGTTTACCACAACCTACGCGCACCGAGTAAACAATATGAAACGTTTCGCGTTGGTGACCCAGGATTTATGTGGAACAGTGCGTTCCCAGTACACGAATTTATGAATTAACTGTTTCGAAGCAGTTTGTGTAAATGCATGAAGTTTGTAAAACGCGTGCGTTCGCAGGTTGACGGTAGAAACATGGTAAAATTGAACGCACGAGGAATACTTAAATTCATGTATTTTTAAAACGAAATTTGATTGTTCCATATTAAAGTAAACACATTCTCCATACCTTCATGCATACAGCGACAAGCTTTTTCATAACAACATAAAAAAGGTCTACCTAAACTGTAATTAATTTAAAACGTTGAGGGAAGTATAGACGTTTCAAACAATCCCTTAACGTTGTTTCCACTGTATGCACAATTCGAACTAAAATGTTTAATTTCCAGAATCGGCGATTCAAATAAAATCTTGTAGTACCGCAACAAGTGAATTAAAAATTAGAAACAGAACCAATATCTTTGATTCTCTAGTAAAGTTCTATTATCAGTGCACAAAGGGATTCACGTCAAGCGAGTACAACGTCCAATCGTGGCGCCGACGGATCACGCTTGTTCGCGAGAGATTTATCGTGAGGTTCCTCCCAAATGGAGGATCATCGTGGGAACACCTTTATTCCGTTCGTCCCGTCCACTTAAGAGGATCCTTTGTCACCAAGAGACCGGGAGGAGTGGCGAGAAAGAAAGCCAGGGAGAAAAATGCAAATTGTAGGGTGGTGGTTATATTCCGGCTCTGACGCGAAAAAGGGACGAAAAAAATGGCGCGGGGCAAGAGCGCTATTTTTTCTTAAGATGAAAACCTTCCTTCGCCGAGGTGGCAAAGAGCACGTAGATATACTTCGCGACGACCAGTGGAGCTTTTAGCCCGCAATATCAGGAAAAACTATTTTAACCCCATTTATGGGCTCAATGTCATAATATAGCAAGTTGTTGAATTTGTCTTAAACTTAGCTACCTAATTATGAAATCAAAAATGCAATCTAACATTTGAAAAGTCAAGGCCGTGATTTTTTTTTTAAGAAGAAACTTTTCGAAATTTTATGTATTGAAATTCATAGATGTTTAAATATTGATTAACTTATGTTTGGAACATTGTTTCCTCTTACTCCAAGTAATTTTTGAAAAGTATTTGCATTGACCAGACGAAGAAAATTATTTTGTGATTGAAACTCTTATTTTTTCAGTTTATCTCTTTAGGACATATATTTAGACCAGTTTTGGTGATTGATAATAATCGGAACTGCTTATTTTAGTTTTATATATATTTTAAATATAAATAAATATAATTGAAATTTTATTTTTTCATCCTTGTAATTTCGCTGTAGCAACTAATTTATTTCTGTAAAAAGTATAAGGCTTCACTCTTTCTAATGCAAGCAAAATAAATACTGAACATTACTAAACACATAATTAACATACCCAATGAAAATTAAACATATTTAACACAGTACAACTTAAAAAGTACTAGTAGTATAAAAATGTAAGTTCGTAAAAATCAACATGTTTTTACCTCATCATTACGTCATTTACGTCATCATACATGATTTAGTTCTAATAAACAATGAAACTGTAAGTGATGCTTTTAGTTCTCAACGATTTTTGGATGTAATTTGGCAAGTTTTAGAGAAGGAGAAAAGTAAATGATTAAGAACAACTAATTGTTCACAAATTTTCATCTCATGAGCAAGTTGAAGGAATTTCAGTATACTTAAGATTATTATCTTAAGTTTGCATGCATTTTGTCAATATTTTCCTACTCATTTCATTATATTCATGAAAATTGCTTTACGCACTGCGTTCGAATTATTACTCAGGATGTCAATTTGGAAATTACCTAGATACCTCAAAACTGGAATTCAGCGGAAATAAAACGGCGAATAATGAAATTTATAAGCAGCGCAAAGTCCATCAATTTGTGTAAATTGATTTCAGAAATGAATTAAAACTGATGACAGCAATTGATTAAAAATTCAGTCAATATCAGTTAATTATTCACGTGCTTCCAATTCGTGATGTAGCTTATTGTGTTTACAAACACGGACATTATTTTCACGAATTATGTTTTTCAGTGAACCGATCGCAAGAGAAGAAATACAGCGATTCTTATTCAGACAACAGGGATCGTAATTGACAACAGGAGGAAGTTTCTTCTAAAAGGATCGTGTAATGGCATTCAAGGAGAGCCGGTTAAAATCTCGAAAATAGGGAATGGTGGATTGAAAAGGGTGCAAAAGAAGGGTAGTAAGAGAGATGGAAGTATAAATAGCACTCTGTATCGACGTCCGACTCTTTTCTTTTTGCCCCTGTTGTATAGACTTCTCGAGTAGTTTAAGTCCACTTCGGCTTTCTTCCACGAGCCCTGAAAACCCTTTTTTCACAACTCATTCTGCCTTCGATCACACAGAATCTAGCACTCAGCGCAATCCTCTTTCCACCGAGTGTTAACCCTTCTTCGACAAATGAAATTGGTGTCGAACGACTACCTACGAAAGGACCGAGTTTCTAAAAAAATATCGATATCGTCTTCGTCGACGCATAGGTTGTGACTGGGAGAAAATTCTTATCAAAATTAAATGATTGAAAAACGTGTTTTACAATTTTTAAGTTACTTTCACAAATAGTGTTGCTTGTTATTGCAAAGGTAAATAGTTCTATTCATGAGACTTATTCGCGTCGTACTACTTAGGAGACGTTTGACCACAATATGTTAGTTTATTTAATTCACGAAGAGAAATAAGATTAATTATTATTAATTATTACTTCAGTACTCCAATACTTATCGCTTCGGAGATTCTCCATTAACTAATTTAGTGTAATGAAAGTCTTTCAAATATTTTAGTATCTGCAAAGTCATAGTGATTCATTTCCGGAACGTCGATTTTTCTAAACATAACATAATATAAGTCAGCAATAAATATCCTCTATCAACTGCATTACTAAAGATACTTCAAAAATAGAAACGAAAGCACATTCAAGGGCGGTCAAGAAGCATTTGTTGCTGCGGAGCTCAAGTATCGCGCAAATGGCCGCCGTGTCTTGACCTCGAAAAGGGGGATGGTGTTCTTGAAAGGATACAAAGAGAAGAAATGTGTCCCCTGTCTGGCGGAATCCAGAGCGAAGGTCGAGGAGAAGAAAAGCTCGTGGAGAAGTTAGCAGGAGGTTGGGCGACGCTCGTAACGGCGGAAAACTGAAAAATAGTTGCCATGGCCACTAAGTACCCAACTCGAAGCGACGACCCATCAACGCAACACCTTTTCCTTTTCTCATTTCTCCTTTCCATGCGGCTTAAACGGATGGATTTTATTATTTTTCTTCTTCTTTGATCGACGAACGGGATTCGAAGGAAACGGAAGCTTGTCTTCGACGCGAACAAAAATACGGCAACAGAACCTCTGCGTGCCATTTCAACCTTGAATTTAACGAATTTCGTAAAATATATTTGCGGCACGATATTTTTTTGATTCATATGAAACTCGATGGTATTTACGCGTACTTATTATCCTTATATACTTGCAATTTTGTATTTAACTGTTTGCCTCCGGAATCTTACCATGTCCAATATTTTTCAATTACGCTACAATTGTTGGAAGTAATATCTGCTGCAAAAATTTTCGACAAATATTTAAAATAATACGTACAAAAGGGTTTCGAAGCTTTTAATTTGGAACAGAATTTCTATCAAAAGGTTTATCAATATTAAATGGTTCTCCATTTGATGTTCAATCAGTTCCTTTTCTTGTCATCCCTGCGATAGAAAAATAACACGCACGAAAAGTATACGTAAATGCGGTATGCATAAAAGGAAACGTGCGTTCAGCCAGCTGCCCGCCGTTTTAATACGAACGACGACGCCATGAAAAATTGAACATCTTCGACATCCATTGTTTCCCGACAACCTGAGGAGAGATTGGGACCGCGTCGCGTTCCACCTTCTTCTAAAGTAAAATCCCAATGTTATCACGCGCGAAGGAATCGCAGCTGATGCTGAAAATTTCTCGCGAAATCTTTCGCGAGACACACTTTTCGAATGTATCTGCGAGCAATCCACCGACTGCTGACTGCATTCTTATCTTTATACCTCGAATCGTTTTCTATTTATACTTATTATCCTTACCGGGGTTGTACAATATTATTTATTATGTATTCATGAATTCTATCTGTACTTTAGTTACGTTTATTTTTGATGTGATTATAATAACTTGAAGTTATCCTTTAAAAAGCTACAATCTTCTAAATTCTTTTGAGACGTGAATTAACGTTTTATGTTAAACGGCCTTATACTTTCTAATGTATCCAAATATTATTTATCGTGCAAAGGAAGAGCTAACATATATTTCAAATGAACATCGGTTAAACTATTGGACATCAAGATTTGCAAGTTTGCAGAGAAAAATGATATAATTTCTCAGAGAAGATTCTAAAGTACATATTAGTTTTTTAATGTGTGGCAATTATTATCACAAATACCTTTTATTGATACTCTCTATCAATGAAAATCTTTTATTCTCGAAGCTCGCGTCGCACAAACTTCTCAACTTTGATTATTCCATCAGGCATTCATTGCAACTGGGAATTTTCCAGCGAGGGTTCACCGCACTATTTTCTCCCGCCACGTCGGAATGCCACTTTCACCGAAAAGAGAACACGCAGAGTCCAAAGGAGACCAGAGGGACAGAAAGCTTGGACAAGGGGAGAACAAGACAGAAGCGTAGTTAGGGTATGTACATACTCCCTGTCCTGTCCTTCGACGCTTGTGTACTTCACAGCCTCGTTAAGCTCAGCAGTTGAACTCTGCACCCGACCAGAAGGTCGCGACAAATAACTTCATCGAACTTCCACCATCGCCCATCTTCCGAGGGCGACGATTTTCGATCAGATAACTCCCCTTATCCTCGTATACATAGGAATACTTTCAACTAGTTCTACAATGAAACGCTTCTCAAGTAAAGAAGAGGAAGATTAGAATCGCAAATCCACTAATTCGTACTGCAGAATATTAGGTGCGGAATAAGAAGTAAAGTCTGGGAATTAGAACTCTTTTAAATTCTTTGAAGTGAGATTGGCACTATAAGATCAAAAGTTTCGAGGCGAGTTCAAAGCAGATGAGGTTAAAAGATGTTGAACTCGGTTAAAAGTTGTACTCGAAGAGTGCAATTTGGTTTATGTTAAAGAACTCCTTGAATATTTTTACAAAAGTGGAATCTGCGATAGGGAAATCAGTGAAACTGCTTCACCAATAAAATTTAAAATAGGGTAAGTATGGCGGAGATGTTGCATATTTACAGAAATTGACACTATACCTAAAATAATGGAAGCTAATTCCAGAAATAAATAGTAAAACATGTTCTTTAAAAAAATGGAAGCTAGAAACTCCTTCTTTCAAGGAGTTTGAACTTATTATATTAAACTTTGTATTTAAAGAATAAATAGAAATAAAATAAAGAGAAATATTTTAATTTCTTGAAATTACAAAATATACTAAAATATTAAAAGAAGACGTAGGCTGAAATACAAGTATTAAATATAATTTACTACTGCTTTTGTTTTATCCACCATTTTTTTCCACAATCATTACATGTAATACCATGCATGTTTCATGAAGCCACTTTTGTCATTCCAAACAAATAATTTAATTAATTGTTGATTTAGTTGTATAGAAATTTTCTGAAACTCGAAACAGTTCCTTTTATGTTTTATAAACACAAAATAACTTTCCTGACACACTCTCTGTTTTCCGTTAATAACAGGTTTTCACATGCCCCCAATATTAATCTCTTATAAGGCAGTTACCCAGTACAAAACAGAATTTCACATTCACCTCGAAGAAGGGGGAAAGAAGAAGGGGCGGAGAAAGGCGGGTAACGCATCAAGTCGTATGCACTTTGCATTTCGCGTAGGAGCCGCGAAAACCCGAGGGTGACGCGGCAACATTTTATTTTCCTTCCCGTGTATTCGTATCCGGTTTCGTGTTCGCTCTCGGCCGTTTCGAACTTCAGCTTTCCGAGGTTTAATTTTGCCCGGACGAAAAGACAAACGATCGGTCATAACTTAATATCCGTCTCATTTCCATACGGCGCGGCGCGCTGCTATTTATTATGCTTCGGCAACGCCTGCAGACAGCCAATTGCGTGCATCTAAGAAAGGCCCCGCGAACCGTGATTTATTTCGTACAGTGAACGCGATCCCAACGATAAAATGAATCATTTGCGATACTAATGGCGGCGGAAATTTCAATCCACTGAAATCTATTTTTCTTTCGCGAATGGACGCCAACTTGTTCGCTACTGCGAGATTTTGAAAACGCTCGCTGTTTTTAATATCAGAGTCGCGTTTTAATTTTTTTTTTTTTCGTCTATCGAGAGAGATTTTTATTTCGTTGATTCAATTAGAACTATGAATTTTTGTGTCGTTTTTAATATTGTTGAGTGAAATACTGGAATTTGGTATTTATTTAGCATCTACTGTGCTCGAGTGAAGCGATAGATCCGCATAAACCAACTTTTCTAATACACAGCTATCAGATTATAACCAATCAAATCTCAGAGTTATCTCGTCACTCGACGACAGTAGACGATATCGGAAATTATTCAGCCATGAATTTTAATTTCTTCAGGATGACAGGTATTTTATATTCCATTGCAGTATTTGACAGAAAATCGATACACACTATACTTGCATTTCTATATTTAATTTTTAAATAATAGAAAATATATACGTATAAAGCAATATTAATGAAACAGATGAATTAGTTATGATTTCTCTGATAAAACATCAAATTCATGGGAGTTGAAAGGGCTGAACAAACTAAATGATTTTTAAACTTGAAAAATTATTCCACTTGAAATTCCAGGAAATATTTAAAGATTTACTAAAAACATTTTTAACGTAACTTAATAGCAGGTATTAAAGAAGTTAATAATATTTATATTATTAATTTGATAAAACTGAAATTAAATAATTAACTTACAACTACGTGTTCCCTTTTGCATTAATATTAGCTTCTGCCATAAAAGCTGTATCTATGATTTTAACATAAAACGACGTACACTTCCATTCATAAGTAATGGCCACTTGCTTTTTTTAATGAACAACTGATACACAGTGTAAATTATTATTATTTTAAAATGATTTTTGTTTTTACATTATTATTATTATTATTATTAACGTCTTTATTGCAAATAAGAAAAAAAGAAAAGAGGTTATTTCGTTAAAATTATTTTATGGATACGCATCTAATGCACGTAAAAGTAATATTTTTCATTCATAGAAAAGCTATAGGACCATTTAGACAAGGAAATACAAAAAAAACAGAACCCACAACCAAAAGCACATTTATTGAATTTTTCACAAATTGAGTGCAAACTTAAATATTAGCTACGAAATAATGAAAATTAGTATTCAGAACAAGTATAAAATGGTTGAAATATTGAAGAAAAGAATATTTACTTATTTTTTATTATTATGAGTGAGATATTTTATGCATTATTGATACAATATATTGTTTAATGTATAACAAAGTCTATATACAAAATTTGGTAGAATTCATTCGTGATTTTAAAACTTCTAAAGGGTAACTGTTACACTTGAAAAGTGTCTTATATTTATGGACGGTAGTGTATGCCACACGTTTTCTTTTTCGAGATATTGGCTTTTAAAGTTTTAAACATCAATACTACGTATCTTGTGTATTTGAATTTCATTATATTCTTATTTTTCATGGAAAACATTCTTTTAATGTATTTTTTTTCCGATAAAAATATGAATTCTACGTTCCTTTTAAAAATCTGACCTACATTGCTTTTGTCTTACACCCACAAATATAATTATTAACGATTTGAAGTATTATATGCATGTATTACTCATGAAATAACCCGACATTCTCATTAAAACTCAAAGAGTATAAATTCGCTGAAAGAAAAGGCCCACCCTTCCAATCTCTCCAACAATATCAAAAGAAAATTACCCCACCTTCTATGAACCCCGATCATCATCTGGAACGCCAAAAAAATGTCGAAATCTCCATACCCCACCTCATCGTTCTCGCACATTCCATTTTCCGGATAGTCAAGTCTCCCGCGTCCATCAAAGGAGCGCGCACCCCCACCGTCGCGAAACTCGATAATTCGTCGAGATTCCCTTCCGACATTCCTCCGGGCCTTCGGCATCGTCCGCGCGGCGTTTCTTCGGAAACGATACGGGCCGTCGTCGTCCTCGAACTCAAAGCGGAGAGGCGAAGGCATTTAGATAAAAAATTGCGGGGAACGGCGGAGAGGTTTTTTTATCCTTCTCGCTCGACGGCGCGGCGTTGCGCCATTGCGCGCGGTATATGGCCCGAACAACGGACGGGTATTTCGCCCGCGAAGGAAAGGGGGGCAGGAAAAATGTATTTTCTCAAAAATTATTCTCGGCTCTCCGCCTCTGTCCCGGTCGCTGGTTCACCACCCTCGCCCCTCGACCCCGTCCCTTCGTTCTTTTCCCTGGCCTCCTTTGGTCGACGCCGCTCAGCCCCGTCCTCCCACCCTTCCCCAAAAAGACGAGCCGCGCCGCGAATCTTCCGTCGTTCCCTTTATCCGCCCCGATAAATCCTAGCACAACGGAGCATCCAGTCGGGGGAGAAAATTTTCACAGCCAAGCCAACGGATCAACGGATCTATCCGTTGCGCGTTAGCTGAAATGATATTTCAATCCCGCGAGAAGTTCGCCTCCTCAGCCCGCGGGTTGAGCTCGATAACACCGAAGACGATTGATACCAATAGAAACGCGCTTCCAAGTCTTTAAATAAACGTAAACAGAGGCTGCCGCGCAGGGCGGAAGATACAGTATTTTCTCGTTACTGTTCGCCTTGTTCCCTCCATCATCGATTCCTTTCCTCGTCTCTTTTTCCTTTCATTTAGTTTGAAGTTGAAATTACTGTGAAACAGTTGCAAACTGGAAGAGGAGCGGACTGTGGTATGTATACGCAAAAAGCAGATGTAAGAAAATGAAAAAATAGAAGTATGGTAGAGATAATTTCTTTGAATGTAAATGAAGGAATTAGCCTATTAAGATATCGTGCTGGTAATTCTTCGGATTTTAACTATAGGATAATCAGCTTTATGAGTTTATTAACGATTTTAATGCATAGTGAAAAAGGCGTTGAAAGCGAAAAAGCTTGTAACGATAAGGAGATTGCAGTTTACATAGATTATAAATAATTACTCAGAGGTATAACCATCCACTTCTTACGTACAATATTATTTGTAGATGTTTGTAATTAATGTAGAAGTAAGAATTTACGTAAAATTATAAAGCTTGAGTAATACATTTTTAAGTAGGATATATTCCTTTGAGATATTCAGCTTATTTAAAAATAAAGTGAGAGATAATTACAATATGTTTCATCAGTAATTGAGAACTCATTACCAGACATTACGCATTTATGACAGTTTTAGACGTACAAAAATGTAGGCTGTTAACCGATGTAAAAAAATAAAAAATATAAAAAAATATTTTAAATAACAATGTTTAGGAAATTTTACATACTGTTACTCAAGTTTCAATTCTTTATTTGGGCTGATAAAAGCTTTATTTTGTATAAAAATCTGCAGACTATTCATTACTAGGAATGTATTCTTGATACATACAATATCGAGGACCAGGAAATCTAAAAACTCTCGAAAATATTTCTCCTAATAAAAAAAATAGTTTAAATAAGTATAAAGAATAATTAAATGAAAAAGACTAAAAAAAGATAGAAAACCGAAGATGGTTTAAAAAAGTTTTCCCACTTTGACTTGATAAAAATTAGAGTCATAAAAGAAATCCAAGATAATCTCGATACCACGCAGGGGGAACAAAAATCGTACAGCTCGTTAACTCATGGGGAAGGAATCAGCGCGCCAGGTATCACACTATCAGCCATTCGATTATTCTATCCACCCTCGGCGCACACGCTTTGTCCACCCTCGGAATATATCTATCCCTAAGCCAACTGCCAGGCCAGCTAGATAGCGGTCGAGATTTTGAAAAGGCCACGGACTTCCTTAATCCCACGCGCCGTTGGCTAGATTATTCGCCCTTCCAGCGACCCTCTAGCTCTATCTCTCTCCTTTTTCAGGAACGCTCCGCTCTCGCGAATAGCGACCGTTTCCTCCTCCTCGGACCGACGTATCCGCGGCTGATTTAGTGCCACTAATCTCGGGGATAGGAACATCCTCCGCGCCACTCTGTGCATCGAACACGAGTAGAGACACGCTGTATGAGATGCTAACGGGGACACGGGGACGTCCGAGAGGAAGGGAGAATAAAACGAGCGAAGCAACGACTGGACCCCGGTGCACTGGCGACCGTAGGAAGGTTCGGACGAGGGTGGCTCGAATAGTTGACCGCCATCCGAGCGTTTCGAATCAATTCTTGCCCCCGGGGTTCGCGTATACGCTGCACGTAGACATGCCGCGGCTCCATTTTCCAATAATACAACTGCCCGCGATGGCCAGGGACTTTAATCTTGTCAGTCTTGAACGATGATGTAGAACCACGCGAAACCGCGCCTAAATCTGCGTGTTACGGCATGACGTCGCGATCGAGGGGATGCTGGACGCATGCCACTGGTTTTGCAACGGATTAAACCTCTCCAATGACGAGCTTTGTACTTTGCAACGATTGCGAGACTTTTGAGGGTTTTCCATGTTTCGGTAGGCAAAACTGGAATAGCGCGGGCTTCAAACTTTTATTTTGGGGTCTCTGTTACTAACCAGTTCTTACAGGGTACTGGAAAATGGGGTGAACTGTGTGAAATGATGTTAGAAGATGGTGAGCAGAGGCACAGAGTTGTGATGCAAGTGAGCTGAAGTGGTGAGTAGATTCTGTAAACTAAAATATTTTTGTTGTGGTTGTGTCAGAGATATAGAAATCACTCCGTCGACTTTTTAAAGCCATCTTCGAAAATTTATAAGTTTTCTATTCTTGGACCCTTGAATCCTTATTTCGTAGTATCTTATTAATTGATATTTCGTTAAGACAGGTTTAGTATACAAACTCACTGCTATATTACTTATACCTGTGGTTGCAAGGCAAAATGACGTACGTAACATGTTTCCATGTTCGAGATATTGGCGTTTAAAGTTTTAAACAACCATATTGTCTTTTGTACTACAATTTTCTTACATTTTTATTTTTAATGTATTTTTTGCCTTACAGCCAAAGATATTCTTCTACAGTTACAGTTCACCAATGTAATAGAAATTACAAACTAAAAGATTCTAAATGATACAATGCTAGTTATCTTTATAATTATATATACATAGAGTGTTTTGTTTAACATGGATCCCCCAATACCTTCGTTAAATCACGAACCAAATGACTTTCTCCTCTCACAATTTTTTGTATCCGCGACAGTAATGCAGATATTACGAAATCCATATTAAACGAAACACCCTGTAATTAATGTTTTTCTTTTTCCTATAATTTGTACTTTCTACAAATATGTATTAAAAGGGTTAACAGCATCCCTAATTAGAAAGCAATCATCAGATAAGTGATTCAATGATAGGGACATATACATATTAAGTATAGGGTGGTTGAAAACTAATCGAACTAGCGGAAAGGGAGTGGTGGAACAGTTAGGGAGGGAACAAACGGGAGGGATGAGTATATTCCATTGAAGTGACAACGATGGGCTTCTTCTTTTGTGCTCGTAGCCCACTGTTCCCTCTCCACCCCACAACCGAAATCGGCCATTAGGAGATGGGGGAGAGGGGTTAGGAATTATGGACGTAATATTGGAAACCAATAAGGACACAGACGAGAATTGGCCATTATTAGATATATGTTAGGCCGTACGTGGACGGAACGTCGGTTTAAACGTGAATTTTTGTCAGAGTGTGCGGTGAACTAGCGCACGTGCGGGATCCAATAAAGTCATGCGATCCGCCGGGTTTTATCTGTCTGGGCGGAGCATTAAAATCTATAACGATGCTCTTCCAGGCTAGGGTGAAATTATGAATCATTCGACATTGGATACGTGAGTCGTCTCATTCATTCTTGGTAATATTCGGTTTTACTCATGGTCATCGTTTACTTTCAACAGGATATTTTATTTTGATACTGTCTCTTATCTTGAAATGCATGAAAGATTTTTTAGTTGGAGGATTATCTGGACATGGAACGATTTTGTTAATATAAATATCAAGGAAATATTGAGACATTCTTGTAACAAATTTATTTTACACTATAAAACTTTGATTAAATGGTTCTCAATTATTTTGGATTTCTAAGTATTACGTGGAGTTTCAATCATTTGATTTTGAAGGGATAAGAATACAAGAGAGTTTTAAGTAAAACTTAATCTATTGATAATTTTGAGTAAAATTTAAACAATACAATTTAAAACTAATTTATCAAAATATAAAAATTCTCCTGTGGATGCCACAGTTTTAACTCCGATAATGTGTATGTATATGCACTTTGTGAAGCTTCTCAAATCCATGCAATGAAACTTCCCCTCACATCCTCCGAGAACAGAAAATTACATCGCCCCAAGGAATTATTGTTCCCTCTCAAGAAGTTTTCTCCACCAAAACGACCTTCAATCCCTACTTAAAAATGTTTAAAACTACCCTCAAACAAAATTCCCAAGTCTACGTTTCATCAAGATTCAGTTCAAACGGATCCCGTTCCAGCACAATAAATGGCGGCTTTTAATTTATAATATTCCCATTAGAAACCATGACGTGTAACGAAGTATTCGTGGTTCTGGCAGCAAGAAGCAGGCATAACGTTGCTCCGCTCTTAAGATTGCTAGGGTGGTCCGTATTTGCACCGGTTAAATATAATAACAGCGGCAGTTCTCAGTTATTTCCGGAGAAGTAAAATGGCCGGTAGAAACGGCGTAGGACCGCGGGGGGAAAAAGAACAAACAGCGAGCATGAATGAGGACGGAAGAAACGCAACACCCACTTTTCGCGGGGCTCGTGCCGTGAATGACATTTTATTAAAAGTCACGGTTCTAGCTGCGCTGGCAGGCGCCGAGTATTAAATTGGCAGGATATTAAAATATGTTTCGCGCGGCCGAGTCCAGGTTCCTGCCCGACCTGTTTCCTACCTTTTTGTGTTGGTGACACAGGCACGCGAGTTCATTAAAAGTTTTTAGGAGCGGAAGATGCTGGAGGATCAGATAATTCACGATATGAATGCGTCCTTAACTATTTTTTTTTATGTTCTACATAGATCGACTTTGCGGTTTAATTGATTTGCTGCTGAATAAATGGAGGCAAAAAATGCTTGGACATTTCAGTTGCATTGATCTACAGATACACAATGCATTTGTTTATGCAGTGTCATTTAAAAGTGTAATAGTCTAAGTACTTAGGTAATTTATGACGAAGTTTCTTCCAATGTAATGTTCATACTTTTAATCCTGACGAGTGTAATTTGATAATGATATATATGTACAATGTGAAAATTCTAATTTCCCTTTGTTCATAAAGCGATTATAAACTTTTGAGTATTAATGGAAATTATAAACAGTATGGATATAAATAGACTGTGTTCATGGACTTAGTGCATATTCCTATTTTTATAAACATACAGCTGCAACAGAATCATAAATAAATGTATTTCTTTGTTTTCTAAATATTACTTAATGTAGTTTATTTTTTATACTTTATGTATTTTTATATCCCTGCGCATTCTTATGGATTTTCACAACTTTAAAATTGCTATAAATGCGTAAACATCCGCAGCCTATTCATAATATATTCGTTTCATATTCTCTTTTAAAGGGCTTAACGAAACCGTGATGTAGCAACTCAAAGTTACGAATGTCAAACTAAGGATTAGTATCGAGATGCAAAAAGTTACTGGGTTCTGAATCCCTTTTATAAAGAAACCTGTTGAATTGTACACCGAATGCAAGCATCACACTATATGGCGACTTAAATGTAAAATAAACATTTTCTCTCATTCTAAAGGTAGTTTCCGTGTAGTATTATTGTTTCTTATTCATGTCTGTGCTGGGAATGTGTAAATTCTGTCTACATTCCGCGTACAAGAAAATGCACCTGCGAAGTAATAATGATAATCGAAACAAGTTGAAAATTATGCTACAAAACGAAATGAAATGTGTGAGCAGTAAAAAGTATATTTAAGTAAAGCCTTTTGCGTGCAAAATGCCTGAGAATAAAATGCAATTGCACTTCTATGAAATCTGATATAAAAAAATTAAAATTAATAGTGAATCTATCAATGCAGTTGAAACTATGAGGTCCTATTTCCAGACAAACAAAAACATGTTTAATCCCCAACTGGCTGGAATCCGAGATCTGCTTACAGCCTCCCAACTCAAGGACAACGACGATATTAATTCGTCAAACGATTCTTCACCTTCCTTTTACTCTTACAAAAACTCTGCGAGCAAACAAGAGTCTTTACGAAACCGAGGGCCGCGCAATACCTCATCCCGGACACTTTTACGATTTCCCAGCGCACCCGATTCACTGATCTCTCTGACTCTAATTTCCAAGTTCTCGCGCAAAAGAAGTTCATTTGCCGTAACTTTTTTAACACGCCGTAAATCGGCCGCTCCCCCTAAGGGTTACAGGAGGTGGGTTCGGCGTTCAAGTGGCGGGGCGAGGTGAGATAGGAACATTATTCCGACAAGATTCCCGGCGTATAGAGGTAGTCGAAGGTCACTCGCGGTGGCAGCAAGCCAAGTCACAGTTCCTGGTGAAAAATCTTTGCGAAGGAAGCCGCCGCCAACAAAAGAAGTCGCGCCGTACAACGCACACCGAGGCAGATCTGGGATGGTAGGTAACGTCGCGGAGCTTATAAAAAAGGCAGCGCCTCTCGTCGCGTTTACTGACTTTGCTATTATACACGGTGCTGGGGAGACTTAAACAGCGACTGCTCCCTTTTTTTATTCACGACGCAGCGTCTTTAATATCCGAGACGTTCAATTAATTATTGAAGGAACGATATTAAATTGCGAGCATCCCCCGTCCACCAGGACGGTTTAATATTAAATGGGGAATATTCCCGGGGGTAAGTATCAGCCGCATCGACTTTCCATATTATTCGACGGTCGCCGCGATACGTAATTAATTAACCCCGCCGACCCACTTCCCCTCCCTGTTTCCTCGCGCGCCGCGGCAACAGATCCTGTTCGCCGGTTTCTCATCCTTACACGGCCACTCGTTTCTCGCGCTTAACGCCCTTTGTTCCGTTGCCTGAACGCGTCCGCTTTATTCCATCCCCTCTCCATCTCCTTTTCACCGCCGGTGGCTTTTTTTTTCAGCCGTCGAGACGCTTTTTCACTGGTCGTTCCGGTAAACGGCGAATAATCGCCTGGTCATGGACCTGATCTTTTTCTTTCTCCAAGAACAATGGTGTCTTTCACTGTTGCATTTCTGCTCCGCGGCTGCGTCTGACCGTAGGCTGAGCGTTACTACTTGAGATACCTTCCAGCCGTCCTGCGTCAACCGTTATGCAGAGTTTCTAATCATCCTCGCTGTTGTCGTTAAATCCTTCGAGTTTGCATGAACTTCTGAGGAATTGAAGAATGGATTACATGTGCTTCAATTTTCAAGTATTTACTCTTAGGGATGAGTAGTTTGTTTTAATTTTAGTCATTATTGCGTATCACGTACATCTAGAGCTGATGTTAGTTTAGTAATATTTTAAGAGCGAATAGTAAATCAAAGTGAAGTTGGCAACAAAAATCTACACACTGTGACATGTCTGTAAAATTTTAGGAACCACAAAAAAGATTTTGTGATAAATATGCACTGCACAGTAGCATTTGTCCTAACCTAAACTCGTGTATTTTGCAAGAGCAACGTAGCAAAATTTGTGCTAAAAATTATATGTTACTTGTACGTAATTGTACATAGTCGCCTATCTCATATTCTTTTAATAATAACTATACTGCGGATTTTTATGCAAAATTAAATTTTTAGAAACATGAACACAGAATTAAAGGTTGAATTGTAGCATGTCTTATTTTCTAAATATTGTAATTTCTATTATATTTTTCATATTTTGTATATTTTTATATTTTCGCATTTATTAACAGCTTTACAGACTTTTGCGTATTTAGAACCGTCATAAATGCATAAAACTCGCAGTCTAATAATAACACCACGCGCTTAGAAACATTTCTTTTGTAGTAAAACTTTTCCCATTACTGCATTTCGCTTTACAAGTCGTTCAGAAGACTCAACAGACTTCATCCAAGGCATAGTTTCAAGTTCACAGTAAACCACTGTGTCTATGAATGCAATAGTAATGCGCGTCCCACTAAAGAATCGTAAAGGTCTCATTATCGAGTTCGATAATCGAAAGTGGTAGGCAACGAGGTCGGCGGAAGTTCCAACAGGTCAGCATGCAGGGGTGGTGTCAGTTCGTTAACGGAACGCGATCGTAAACTGTTCGAGTTACGTTGCAACCTAACTACCGTTAAAATTCCGTTATCTGGCAATGCTTCCAGTGCGCCTCGAAGTGTCTGCGGGCCGACGCTATCGCGAAACTAACAACAGTTTCGGTAAATGGCGCGGTAGGAGGCCAGAATTCAACCGATGAAATTCAGGCGCGCCGGGAGGCTCGATCCGAACGTCGAGCCTCGTACCCACCCCCCTCATCGTCAACCCCCTCCACCGCGGTTGTAGCAGATCCACGGAAAGGGGGGATCGCGTGGAGACTCCGTCGGAGAACCCCTGGCTTTATTATATTTAGCGAGTGCAAACAGTCGTTGCTGCAATCTACGAAGCCCAGCGTGGTAGTGCAAGCAGGTAATGCTACTTCCAAAGTGACTCTATTATTGCAGTCGAATATATTATACAAACATGGCTGCCGTTGGTTAAACCCCCTTGCTGGCTGGCTATGGTCCCTCGATCGTCTCGCCGCGCCTCCGAAGGCTGCCCTCGCACCCCCTGGCCCCTCGGCACGGCTTTATGCATTAGTGATGAAGTGCTTCCTAACCTGAGATTGTCTTTCTCGCCGGGACAAGCGCCACACGGCACGCCCGCCACTCTTCTTCGCGCGAAACGACCCGTATTCTCGGATCTCTGCTCCTTCTTGGCTATTTTCAGCCGCCCACTCCCCCAAGAATTATTCAACGAGATGTTTTAATATTCGAATTGTTTGCGATTAATTTCGATGATGATATGGGAGACTTCTGTGATGATGGTTCTGATAAGAGGTGCAGGATCCATTTTCCTGATAATATAGTTGGAGAAACAGCTCCACGAAAATAAAGCAAAAGACGTCGGTGGTCAACCTTCACATTTTTCGAGTAATTGGACAGTAAATGTGATGAAGTTATAGTAGATTAAGGGTTTGGAACCCTATGCGGGCCTATAAAAAGTATATTGCACGTTTTGTCCGTAATGAGAATCTCCTAGCTAGACCACAGGCAAGGAGCACACCTACTGTTTCTTGAAGCTCTTCTCTCGACTATATACAGTGATTCACAAAGGAAGATGGCAGAAAAGGGCGAAATTTATAAAACCATTGGCAAGACATCATTCTATAGATCTCAAGGAGTTCTGAAAGTACAATTATTTATGGCAAATGTGATGGGAAAGTTGTGAAAAACGTAGATGAAGTTGGCGGTGCATCGAAAGACAAATTGAGACGCGCTGATTTCAAATGGTTATAACTTCGAAATGGATGTGAGGGAAAATCGATATTTATATAGTATGTAACAGCATATTGCTTAAATTATTAAATAATAACAATAAAACGCAAAGAATTGAGGTAAAGTATTAGGATGCGAATATTGCATGAAATATGTATCTAATTATACTGTAACTTGCTTGTAAAATAAAATACTCAGATTGCTAGTTTTTGAAAATCTCCGAATACTTCGATTTGCAATATCGTTTCATGTAATACTATGATCCTATGTCACACGTATGTCAAACATAATAACATAGGACATAATATGTCCTATTTTAGACATAAAATTCGTCTAAACCTTAAAAAAGATATTTCCCTGTAAACAATTACACGTGGAAGCTGTAAACGATCCAAATTGAAGGAAAAAATTAATATTTTAAACGACACAGTTAATTAACGTCTGGAATATATGTGAACAAACCTGAGAGTCACTGTAAATGTAAACAGAAGTTGTGCTTTCTAGATTGGCATAGAATTTGCACTGAAAATAGTTTTGCGAGTAGTTTGTGAATTACTAATTTGTGTAGAATGATAGTGATGACTAATACATAGATTAATAATGATAATGTTAATGAAGTAGCGATATTTATGATGATAATATTCATAGTAATAACGCTCGAAATAATGGTCTATTAAATAGTAACGTTCGAAGTAATGGTGCTATGTTGTTGTTAATGGTATTATATTTTGAGGTATTAATTACAAGTTATTTACTTTCGCATTAATGTCACATTAGGATAGCCATATTTGTAATTAAAAGCTTGAATATCGAATATTATGTTATAAAATGCAAATACAGTAAAGTCTATATTTGTCAATCATATTAGTACTCCATAAATGGCAGTCGCTATTGGCATTCAATAAGGAGATTTGCAAGGAGCTACTATGAGCAATGTACTGATCAGCCGTGTAATAGTACAATGATTCTTTAAAGAATGATAAATGAATTTATTACTTGAATGCAAGGCTTAATAGGTAATAAGACGTTCCTCTTACAATATCGGCTTTTGATGAATAACATATGACGTTAGATATTTTGTTCTCGCTCAATTACGTTTTCTTTCTTTGTTTAGGATCTAAGCTATTTACTATGAAGTTACACATTTATTCTTAGAATAAGTTCGTTTATAAGTCTTTAAATTTAATGTACATAGAGAGCGTCCGTTGTGCCTTGTTCACGCTAGTTATGTGTGTTTCGCTTGCGCCTACTCTGCGAGCGAGATTTGCCTCGCTATCTCGCGGAATCGGGAGACTCTCCCCATTCTCATCATTCTCTTTAGCGATTCTTCTTTCACTCGATATTCGGTGCGTCGTCCGCGGATCATCGATTCTTATCGATAAGAATCGTTCCTCTTAAAATTCAGTCGGTTACGGGCAGAACAAAGTCTCACATGTATCGCTCTAATCTAATAAAACTAATTACTCAAAATCTAAATCACTCCTTTCCTCAGTCACCCTACAATTCTTCTCCTACATTCTTCATCTTCTTATCTTTAGACTTTTAGAATTTTTCAGCGTTAGAACAGAAATCTTAACAATACAGTAATTACTACCACAATTTATATTCCTAGGTAACTGATACTATATTTAAAAGTGTGAAATGAATTAACCATTTCCTGTTTTGGTAAATTCATTGCTAAAGAAGTTTTATATTAGTACCACTGCATTTTTAATAAAAGTGAAGCTAAGTCTCCTAGAATGTGAAATACAGAATTAATAAAATAAGACACACTATTTTTAAAATTCTATATCTATTATAATAGCTAAAGAAATAATCGAACACAACTTATCCATCACTTTCTCCAGTGATAACACATTCACCTAAGATGGCAGTAAGTAGTACGTATCAACGTATTGAGAGACAAAAGGTATAAGATTGTAACATATAAAATATCCAACTTTTTTTACGGTAGCTTTAAATGAATATCATTTTTTAAATATTAAATTTTGTTAAACGAAACAAGAACCATTACAATCTAAGCATTTTTTCTAAATAGTTGCAAGCTTCTTAATTCCATTTTTATAAATACTCGGAACTCTGGAATTAATAAATTGTTTAAAGGCATTTTCGATAGTTTCTTGATTTATAAACTCTCGTCCTTTTGTTAATAAAATAGTTTAAACGTTTGAAAAATGATAATGATCTTTCGAGTGATCGAATGAGTAAGAGGATTATAATTTTTTCAAACATCTAAACCTGTTGATCAACGAAAGACCGTTTACAGATCAAGATCAGAAATGTCTTTAAACAATTTATTGATTCCAGAACTTCAAAATTTTATGAAAATGGAATAAAGAACCTTGTAACTAATCGAAACAAATGTGTAAACAAAATTTAGTATAAAAGAATGAGTTTCATTTTAAGCTACCTTTAAAAAGCAGACATTCCATATGTTACAACCTAATAAAACGAGTGATGAAAGTGCTGTGATATAGATCTATCAACAAGCAGCAGTAAGAATACAGTTTTTAATATAGGAAGCCTCAACGATGGAGAGTATTACGATAAAAGTTTGGCGCGTAGATCGTCAAGAGAACAAGCGAAGTCGATTTAGGGTCGCAAAATTAATATGGGGAAAAAGAGAAATAAGCGACATTGAATCATTTGAATATCCCAGTCGCGGTTAGCGCGATCAGACCGCGGGTCTTCCAATATCTCCGGGATGTCGATAATACCCTTTCGGACGAATAATTTTATTTCTGTCTGGCAGAATATATTAGTTCTTTCGTGGCTGGCGCAGCTCGTCTGGCAACTTATACCCTTCCGCGCGTTTGATCTTCCCATTTTGGTTTCCTCCAAACGCGTCAGCCGCTCCTTATCGTAAAGGAACGTTTACGAGACATGCACGGCAAGAATTTTTTGTATTAAAGTTTATGCATACATGTGTCTCGCGCGCAGGAAAGTATCGCCATCGCGATGTTTCTTCCTCGATAGCAGGATCGTCAATCTCATGATAAACCTGCTGCGCAAAGTTAGTGCTTTCGATCTCGCTCGCCTGTGGCCTGTACCTTATGTCGCGAGACTGGGTCTCTCGGGGAACGATCTCGTTGAATATTTGTGGTTTTCGAAATCGAAATTCCGTTGTGGAGTTTACACACCTCCAAACTGCCCCTGCGATATATTATCTAAGGTTATTTAGAAATCCTTACGATAAAGTGAAACTATGTATAATAATGTGCACAAAGTGCAGAATGATGAGTTTTTAATCGAAGCACGCTACTCTTAGGAGTCAAAGGGAATTGATTTTTTTTTTTATCAAAATGAATACCTCTTACACTGCGATTAACGATATTAATACTCCAGATACGAAGCAAGTCCATCGTGTGGGTAAAACCAGAAGAGGGAAATGTTTTTAGTATCATTAATGGGCAAATACGACGCGAGACGATATTATGCGCGGAAAGCAGCGTGCATAATGTATACAGAATGCTCTTGACGCAGGCGTTAATTACCCTTTACGGGCTGGTTAGCAGTTAAAAGTAGGAGAGGAATCAAAGGGGAGAGGAAAAGAGAAAACATGAAAGGATTTGTGTGGGAGAAACGTATAGCTGTTGGAGCTTAATGCCATAAGGCAATTTTCGACTGCACGCTTTCGTTGTTCCTATCCAGTTCGCGCCGGAACGATACAACCGGCCTGAACGGTCGAATAAAATCTCGGGTTTAGAGGGTAACCACAATGAGAGACACTTATTAAAAAGTCTATTATCTCCAGTGATTGGAGCGCCGAATTTCGTGGAAGATCGGTGCGCTCGCGTTTGTGAGGAATTTTGGCTGATTGTTTCTTAAAAATTGTTGAGAAATGTATTTTAAAGGCAATGATATCGGAGCGACGATGTATTTTCATGGTAAAAGAAATTAATGATATGTGCCCATAATTATGAAAGTGGTCTAAGTCATATTGAAAAAAATTAAAAATTACATTGAATAAATTTAGTTTAAAATAATGTGGTGTGAAATAACTGATAAACTCATTTTTTTTTAAATTTTGACTTAGACCACTTTCATAATTATGGGCAAATATTACACATGGATGAATTTTTTGTTTCAGTGGTCTGAATGATAGAAGAATTTACGTGGGATGAAATCAATTGTCCTGTAAAAAACTTTATTAGGAAGTGCATATAAATACGATAATGGAACTGTTGTGCGACAAAAGCTATAATTAGAGTCCCAAGTTTTTTACGATAACGTGACAATTTAAAAAAAAAAAGGATCCGAATACCGACGATGTTCCGACTAAAAATACGTATTTTAGAGATGTGATTGATTGATTTAACAATATGTCTGTATCTAGAGCACAGAATATTCTTTAGCTGATTGTGTGACTTGATTGTGCCAGAAAAAAATCGTTTATACATATAAAGCTTTCCAAGTGACAGAGACATGTTTACAAGGATCAAATGCGGAATATCTCTGAAAATTAAGAAAAGAAGGATCAATAATGTACAAACGTCGACAGTAATACATTTCGTTTTAATTGACAAAGAATATTTAGGTTAAATTAGTTTAGTTTAGCCTTTTTTTTTACAGTCTAGAATTTTTTCTATATTCTCTGCAGAAACATGTAACGATAAAGTTTGAAAGTAAAAGCGAACATATCACAAAGCAGCACAGAGCACAGTGCAATAACTTTGCGGGGGCAAGTTTTATTGGGGTTAAAATATAAAAACGCAACGACAGAAAGGCACAGAAGTTCGAGGAATCTCGTCGAAAGGTGGAATTTCAATATGACCCAGAAGGCGGATTAAACGCAACGTCCAGTCGACAGTTTTATTCGCTGCCGCGACATTTACGCGGCGAAATATAATCGGGACTTTTCCTGGCCGCTGCCAGCGTATTTTTCCTCGTGAACACGCGATTTCCCTTTCAAATGGCCGCGGGTTCTGTACGGGGGCGATGGTTCGCGTATTATTTGACCCTGTGAATGGATGAAAATTGCCAAAAATAGCCGGAAACGGATGTGCAGGCGTGGTCGTGCGACGATGGTCAGTGAGGGGGAAGAGGTGAGGAGAGGGCGATGGGAGCGGATGGGTGAGCGCAATAGTGCCATTACGGCATTTTCCAAAGGCATTGCCATCGCGAATTATCGTTCATGGCTACAATAACGCTGGGATGTGTGTGTCATGACACTGGCCTCTCTTTTTACCGCTCCATCGACATCGCGGGATTGTCTTCCATCATGCTGTGCTGAACACCAATAGCGATATCCATAAGAAATTATAGAGAAATATCCGAGAGGAAAAATATCGCTGGGAGATGACGGGCTTCTTAATTAGGTGCCTGATAAAAGGAAGGTTTTAATTACGGAAAAGTATGGAAAGGTAGAGGAGCTTTTTGTTATTTTGCTTCGAGCGAAGGGAATCGTTCGCGTTCACCGCGTGGAAGGAATCGCTTTCAACTTATTAGTAATATTTTTCCTCGGTGGACGTGTTTGATAGGATATTCGTTATTGCTAAGTCGCAAAATATTTGTTTTTAAACTTAAAGCACAGGAAGTATTGAATATTGTTTATTAATTATTAGTAATATATTTTCCTATCTTTACCGTTACCTTCATATTCGACTTTTGAATCATTTTAATAAAGTAAGGAACGGTAAATTAGGAGTGGAGCGTGATTGGTGCAAACCGTTACAGCATGAAGAGATAAAATGCATTGAACAAAACGAACTGGATTGTTGAGTACAGAGTGCAAGTCCCTCAACACTAATGAATGCATTTTCCATGTATTTGGAATATCTGTTAATTTTGTAACACTAGTTAACTTTTAGCATTACTGCATTCAGACTACATTATGAGATGCGAACAATATTAACTTATACAAGTATGAATTAAATTAACAGCAGTTTCTAATGGAACCGGTGAGAAATGTAGTGTGAAATTAATAAAATGATAAATTGAGAGCATAACTGCATTTTGGTATAAAATATACGATGCATCTAGTACAGAAACTCTACTTCCTTAGCATTGCTAATAAATCATGTTTGGAATATAGGGAGGTGCATTACCAGCTAGAACTATCTTTAATTAATTTATCCACAATCTGTTTGTGAAGTATTTCTGTTAGTCAACAACATTTTGCCATTGAAATCCTGCAAGATCAAACTAACAAGTTTCTTTTCGTTCCTTGTTAGATTTTGCTGAACTGCTATACAGGGTGGGGCAATAACTATTAGCACCTCAGATATCTCGGAAACTATAAGTTTCACAGAAATATTTGCTGAAATAAAATTACACAGTACGAAGGGGGCCATCCGGTGGCGATAATAGTTTTTTTGCAGGTGGAGGTACTTCGGATATTTGAAGGTCACCTCCATTTTTTCAAGTGGATCGGTATGTTTTTGCTTCCGTATCATGATAGAGGATCTTAAAATGAGTTCAACGACCTATTACATAAGGTCATTGAAGGTCATAGAAAGTAGAGAAAGGCGATTCATTTACTACCAAAACCGTAAGTATTATCGCCTTTCTCTACTTTTTATGACCTTCAATGACCTTATGTAATAGGTCGTTGAACTCATTTTAAGATCCTCTATCATGATACGGAAGCAAAAACATACCGATCCACTTGAAAAAATGGAGGTGACCTTCAAATATCCGAAGTACCTCCACCTGCAAAAAAACTATTATCGCCACCGGATGGCCCCCTTCGTACTGTGTAATTTTATTTCAGCAAATATTTCTTTGAAACTTATAGTTTCCGAGATATCTGAGGTGCTAATAGTTATTGCCCCACCCTGTATTTCATCTATTGTTTGGATGGTTGTAGATCCTTCCATCACTCTTCCATGAAATGAATATTAATTCCATTATACCGAGGATAGCACTCAGACAAACCTCAAAGGTCCGGAAACGATGAAGTTGCGGAATAAATCGTGTCAGTCGGGTCTACGTGTGTATAATGATACCTGATCCGCGGTGGTACTCGACATGCCCAGTCGGGACGAGCCGAAAACTTTTTAGATAATTACAGGGAACCATGGCATAGGGTCAGGGCGGAAAGGGAGTCGGCGAGGCGGAGGGTTGCAATTGAGTCGGATAGTGCCACGGCACCGTCTCCCTCGCCCTTTACTCCATCCGCCCACGAGCCGCCAACTCCACACTCCTGCCCGCGGCATTAATGGGAAAAGTTTGCTTTTATCTTTTAAACGCTCGGTAACACCACTAATTTCTAACTTCAGGCGTTACTTGTACCTACTCCGACGATTTCGAGTGGGTACACCTCCCCCGCGCCGGAAGACGATCTACCACCTTGTAACGTCGCGCTCGCTGTTTTCTCTGACAGGTGGAGAATTGTAATTTCTTCTTTCCACGGGAGATATAAAGAAGAGGGGAGATGCTCGTCGAGGGTCTCTCCGGTTCTCCGCGCATTGTTCTTTTTTTTCCTTTCTCGGTTCTGCGCGAGTCTGCATGGAGTGGACACGTGACCCAGATGGAATTAAAATGTTGCTATTTTTGTCCTCTTCTTTTTTAAGAGTAGGAAATTTAATTTTGCAACGTGGAGCTCGAGATCCATTCTTGCTTCGACGATTTGTAATTTTAATAAAGACTAAAGCAATTTTAGGAAAAGCGGAAATGTATTCTGTATTCTTTTTTAGATCTTTGTTTCTGTAATTGTGTCATCGTAGTTTGCTCACGTGGACATCTTTTACTGACATTCTTTCCCTATGGGAGATATTAGAATGACAGAAATATTGTGGCTTGCCTCATTACTTGGCATTGGAATTTTAATAGCGCACTAACTACTATCTGAAGTTTTGATAATATCACTACAACTGTGAAATGAAGGCATTCATCAATTTTTAAACAACTGTGTCAACATCAATTGTTCAAGAGCAAAATTTATGTGTGTTCGGTATTATCTCTACTACAAAGATACTCTAACCTCAAACTCAACATCAAACTTCACAGTCAGAGGTTCATTCGCGCTCGTAGGTATTCAGTATCCAACCGAACCAAAGCACTGATCAATTAAACTCGAACCTCCAATTTAAATACGTGGAACGCAAATTCCGTAACACTGTTACAAACTGACTAAACGGAATCAAAACCTCGACTAAACATCGCATCAATTAAATTCCAACAACCCCAAGACCCACCGAAGCCCTCCCCAAATTAGAATCATTAAGAACAAAGAATCTTCAGTCTGGAGAACTTATAAAAGTGCCATCAGAGATCGGGAAACCTCTTGAAGGCTCGCCGGGAAGAAGAGCTGTCCTCGCGATTTACTTAACCGAGATTTCAAGCCAAGTTTCCCGCCTGCCGGACAATTACTCCGACCAATAGAGCCATCCAGGTCATCTTGAAGCTCCTCCAGCCCCAAGAATGGCCGCCGTCTGCGAGCATGTGGGAGTCCGGGCGAGTGGCGCGCGGCTTGATTTATAATCGTCATCATCCAGGACGATCTCGACGATAACAAGGGAGCCCCGGCACTCAACGTTAAGTCCTTAAGTCTTAGCTTGGCTGGGTTAAAAGTGTCACGGTTCGTTGCACCGTCGGAATTCCGTTCCGTTGGGCAACCTGGAACCGGCCGGCCGAACGAGCGAAGAGTGTCGCGATTCCGTGGGTCGCTATTAAGCTGATTTCACGTCGCATTTAAAATGAGCCGTGGGAGAGAGGCCACGGAGGAACGTTGCCACTCGCGGCAATTACGCGAAAATCGTGGACCCTGGTCATGGGCCGAGGCGCGTTAATTAATCCTTTCTTATAAGACGGAGGGCTGGAGAAACAGCCAGGTGGAGGATGAGGCAGTTAGAGCAGGAGCGTAAAGGATGATCCTTGGGGTGAAGAGCACAAATTCTGTAGCAATTACTGGCCCCTTCGCGAATAATTAATAAACGCGAATTACACGGGAAAGACGTTAGTGATGGCGTTTTTGCCTGTTTTGGGCTGTGTGATGGTCTCAAAGGTTGTCTGGTTACTGTTCAGGTTATAATATAAAAGTATTGCTGGAATTATTATTATTTTGTACGACTCGTAATGCAATTTTTTAGTGAACGACAGAAAAGATTGTTCAACGTTCTGGGCTTTAAGGCAGTCAGAAAAGACACTACGATGCTTATCAATAGACCGCGGATGTTTATGCAATTACAGCGATTTTGAAGCCAAACTGTTTAACGGTACGCATAGATGCAAATATACACGCAATACTTATATTTTATAATATTTAGAAGGTAAAACACTCTTTTATTTAAGTCGTTTTTCTTTTTCTATATCCTTGAAAATATGAATTTACGTAAACATCGTCGTCTAATAAGCGTCGTTTATTAAGTCTAGTGATAAAAACGTCACCTAATTAATCTCTTACCCTACAATTTTTTCAGACTACAGATGTAAGAATTATTTTAGATAGTAGATAAGAACATAGAATGTGCAACTATGAATTGCATAAGATCACAAGACAGTTCTTCAACTTTCCTCTTTCTTGACTTATAATAATGTAATAATGTTAATTATAATGTTTGAGATATGGTTTGTATCACGAGCATAAAACTACGGAATTTTTCAAGCGAGGAATCCAAGAACTTCCGAAACGTTGAGAAGAAGTCGTAAATAATAGGGAATAATACATTGTAGGTTAGTTGGTATGAAGTATCTATTTGAAATAAAAATAAAAATTGTGGGATTGGGGCCTCCAGTCCAACGATTCTCCTTTTTCCTCGGTTCCCCTATATTCCATGAAATCGCACGAACTCATGGACCAACCCAATACTTCTGTTTACAATTCCAAATGGTTTTTCAAAACCTACGAAAAATAAAATAAAAAGAGATGAGCTGGAATAGAACTGACGACAGGGAAACGTAAATATTGACCACACACCTTGAAGTGTTAGCATAAAGTGAAACACGCCGAGTTTTGAAACTGTCAAACAACCCTCCTCGTGTCAGAACCCCCCCCCCCCCTACCGTATTCATCACGCGCCCGCCTGGAACGGCTGTTAAAACAAGTATAACGTGATTACTCGCTCGAGCAAACCGTTTCGTGTCAAAACTCCGGTTTAATTGTCACGACCATTAAGTTCCCGGAGACACTTCCAGCCTAATCTGTCTCGCGCGAAGGGATGCGGCCCTAATGAAAGACGCTTAAATCCCACCTAGAAGGAGCGACGGGGCTTAGACCGATCGTAAAAATTGCATCGAGCGCAAACTCTTCCTCGTTCGAGGAGGAGGCCTTCCTTAGTCTCGAAGAGGCTCGAAAAACTTTCTCTAAATTCGTTCGGGCTTCGTTCATCAGGCTTAACGAGGTGTCCCCGTTACTGTACCAATTAGTCCGAGCGAAGGGCGACCAATTGGTCCGCGAGAAATGAAAACGACGAGGGTTGGGAATCGAAGGAGAGCGTCGCGTCGCCTTGGTCGAATGAGACTTGCTCGGATCGGAAGGCGGGAACACGATTCCCTATCGGTCGAGTGCAGAGTCGTAGATGGCACGCGGCGATAAATCCGTGTCCGAGGAGCCTGGCAATTCTGCAGATACGTATCGCTGAGCCGTGATACGGCGTATAAAGTGTAATTAGGATTCGCCTGGGTACGTTGTACAACACTGTTAATCCGAGCGGAAGGCAAAGGCACGATCGGTCGGCCGTTCCGTGTCGCGGTGAGTCGAAGGATAAAGCTGTCCAGAAGTAGTTTAAGCCGTTCCCGAGACGTAACAGCATCTGGACCAATTAAGGCCGAGATAGAGGCCGTTACAAGGTAACAAGCTTCCAGGCTTGCTTACTTGCCCCGAGCTGTAACGTTAATCGGTAACAACAGGGTGGGGCTCGGCTTACTGTCCCGTCCCTTTCGACGTTTTTCCTCCGCGTCACGAAACGAACCCCGACGTTCGCTGCTCCGTATGCTAATTTTGGCAGGAAGTACCGAAAGCTGGTTCGCGAGCGTCTGGAGAAGTTAAGGAGGCCTGAAAGCCCGGGCGCACATAAAAACCAGTTCTGTGTTGGCGCTTCGCGGCGAACAATTTACAAAGCAAATTAAGTGACGTTTATTGACTGTAGTTGCCGCGATTTGGCACGGAAAGAGGATGTACTGTGTTGCTCTGGGGATATTCTTGCGAGTAGGGGAGTTTAAGGTGAGAGTTGATTTTAATCTTCATCTTCATTTACAAGGAAATATAGATTTCAGCTCTAATAACAGCAGGAAGTAAAGTTATAATTTTAGTAAGAGATTAAATTACAGTGTCTACGAAATTGAATAATCACCTTAATAGTTTGTCGAATTGACATAACATGTTCAGTATAATAACTCTACAACTGACAACTGTGCAAACTCTAATTATTAGTTACTAATTGGAAATGAAATGATGTTCATTCTGAGACACAACTTCTTCGAAACTAAAACGATCTCAATCTTCATTATATTTTAACATTTAACAAAGATAGCTGGAAGCAATTTGCACTCTTGTGACGATGTGCCAAATTGCCATTAGTAATACCTGCAGTGATATATGTTAACAATATATTGCTGCTATCATTGTTTTCCCGAAAAACGTCCATTCCGATTGAAATTTAAAAGAAAATTTTACAAGCATTACGAATTTGTCAAAACAACAAGCAAATTAATATTCTGATGAAGTCATACATTTATCACAAAGTTATTTTTCAACTGTTCTATTCACATTTTAATCTATTTATTATAGGTATTCGGCTCTAGTATTTAATACGTGTTAAGAAAGAGAATGCAAAAAAAATAAGATAATAGAGTTGCAATTGTAAACAAATATAATCAAAATCAAGAAATATTAATAAAAAAAAAACTGTTTCATTTAATAGTTATTTTCACAAGCACCTCTATTAAAATTTCGGCAAGGGGAAAATATTAAAAATTACTATTGTTGCTAGGCTAGTACTAAAGGAAAATGATTGTATGACAGTTTATTCTGTTTCAACACCTTGCTAAAATTTTAAAGGGAGCTCGATGGAACTTTGATTCCAATCATAAGTAAACGAAATTAAATCTCCGTAAGAATGTACACGAAAACAACCCTGATGTCTACTTGAAATACCTAAGAACCACGGTGTTCATTACGAAATCTAATACAGGAAACATCTAAACGCGTGCCACGAGCTCTTCAGTTGAAATTATCCCCGAACCTGACTAAAATATGCCACCGCGACGTGGCGGAGAGAGAAGAGGTATCGAGTCCCGCTGTAAACAGCGAACTACACGCCACCCCCTGCCCTCCCGTTATTGCAGACGTTCCCGGAATTCCGTTTAAGGTGATTCTCGACTGTCGCGAAGTAAGTAACCGTGATTCTGAATTCAATATCGCATCGCGATGAATTTCATTACGGCATACCTGCCGCGGGACCGAGACAGACTTCCAAGAATTAAATAAAGTCGCTCTGCCCTTTACCCCGGTCCCCGTCCTTATCATCCCGCAGAGTTTCATTACACCCTGGCCTCGAAACGCGACCGTGTCCCCGTTTAAACCCGCCCTGCACGCAATATACCGTGCACGGGGGCAAACAGTTGGGATGCAGGAGTTGCGCGCACGTGAAATGCGGCCGACAGAAAGGGCCAAAGCCCTTCTGCGACGGGAGGGACAATCGCCGCGAAGCGGACCTCGTTTGGGGTAGTATTTTCTACCGGAGCGAAGAGAAGTCCCCTCGAAAAGAAGTGGAACAAGAGGACCGACCCTCCAAGATCGTGAACTTTTAACCCGTTGGGCGAGGAAAGCGGATCTGTCCTGCGAGTAATACATGCATAAAGGGTCGTTGCCGCGGGCTACGACGGACGACTCTTCCCACCGGGTTGCATAGAATTTCAAAGGCCGCTGCAACGTTTTCCCCTCGCGTGGTTCCACTCCGCGCAGATTGTTTCGTCCAGTTTACAGATGTAAACCGCTTTAATTCATCTTCGACCGCGCCAGCTCATCGAAATTCAACGCGGAACCGGGTACAGCGCGAAATCTCTGCCGCGCGATCTCCTCGGTCGTAAATCTGAGCGCGTTCATCTGAGCGCGGTCGAAGGGGGAAAGGGTGCACGCAAGAGGAAAAAAGGGGGAGAAATGGAACGGCCAGCCAGAGGGCGGAGTTAAACTCCGCAAAAAGCGAAGATTAACCTTTTGTCTATGACCCGCCACGGTGTTCCTTTGTCCCGGCCGAACACTCTGTCGCGACACTCTGTTTTTGTCCCGGGCCGTATCTCCACGGTATGCATGCGACCCTCGCGTTAGTCCCCAGACTAGCCTTCCTCTGCCTTCGATTCCTCGCTTCCGTGAACCCTTTTGAATGCCTATAGCATACTTCTAGCTCGAGGGAGAATAGGTTGGTGTTCAGACACCAGGAACGTGTTCCACGACCATTTTCTCCATACACCATTCGTTTCCCGGTGGAAAGTTAAATCCTAGAGCTCTGTAAAAGCCTTTGGTCGCTTTGCCCCGCTGGCCGTTCCTACGGCTTTTCCTATGCAGAGATCGCATCGCGAGACACATGCAAAGGCTTCAAATTTTCTGCTTTAATCTCGTGAAACATGACCGTTAAGAGTGCATCGGATAGTCGAAGCCCACGTTCACGTTTCCCACCCTTTTTCCACGCCCTTTGGCGAAACGACACCGCCCTATTTTCTCGGAAGCTTTTTTACGAAAAATTTTCAAAAATACTGTAAACTCTCTGTACATGGCAGTATTTCGGGACCTTTGAGTGACAACTATAGAAGAGATAGGAGATATTCAGTCGTGGTATAGTTCAAATGTTTTATCGACGCCATTGCCCGCCAATTGGTAAACTCTGTGAGAGCGTCACCTCAACTGAGAAAGCTCTGTAATTGGGTTAGAAAATATTAGAATAAGACTGAATTTCAAGTTTCAAATTTCGAACATTCAGAATTTCAACCTTCAAATTTCAAATTTTTAGAATTACAAACTTTAAATTTTCAAATTTTCAGAATCTTAAGCTTTAGAATATTAAGCTTAAAACCAGTAAATTTTAAGATTTTACAAATTTCAAATTTGCAAGTCCAAATTTTGGCTAAATTTTCTTGTGCCCTAAATACAGGATTTAAGAAGAATGTTAACAACTTTCATTCTCAATTTCATTTTAAACAACTTTCCCCTTAGTAAAAACGTCTTGGGAGGGTTAGGTCACGAGATATTAATAAAATCTCCCGACGAATCAGAGCGCGAGTGTAGTGGTCGAATTTCGTTGCGGGCTTCAATTGTAAGTAGGATTGGCCCGTCATCATCTACGCCAGGATCAGTCTGCTGTACTCACTTTCCGATTGGTCAGTATTTTTCGTTTAATAACTTGCTAATAAAACTCCACCTAATATTCGCTACGAAAAAAGTTATTTAAAATCATCTCAGGAATCACACCTTTCAAGGACCTGCAAAAGTTTTGTCGCACCCTGCATAATACAGAGTGTCTAAAAAATAGACATAATTTCGTGCATATACTTTAAAATCAGATAATTTACCCAACAGTCTGACTTTTCAACCAACTTTTCCACTGGAAGTTATCGCTCAATACGTCTCAATTAAGTCTGACTCGACGCGGACTCCTACTATTAAACGTATCACGGATAAAGCAGTATATTAATTACGCGCCCGTTTTCCGAACAGTTTTTCCCATAAAGAATCATAAATAACGGCGGACCGGTGGCACGATCGTAAGAAACGTATAGGAAAACAGAAAACTGACTTTCAACAAAAAGCAAGAAAAAAACTATCTTCGTTACACATCCCAATTCAAGCGGTGATTCACTGCTTTTATCGGTATCCGTTTCTTGTGATCAATTCGATCCCGTGCTTGTTAATAACAGCCGAGCACCGCCGCCATCGCGGCGCGCCCACAAAGGAACGAGAAATATCGGGAAACCGGGGTGAAGTCGACTGCGATTCTCTATTAATCACGGCCGATCGCGAAAGACCGTAACTAGTTTTTCCCAGAAGGGGGTAACGGCGAGCTCGCACTTTCCCGTCGACTTTATAGAATTGCGTTCACCCTTCAGCGCCGTCGCTGGTCTCGCGATAACGCTTCGCCGGTACGAATCGCTTCCATCTAGGTTGAATTATGCGATTATCTGACGGTAACGGGCGATATACACGCGCGCGCGCGGAATGGGCTACTGTCAATCCTCCATTTGTTGCGTTTCGGGTGGGTTGATCCTGGTCATGTTCGGGGGGGATTCGCGAACAGAGGAGGCTGGATGAAAAAGGAAAAATTGAAGGTTCCGTGTGAACGCGAAAAAAAGCGCTGCCGCGTCGGTGAAATACTACCCAGAAAACCGAACGGTCTTCATAAATCCAGAGCGTAAATCAGTCTTTATGGAGTTCCCCTCTGGGCGGTGGAAGCTATTTGGAACGTAGCGCGTATGTATACATACGCGGCCACACACGAACCGAGGATAGGGACTCGTGACGCTCGGGGAGCATGTTTCACACCTGTGTACGATACACCCTTATAGCAGTGCACCTGAAACTGCATTGACCTCTTACATGAACATCACTTCATCTTGGATTAACCGCGTGAGTCAATGATGTAGTTACACTTAGTGCCTGCTTGAATGTTTCTGGGTAACGCAACCAGAAGAAGCTTTAGATCTAATACTAAACGTACAGGCGTGATCGCGAAATAAACACAACTATCGCATGTAGCAACTATGAAAGGTTATCCATTTTAGAATTTTCAGAATTTATTTAAGTAACACATTTTTGTAAAGGACGCAAAAAAGGTATAGAATTTTACTTTACATGTGCGATTGGTTATTATATATGTATGCTACTATTTTCACAAGTTAATTGTGTTAATTATAATTTTTTTTTAATATTATATGATAAAGAAAAAGGAAATTAAAATTAAAGAACCAATTTAAGAAGCTTTTAGAAACATATTTGTGTAGTATTTGCTCCTAAATATCCGATAAGGCTACTCTCTTTGCATATGAAATTTATGACTGCTATGAATAGTTTAAAAAAGTAGCTTAGTCACAAAACTATATATTGAATTTGCAAGATAACTGTGAAACTATACAAGCATCCTTGAAAGATTGCATGAAGCAAGAAGCATAGATATATATACAGGGTGTCTTAAACATAAACCGCTAAACTGCAATGGCTTAATCTTCAGGCAAAAGGAAGATAACAATATTACATAAAGTTTGTTAATAAACAATATTGTATCTACAAAATAGGTAACGATGCATTGTCCATTACAACACACGGAAGTTGATTGTGTCACTGCCTGAGTGTAGTTATCATGTGATGATGTTATCAATGATAGTTATCAATGATTTTGCATCGCTAATAGTTATAATAGTAATACAGTAAAAAATAATAATGTTTTCTTTTTAGTTCCTTCCCATCCGGCGATCTTCTATGTGCTGTAATAGAAAATGTGTTGTTATTTACTTGTTTATAGCTCTGTAACAGAGCATTTATTAACAAACTTTATACAGGGCGGTCCATGTAAAAGTAGTCACCAAATACACTTACATGCAAAAAGGCAGCCTTAACATTTAAAATTCAGAAAAAATTACCATGAAGTAAAAATATTCTTTACAACGTATTCGCCTTCCCATATGATTCGAATGGAACTCAATATTTTTTTTCAATATTCAATATTCATATTCATATTTCAATATTCAAGTAGCTACCTTCAGGTGGATCACTCTGTATGATATTTTCTTCTTCTTTTTGCCTGTAGATTAAACTCGAGCAGTTGGACTGTTTAAGTTTGAGACATATGCATACATATATGCATTACTCTGATTACTATATTCAAGAAAGATTTTGGAAGTTAGTAAAGAATCTGATATTTCTATATTTTTCTGGCTAGATTCTAATTTCAATTATTAATCGCCCGAACTATTATTAGCATTCACTTTCGCAAAGCACGTCATTGCATACTTAATTGCTGATAACTTCGGCACTTATTCTAGCCTATCGAAAAAAATATTCACATCTACATAACTTTCAAAAAAGTAATTTCCAGTAGCTTTGAATCAAATTGAATCTATAAAAAATAAACGATTTTCTGATTTAAAAACAGGTACAAGAATAGCGATGCAATGATTTGTAAATCATAGTTATTATAAAACCAGTGCTCAGCACAAATCGAATCATTGCGTCACAACCTCGCGGACCATAAATCCTATCGCAGCTCGTAAATAATTGATAAGCCGACTTACTTATCGTCTACGTAGAACATAAGCCGGAATCCAAAGAAGAGATAAAAGCGCAACGCGCGGGGGGTCCGGCTTTAAACGATCGTACATCATTGTGAACGATAAATATTTCTCTCAGCGTTGCATCTCGAAAAGCATGGTGTACCGGTCACGGGTATCGCGGAGTGATTTATCATCGATTAAACCAACGTAATGCGCCATTGTTACCGAAACACCCAGTCAGATAGATACGTATATGGGGTTGTATCGGGATGAGCGGGCTACCGGTATTGAGTCGCAATCAGCCGTGCAGCTAGAACTCGGATATCGCCGGGCAAGAGCCAGAACGAGCTACAATACACGCATTATCATTACGATCGGGGGAATTCGATTGTCCGCCTGTTAACGACAATCCAAGGGTCGTGTGCACCGCGTGGCGATCCTTGGAAGGGACTGGTCGGTCACGTGTTTCGGATTACGACTGATCGTGAAGTCCGTTCGTGAATCGTGACAAGGTAAGGCTATTTCCTTTCATTTGAATAATGTAACTTTATCATCACTTTGGAAATACTCATATTCGTGGATTATATTAGGTATAGATCGTTTTAGGATATGTGGAATAGTTAGAAGTAATACGTAACAATAGTACGGTCAGATGAATAATGAAGCGTTTAGTATGCAGCATACTTCTTGTAAGTTGCGTGGAGTAAGTCGAGGATTAATTGAACAGATAAAATTAGTAGTATAATCAACGACTTAGTATGCATATGCCAGTATTTAGCACGCAAGTAGTATAGGTCAAGGTATGGTGAATACATGGGCAAGCATAAGTAGTAAATCCTAAGAATTTATTATTTAGATTTATGATAAGATAAGTGAAACGTTTAGGCAACCGTGATAAGATAAATAAATTCACAAAAAAGTACTACAGTGAAAAATGAGGCTGAATATTCTATAACTTTAATATTATAATGCCATACACAGTGAAGCAAGACGGATAAGCAAATGCATAATGAAAGAAATAAAACGGAATTGGAGTCAAGGAAATGGAATAAGCGGATTAGTCAGTAAATTAATTAAAGGGTTAAAGAATTATTAAATATCCTGTTAAGAAGGTAGAGCAGAATCATATACATATACGAAAACAAGCACTGAGAAGTGGAAGAAACTTTAATAAAGAGTGTACTGGAATATGACAGTAAGACTTTTTTAATTAAACTGAAATGCAAAATCTGCCAGGGTCTGCGTCTAAAATACCAAAAGAACATCGACCCTATTTTACAACGTGGATACGTACTCCAGCGCAAGGAGAATAAATCTTGAAGGCTTTGTCCTTGCTCATTCCTCCGCTTGCATTCCTACCCAGGGGTGGAGGAAGATTCAGGCTTAAAAGTCACTGAAATTTACTTTGCCCTAGGCAAAAGGAACTCTTGGATCAGCCCGCTACGAAGACGAAAGGCGAGGCGAGTACTTTTAAAAAGCGTGCCGCTATCTGACTACGTGGCGTTCACGTATTCAAGTCCAGACGCCTGTGTGTATGTACAGACCGCACACAGGCGAGGGGCGAAGTGTCTGCAAGCCGATGATCTGTGTGTGTGTGTGTACGTGCAGAGGAACGATATAGCGGAATCGAGTCAGTAAATCTCAGCCGGTCGTCCCCGGAGGACCATGTCTCAGTCACAGCGCGCGATTGCACGAGTTAAAGGGTTTCGGCTCGGCCACGTACCTGTACACGGTTGTCTGTGTTCGTGCCGAGCACTTGGAGCCTTGGATCTCGTTAAATGTGACTCTGATTTGGAAAGATTGCTCCTGCATTCGAAATCAAAGGTTTTGACAGAACTGTGACTAAGAAGAACGTTTGGCTGAACGAGCGTATCGATCGTTTCTTCACAGCTGCTTTATACTGAACGAGATATTACTGCAACGTAACTCGAACGCTTTATTTAATTTTTTACTGGGAAAACTTTTTCAATTTATTCTACTACGTACAAAGTATTTTTAAAAATATAATGTCACGACATTTAATTATAAATACTCGCCTGACTAGTCACATACTACTTGTCTGACAGCACACGTGTTATACCACTTAGAAGATCCTTGGTAATATACAGAAGCTTAACTTCTCACTGGATGTGCGATCATACACAAGGTTCAACTACTTGTTAGATGTTTTACCACATAGCAAGTTTATATTAACTCCAGAGTGACAAACTACACGCGAAGTCGTGTTACTTGTCACGTATCCGACAGTATGAGCCATACTACTGGGAAAGCCACACTACTCGCACTTGATTGCAAAGGATTATTTTATAGCAATGAAACTGTTAATTGCTTTTACCAATCAATTGGGAAAGGTAGAGGAATATATTACGATGGAGTCGAGGCTGAAACCGGAAACTTCTAACTGGTCTGGTAACTGTGCCAGCAATGGAACTGAACTATTTAAACAGTTTCTGAATTCTTTCTCCCTAATTCTAATATCAAAGCGGCCGATGTAATAGTTTCTCTATAAGCGCGCGATGAACTATCCAACGAATTTCAGTAGTCAGTTCTTTCCACGGATATAGTTCATTGAAATATTTGGAGCGTCAATAAATTCGGTAGCAGAACTATTTTGGAGGTCCGGAGTAACGAGAAAATCTGTCGTGAAATTACAGTATCTGGTTTTTGATAGTTTCAAACATAGAACATTTCAAATTTAATAAGTTTGACCTTAATGTAAATTAAAGAATAGTCTAATAATAAATTTAGTTAATAAATAGATTAACCAGTAATCGATTGTAAAAAATAGATTACCACGTAGTTTGCAAAATTTTTGAAGTCATTATTATTTCCAGTAGCAGAGATCAGTACAAATCAGTTTCTCAATCCAATACAGCATTTTATTTCTGTCATTAACTATTTCATTTTTAGAAAAATATAAGAGACAAAAAGTATTAACTAAAATATGATCAAATAAAAGCTATTTCAATTGGCGAAATGGAATAGAATCGAATTTTTTCAGGCAGACACAGCAACATTTAACATATAATTCCATTAAACTCTGTGAAATATTCATAGCAAAAGAATATTCATATATGTCGCGCAAAATAAAACAAATCCCCAATCCCGAGAGAAAAAAGAGAAAATCCTTCGCAAAATTCTAACGAAACGATCAATTGCAAACGAGTCACACAAATGTGTTTCCAATTTCAGAGGAAAATATATACGTAGGTATGTACACGTGCGATTTCGCCCAAATATAAACTCGAGAGGAATAGCGCCAGTTAAAAACGGCAATCGAGGGCGTGGATTGAAGCGAGCAAAACGATACAGTGGAAGCAGCATTGGATCGTGCTTTTGAACCAGCCGCGTGATCTTTTTCGATAAATAAGACCGTGAATATTAAATGGCAGTCGAACGGCTGCACCCTCGAAAATAATAGAAAAACGGGGCAAGTGGTGCTGGCGCGACAATGAAACGAGTCAATATTTAAACTGACCGTGAAAAGGGTACACGCGCACGTCCAACTGTATTTAATAAATTTTAATTACCACACGCTGTGTGAGCGCCACGGTCCCTTTCCAAATCACTCGGAACGAGGAACCTATTTTTTCTCGACCGAAAGAGGGCGGTTTGAAATACAAAAAAAGCATAGAACGGTGGAACTGAATTTGCAAAAGCGTGGGCGGAGAAATCTCGATAAACGACATGCCACGAAAGCCGACGTAGTTGATTAATTCATACCTTCCATTTTCAGCGGCGGCCAGTTTCGCTTTTGTCTCCTCTCTATCTCTCTCTTTCTCTTCTTTTTTTTTTATCTACCATCATGTACGGGCATTTTTGCTTCGCCAGATATTGAATCCATTGGCCGTGGATACGAGGGCATCGATTATCGTGTTCCGAAGGAAGGGGCTCGTTTCTTCCGTCGACATCTGCGCCGAGTATAACCCAGAAACCGCGTTCAACGTTGTCGAAACTAATTTTCCCGTGGTCTCTCGAGTCAAGATTACCGGGCCCTTCCTTTACCTCGCGGTTACTTCTTGTCTGTACGTGGTTTTCGCTCTATCGCGAGAGAAAATTCGAGGGAGAAGAGAAGAAATCAGAATTTGGTGGCGGTTCTGCAACACCGCCCTTTCCCCGTCGATAAAGGTAAGCTATGAGAGATTAAGCTCAGCGGGACTTAAAACTGTGCCCTTGAAATAGATTTTCGCGACCAATTTATGGATATCGAATTGGTAACTAATTCCAGTCGATATTCATTGAATTTGGAACGAGAAAAAAGAGAAAACGATGGGGATAGAAGCGGATTGAATTACCGTACCTTTTATAACTCGTAATTTTCAGTCAGTGAAATTACGGGTTGAAGGTAGACGAAACGAATCGACATTTTCCAGAGTATTTGCCGAGCTTTAAACTCGTATTCTGAAATAAATTAGTAATGAACCGTGGCGTTGGAAAAGATCGGTGGATACATCCTGTTCAGTGGAAGGTAAAGTGTGTGAAATTTGAATTAATTTTTCAATGATTACTGTAATATCGCAATTTCTATTAATAAAAATTGGTATCCGTATGGAAAATCCAGAGCAAATATGTCCTCTCAGTCGATTTTAAATGTAATTGCTTTGGGAACACCATAACCATGTACCTCCGTTGCATTACATTAAATAAATGGTCATACTAAATAAACAGAAAATGTAGAAAAGTGGTTCAAATTGGTTGTACCTGCCCGAGAAAATTGAAACACGACAAAATGACCTAAAACTCCGATTGTCAAATTTAGACGAAGTAATTTCAACGGATGTTAAAATTGTTACATCCCTTTTTAATTAATGTTACTCAGTTTTTAAAGTTCCTAAAGTGTAAAGCATTAAAATTTAAATTAAAATACGCATAAATCGTGAAAGGAAAAATACTCTGAAATCTTCCAAATCTATAAAAGAAGACCATCTTTTGTAATGTAAATTAAACACGGCGCTATTTTTTATACCAATTTCAGTATAAGATCAACGAACTGAACGCAATAAATATTTCTCTGTATCATCCATCGTTCACGTTTCGAAAATCCTGTCAAAGAATTATTCCCTCTAATGATCAATTACTCCCTCATTAATCGATGTCCGCCGTCAGTGTATCGCATTGAAATGACAGCTCAAAAAAGACGATCAAGCGATGGCAATGTGGGTGTTTGAAAAACTCGACGCGCGGACCGTTTAAACGAGCGAAACGTTTGCTTTTCATTATAACTTGTATGAGATTAACGCTACCTCCGTTTATTTACAGCAAACGGGTTTAAATAATACATAAATTGCTTGTCGGCCCTGGTAATATGACGGGGCTAATTTTAATCCTGTACTGTCCCCCACCGCCGTCCCACCAATCACGTCTCCTCGCGCCCCCCGAATCATCGACTTTTCGCTCATAATGCGACCGACGCTGCTGACCGGTTTTGTAAAATATAATAAAGCGTTATCGCTCGTTGTTATGCGACGCATTACGCGGTTACCGTGCGCTCTCTTCGACGCGTCCAATACGGTACACAGAATTGCTGGACTAACGGCCAGATATTTCAACGACTCAATTTACTGTCGCGTATTAATCCTTTCGCACGGGCGCCGCTCGACGTTCGTAAAAAGGGAAGTGATGGAATTATTGCAACAAGGGATATTCGGTGTTTTCGCGCTCGTTACCTGCTCTAAACTCCTATTTGTTGGTGCATATGAGGAAGGTAGGGGAGAGATACAAATTTTAATCCTTTCGCGTTGCTGTAGAAGATGTTTACATACGGTGATAAGTTAAGGGTAGTGCTTACAACTCCTGTGTAAGTGATTATTTGTTAATCACTGATTTTCTCCTTAGAAGTCCAAAATATTTTGGTAGTTATTTAGAAAACGGGTCTCTTTACCGATTTCGATGACCTTGGAATATCCTGTTAAGGTAATCATTCTGAACAACTTTTCCTATTCACGTTACTGCCCTTCGGCTGTAGTTTCAGAGATGTATATGTATACAAGAAAATACGTATAACTTTTATTTAGTATTATTAAACTTCATTTACATTAAGAACTGGAAACATTTTAGGCATTATTTTGAAAAGGAGAACAAATTTCTAAATAGTTGCCCAGTATTTACTACTTAAAACAGTTTTTAAGGATATTTGATACCTACATTACTTGAAAAAAACTGTCGAAATTGATTACGGGTAGCTTTAAAATTGTGGCTGTAGTATTGAGAAATGTTTGAAACATCTAGTGAAAGAGACACTCTGAAGATTTTTGGAAAGTTCGAAGGACAATTTGAAACATAACTCCTAAACCAAGAAAGAAAATAGTGCATTTAATAAAATAGAAAAAAACCTCAAAGGAGTATCTATAACACAAAAATTCTGCAATCTCGTAATTTTTAAACTATGCAACGAAAGATTAAATATTTTAAACCCCTCCCAGATTAAACATTTCTTCATGAAACCTTAAAAATATATTGCGCCCATTTAATTCGTTCTTTCCTCACAATGATACAACTCAACGAATGCGTAAAAAGCGGGAGGAAACCATGGTGGTCTTTGAAACGTAAGTGAACTCCTGCCGTAACAAAATGATCGTCGCACTCGCGTGGATCTAAATCCTTGCAAGTTCAAAGACCGCCGCCACGGTTTTCCGCGATCCCCTTCCTCCGTACCCTTACCTTTCACCTCGTTGGTTCCGTCGCCTTTTGTCAGTGTGCATCTTGACGAAAGGAAGTGGACAGAAACGAAAGCAGAAGCGGTATATGAGTAAGAGTCGAAGGAATCGACGCGACCCGTGGAACCAAAGCGGGGCGGCACAAAGAGGAACAGGAACAGGAAGGGAGTGAACGACAGGGGGATGGAGAACGCGAAGGGAAGCAAAGGAAGAAGAAAAGATTGGCGCGCGAAGAAAGAGAGCTTCTACGGGTTTGGCTTCGTCCCACACGGAAAGCAATTTCTTAACCTTATCTTTGTTCGCGGGCGTAGCTTGCACGCCACGTACAGGCTCGGTGCAAAGACGCGTATGTGCCGTGCACACAAAGCCGCCACCCCTCGGCGACCTTTCGCGAAGGAGGGAGAAACAAGAAATATCTGAATCGCGACGGCCAGGAATAGTAAAACCAGGGATCTCCAACGTTTCTGATACTCTCCTGCGCGCGACGTTACTCTTTTCGCTCGTTTTCACTGGATTTACCGTGGAATAGCATCGCTGCATTGGTCCCTCGGCAAATCGAGCTGTGAGAGGGTCGCGCGTTCGATCGTCGATACGGTGAAATTGTTGTGTCGTTCGATTTCATCCTGTTTTGATCTGGGGTTCATTTGATTTTACCGTTCTTGCAAAGCGAACGGGATTTTTAGATTCCCTATGAACCTTTTGTAAATACTTCATCAGTTGATTGGCATAGAAATAACGAGCATAGAGTATATGTACCATTTCAGAACACGTTACAGATACAGCAACTTGAAGATTATATTACTACAGTTTAAAGTATACAGAAAGTTAAAGAACTATAAATTGACCGATGTTTTAACCATAATCATTGAGAAAGTAATTGAATTATACTGCAAAACCATTTTTCCCTATTTGTAGCCACAAAAATACCATTTTTGTCCAGCTGATTTTCCACTTGTGCACACTTTTAGAAGTGGTAATACAAAAGACTGATAATTCGAATTATAACTTTTAAATACTCATATATTTATTATTGAATTCTATATTTATTTCTGAACAAATACTAATACAATCTTTGCTTTACAAAAGTAGTAATAACTGTTAATGTTTTTTTATTTTCTAGTGCAGCTACTAATTTCTCTTTTTATATGTTTTCTTTCTCTTTGTTGCAATCGAAATTCTAGTTCTAATAGCATGCAATGCATTGCTGACATCGATTTCGGCCTCTTCATTTCGATATTTGTCGTTGCTAAAATCATTTTTAATAAACATCGTATAATAAAAAGCAAAAAAAGTAATAACCAATGATCCTAACATAACTCATACTCAAGCTCTTTCAGGCATTAAAATGAAAATAATCCAAGAGTACTTAATATATTAGAACAAACATAACAGTGATCACAAATCTATCTTAGCCTTTTCAGTTTGAGAAGATTCAACCATAACAATTTATTTCTTGCAAAGTTTACGGTGCTCATTTACAAAAACACTACACGTACAGAAGAAGAAACAGAAGAAAACTGAAAGAATCGTTCTACAATTATGTGTCCCAGAAAGGAGAAATATTTAAATAGTTAAAGATTGTTCATTACATGAATTTAATCTGAATATTTTAAATACATTCGAACAAGCCTTTTAATTAATAATACTTTTAAACCTAACACGTTAAAGACGCATTATTATCACTTGCTGGCTCCGAAAACAGAAATTCTACGTTTCTCTAGCTTCGTTATCAGCTGAGATGTCTACTGAAACTTTGTGACCGATATTAGCGAGCAGTCCGATAACACCGTCCAATGTAAGGCGGTTTCAAGGGAGGTCAGAAAAAACCCGTAAAACGTGAGGCCTTCCACATTTGTACCATGTGACCTGACTATTTTCTCTTTTCATCCTCTCGTTCTGTCTTCCCGGATCTCTGACGCCCTTTCTTTCCCTCCCATTCTCCCAGCGCTCGGTTTTTTCCACGTGTAATTTATTGACTAGACTCCTTTTTTTCTCCCGCCGCTGCGTTCCTTTACGGTTCCGCCACCCTCGCATCCCTTACCCGCATTCACACCGCCATGGAGTGGGTGGGGGGTGAATGGAACAGGAGGACGCAGCGATTTATAGTAACTGCACCCGCTGTCGTAGAATATTTTTGGGCGGAATTTCTACTCTACCTTTTTCATCCAGCCGTCTCTATGGAACGCTTCGCTCCTCCCTCCACATCGCCCCTCGCCAATTCAACGTGCCCCTTTGGGACAGGCCATAAAGCATAAATGGAACTTTCTCCATTCGAAATAACGATACATGCATTCCGCTGCATCTGATTACTCGCGTCACTTGTTTCGCGTTTTTGCTTTTTCCCTTGTCTGCGAGCAAGAGATTCGATTCGATGGAAGTCGATTATTATCGACGAACGTTCGAACTATTTCCATGTACAAAAGTGTTTGATTATAATCATTGCTTCTGAATTCCGTTACTATAACGAACAATTGTCTTAGAAATTAGTTAAAAATGAGGTTGAATACAAATAGAATAGTAAATAGTAAATAATCCGCGTACAATTTTTGACTCTATAAAAATTTAATTATAATAGCCTCCTGTTTTCCAGAAACGTTATTTTACATATTGTATGCGTTATTATTGTGTTATTAGGTATAATAAAAAAAGTTACAGAAAAGAAAATGCTAGGGAAAAAATTAGGAGGAAAGAAAAGTTCGTACGTATTACGACTCTTGGTAAAAAGTTTTCGACCAAAGGCTACAAGACCAAATAATAGAAATCGCATACACAGAAATGTTGAAACAATTTAACATGAACTAAATGCGGAAAAGAAAAATGATTCAAAGCTTTGCATGTTATCAAGGAGAAAACAGTAAAAAGCAAAAGAATATTTGGCTGCAATTACAAAGTTAAAAAATACTATACATTATAACGAACATAACAATATTATAGAAATAAATATTTTTTCCAAAACTTTCGATAACCAAATTCTTCTTTGCAACTACTATTTTGTACTTTTTATTGTTTTTTTTTAAACAATAAGCAAAAGTTTGATTTTGTTTTTGTTGTATTTACTACATATTACATCGATTTAACCTTCTAATACTATTGTATCTTATATATATTTTATTTATTGTGTTTATTCCTTCATTAAATGGAAGTGTATCACATATATACCTAAAATAATTTATATCCTGAAATTTTCTCCGAAAAGAAGAAAAAATGAAAAAAGCTTCTGGTACCTATAATTGAACCCGCGTTGTTTAATCCTGCATAATCGAAACTCGCGTTGTTTAACGATCAATTGTATACATTTCTGTTGGTAACAAAAGTTAAAAAACAGTATAATCGTTTGAGAATTACCGTATATTTTTTATCTTCTGAGATACATAGGTTGGAATTCAAAATAGCATGAAGAGATAACATAAAATAAATCTTTTTTTCGGATATAAATGTACTAAGGCTACAGTTAATATCAAGTCGTACCTCAGAAGATGAAGCATACACAATAACTCCCAAACGATTGTTCTGTTCCTCAACTTTTGTTAGTAAGTGTATTTAATATTGTCGTAACATATATTTTCTCGAAGTGATCGAATTACTAAATGGTAACTAATTACCAAACTCATACAGATTACTGGATTGCCAGTTACTAAGTTCGAATGGACAGAGCAAAAGTGTATTTAAAGAGTTCAAACCATAGAAGACGACAAAAGAGATTAGAAATGGTTGGACGGAATATATTCAAAAGAGTTCACTCGTTCATGAAAGGTCGCGTCTGCGTGAACGATCCGCGGAACGGTTGCATAGAGATGCACGCGAACGATCTAGCGCAGATGCGGCTGATTCGTGCGACCGTAATGCGACTGATGCATATCGCGTCACAGTGCACCCCCCGGAGGCAAAGGGGAAAAAATAGCGTATCAGTGACTTTTCAGCGCACGGGAGCGTAGCACCGTTGGCCTTCGCCCTGCACAATGCATCTTGTTCTCGTGGACAGAACAGTCAGATGAATCTCGAAACGCAACGATGCACAGAGACAATTCTCCCGCTTCGAAATTCTCCCTTTCAAAACGCGGCCCCCGCCCCGCCATTCCTTTCTACCGATTCTCGTAGCCTTCTTCTTCCGGGAACCGTGACGCGCAAAACGCTCAAATGACGCCGAACCAACATTTGGATTAACGTGCATTCCAATGCAGTGGAACAACGACGTTGCTTTTTGTCGTTGCTCCAGTGCAGTGGCTTTGTGTGCGGGGTGTACGAAGCGCTTGGAAAAAAATCCCTTGACACTCTGTGGCCCCAAAGGGATTTTTAGATTATCCGAAAGAGGAAGATTAGGAAATTATAATAAAAGTTGTATTTTGTGGGATGTGAGATCATGATACGTACTCCACGGATAAATTTGGAATGGATTCTGCTGTTGATTTGTACGTTATAATTTTGTATTATTAATGAAAATGGATTTATATAGTATTTTACTTTATAATAATAATAATGAGTGATATTCGTGATACAAACTATATATAAAATATTGGAACAGCCGATATTACTTAATCGACGATGACAGAAACGGAAGAGTTAAAATAGCTTTTGACAGTTCTTAATTTCCCTTCTCATAATTATTCAGTTTTCCAACGTTTAATTTACATTTCTCTCCATTTGATAAAATTAATTTTGGCGTGTACGATCTAAAAATGAATCTAACGAAGGAAATGAAGTATGAATTTCAGGTAGAATATTAAAAGGTTTATATAAATCTAAAGTCCGAGTACACGCATAACGATTATTTCACTTATACTATCTCTTCTGCTACCACCTTCTTTCTATAACTTATGTTGTGAATAATTCCGAATGTATATTTCTGGAATGATCTTCCTTTACAATTTTCCAGACAGTAATGAATTCCTCCTCATGCTCGCTTCAAAATATCTCGAAATTCAACCAAATGGCTACGTTGGTTCTACAAATGTATTCACAAAAAAATTCCCAGCAACTCCATTATCCAAACACACCGTATGTAATAGCGTGCGCGAGCAGTAAACAAAATCAGAAAAATATTGTTGCACAGAAGAGAAAGGAAGCGGCGGGTGTCTTGTTACCGCGCTGTATTATTTATCCGAATTATACGATTCTGCTCGCCTCTCTACGAAGGAAAAATACGGGCGCGACGAGAGACTCGATAAAAATTATTCGCGGGAAACCTATTCGCAGACGGAATAAATTTCGCGGCGCCTCGGAGCATCTCGGTGAGCCACAAAACGCAGACATATATTCTAGGCTTTCCGCGACGCCAAGAATGCACTCCGAACGCGTCGCTTCTGAAAATGTTCGAATGATTCTGTGCAAACACTCCAGCTAGTTCGATGCCGGATGTCGTATCGATATGCGAAAGCGTGTCTCGGTGAAGGATACGACGCGCTAACCTCCCCTGCGAGTAACACCCATAGTCGGGGCGAAATCAAGCGATAACGCGAAACCATTATCTCCACTATCCACGTCACTCGCGGTCGGGCTAGCATTTAAATTTATCTCTGACGAAACGCTCACTATTTCCATTATTACCACCGCTCCCGCTGCTCTCATGATTCCCATTATTTTCAATTTTCCTACTCTGCCCATTACCTCCGTTGCTCTTATCGCGCTGAATATTTCTAATTCATCTATTAATGCTGGTGTCCTTAGCATTCACATTTGTCATTTTTACTACCTCTATTATCGCCGTCATATTAATATTCTCAAAGTTCCCGAAATTTTTACTCTATTTAATATTCGTAGGAGTATTTAAGTTTCTGTTATCAGGTTATTACCAAAGAAATTGCCTTTTTTGAATCCTTATATTTAACTCTTACAAACTTGAAACATATTTTCTTAAACAAAATAATCTGCGTCAACTGCAATACACTTCTTCCGTCGCAATACTAGCGTACAAATGCTTTTCAGAGAAAAATTGAGAGAAGAAGTGGCAAGAAAATAGTCGGATGCAGTTTTACAATGTCTTCTTTTTCAAATAGTCTGCCTATCGAAAAACTGTCGATGTACTTGAAAAATGGTAATTTTTGGGCGACAGATCAGGAGAACGATGATAGTAAAGGAGAACTTCACACTTCAATTTTACTACGTCTTTCGCCGTTTGTTTTGGCGATTTCGATTTCTTGCAGTAAATTCGCGCAAAACCTATTTGTTCAGTTTTTTACTTTTCTGAAAGCTTTTAAACATCGGGAAACAGTTAAGTAGCGAATATCTGCGATTTCCTAAGCATATAAGCGTGAATCCGTTTCAACCATATCCAGTAAAATTGTATCTTTAATAACTGTCAACTTATAGACGCGAGGCCCGGTTTCGAAATTTTCAACACTAGGCCGAAATTTTTCTAAGTAACGCCCAGTGATCTAATCGTTTAAAGTTCTTTCTCCGCTAACAATATTTATATTTCGCGTTGTTTCAAGCACACTGTGTTTGAGTTTCAACTTGTAGAAGTAAGGGATTCAAATTTCCTTCTCCTTATCCATAATGAATAAGAGACAATTTTTGAAAATGAAAAACGATAAAAATGAATTAAATTGCATACATTTATTCATGACATAGACATGTATTTCTCGTACTATAATACTAAACTGTCATTTTTTACGACGAACCTAAGCTACAAAAGTCAGAGGTTTGACTTCTGTAAAATGGACATTTCATCTGCAACTATCTAATACTTCTACTGAATTCAGGATTCTTAAAAGTTTTAGTGCTCTTGCAATTTTCATTTCTTTCAATTCTCCTGGTATTACTGCTGATTCCGCTGCTCCTACTATTTTTACATTTACAGCACACCTACGTTATTAGCGTCGTTTTTACTATCCAGAGTATTACTACAGCTTCCACTATTTTTAACGTTCATACTATTTCCATAGTTTCATGGCTACTATTATTTTCAGTGTTCTCACTATTTCCATTGATTCACTGTTCTTACTATTTCCATTGACGTTATTTATACTACACTTAATATTTATACCATTTTTACTATCCTTACTCCTACCATTCTAACTACCCATACTGCTTCCATCGTCTCCGCAACTCCACCTATCGTCATGACCCTTCGTTTCATTCTCCCATTTACTAACGTACCAGTTCGCGTCAAATTCACTCGACCACTAAAACTTTTAGCGCGTTCGATCTGATAAACGGTATCAAATATCATTAAACGGTAATTCTATTAAATCGCGAAGTCAAAATAGTTTCCAATTAATCGATCCCGCAGGCACAGCAACCTTCGGACTGATTTAACGCAGAATGGAAAACTAATTGGCCACGGCCGACCGTTGTCATCGAGACATCTGATGTTACCCCGAAGTAACGGCGACCGAAGTATCCGGAATATTCCCAATTTCCGCATAACCGTATTCAATATCCGGATGTTCAAACTTCGGATAGCCGCAGTGCGCATTGCCGAAACGATCGTATCGGTGAACTATTCAAATAATGGTAACTGTACCTAACGTCCGCCCTCGTCCTTCCTCCCCCATTCCACCCCTGTTCCCGCCACCCGCCATCGTCCCCTCGAACTTTGGTAATAATTGATAATCGACATTCGCTGCGCTACAAATTTCACGCAGGCATTCCGTGGCTCTCTCCCACTTGAAACGTGTAAGGTAATTTCCACGGTTGTTAAGGCGATCCGAGGCGGCCGCGATTCTGGCCAATCGTGTTGGACTTTGTACTATTTGAAATTCTGGAAATCGAGCATCGTGGAGCATGGAAATTGAAAAATTAGACGAGAGAAAAATAAGAAAGTAGATTATACAGGGTGTAACAAAAATGTTGCAGTTCCTTGAAAGAGGTGATTCCTGGGGTGATTTTAAACAACTTTTTCCTTAGCGAAAATGTTAGGTGGGGCTTTGTTAACGAGTTATTAACGAAAAACACCGACCAATCGGGGAGCGAGTACAGTGGATTAATGATGACGCGGACGATGACGGACCAATACTACTTACAGCTGGAGCTCGCGCTGAAATTCATCCACAGTATTCGACTTCTATTGGTCAGTGTTTTTCATGAATAACTCGTTAACAAAGTCCTACTTAACATTTTCGCTAAGGAAAAAGTTGTTCAAAATCACTTCAGGAATTACCCCTTTCAAGGAACTGTAACATTTTTGTTACACCCTGTAGTGTTCTAACTGTAATAAATTTACTTTAAAAAGCAAAGGAATAGAATGAAAAAATTCACAGAATTTAATTTTGGTCACAGATCGTTGCGGTAAAACATTACGTAATAAAATTTAAAGCGAATACACCGTCCTTGCTTTTATTAATTAATCCAAAAAAACGTCGCCTTCCCGTTTCGAAGCAGACAACGACAATTACTCGTCCTGAAATGGTTACGTCACTCGGTTCTCCCGCCGCAAATCTTTCTGAAATAATAGAATACTAAAGCGTCCATTACAATTTCTGTCTGCGTTTGCTTGACCCATTTTCCGTTCTGTTAATTAACGAAACCGCTGTCACGGGGTAATAATTACGGAAGACAAGAAGACGTGTTTCCCTACAAATATGTACATTCCTCTTTTCCCGGTGGTAAGTCGCTCGTAACCAACGAGCTAACTTTCCATCTCCGCGTTTCCAGCGTGCGTCCCTGCGAATGCGGGAAATACTGCGATTCGTTCGACTAAAAACTCCCTGCGCGCCGAAGATATAGATGCAAAGCGTCGGCAACGAAAAACCTGAACAAAAGCCGTCACCAATATGCGCGAAAATACGGTATTTGTAACAATGGAAGATAGAGGATGGGGTGGGCGCGTCGAAAAAGGGCTCCTCGCATAACGCGTTTGACAGAATGATTTGTATCGGTGTTTTGTAAAAGTGCACGCCTTTTCAGCGTTCCAGAAGATAATGATCAGAACGCCGCGATGAATGAGCTCGATGAATGTTCTTTCACTTTGCGAAAAGCTGAATCGGAAACATTGGCGGTAATATTGATTTATGGAAGAACGTTTGATCCCTATTGGGTTAAGTTCTCCCTTGTTGGAGTACCAATCGTGATTATTTATGCATGATCATTGCTTTGCACGTATTCCGTTCGTTAAATGTTTCGTTTGAAATTGATTCAAATAATTCCAACAAAGGATGTTTTACAATTGGTAACTGGACAGAAATGTGTTTATTTCTATTGTTTTAGACTTCGAAAGCTACTTATTGATCTGACACATTTCGATTTTATTTCTGAGTCTATTCAAAGCGTATTTCCAGAACTGGTAATTGCATATCCAATATGATTGATACTGTAACAGGTTTTAGAGTACATATAGGGCAATTCGGGGTAAAAGGACGCAGTGGGTAAAAGTACGCGGTGCCGTTTTCTCTGAGGGGGGTGAGAGGACGGGGACGCTGGTTCATCAGGATTGAGCGCGCGTGGGCCGCCATTTTGGGACAACGCCTGTTGAGCGGTGCGAGTCGCGCTTTTTAAATTAAAAATAAAAATTTTAAATTGTCGTGTTATTTCGATCTTTTTCGTACCAGGGAAAAGTTTGTGGACGTATTATTTATGTATTTTTAGAGGTAAGCTGTTTTTGTTGCTTTTATATAGTCATTGAACGATTTTTTTCCAGAATAACATATTAACCTAACTTTATTAGAATTCGAACTAGTACGAATTGTTTTGGTTATCGGTCAAATGGGATAAAAGGACGGGGTTAATAATACGCACTGGTATTTAATAATATTTGGAGTAAAAACATATCTGCTCTGATAAAGGTTTGAGCATAATTTCGTTTTGTTGAATCTATGAAAAATTATAATTTTATGATAGTTTCCTAAATTTGAAGTTCCTAATTTCTATTGTTTTTGTCATCTTTAGCTTCATTTATTAAAAATAATATAAAAACATGTTCCATCTGTGTATTATTTGTTCATTTTCTTTTACTACACTTGAATGCATACTTTTACTCTACTCTTTTACTTAATTTTAAAAAACCGGTTGGCCTATCGTCAAATACTCGTTACATTTTATGAGTCTATTAAATATACTACCGATAGCGCAAAAAAGTGTTCCTAATATCATGGTAGTTTCGGCTCAGTGAAGCAAAAACAGCAAAAGTGCGTCCTTTTACCCCGAATGACACTCGGAAATTTTATTTGTGTCTCGGATATAGACCGTTTTCAATTAGATTATAATTGTGTTGCTAGAGCAAAATCTACCCAAACTGTACTTGTTACAAATGCATAGGGAACGAAATTTTATTTACCGAATAATTACGACTGTCACTATATGTAGAACATTTTAGCAATTATAGTTTCTGTTATAGAACTTAATATAATACACGTACTTAAATAACTCTAACCCTCCGTTGTCACTATGGGCATGAGCCAAAATGACCCAAGATTTGACTTTGGAGAAACACATCTTCGAAATGATACTTGTAGTAACATTATCCGTGCCTTCTGATGAAACGTTAAAGTATCATCTATAAGTTCACGTCGTTAGAACACTAAAAAATGTGTCAATGCGTATATGGCAATAGCCTCAAGTGAATGTAGAATCATTTTGACCTGTTCTATGACTAAAACGTATGTGTTACTTGAATAAAAAATTACTTATGTGCAAATTTTACATTTTAATTTTTTTTCCACTTAAATAACTTTTAAACTGGTTTGGAGTAGAATGATCCGTACGGCTAGATGTTTAAGTCAAATGGTTGGTGTGAAAAACGTCGAGTATTTAGAACCAAGCGACATGGATTGTATGTTCCTTGTGCACTGATTGCATAGGTGATAATTAAAATTATAACTATTAGATTTTATATAAAAAGCAGTATGAATATTTTGCGAATGAATAATTTTGTAGATTGTGTAATTGGATGACAGAATTGAATGTCTGGTGTGAAGAATTAGTATTTTGATTGGAAGAGAGTTTAGAATCTAAATCAAATATTCAACTCAAATTTCAATGAACATCGGAATGTCTGCAGAAATTTGGGACGCATAGAGACGTTTGAGATGAGTGTGTGTAATTTTCTAAACCAGTTTTTAGTATAAATAGGTAAATATTTTTTTTCTTATAGGGAATGACAAACTGCATCGATGAATGCATTAAAAAATATATGGTTCTATAAAAAAAAATAAAGCTGACCTTCTTATGCCTTTACGCTTCCACCTACAAAAAATTTTTGATATCAGATTATGTTCTCTTCGATATCATTCAATTTTTGTTTGAAACCGTTTGTAGTATCATAAGTAGTATCAGAGACATTCGAAGGGAATCGATTCAAATGGGACACTATTCAATCAAATGGGCAATATTCTAAACATGATGTCATCTAGTTTCTTAACCTCTTATTATCGGATCGTATTCTATACTATTCAGACTTCATTTGAAAATACTTACAATTCAATATCGCTATTATTTTTCTAACAACCATTGGTCGAAAGCTGAACTGAGTCTAGACGACGTAGAATGTGGCCTAGAAAATGTATAATAACGTGGGGTTAAACAATCCAATCTCAGTGCAAAGTGCTATTATCACCTTGAACACAGTAGATCTCCAAAATAATCCATCTTTTTTCCTCTCATCTTCCGGGCTATGCAAGTCCACGCGTCTTAAGAGAACATCGATCTTCCTAAACGCTAAACGAGAAAAGAGAACGGACCGAGCGACAAACGTATTTCACGTTCGTTCCCGCAATGGCGGCGGGGGTTTCGCGATTTCGCACGGCGGCAGTGTTTTACGTACATAATTCCGGGTATTTATGCGCGACCATTGTTGTATCTCACCTACTGAAAAATCACCGGTCCCGCGATAGCAACTGTGACGGGGCGAAATGAACGCGATCGAGAAAAATTGCTTCCAAGAATGGGTCGTTTAATTAAATCGCCAAGGATCTTGACGCAGGGCCACGGTCGCGATAGCGTGATCGTTCGAATCGCAATTTCGAGATTTGCCAGACTCCACGCTCCCCCCCTCTTCGAATAATTGAGTCGTGAGCCCGACTGAAAGACACGAGCCTTCGTGTCCATCAGACGTCGAGGATAACGCGTTCTTAAATATCGCGTGATAGCTAATTTGCATCGCCTACCGCGAGCTATTAAAGCGCGATCGCTGCGCAAGTAATTCCCCATTTCTTATTTCGCCATGCCAGCCCGCTGCGACTGCCGCAATCTTTCACCATGCTTGCCACCTTGCGTCGTTACCCTCGTTTCCCCAAAGCGTCAAGCGTAATAATGCTCCGCAGCCTTGCGAAGAGGAAATTTAAATCATTGCCGTTGAGTTCAAGGTGGTGTTACTCAAGTGAGATTCTTATCAACGAGACTTCGAATTATTATTGGTCGACATTGTACAAAGGAGAATACTTCTTTGTGATTCGTTGTATCTCGGTTTAGTAATGCCAAGTTAAACACAAGTTGCGAAGATATCGTGGCAAGGTGTGGTAGTGAATAAAATGGGAAAACACTCACCCTCGATAATGGGACGCTGTGGTCTGTAGGATATGTCTGGAAAGAGAAAAGGATTAATATTAGTGAAATTAGTCACAATATTTTGACACGGTGTTAAGAATTGTTTAATTAAGCACGCTTCAACCACCTGCTTTTGCATACTGCGCCCTTTTAAGCTTTTAAAACATAAAACGTTTAATATTCAGAGTAATATATACAATGTACAGTGCCAGATGAATTATAATCGTAACATAAATAAAACGGTTCGTAAATCATTTGTGCATATTCGTGTAAAGAATAATATATTTTACTTGTAAACATTTGTTTCGATAAACAATAAAGTTGTTCTATATTTTTATGAAAATTTCCTGTAAACCTAAGAAGATTTAAAAAATATTATAGCATTTGGTTTTTATATTAAATGCCACTTCAGTAATATTACTACGTGATTCTTGATTGCAATTATTAATATTCGTTTTAAATAAAAATACTAGCGTCAGCAAAATTAGAATTTGCTCTTTAATGTGAAGTACGAAAATAATAGAAAAACATATATTCAGATTTTTTTGTTTAATTGTTTAAAAATTTTTGAACACTGAACAAGGTTAAAGCATATATTTGGAATTCGAATAAATAAATTAGTCTTCTTCTAAAACTTTACGAAGAAAACAGAACATTATAACTTTATTAAACAAATGAGAAACGAGTACAAAGAACTTGTAAATTAAAAAGTAGTAACGTTTAAATAGCTCTTACTTAGACGATCTTAGTAGTTAACAGCACAAGCGACGTTTTGAAAATCCTCCGCATTTGTGTTTTCATTAGAAAATGTTTAAAAAGAATTTGATTCAACGACCGAATACATAATGTAATAAAAATGTTGAAAAGTGTCCCAGACTTAAAAAAAAAATTGTTTAACGTCTAGAACAGTAAGTAATTAAACCCAAATGTAGAGTGCCTACAGAATGTGAAAAAATATGTTCGCCCTCGAAGGGTTAAAAGCTCGTTTTAATCTGAAATAACAGCGCAAGTATCGTGGTACACCTTCATCCTCCAACCGCAATAACTACAGTAATATCTCCGTGGCGCCACAATTAATGGAGCACATTCCTCTCGAACGAACAGAGAAGTACTCCAAACAAAATTGAGATTCGCGTGTCAAGAATGGCGAAGAAACGATTCAACGATTCGGGCTAGCGTTACAAGTTTGCCTCTTGACGAAATCAAACACTCCTTCATCGCCGGCAAACTTTCGTCGGCTCGGTCGTAAGACAACCGTAATCAAGGGGGCAAAGCGTTAATCAGACCGATCCGAGGTTTCTCGAACAACGAGGCCGAAGGAAGGAAAACTCACGCGGCTCCGGGGGTTAAGGCAAGAAGGTTGGGCCGGGGCAATTTCGAGGAGCAAATAACAGGGAGATCCAGGGTCTCCGTAGTTGCGCAACAACATCCTAGACAGTCTGACGTTCCTCATGAAACTTTTAATTATCCTTTCCTGGCTACCCTTTAATGAAGAGTCTCTCTCCGCGTATCCCGCGACACGTATGACGTTCGAAATAATTACAAGTTTCTAGATGGATTCTGGCCTGCGTCAAAGGCTCGTTCGGCGACGGCCGAGCCTATAGTGTGCATCAGCGTTGCATTCTGTTGTTACGGATCACAATTTCTGACAAAGAATGAATTGAAGCCGCCTGCAAGCTCCAAATGAAAGTTTTAGAACTTTTTCTAGCAATAAACAATCTTCTTCGTTTCTGGTAACGAATCATGAGATTATAACCAGTAAAGGCAGCATAACGTGTCATTTATCACAGAATGTCAGGATGCACAAACTACCGTAGAAAATTGTGTCCACCGATATCTCTGATAATATTAATTTAATCTATGAAAAATAACCTACTTCATCGTAGTACATGGGAAAAGTTATTGCATTCAATTTCCGTTTCCCTTTCAAGTTACATTTAAAGAATGATGCAATTGCGTTTTACGATTGCACCGGGATATCTTTTGAGAGAGGTAGGTATGTGGAACGGCGAGCTTGTGGGCAGATAGAATTCATTAAACAGTGCCATATTTCCTGCCAACCAATTTCCTCTATCTTCGCGCTTCGAAGAGGTATGATTCAGCCGAGTTTCCCAAATCACCCTCCTCTTAAAATCACTCTTCGCGTGGTACTTCAACCCCGCTTTGATATAATTGACCGTACCTTCAACAGTGTAACGAATCGCTAATCGTCGGGGTAAACTCATTTCCTGACACGCTGCTGAATAACAAAACTGAGATAGTTCCCTCGTGGAACGCTGCATTATGTAATCAGTACGTTGCGTGCTGAAGTAGAATTTCAGACTTCCCTTAGAAAGCCACTTCAGAGCTATGTACTTGAAAAACGACAGTATAGAAACATAAAAAGAACAAATAATTGTATTAGAATTTTCGGGAGATTAACTTTTTTTTATTTCAATATTACTTGCACTTTACATTTTCGTGTGTATTCACTCACCAATGAAGATTTAATTTCAGATAAAAATCTTGGACCATGGGTAGGTATAAAAGGTACTACTATAATTATTATAAATACATTGTAGACACATCTTTAAATAATAACAATTATTATAGAAAAAGCTACGCAATCGTTAATGAATTTCACTACATTTTATGTACCTACTTTTTACTGTATTTGAAATATACCAATAAAGCAATAATACATTTAATATCTCACTAATGGTAATAAAAAATAATGAAATCCTATTTTCATTTAAATATCTGCCATAACTGCATTTGTAACTGATTTTACTAGTCTGAAGATCTTGGCTATCAATTTTTTAATTATTTCTCGGTTAATATTTGCACACGCGGATAGTGAAAACTCTTACAAACATTTTTCTGATCTTGAATTCTATTTCTGGACTTTTCTGTTTGAACCACCCAATAATTTTTCCATGGAATTCAAGTTGAGAGATTTAGGTCGCTATTTCATCGATTGTTACATCCACTAAATACATACCTCGTAATAATACTGAACAACAAACATTATTTTACAAGAATATTTTACGTTGTACGTTATTTATTCATTAAAATGGACATGTGTCCACATACTTATGAACGGTAATGCACATGTATAACGTCGTAACGACGCTGTGTGAATTTCTGTCACCAGAATGGCAGTAGATCAAGTCAATCATAACGCAGTTCAGCGGGTAGCCAAGACTGTCAATCGTAATACGGTCAGTGAGCACAGCGTTAATGTCGACGCCGACTGAAGTTGCAATTATACCGAGACCTTTGTCGCGCGGGAAGAAAAGCGAAAAGCACTGGCAAGTACAAACACACATTCTAGAAAGTGGAACCATGACCATGATTGCGAAGCGCAACTGCGAGTGTGCGCCGCGAACGCTGTCAACGTTGATATGAATTGCAACTAACGTCGGTCGGCGCAGCGCAATAATTCTTGCAATTAAATATACGTTACCAGGGCTGCAGGATTTTTTAAGCGTCGCGGTTTTGTTACCCCGCCGACTGGAATATATTAACGCAGAAATATCGCCCGTTCGTCGGAGTAATTCATCACGCATATGCATTTACGGTAATCTACACTCGTGCGCAGCCCGGAAAAGCGGGACTCTCCAGAGGAACAAATGTATTTTAAATCCGTCCCGTTTGGGGAGCACGACGAAACAGACTGACGCAAAAATCAATGCAACGGAAACGTCATTTTTAGTTCCGATAGTAAGTACAGTCATGACGTGTGCGGAGAAAATAGGGGGAGGAAAGTGGGATGACTCAGCGGCGAGTTGAGTGAAAATGATAAGTGCCGGTGAAGGAGATTGAGTGGTTTTCTAGGGTACGGTTTGATTGGGGGTTGAATGGATTGAAAGACGTAGGTGTTCTTGGGGTGGAACGTATTGCGTGTAGATTCGAAGCTTCGTAATACAGGCTACGACTTTTTATCACTTGCGTTGATCGTTGATTGGTACCCATTTGCTTTCGTCGGCTTTTAAATGAACGATAACAATGGATTTTTTATTATTGCATTAGAAAGAAAGTAATTTCTATTCAAAGAAATCAATTAACACGCAACTATTAACAATCTCCTTTCAAAATCCGCCAATTCAAAATGATTCTTTGTCCATACCATATAACTCTCCCCTCCGAAGTGTAAAAATCACGGCGCGACAACATCGAGAATCATTTCCCTCATTAATTTTAATTCCCACCGTATTATTCGCGAAATTAACAGTTCGCTTTTGCGTGACAACCCAGCTGCCCGTTGTCTCCGCATAATTGTATTTTTCCAAGCGAATTTCACGAGGTTTACGGGAACGAGACGCGCATTTCGGAAATTACTCGTTGCAATGGCGACGTAATTACGTCGCCGCGGCGATTCATAAGGACTCCGAGCGCAATTTCGCATCGTTGCACGGTCTCTTGCACTCGTTCGATAACGGTCAAATTTTATCCCAGCGCGGGGTCTCTACTTCCCCTCGGGCCACACTCTCAGGAAAACGGAATTTCATTACCTAACCGAAATTGTTTCTTAATTAGACTCGTTCATCTGCTTTCGCGCGCCGCGCCGAATCAAGCCTTTACGCCGTGATTGCTGATCCACGAATCCCCGTACCTCTTCACGAATCGAGGGAATACTATTTATTTATGCTCGAAATTTTGATGCCGCGCCGTAGGCGGTGGCACGCGCCCCGCTATATGAATAACCGGCCACGCGGAAGCACGCTCCGCGGAACGAGCAATTACATGTTTTTTAAGCTTCAACGAATGAGCGCAACACAGTTTTGTGCGCGAGTCGCACACAATGCGCCGCGGAAAAAATTTCTCATTAAATAACTTTTTAATGAAAGCGTTTTCAGGAAATATCGCCGCTAAGTGCGAATCATTCTTCGCGCGAAATTCCCTGGAAGGGGAGGTATTCTATTGTGTTGAATATGGCAAAGAATTTGGTGCGAAGTGGAACCAAGGTTGTTAACAAATGAGACTGTAATAGTGGAGGGGAATGTTTTGTTCACGAATGCGCAGTTTAGGAGTTTTATTGTGGTTCAATTTTTTCTTCGCTTGGAAGGGCAGAATTACGCGAGGAAATATTACTCATTGGAAATGTTCAGCTAGATATAAATTGCAGTTAGAGAGAATATAGGAAAATGAATGGAGCTGAAGGATTGGTAAAAATCATGGCAAGAATTTTTTTTAAAGCACATGCTAACAGCCATTGATTCATGTTTGAACTTTAAAAAAAAAGTTGCTAAATTTTATATCAAAATACTTTACGTTACGATTTCCCAGTGACACTGCTTGCGAATACATGTAAATGAGTGTTGGAAATTGTAGGTTGATTTTTAAAGTATCTACTGTGATATACAAGGTGTCCCAGTTTTTTCCCGCGAAACTGTATCAGTATATTTTATAAGTAAAAATAGAAAAAAAATGTCATATAAACATAGGCTTTGTTAAAAAGTTATTATAAAGATTCAAAATAATAATGGATTGCTATTTCGTCGACGTAGCATAAGACAACATTAATGCCACATCCACGATACGACATCCGCTATACGAGTACGGCAATAGTTGAACGATCATTATCCTCAACAGTGAATAAGTCAAAGAAGAACAATTCCTCGGCCTCCACGATCACTAGATATCATGGCAATGCAGTAACTACTTGTAGAAAGTAGTGAAAAACAGAGTTTATTAAACACAAATAAATATGTTAGGAACTAATATAAAGTAATCGTGGTGCAGTTGTTGCAATTAAAGAAAAGAAACAATTTGAAAAGAAATTATAATGTAAACCGAAAATATGTGACTAAGCGACTAAGAGAGCAGTCCATCATTATTTCATATTGCTTTTATAACTCATTAATGAAACATTTAAATCTCACATTTATATAAGATTTTTTTTCTTATTTTTACCTGTAAAAACGAGTTAAGTTGCAAAGCAGTCTGAACCTCAGGTTTGCTGTTATCTACTCTCTCTTGTAATTATCTATTGTTTGGTAATAAAGACGTTAATAATAAAAATCTACTGATAAAGTTTTGCGAAGAAAAAACTGAGACACCCTGTATAATACTTAGCTTTTTAACTAAAGTTGAATAATTTATAACATACTTATCACTAGATTCTAATATATCTCATGATCTATACAATTCTCTTCATTTTGTACAAACAATTACTATTTATACAGGCATATGCTAAGAAAAGCGTTTTTCCACGTGAAATTAGAAAAACCAGAATCCCTAACGTTGTAATTTATTGAAATTTAACGTCAAATTTTCAAAGATAATATAGCAGAGGTAAACAAAAGCTAATCAATACAGTAATTGTAGTCTATTCTTCTCAATACCCTATATTCTCCCGTACAATTACCATTATATTTTGTCTCCATTGAAAAGTAAATGAGATACAAATGAGGAGAAACACACATTCAAAAAACCTTCGCCGAGTAATTCCTGAAAATTACCACATCCATGAACCAATAAGTAACAAAACTGAAATGGAACGAAGCAATTTTCATTTATGTTTCCACAAATTTCCTTTACCATTAATTGAAAGAATTCCCGCAGGGGTTTCAACGAAATGAATATTCAGCAATGTATACCGCCGTCGCTTTGTTATATACCATTCCGAATGAAAACAAGAACAAACTGAAGATCGAAAAAGAACACCGCGAAGTATAGCGGAAACCGTTCACCGTAGTTTATGAAAAATTACTAAGGAACGTAAAGTAGCCCGTCGACCGTTGGAAGAACCGACCGAGACCGCAAAGGGACGCGTGCATTCGTCCGTGTATGCGCGTTTCGTGCAGTTCGTGCCACGCGGCACTAGGAAACCGGCGATATGTATGCAGCCCGCCTCTATGAGAACTCGTGCAGCCCGATATCGCGCCGATATTCCCCTTTCTCGTCCTGGCTATGACTGCGGGTTGACACACATGGGTAACACGTGTTGCCACTCCCACAAACCGACGGATAACACAGTTGCACCTCGGCTAGTCGGGCCGCACACAGGCGTGTATCTCCGACGAGCGCACAGGTGTAATTTCGACGCGGGGGAGGCTCGTCGGACCGTATCGGAACGTGCATCGGTCCGACTTCTAGAGGTGGTCTCGAGGCTGGGATAACCAAGCGTAGCCGTGAAAAATTGAACGCGTCTAGCCTGCCCCGGGCCTGCCCCGCCTCCGTATTGGTTTTGTCCAGGACGCTTGGAAACTGTGTCAAAAGTCGCTCCGAGTCGAACGACCGTGTTCCTTTTGCTGGAAAATTTATCTGGCTCCGCGGGATACCTTAATTCTGAGAGCGACACTGTTTCAACTCTCGCTTCTGTACTTTGCGACCGTGAGCTTTTAGAACTGAGAGTTTTTCGGGGAGAATTTCTAAACGCATACTATACAGTCATTTTGTTCGTATGAATGTGAACTTTGGAGAAGATACACAAAAAGGTTTTTTCGTGTTAATCCTGAAAATGATTGAAAAACTAATAAAAACTTCACGAACATACTTTTTTCATTTGTCCTCTCTCACCCAACAATTTATTATAAAAATACCAATTCTACTGGGATAATTTAATAAAAACGTTTGAAACATGAAGCCACAAGTTTCGCCACAAAGTTTTACGCAGTCCAGTGTTAAATATAAAATATTATACCGAATGCCTTTCTAAAGTTTCGTCAGCTCTCCACTAGCATTGATGAAAGGAAACGAGGAAACAACGAGCCGCGAGGGTGGGATTATTTGCCGTGAAAAATTGTTATTTTCGCGGTGCCACCTAAATCGAAAGGATTTACAGATATATGGAAACCGGCCGGGCGTCTCGTATATTTTCGAAGCTATTTTCGAAGGAAGAATTTCACGCGTTGTGCTCGCAGACGCGATATTTCATTCTCCTTTTTTGCATTCGACAGCAACGCCCGAGGTGCGCGGCCCGTTGCTGCGAGCGAGACGCGGGGGCCGAGAGCGGGAGAGAGACAGAGAGAGAGAAAAGGAAAAAGAGAGAGAGGGGGAAGAGAAGACCGGCAGCCGGAAATGGTGGCGAAGCACTTTCGATTTTCCGTTTCCTATGCTGTGTGTACCGCTGCCGAAGACGAAACACGTATAGCGTCGGTTTTTTTGCTCGCCAATAAACCGATAGGCGTCAGGTGGCGCGGCGGAAAAGGAATTTGCCACGCGAACGAGCTGGTAGGAATAACAACGCCTCTTCTCTTCGCTTTTAATACGCCGCGATTTGTAATTCATTCACCTTGGGGATAATAAGTTTCGTTCCGGGTACCGTGATTTTTGTTATTTTTTGTGCGGAAAGAGAAGAATTCCTTGTAAACGGTTATTTGAAGCTACAAATAATGCAGGGTTTTTGAATATTAACCCTTTGGCGTGGAGGGATTTCGTTGTAAAAGAATATGTAACGTTTGCCCGGGGTAATAGAAAAAATTTAGGAGGCAAAGATTTCTCTTTATTGAAAGAAAAGCCAATTCTAAATGAAAAAAGTTATTCTAATATTTAATTACCTCAAATTCAATAATAAATAATATTCCTTTTTCTTATAAATTATGCTCAAACTTTTGACTATTTGATCTAATTGATCTTCTCTTTTGAAGAAAATCTCTTGATAACTAGAGATGAGTTACTCAGCAAGCTAATTCTGGGTGCTTAGCTCAATTAGATATCAAGTGGTCGAGTGATCAGGGAATTGCGGTACGAGTGAGCAAATTGTGAACTCGACACGAATGAGCAAGCCTATTATGTGATTTGTGTATGGTGTGCGCGTTTCAATAGTTTAATTCGACTCTCTGAAATGAAGGCAAGAATTAAACGACATACATGGATGCGATCAAAGAACTGAACATCCACACGAACTATCGTTTCTCCGAAGCTCCAATTACTCCAAAGCTGGATTTTAGGTCCTTCCAAATTTTGATTGGTTAAACTTACAGAATTAAGGGAAATTCCCTTCAATCTAATTAATTATCAGGCGAGAAAATCGCTCCCTAAGAAATATAGAGACTCGAAGATTTTCAAAGAAATATTTTTCTAATCAAAGCCTTGTAATGAAAGTCATTCTGAAGCAGGAAATATTTTAAAACATTTTCAATTAAAAATAAATTTTATTAAACATGACGTTTAAATTGTAAATAATCTGTTAATATAATTCACAGACAACATTTTTGGTTTTTCCAATCACTTTGATTAGCAACAGAGTTTCATGTTAACACGGAATGCATGGATATTGACCTACTTGCTGTAAATACAGTGGCATTAGAGTACTTACGTGTATACAACAAGCAGGTTTAGTGACCGAGATCGGTCAGTTGTAACGGTAATTCGATCAATAATATTGGTACGGTCCGAGCTACGCGGATGAGAATTACTCGTGTCGTAATATGCCTGAACAGATTGCCTAATCTCATTGTTTAAGTATTTCCAGACAGATTATCCTGTATACAATGGTGGGAATCAACTTACACCACATTAAAAAAATCTTTTTTCAAAATACAGGTAACATATGTTTACGTTTTTTAGGTTTTACTTGCAATTTATACTAGTAAAGTATCTGGTAAATAAAGAAATAAATAAATAAATAATACAATAGGAACAATAAAATTTAAGTAAGTATTGTATAAGGTGCCCTAAACTAAGGCAATTGCAGGCCAATGTAAACATAGTTGTAGACCACGCCGAAATTCGTACAATGTACTCGTTCTCTAATTTGTCGCTGCTTTTTCTTGTTAATAACTTGTTAACGAAGGCTTCGAGAATATTTTCGCTAAGGAAAAATTATTTCAAACCACCCCACCCATTATGGAGTATAATGGGTATAACCCATATTCCTAAGTCTGACCAGCAATTGACCATATCTACTTGTAGTATTCAGTCAATGAAATTGAATAAACTAACTACCGTTATTTCGATCATCGTATCATTAATATGTGCTTGCGTTTTGTTTGAATAATTATAAATGATATTTACAACCTCATCAAGAAAAATCTTCCATTAAAATTAAAAAAAGACAAAGTATTAAAAGATGAATACAAAAGTTATTGACGATCAATTTAAAATTATAATTATTTTGCATATATATGAAATCATATATATGAAATCTATATTCAGGTTTCACTGTCAGTTCATTAGTCAATTATATACTAATAAACTACAGATAAATGAACAAGGCAGGATAAAATTTATGATATTTGATAAGAAAGTCAGGAATTTTTCTCTGCACCCCTACAAGCATAAAGGATTCACGTCCCACAGAATTTATTCCCGAAAAGGAGCACCTGGTATTGCAGGACTAATCGTACATTCAGATTTCTACGAAAGTGTGGAACGAGCGAAGATGGTAAACCATCGGAACGGCCAAAATGGGTTCGTTACTTTTCCTCCAAAGTCTGGGCCGACGAGAAAAGCGTGGAAAAGACCGTTCGATCGAGGCCACTCGTGTCGGCGATTGATTCTCGCGATATTTCAGGAAAAACTTTGGACCGACTGAGGGAGAGGGAGAGAGGAAGGCGAAAAATGAAGAAAGTTTCTTCGCCAGTTTCGCGCTCACGTTCTTCGTAACTGCGCCCACGTGCGCGATATACTTGCCCCGTTTCCCTGTCTGCATCCGCAGAGTGTCTGTGCCCGTGTACTCGCGAATCTGTTCAAAGAATTCAGAGGTATGGATGCTGGCGAACAGGATGCTTCGATTTGCGAAGCGTTTGGCGAAAATCGAAAACCAAACGGAGACTAGGGTGCGTCTGCCGAAAGACGTGAGATTGTCGTAAGTTCTATGAAATCTTTCAGAACATACTTTTCTTCTTATTCCATCAATAGTTTTTTAATAAGTAGAAAAACATTCTCACGAAGGGAACACCCCAAGTGTAACGCTCATATTTTAATCAGCTTTTGCTAGTTTGTAGAACTCATCAAGCCGAGAACGCCAATACCCGTTTTGGGTGCAAATGGCCAATAGTTTATAAGATATTAATAATTAAAGTCTCATAGTGACGCTTAAGTTGATAAGTAGAATACGCTCGGTCGTCGGCCGCTTTGATAAAAGCTTAGCTTAACGACTGCAAACAATTCTTATTATTAATTTTAAATAAGCTAGTATGACTGCTTTTAAAGAAGTTAGTGTAATCAATTGTAAAATACCAGTAAAACGAATGTATAAAAGTTAGTATAAATATTGTGCGACAATTGGTATGTTGAACATGTAAGAAACGCAAAGATGTAATGGAAAAAAAAATTCCACCCAGCGGGGATTTGAAGTCGTGCACTCGCGGCCAAATACATTCTAAAGCTGAGCTTTAACCGACTGCGCTAAAGCAGCTGAGGACCTAGCGTATTCTACTTATCAACTTAAGTGTCACTATGAGACTTCAATTATTAATATCTTGTAAACTATTGGCTATTTGCACCCAAAAGGGGTATTGGCGTTCTCGGCTTGATGAGTTCTACAAACTAGCAAAAGCTCATTAAAATATGAGCGTTACACTTCGGGTGTTCCCCTCGTCAGACGTGGATTCTACTTATTAAATTTAGGAAATACAGGAAAAAATTAGAACATAATCTACCGTAATAAGTACAGGACATTACAAGAAAAAGTTCAAAGCTTGTAAGGTAGATAATGTCTGTAGAATAAAGTAAAAAGTACTTAGAGAATACAGACTTAAAAGCTGATTGTCTGGCCTTAACGAGTATGTTCTACTTGCCGCAGGAAGATACTATTCTTTTTAGTAATATTATAGAATTGTAGTGCCTTGTGAATCACTAGTTGCAACAATAGTCCACTGTAACTACTAATTAGAATTCTAGTCTCTATTCTAGCTTCGTTTTAGATTTTAGAGTTGAATTGAATTCGAGCCAACACATTCAGAAACTTGTCACTTCGCGAACTACTCTAAATAACGTCTCGTTTCATTAATCCGAATAACAATCGTAAGTATACACCGTACTGCATTTGTCACAGTTCCGTTTACATGACTCTGCTCTACTCCGAAATTCCATTAAGCCGTCCGCAATTAGCCATGACACAATTGACAGTGATGGTATTAGGCATGTGTCGCTAATAATTGAAACCGTATTCGGTTGACGCGTACTGTCACGATCGGACAGACTGTTATTGAATGAATTCTGCTTGCGTAACAGTGACAGGGCGGAACAAAATTTTGAAATTTATGATCCAGAAACATTCAAAGTGGTGCAAGTCAAACAATTCGAGAAAAGTTTATATGTTTGCGATAGTGGAAACCAAAAGTTTTCAAATTGAACAATGGAACGGTAATGCAATTTCATGAGAAAAGAATTGTGTTTGTATTCTATTCTATGGGTTGAAAAACTTTTTCAGATTCAATAAAGTTAAAGAAATTATTTATGAACATTTGTGGAAGAGTCAATTTCAAAATTATCCATGTTACTTTATCGTATTTAATGAACGAAATGACTGGTACTCGACATTATACAGCTAACTACAAGAATATTATAAGACTAGGAAAGTACGCCAGTAGAAATTCAATTGCAAGAGATAATATCATAAGATTCTTCGAGTCGAAAACTTGTTACCAGCTACTTGTTATGTATAGCTTCGATACGACCTCTTTGATGGAATTAAGCTTTGTGATAAATTCAAGAGAGTTACAGTGCAGCACAGAATTCTGTCTATTCGTTACGGCGAACCTTTGTGCGAGTCCAGTGGTTAAAGAATAAATAGCAAAGACCAGTAAGCAGTTAGGCAGACGAGAAGCAGCAGATCAGAAATTGTACTGGCGTGTTTCAGATCATTATACTTCTCTCCAATGCAAAATGATAAAGGCTGAGAAATGCATTATACAAGCGCCAGAGGAAACCTCCCACCGCTAGTCGAGATCGTTTCTGCCAACGGCCAACGACGAGTCGACGGACACGACTCCGAGCTTTCAGGAACGAGCGGATGGGGCGAAATAAAAATCCACGGGAACGACGAAAACGGAGAACGCGCGTCGATATGGGTCCAGAAACTACGAACTTACCGGGAGAAACTTCCTGCCCACGAGTTCGACGTCCTTAATAAGCCCCGCGCCTCGCACAGTTTTTCCGAAGAAAATTTTACACGGCAACGGCGGAAGGCTGTTACCAACGGCAAGAGGAAATGGCGTGGAAACGTCCCGCTCCACGGGGTCGCGAAGGAAAAAGGGTAAAAGAAAGTGCCCGACAGCACGGCATTTATTAAATTAAACGTCAGCTTCCCTGACAGGGCTTTTCCAGAGTCCTCCTTGCCGACCAACTTCCGGTCTGTTCCTTCCCGCGGAAACCTGAAAGCTGACCGCGTCATACTGCTGTTTCCACACGATTCCTGTGTCGCCTTTCCCTCTACCCAACTTTTCTAACGGTTCGTGCGTTAAATTCCGTGGACGTCGTGAATTGATATAATTGACAACGATTAGTTATTTTTAAATAATTCTTGAAAAATTGAAGAACTTGAAACAAGAGGGATGCAACTCCGTTTTTGACAAGTTCTTAGCGTGAGAAAGTTTGGTGTTGTTTAGTTTTAGTTTGGAGTTCATGCAAATCCGATACTAAATGTACGCTTTATTATAAATTTCGACCAACAATCATTATTGTTTTGTGCAAGATTGCATGTTTGGTACAAACATAGTCACAAACAACGTTCCACCTTATAGACAACCTTTTTCTTTACTTTGTTTATTTACGGGTCGAACCCAATGATTACACTAACAAAATAAAAGAAAACGTCTTACTTCGCACCCTAGCAAACAGATGACAAAAATAATTAGAAAAAATATGAAGATGACACGGTAATAGCAGGTAAGGGTATAAAGGAGATGTGTGAATGTAATGCAGCTCTATGCAAATTAGATTTGAACAAATTGATGTTACGTTCCAAGAAGTCAACTTTGCCAATAAAACAGTTAATCGTATTACAGATTCTACTAAAAGGATCCGTTACCATGAATCGCGAAGAATAGGATGGCGTTATACATAGATCACTCAATTATAAACACTTCTTTCTAATTTACTCCAAATAGGTAAAAATGAAGCTACAACCTTCTTGCTGCAAGGTTCTCAATCATACCTTTCTAATTTTTCACGAAAGTATTACATGCAATATGTTTATTCTCCTTTAAAGCAATTTATGATTCAGCATGGTTCATGACGAATCCAAACATAATCCACAAACAACGTACAATTATGATAACAGTATGTTATTGACAATGAATTTCCAATTCGCAATTCATGCTATTACAGAAATAAACGAAAGCCAGCACGTACTGCGATAATACTACTATAGCGTTAACAGGGATTCTGTACTTTATTTTCATAGTGCCTGCGATTAATTAATTCTACTTTTTACAACTTAAGTTTGGCAATTATTTAATTACTCTAAAACTTTTACTTCTAGAGAAGTACTTTTACTAAGCTAGAGAAAAATAATGAAACTTTTATATTGAATGATTGCAATTTACCGTCAGAAGAACATTTTTTAATGTAATACAGATCAAGAATTTTCAAAATGTTAATCACTAAAAGAATTTCTTGTTAATTTCTTTAGCTGCTTGATCATTTAGCTACTTGGATTTGAAAAGCTAAAGATTTTTTAAGAACATGAACAATAAGAACCCAAAGTGAAATAATAGACGTGGTTAGACTTAATGTAGCATCTAAGAATCGTAAATAACTTCATATGCAGATCCTCAAATAGATAATAGAGGATCTAGATGTAGTAGATCCTCTTCAAGAACCGGATGTAAAATTTAAAAAGACGTAGTGCACGTCATCGGCCATCAGCCTTAACTTTCCAAACGATGTAGTACTACATCACCAGTCGCCAAAGTGTAAATACAGACACTAGACATAAGCGATAAATCATAATTCTTCCCCTGAGGATCTCATCAGCTCCATTTACTCAAACATGAGGCCAATAAATAGTGGCAGACAACAGCCGGAATTCTACCAACGCGCGGCCATAAAATTAAGGCAACTACAGACTCCCACGAGCCCGGAATCATTTATGCAGCCACTTTGTAAGAACGAACGGAAGGGGGAGCTTCGCTTACTCTTCGACGTTCCCGGCGGCCTGGGCGATAGGAAAACTATTCGACTCGAGTAATCGCAACAAAAAGGCCCGGGATTCCTGCAGGAAATGATCCTGGAAAGGACCTCGGCTCGGAACGTAGTTTCTTTGCCGGGGCTGATACGGCGGGCTTTTTCTCGCCGCGAAACTTTTCGAGTTTCTCAAAGCGTTGGCCTCGGAACGGCGCGAACGCGGGGCGTTCCGTGGAGAGGGGGGAACTGTAATGGAGCAGCGGGCCGTGAGAGAGCAGAGGCACGAGAAGAATGAGAGGAAAGAACAGAGAACGGTCGGGGGTGGGAAGAGGGTGGCACGCGGGGAAGGAGTTAGCGGGATTTATCGGTCTCGGACTTATTAACTCCTACGGCGAAGTTAACATTAATCTTGACTCGAAGCCGGTAGCTCGCGAACAATCCCGATCGCTCACCGATTGCTACGACCTTTTTCCCTATTGGCTCCCCTCCCCGACACCTCCCTGTCCCCAGGAATCCCCAGGATCCCGACGGGGAACCGACGGGGAACCGACAGGAGCCGTATCTCGGCCGGACGCAGGAAGGAAGCGCGGGAAACTTCCATTGTCCTTCCGCTCAGCGTCATTCCTCGACGAACGCGAACCTCCGTCTACCTCTGCTGTTTCCCCGGAATCCCTCTATGAATTTAATCCGGCACGAACCGCTACTGGGGGGGGGGAGGTATTATACATTTGCGAGTTGCCGAATCGTCTGCCAGTTTAACACCGCTTCCAGCCTCTCTCCTGGGGGATGAGGCGGGAGCGACTTTGTGCAACAATTCGAAAGTTCATATGCATGTACGCTTCTGTTTGCGGAGGGAGATAAAAAAAAAACTGCGGGCTTTGTGGTACCATGGAAACTTATGAATACTTGGTAGAAACCTTGTCGCTGACTTTCTGCGAAATTTTGAAGTTACAGCAAGCGTAGGTGAATGATGCGGAATGATTGCAATAGTATCGTTGACCTTAATTCATAATTTGGGCGGAAACGAATGGTAGTTGAAAAAGTAGGTGTCCCTTTGTACGTAATCGTGGGGAATCGAAGTAAGGAAGTAGTTGGAGATTTTAGAATTTGGAAGTTTAAATCAATTTTAGGTGGAATAATAAAACTTAGATGGATAAACGTTTTGAGATGTTTGGGTAAATGACTGAAGTAGCTTCTAATAAAATTGAACCTAATTAAACAGCGGATTTTTATGCAAAATAAAATGCTTACAAGTACAAATAAAATGTTGGAACTTTAAAAATAGTATGTTCAATGTGCTAAACATTCTAACTTGAATAATATTGTTGTACATTTTAGCATATAATAACAATCTTATAGACTTTTTACATACAGCATTGATATAAATGCATAACATTCGCTGCCTGCTGATAACAAGTTTTTAGTAATTAATTCATGTAGATAGAATACTGTAAAATAAATATTTTGAAAAGATTTTTTAAATGTGGTACTATATTTCTAGCTTTAGAGTAATTTACAGCTAATTCTGCACATCAAATTTAACTAGTAAACTTAACTCCATAAATAGTAATAATAGAAGATAATTGTTAATCAAATGATGGAACTCTGAATAACATATTCAATCCACTGCATACTAGCACAATTGTTCTGCTTGTTAATGAATTCTTAATATAACAGTGTAGTTGCAGTCAAAAATTATTGCTTTTTAAATTTAGAAACAAGAAAAGTAGATTAACAAACGCGATGGACTAGAGAGAGATCCATTTGTAATCGAGCAAAAGTGCAACCTGTTGTAAAGAAAATGGTTTGTATTTATATTTATAGCACCGAACGAAATAATCTAATTTACGTCAGATTAAAAATTAAACCACTCTCTTCGTGGACTTTCTCCCGTTTCCAACTGACTGGTTTAGAAACCTTTAATTGAGGTTCTGTATAATATAAATCAGTATAATAGCAATCGCAAACAATTGAAATCCATTTAATCGAGGTCGTTACTATATATTTCACCAATACTAACTTCTAACATCCACGTGTGTTAGGGACACGTTAGATTTACGCTACGGTCGATACGGAACAATGCCATTTTTAAGGAGTTCAATCCACTACGAACTGTATATTTCTTACAAAACTTGCATCTAACTGAACAACATCATTAATATCTTTTCATGATTAGACTACGGATTTTTTATGCATTTAATTTCATGAACTCCCGAGAACGAACAACATTTCTGAGTCCTAACGCCTCGCGTCTCGCCTCCACCCAATATAAAGCGGGCCGAGTTTTCCGCGGCGCAGCGAAAACACTTTGAGAATAGGCAATTTCAAGCGGTTGCGGCACATTCATCGTGTCAGGGTGGTACCGGCAACAAATTTCTCTAGTTCCGCGAGCGGACGTAGGCCGCAACGTTGGCCTTTCGGCCTGCAGTTCGGTCCATAAAACAGGCGTCGCGACTCGGCAAGGCGCGAAACGGCCGCGCTTGCAATTTACCCGGGCCGACCGAGGATCCAATTTCGTCCGTCGCCTGTTTCGCGCCAGCCATTCCCGCCTCGTGCCCCGGGACACGTCTCGGTCGAGTTAGCGTCATTCGACTCGGAGGGGGCGAAAAGCGCGTTAGCGACGGTATCAGTAGCCGGATATAGTTTCCTCGGGGGCTGACGGGCAAGTAAGAGGATTGACGGCCGGCCCGGGCAACGGGAAATTCGAACCCCGTGTGGGCCGGTTTTCGCGGATTTTACCTAACGTTCTTGTCCGCTTCGCGTGATTAATGGACCCTTCTGACCCGGATTTTTTTCGACGCTTCGGGATGCTTATGGTTGCTCGAAGTGTAGAAAAGCGAATTGCTGATCGTTTGGGGTCGGCCGGGTTGTTTGGGGGAGAGATTGGAATCGACATTTTATTTCGGTGAATAGGAGAGAGTTAATTTGGTACGTGTTGAAGAATTGTTGAACTTATAGCGTTCTGAAAAATAAGAAAGGAATTCGAGACCATTTTTTTTTAGTTTACGTCTGTATCTCCTGCAAGTTTTACGTGGTAAATAAATTTTGTTACTAAATTAACATTTAACGCTAATCGTCCCCAAAAATAAAGACAAACTATTTCCCATTTCTTTATTTTAGTTAACATAAATCGGAGTTATTTTGCACTTTGTTGCACAATGTATGTTAAAAGTTAAATGAAGATACCTAAAGACAGTCATAAATTGATTGGCATCTTTTAAAACAATAATATAGGAGTATTAACCTTTATATTCGATAGTCCATAGAAGCATTTTTTATGTGAGCTGAAAAATTGTATATTTGTGCATGTAAAGAATAACTTCACTAAACTCTGTTCCAAATGAGAGTGTAACTGTTCCACGTATCGGATTATCATTTTCTGCCTTCCTCCACTCCGCCCACTGTCAATCACTTCCTTCGATTTGTAGATTTCAGGCATTGTTAACACTGTACGTTGTTAGGTATCTAGGAGACGCGTGAATAACCAACAACAAGCGAAAACTGACAGAATTTAGTAGGAATCTGCGCAGATCAGTCGAACATGAATCCACCTGCAGTTATACTCTTATTTGGCTTGGAGTTCAGGTAAGTTACGATTTCAGTCTTTTTAAATTTATTGAATCACCAATTCTAAAATTAGTCTTTCTATAAAATGAGTACGTTTATGTGCGATAAATTTAGACGTTTATAAGTAGTATATAATACCAAAATTATACTGGGTTAACTTTGCACCAAAATAGAATAATGTGTAAAATTAGTGCGAAATAACCCCGATTTACGGTACTTCAAGATCACTGCTTTAGTACGAACCATGTGCGCTTCTCTTCACGCGTTTTACGTTAGTAGAACCATCGCAGCCACCGAGTACCGTAACAATGCACCGAGGAATTTGAAGACCATGAAGCGGCGTCTTCATCGAAATCACGTTTCATACAGAGAAAGAACGGAGCGAGGGGTCAAAGTCTTAGCAGCAACAATAATCCGAAGAGCAATTACAACGTTGTAGAAGCGAGGCTGATCCCAGGGTCGGTGTTAGAATCCGTTTACCTGGGCCGTCTCGTAAGCCGCCCTCGTCCCGCGCGATATAGGAAGTTTGACGACCCTTGTGGTATTAAAGCTGCGTACACAACGGCGTGACGTCGCTCCGCGGGGCAAAGTCCTTGTAATTTATGTGGAACAAACGCGAGCGAGTTTACCGGGACGGCTCGGTGGCTCGGTGGCGCGATGGTGCGGGTCGGATAAGGAGCGGATGAGATATCTCCGGCCTTAATATGATCGGCGACGCCCTTAATCCCGAAACCCTTAGCCCACCTTGATGCCATGGCGCACCGTGGCAAGGTTGCCTTAGAATGAGGACGAAATGGTGGAATCGCGGGAAACGTTCATAAAGGCAGATGCGAACACGTGCCTTACATACTAAATCCTCATCCTGCGCCAAAGCCCCGCACTGCATGCTCACGGCGTCGCGCTGCAGCGTACATACCGGGTGTCTCTAATTTCACCGGAAGCCAGAGCACCTAGGGGCAATACCCGGCGAAATTGAACTCCGTGTTCGGACGCGAATTTCGAATTTCGCATCGGAGAAGGCTTGTAATTACTCTGTTAGTGGCGGACGGTCAAAGAGGAACTTGTGGAAGCGAGCATGCTGTACATATAAAGTGTCGAGGAAAATTTAAGTCGTTTTAACATATTATTATAGGGGTGAATGCATTGAGCTCAATACACATTATAGCGTGCTATTGTGGGAGGAATGTTTGGTAGAATTGGAGAAGGTATAATAAAACGGTCTTCACTAATGTCAGAATGGTGAGGAATATACAGAGTGCACCAGTAAGCAGTGCATTAGGGCGTGGACCGGGGTGAATCGGATCACAGGGCAAATCGAATCAAAATAACAATTCGAGCGAATCTATTCACTTTGAAAATCGTATAGGTATACAGAGTTAATTGAATCGCATATCATTTCAAACGAATCGGATCATTCTTTTTCTTCGTTTAAATACCTTTATTACCTGCTATAATTATAATAATTATTTACGTAGATGTGGTTCGTATGTGAGTATATAAAAATATTCATCAATAATAAAAAAATGAAAATTGTTGAAAACTTCTATTCTAATTACGAATTTATAACAGAAAATTAGATTTTTATTGTCTGACTATCACTTATTTATTCTATTCGCACTGGGCTACCCTAGTTCCTAACGTATTTGAAATAAAAAAAAGAAAAGGTTTATATACAATTGCATTGTTAGCAGGGGCATAATGTTATTATTTTATGTAATGGTCATGTTTGGTTTTTAAAATTGAACTACGTATTATGTAGGTCTAGACATGAATTCTTTCTGATATTTGAGTGAAATAAAAATTCTATTAAGAATTATTATAATTATTATCAATGACCGTATGTAATTTTTCTCGCAAGAAATTTTTAATTTTATCTAGGTTCAAATTCCTATTCTCATTGTGTGGTGAAATTCGTCGGAAAGAACTCATATCTGCACCTAATAATTGTTTATAGATCGTCTGTTGGTGCGTTTCAAAACAAATTCAGTCACCCGCAATGACACATTTTCTTAAGTATCGCACTATAGTACTTTAGTCCCACGTATTATCAATACAGTAATTTTAAATAATTTAAAACATATATTTCTAACCCTCTATCTTTAACATATGTACCTATAGTATACGAAGCTTGCAGAGACCAACGAAGTACAAAGTACCACTGAAAATCGAAGCAACAAGACGGTGAATCGAATGTTCGAATATCGTTCGTGAAATATCGTTGTAATATTCCTCATTTTTCGTTGTGGTGTCGCACATTGGTACGTTGTAAAGTAGCGGGATAAAATTTATACTTCGTCATGCAGCAGTGCCGTGTATCTAGGCCACGCATCAACTCGTAACACAAATCTTCCCCTGTTCAACGATATACGATTCATTTCGGTCCAATTCGTCAATGTCCAGTCATCCTTGTTGTACTAACTGAACGTTTTGTTGAGTACGTTACCAGAAAATGGCAATCCTATTAATCAGTCTGCGCTATGAATTATCGTTTTTTCTTCTTCTTTTTTTTTTACGCCTGATACATAACCCAATTAGTGTGTTTTATGATTTTTTACTTGTACCGACTTACTTCGTACCTCACGATCAGTATCTACGGCTGATTTACGGCTTCTGATTTATTATTGTCGCATTGCGGGACAATGATACGAGTAATAAACGCAGCTATGATTAAACATGCACGGCGAAATTATTCACTTCAACGCCCTAACGCTGATCGTTCACGCACTGTTTACAACCTGGCTCGCGTAAAGTGTTTGAATGTTTATAGTAAAGGACAATGAAGTCGTCATAACTGGTGTATCTGAGCGGAATGTTGGAGAATGCAGCGGGGTTAATGAGGTTTTAATGCAAATGGCGCGTAGACTGGAATCTGAACGATATTACGGAGTGACTGCCGGAAGAATCGTTGTCGTATACTACTGTCAACGTTTGATTATTTTGTACAAACTAAAATACATACAACTGTTAGTACAGGGTGAACAAAAAGTTCAGAATATCGTTTTACAATTTGACTTCTTGTGAATAAATAAGAGTTCTGTAAAAGCGTTGACATACGTTCGATTTCTGATTCAATGATCTACCGAATTACGAATATATTTCCTGTATTTGTTTTAGGCTGCGGTTCCAGTGGATGCGTTTTCTGACGAATACGTCTGAACCGGTTGTCGCTAAATAGTGAAACAACTCAAACATATTTGTCAGAACGCAGTTTGTCAAAAAACGCTCTACACGTAGCCTTAGTTCAAGATAGCCAGCGAACGTGTTGCTATAATTTCTTAGCATTTTCAAAATTGAAACGTCAAATTGAGATCCTTTATTTGCTGAATGTTTGTCTTAACTTATGTGAATAAAATGTTATATTGTTTTCAATATTATTATACAATGTTCTATTATTTTCGTAGATTAAAATGTGGCTATAAAGCATATAATTGAAAACATTCTAAGCTGTTTGCGCACTCTGTATAATCAAATAACATTTGCCTACAAAAAAAACAAATTATTGCCTCCGTTCAATCTCTTTCTCCTTTCGCCAGTTGTCGCAGGATTTGACGAGGTTCGACCAGCTGCGATCGCCGTGAATCGAAAACTCGACGGTCAGTGGCCGACGACGTCCATCGAGCGTCGCGCAGCGGGGGCGGTCGTTTAACGAATTCCTACACGAACACACCGTCCAAGCGGTGAATGTATTGTCCATGGGACAATGCAACGGCTGATTGGGAAGCGGTCGGGCGAAAACTTGACCCGAAAATAAACCGAATCGCTCAAACGGCGCTGTCGACCGCTGCCAAATGCAACCACTCGGAACACCCCTGGACGGCGAGGGCCTGGTTTCGACCCTCGCGCAGTTTGGCCTTCGTATTTTTCTCTCCCCCCTTGCGAAGAGACAGAGAGCTTCTCTCTGTTCATTGTGTGGTGGCCATCGTTCACCCAAGTGCCGTTCGAACGCTGATACCGGTCTGAACGGAAATCGTACGGGAAAATGCGCATGGTCGATGGGCTCCGTTGTGTGAAACGCGCCACTCTTTTCACGGGGAAATTTGTTTTCTCCCTCCTTTACGCCCCTTCCTTTTGTTTTCGTTCGATGCTCGTCGAAAGGATGGGTTTCTGCGCGCTCGCGTGGCGAGAAGGGGACCCGGGTTCGAGATTTTAACGGATGATATAGGAAGAGGATGAAGTGGAGTGAAAAGGTATTTTGAAGGATGAAGATGTAAGGGAGCGTCGGATTGACGAAGGACGACAGGGATAAATTGTTAATCGTTAATTGTTAATTAAGTGTTAATTTATAATGGAATAACTCGGCCTCTGGAATTTCGTATGTTCCTAGCAAATACGAAGATAATTGAAAAACAAATCGAAATATCAAAGTTATCCGTAAACGCCGAATTGCTAGTTGGAAAATGAGTCAGTTTATATTCTTCTCCATAGAACCGAGCATGATAGCCGCCTCTGAGCATGTTGCTATCTCATAAACGACCAAGCTAAGATCTCCAGCATTCTGCCGGGAAAGCAAGTACAACCCCTATCGTTTTCCCTGCTCTTTGCCCCATTTTCATGTCGTATGCTGACTGCGTGCGTGCGGCACGAGCAAATAAATTCTTATCGCAGCCAGTCTCTGTTCTCCTCTTGGATTGTCTTTCCGGACAAAACTACATTTCCCTTCGCGTATTTATCTTCGTTTGTTAATCAGGTGCAGCAATCTTTGCATTAGAAATCTCTTTTGACTACTCTTTTAAAGTTTCTATTTAATAACGCATCACAAGAAATACAGTGACTCACAGATCCGTTCACATGTATTCCAATTGTTAGTTGGTTATGAAATCTACAGAATTATACTTTTTCTATCTATTTATGTAATTCTAGCTTCCACATTTAATTGTTTCTCAGTTTTCATAACTTTTATTGTACAAAGTGAAATATTTTGTTCTAGAATTTAAACTTTAACATCCTCTTTGTGAATAAATTCGTGAGTGACTGTATTTAAAGCTAGGTCTACTGAAGAATACTGTTGAATTTTTCTATTCTAGGAAGGTTAAAACATAAATGAAAAATCCAAATTAGAAAACTGAATAAATTGGAAAAAAATTCAGCAATCTTTGTTCTAATAGTACATGAATCTTTGCTACAGATTTATATTCTAATATAAATATTTCCTGTGAATTTGTATTCTATTATAAATCTATCTACGAATTTTTATTCGAATACAAGTATTTTGTATGAATTTGTATTCTAAGCTTGCGATATTTCAATATTCTAATTATACAAAAAAAAATCAACTGTGTTAAAAGCTGCATTTAAAAGTTCACATTTAAACATGCACCAAGAATCAAAACAATAAACATTGACCCATGTTCGAAGGCTTCAAACGTTTTCAAGTAGCCAGAAGACAATTATTCACCAGAAAACGTAGAAACTCTGAAGTGCACTGAAGGAAAACCAAGTAATCGTCTAGAAATCTAAGTAATTGTAGGCTACGTGGTTTCGAGGAGAATTTAATAGATCTGTACAGTGTGTTCCAGATTGCGCGCGTCTATGACTGTCAGAAATGGAAGGAAACGAATTCCCCGAGTATCCGTCACTTTTGTCCACCCCCATTCTTTAAACCCTACTCTTCCATTTACCTTTGTCCGCATTGTAATTCCGACCGAACAGTTTCGCCAGTGGCAAGTTCCTACGTGCCGGGCATGTCAAAATCGACACATAAAACTGCTGCGCGGAGACAGTAACCGTTCCGAGCTTAACGTATCGTCAGCACGTGTCGTCGACGACGACGACGACGACGATTACGACGGGGGACGACGTCGACGTCGTCGGTGGTCATTATTATGGCGGTCACATGGCCGACCGTAAATAATTGGTATCGAATGCTCATTAACTAAATGGCCCTCCGGGGCTGCACCGAAGACGGGTGAAAGAAGAAAATGACGGAAAAACGAGGAACGCCCGGGGGCTGTACTATTAGCAGAAGGACGAAGGGTGGGGGAGAAGTCTTTGGTTGCTTCCTCTGAAACTTCGCTAATTTCGTATCTTCCTTTTACAAAAGCCCTCCCACTGTTGGCTAACGGCATTCGTTTCCCCGGGAACGTGACTTATAACTTTAAACGGGTTTTATCGGTCTCGCGAAATAAGTGCGAGGTTGCAAAGAAGGCGTTAAGTTCGGGCAAACATCGCGCCAAGGATTTTTCGTATCTTCAAAACGGTGTTTCGAAGAAAAATATAGGATTAACTGTTTCCTCGTGGCGCGCTTCGTGAGTACACTGTGTTCTTTGTGATGGCTCCATTACCCATGGTGATCCTTTCGTAAAACAACTGCGCTTCATTTTGAAACTGGGAGTATACACGATGAGTTTAGTAAACAGTAGTCCTGATAAACAGTATTACTGATAAAACAAATTGAACAGAAACATTTTACGTTGTTTAGCAAGTTCTGTCATTGTGCAGTGCCATTTTTTTACGAAAGCACATCGATGCATCGATCGATTTTCTGTGAAAGTACAATACATAAATTATATGTATTTTCTAATGGATCTTTTTCCATTTATACATTTAGCGATTAAACGTAGCAACTTTTCTAAAAAACTACACTTTTGTAATAAATCGTACTGCATAAAGAAATAGCTTGTTAAACAATGCAAAATTTATCTGCATAATCTTTTCCATTTATAAAAAGAACTTAGACTCCGTTACTAGATTCACCTTATATTTTTACGTCCTGATGGTCTATGCCTATTTTTCTTATTCAGTAATTTAGTCCTGATTCATTGTGTTTTTAATTCAGTTAGGGTCAATGGAAGATTCGAGTAACATTCAAAAGGTAATGAAACAAATAGTAATAGTGAAAATATAGAACAAAAATATTCATAATATACTGTATAATAAGACAGTAAGAATAGTTGCTATTGGGGAAAAAAAGTGATGAGAAGAAGTAGTTTTCTTAAAGTTGCATAGACACAACGTTGAAAAGAAAATGGTTGTACGAATGTTATCAAATTTTAGTGTAATATGAAGTTTGTAATGTATTGTTTAGAAAACTCCCAAAATATTAAAATGAAATTGTATAAAATGAATCTGCTGAACTATCCGAAGCTATAAATAGACGAATGTAAAATAAAAATTTTAAAATATGAAAATAAGTAGAAAAAAGAAACGATTAGTAAATGCACATTTCAAAGAAGTGCATATAAGAAATTAGTTAAGAGATTCACAAGGTGTACTTATTTTGCACCTCTTTATCATAAAAAATCAGAAGATATTACTAAAGTGAATTTACTTAAGACACACCCAATTAAATTCTCCGAAACATTACTACAGTTGTAATACATTAAATAAACAATTACTAAAGATCTAAAAAAGACTCACAGTTCAGATAGAGAAGAATTCCAGCGACGAGAACAAAAATAACAACAAGAAGCACCAGAAGCAGCAACAGTATAGTAGGCCTGCACCAAGGATTCCCAACCACCTCAGTCTGCCTTCCGTCTTTGGCCCGTTTCTGATCGATGACGCTGGATTCTCCGCTGACATTGACAACAACACCCTTGTAAGGGTACTGAGGTGTTTTCTTCTCGGTTGGGAAGCCATGATCGTCCTCGGGATCTGAGTACACTCCGTACGATTCAAAATTGTTCTTCCTGTACCCATTCATCTTCTCTGCATTAGTCTCGTCCTGATCCTGCGTCTTCCTGGCGTAAGTCGCGGACGAGGAAGACCCCAGCTCTCCTATCTTCAACGTCTGATCGTAGGACTTGTCTTGATACCTCGAGGACGTGGAGCAGTCATACTTGGCCCTCTCGTAGCTCTTGGAGCTGGTTAATTCATATTTCGAATTGTAGGCCTTGCTGCTAGTCTCGTAGGCCTGGTCATCGTACTCGTAGGACCTGGGCCCGTAGGACTTGCTAGCCTCGTACCTGGGCAGGGTGCCGTACATCAGCTCGTAGGCGGAATCGTGGGTCTTCACCCCGGACTCGTAGCCCTTTGACGGAGTGGGCTCGTACACCTTGCCCGAGTGATGGTGGTGGTGGTCTTTCTTCGGCTCGAGCTTGAGCGTCTCCTCAGCGTATCTGGACGCGTACTCGTAATCGGTCAGATCTCGTGAGTATCTCCGTCCGGGATCCTGGATCTCCGCGGGATAAGCTCTGCTGAGCTTTTGGGCATCGCTCCTCTCGTAGGGTGCGTCCAGGTCGGACTCCTGATACGTTCTCTGATCCCCCCGGCGATCATACCTCAGGTTATCCTCCGGATAAATTCTGTTATCGTACCGGTCAATGTCCTCCCTGTCGTACGGCTTCCGATCGTAGCCCCGGTAGACCCTCGATTGGTCGTGGTAGGCCTGCTCGTACGGCGGCAAACCCGCGGCCGACTGGCCATCTTGATAAGGCTTGGTGTCTTGGTACTCAAGGTACCGGGAGGACCTGCGCTCGCTACCATAGTCCATCGAGCCCTCGACCACGTTCGGCAGTTTGCTGCTTAAATTCTCACCGGTTCCGGCGGACAACGCCTGGCAGGTTTCCGCATGCTCGACTAAATTCGGCAGCCGCGACAACGAGCTACCTGGCGTATTCTCTGTCAGGTCGAGCTTCAAATTGTTGCTGCTCGTCCTGCGCATCTTCAGTAATTCGCATCGTCGATCCCGACGCGACGAACGACCGCGGCGACCACTCGCGCACCTCGATCGTCGAACGGTCGCGCGAGAATCGTCAACGGGGTCAGTCTTCGGTCGATTAGAAGGTCATCGCGGGGGCGGTTAGTTAAGCAGTAGTTGGTGTGAAGTGCGGACGTTAGTGAGTGAACGACACCGAATCTGGAAAGAAGAGAAGAGAGGGGGTTAGTAGTGTTAGGAGGATACAGGAGTCTAAAAATATTGTTACAGAAAATTTAAACGTTTTAGTAAGTTTAGTGGGACGTTTTTTATAGGAATAATTTAGGGGTAGTTTGAAGGTATGTATAGATATCCTAGCGTAGAGTTCAAAGTTATTATACCGGGTGTAACAAAAATGTTGCAGGTCCTTGAAGGGGGCGAAAATGTTAGATGGGGCGTTATTAATGAGTTAATAACGAAAAACACCGACCAATCAGGGAGCAAGTACAGCGGACTGATTCCGGCATGAACGATGGCGGTCCAATACTACTTACAATGGAAGCCCGTGCTGAAAGTCGTCCACTGTCCTCGCCCTCTGATTAGTCGAGGGTTTTTTTTCTATATCTCGTTACCAAAACCTCCGAAAACGTGTTAGCCAAGAAAAAAGTTGTTTAAAATCACTTCAGGAATCATTCGTTTTAACGACATGTAATATTTTTGTTACTCTGTGTAGTTTTCCGTAAATGGTTTTAGTTTTGAGAAAAATACAAGAAAGTTAGAGTTTATATGTATGTTCTCTTCATTCATAAAAACAAACTAGTATTGAAACATTTCTAATATCAGAAAAGTGCAAACTAATTTGTTAAATGTTTCTCTAACCGTGTGCATTTTAAGTCATTGCTTATCATATGAAACCTTCACCTTATCAGGCCTATCATTTGCATTTGATCCCATTCAAGAGGTGCTTATAAGAGGTGCATTGACCTTCCTCTCACAAAGAAATATGTCTAATGGCATGTACTATGCATCAATTCCTACTCCTATGAATGAACAATGAAAATCGTAAGAAGATAATACAGCGTACGATTCGTTGAAACGCATAATCGTATGTAAGATGTTCTTTCATATGAATAGACGTTTTTAATTGCTACTTTCCAATGCTGTAACGCGTGTCGAAGACGGTTGGCGAAGGCTCTTAGGAAGGGTGCTTATCCGTAGTCCGTTATCGATATGTGTATCTCAATACAGTCTATTCAGGAGCACAATATTCTGTAAACGCTCCTCCAGACTACGATTACAGCCGTATGCTCGCTACCTCACGAATGGTCGATATAACAATGACGACGATAATACTCGATCGTGCGTGACCGAAATGCAATGTTCGTTGCGGTCGATGATAATGCCAGTCCAGAATTCACGTGTACTGACTAAATTCCGAGGAAAAGCGGCAGCCTACGTGTCAAATAAAATTAACACTCAGATGCCTGCTATCGAACCCCACGAAGGCAAAGTCAAACGTCATGCTCCTTTCGAACTGGAGGTTTAGCAAGTTGCTTGTAAATTCATTAGTAAATTACTAGTCTTATGCGGAAAAAGTAAATAGTTTTAATAATGATACTACAACTATTACTAATTAACACAAATTCATTAGTGGAAGTGGTTAAAATTGTACATTTTTAAAGAAACTACAGAATTCAAGGAAATTCGATATTTAGTTATAGGTACCTACTTCTTTTTTGAGTTTCAGTTATGTGAATTGTTTTGGTAACATTAGTGTTAAAAAAGAAGTGAATCGTGTTTCTTTTTCTCATTTTCCACTATTTTTAAGAAATTTGTATTTGTGTATTATTATTTATTATTTTCTTTATAAAAAATGGATAAAATACGTAAGGGTAGGTTTATGTTGGAGTTGCGATAAACGATAAGACCAACGATGTGAATAGGATGGTAAAAGAGAAAGAGATGTTCTCTCTTTTATTTTCCTGCTATCTCGTGGCTCTTATCGTTTATCGCAGCTCCAACATAAATCTATCCTAACATAACAATTTAATCTTTCATTTTGTGCAATTGTTAATCAAATGACGATTTTAGTGTGTCCACAATTACCTAATAAATGATTCAATTAATTTATACATTTTATCAATAAATTATTAATTCAATATATTTACAGCAAATAACTATGGATTAACCGAACAGTATATTTTATCATCTAATTCAAGCTCGTATATTAAATTTTCCTAGCAAACTCAGAGAATATTCACACAATGAATCTATTCATTTTCGTCGATTGAGCGACAAACTCCCGACGCAATAACTCACACCGCGAGTAAACTAACGATTTTGAAACCAGAGGAGAGTAAGGAAACATTGACGCCTTTAATGCTAATCAATTTCTGAACGGAAGTGAACGTTAAGTGCGGGGAAGGGGACCGATCGATAATTAATTAAGTATGATTGCGGGGAAACGACAAAATGTCACGTTCACGGAAGTTCCTGGCGACAGCCTCGGCTAGAATATCGTTTCGACGTAGTTGCGAAACTTCTCAAGTAGTGTACAATGAGTGCTCGGCAAACAGTGTCCCGCGAGAATAACGTTTATCTTTCATTCGTACGTATCTTAGGCAAAAGCCGCGCTTTCATTAATGTATAACAGCGTAATCCTGCGTCGCTCGGCCGCGAAACGTCTACGACCGATAAAACGAAACTTTGTTCCTTGACTTAATTGAAAATCTTCGCCCGGTTGATCAAACGACGGACCAAAATTTACGAAAATTCCAATCGGAATTAGCTGATTTACTCTGGAGACTCGCCGCAGAAGCAAACGGAAATTACAGTTAGACTGGATTTAGGAGTAAATTAATAGCAACAGAAATATGAATCGTTAATTAAACATGGTAAATTATTTGTTTCTTGTGTTTCGGAAAATTTTAAATTTGTTTTATATATTTTCAGTTGTATTTTTGTTTATTAAGTTTCTAAAAAAACTGAGTTTGTGAACAAACATTGGATACCATTTTCCCCTCTTAATAGTTCTACATACAATACAATTTATACAAAAATGTTTATTGTAACACACTTTGAATTATGAAAATTAAATAAATTAAATAAAATCAATAAAATAATCAGTATATAAAAACAACTTCGAAATAATTATAACCGAAATTTATTATATAGTGGTTTTACTCTCCCCAACAAAATAACTAAAATCGCATTAAATATTTAACACAGCTATAAGTAGAACAGACCCATAACCGGTTAGACTTTCGAACGTGCGCAAAACCTATACATATCATAAAATTCACAAGACAGATCGTCGTTCGATTAGCATAAAATCGTACTGGTCAATCCTCCTCCGCAAAATATGCACCAGCAACTAAACTGTAGTAATGAGTATGACAAGGGCTCAAAAAAGATCGCTGGTACACATGCAAATACGATTAGTTCCAGAGTATAACTTCATTTGCGTATATTAAAAGCACAGATAGCTCACTTTATGCAAACGATGACAGGATGGGCGCGGCGAGGATCCGGCTGCGCGAACGGGAAGGGTCGGAAACGAAAAGGAGAAGGTGTGGGGTGAAGGGTCAGGAAAAATGTTTTACCAGGAATTGTGAAGAGCGAGTGACCCCGGCGAACCGAGGAAAAATGGTCGACGGATCGGCTAGAAGCGAGATAAAGGTACCGCGGTTTCCTGGATCCTGATTGCCAGTCATTAAACGTTCCATCCGAGCGCCGGCGACTTGCCACGCAAAAAGGATGCGCGTAATTACGAGTCACCTCGTTATGACAATACACGCTGTTGGAAAAACAGAATCGTCTGGGGCTTTTCAAACAGCGTTGCTCTTTCACGCGTGCGGGACGGAAAAACTGCGTACCTCTCCAGGGGAAAACTTTCCGCGAATTTGTTTCCACTGTCTCATTCGACGGACCAAATCTGTGCCTCTGTACTTTGTTAATTAAGAGCATGGTCGTCTGACAGGTGTAGAGGGAATCCACTTTCAACTAGTTTGCACAATTAATGTGAAGTTAAGGGACGGTCCTTGACAAGGGATTTTCCATTATTTCAGAGATTCTAATTAACCCTCTCAGGTACTCATAAAATAGGGTATAAAAACCAAGAGGGTCAACCTGCCGACCGGTTTTTCCTTTCACCGAAAGGTCTTTCATAATGTTTAAAATAACGTATCCGCGGGAAAATGATACTTTGCGCACAGCCAATGTTCTTCACAGTTTCTCGTCTTTTATAATTACTAGTGTTTCATTTTTCCTCATATAGCAATTCTTTTCGGTGGCTGCAGATAAACTTCTACGCCGCTGAACTCGTTATACTAATAGATTAATAGATTAACCATGAACATAGAAAAACTAGAAAAAATTACTTTACACTCGCGGAATTTGTTGACCAAAAACTAAAGGGCAAGGATTTTATACGGGATCACGGGAAAGAAAGCAAAACGATGACGTTTAACAAGAAAATTCAACGGCAAAGACATCCGACTGAGAGCAACGATTGTTCCAGAGAGGAGGACGAACGCAAAGTTACACGAAACAAAGGACAGAAAGCATAGCATTAATCCATATGGTAATCTCTCTGGTTGTCAGTTTTTATCATTCGCCGCGTTCCTCTTCTACCCTCGTTCCTCCCGTCACCAGTCGACGATTATTGTCACGTAGAAACGTTGAGCGACAACAACTATTCTTTCCTCTTGCTTTCGAAGTTCCAACGTTTCTCCGCGTTGGTCACTTCTTAATAACATCGCGCAAAACCGTTTTCTGTAATGAAGTGTAACTAAAAGTTTCCCGGTAATCAGCTAGGCACCCACAGTGAATCGTTACCGATAGGGTTTGCTCGATGTTCGATCAGTCAACATTCCTGAAATGGGGGTATCGAATATTCCCTAGTAATAATCACGTTTGGATTACCTTATGGTTGCTTGCCTGGTCGTCGGGATTAGCGCATCGATTATCGAGTTTTTAGTTTACACGATAAACTCGGAGATTCAAGACAGATGACTATATAAATTACTTATTACATACATTTTTATGAAAAACAATACTGGATAAGAATAAAAAGCAAGTGCTTAATTTTTGCAGGAACAGTACGATAGCTGAAAAATCTTATGTCCGTTCCATTCGATTCTGTTTAAATTCATTACGGATTACTAGTTTTCTTTCTTTAAAAATGTATTCAACTTAATAAAAATTGAGACCGTTTTATTGAATATTTGTACGAAATTAAGTGCAATTAAAGTTTTATTGCTTGCGTATTTTCTGTTAGTTTAATATCTTTGTCTCCCTGTTTGTTCCCAGAATAAACAGTCTACTGTGCATCGATATCTTGATGTAGTTCCATTCTCAAAGCATGTCAGTAGTTTACCATACCTCAAATAATCTAATCACAAATATTCCAATCTCTAAATACTCAACCATGTAAGTAACTACCGAACTAACCTAATATCCATATATTTCAATACTTCAGTTATCCCAATAAATCGATACCCCACTAATCCAATATCTCAAATTCCTAAACCTGACATTTCCACCACCAATCCACGGTTGTACTTGATGCTCCTTGAAACTGTCAGTTATTGCAAATATATTACTATCTCTACCGCACGCTATCAATCACGAGAATAACGGTTATAAATTCAATTCACACTAATTTCCTGAACATCAGAAAGCATTCAACTTCCGTGGTTCAACACAGTCGCTAATGTTACCCGCATTTGCATACCGATCGGTCGTTCGGCGCGAACGGCTTCAATAATTTCAGACAGCCGAGCGCGGTCGTCATTTTCGATGGAAATTTCATAGCCGAGCAACGGAGGTTCCGGTTCGAAACCGCCGCTTCTTCCTGACGCCCCGACCATTCCCAGAAGCATTTTTCATGCATTTATTTGACAATTTGGCACGCTTCGATCGAGCCTGCTTCCCCGCCGACCCGAATCACCAGGCGCGTCCCCTTTCCGCGCCGGCGTAAAAACTGTTGAATTATTTATGTTTTTCCGGGCGGTCCGCAGTTGCGCCGCGGGATGCAAATGCATCTTCTTTTTCGCCGGGCCTTTGAATGTTTAATGCGACGGACGATGGCCGACGTTCGGTCAGCTCCCAGGGCGAGAAAGGTTCGCGCGTTACAGCGGGAACGAGGTGAAGAAAGCTGGGAATTGGTAAAAAGGAACTTTCCCCGCGAACCGGTATCGGCAACACGCCGCGAATGTAACATAATAAAACAGGTAACTGAATTTTAAACGTACGCGTGACTGTGAAAGCATTTCGATGTTTGGCAAACTATTCGGTGAATTTTTATAGAGCCACGTCCACCTCGTCGTCTACGGCAACAACAAATATTCCGTGCGTGCGACGTGCTGATGAAAAAGGGAAACGGACGAATGTGTGGGGGAGGTGCACGTTGCCCGCGTATATCGACACGTGTCTGCAAAAATAATTCGCCCGGGCGCTCGAACAAAGCGACCGCGTTAATTGCGCAACGGTGGTAAGCGACAGTCTGCTCGAAGAATACGCTTCATTATCGAATCTGTCCGCTGCCTGTTGTCGATTGTGCGAGATACTGTTTTAATTCCCGTTTCAACGTGAATGTTTATGAAACTTGTCCCATCCGTTCATTGTGTAGCTCGTAATTAATTTCTCGATAGTAATGGCAATAGTTGATACTTTCCGTGATAGTGGGTGCAATCAGACTTGTATCAATTGAAAACATTTTTTAATTTGACTGGTTAATTCGGAAAGTTCACCGAATCAGGTTACGTAGCAAAATCACCAATTTGCAAAACACAAGTTTATTGTTCATTATGATCTTAATCAATAATATAGATATCAATTAAAAATGTAAAGAAATGTTCAAAGGCCAGTTACAATTAAAGTTCAGAACAAATAAAGTCCAAGTGCGAAATACAGAAAAGGCTAAAATCCAACAAAGTATTCGCTTTGAGATTTGATAATTCTCCGAAAAGTGCTCAAGGAAATCAGATATTCAGCCTGAAATCTAGGTTCGAGGAAACTTATCATCCTCCCTTCAGATCGCGTTTAAGACGAAGTTGCGGGAAAGTGGGACCCAAAATAGTCCAAATTAGAAAAATGGAACGTCTTCCCCAACTGCATAACGTCTACATGCCCCACAAATGTCATCCTGTCAACAAGAACTGCAGAATGTTACGCAATGTCTCTTATTCTGCAGAACGGCCCACAAATTCTGAGTGCCTCCTCTCAGTATATGAGTCTACGATTAGTCCTTGTCATTGAGGGTGATCTGCTTATATTCACGAGAAAAATTTGATAATTTTCAGGCGGACCAAAATCTTGAAAAAAATATACAGTCCGTTCCAAATTGTCTTTTTCAAAAACGGCCCTGTTCTGCGTCGATTGCAGCGTAAACCCAGACACAGAATATATCACATGTATTATAATTGTATTTTTTAGTTTCTTAAAGTTAATAATTAATCATCCACATCTTCCGAATCTTATAATTTAAGAATTATACACTAATATTTTAACCCTTTATACCGTAATGGGACTTAAGAGTCCCATTCATTGCAACGAATCTTTATTAACTATTTACTGCTAAAATAGAGATTTGATGCGTTATTTTATTTTTAGTACGTAATACGTAAGGAAGAAAGTGTTTGTGTCATCAGAACTCAAAAGCAAATTTTGTACATTTACAAACTTGACGACAAGTTTAAATTACCTCTAGACTTAAAGGGTTAATGAGTATGTTTTAATTTTCCAGTTATCACGAGTTTCTATTTTCACTAAAAATATAGCATGAAATTAATATAACGTAAAACAATGTGACTAAACTTATTAACTTAATTAACTTCAAGTAATGCTTACAATTATTCAAGATACTGAGAAATAAACCACAGAGACAGTTATGTAATCCACAGTCCCAATTATTTTATTATGCTATAGAAAATTATTTCCCTCTTGGAAGGTATCAAGCTTTTCTTTTGTGACACTTCGTGCGAAATGAAAAGCGATTGAATGAAGAATCAGACAGGTGACTAGAGGGGGTTGTTAAACACGGAAGACGTGACGGGGAAAACGTGAGATGAAAGAGACAAGTGTAACCCTGCCGTGTCTTCGACCCGTAATTGAGACAGCAAACGGGAAAAACAGGGAAAGGAGACGTGAGAGAAAGGGAAGGAGGAGAATCAACCGGGTAGGGAAGGTGAAGAGCGCAGGTGAAATCGATTTTAGCCGGCTGGTGCAGCGACCTATCGCGCGGGTCTCGAAAGTTACGTATTAGGTACTTCAACCGTAATAGATGCAATCAAACGTTAGGATTACGAGTGTAGCGTTCAGGGGGCGAGGAAGGGACTAGGGACGACGGATAGGGTTGGCCTGGAGTTTCAGTTACAGGTGCATAAACGAGGGTGAAACGGTGCAAAGTCTGTGTATCTACACGACGACGTCACGGTATCCAATTTAGAGCATCCGGTTGGATAAATTTATTGAAAGATGTGTTTCTAAATTTGTTGTTAAATTTTTCATATTCTCTATTTCTGTAGTTTCAATAAATCATTTAATGATTACTTTTAAAATTCGCAAGATGTACTTTTTTTTATTTAATCCGTTTCGATCGACCGTACTTTCTGTTTCACCAACAATTTCTCTAATTGTGAAAAAATCTAAAGAAACTATTGAAAGTTCCTAATAATGTAGTGATAAAAATGATTACACGTGAGGGGTTACCGTGACAGACGCGCCAGAGCTAACTTTTCCCATAATTATTCCGCGAACAACACAGAAGTTTGTATGCCTACTGTCACATAGCTCGTTAAACCCTCCCCTGATCCCGGCAACACATTCAATTTCATTATTTCTCGTACTCCCGACAGAATCATTAAAACATTCCTCCCCGCGGAACGCCAGTCGACCATAACTTTCAAAGCCAAGAACAAAGGCGTTTCCCTTTTCCGAAAGTGTAACCGAGCAAAGGTTTCACGGGAAAGAATAAAAACGCCCGACGTTTCGACCCGCTGCGAACCTTCTCAGAAACCTTTCGCACCAGAATCGTAAAAAAATCCCCTTGCCCTCCGGCAATTATTCCAGCTTCCACGCGTAACGATCGTCGAACGGCACCGAGTAATTTCGCCTGACGAGTTTTTTTTTCGCAGGCGCGTCCGACTTTGCCGTCAGGTGTCCACCGGTAAGACAACCGTGTTCGAGTGGTACGTGCGCGCTCGAAGGTGCGGGCGCAATGGGGACAGGTACGCAGGATGTGTACGTGGCCGTTAGGCGTTCCCCAATATGGCACTTCCGTGTCCAGCAGAAGTCCGCAGTACGCCCCTGGGAGCACTTTTGTGCCCCCTACAACGTCTCCAACAGAAGAACTTCCTAGCGATTCGCCCTCGTTCCCTATCCCTTCCACCCCTTCGCTTTCCAGCATTCTCATTCTTCTCCTCGCGTATTCCTTCCCCCTTTGTCGCTAAATAAATGCTTAAATGGGGCACGACAACTTGTCCTTGGCCATTTTGCCCCGAAACCTAACAGTGGCCGACCGAATATTTACTGTTTGTTCCACTAGTTTCTGGCAACCGAGTTGTACTATCACTATTCTTGGAAAGTTTAGTCCAAAAAGCTTACGTAATAATTTGTAAATGTATTTTAATATATTTCTTTTGCCTATATAGGTAATTAATCTGTGTAGTATATCTTATTGTGGCTTGGATAGGTATCCAATTATTGCAGGACGTTGGCCTTATTTCAGTATAGGATAATGGTCCTTATTAATGTGCTTGTACCTATTAGTGTGCCTTTACATTTAAATAAGCTGCAAAAAAAAATACCTGTAAGAAGTAAAAGAAAAACATTTTATTTTAGTTAATTTAAACTATTAAACTCAATGGAAAAAAGTGTTTTTCTTTTATTTCTAGAGCTATTCCTTTTTTATAACTTATTTAAGTGTAAAGGCACACTGAGAAGGTTCAGACTCACTAATAGAGCCCAGTACTGTATTATAAAGATATACTTTCCTAATATTGTATGAAAAAATTAAACATTGTTTTTTCAATACCGTGGAAAAATACTTTAGACGTCAACTTTTTGAGTGTTCATCAAGTAACGTAAATAATTTCAGAAACGTTGAATTTCTCGGTACGATTTAAAGTAGAAATAACTCAGATGCTGTTTATCCAGCAGCAAAGCTTATCTGTCCTTAATCTTCGTGCGAAAATATTTCATCTCGGCGTTCCGTCGTAGACCGTCCTCTGAAATACCATCGACATTATTGACACTGGAGCAAACGTCGTCGTTTCATCGATTCCTTCGCCATCGGTCCTTCCCCCTAACTATGTTTCGTGCGACCGGTTCACAGCTAATAAAAATGGAACGTCAACAGTGCAGAACAAACGCAATTACGTTCCGACTTACGAAAACAATTATAAGATCTTTCCGGTTGCACGGGTCAAACGCTGCGCATCAAAGGAAATCAGACCGGCTGAGTTATAGTTACTTTATACCTTCCACTGAGACCGACAGTGTGCCTTAAATATTTATTCTGCTAGCTAAAGTCGTTGATGAGCTGGTAATCAATAAAAATTCTATCCCCGTCCGAAAATAAATATTTCAATTTACATCATTCAATGAAAATTCATTCAAATTGCGTTTGTACAAAACTTACATTTTTTTAAATATCTGGATACTTCGTTTATTCTGAATCCATCAGCCAATCAGTTGATAACTAATCTTCTTTCGGGCATCGCGATAATATTCCAGATAGTCAAGTCGAGGCGTTCCCATAAAAGCCAGAAGTTTCATCACTCACCAGACAGATTCTATCGATTGCTCAGCTTCTCGAGCCGGAAGTTGGTCTTAGACCAAGAGAAAAAGAAGAATCTCCAGATTCCCCGAGAGCACCACGAAAAAAGGACGCAAAAAAAAAGAATAAAGAGGTCCTAAAAACGTCGATTATGTCCGGCCGGGAAAGGGCAGTCTGAAAACTCAACCGGCAAAAAAGCCGCGCAGAATTACGACGGAAAGGGGGGAAAAAAGAGAACTTCACTTCGATCCACCCCTGCATAATTAATTAGTTTCGCAGGCCACAAATTACGGCGCGTTCCTCTCTGAACCGAGACGAGCGATTTCCCGTGGCACGGCAAATGTCCGACGATGACGCATATCCTCTGACTGTCGCGAATGTCCCGCGCTGTGGATGGTAATGGATGGTGGGATGGAACGATGGGCAAGCTTTCTTGCTTCAGTGTCAACAGCAGAATGTAAATAAAATCTGCATTATGACGGCGCCCGTCGAATTATCGGCTCGCCAGCTGACACGTTAATGTAATGTGGGTCCCGGTGCAAGCGAAATTCAAATTCGTGGAAGTGGACTTCTGTGTATTTTGATGTTCGCAGTGAAAGGTATTTGCCGACGGAGATTTCTCGATCGATATTTTTTTTTATAACCCCGATGAAATTTTGAGAGTGAAAGGGGAGAATCGGACACTAAGAAGGGAACCGCAAAAGTTGTTGCGCACCGATTTGGACGAAATTTTGTAGGAAGATAGAAAAGTAAAAAATATTTAACCCATGCTTAGACGAAAATGTAGATGTTTAATAATTTAGGAGACATTTGAAAACAAAGATTATATCCGCTGGTATAAATAATAATTCACAGACACCTTTCAATCAATATTAATTATTAAATATAAAGTTCAAAATGTTCTTGATTATAAATATTACATTTATATGGACGATATTTATCGTAAAAACACTCAAAACAAAAGCATCTCATATACCACGAACATCTAATAAACGATACAGTTTCACAATCGCACCGATCATTGGTAATAGCATAAGATTAACGGTGCAAAACATTTTGCGATTTGAAATTAAATTGCAGACATACCATGCGTATTGTAGCATTGAATTGTCAAATAGAAATGATTGTGTTAAATTACATAATTTAATTCATAATCACTTCTCTGCTCCGATATTTTAAAAAATGCAGTTACTTTACCACCACACCGCGATACTATACAGTGCATAGTGCGACGTTCAAATTTCAAGCATTAATACCAGCGAATATAATCTTTGTTTTTAAATATGTCCTAATCCTAAAGTATTAAGTAACTATCTACATTTTCGGTCAAACATAGATCAAATATTTTTTACTTTTCTATCTTCCTACGAAGTTTCATCCGAATCGGTGCATAATACCTCTTGCGGTTCATGAAACTAGTGTTAGTGGGAATGAAACTTCTTCGAAATTTAATTTACAGAAGGTGTACTATGGAACTATTATCTTGTTTATGGGTTTTCACGACTGAGGACTCACGAGGTGATTATACTAATAAAAAAATATTATCAAACTTTTCGAAGAAAGTAAAGTGAGGTAACTAACAATTATGGACAATATACAGGAGACTAAGAAATAAATTAAATTTACTAACAAGTATAATATTAATTGAAGGTTTCCATAAAGTTCCTATCAACCTAATATTGTTACACCAAAATTATGTTCCTCGTTGTAACTCTTCATCACTTAGTTCAAGCGCTGTTCTCGCGGAAATCTTGATTTTTATAGGCAACTACGGGGTTGAAACTTGTTAACTTCGCTCAGTAATTATCGAACGGTTTGCGGCAACTGCCAACCAGACGATCCACTTCATTAATAACCATCGTTTAATAATCACGTTACACGGTTCAACTCTATCTTTTGAGTTTTCCGTCCCCGCACAGCGAATCCGTCGATATCGATCCCCAACGAAATAAAATGAGGAAAGAACGAGAGTAGATGGATGGAAGAGATCGACATCGATCATTTCCGTGCGATTTCACCGGTCGAAATACGGTCATCGATGATCAGCTGCAGAGAGGGTCTGGTTAGCGGAGAGATGGCTGATATCGGATGGGCGTGCAGCTCTGATAAGCTTCGTCTCGACGCGACGGTTCAACTTTGCGGTCGGACGATGCCCTCGATCACGTACACTCCAGCCGGTCACGAGCTTTAATAAATTCCACTCCACTTCAAACTTCTATTATTTAATCGCTTCTATTTATTTCGTTGAATAATAGATGCAATGCTATTTAACTTTTCTCTAATATTTGAATTCTGTTTGATACATTATTTGTATTGCTTTAATTTTAACGAACATGAAGTGATTGCAGTTATTATCTACGTATCTTGTTTCGCGATATCATATTAAAAATTCGTTATCATATTAAAAGTCTGTATCTATAATGACGTGGTAGAAATAAAAAAACGTTCTACGTTACATTTTTTCCGACAGGCAATTAAGGTTAATCTCCAATTTCGTAAGGTTCCTGAGTGACGTTTACTTCCTCTTTTGCAAGCAGTTTGTTTCATCGCTGATTTACGCTCGTTTAGATTATGTCGAGAGTAGAGCAATTTAAGAGATGTATATTTTTTTAACTTTAAAGAGTAGAACGGTATCTTTGGGGTCGAAAATTAATATTTGGCTATGGATACGCTTTGCTTCTATAATATACAATTAATAAATTCCTCCGAAGTAAAATAGATACAATACAATTCCCTATGTTTGACTATGTGTAGATCTGCACTACTGATTAGACATTTCGTATAAATATGCTACTTTACGACTATCAAACAAGGATCAATAGAGATCATATCACGTCTGATTATATGCCAGACTATACTACTTGCTGGGCGTCAAATTAAAAGCAGTGAGAGTAAGTTTGCTACAGAATTCTGTGCTCACGGTGCATTCGGAACATGCTTATATCACTTTCAATATAATTAGACTGCAGATGATTGTACATTTCTAAGTGTGCAAAAAATCTACGCAACTATTGACAAACGCTAAAACATTCAACCCACCAAAAATGTAATGGAAAGTTACACTGTTTAGAAAATGAAATATATATTGTTACTCAAGGCTCAATTCCCTATTTCTGTTTTTAAAATTTTGATTGTATTTATTTAGTTTTCACTTGTATCTACGTTATTATCTGCGAAGGGGTAAGATCGTCTTGTGTGATTCTTTCTACGTTGTCTTCGAAGGGATAGGATCACTCGTGTAGTCCTTCGCATAATCTCTCGCCCTGTTCCAACCCTTAGTCACTAGTTAAGTAGACCTCTGCTAATCTACTCATGAATTTCATTTTTTATCTTTAGCATTCTAGTCGACATGAAGAGAATATTAGAAGACATTGAACGGAGACGTCGCATCCACCGCGGGATTTACTCTAAGGTTAGCTTAAGTCTAAGACACTTAGACATAAGAATGTAGTGTAGTACTCGATGTCAAAACTGCCAGGCAATCATTTCTTAGCTTCCTTTGTTCGTTAATTCGCTCCTCATCTCTGATGAGGTGATCACCGGTGCTTCCATTGATGGATGTATGTGATCGGGTGTGGATCTGTAGTTCTGTACCGATGGGTCAGTCCATCCCTTGGGAATCCGGTCGAAGGAAAAATGTCTCGGACGTAGGGGGTGCGTGGTAACACGCATCTGCCTGCAGAAATCTTCCGGGGGCAGGTGCTCGTCTTCGTCAGCCGCCCGGAACCAGGTCCACGCTTGCGTGGCTCCTGGGAAGATGCAGGGAGTGGATCTGTTCTCGTAAGGTGCCGATCACTTTCCTCCTTACTGAGCTCTCGAGGTGGCAGGATCTGCACCATCGAATGCCGATTCTCAGCTGCGTCGAGGTAGAGTTCCAATTTCCTGTTCCTCATAATGATAGCTTGGCAGTTGTTTAGATTAAGACTTGAACTGAGGAGATGGATGGAACTTTGCTCCATCCGTCTCTGAGGCTCACTAATCTAAGAACCAAAGAGATAGATGGAACTTCGACTCCATTCATCTCTGAGGTTCGTTAGCTTAAGGTTTAGAGTTTAAGATTTTTGTACAGAGAGATCGATGGAACTTTGATTCCATCCATCTTTCTCTGAGTCTCCATTCGCAGCAACGTCCACGTTGTGAGACCTGAGCAATCGATTATGATCGAGCTGATTGGCTGCGAACTTGTAATCAAATAGATGTAAGATTGTAGTTCAAAGGTAGAGTTAAGAATATTAATAGATCGTTGTTACAAAATAGACTAAGGACTAAGTGCTATGTAGTAAGGCTGATTCAGACACGTTTAGTAATTTAGTCGAGTGGCAAGTAGTTACATTGTTTTACTAAATTATTCGACCAAATTTTAATGTTCATACATAGTAAAGTACTAAAAATACTTACCACTCGACTAAATTACTAAACGTGTCTGAATCAGCCTGTATAGTTAGTAACTATTCGAAGTATACCTGCTAGTGGGTGGTCATAAACAGTCGTCGTTCACGACAAGTTAAAAAGAATAGCAATGCCCCAGGTCTCGAGGGTATCTAAAGCGATAAGAACGGAGGAGAGTTTGCATCAAAATGTTTGCCGAATCCACTACTCGGTGAATTACTGAGCTTCATTCATGAACACTTACTTTCCTAAACTCAGCGGGGCTACGTTTGACTTCACGCAAATTATGAAGATTATTTGTCGTCGGATAGTGCTCTTTCGCGTAACTGTAACTGTAAATAACAGCGTTCGCCAGCATGATCGCGTGCAATATTCACTAACTGTTCGTCGCGGTCTAGACTCGGGGTTAGAGGATGGCGTGTTACGAGCGCGAGAATGAAAAAAGAAGCTCCTTATCCGGAATATAGGAGCTGCGAATATTACCAGGGGGTGTGAAACTTTGGGAGATCCCTAATTCTCGATATATTAATCGAAGTTGAGCATTATTAGCTCCACGGGCCACTGCTACCCCCGATAAGACCTTAATCCCCGATCCTTCGTCTCGCTGAGAACGTGCAACGCGCTGCGCAAGTATTTTACTCCGGGAAAAATTCATGGATTTCCATCGTGAACCGTTCACTGGTTTCCGTATTAATTACCAGACAGCGCGGGGGATTAACTACAAAGTCAGATGCCCCGTTAAAATTGAACAGGGAGGAAAGCATCGGCGCACAGGAACCAAAGGTTCGCATTAAAATTCGTTTCGCTGGGCGAAACGCTTTGTGCGCGCACAACGAAGAGCATATTCTATAATTTCGGTGTTCGTTACGGCGTAATTAAAAGATGAGATGATAAACGTCCCGTGAAACGTGCCCACTGCTACAACTTCTCCGCGTTGCGAGTATAGTTTTTCGCCATGCATGGAAATTCGCGGAACTTTTTCGCTCCCTGTATCAATTCTTGTCGCTCCGTTCCTTTTTCGTCTGTCGCGCGCTTCTATCTCTGGTTCCGTTCGTGCATATAATTCTCTGCATTCGGCGAATGGAAAAATTATATTGGAACGGACACGGTCGGTTGGCCGTCGATCGTCGCCACCATGAGAATCTCCTTTTTCGCATTAAAATTGTGAAATCACGAGGAATGAGTCAGGATTATGAAGTGCAGCGTTCTGAATCGTTATCGATGCTTCTGATTTATGTGGTTTCATATTTAATTTACTATATTTCCAAGATTCTTCGATAGTAAAATATTTTGTATCCACAGTGAAAAGAAATTTACCTAAACATTGAAATTATGGTTTATGAGACAGCACAAGAAATATATGATTGTTTACGGAACTTTATGTAGTAAAAAGTATGCAGAATGTAAGTATGTACATAGAATACGATAACGCAGCAAGTGCGGTTTTAGTGCACAAAGCTGTTACCATAAAAGTCTGCAAAAATAAAAGTAAATTCACCATAAAATCATGATGCTACAAAATCTGGCCAGAGTAAATAAAAATATCTTTCTACTTGAATGTTGCAATACATACAATACCGTTAAAAAATGAAAGCGTTGTACTCAACAATCTAATTAAAAGATTTACCTTTAAATACTATTTATCCTAGCATTACTCAACAGTCTTGTTTCTTTTAATGCGTCAATCCGTTTATATTCGTGGCGCCCGATGCTCGTCACATTTCGATGGCAGACTCTTTAAACTTTAAACCATAAACTTGAAATTTTTGTTTCGAGTTAAAACATCGCTGTCTGCAGCCGGCGTTAAACCGACGTGCGCTCTGCCAGTAATCCTCGGACCATGTGTTTTTCGCGGACGTAAACCTGCGGCGCAAAACCAACTGTTGAAACAACAGCGTTTCAAGCTGTTCTGTCAAACAGTTTAGTCAGCCACGTCGACCATCGATCGCGTCACGTCGACCCCGTGTACACATTTAATAGTTCGCGACGTATTCGATTCATTAATTATCGTCATCGTTTCGCTTGATAATTCAACGATGAGCAGGGAAATGGATCTTGGAACTACAAGTTACTGCTAACTCGGGAGCTAAGTTCTAGATTTTAGCATTAGATACTGTTTAGAAGTTAGAACCGAGTTTGGAGACTTACGAGGGGAGCACAGAATTTAGGATTAGGTTCTAGGGCGCGGTATCTAGATTCTACTACAGATACTCCTTTCCACTGTGTCAGTGAGATAACTCGAAAACTGAATTTTCTTGCGTGAAATTCCATTGTTAACACATTAGCAGCAGATACAGTCGGAAAACAAAGTAAACTCAATCTATTAGAGATACAAACATTGTTACGTTTTGAAAAATTCGTGTAACCCAAAACAACAAGTAATATGCATTACATCGAAAAATTAAAAAAGTGTTAAATTTCGACGGAAAAATTGTTGGTTTTTGAACTGCTGCAAGCTCGTAAAAACATATTGTGCAACAGTCTACCTGAAGTCATATTAAAACATGAAGTCCCTATTTTTGCAATATTGAATTTTGGTTTTTTGTTGTAGAAGAATATACAAAATTGATACTGCCTTTTTTTTAATTTTTACAGATTCAAACAAGTCTATAGAATATAAACATTTTTTTCGAAATAAATTTTAAAATCATTTCATGCTATAATATTTTTTTTTAAATAAATTGTATACAATAAATGACTGCAATGTACTAATATTGATTATTTTCGTAAAGATAATAATAAATAACTGCTGTTTATTGCAATTAATCAAATACGTAAAATTAGTTGAAAGTTAAGGACACCAAAAGATAACTTTAAAATGAAGATTAAAAAACGCTTAGCTTCTAGTACGAGAATAAATTTAGTGCATAGCTTCAATACTTATTTCCCATATGAAATTCTTCTACTTGAACCAATTTAATTACACAACCACTTGCACGGAAATAAACTAACATACTTCTATTGAAGTTTACTTCTTCTAAAGTGTACAATAGCGATTCTATACTAAAATCCACAGAATCCTTGGACGACAAAAGTAAAATGAATAATGTTAATAATTCCAGAACATTGATTCAAATAACCTTAACAAAAAAGAACATAAAACAACGTCCTAAAATACATAGCATCTATATTACACAAACTAGAACGTATGTAATTCATAAATTCATCAGAAACAATTAAGTCATTAGATTTAATTCTTAAACACACATCACCGACCCACTCTCATATATCCACACTCAAGTTTACATTCATGTAGAAGCTAAGTTCAAAATAAGCTTACTCAAGCAGAAACCCTTCCCTCTGTAACCCCACACAATCTGTAACTTTAAACTACATAAACTACCAACTTAACAGCCTCGCTTCTTCTCCCTTTTACCCACCCTTCAGCCAATTATCACCCACAGTACCAAACACGGGGAAAAATCGATTCCACGGCCAATTTCCCGAAGTTCCAGCAACAAGGCGCGTTCAAATACTCAAACCACGCTCGATTTCGCGTTGTATTACAATAGGGACCAGTATATTGGCTCGTACGTACGTAATATTAAACGTTTACTCCCAATTAATACCAAACAATATTGGCCTCCAGTACGCAACGCGTTAACCTTCCAAGATCGGCCAGATTCGGCGATTGTTCGCGGGTGTTTCGTGCGCGCACGTTTCCACCGAAATGCGAATAAAATTACGGTCTGGTTTGCTCGAGCGGTCCTCTCCGCTATTAATCCCCCAGAGACTCGCTGCGAGCGTACGCGCTGGAAACGAGAAGACGTGACTCAGCCGCGTAATTGCCAATAAAGATTTGATCGGACCCCGTGCAAACGCGTTACGTCGTTACAGCGTTTTACTTCTGTAACGCGCGCCTCGGTCGAAGGCGCGCCCACGCTTAAAAACAACCGCCGACGCCGCCGCCGCGTCGTCGTGAATTAAACCGTGTGGGGGATCGTCGGGGACTCGGCACCTCGGAAATCAGTTTATTGCGAGCCACGTCGTAAAGCGAAATGGTTGGACGACTGTACGCTTCGTTCGCCTAAAGACCGAACGAACGGAGGCACGGCTTAATCTTTTAGAGACGGAGGCGGTCCATTGTTCCACCGATGGAGAACGGAGATACGTGTGTTTAGAAAAATTTGCGTTTCCGAGGCGATGATGAGAGTACGTGAATAGGTAGGCGCGAGAACGTGAATGCGCGAGATCTCATCTGTGAATCTCTTTTCATGCAAATTTTTACGGGGGTTTTTGTAGTTACGTTATTAACCCGTTTTGGAACGTTGGTTCCATGTAAAGGTGCGCAGTTACAATTTTTTCGGGCGATTCAAATCTGTGCAGCTGGTGATTCTATATGGGGAAACCGAGGCTAGTTGGCTAATTGTTTAGTATTTGATTTTTAATAAATTATCTAAGTGAAATATCACTATAACGATTATTATATTGGATAAGACATATCTTTACCTATCTGAATAAATTATTAAAGTAAATCTAATGTAATAGGAACTAAAGTATTTTAATATTGTTCTAATATCTTATCTAATATTTAGGTGTTCCAAAGATATTAAAACATTTTAGTATACTTATACCATGGGGTAGGTTGACCATACATACAGTCTATTAAGAGCAAACTCAGTATTAATCCATGTTTAAAAGAGCTAATCCATCTTTTCTATCGTGATCTTTCCAAATTAGTTAAATGAAGCAATAAATACTAGTTTGTTCCTATAGGTTTGATAAAACTCTATCACTAAATGCACTGTGTGTGCAGTGATAAATTCAAAAATACATACAGATATACTCATGATGTTGTTTTAAATTGATTAATGTGGTCTTTGTGCCAAAAATACATACTGCAATTTTAGCTTACAAAACTTATTTGTAACTTCGATAAAAGAGGTCTGCAGACGTCTGACTCTATGACCTTATTCCACTCTTGAAATAACGAAGATAGTACTTTAAGGATTGACTACTTTAGTACTGTAAAAATACGGTAGTGATCAAGGAAACATCACCACCTGAAAAATGTTAATGTTTTCGTAAAACAATTAATGTACCGTCAAACTGACACAATGTAATATGATTATACTGAGTGAAACTATGGAAAATTATTAAAAGATCACGTTAAAATAATTTAATATAACTACAATATTTACAATGTATCTACATAGTCGACAAACTGTGTTTCCAACAATGGTGCAGTTTTATTTGGCCACTAATGTATGTCCAACGTGATTCCGAATTACAGATCATTAAAAGAAAGGGTGATGCGTACGAAAAATATTAAAACATTTTAGTATACTTATACCATGGGGTAGGTTAACCATACATACAGTCTATTAAGAGAACGTTTAGCAATTTATTTGTAATAATAAAATAATACAATGTTAAGAGAATTGTTTTATTATAAAATATCAATTATCTTCCTCTTATATTTCAATAATAATATTTACAACTTAATATAAATATTTAATAAATTCTATTTTGTTGTCAATATAAATACCATTATGTATTAAAGAACTTTTAATAATATTATAATTAAATTGTTCCGTCAACTAAAAATTTCTACATGAAATGAATATTTGTGTATTATAAGTATAATTTCTGATGAAAAGTGTAAACCCTGTGCATAGAATCACGTAGTTGACAAACTCATATATATATCGTGGACCTTTTTCATGGCAACTTAAAAACATTAATAGAAAGATTAAAATTTAAGTGTAATTTAGGTTCTGTATGTTAAGGTAAGTAGCAACATACCACGTTTAAACGATATATCTTCAATGTATTTAATCTGACTAGGTTTAAGCCTGTTTAATAATAATAGCAATATAAAAAGATTCACGAATAATGCGAAATGATCAGAAGGTTAAAATCTCTAATGCATGTATCTTAGTATCATAATTTATCACAGTAAAAATTAAAACAGTAAAACTTTGATTATTCAAAATAATGCAAGGACGTAAGAATATTAATAACCTAAGTAAAAGCCCAGAAATGTGCGAGAAATTTTCAAAATGCGAGACTCTTACTTTAAGGAGATTTTTCCAGCAGCTGAATTCTGAACACCGCAGCATTCTGCAAGCTCGATCTAATTAGTTAATTCAATCGACTTAATCTTTTCAGTAAGATTGTTCGTCCCCAAGTAATGAGATAATCACCGGAACATGACCACAAACGCTGTAACAAACACGATTACACATGACGTGTCCTTGACTCCTCTCAAATTGTAATTACGAGGGTGAAACCCTCGAATATTCCAGGTCCCCATGGTACACCTTGTATCGTAGGAGGTGCAAGCTCCGAAAGTAACCTTCGAGCGAAACAAGAGACGGATAAAAAACGGGGGGAACATTGAAAGTTGGCACTGAGGGATTGCGCAGCGAGGAAGGAAGACGGAAGCAGACAAAAATGGGGGTGGAGGGGACGACCGAGCAGTGGCGGAGGTTGGAAAGCAAAGGAAGGTCGAAGGGGCGAAAGACGACACCAGACGCGCGTAAAAGAGTCGACGAAGATTATTTCTCTGAATGGTACGGGCGAGTTCGTGCATCCTGAAATAGAGACCCCGCCTCGTATTTCCCCCAACATCGCCCTGGCCCCCGTACACCCCCGGCAACGTCCCTTTGCGCCCCTTTTCGGTGCTCCTTTCTCCTTTTCTCGGTTTCTCCCGGTTCGCGTGTTCGTCGGCGTTCCGCGTTTTTCACGTAGCTAGTGAATGACCAGACGTGGGAAAAGTCAAGGGGTCGTTCTTTGACGATCACTTCGCGGCAGACAAAGGGCAAGGGGAGAGGATGCGAATGAAAGAGGCCCGCACGAAATGGCGGGAATAGGTGCACGCTCATTTCCACCGGCGCGGAAAATTTCGAGACCCTCGCAACCTTCCGGCGTTTCTTCTTAATTACCAATACGCCTGACGTCGGAGACGCCTTGCAACGGGAGTAAAATTCATTCGTACCGCTGCAAATTTGCAGCCGCCTTCGAAAATAATAATTATACTTTTTTCTTCTTGTAAGTTTCTGCAATGATTTCTCATTTACTTATTTATTTTTCGATTCGTTCATTACCAATTTGCGAATTTAGTTGCACAACGTCTGGAATTCTTTGAGTGTCAAATTTCCTGTACAGGCCAGTGTTTGATTTCTTAACATATTAATGAACTTGTTTTGATTCAAAACACGAGATGCTCATGTTTATGTAAATGGGACAATTACATCATTATATCAAGTTGTAAAGTAAAATTATGAATCGATTATTACAGATAATTAGTTTCGTAGACAGCTGCTGGTTATTAACACAGTATATTGTTATTCAATTATTGTAAACGCTTGTTATGAAGCATTGATATTCCAGCTGGTTAATAAATTTCATGTGAAGTTATGGATATTTTATTTAACTTAACAATTGAATGCAAATGACGCTCGTGATTCAGTTATCAAATGCGTAAAATTATGTATTTACAAATCCAACGAAATATTTTAAGGTTTGTTTAAACAATGTGATAAATTATGAACTAAGTAGCTGAATCAAAAGAAAATTTGTTGCATATCAAGAGAAATTTCTTACTGTACCATTTTAGAGCATAAAATAGAATATTAATATATGTAATAGATGAAGCTTGTCCTTCCCGTCTTTAATAATACAGTGCACTAATTTCCTTATAGGCTAAAATATATTTTAGTTCGTGTCGCTGGTATGTAAGACTCCGTCGTATTCGCTTCCTGCTTCCCGGTGTGTTATGCGTAATGTGCACACGTGTTCTCTCTCTTCATTTCAAGTTTATCGTTGTAGGTTTATATAAGCCATATGGTGTTAATGTAGCGTGTAAGTAATAAACTTTCGTAAGCCATTGAAATGTGTGCTGTTGTTCGTTTCAATAGAAGATAAATATTCATGGAATATTTCTCCACATACATATTCCAGATAAATAATTTTAAGTTATAACTTCTAACTTATGTTAACTCTCAGAAATTAATATACTTCACCGGCTTATAAATTTCTATGCTCTGATTGTTTGAACATTGAAGAAATCTTTAACGATGATAAAATGGATTTGCGAAAATAAGTTTCGTAGCCTTGAAAAGTAAAAGAAACTTGTACAATCCGCGCAATAAAAGTTCACCGCGGATGAATTCTAATGGACAGTTTAAAATATCCTCGCGAAGATGTCCGTCTAACAATTGCGGAAACCGTGAAAATCTGGCCTCGTCACTGGGAACCAAGTAATTGAGTCGGCTTCAACGGCCTTGAAAAACTCCCCCGCAATCCCTTAACTTCTTAACTTTTACGGGCGTTTTGTTGGTTCAGTTTGTATTGCTCTAAAAGTTCGTTTTCCACGACGAAGGCATTGTTACGTTCGGAACTCGGAACGAAGTCCCGGGGAGGTAAACTGCGAAAAAAGGCTATCGGTTGCTGTTAAACACACAGCATACATCGCTTAAGAAGAAATGGGAAAGCAAAGAGCAAAACTCAGTATTAATCCATGTTTAAAAGAGCTAATCCATCTTTTCTATCGTGATCTTTCCAAATTAGTTAAATGAAGCAATAAATACTAGTTTGTTCCTATAGGTTTGATAAAACTCTATCACTAAATGCACTGTGTGTGCAGTGATAAATTCAAAAATACATACAGATATACTCATGATGTTGTTTTAAATTGATTAATGTGGTCTTTGTGCCAAAAATACATACTGCAATTTTAGCTTACAAAACGTATTTGTAACTTCGATAAAAGAGGTCTGCAGACGTCTGACTCTATGACCTTATTCCACTCTTGAAATAACGAAGATAGTACTTTAAGGATTGACTACTTTAGTACTGTAAAAATACGGTAGTGATCAAGGAAACATCACCACCTGAAAAATGTTAATGTTTTCGTAAAACAATTAATGTACCGTCAAACTGACACAATGTAATATGATTATACTGAGTGAAACTATGGAAAATTATTAAAAGATCACGTTAAAATAATTTAATATAACTACAATATTTACAATGTATCTACATATTCGACAAACTGTGTTTCCAATAATGGTGCAGTTTTATTTGGCCACTAACGTATGTCCAACGTGATTCCGAATTACAGATCATTAAAAGAAAGGGTGATGCGTACAGATTAAACAGTAGAGTAACATATTCATTTTCTCAGGAGATTGTTAGAATTCCACAAAATTTTCCGAACCACCCTAACAGAAAGTCCTCAACCATAAATGTCTTTGTAATCCACCCTATGTATAAGCAAGAACAATTAAATTCCCGCAATACTTCCTTCAAAGAACACAGAATGCACAATATCCATTCGTCAGACGTTATCAGAACGCAGTTTAAAATTCCATCAAGAAAATAGTCGTTAAGTGTAATGTTGCTTTCGATGAATCGAAACAATGGCAACGCTCGTTCTCCGAGATAGGCAGACGCATCAGCCAGGAAGTAGAAAAACGGTGAAAAGATGAAAGTGAACAGACGAGATGCGGCATAGAAGATAAGAGGCGCACAACGGCAGGATGTCCTGAAGAAAGGACGTTACGTTTAATTATGCGCGAGACAGAGTGTTGAATACAAAAGTGTAACGTGCATCGAGACGTCGCGGCGAAGACGAGAGGCGGAGCACGAGCATTTTGTAGGGCAGAGTATGAATACGAGTGGCGTATGTAAACAGCGTGCTTCTTCAGGATAAGGGTATCTCCTTGGATGGCCAGCAACAGTCAAAAGACTCTAGAACCCGCTGTTGCGTGCGTGCAAATCACTTCTCGCCTTCCTTTCTCTCGCTTTCCTCCTCTTTGTCCGCCGGCATGATTCTTCCCCCTTTTTGTTCTCCTTCTCCTTTGTCTCGCGCTGTGTTTCCACGCTGCACGCGGTGGTCCCTGCATAAAAGTGCGACCATCTCCTGACCTGTAACTACCCTTATCTGTTTCGCGCGAACGAATCGCGCCAATGAGAGCTTTTTTCTACTTTGAACGCAAAAAGTGTTCAACTTCTAACGGTCTCTTTAAATTTCAAGTGCTGAAAGGGCGCTGAGAAGTGTACGAGGTCTGTTCAAAAAGTATCGGATTGTAATTTTTCCTGCAAAACTAAATGATTGGTATCCTTCAAACGCTCGCCTCCTGAATTTTTTTGCGTCAACAAGGGGCGCTAGTCGCTGGCATAGAAAGCAGACGGTCCAACTTTAGAAAGAGTTAGGATGCTTTGGGAGGACTTGCTATCTTTTTTTAAATCGAAATGGAAAGGATGGGGGAGTATAGTACGGAGAGAATCAGCAAAAGGGAACATATGAAACACGTCCTCCACTTCAGCTACGTTAGAAAAAGGTAGCAAGTCCACCCAAAGTAGAGCACTAAAGAGATGAGTATACGCAACCGCCATTAGAGTGCCAGCAGAGGGATAAATGAGTGGTGGTGGGGAGTGTAACACCGCGTACTGCAAAACCCGCTGAAGTTTGCAGTATTATAATATTGCCAGCAATCACTCTGGTGGCACCCTAATAGCGGTTGCGTATAGTCATCTCTTTACTGTTCTACTCTAGTTTCTAAAATTGGGACACAACTTCAGGCTGACGCGAAGTCTGTAGTTACTATGTCTATGGTCGCTGATAGTCAACCTGCGAGTGAGTGCAGTAGACGCTCGTCTGATTTTCATTCGCCGTGAAAAATATTGCAACCAAGTAGGAAGAATTCGAAAAATTTAGCAGACTTTTCAACTCAGACGGACCACTTTAGGACCACTATATGTAGAACCACATGACAACCACAAAACAGTGGTCGGTTGTGGTCGGTTTGTCGCTGGAATGAACCACTCCACCTTTTTTGAAAATGAATTTCGCAAAACTCAGACAAAACACATGTGTTAAGCCGGGAATCCACCAGAAAGCTAAGCTAAGCTATGCTATGCTAAGTTTAAACAATACATTTTTATTAACTTGGCTTAGCTCTTGGTGGAAACGAATACATAAAAATGTATTGAAGCTAATTTTTTTTTTAAACTTAGCATAGCATAGCTTAGCTTAGCTTAGCTTTTTGGTGGATTCGCTTTAGGCAAGAGTAGTTGACGAGTGGTCATGAACACTTGATGTGTCGTCGTATTCAGCCACATTCAGCCACAACCGACCACCGTTTTGTGGCTGTCGCGTGATTCGAAAGTGGTCTGTCTGAGTTGACCCTTAGCGACAACGCTATGAGCGTCACTGAAATTAAAGAATGATGGAACCAGTTTAAGAATAACCGCACGTCTATGGAAATGCAACCACGTGCCGGTAGATGAGATAATTGGCCAAGAGCGAAAACTTCCTATTGCTGGAAGGGACCCTATTAGAGACACGCGAAAAAATGATACGGATAGCGACACTCCAACAACTCTTTTCCATTTCCCAAGAGATCTTCCAGAACTATTTGGAATAAAAGCGTCACCGTTGGAAGAAGTGTGTGGAATCCCAAGGAGATTACTTCGCAGGGGATTATGGATTGCTTCATGAACGTAATTGTTTCTTTCCCGACCACAGAAGAAATTTGCTGCATTTAAACTTGTATTTGCTACAGAAACGAGGATGAATGAATTCAGAAGCTCCCTGCGATATAATAATCGACTCGAGGAAGCTAAATCGTCCGATAACCACGAGGGTTGAAAAATAATCCAGAAGGATATGGATTTTCTGGAGCTTTTCCGAAATCAGCCATCTGTCGAATCACTCTCGTTAACTTCCCGATTTATAGGGAAGTTATTGTATTTGCCCCTAAAATGGAAAATCGATTTTTTAGCAGATCTCCATGTTTCAAGGTCATTGGAGTAATTTTAGGCTATTTTTAACAAATTGTTCGTGTGTGTGTGTGTGTGTGTGTGCGTTCGTACGTACGTACGTATGTGATCAAATTTTTCGTTAACGTTTTCTAAAAAACTAATAGTCAGATCAAAATGGTCGATGATGCAATCGATGTGTATCAATGTAACTTAGAGCTGAATAGATTTTGTTCTAATTCGGTCCAGTAGTTTTTTAGTTTTTTTAAGAAAACCTAACAGAATAACGCAATCTAAATGGGAGAATATAAATTTATGAGAGAATAACTAAACTGAAATAATATATATACATATATTATTACTATTATTATATTAATATAACACACACACACAAACACACATATACATATATGTATATATACAGGCTGTCCCATTTTAATCCGCCACCACGGCGAACTTAAGAAATATGCATCAGATCAAAAAACATCCCGAACAAAAGTTTGATGGTTTGGAGGGGGACATCTGATCCTGTCAAAAAAATTTCACCCCTACCCCCCTGGGGGGGGGGGGTTACTTTAAAATTTTAAATAGGACCACCTACTTTTTATTGCAGATTCGGATTCCACGCCACAAAATATGTAGGTTTTATTTCAAACATTTTTTTTCATTCGCGATAGGTGGCGCTGTAATCGCGAAATTTCGATTTTTCGCCTATCTCGATTTTTCGCCTATATATATATTACAATATATAATTATAATGATATAATTGTGATAAATACATATATATGAGTATATTTATACACGTATAAATATATATATACTCAATAACTACATATTGAAAACAAATGAATATACATAATATCCATACATGTACACAGCACACACATACATACATATATACCCCAGGGGGGTAGGGATGAAATTTTTTAACAGGGTCAGATGTCCCCCTCCAAACCATCAAACTTTTATTCGGGATGTTTTTTGATCCAATGCATATTTCTTAAGTTGTCCGTAGTGGCGGATTAAAATGGGACACTCTCCCTATATATATAGATGTTCGTTTAATGCGACGTCATATAGCAACAATGTTGATAAGTAGAAAACTATTAAATTTCTCCGAATACGAATAATTTTCTAATTAGTGACAATTAATAATGGTAATAATAAATTACAACTCGCAAATCGGGAAGTTCTTTGCGTGGCCCGTAAAGGGTCACACACAAAATAAACATGAATAGCTACAGGCATCACTACTCGTGAGCGAGTGTAGCGAGCGAGCTACAATAACTTCACTCGCGAGCTCGCGAAGCGAGCAAGCAACACGGACTCCACTCGCGAGCTCGCGAAGCGAGCGAGCAACACGGACTAGCTAGTTTCGTCCTGTGTTTGTCCGCGTTACGGTGGAAGAGACGGAAAAAGCGGAAACAGATTTTCCGGGCAGACGTATTTTAGGTAGTACTCCGTACAGCGGAACTTGATCGCGGCTACTCTTCTCGCTCGACGAAGGACTCGACCTTCCGGTCGATGAAACATGAAAAGTTGACTTCCGATAAACGGGTTTATAGATTGTAGAAAGCCTTACGACATGCTTCTTCCGCTCGACTGTCCACCACGAGCTGCCAGCTGAGTGATATCTTTGCGCGAGATCTCGGATCCTCCTGCCATGAGAATTTAAATTCCACGAAACTTTCTCGCAATCCTGTCGGAATCCGAATCCCTCCCCCAAGTGACCGATTTTTTCGACCAAATGGAATCCATCCACGGCATAAATTCCCTCGAAACGATGCGACGTCCTGCTGTTACGTTATTCCCGCTCGCTATTCACGCGTACCTGGAGATCCATTTTTTAGAGGAATACGCTGCGAGCGCGCGTCATGATCATTCACCTGCGATTAATTGCGCGCGTGCAAATAGCATGAGCCCGATGATCCGTAATGGCACACCTTTTACATAAGTCTGATTTATTTTTACGACGAAATGAAGAGCAATTTTGCGGCGCGCTGAATAAAGTTTATTCGAATTTATGATTTTCATTAAACACTGAATTATGTTGTGATATTTTTACGCGGTGCAGCAAGGAAATAAACGAAATGATTTCCGAAAATGGTGAAAATGGCAGCAAATCTGCACCGAGAGTATTTTAACGTATCGTGTGATTCTCAATCTGCTCGAGTATCGAAAACACGTTTCCACCACCAGGTAGTTCTTTTCGTTATCAAAAGTCGTATATCGAAAACAGGAAAGGCTTTATGTTGCGAACTGGTCTTAAGTAAATTACGAAACCGTTCTCCTCCAACGGGAAGTGTCGCGAAGCGGAAGAGATAAGGGGTTGGTTGCTTAACGATTCTTGTTTCATGAACTAGCACGCAACATTCTATCAATTCGGCCATTAGCGAATCCTGTGCAACGCGACGATTAGCATTCAACATTCATGGCTTCAATCTCGAACGATAAAACCTCCTCCCTTACTTTGTACCGCTTTTTGAACTTTTTGGTGCGCTTCGGTTCACTTTGCTAGTCAAGTGCATGAATCAGAGCTCTGCTTTTGTGCTACGTAGTTTGATAGACTTTGGAATTTGCTTCAAAAGTTCCTGTTCGACAAACATGAATTTACAATGTATGAGGGGAATTAAAGAGCAACTAAAGCTTTTAATGGATGTGGTGGCGATTTACTGAATTGTATGGCATAAACTGTGAAAACTAAGGAAAATCTACAGACTGAAAATCCCTCTCTCAAACCAACAAAGTAATTAAAAAATATGTAAAAAGTTATTTTCATTTAATTCATTGTTGATTGTCTGTATCCATCATTAACTGAAGACAAAACTAACTGTTCTATTATACACTAAACTCATCTTCAAATATGTTGATATTTTTCCTCCCCTATTCAATTATTTATAATGCTAGTACGATTTTTCAAAAACTTGCACAGTATCAATTTTGATACTTAAAGCAATGTAACATAGAAGGTGAAATTTTCTTTACCAATGCAATAATTACATTCAACACTATTTCCTCTCTGCTGTATACTTCTTTATTTTATTTTGTTCTATTCGACATCCCTTCTCCCAAAGAGTCATTCGATTCGCTCCAAATTTTCTTTTTCCACCAACATTTACACAGCAGGCGAGCGGAGATGAACGGACGCGCGTAGGATGATTCGCGGCCGGGAGTAAAGTCCGAAACCTATCTATAGGAGTTTAAACGCAGCAAGAGGATTAAAGGATATCGAAGCGCATCGAAATACAAATCGAACGAGGCTGGATCGCCTGTTGCATGCGGATAGATGCGAACGGTGCCGAACAAGAGAGGAAGGACGAAAAAAAAAGGAAACGAAAATCGTTTTCCGCGTAATCTCGGCAAGTTTCCCTAAAATAGCCTGTAATCGACAATCTCGAGCAAGCAAATATGCTCTGGGCCGCATAACAGAAACTACTCGGCCTGGAATGGAAATCCGCGCGCGTTTTTCGAATTAGCCTGCTCGGTAATGGACCAAAGCTGGCGTGGCTCGTGGAAATCCGACAATTCAATTTTCGTTCCGCGGCATTTCCGCTTAAGACCCTTTAGCGTTTCAATTTTCATATACGTAAATGCCCACCTCCTCCCTCCATCTGCTTGTTCATCGCCGAATTTTCGTCGATACGTTTCACGTGGTGTATCGGAACGTTCCTTTCCAAATGGTAGAAAAGTGCTTAGATTCATTGAATTTAAGTTTCAAACATTGCTAACATAAATAACAAATTCTGAAAGATTTAATAAAATCATGTCAGATGTCTAATTTAATCAAGTAGAATTGAAAAGTTACGAAAGCAACAAGAGTGAGCTTTCTAAATAAGTTTAATTATAGTATGTAGAAATTTAGAATGCAGATTTACACTTAATTACATTTCTTCAAAAACTGTCTAATTTGTAATTCTAGTGAAATCATAATTTACTTCGTTTCCGTCATAACAACTCATTATTCGGATAAAACTATATTAGTGGAAAATTTATTTTGCACGTAAAGAAGAAAATACTATTACTACGTTCTACTACTTAATGTAAGTAATTCAGTAGGTCTAGTCTAGACTCTCCATAAAATTTAAAGCCATTCCATCCGACACTGTTAAAAATAACCCAGACTGCGGAAAGGGGTGCTTCAATTTATAAATCCGGAGAAAGTGACTCTGAAAGCTGCCCGTCGGAGTAGACGCAGCCACATAAATTCGAGCCTTCCCAGGGCGCGTGCACGCCCATCCTTTTCCAGCCGCGCATTGTCGCCAAGTTACGAAAATGTTCATCGAAGCTCGACGCAAAAACAAGCAATCGGAGACCGTAGCGACCTCGTCCCCTCGTCGTTCCTTTCAATTTCGCCAACAATTCGCGTCTGACGAACGATTTAAAAACACGAGGAGCGCAAAAGGAAAAAAAAAGAGCCGATTCCCCGAGGATTTAAAGAGCGTCGAATTGAACTTCCAGAGAGGCTGCTCGTCCGTCGACGGAACAAAGAACGACAAATTTCGCTACGTCGGGCGTAATTTATGATCGCGGGAAGCAATCGCGCGTCGCTCCCATCGTTCCCGGTATTAATCGGGAATCGTCGAATCGCTTTCGAACGACATTACGTCATTTCCATGCGGCATTCGAGCGGCGGCGCGGCGCCTATTATCGACAGGCAAATAGCCTCGTCATGGCTACTCGGATTTCTCCCCGGCGTATTTATCGGGAAGGGGAAAAAACCCTCCGCGGCGTTTTCACGTCGTCTTGTAATAGCGCATGGATTCTTTCCCCCGGCTCGCGTATTGTGGCCCGAGAGCCATTCGTTCGATGAAATGTGCACGCAATGGAAACGCGTCGGCAACGACGGGACGCGAATGATGAAATCCGCTGAAGCGGACTGATTGGAAACGGGAAGGATATTTCTGTATGTACAAGTGAAACGATTCCACCGTTCCGATTTCGCATTCAGGACTTTTTTTCTTATATGTACCACATTCGGAGAGTTTTCTTTTGCGGATATAAATTTCACCGTGTAATGTAATATTGTAATTCCATGCTGAATCTTTTATATTCTGAAAGTTAGTACCTGGTTGCTTTGCCTGTTAAACATTTTTCTTAATGTGAAACTAGAAACGATTCTCATTGTCATGACGTATTTCTATTTAGTGAAGCAATGGACATGTCAAATTAAAAAAAGTAATGTAACATAAATATATAAGGGACTTCGATTACTTGAATATTTCTAGTGTTAAAGAAACAACGCAGCCAAAAACTTAATAATTAAACTAATGTAGACTATGTATTTCTACCAAGAATTGAACAGTAAAATGCACAGCCGTATTACGAATATATTATGTTAAAATAAGTCGCTTCAACCCCATAAATACAATTTTTATAATATTGTGACCAACAATAAAAACTCCACTATGCCATTGAATTTTAAATACCTCAAATTCAATTTCCTTCAACAAAATAAACGGATTGAAAATTAATTTACTTGTATGAGAATCGTATCATCATTAATGAACCAGACAGGACATGTACGCACTCGTTTCATCAGTTTTAAACAAAAATCGTTACAGTCAAGTGAATTAGGTCGAAAATAAAGGAATCATATTATACGGGGAAATTCTGATAAATTTTGATATCGGTTTCCCCGGGAAATTAAAACGAAAAGCCGTATCCTCGTTGACAAACGACGCGACACTGGCACTGAGGTATTTGCCAATAATATTGCGAGCGCAGAGTTCGCGTAGTCATCGACGGATCGTTTAAGTGCTCGATGGTCCCGCGCACCCTGTGGAATTTTTCGTGCGAACGACGATATGAAAAATGGCCCGACGTAGAAACGATTTTTCTCTTTTTCCCCCCAAGAAACCCACTGGATTTTATCCGGATTTCAACGTTTGATGTGCTTCGGTCTGAAGTTAATTGGAGCCTATACAGATCGTCCAGCGGCGAGGGCACCATTGAAAACGGATGGATAACGGAACGATTTTGACGGGCACTTTATATGAAAATTTTTATGCAGTGGGTACGTGTGCCTTGTTTTATTAAATATCAAATAGTTGGCAGTGACTTCTTTCAGTTCGATTTTTAGAGTTTCATCTACTCATTACAGCGAGAGAATTTAATTAAATGTACGTTGGCTTAATAAATATAATAGTCTAATATGCATTCAACAAATGTAGAAAAATAATACTATGATTATTTTGGACGTGTTATAATTATATAAATATTACTGTATAATTTATTAAGAGGATTTTCTATACAGGAACTTCTAAAACACTAAACATGAACACAATTCCTTTTAGTTATTAAATATGTTTTACCGCTGAAAAGAAATTTCTAATCAAAATACAACAACACAAAATGGAACAGTACAAACAATAAGGTTTTGAAATTTAAAATGCTGTTGTATAAATCTAAAAGACATAAAAAAATTAAATTAATCTGTTGTAAAATAAGTAAAAAAACGTATTTTCAAGCATGAAACAAGAAAATCAGAAAAATCAGAAACGCCAACTCCGTGACTCAAAAAATAATGTTTGTTATATGCAAACGCGTCGTCTTGCAACATCAGCAGCGCGAAAGAATCACGTGCAAAATTTGCGTCAGCAGGAAAAATATTATCAGCGAATTTAGTCGTACGTAATCGCGAACTTCTCGCGAATTCGGATTCACAGTTCACGGAGGGTTGCAATATTTTTCGAGCGGCAAACTGCCATAATTCGCTGCCAAGTTCATAGACAAGAGAGAGAACGGGTTGGGAAATGGGAGACGACAGGAGAAAAAAGAGGAAACCGAACGGCCGAGAGCCGAAGTTTGGTCCACGAGCACCGACGGGTTTCAGAGGGATAAAAACGCATCTCGGGCCGCAATATATCAAAGAGATACGCGTGTCCGACCGAATCACGACCGGCGGCGTTCCGACGTCGTCCATCCTCTCCGAGTAAACCTGCACCACCACCACCAGACACACCGTCGCATAGCGCTAACCCCCGGGGGAGATAACCTAATGCTCGCCCCTATTAACGCGAGCAGCGGGCCTTCCACCTCTTCGAACCCCCTGCAAGCGAACCCTCTATCTGCGTTTCTGAATTCGGACACACGTAAAACACGAACACAAATTACGCTTTTAGGAGTATTCCCTTTGAAGAAGCTCTGATAAGTTTTCCAAATAATTAAGGCCGGCTTCCATTGGACAGTAGATCTGTGGCGATGATGCAGAATAATATAGAAAACGTGTTGTCGGTTTTGACTTATTAGCGTTAACGGCTTTGACGCAGCACAGGACCACCCAAATTATTCACGTATGTAGAAATACAATTTTTGTTTCTTAGACTCTAATTAAAGCATGAACTGAACATTCCAATTAATTACAGTAATGAAAAAGAAGTTATTATAAATTAACAGCTACACGTTATACTTTTCAGATTTAGTTTCTATTTTTAATTTCTTGTTTGCACGAAGTTTTAAATGCTCATCGCCCATCCGTCTTCAATAAAACGAATGTTTTCCAAAAACATTAAATGTTTTAATTGCATTAGAAAATGAGTAAGTCACCAAACAATTTTCTTTTCAAACTAAGTAAACTTTCTTTATCCCCTCACTGCATTGAAAGCATAAAAAAAAATGTACAACTGTCGAAATTTAAGAACTTCCGCGATTAATGGTTAATTTCCTAGTCTCTTGCTCTTCGCTACCTCCTTGGCCGATCCTTTAATTAACTGAAAGTAACCGAAGGCCAGAGGATGAAGCGGAAAACGGCAAAGGTTCAAAGGAATTTACGATCTCCCATTCCAACCCCCGCAACAGGGTGAAAAAGAAAAGGATTGAAGCATCGAAATGGGTTAGCAGCCGTGGGCACCGACTCTCAGAGCATCAAGAATCGCGTTTCGCTTAGGTTTATACGAGGGAAGAAGGCCCAAGGTTTGAATGTGTTCGCTAAAGAGGTTGAAGCAGCGATGAATTCCAATTCCCTTGCCCTGTTTTAATTGCCAGCTTAATGTACTTCGCTGGGCTCGTTGCGTGGGCATTTTCTTCGCTTTCTCGTTCGGAGTTGTTGAACCCGGCTATGTCGGGAAATTTCTGCCATTTAAAAAGCTTTTATGGAGCGCCTTCTAAGGCAGGAAGAACAATGTTTTCCAACAAAATTCTCAAATGCTTTATGATTATTCGATCCTACGACGAAACAAGTCGATTAATTTCACCGAACAAGTAAACTCGTGTTGCGAAACTCCTTGGCAGGAGAATTTCGAGAAACTTGATTTATGAATGTACTTCTACTTTAGTTTATTAACTTCAATACCATTAAATTTAGTTTCGTAGATAATTATGGCGCATAAGTACTGCAAATTGATCTATGGCTAAAAAATCTTTTTCTATCGTAGTTCGTATTTTAAATAATCAATAGAGTAAAAGAGCTTCTAGTTATTGCGATAAGGATTCTCTACCGATTCCATACGGAGCACTTTCAAATAGTACGCAACACAGTGAACAAACATTGAAGCACGTGAACATTGATACGTTAGCAACACCAAATTTTTGTATTTTCACTCTTAAACGTAGGTACAGAAAGTTCTGTGATCTATATTTCATACATAATGATATCAGTTTTAATATAAAGAATTCGCTGCAGAATATTAATATATGTGAGTTTAATTCAGCAACAATTTCTACCTACGAAAGCAGTGCTAATATTTTCGTCAAGTCTGTCAGGCAAAGTATTAAAATCCTTACTTTAATCAATTTAATTATACGATTTCTGCATCAAATAATTGAACACGTTAAGAATCATAGATTACAATCAATTTTCCAATACGCGAAAGAATCCTATCAACACTCGCATCGACGGTAATAAGTATCGATCCTACAAAACTACTAGCCATTCCTAATTCCCATCCTTTAATATCACTCTGCGAGCTAAACGCGAGTACACAATGTCCGATTCGAATCGGACGGCCATTCCTGATAGCAGCAAATTGGAAGCCGGATTGATCAACGGCAATTATTAATGCGTACCGACGGATTAGTAGCTGTGAAAGTTTTATACAGGTCGCTCGTGGAGCGACGGTACCGCTCCCACGAAACCAGCATTCGCATGACACGAAGGTGTACATCACGTCGCTGGCTGATCAACCAAATGGATTTCCCTTTGTTACATTAGGGACGTATTAGGAAAATCCCACAGTCCTTTGGTGCATTTTACATAACTCGGATGATATTCCACTGACATAATTACCGATTGCTATGCGTCTCGCTTAAACTTGAATTTACGAAGCACAATGGAACTACGAAATACTTGGAATCGATCATTCGTGTGAACACAAAGGTACCACAGATTGAAGTTACGGGATTTCAGTAACTAATGTAATGATTGGGAATATTCAGATCGGACTGGTTCAACAGAATTAGAAAATCTTTTACAAATCTTACAAATCTTTTATTAAAAAATATAACAGAAATTTTCGATCGATTTGATATTGTAAAAGCTTATCTCAAAGGTAAAAACAAACAGGGTTCGAAAAAGTTTTAGAACTCTTAAAGAGGATCCATTTTAATCGTAGACCATGGAACTTTTATAAAAAATATTCTCACATAAAAAACTTTTAATAAGAACAAATAAAGAAGTGTTCATGAAAATAAATATTTTACTTTGAATGGAACTTATAAAATGTAAAAATAAAAATATTCCTATAACAAGAATAGATATTTTACTTGTCAGTATTTTAATAAACCAATTCTAAATATTATTCGACGAATAGTAATGCAACTATATGAAATAATTGAAGCGTTTGATGTAAAAAGGGCACATAAGTTAAAATGTTATATTAAGAAAATCCCTTTGAAAGTTTTGATTATAGTATTACTTAATGAAAAGTAATGTAATTAGATTCAGAAATAGTAACTGAAAGAAATAACATTATTTCTTATTAAATAATATCGTAATGAAATCTCTGAAATCGATTCTCTTGAAGTGACATTTTAGACATTTTAGATACATTATATAAGATATCTCCTTAAGTTCAACATATTAATTCGAAATGAATTTTTTTTAACAAAAGTTCATCTTGATCGTTGGTAAAAATAATTAATACTCATTTGTTCTTCCTTCTTTTAAAAAGTAAACTAAAAATTAATTACTGATGATTCGTACGCATTATTTAGCATGTATGTATATGGCAATAAAATGAAGATTATCTTTCGAACAGGACTCTGTACCAGCTATTATCCACATGACCTTCTTGATACACTTCATCAACCTGACCCCAACCTATCCAGGCGGTCGGTTCATTTAACGACCGATACTCACGACTCATCGATCGGATAATTCCTAAACCACAAGAACCGAATTAATTGACCGATCAGGTTTAAAATTTCGCAGGGTGTAGTAGGTAGCGGACCTTCGTTGCTTTCTCCCCTTGGAACAACTAGCCCGGGACTGGCTAATATCCGTAATTTCCTGAGGGATTTCCAGGAACGACCTCATAAACCGACCGTAGACGTTTTAATTTCCATGCGACTATCAGAGTATCGATCGGTGATCGAGTAAAGAGGCTGCCGTTCGCCTCGCTAATCTACAATTTACATGCCCTTCTGATTGCGTGTCCGAGTTCACCGAACGAAACTGCTGTTCCTCCCTGGATAACGGTTGACAACCACTGCTTCCTTCCTTCGTAACTTCGGATTAGCGTCACTATCGAGGCTACTAAATGTCCGATCGCTATCGTATAGCCGGCGCTGATAACAGAGGAGAGCACGCACGCCTAACACGCCCGATTCTCGTGCTAATCACTGTTTTAATCCAATCCGTGATAGCGGTGAGGGGTTAGTCGTGACGATAAATTGCACGATAACTCCCCGGCTCCTTTTTCCCTCCCGTCTCTCCTTTTTCTCCTCCTCGCCCGTTTCCCGGTTCGGTTGACCCACGGAAAACTTCCAGCGGGACGCCGCGCCGTAAAGAGTCGCGACACTCTGTAATCTGCAGTTTTACACGAGTCCCCTTAGCCACGGTCGCAGATAATTATTCCGAAGCCTACCCCTATTTTTCGTTTTCAAGGATTTACTCGACCTCGCCGCAGGATAATGGCCGTATCGCGGGGTTCGCCGTCGAGATCTACACGGACTGGTTGGTTATCCTCTCGACGGTTAATGTGAAAACTTTTCGACGAATCGCTTGCATCGCCCCCGCGCGTTACGCTCACTGGACGCGCGGGGCGATGTTGTGCAAGGAAATTCCGCGAGAAGGCGCAGTTTTCCTTCTCGCCACGTGTCCGCCGGAGAACTTGAAAATTAGGAATTAGAGGACGACAATGGGACGGAGCTAGTAGGAACAAAATTACTTTAGAATGAATATGTTGGGTTAAGAGCTGGATATACTGGACCCATGTCTGACTACAGCCAGACCTGCGCTACTTGCAGCCACAAATGGTAATGAGTTCATGCTCCTGGATAAATGTTATGGAAGTGTCTTGTAGGTGCATTACTTTACTTATAGTCAACCTCAATTACTGCACATATCCTGGGCGTGCGTTGGCAATTGAACAATGAGAATATAAAATCGCAATATCTTTTATAAGTCTGATGTACGTTTACCAAAATTTCAGATGAGTATTAAGTATTTTAAAGTATTCTAAGGAATATATTACTCTTTCGAGAATATTCGCTGCAAGGTCTTCACAAGGTTTCCCTCAGTGCACATAAAATTAATGTTGAATTAATCTCGATAGACGGCTAAAATTCAAATTCAAATATAGGTTGTGAACTTTAAACAAGAGGGATTTAATTTGCAAATGAATTCGTTACAATTTCGAGATGCGACAATTCGTTTCGAGATTTAATTAGAAGACACAGTACTTAATTAAATCAAGATCACTAAAATCCAATTACTACCCAAAAACGTGATAGAATCAAGATTGAAGGGTCTGCTTTCTTCATCCACTCACATCTACGTGTCTCAAGTATCTCAAAGGTTTTTGAAATCTCCAGAAAATTGAAATTTTCGAAGAGAACATCTCAACTTGTAACAAAGGTAAAATAATCCAATACTTAATTGCATTCGGACCAATTACTGAACGATTGAAACTATTAACTGAAAGAAAAACCTAAAGTTTTGAAAACACATTTCTGCTCAAAAGTTTGAAATATACTCATCCTGCGGTGTACGTAAATACTCACTGCGACATCGAACATACGTGTGCGTCGTTTTTGCGGGAATACTGACCTCTAATACCCACATGTATTTCAGTATTTTCTTGGCTACTCGTTTACGGAGTTCACTATACGTTTCTAATACCGAATTCCACTTTGTCAGAAGAACGAATAGCAGGATTGTAAACCGCTGACTCATCGTAGCAGAATACATATACCCGGTTTTGTTTGATCAAGAAACACGCACTGTCCGTATTTCAGGTAAAACTTTGAGGTTGACGTCCGTATTTCAGGTGACTTTAAGGTTGTTTGTTTAGTTATTTTACATGAATGTAAGCGAGTTTCTTGCAATATTTTCTAAGATTTTGTAGTTTTTAGAAGTAACTCTACTTAATCTTACCTTCATACTTATGTGTCGACTATATGTTTACTATCCTAGTAATACTCATTTGTAGTTTTTCATATTCTGGCTTTAGTAATACATTAAAACGAGTCTATAGAATGTATCTTTAACGCAATTGATTTTATTTAACATAGCACACGGAAATAGAAAAGCGTGCCATCTCTCCCGGGCATTTGGGATAGATGCTGCAGTTTTAATCGGAATAGATGCTGCACCATTTGAAAAAAAGTTAAGTTAACCAAAATGATTTTCTCAATGTTTATAAAATATAAAAGCAATTATATTGACTATTGAGACAATTCTATACAACTAAATCAAAAGATTGGACTATTTGTTTAGAATGCCAAAAGTGGTTTCATAAAACATGTATGATACTTTATATAATGATTATGAAAAAAACGATAGATAAATTTAGAAAAGTAGGAATAAATTATATTTAATACTGCACTGTATCTCAGGCGACTTCTTCTTTTAATAAATTAATATATTCTGTAATTTCAAGGAATGGAAATATTTCTCTTTACTTCATTTGTATCTATGATTTTAAATCAAGAATTAAATTTAACAAGTTCAGATTAAAAATCAAACATTTTTCTAAATGCAGCATCTCTAAACGAGGCATTTCTCCCCTAAAGAAGCTTTTAGTTCGAATTTTCCAAAGATGGTATGTATTTCGATTTTCGCTTAAGTCATTGAAAATAGCTGCACAACATATTTTATTAACAACACCGATTCTTGTAATTATGTTTCATTGTAATGTCTAAGTACAGTATCAACTTCTGTGAACCTGCATCTCTCCCGTATTTACCCTAACTCATGAAACCAGATTACTGCCTTGCTATTTTATTTCGCCTACTATATTTCCCCTGTCTTCTCATATCCCATATACCTAAATCTCATAATTGATTAACAATTATTTTTCATTTTTCTATCATTCGTAAAATTACACATAAGATTTCATAAGATATTAATGGATCCTGTAAAAGGGAACTAGTTAAAGTATTTGATTTCTGGTGGCAACGATATTTTTACCAACCAAAATTCCTGTTTCGAAAATAAATTTTTTTTGTCAGTGTCGAGGCGTTCCTTCTATCTGGATTCCGGGCGCGTCATCGATCGTTTCGGCCAAAAACGCGGACAAAGGAAGCGCTGGCTGTTTCATCGAGGCGGCAAAGGATAAACATTTCATACGCGAGTTTTTCATCCGAGAAACGGGCGAGCTCCAGCAGCGTTAAAGGCTCAAAGGATGACAACGCCCGACAAAAAGCGTCATTTTAAATGTCACATTGCTACGTTTAATTGCCGTAGGAATACTTTAGCTCTTTCTTTACGCTCGTGTGCCGCGCTAGCCGGCAATCACCGGCAGCCATGCGAGAAGGAAGAGAAAGGGGGACTTTCAAAGTGCCTCTAGACGTCCCTTGGAGCCGGCGTCGAGTATAAATTTCAATTAAAGTTCACTTAATTTCGGCCGTGTCAAAGCGGACTCTATTACCTTGCATTATCGTTAACAGCACGCTTGTCCGACAATGGACACCGGTTTATAAAGCGACGCGATGGAAATATTAACGGACTATCAAAGCCAGCCGACTTTAGTGGATTTTTCAACGTTAATCGTGTCTTTATGCTGTCGACTAGAATATCTCTGTAATCTCGACGTGGTATCGAACATTTACTCTCTCGATCAACTCTGACGATATTAAACGGATTTTGCCTTGCGAATTGATGATTAAATACTTTTATAGTGAGTACCGTGGACCACACACTGGTACTTGCGATTTCAAAGTTAATGTGCTCTTTGAACGAGTGTATGATATACAGTTTACACGAAACGCTTGAAGGATACGAAATTTATGAATCTGGACTTATTTTAGATTTCTAAAATACAACTCCGTTGCCATCTTGGTTTAAATGTTTATCTACATGTTAATAATAAAGAAAAGACACAAACAGTGACTCGTTTACGAAGAATAAATCAAATTCAAGAACAAATCGAAGAACAAATCAAAAAAACGTCATGGAAACTTAGCAGCAATTAAACGTGGAAGCTGGAAACGATCCAAATGGAAGAAAAAAATTAATACTGTGAACTTCACAGTTAATCAACACTTGGAACACTGTATTTCACGATAATTGAAGTCATAACACAACAGGAAACATAAAATATTCACTTTCTGCATTTATTCATAATAATTTTCTCATCCACTGTATTAATTTAAATTTCGAAGGTGAAACTATTTTTTATAATTTCGTCTCTCTTATACTGCCTTAAAGTATATAACGTGTACAAAAAATGACTTCAAATAAATCTTCCGTGTTTTTTCTTTCATAGAAAAAACACTTGCAAAGAAACCTGCATATAAATTGTACGATATAAACTCTGTTACAGCTACAGAGACTATCTCTATTTATCACGTACTATGCACAATTAATCATTTTATTGGAATCGATGAGACAAATTTTATTCACTCGAGTCTCAAATTACTACCAATGAATCCATTCTCACAAGTCCAAAATGTTTGCCACAAAAGCCGACTCAAGAGCTCGGCATGGACCCCCATCATGTAAATTTCGATTGAACTAACCACCGACACGGTAACAATCCAAGGAAACGACACCGTCATCGTTGTAACAAAACGGTTTAACAGCTCCGACGGTCGATGAAGGGAATCTACGCGGGACAAACGACACAAATTTCTAAAGATCATTCTCGGAAGGGAAGTGTCCTGTCAAGTACAGCCGTGGCTAGTGAAACTGGCCCCGGTTTTCCATGGATACAGCCTTTACGCGCGAGTTTTGCATACAAATTGGCTCGAGGAAACCGTGGGATGGGCGGAACTTGTTTACGATGACGAGTGTTCGTCCAAGTTGCAAGCCTCGGCCCGCTCGTATCAGCATATAAAGCACCGGGGAGAACCGTGAAGAATTTTAATTGAAATTACTTAATTAACGCCGACTACCGCGCGTGTAACCGTGACACCCCGCGCGTAATTATGGGATGCACATCCTCCGCGTAGCTGTCAAAGTAGCTGCGATCACCAGTCAGCTACTGGGCCGCGGGTGCGTTGTGCGTGGCAATTTACAAGGTATTTAGACGCCCGGCACGCTATAATCCTGAATTTCCAAGCTACCGGCGCGTCAGCTTTTCATCGATCATCGACAGCGATGATTAATCACGAGTCCCGTACACGGCGCAGATTATGAAACCGGGTTCTACTGAATCCGTGGAATCCCGTCCTCGAGATCGTGCGAAATTTCGCTGTGAGGTTCAGTCGGACGGAATAAACTTTCAATGTGCTATAGCAAAGCCTGACAAGATTAATCAGAATATTATTTAGAAAATTTACGACTGGGTAAGACATAGATTCCCTGGTATTTCGGAGTAGGTAGGTACATTGTCTTAAATCGTGAATTATTTATTTATTTATTTATTTACTTATTTATTTATTTATTTATTTATTTACTTATTTATATATTTATTTACTTATTTACTTATTGCTTCAAACCGCATGCGGCTTATACAGAAATCGTGAATTATTATTAAAATTATGCTGTATGAAAAGCCTCCTATAATTGAATAGCAATAACTAGACTGCGGATTTTATGCACCTATGGCAATACTAAATATGCAAGAAATCTACGAGTGTTAACATATGCCAAAATACATAAAATATTACAAATGTAATTCAAATTAGAAGGTTTAGAAAATTAAACTTACTCTTATGAAAATTCCAGTTTTTTATCCGTGCTTATAAACATTTTATTTTGCCATAATAATCCGCAGTCTAGTAATAAGTTTTGGTATATTTTATTGCTATATTTCGTAGTATTAATATTTTTACGCGAAGTTTGAATCAATGGTGTAGAATACAAAGTTATAGAGTTACATGATATTAAAATTTAAATATATTTTTCTAAGCATGATTGTTTGACCAGAAACACTTAGACCTTATCAAAATTATAAGGCTACCTTCGTATCACATTTCTATCTATGATTATAAGAACTAGACTGCATTCCTTTATATAAATTTAATTTTTTACAAACATACATGAAGAATGGAAACTCGAATGAAAATGTATTTTATCCACTAAAAATCGCAACACGTATTTTATTTTAATACTTCATACATTTCTAAATTTGTACAATTGTATATATCTACGGTTATCATGAATGCAAAAACATCCGCGATCTAATAATAACGGTATAAAACGTTTAAAATTTCGTCGTATCTAAAACGATGCAGTGAATACAAAAGACCTGAAGAAACAACTTTCCAAAAACTTACAGACGCAAAACAAGTGTTCCATAACTCTGAATTCAGTACCAGTGAATGTAGATGGATAATATAGGTTGATCCAGTTTTTGTATGAAGAAACGTGGATATAGATTAGAGAAGAAAGAAGTATCAGGTACGCGATAAAAATAAACCATTCCAGGATCGTGCTTCGTATAAAAGTCGCTTCGACCTACTTGAAAACTGCATAATGCTCGAATCACGTAAACTACTTCTTTTGCGTATCGATCGGAAAACACAGTGGGTTCGAGGATCCGATAAACGTTCTAGCGAGCGAATATTCATAAATTCGGTGGGCCGAGTTTCACGCGGCGAAGCGCTTACTTCCGTTGCTCGTGCAGCCGTCCGATCCAGTGTGTTCCATTGTGCGACTGTTGCATCAGAATACTGGAATTTAAAAACGCAACGCTGGCAAAAATAGACAACGCAAAATCCAGTTACCGTTGGATCAGCGAGTTGCTCCTCGAAAGAGCCTGACAATTTTTACAATTTTATTTACAGTGCACCGTCGTCCCATGAAATTATTCTCTTCTCTGGTTTAAATCACGTCGAACGTTAATACGCTGTTTAAAAAAATATTTCCGCAGCGTCGACGATGGCGTTTCGCGAAGCTGCAATGAAATTAGCATACGCGATCGCGCGTGGGACTATATTTTTTTGCGAACGAGACCCACGCGACGGTTAAAAAATACGCGAAATACCGAAATGAATGCGTCGGATGATGTTTTATGTAGCCGTATATCCTCTTACGCGGAATTATGCAGCAGACACGCAATTTTTTTTTTTTTTTCATCTGTGCCCAGGAATCGGATGCGAATTTCCCGTCGCAAGACAGCACGATTGGAAATACATAAGAAGACTTTTTCTCGTCCGCCTTTGAGGTCGGGACGTCGAGGAACGAGACGCAAATTAAATTTACCGATCCAACGAGAAGAAAAATTCCTTCCCTTCTAACAGTCCGTACCGACGCGAAACGTTTCGCGACGAACTTTCCATAAGCATGCCCATATCGATAAATATTAAAAGTTCCGCGAACGAGAAAGTTCCAGGCGGATTCGAAAATACACTCGTACCCGCTGTGTTTGACCTAAAATCACAGAGATCCCGAGACTAACAGCCCTTGAACCTCCACCCGCCAGCTCTCAAACTTTTCGGATAACAAGTTTCAATTAAATTTATCATTTCGAATGGGAAACGTACTTCTCATATCGCGGTGACTGAAATTTCGAATAACTTCGTTGATAGCGAAAACCGCTTTACTATTTTGCGTCGGGGAATAGGAGCGAGGTTGCGGTAAACTCAAGGTAGCTTTAAAATTAGTGTGACCACGGGAAAAGAAGAGGTGCACCTTAATCCTTTGACTAAAGAGAAAATTTTTATAAATTATCTGGTAATTCTGAGGGAAACCTTAATCGAAAATTTGTTATCAAGGGTGTTACAGCGAAAGCTAATCTTAAGCTTGATAAAAAAGTGTGATATATTAAGGTGATAGAAAAATTCACTTAATTTTGCAAAAAAATGTTTAATCTTTCATTATTGACAAGTTCTATGACTGTCTTTTAATACTATCAGGTTACTTACTTTTTCTACTTAAATAATAATAATTTAGAATTTTCCAATTAAACTATTTCTGCACGTGATGAACTTTTAAAAATTAAAAATGAATAAAAAAGAGTAATTTGTGAAAAATACTGACTAACGAAGATGTATGTATAATGTCAGAATTTTTGATAGTAGGACTAGTTTGAACTTTGAACCCTGCGCGACAATATCAGGAGTAATTATTAACCTGTTGGAAAATTGTCGAACAAACAATAGACAGTTTAGCCTTATTGAACTGTCGGACTTCGCAAAATATAATTAAAAGGAGGAAATATCTATCATCATTTCAAAGATTTCAAAGAATTCATTGACGCTGCTATTGCTCAGCGCTGAATATTGACATCTACAAAGCTCGTTCAGATTACAATTGTCCAAGAATTTTTGTCTTTAAGAGCCAAGTGAATGAGCTCCATCCAATCCAAATAAATGTAAAATCTGATGTCACTTCTGTATTTCTCTAAAATATAATATAACCATTGGCAAACAAGTTTTAAAAATACACCCACTTTCAATAACTGCAGTGTTCATACCAAACAAAAAAATTCACCTCTACAAATCTTCAGAGTTTCCAATCTGAAAAGCCACGATGAAAATCTTCTTAATAGAAACTTGTCAATAAAATCAATTTCCACCAAGAATAAAATTATTCCATTATTACACCTAATACTGAAGCGGAGAATTACCTATTCTTTTTATCCCACGTCAAGGTTCACTCGAATATGTTCCCTCCGGTAGAAGGAACCAGGATATAAGGAAGGCCATCTAAGTATCGAATGAGATTGTTCCTTTGGAAGTAGTTTAGGTGAGATCAGCAGGGAAGCCACGAAACTGACGGAAACGAGCGCGCAGCAAAAGGGTGTCGAGGAGGAACGTACGAGCTTATTGGAGAACTTTCGAGAACACACGGGACGTCCTTGAAGCCTGCCTCTGGTACTGGCCAAGTCCGGCGCAGGATTACGAAAGGGGCAATAAGTTTCCGGTCTTGTGGAACAATTGACACGTCGTGGTAATACGTGCGCTATCCACCCGGCCCACCCCCTTTTGTTCCGGATCGCCATGAGCCGCGACACATCCCGAGCACGACCTCCGAAACTGTCGTACCAAGTCCTGACTTTGTCGTGCCAGTATCTGGTCCAGGGGGAGGGAGGGTGGTCCGTGCATTGCACTCGGCAGGTTCCAGGCATCCAGTGGCAGTGTCGGTTCGGCGCTGAGAATGGACTGAAGTTGTTCAGCAGTTTCGTCCAGCGGCGGGATATCAACGGCGGCGCGCCTTCTGCCCAGCAATTTTGCGGACGTTCCGCCGGAGAAAAGGGTAGAACTTGCGGTGCCTTCGCGCGCGCCGAATCGTGACAAACGGCGGACACGAGGCGCATTATTTCGGGACCGACGCGAGTCACCTGTGACCCGATCTTTTGGACCAACGCCGACGCCATTTCAAACGTATTACGATGCAAATTAGACGCGCCAGAAACATGAGAGTATTAGAATAATTCAAATCACCCGATTGCTGGAGTTCTTGCTGCCGGGGATTAGATTTGTTCGACTGCGGATTTCTTGATACGTCGAGTATCTGGGCCATGGCATTTAGTAGACGGGGCGCTTTCATTGAATGGATGAGCGAAGTCCATAACTTCAAAGTGAAATAAAGTAGTACGAAGTAAAGTTGAAACTGCTTTTGTTTTTAAGCAATTGTCGGATGCTTTCAAGAAAAAACGGAGAAAATATCTTTCACGAAAAGGTGTTTGGGATAGTATAGGCAAGCTTTGGAGGGGTGATAGATCACGTAAAAACAAACAAAAAACTTCTATATGACTTGGGTCCAAAACTCAACCATTTTTGAAAAAAACTGTCATAAACATTTAAGCTATAAACCGCTATAATTCAAAATAGGAACGTTTTTCGTAAGCAATTTCTTCGCTAAAATAAAGATTACGATCTTGTTAATCCAATAAGTACAGTAACTGTGGTATTGTTACCTTGTACCGCGAAAAAATAATATTTTTCTAACCCTTAAATTATCGCGATTTTAAAGGGTAATTTAGGGGGTTAGAAAAATACTATTTTTTTGCGATACGAGGTAACAATATCACAGTTACTGTACTTATTGGATTAACAAGGTCGTAATCTTTATTTTAGCGAAGAAATTGCTTAAAAAAAACGTTCCTATTTTGAATTATAGCGGTTTATAGCTTAAATGTTTATGACAGTTTTTTTAAAAAATGGTTGAGTTTTGAACCCAAGTCATATAGAAGTTTTTTGTTTGTAGTTACGTGATCTATCACCCCTTTAAAGCTTGCCTATACTATCCCAAACACCCTGTATAATTGATGGTTTCTTCATTTTCAATGAAACATTGTCACGGAGAAAAGTAGCATACTGATATTAATTTGAAATACACGCAATCCTACTAATTACTTATGCTTTGAACTAAAAATATTGAACAACCTATGCTTCACTATGACCTTCCGCATTATTTGATAACCATAATTATGACGTTGTGCTTAATGCTTTAAATATTCAAATGTTGAGCAATAGAAGAATTATTTCAGATATACTAGTGTATAAAGTACTCGAGGCGACATACGCTGTCCTTCTATTCTCAACCTTTTTTATTTATATGCAAATACTAGAAGTCTAAAGAATCACCCTTTATTATACACTCTACATCATCGCATACTTTATGGTCATTACAGCTGTATAAATCGAATATGTAACCACACCAACTCTGTTCATAATAATGTTGACTTATTCAGTCAGTCTCTTGACTCCTTAAGAAGCTGCCTACGACGTATTATTTAATTAATTAATTATACAGTGTGTCCCTCGAAATCCTGGACAGTCGATTATTTCCTAATCTATTATAGATACGAAAAAAATCTTTATATGAAATTGAATGGCTAAGGGTGCAGATTTAATGGCTGTAACAATTTTTTTTTATCATTATTGTTTACAGAGATATGAAGGTCAAGTTCGGTTTTTTAAATAGGATTATATATTTTTTATATGATCAATTGATAGTGCGTTTCAAGACGAATTGAACAACCATTAATGTGTATACCTTTTTTCAAATGGTTTTCAAGATATTACAGTTAAAAGTTTACTCATTTTCGGTGGAAAAAAAACCTGCTAGAGTAGGAAGAGCCGCAGGGGGCCTCGGCCGGTGCTTGAAGTTTGAAACGGGTCATAAACAGATACAAAAGATCTGTGATAGGAGCGGTAGGCCCGTAGACCCAAAACTCAGGATTACCTGCGGTGCTTCCCATTCCAGCAGGTTTTCTTCCGCTGAAAATCAGTAAACTTTTACGCGTAATATCTCAAAAACTATTTGAAAAAAGGTGTATACATTAATGATTACTGAATTCGTCTTGAAGCACACCATCAATTGATCAGACAAAAAATATATAATCCTATTTAAAAAACCGAACTTGACCTTCATATCTCCGTAAACAATAATGATAAGAAAAATTGTTACAGCCAATAAATCAACCCCCTTTAGCCATTCAATTTCATATAAAGATTTTTTTCGTATCTACAATAGATTAGGAAATAATCGACTGTTCAGGATTTCGAGGGACACACTGTATACTTGCATTATGTGTTTCTATCTTTTTCCTTTTGTATTTTGTACCAAAGAGTTTTTACCTGTGAATAAGTAAATAAATAAATTATGAAAGAAGAAGAACTACACGAGCCAAATTTGAATACGTAGTATCGAACTCTCGTTAATAAAACAAATATCGCAAGGAAGGTTGAGTGAGCATCGATTGGCGATTCTGCGGCGCGAAGCAAAATGAATCGCAAGTAAAGCTCGAGAAGCGATGATCATTAAGAAGGTCCCTCATTAAGTCTCGTTAAAACAAATGTCCCATCCGATGGATTACTTATGCGGAACCAACTGCTCCCTCCAACTTGGAGCACTCTTAGCGCCCAGAGTAATCCTTAGTCGCTGTGAATCCATTTGGTGTGAACGATTCATCAATGTGATGGATCGTGCCGAAAGTCCAACGTTTACGAGGATGAATGTGCCCTTAACTTATATTCACCCCATGACCGAAAACCATTATTTAACTTCGGAAGCTAGCTGCCCGAGTCTGACATTATCAGGGGGCAAGCGTCGATTGGAAAGTTAAATAGGTTTCGAACGAAGATTATTATTTTGCGATTATCTCTGTCCACCTTGCCGTTCATTCGCCGATATCGCTGAAGCATCGTTGGGCTAGTTAAATATGCGCTTCCTGGATACCCAACTATCTCTATATTTGATCTACTGACAAATGAAGACCTCTAATGGACGTTCCGATGGATATGCCGAATAGCCTCGAAATATCCGTTATCGATATTTACTGCAAGAGTTATTTAAATATTATGATTGAAGGCGTCAAAGGATGAAGGTTTCACGCTGCAAATATTGAAATTTTAGTAACGAAATACGTCGAACTCTCTTCCTGCATATTTTCATTATTATTGGCATATACTGCTAGCATTTTTTCACTAGTTTAAAATGATTGCTATTATCTTTAAGGAAAATTTGTTTTATCCAAACTGTTGTACAAACTACAGTCTTTAAAATGCTAATGTCCAGTATTTATTGCTTCAGAAAGAAATCACGTCCAGTAATTTTTTTAAAGCTTAATCATTCTTAGAAGTCACAGTCGTGAATATAATACGATATCAAAATTTGATACTTTTTTTTCGTCAGCACCTCGTGAAACCAGAACTTTGAACAATTTCATCTAAATACGTAGAACTTATTAAAACTCCGCCCAGTTTTAACTAAAGCATTCGACGTTTTTCGCAAGCATTAAAATGCAAAATCGCGCAATTTCCGGGGCAGAAAAGAAACACCGAAGACTTATGAAACAAGCAATTGAGTTTTCTCAGCGCGCAATCGAGTTA